>CM057452.1:1087950000-1089196250 GCA_016271365.2 Neoceratodus forsteri
ATATATATATATATATATATATACACACAAACATATACACACATACACATATGGCATACAGAGGGTTTAAAGTGACATTTACTCAAAGTGAACAAATGTTTCACACAAAATATAATATAGAACTTAGCTTGAGCCATTTTCTCAACTATACTCTCAACCAGCTAATGCACTACATAAACTTTAAAGCCTTCAGTGTTGTAATAGGGTTTAAATCATGATAATATCAGTTGTAAGTATAAGTGCGAATAAAAACAAAAGCAAAACTACTTGTCAAGAACCCCAAGAAAATGACTGTGAGCCTGATATGTACAGATTTCAATACAGTATCAATGTATAACAAACATGTACAGATCCAGTTTAAGGAATCTAAATAAAACTCATAGGAATAAAATCCCCAGCCCCTTTTCCCTGGGAAAGTTAACTAGTAGGAATGAGATACATGTACACGAGTCCTAATGCATCATCATTCACATAAATCTTTGTAATGTTTACCTTGACGGAATTGAAGAATTGATTTATATTAACCTTTTCAGGACCTATGTAATTAATGGCATTGGAACTCTCATAGTTTTATACTTGTAGGAAGGGTAAATAAATGCTAGGCAGCTAATGTTTTAGGGTGTTCTGAGGTTGTAAGGGCATCCTAGGAACTACAAAGAATCATAGCGGTTTCAACTGCAGTGCTCCCAGATTGAACAAAGCATTTCCCTGTAAGGCAGCCTCTTTTCCCTATATTTTCCATGCAAACTGTTGGAATCTTTCAAGCTTTGCTCCCAATGTTCTTATATCTCCAGAACCTCTTTTTTTTTTTTTTTTTGACTTTCTTTTATCCTCCTAGTCCAGAAACCTGAACTCTCTCTGGCAGGACACTTGGTTCTGTCTTTTTCCTGTCCTCCTGAAGCCCTCAAACTCTGCCTCCCTTACCGCACCAGCTGGCCATCCAACCCCGGCTCTGAGTCCCCATGGGCAGGACCGCTGACTCTCTGGTGCTCTATCTACAATTTAGAGGGGCAATCAAGGAGCAGGGAGTGCCTCCTTGGAGCTGGAAGGCCCGGCATTGGATGTGGGGACCCACCACTGGACCTACCATTGCCTATCAGGCACTCTGGGGATTTTCACTTGTTCTGTCCCCCATGGAGCTCGGACATGCACTGATGACCAGCATCCACCGAGCTCTACCCTGTTGCCTTCCGCTGCGCTGCCCCTTCCAGCCACCCCGGCCATTGCCAGGAGTTGCTCAAGAGTGATGCCATCCATAAGTTCCTCCTGGGAAGGTAGAGCCATCACTCAGATGCTCCATCTCTACCCACCCCTGCCAACCTCTGACCTCCCAGGCTCATTCTCAAACCCGGGTCGTGAGCGTGGCATGAGGTGAAGCAGCTAGCACCTTAACCCTCAGTGCCACTGGGCTGGCCTATATCTCCAGAACCTCATGATGGTATTATAGCATTGTTGCAATATACTGGCATAGCTGGACAGCCTGGCTGAGATGCAGTAAGTCATATTCAGTGGGGTCATACTTTTATCCATTTTGGCAATGTATTGACACATGATAGCATTGATGAGATGCAGGCTATCATTTTCAGAGGAGTCCTAATTTTAGCCATTTCTACAATGTACTGATACAGGTTAGCCTGGCCAAGATGCAGTATCTCATTTTCAGTGGGGTCTTATTTTTACCCACGTTTGAGTTCCAGCAGAGGACAGCATCTAACTGCAAAGCAGTTCTAAATTACATCCTTGGCCATCTCTCCCAATGTGTATATGTGTATAGCAATGATTTACAGTATTTCCTCTGAAGAGTTGATTTATGTTAACCCTTTCAGGGACCCTATCTAATTAGTGGCATTGGAACTCTTATGGTTTGTAGGAAGGGTAAATGCTAGGTAGCTAATGTTTTAGGGGGTTTCAGAGTCTGCAGGGTGTCATAGGGTGTCAACTGCAGTGTTTCCACACTGAACAAAGCATTTCTCTGTAGGGTAACCTTACTTTCCCAGTGTTTTCCATGTAAAACTGGGACAAAACTCCTGTACATTTTCCTGTATGCTCAAATCAATACATGCAACTAATTTCATTACGCCTGTCAGTAAAATTGCTATAACAAATGTTAAAACTGTGTTATGTGCTCTTAGCCCTGTTACAATGTACTGACGTAAGACAGTCTGGCTGAGATGCAGTATGTCATATTCAGTGGGCTCATTCTTTATCCATTCTGGCATAGTACTGACACATGTCAGGTTTGTTGAGATATAGTATGTCATTTTCAGGGGTCCTAATTTTATCCATTTTACAATGTACTGATACAGCTTAGCCTGGCTGAGATGCAGTATCTCATTTTCAGTGGGATCTTATTTTACCCTTGTTTATATCTGCATGCAATGTACTGACACAGGACAGTTTGCAGAATGCTAACGTCGCTGTGTGCAACATGGCGGTGCTGACTTAAACTATGCATATGTAAGTATCACCCACATGTAGTCAGGTCAGTGCTGCCATGTTATGGTGACTCGAGCAAACTGCACATGTGCAGTATCAGTCATGTGCAGTTCTGTAATCACAACAGTATCAGTTACATCTGACTCTGGTGTGGCAAGAGCATGGCATATTCTTTTCAACACTCTTGCCGCCTCCTAAAAGCTCTCCACAGCTGTATTGGCTCAATGCTGGCAAAGGCTAATGGATTGGTAACACTGGGGACCACTCAACTGTCTTCATGTCCACTAGCTCTATTGGTAGATAATTTTAGAAGGCCACCACCTTCTGGAACAAAATATGCTTCCTTAATGTTACCCCTAAACTTGCCATCTGTTACCTTCAGAGCATGTCCCTGTGTCCTGCTGGAGAACATATCCATATGTTCAGTCCTGTCAATATTCCTGAGATTGGGAAGACTGAGCTCACATCCCATCTCAGTCTGCTGTTCACAGGGACAAGCAAAGGATGAGGAGCACCCGCATGTGCAGAAAGCACCAGGACCACACAAATATTATTCAAAGTCCTTTATTAGCTAAGTGCATAGTGCACCACATAGTGCGCGATAAAAAGTGGTGGTTGAGCCTTTCTGCAACTATCATTTGTCCTGACTCCTGCCAGGTGTCAGAGTGATTCACTCTGATAATGACTGGCAGGGGCCAGGAGAAGCAATACTTCAGAGTGACTCAGTCATCACTTTTTATGCTCACTATGTGGGTACACTATGCACCATACTTAAACGAAGAACTCTGAATATATTTGTGATCCTAGAGCTTTCTGCATACGTGGGAACTTCTCATCCTTTTGCTTGTTTCAGTTTTTTCATTGCTGAGCACCACATTACTTGTTCTGCTGCTCCAGATCCATTTTTGCTTTGTTCCACGTGGAGAGGACAGGAATAACTACTAGTAAACATAAATGTGGATATTATCTGTTAGACCCTTCCAGGTATTCCTGTTTTGAAAATGCAGCTTCCTTAACAAATGTATCCAAACAGAAAGCACACCAGCAAATTTATTTTTATTCTCAGTACTGAATACAATCTCTTTACTGCTGCAGTAAATGTAAACACTGGAGAAACTAAGAAGAAACTGATAGAAAGAAGCTTACAAAGGGCGTCAGTTGGCATTTTACTGTATGGGACTGCATAAATATGAAGAACTCAGAAATGCTACATAATTCATTGCCACTAAGTAAGTGGCAGATGGTGGTAGTGGTGGTGGTGGGGATTTGTCAACACAAAAGGGGCTTGGTTTGCAGATAGAGAGGAGTGAGAAGATCCATTTTCCTATTGGGACAGTGACCCAGTGACCCATAGGGTGAAAAAGTTGAGGTTATTGAAAATGTGATGGATCACAATGATCTACATAGCCCATTTCCTTAACACAGTGATTTTGTCACCAAAGAAGAAAAAGGTGGAATGGAATGGAATAGACAACTATCTGACATTTTTCACAATCCTCCACTCAAAAAGAATATAACACCAACTTGCTGCACTATAAGACCGCACTAAAGAATTTAGCATCTATGCCAAGCTCCATGCAACATTCTTTCAGCAGGGTCTTTATAGAGTGCAGTACCACAATACATTTTCTTTACCTTATCCTCACTTTCATCTGAATGTAACCTGACCCACTTTCTGCCCTGATATCACGATATTTATGGCTTGATTAAGTCAAGCTATTTCCAAAGTTCCTCCCCACAGACCAAGTGAAACTCTTTCAGTGCCAAAAAGACTAGCAATGTATTCTATGGCTTTGAAGAAATGTAATATGGGGGTATTACACTTTGTACATTCTTATATTCTATGATTCTTGTATATTCACCTATCAATTTCTGAGGCTATGTTGAATTTTGCAAATGCAGGCTCATAACTTTTGTAATATTCAGTATTTTTACCACAACATTTCAACATAGCCATTTTGAAACAGTGACTCATGAATGTAATAGCCGTCATTTTTCAACTCCTGCCCAATATGTGTATTTGCAGCCCTACACCTGATTTTGCAGTCCCTGCACATCATCACCTTTATGCCAGGAGTTAAAAATTTTTCTGCCCTCCTTTATGAGGCAGGTTCATCACAAGGCTGTGTTGAAAATTTGGTAAAATATTAAAAAAAAAAAAAAATTCAATATTTTAAACTCATATTCCTCTCCTGCAGCCCTATTGGCTCCTGCCAGAATTTGTTTTCATAGCCAGGAGTAGTGACCACTAAAACAATCTCAAAGGCTACTAAAAGTTTTATTGAATTTTCTTTAAAATATTTGTAAACCCAACTAAATTGAAGCGGACAAAAACATGGAGCCCGATTCACAAACAGTGATGCAAGGTTTGCATTAAGCCCTCGCATTCAACCCATTTTTACATAACTGTGCAAACACTTTGACACAAAATGTGCCCGACCCAGGAAGCTCGGCATTTTTAAAAGGTTACCTGAGACTGCTGCAGCTTAGATCAGAAAGAGCTGATCTAACCTATGCATCAGTGCATGGGATCGGGAATCCTAATTGATGGTTGAATGCTGTAAACCCTGCAAGGCCATATAATCAGTGCAATCTGGGGCTTGCAGAATTCTGGATCATTTGTGAATCGGGCGATGTAGAATTAAATGATTACATTTTTAAACATCATTGAGAAATTGCAATAAGTTGTGCACAAGCAACCTTAAGATAAGAACTGAATCTTGTGTGAAGCTATTTTCAGGTTCAAGATAGGGAGGCAGGATCAGGGTTTGCAAGGCTCATTGATAGATCCTAAGAAGAAACAGCATTACCACGGTGAGTAATTTTTTCTTCAAACAACAGAAATCCATCAAAGAGATGCCTTACAAAATGGCAGGCTCACTAACAGTACCTTAGAAGGATGGGTCTAGAACCTATTTAGGAAAAAGGTTCTGCAAGACAGCAGTTCCAAAACTGGCATCCTTCCTGGACTGTATGTCCAGACAGTAGAGCTTATTTTGAAGGTGTGTACTGTTTTCCAGCTTGCTGCTTTATGAATTGCTTAAAGAGGATGCACCTTGTGGCTGCCACAGAGGCAGAGGTGCCACTGTGGAATGTACTTATAACTCCCTGCTGGTAGCCTGCCAGCCTTTGCATAATAGAACAGTATGCAGGAAACTATCCAACAAAGGACAGTCTTCCTCGCTGCTGGCTTTTATTTGCTGATCTCTTCATAGGTAACAAAAACAGTATACTCTGGAACCTGACATCCATTGTCTGATCCATGCAGTGACCTGGTGCTCCTTTTATATCCAGAAAGTGCAGTGTGTGCTCACCTGTGCTGGAATGTTCAGGGCAGAGGATAGGAAGGGTAACTGACAGGTTTAGTGGAATTCTGACACCACCTTAGATAGGAACTTCCAATTGGTTCTAAGGAGTACTTTGTCCCTGTGGAAAATTATGTAGTTTAGATCTGTACAATGGGCTTGCAATTGGCTTGCACTCCCAATAGATGTCATGCCTATCAGAAAAACAATTTTCATGTGATACAGTTTAAGTTAGCTGCACTCATAGGCTTAAAAGAGCCTCAATCAGCTGTGTAAGGCAGATATTTAGGTCCCATTGAGGGACTGGGCTTCTACGGGGGATACAGATGGTTGAGGCCTAAAAAATTAAAAACAGCTTATGAGGCAAAGGACTTGTCTTTGCCTGTTTTCTTTGTGGCTGGCACAACAGCCAGATGTACTTTCACGCCTAAGGACTGTAAGCGTACCAGGTTGTCTAGAATTGTAGATAGCCCTGCTTGCATTGGGAGTATTTTTCTGGGACACAGCAGTATGAGAATCTCTTCACTTAGAAATATGCTTTCCTTGTTGCTGGTTTCCAAACACCCTCAACAACCTTGGCACTTCCTCTGACAGATTCAGACTAGAGAATTCTAGCTCCTCAAGAACCATGCCCTCAGATGTAGTGTTCTGAGGTCTGGGGATGTTATCCTGCCATGAGATAATATCAGCAGGAATCTTCCTGGACAGTCTAAGCAGTACTGAGTACCAAGCTTGTCCGACCCAGTCTGAAACTGTCAGAATCATAGTTGCTGGCTCTCCCTCAGTTTTATGAGCACTCTCTGTATGAGTGGGAATGGAACAGGGTGCAGGAAAACACTATTTTTAAGCGAAAAAGATGTTTCAGGACTAGAGGGCATGGGATGAAGTTGAGGAAGACGATTCAGAGGAAACATGAGAAAGAATTTCTTCACAGAACGGGTGGTGGATAAGTGGAACACCCTGCCAGAGGAAGTGGAACGACCGGTACAGAGGGGCTGTTCAAAGTAAGGAGGAGGCCACCAGGGCCATGATATGAGACTGGAGCGAGGAAGGTTCAGGAGGAGATGAGGAGACACTTTTTACAGAGAGGGTGGTGGCTGGGTGGAATCGTTACCTGCAGAAGTGGTATGCAGTAGAACAGTGGACTGCTTCAAACGAGGATGGGACAGGACAAGGGGGAGGGTTAATGAAGGGGAAGGGTGGAAGGGAGGGGCAGCTGCAGAATAAGGGGTGCTAGCTGCACATTCGAGCAGACTTGATAGACCTCTAGGCCTTTATCTGCTGGCAAATTTCGTATGTTCGTATAAGATGTCTTTAGCAAGGGGCCTTAAAAATTTGAATTACAAGGGCAGTAGAGTGAATAAAAAGATATTTTAAAATAGCAAGAAAAAAAACAGTTATTGATTGGTTACTATGAAAGCAAGTAAAACAGCAGGAAAAAAATTGTTATTGATTGGTTACGATGAAAGCAAATAAGAGAGCAGGAAAAAAAATTGTTATTGATTGGTTACGATGAAAGCAAGTAAAACAGCAAGAAAAAAATGTTATTGATTGGTTGCTATGAAAGCAAGGTAAAGAGAAGCTGTAACTTATTAACTTGGTGATGATGACAAGGGAGAAATACACAGCAAATTAATTTTAAACTTTCCAGGGCACACTTCCCCACCGATTCATTCTGCAGTACCACTAAAAAAGTAATTGAATAAATAACCTTCTGTAGTGAAGGGACATAGCTAACCCAGTTTCAAATGCCCCTAAGCATGGGGTATGTAGACTGCAAAGGACAAAAAGCACAAGTAGGAAAACAATTATTTGAAATTAAATTATTTTAACTGTAACTGATATCTGATTATTTCACTAAAACATGCTAGCATGGGGGGAGGGGGGGAGACTGGGATAGAAATTATGCTACCCTCCTCCTACAACCTTTCAGCGACTGCTCCTGACATATTTTTACACTGAATTTTATTCAAATATTACAACTTCAATAAACACATTTTAGAAACTTGACTCACTGTGAATGAAATGAAAAATAAATAAGCTGATAGTTTCGGGTTACTCCAGGCTCAGATCTGACTGTAATAATTCTACTTAAAATAAAAAGTTCTGTCTCTCTCTCTCTCTCTCATAAGGAGCCAAAAAAACAGTGGGTCACCCTGGAAACAGGAAATGGGACAGCCATACAAACAGGGGCTGTCTACAGGCCTCCAGACCAGGGAGAAGACATAGACACATTACTGTTGGAAGATATACAAAACATGGCAGCTAAAGGGGAGGTTCTGATAATGGGAGACTTCAACATGCCAGATACAGATTGGTCAATAACAGCAGGAACATCCACCAGAACTAGACACATAGTGGATTCCTTGCTGGGGGAGGGCCTCAAACAACTCGTACAACAACCCACAAGAGACAGGGCTATCCTAGATCTTTTACTGACTAATGGGGAAAGGATCACAGAGCTCCAGGTAGAAGGTCACCTAGGGGCCAGTGACCATCACATGGTGTAGTTCAATTTGGCCTCTAGAACTAAATCATCCCATTTCAGGGCAAAAATATTGAACTTCAGAGGAGCTGACTTGGATAAGCTGGCCAACAGAGTTAAGCTAGCCCTGGCAAGAAGAAATACAGGTGAAGGGGTACAGGCAAAGTGGGCAAGCATTAAGGATGCAATACTTGAAGCAACATCCCATTGTGTTAGGGTGAAGAGCAAAAGAAGGAGGTAACCACTTTGATTCTCAAAAACAGTAACAGAAAAGATCAGAGCCAAAAGGCTGGCCTTCAGGAAACATAAGGAAGGCCAAAGCTGACCACTATCAGGCCTCCCTCACTGCCTCCTGGGGGAGCGCCCGTACCTTCTGGGATAAGGTCAAACAACTGAATGGGAACACCCGCTCCCCTCCTCCCTCCCAGATTACCACCAACAACACCACCATCACAGACCCCGCCGACATTGCAAACCTACTCAACACCACCTTTACTGACCTTAGCCCAATCCTCCCCAGTAACTTCTTTGATCAGCCACCCCCCCATCCTACCCTGCCCTCCATAGCCCTTGCTTCCCACCTTCGTGAGGGTTACTACCCAGGAAGCTAGACTACACCTGACCCGTGCTCTAAAGGAACAGTCCCAGTGGCGTCTCCCTGGACCACAAAATTCTCCGGCTGGTCCTGGATTAAGTCCTCACCCCACTCACCTGCCTTCTTAACAAATCCCTCTGCCTGGGACAGTTCCCCTCCTCCTGGAAAACTGCAACGGTTACTCCGATCCATAAAGGGGGTGACAGGTCCTTAGCTGGGAACTATCGACCGATCTCCATTCTCCCTCCCCTCTCCAAGGCACTGGAAAAACTAGTTGCTGCTCAAATAACTGAATACCTGACCAAATACAACATCCTCTGCCCTGAACAGCACGGCTTCCGCGCAGGTCACAGTATTGGCACTGCTCTCATTGAATTCGCCTCATTCCTTCACTCCTCTTTGGATACTGGCTCCCTGGCGGGGGCTGTGTTCCTTGACCTATCAAAGGCCTTTGACACAGTCTCCCACCCCCTACTACTGGAAGCCCTCTGTCACACTGGTTTTGCCTCTGGACCACTGGCTTGGTGCTCCAGCTACCTTTCCGCCCGCTCCCAATGAGTCAAAATTGGTGAGACTCTTTCTGACCCACGTTCGATCCTCTCTGGGGTTCCACAGGGCTCCATCCTGGGGCCCCTTCTCTTCTCGCTTTACCTTAACACCCTGCCCAGTGCATGCCCTGGGAAAATACTACTGTACGCTGATGATACCGTCCTCTTTGCCACTGACTGTAACCCCACATCCCTCCAGGTTTCCTTATAAAGGGCCTTTGACGGCGCTGAGGCTTGGCTTAAAGAGCATAGATTGGTCATTAATCTTAAAAAATCGAAAACCATGCTCTTCACCCACCTCAAAATAAATCATCCAACTCCCTCTCCATATCCTTTCCGGTCTGGACTACAACTGAACAAGTCCAATCCTATAAGTACTTAGGGATCTTATTTGACTCAGCACTCTCCTTCCATATCCACATTGGCGCACTCGCTTCTGTAACCAATATCCGACTCGGCATCCTGCACCGTTACAAAAACTGTCTCCCCCCAATGCCCTCCGGCTTGCGGTTACTTCCTCCATACTCTCCCTGGTGGACTATGGACTGCCTGTCTATGGGGCCGCCAACAGGATGTCCCACGACAAAATTCGCCTCCTCCTAAATAAGGCCTGCAGGCTTATCACAGGGGTCCCTAAGCTCACTTATACCTGCCAACTCTATGACCTTGCAGCAATGCTTGACCTCGATGAACGCCTACTATACCAAACGTGCATCATTTCTAAAAAAACCTTACTTGGTCTTTCTCCCCGGGCTGACTTCCCTCCCTCCTGCACAGCCCTTGTCAGCACCCAGACCTCCTGCAAAGCCTCCTTCCTGGTTCCTCGTGCTAGGACTTCACTTGGTCAGAGATCGTCTCTGCCATAGAGCCCCTGCATGGTACAACAATCTCCCTCGGGCCGTCACTGATACCCCTCCATCTCCACTTTCAAAATGCCTCAAAGTGAGCTTTTCAGCAAGCGCTGCTGCTCCTGTGCCTAACGGATGCCCCTAACCCCCCATGACAATGCCCTCTGGGCTGCTCAATCCCTGCCTCCTTATTCCTAACAACTACACTACTTACTACTGATTGGTAGAACCACGTTGCATTTCCTATGCTACCTATGCATAACTTTACTTGCTACCCAGCTATTGCTGTCAATTATACCATTTTTGCTCTGTATTACACTACCAATGTTTGCTGTAACCAGGTACCATTAATGCTTTTCTGTTTTATTACTGCTACTCTTTGTATGTACTCTGCTTTCTCTGTTTTAACTGTATTATCTACCACCTTTGTTTGTCGAGGTACCTTTGTAAATGAGCCGTTGGCTCAAAGGTTGTAAACTGATTTCATCAAAAATAAAAATAAAATAAAATAAGGGAACGCAGCGGGATGTAGATGGGGAGGCATACCAAACTTCCCTAAGGGAAGCAGGGAAGGCAGTAAGGCAGGCAAAGGCCCAAATCAAGGAAACACTAGCACAATCAGTAAAAGAAGGGGACAAGACTTTCTATAGATACATTAGTGAAAGGAGAAAATCCAGAGGGGGTATTGGGGAAGTGTGTGGAGGAGGACCAAGGAAAAGCATCTATCCTAAATAGATACTTCTCAGTATTTACTGAGGAGAAAGTAGGGTTAGGACCCACAACTCAGCACCATGGACACGGGGGGTTGGGAGGTGTGCACAAGTCCCTTCACAAAAGAAAGGGTCCTACAAGAGCTCAATAAGCTCAGGGTGGACAAGGCACTAGGACCTGATGGCATACATCCCAGGGTACTAAAGGAGCTAAGGGTGGAACTAGCAGAGCCATGAGCATAACTGTTAAGTGAGTCTCTGAGCACAGAAGAGATCCCAGAAGACTGGAGAAGGGCTCATGTGATCCCGCTCCACAAGAGTGGCAGCAGGGAGGAGGCAGGGAACTACAGACCAGTCAGTCTTACCTCAGTAGTGGGCAAGATTATGGAGGCACTCCTTAAGGAAAGGATAGTGCAACATCTGGAATCCATAGGCGCACAGGATCCAAGACAGCATGGGTTTACAACAGGAAGATCCTGTCAAACTAATCTCATAGATTTATTTGACTGGGTAACCAGTGTGGTGGACCAAGGGGGTGCAGTTGATGTTGCCTACCTTGACTTCAGCAAAGCTTTTGATACTGTTCCACATAGAAGATCGATTAATAAGCTGGGTAGGCTTGGGGTGGATTAGTGGTTGGTCAACTGAGTGGCAAACTGGTTGGCGAGCAGAAAACAGAGAGTTATGGTAAATGGTATACAGTCAGAAGAGATGCAAGTCACGAGTGGGGTACCTTAGGGATCCGTCCTGGGGCCAGTCCTCTTCAATATTTTCGTCAGTGACAATGCAGATAGACTGGAGGGTAAGATTTGTCTGTTTGCAGATGACACCAAGATCTGGAACAAAGTAGATGACCCAGATGGGGTGGGCAGAATGAGAAGAGATCTGGATAAACTGGCAAAATGGTCAGAAGAGTGGCAACTGGGGTTTAGCGCAAAGAAGTGCAAGATCATGCACATAGGAAAGAAACACCCTGTAGCTACATATAGGTTGGGAGGGGAGTTGCTGGCAATCATGAGGGAAGAAAGAGACTTGGGCATCATCATCACAGATGACCTGAAATCATCCAAGCAGACCACCAAAGCAGTAGGTAAGGCTAGAAGAATGTTGGGGTGTATTTGTAAGGGTATCACAAGTCATAAGAGGGAGGTAATAATCCCTCTTTACAAGACACCGATTAGGCCCCATCTGGAGTACTGCATGAAGTACTGGAGGCCACGCCTGCTCAAGGCCATTAACAAAATGGAGGCAGTCCAGAGAAGGGCAACCAAAATGGTGAAGGAATTGCATCAGAAAACACATGAGGACAGATTAACAGAGCTCAATATGTATACCCTAGAGCTATGGAGGGAGAGAGGTGATATGATCGAAACATTCAAACATCTTAAGGACATTAACAAGGTGAAAGTCTAACATGTTTCAATATAAGAAAAATAGCAGGACAAGAGCACACAGCATGAGATTAGAGGGAGGCCGATTAAGGATTAATGTGAGGAAGTTCTTTTTCACAAAAAGGGTGGTGGATGCATGGAACAGCCTACCTCAGGAAGTAGTGGATATGAACACAGTGCAGGGCTTCAAACAGGCATGGGATAGGCATAAGGGAGCAATACAGATGAGTATGAATGGATAGGCCTTTGACAGAGAAAAGGCCTATAGCACATTCATAAGGTAGCAAAAATGAGCAGACTGGATGGGCCTTGCGGTCCTTATCTGCCGTCAACTTCTATGTTTCTATCTCTCTCTCTCCACCAGGATGGTAGGGGACAGGACTGCTACAAGCACCCACCAAGCATGCCCCCCACCATAATTTCCATATCAGCTTATAACCATACTGGGACTGCAACCCAGCTAGTACAGCTAGAGGGTATTAACACTGGCCTTGGAATGAAGGGGTAAGATCACCCCTTGTCTCAGATGGCGTCATGGCACTTCATGCATTCACTACTGTAGGTGCAGTCAGACTTTCACACATTAACCCTGTGTGTGGCCTGCCATGTACCACGGCAGGCATGTGCAAAGAAAAGGCAATAAATACATGCAGTCCTGAATGCTGTGTAATACAAAGGCTGCCTATTGCCAAAACCCACAACCAAAAAAGCTCTGTTGCAACCTGAAACCCAATACCTAAGCCACATGAAGAATGACAAAAAAAAAAGTAATCCTAAAAAGCTGGGCCATTATGTACTAGCAGGGTCATTAGTAACAACAAAAGTAAATGGGTAAAGTAAAGAATCTTGCTTGAAAAAATAGCAAGTGGTGGTGGGCAATGCAGTCGCTGAGTAAAATTAACAAAAGCAGTCTCATCCTGGGGTTACAGTCAGACAGGCTAGGTTCACACAGCAAGGAACTCTCTAAAAGTCAGGAATTGGGTCAGGTTACTATTACCATGGAGCTGAGTGTCTGTTTTACTACATTATACATTAGGAGTGAACAGATAACCCATTAGATAAAAACAGGTATTCTCACTGCAGAGTGACAACTTCAGTTATCCCAGGTTATCACACACCAGGTTATCACGCTCCTGGTCATCACACTCTAATTACATCATCACAGTGTCATGACTCCATCAAACAAGAAAAACCAAGATAGTCAGATAATAAGAGATGCGTGATGGGCAGCTATGTGATAGCTGAAATATCAGCATGAGTGGCAACTGAGCTCAGGGTTAAATCACTCATGGCTCCGCTTCCGCGGAGACACTCATGATAACCCTGAGCTCACTTGCCACTCATGCTGATATTTCAGCTATCACATAGCTGCCCATCACGTATCTCCTCTTATCTGGCTATCTTGTTTTTTCTTGTTTGTAGTAGGGTAGGTGCTATTCCCAAAGGAGCCGTTGTTGCTGTCCTGACCTTAATCAGTATAGTCCCCACACGTAAACAGCTTAATGAGTCGCCACTGCTTGAGCTGTTAATTGGGGGGCACTTACACTTCTGTGTGTGTCACTGAGATATATTGTTTTCTAATTATACCTGTTTTTGACAGTTTTACAGGTAATTGCGGAGGCTGATGAGAAAAGTGAGAGGCAGCCTTATTACTACAGTAACTTAAACGCCACTTTGTTAGGACTGTGCCCTGCAGTTCTGTCATCAGTTCCTCTGTTTGTCATGGCTCACCCATATTGGGCCCTGCCCCCAGTAGCTGAGCTCTGCTTCTGACTAATCACTTTCACAAAGTCTGCTACTTTGCTCTCGGGGTGTGAATCCCTTACTCCCCACTGCTGTGAGTCCCAGAACTGCAGCACCCGCCACTTTCCCAGTGGGACCACACACAGGCAGGAGCTGAGCCTCTGCCTCGCCTCAGCCGTGGGCTGGCACTGGCTAGTCAATTTGATGGACACTGGACAGAGCACTGAAGAATGATGCTTATCTCACCCAGTCCGCCTGGTCCCCCTACTCTCACACAACGACCTCTGAGAACAGAGCACTTTTACAAACCAACCCAGCCCTGGGAATGAAGACACTCAGATTCACCCACCTCCTCTTGCTGCTAGAACTACTACTACTCTTCTTCTGGAAAGGGATGGTTGTGTGGTGGCACATACACAACCACACCCACTGACTATCTCACTCCATACCACGGCTCACTGCTGGTGAATGTTTACCCTCCTTAATTGCAGCTTCACTTTCTCTCACATGTCGTCTCCTCAGTCATCCTCCTCTTGTGCACAGTGATGATGGTGCCTGGAAATACTCACTTTGATGTGCATTGGCTTCACTGTGGGATTGGAGAGATCGTTGGAGACAGGCAAACAGCACAAACTGGAGAAATGATTGGTGGAAAACTACATCGAATGTCCTCATGGACCACCAACCACTTCTCACACCTCAGCCAGTTATCAGTAAGCAGATCCCCAACCCCATCCCCACCATCAGCGACTTCATAAAAAGCCTATATTATTTTAGACATTGGGGTTTTCTGGAAAATAAAATTATATGTATTGTTTGGGCAACTATATTGGGGGGACACATGCCCCCTTGGACTCTGTGGGCATGACACCACTGTGTCTGAGGTTTTACTCGTTCTCATACCTCCAAACTCTGCCTCATTTGTTTATGAGCCTCTTCCCAATGGCTGTTCCTGCTTGAACAGCTGGCACTAGCTAGTGCTTTAGCTGGAGGGAATTAACTCAGATATTTGTCCCCCCTGGTCATTTTAAACTGAAGACCTTATCCTTGGGGTGTCCTGCAGAGCCCTGGTTGATCTGTGTGTATCGCAAGACCCTCCTCTTTGTGCTTTGACCCCTGACCTGGAGATCTTGTTCCTGGATTAGAAAAAGAAGAAGCCTACACAAAGTTAGCTCTTCTTTTATATTTTAGCAGCCCTCGCTAAAAGTTGGAAATTCCCTCCTGTTTTTGGCAAGATAAAGTTTGTTTGTGGCTAAGTTTACCTCCCTACAGATTCAGACCCCTCCCGTTTATATAGTACTGAATGATTGTTTTTCCTTATGTCTGATTACCTAATATGCAGCCCTCCCTCCAAGTTACAGTTTACTTTTGGAATGGTCTGGTTTTCTGATTATGCAACCCTCCCCCTAAGTTTACAATTTCACTCCTGTTTACTGTGCAGAAATGCCCATACTGCTTTATATGCCCCAAGTTACAAAAAGCATGGTAAGCAGACCTCTGTAGCCAAAAACATTTTCTTTGTTACAAAAATAAAATAAAACAACTCTCTCTGGTGTCTGCCTGGATGTTGCTCCCTGCTAGCGCTTGCTTTATATTATGTGTCTGAGGCTTGACTCCCTCGTACTTCCAAACTCTGCCTCAGTCATTTTTGAGCTGCTTCCTGATGGCTGCTCCTGCTTGAACAGCTGATGCTAGCCATATGCTGACGCTGCAGTGACAACTTTACAGCGATCATGTTGATAACGACAAGATTGACAGATCACTGTAAAGTCTGCTCAGGACTCCGGCACTGATTTTCCCCGGTGTTGCACCCCCTCCCCAAATCAGCTCTGACTCGGAGCTGATTATAATAAGTTATGGGGGTGTGGGGGCAGACCTAAAAAAAAGCAACTTTGAATTCCAAAAACGCAATGTCGACCACAATTGCGGTCGACATAGTGCCACCGATGTAACCTATGTTCGCAGTATTGATGTTGCTGCGGCGTTGTAGATCTGATGCTAGCTAGTGTTGCAACTGGAGGGAATGTGCTTTGATGTTTGTCCCCTGCTCAATTTAAACTGAAGGCTTTACCCTCGGGGCTTCCTGCCAAGCTGCAGTTGGCCTATATGTGTCATGTCACCTTCCTGTTTGTGCGCCGACTCCTGAACTGGAAGGTCTTGTTCCTGGATTAGAAAAAAGAAAATGCCTATACACAGTTTGCCCTTTATTTATATTTTAGCAGCCTCCCTAAAACTTGAAAATTCCCTGCTGTTTTTGACAAGAAACTTGGAGAAGGAGAAGTTTCATAGAGGTGAGTCAGGGATGCCAACTGTCACACTGCAAAGTGTATTTTTTTTTTTCCAAAGAGGACAAGAACTCATTTCTAACTGGCAGCTGAATATAATCTCATTTGCAGTGAAAACCTGCATTTAGCCAAATTTACAGCTGGGCGAACTGAGGCACTGAGAGGTTTAATGACTTGCACAGGGTCACACAATAAGTGGCTCCAACGGGATTTGAAGTTCTCTTTGCTCCTAAGTCTGTGCAGTAGCTAGTGACATATAGCATTCCAAAAAGGCCATTTCCAGAGAGGTTTTGCCATTCAGAAAAGGGGTTGTTTCATGGTAGTGAGTCAGGGGTACCAACTGTCTCAGTGCAAGGTGATTTTTTTTAAAGAGGACAATGAATCATTTCTAACTGGCAGCTGTTTATAAAGTTATTTTCAGAAATTATATTAATCTCCCTAAAGTATCCATATTAAACTGTGCCTGAACAAAAAGTGATATGAAAAACTGTATTTTGCATTGTTTTGTTTTTATAGGCAGCATTCCATTACAGTTCTTTCCGTGGAGCCTGTGATCTTAAGTTTTAACTACTATGTCATGGTCTGTACACAAAACTCTCAGCAAGGCTCCGATAGGTCAACAGCTCAGAATTAACATTGTGTACACAAACCGAGACATAGTAAAAACTCCAAACTACTGGTTCCCTAAAAAGAACTGTGCAGCGTGTTGTCCCAAAAAAGAAAACAATTAAAAATGCATTTTTTTCATATCAGAGTGTTTTCAGGCACAGTTAAATATGGATAATTTGAAAGTGCGATTTTCATTGCTGTAAACAGGAACATTATTAACTGCTGCCAGAAAGCACTAATTTCCTGTCCCCTTTAAAGTCCATATAGTCCTGGTAACACTGCTCTTGCAGCGCAACCTACAGACCACTGAGGGGGTTCTCAAGTCAACTTCAGGGTGCTAGCTACAGCTGCCCATTATCCGTGCAGCCAACACCTTTACTCACATGTATTTTCTGAAGGTGGTAGTGACCAGCAATGGATGTCTGTGAACTGCAGACAATAACAGATGGGGGCACTGGCACAACAAGCCCTCAGAATAGAGCACTCCTGTCATGTCTGATACTGCCTGATTTACAGGGAAGGTTGATGATGGGCTGCTGAAGTGTGACATAATTTTTTATAGAAATTAATTGAGCCAAGGTTCAAAGTATTAACACAAACTTAGTTGTGTTGCCTTAGAAAAAGCATACTTCTCTGTTCTTTTCAAAGATGAGTTCCCCTTTTTATATGTACAACTGAAGTGACTGGTCAGGGGTAGGAACAGCAAGGAGCAAACCTGTACCTGGCTAGATATACGGAACTGGAGCTTGGTGTTCATGTTGGGTGAGGGGATGGAGATCCAGATGTATTTGGCCATGTCACTCCCTTTTCCACTTGGAGGATGTGAAAACCAAAACGTTGTGGTAATGGATTCTTTACACAGAAGTTATATTTTATAAAGTAATAAAACAATATGACCTAATGCAATTTTCCTTTTCTATCCAAAGTTGGCAGACCCCAGTGTGGTTTTTAGGATGTGGCTGGACTTTGTATCAGAGAAGAACTGCTTGTTTACCAGATTTATTTATTGAATTTTGTTGACCTGGTAAGTCCACTGGGCCTAGAAGTCCCTTTTCAGAGGCGACTGGGGGGATATAGAGGGTAAGCAACTGAAATTAAACTAGATTAAGCTGTTGGTGGTATTTTTTTTGGTGTATCCCAGCAGTGGCTGTCTGCCCTGTCCACATCCATCATAGGTAATTTGCTCTCACTGCATTGAATTTATAGAAGATTTGAAGAAAAAATTCCATTCCATTTTTTAATTTTGCAGGGATTGCTTACTTACAGCCCACACTTCTAGTACATGGTTGGGCTATTCAACAGCTCAGGTCAGACACAGGTAGTTGCAAACAGCTGGAGGGTAGCAGATGTGGTTCTGCTCCAGAAGGGGGGATAAAGAGCAACAGGTAACTACAGATCTGTTAGTCTCACCTCTGTAGTGGATAAACTGATGGAAACACTAGCCAAAGAGGACGTAGTGGACTAACTGGAGAGAAATGGACTCCAGGATAATAAATAGCATGGGTCTGTGGCAGGCAGGTCTTGTCAGACCAGCCTGATAGTATTGTTTGATTGGGTAGTGAGGGTAGTGGGTAAGGGTCACACTATGGATCTACTCTGCTTTGATTTCAGTAAGGCTTTTGACTTGGTGCCTCACAGAGGGTTGCTGAAGAATCTTGTGGATCTGAATGCAGCAAAGGATGCAGACCACTACGAAACTGGCAGGAAGGGAGACTGAAGAAGATTGCCTATCAATACAGACAGGTCAAACATTTACCAGATAAAGGCAAGGTTTCATCGGACTGAGGCAAGCCTTTAATTTCAGTTGAGTACTGGAAGCAGGTCTACCAGACAAGATTTCTGTTGTTACTTGCAATTAAGGTAGTTTGTCTAATCAGAACTACAGAAAAATCTTTTGCAAAGCCCTTTAAATAATGTGCAGGGAGCCCTGCTCTGAAGAATGCAGTCTAACGCAACATCCAGATTAGTATGAGAACTGGTGAAATGCATGCGTGAAAGGCATGCAGGGTCTGGCTCAGTCTGCACTGCCCCATTTAGACACAACTGGGGTTTGGAACTTAGGCTACAAGAACAGGATAAATGATGGATGGAAATCTGGGTGAATTCTTTTCACACCACTGTCTTTATGTCATGGCGAGAACATAGATGGAAATTATTGTCCAGATGTTGTAGATCGCCAGTGATAACTAACACTTTGCAACCAAGAACACACTGACAGAATGCTAATGAGTCATATAAATGTTTTCTGAACTTTTCAAGTGACCAGTCCTTTTTGTGAGGCTGTTATGAAAGTTATTGCAGAAGCATTTATGATCAAGCCACAGCTAAATGAACTAACTTACTGATGGAACTCTATCCTGTAAATTTCAGGTGAAAGGAAGACCAGTACCACTACCAAACTGTCTTAGCAATAGCTAGAAAATCAGTAACCCAGAATGATCAAGCTGAGTCTGATGTCAGTCAGCCTAAAAGAAAAACAATGGATCTCCATTTGCAAATAAGTCAACAAATGGGGGTATTACAGCCTACCTAAGATTGTTAAAAAAAAATACAGCACAATTGTTACCCTTTTTTAAAAGATTCTGGAAAATAGGAAAGGTGACTCAGTCATGGACAACCTGGCAGGGCTACTGCGAGTAAATGGCAGCCATAAAGGTTAAAGATTAAGTAAATTGTACCGAGGACCTAACTGTTAATTTTGATGTAGATATGAAGTATCTTTGATGTATACTCATTGCAAATAGTATACAATGCTACAAAGAAATGCTGATTATTCTATGTACAGTTAATGTTGTTTGTTCTTCATGAACTAAAATTTGATTTACTGCTGGGCTGTTGGTGTAGTGGTAGTGCTGCCACTTATGATGCCAGTGACCTGGATTCAGGATTGAGGCAGGGTTGTTGGCGGGCCAGCTGGCAGGGGAGAACTGAGCATCCCAGAGAATGCTCTCCTCCCTGGGGAGGGAGGGTGAACCCACCCCGCCCATGACTGCCACCTGGGTGACCACAGGTGGTTGGTGGTGCACGTTGGCAGCGCATGCAAGGGCAGGATGGGATGTGATTGTCTGAGCCAGCACTGATGCTATGCATGCTCACGTCTGTCTCAGCATGCATTCCAAGGCGGAAGGGGGAGGAATCAAAAAGAGGAAAATACCTCAGCCGTCGCAGGATGATAGCCCTCATGGAGCTCACAGTCCCTGCACTAGCTGACCCAGGCTGACTCCTTGCACACAACTGAGACCTTTATGAGGGACGTGGGCTGGTCCAAGGACCTCCATCATGAGGAGGGGATACTGTGGGTGCCCAGTAGGTGAGCAGGTAAGTTCTGGGAGAAGATGGAGTGACAGTGTTGGGTCTCCATGGGCCTGAGGGGCATGATGCTGGCTGATTATGGAAGTGAATAAACAGAAAGGGTGTAAATAGAAAGTAAAAAAATAAAAATTGAGTTAAAAAGCGGGTATATACTCTCCAGGAAGTAGTTACAATCTAGCTATACTTTATATGAAGAAACAATAAAAAAGGAGGTATGCATTGCCTAAAAAGTGGATGTATCAGCACGTAACATTGTTTCTTTTTCTGCTACAGAGTTAGGCCCTGTTCACACTGCATGATCTGAAATGGTTCCCGGGAGTTAAATCATTTCAGATCAGTGCCAGCACCCTTTGTGTTCTCACCTATTCTGCTTCGGGACACATTTTCAAGAACCGTGCTAAAACCCTGATTGGACCTAGGCTATAGCATGGTTTTTGAAATGTTTGCACACATGACATGTTTCTACTCACAGTGCGAATGGTCCTCCTTCTTAATCCATGTTGACATCGCATCCATGCTCCCAGAAGCCCCTAAACATGCTGCAGAACCGAGCTACACTTAGCACGGATCAAGAGGACAATGTGGACGAAATAAAATGGGTTAATTAAATCGAAACATGAAATGGATCACTCGTTATGAGCACTGCAGCATGGTAAGACATGTTCCATTTTTTAAACTATTTCATCTTACCGTGCTACAATTTGGACAGGGCCTTAAGTGCAGCCTATAGGCTGTGGGTTGAACAGATAGCAAGCAACAAGTTGATGTTCAAAATGTACAATCCCTGCTTTGCACAGTTGGAATAGCAGGCTTTAGGGGCAATCAGATGCATGAGACAGTATTTCTTCAAAGGGGGTAACTGGCAGGGCACGATGCCCTCATGTTTCCTTCAAAGTCCTTCCTGCAGACATATTGCTGAACACCCTCACTGCCTACAGAACAGTTGTTGCCTTGGACCATCTGCAAGGACAGAAAGAAAACACTGTATTAAAATACTTTTTTGGGGTTGCACTCAACCACAGCTTTACAAATATGCAAATCTTTTTTTTCTGGAATGTGGGCACGGTTTTGGTAGTCTGCAACAAATGGCAGAAAGCATTAGGGCTGGAAGAACTCAGTAAAGCTCTGGTCCTTGTTAAATAAGAACCAGAACACAGAAGGGTTCTGATTAATCCTGATTAGTTCTGATTATTTATAAATATTTGAATAAATGTGATAAAATGCATCAAAAGGGACCAAACTGAAATATTTAAGACAGAGACCCAAAGGGAATAATTCAGTTCATTATCTGTATGAATAAAGTAAAACTGCTAAAGCAAAGCAATCAGTGGCTCATTCATGGGGTCTCTTGGTAGTATACCTGCTTGGGCCTGTGTGTGTGTGTGAGTGAAAGAGCGAGAAGGGAGGAGATAGATGGTGTCTCTTGGTGGTGTATCTGCTTTGGCCTATGAGTGCTGTGTGTGTATGAGAGAGAGAGAGAGAGAGAAAAAGAGAGAGAGACATGCCAGTACCAACTACCTACCAATATCAAGCAGCTAAGATATTTTTCATTAATGATGGGTATATTGTTTTGCTGTATATTCCAGAGGAGACCAGCCCTACCCCAAAGCCAATGATCAAATGAGTAGCAGTAAGTGCCCACCCACTCTGTCCATGTGATACATCTGTATTGCATGTTCTAGTGTACTATGGTACAGTACACTACCTGTTACAACAGGTGGTACTGTTTTCTACTACTTCTACTCAGCAATATCTTTTAAACAAAAAATGAAAAATATCTTACTGACCACCAAGTAGTCAGTCGCACATCGGTCATGTGCAGTCAATAATAAAATAAACGGTGTGCCACTGCTTTGTGCACCTAATTACACACATAGTATATCTTTCGTAGTTCCAAAAAACAATTACTGACAGTGCCAAGGCAAGTACTATATACAGTAAATGATAATCTCCGCCCAGCCAGTCACTGTAACCCGGATGTTGTATTACATCACACTACAAAAAATGAATACGTGAATGACTGGTAACATTGTTCTCTGTAATCATAGCCGTATATGGTTATGAAGGGATGTGAAAATATATTGTTCAAAAAGGAGCATTCAGGCTTCAGCTCAGCCACCTGTTGTGAGAAAAACAGTAACCTAGTTTTAACATTACAGTACAGTACAATCAGATTGCTGGGAAGTAGTAGTAAGTAGTAATAGTAGTAGACAGCAGCACCCTACTATCCAGATTAACTTATTAGTACTACCAAGTAAACTTGGAACATGAAATGCAGTTGCTTGCTATATTATATGGACTCAACCCACTGAGGTTGTTATTGTTTATATTTCTCTGTGTTCACAGTGTTCATTCAAGTAATCCTTGCCTGGCCTTTCTTGACCTGACTTGCTGCCACTATCTCATGTGACTCATGTATTATTAGGTATCATATTTGACATTAAAGTGAGGAATGCTGACTTTCAGAAATGTCTGACAACAGTGTTTTCTGGTGATACACATGATCCTGTGTCAGCGGTAACATTACCAGCTCAACTAAATAATTATTTTGAATAAACGCTAGCAGGGGGGCAATCTATGTACTTCATAGCAGTTTGTACTAAATCAAGCAACATATTCTGTTTGGATTTCCATTATTTCTAAGGATCTGCATTCCAATTAATATTGGGCTGTGCTAAGTGCATTTTAACAATGGTCTGTGCTGTGGCCGTGATAGAAGAAGTGAATGAAGAAGTTACAATGACATCTTGCAAGTACTTCCAGAGACCTGAAGCTGAACTGTGCAATCATGAAGCACTACTATTTTGTGATGATGGTGGTGGTGGAGGAGGAGGAGGAGGAGGAGAAGAAGAAGGGGAAGAAGTAAGAGGAGGAGAAGATGATGATGACCCAGGCACTGTAGGCAAAGAAGAGGAACAAACAGAAACAACTGGAGCACCTAAGGAGGGGTCGCCTGATGGTGTGCTGTGTTGTGTTGTGAAGAAGATTGTTCTAGATCTGATTCTGTACTTCTTTCCATGGAAGCATGGACATCATCAATTCTTTCTTGTCTATCTATCTCAAAAGAAGTGTCATCATCATCATTCAGCAGTTGCTTTGATTTGTATCGTAGATCCAGGATTGTTGCTTTAATTCAGTAGTCAGACCAAAGCATTTTATGTAGCTTTCCATCTTCATTGTATTTTTGTATCATACACTTGGTTGGATATTTTTGTATTCTGGTGGGCAACCTGTTTGCATCACCAGTGGTGGCAGCATGTGGGACGGCATTGTTTGCATTTTCTAAATTGTCCCTAATCAGATTCATGCAGTATGTCACCTGACTCAGAGTTGCTATGTTTGCACTCATCTCTCTGGTAATTTCTTCAAATGCCTGGAGAAGCAAAACTGCAAACTCCAGCATGGCCCATTGTGATGGAGTGCCATAAACATCTGCATCACCAGTTTTATTTTTCAAGTTGTATTGTCCGACAGCTTTCTTTTGTTCCAGCAGCCTTTGGAACATAAAAAAGGTCAAACTCCACCCAATAGAAATGTCTTGAATCAGTATGTGCAAAGGTAGTTTGTGCCCCTTCTATATTTTTTCAAACAAGTGATGGGCTTTGCTTGAGTGATTGAAATGAGTGCAGATTCTTTTAGCAGTGCTAACAAGAGCTTAATGTCCCTGCCCTCATCAAGAAAACTGTCCCCTCCAGACTTATCAACAAAACATACCCAATCTGCGGTGACAGACATGAAGGGATCAGGCTGACAGCTTTTCCAGATATCCATTGTGACCTGCACCACCTTCGCAACAGCACTGGTCAAAACCCTTCTGAGTTTTTTACATACAGCATCATAGGGATCAGTAATCCCTATTGAGGACAAATATTTTCTTGAAAGTATATTATATGGAGGTTAAAGGACTCCAGCAGCCACCTGAATCCTTCATTTTTGTTACATTATATGGCAACAAGTCGATGGCTTTCACCTCTGAAATTTTCTTTGATATTGTAACAGCAAACGGGTGGGTTAAGAGATATTTGGCTTTACATTCATATTTTTTGTGATGTTAAGCTGTTTCCTTGAAGAAGGGGCGTTTTGAACACATGGCCACTATCAATAACACTAGGAGTTATTCGAATGGAAGGAAGTGCAGGAGGTGTTCTGGTATTGCTGTGGGGCTGCCATTGCTATCATTAGAGTTACCACCTTTTCAGAAACCCAAAGTGGGACATTTCTTACTGAAACCTAATTTTTCACAGGACAGTATATAACCTCAACCAATGCAACAGACTTGTGTTCTCTATATAATTAGAATTAAGGCTAAGTATTGTAGTTTCTTAGTTGCATCAATTGTTTCTTGTCATTCTAATGTATTTTACTTAAGGTATTGTAGTTTTCTACAACATTTAGTGGAAAGTTAGAAAATATTTTCTCTACTATATAATCAGGACATGTAGTATTTTTCATGTTTTTTTGCAGGACACAGCTGCCCAAATCAGGACAGGTGGTAACCCTAACAATCATCTATTGGAGATATCCTTGAGTGTAGGAAGCTAGTATCACCACTGTCACTTTTCAATTCTCAAAAATGGATTTCTAATTAATGTTATTACATCTGTGAGTGCCTTTTCAGTGCTGAAGTTCCCAATGATCCTTTCTTTTTATCTCTGCTAATTGCCCATTTTCAAATAGAGCATTTTTTCCACCAACTTGATAAAAGCACTAACTAAAAAGTAACACCAAACAAAAGATGTTGTTTTTTGTTTTGTTGTTTTGCAAAGTAGGCCCTGCAGCTCAATCTCCTTTTCAGGATTTTTTTTAACTGGATTTTTCTTGGGCCTGTTCCCATTGTACTTTATTCTCTTCCTCTAACCAATCCTTCTCCTCCACCATAGAAACATCTGCTTCCACTTCTTCCTCTTATGCTGTTTCCATCCCTTTATCCTCCGCTGGTACACCTTGTGCCTGATCTCTGTCTTTATCCTCCTCTGACTCAGCTCCAGCAGAATCAGATGTAGTCTGTAGGGGACTAACGTTAGTACAGTATGCGATTATTCTATATGTGGGAGTACCTCTGCTGGTGGTATCCACCAACACTTAGTTTTAACTAAAGAACCCTTTTTTGGGGGGTGGGGTCTGATCCGACAGTGGCACCTTTATTGGATTCAAGCATTCACTTGGAAGATGATGTTTTAGAGTTACCAGACTCACTTTTTTGTGTTTGATTTTTTTTTTGCCCTGTGCAGGAGGGCAGTTGTTTAGCTTGGCCCTTGTCACTTCTTTTTGGTTGCCTGAAGCTGCAGTGTCTGCCTGAAACTCCAAACTATTTGGGCTATGAACAGTTTGGTCCATTCTTTTATTTTTTTGGTATTTTATATTTTCTAAACATATTACTCCCCATTCCCTAGCCTCTCACTCCCACTCCCATCCCTACAGAGCCTGTTTTGTACAATGCAGAGCCAGCCACACAGAAATGATGATGGCCCTCCACCACTTCCTTATGCAGAAGACAGGGAAGAGTGACTCCTAGTGGTACTGTTCAGTGACTGCATTCAGCAGCTCCAACATGTAATACTACTAATGGCCTTTGAATTTAAATTGTTGATGTGGATGTTTATGATTTTTGTGGGGCACACTGGTATGGTGGTGATGATGAAAATAAGAAGAATAGGGAATCAGGATGATGATGACATGTCTTTATACTTAAGTAGGTAGGCACTAGTGTTGTCTACAGTTGCAAAAGTCCACTCACAAGTTTCTACTCAACACATTAATGTCACCAGGCTTGTGGTTTCCTCCTTCTTTGCTTTAACAAACAAACAAACAAACACAAAATAGTTTGCTGTGAGTCAGGTCAGAGAGAATGAATGTTAACTCATTGATATCTCTCTCTGTCTGTCTCTCTCTCTATATATACATATCTATATTATTATTATTATTTAGTTTTTGTTTACCAGGTAAGTGTGCTAGACATAGAAATAACTATTTTCAGGCACGACCCGGGAGGTTACATAATTACATAAAACACAGAAACAAAACAAGGTTTTACAGTAAAAATACAAGCAATGTGATGACAGCAAGGTACAAAACAATGTGATTCATGACAAAATATGCAATAAGGCAATTTGTTGGCAGGTGCAGGACATAGATCACATATTTGCAAGAAATTATCATGATGCAAAGTTCGGTGAGAAGTTCATTGAAAACAAACAACCACATACTTGCATGAAACTATCAGGTATAATGAGCAGGGAAAATTACAAAATAACATACGGTAGGCAGATCCTTAGGGTAGAAACATACTCACATGGTTTGGGAGATAAAGCACAAAGTATTGCAAGTAGGAGCTTTTGGGCAATAATAGCAAAGATCTATGGAGTAGAGAATTAGTTATGGTAGGACAGGGCAAGGGGGTTTGAGATAACAAGCCAAAGAGGAGAAGCACATCAAGTTGGGAGGTGAGACAAGTAGACACGCAGGAGAAGAATTAAGTGCAAGACATTAGGTGGAGAGCAGATCAAGTGCACAGCAGTGAGAGTAGGAGTGGTGCTAAAGGGGGTTGAAGCAAGGGCATTGATTAGAGGAGATGAGGTAGCTATGGAGCTCCTTTTTAAAGGTGTTATGTGAGGGTGCTTGGTGGATTGTTAAAGGGAGGGAGTTCCATAGCTGAGGAGCATGGTGGGTGAAAGCGCTGGTGCCTTTGGGGGTGTTACTTTTTGGGACACATAGAAGAGATTTTTTAGCCAACCGTAGGCCATAGCTGTACATCTGAGGAACAAGTAGATCAGCTAAGGTTTTTGGAGTTTGAGACTACGTAATATTGTTGACAGTCGACCCAAGGGAGTACAGTCTAGCAGCATTTGGTGACAGCCAGTTTAGATCCAAGTAGAGGAGGCAGTGGTGTTTCCACTGATGGGAGGAGGAGGCATAGTGACAGATGTTATTATAGGTGACGTCCCATCTATGGAGATTGGATTTAGGTAAGGCAGCATAGGTCGCAACTCCCTATGTAAGGGTGGCTAGAAGAATACCATGAGCAGTGGCAAGCCTCGTTGCAGGGGTTAGTGCATATCCGGTCAGGTTCGCTATACCTAATTTAGAGTTCACAGATTTACATGAGTTCTGGATGTGAAGATTAAAGTTTAGGGATTGGTCCAGTGTTATACTTAGGTACTTAAATGAGGTCACTGAACCAATAGGGGAGCCATCCAGGCAAGAGACCATTAAAATTATTTTGGGAGGTTTTGAGTTTAGAATTTGTTCCAAATAGCATGGATTGGGTTTTGACCTCATTAAGGACTAGTTTGTGATGTGAGAGCCAGGCCTGAGTGTGCTCAAAGTCAGTGAAGAGCCGTAGATTGATGCCAGAGATGTTTTTTGGGCTGGTGTATAGGACTATATCATCAGCATAGAGGAGGGAAGAGGTGCCAGTAAGATTGGAGGTGATGTTATTGATAAATATAGAAATTGGCAGTGGCCCCAAAATTGAGCCTTGTGGTACACCAAGATTCACTGTTGCCAGGTTGGAATAGGTTGAACTGTATTTACAACTTGGATCCTGTTTGACAGGTAACTATTGAACCAGTTGACAACAATATGCGTGAAGGCCACAGACTTCAGGGTGGCAAGGAGAATGGAGTGGTTCACCAAGTCAAAGGCCTTTGTCATGTGTATGAAAACAGCTCCAGTTAGAAGGCCTGAGTCCATAGCAGTGAGTGTGTCAGTAGTAAACTTAAGCAGGGCCGTGGAGGTGCTATGGCCCTTGTGGAAACCATGCTGATCGGTTGTGAGGTCATTTTTGAGAAAGAATTCAGTGGTTTGTGTAGCAACTCATTTTTCCAGGATTTTGCTCAGAACCGAGAGAATGGCAATGGATCTGTAGTTAGATGAGCTTTTGGGACACCCTTTTTGAAGACAGGAATGACCCTGGCTATCTTCCATATGCCAGGAACACTACTTTGACATAGAGAGAGTGTGAACATGTTGGCTAAGGGAGTAGCAATGAGTGGGGCTGCTATTTTTAGTAGTCTGGGTTCAAGAATGTCCGAGCCTGTGGCAGTGCTGTCTGAGATTGAGCTAAGTAGTTTAGAGATCTTCTGTCAAGTGATAGCCTTAAAGTAGAAGGAGGGGCTAATAACTTCTTGGCTGGAGGTCGGAGGAGGGCAGTGGTGTTGTGAGGCAGGGAAGGAGGATGTGTATTTATTTAGATCTGAGAACTGATTATTAAAAAAGTTAGCTATGGTCTGAGGATTGTTACAGTGAGTACCATTGAGGACCATGTCATTTGGGGTGGTGGAGCCGGTAGACCTCAGGAAGGTTTTTATGTGTGACCAGAAGTGTTTGGGGTTGCCTGAGGCATTCACTAGTAAGCTTTTGCAGTATAAGCCTTTGGCCATTCCTATTTCTTTTTTTTTTTGCAGATATATATATATATCAGTCTCTCTCTAGTTTCCTTCCTTTTTTAAGTCCACTTTTAAGTCGGGGTCTTGGGGATGGGATATTTTATTTATTTTTAAATGCCCACCAATATCTCCTTTCTCCATCTCTGTCCTCCTTCTGCAGTCAGATGTCATTTTAGGTTGGGGTCTTGGGGATGGGGTATTCTTTTCGTAACCCCACCCCAATCTCCTCTCTCTCCTCCCCAAACTCCATTGTTTCTCAGCAACTAGAAATCACTTTTATGTTGGGGTCTTGGGAAACAGAGTATTTTTTTTACCTCCCACCACAATCTCTTCTGTCTCTCTCTTTCTAACTTCATCCTCCTCTGCAGCCTGAAGCCACTTTTACAGTATATTGAGGTTTTGGGGACAGGGTATTTTTGGTACCCCCATATTATCCTCTATCTTGCTCTTCCTCTCTCTCTCTGTCTCTCTGCAACTCTGTCCTCCCTCAGCTGCCAGAAGCCACTGGGGGAATTTTTTTTAAATGGCAACTTTTGTTTTGTTAAGGGTATCTTTTTGTAAAATGGTAAATCTTTTTATTCTTATAAGTAAGGGTATTTGATTTCTCAAAATGGTAAATCTTGTTCTTATGATAAGGGGTATTTGTTTTCTTGTAAAATGGTAATTTTTCACATTTTTGTGATAAGGGGTATTTATTTTCTTGTAAAATGGTTCAAAACACGATGAGAGTGCATGCGTAGCTAAAAGGAGGCCATCATCTGGGTTTATAGCAGCATCATTTATTTTGCGCCAAACAAGGTGCAGAAAAGTGCAGTTACTCATGAGTCTCAAGCATGTAGCTTATAAACGTAAAGTGACCTGCCACATCATAATGCCTTATGTTTCGCCCAGCACCTGCTGGGCTTCGTCAGAGGAGACTTATACCTGGTTGCTGACTTCCTTTTAAGTACATGTCTAATACAATAGATACATCAGGTGCAGTGAAAGTGCAAACTGTTGCAACAAGCAGCAAAGTAACTTAAAAACAAACATTTGTCGATGCCGAATGTTGTCTCACTGGCATTGGCATTGGTAGTGCAGGAGTTAGAGAAGCATAATAGGAGTGTCAGTGAAGTATTGAACTGACGCCAACCCCATACCCACCCTGCAGAGACTGACAGGCATTGGGGTGTGCCTTTGGGTCATCAGCTATAACACTCATGCCATTTTACTTCACTCTACCCTGTAGACACTGACAGGTGTCGTGGTGTGCTTTGGGGTCCTTGGGCGTTATACTTACCACATTCCATAAGGAAATACACTGAGGTGGGTGCAGTATAACAGAATGGGGTGAACTTAGTGGCTGAACACTCTAAGGCACACCTCAATGCCTGTCAGTGGCTGCAGGGTGGGGATGGGGGTTGAATGGTGGGAGCATTACAGCTGATGATCCCAAGTCACACCCCTGACACCTGTCAGTCTCTACAGGGTGGGGTGTAACAGTTAGAAACCCTAATGCTGTAGGCGCGTATTGGTATTTTCACTCCAAATTATCAACATGGGCTTTTTGTGACCCCACCTCATGAAGAGCGGCAGTATCAGTTTGTTAGCCGAAAGGTGATTTTGCACAGTGACTGTGCCATTTGGAGTCACAGGTATGTAAACACATTTTGGGTAGGATGTGAAAAATGACACTGCATTGTTCATGAGGAGGTGTAAAAAAATGGCAATGTTGAAAATCTGTAGCGAAAATATGAAAAATTGGTGAAGTCATGAGCATGCATAGAAACTACGCAACGCACATCTGTAACCCTATTATTTTTTTGGGGTTTTAAACCACATTTTCAACATAGGCATTTTGGGACCTCCCCTCATGAACAGTGGCATTGTGATTTTCTTAATCTGTCCCAAAACTTGATCTCCTACAGTGACAACGCCATTGTACACCACAGGTGCAAAAACACATTTCGGGCAGGATGTGAAAAATGACAGCTGTACTATTCATAAGGAGGTGTGAAAAAATGCCAGTGTTGAAAATCTGGCATGAAAATATTGCAGATTTGCGAAGTTACAAGGGTGCGTGGAAACTGTGCAACACATGCTTGTAACAAAGTCATTTTATGGACTTTCATCACCAAATTTTCAGCACAGGCATTCTAGGACCTCTGTTCATGAACAGTGTCACTGTCATTTTGTCAAACTGTCCCAAAAACTGATTTCGCACAATGACCACACTATTCTGTGCCGGATGTATGAAAACACATTTTGGCCAGGATATGTAAAATGACAGCTGTACTGTTCATAAGGAGGTGTGGGAAAATGGCAATGCTGAAAATCTGGAGTGAAAATATTGCAAATCACAAAGTTATGAGCATGTGAAAATCATGTTAACGACGCTTTTGTAAACAGCTATTTTTTTGATTCTTTTGTCACCAGAGATTTACAAACATAGCTTTTGAGAGCCCCTCATGAATAGTGGCACTGTCATTTCACATCAGTCCCAAAAGGTGATTCCGCAGTGACTGTGAAATCACCTTTTGGGACCGAATAACGCCATGACAGTGACTGAATTCATGAGGAGGGGTCCCAATAACCCTATGTTAAAAATATGGTGTCAAAATTCCCAAAAATGGCCGAGATATGCACCAAAGTTGAAAAAACCCTATTTATGCCATTATACAGCTTACTGGCATTTCTTCAGTTCGCGGTCGGCTTTGAAGAGTGCAGACATGTTCCCGGTCCACCGAAGATCATCGCACCAGGCTCTGGAGGTAAGTATGGAGTGAGGGGTGGGTGTGGGGAGGTGTGGTACACAGAAGGCAGGTGCAGGTTGAGGGAGGGAGCAGGACAGATCACAAGGGACCGTTTTCTGATTTACAGGTTTAAAAACAAAAGAAAAACATTGTGAGATTTTTTTTTTACACAGGCATTTGGCACACTGGGTGGGCTCCCGGTGTGCCACCTGAGTGTTTTTTTGGGGGGTTGCCGCTGGGGGATTGGGCACACGCAAAGGGCTGACAAGAGCCGAGGGGAATTGGGCACCCCCTTTGGCACACAACAAATGGAGGAGACATTTTGTTGATGGGGAGTGGGCTCCCTCATTGGCAAATTAAACTGGGAAGTGGGGACTAAAGCCAACAGAGATTAGGGGCCCCCGGTTGGCAAAGAAAGACTGTTGGGGTGCATGATACCGAGGGGGATTGGGCATCCCTTTGGCACATATATGAAATGGGAGGGAGGGGGCATTATGCCGACGGGGAGTGGGCTCCCTGTCTGCAAATGAAGTGGGTTGGGGCATGCCAATAGGGGGACTGGGCACCCCTGAAATCTGCGCTCTGTGTGGTGACAGTCAGTACCGCCATGTTTATTGAACTGGTTCTCCAGGAAAGGCACGCCACTGCATGACGAGCTTGACTCTCATTGTAGCAGACCTTTTCTTTGATCTGGTGGCCAGTTTACATGTTGCTGGTGTCAGCACCTGCAGCTGTCTTATTGGGGAATGAGGGATGCACCTACTGATGCGTGCCCTGCTTCGCCCATAGTGACCGCACCTCCAAATCTGCTACTACTGCAATATGTTGGCTGGCACGCAAGTGCGAGCCAACATAACAACATGGTAAATACATGTACCAGACACTAAGCTTAATAGGTTATTGCACATAGGACAGCATTCACACAAATGCAATTTAAAAAGGAACTGTCATCAACAGGGTTTCTTAATGTCTGAAAGACCATAAACAGCTAATTTGAGTGAGCCATTGTGTTTATCTGTGCATCTTTGCAGTCCAGAGTTATTCATATATAAATCAACCTATAATTAAGGGCTGGGACAGCCATATCTTTAAAGTTCTTGACTGGAAGTGATGTCACCGAGGATCTTGGCCCTCCATTGTCTGTAGGTTAAATAGGAAATTGTCTATTTTATTAAGTGTGTTTTAAGTATTATTGCAACACTTTCTACATTTATAATGCTTGTTTTGTATGTGCATTGAAACTAGTGAGTTATAACCTTTAAATTTCAAACTGTTGGCAAAAATAATCCATCTTTAGGGTTGCGTTAACCTTTAGGCTAAACTGCCAGCCGATCATCAAAAACTACACATCTCAAGGCTGGCACTGTGGTGCCAACATGTATTGGGGCCCCATATCAGGATTTCTAAAGCCGGTCTGTGTTCATGTCAGTAAAGATTCCTGGGGCTGCCACAGCACCAACGTCTGTCTTTTTCCATTCCCTCTCTTACAATTTTGGATGTGACCTCAGGTCTACAAGATGCAAATGGGCTATGTACCTACTGGCCTGGCATCATTGGGCCAGTCTTGAAATGTGAAGTTTTTGATTATCAGCTGGCAGAGTACAGTCTAGAAGTTAAAGCAAAGAGCTGTGAACAAGTTTCGTTCATCCAGCACAATGGGTTTTGATTCCATCATGCTCATGGTGTCCTGTTTTTTTCTTTTCAAGTTAAATCTGGATAGAAAGACCTTAATATTTTCAGAATCATAACACATGCTCAGATTGTTTTTACTGTCTTTGTCCAGGAAAGGCACACAGCTACATCTTGTTTATGGGTGTGTTTTGGGAGCACAGTGAGGTTAAGTGACTTACTGGTCACACAATATACAAGTAAAGCATGTTGGAATCAAACCCCATTCTGTTGGATGAATGAAGCTTGTTCACAGCTCTTTGCTTAAACCTCTAGGTTGTACTGCCAGCTGTTAATCAAAAACTACATCGTTCAAGGCTTGCCCCATGATGCCAGGCCAGTAGGTACGTAGCTACATTTGCATCTTGTAAACCTGAGTTCACACCTGAAATTGTAAGAGAAAAGGCTGCAAGAGAGGGAACAGAATAAGACAGAAGTTAGTGCTGTGGCAGCCCCAGAAATCTGCTCTGACATAAACACAGCCAGGGTTTTAAAAATCCTGATACAGTATGGGGCCCCAGTACCTGTTGGCACCACAGAGTCAGCCTTGAGATGTGTAGTTTTTAATGATCAGCTGGCAGTACAGCCTAGAGTTTATTGGGTTAAAGCAATCCTAAAGATGGATTGTTTTTACTAACAGTTTGAAATGTAAGGGGTGATAACTCGCTAATTTCAATGCACATACAAAACAATTATTATAAATGTAGAAGTGTTGTAATAACACCTTAAAACACACTTAATGAAACAGATGATTTCCTATTTAACCTACAGTCAATGGAGGGCCAAGATCCTCGGTGACATTTCCTGTCAGGAGCCTAAAACATATGGCTGCCCCCAGCCCTTAATTACGGACTGATTTACATATGAATAACTCTGGACTGCGAAGACTCACAGAAAAACACAATGGTTCACTGAAATTAGCTTTTTATGGTCTTTTGGACATTAGGAAATCCTGTTGATGACAGTTCCCCTTTAATTAGCCTGCTTTCAGAATCACAGCCATGAGCAGAATGGATACATTTTTCCAAAAGGGTATCAGTAACTGTACTTGTCTTTTGATGCTCAGTGGAGTAGGCCTGGACATACAAAGAAAAATGGTCCATAACCACTAAGATGTTTTTTTTTTGTTTTTTTTATACTTCTTTTATTATTGTTATGTTATATTGGATCGTAAGTTTATATAGTATTTAATGACCATACAACTTTCATTTTACTTCTATAATGCCCCCTAAACATGGGAGAAGGTGTTACTACTAAAACTCAGTAATTCTACTGTATTACAGAACAGTTCTTATAAACACTGTAGTATTTAATAAATACCACATCATTAACACATTCATGCCAGGAAACACCTTGTATCAGCTATATTTTTACCCAAAGCGGACTCCCAGTATCACCAAAAAACAGAATAGCGTGGAATTAGGTTATCCTCTATTCTTCTCTAAAAGTACCTATGGGGGTCAACAAAGAGCATCAGGAGGATGAGGATCCAAGGCCAGGGAACCATGGCCATCGTCATCAAGCCTCTGGGGACAAGGCCTCATACAATAAGCATCGAGTCCATCTGTTTTGGTAGAACTGTGTTTGTTGTCTAATAGTAAAAGTAAATTTTTCCATAAGGTGTATGTTTTCTGTGACATCTATCCAATCTTTCCTATCCGGGGGATTCTGGAGCCATTTCCTAGTAATTGATTTAAGGGCAGCTGCCACAAGTATGGCCCATAGATATCTTTCATCTTTACTCTTCAACTCCTCTGGAAATAAACCCAAAATCATATGTTCAGGACCTAGCTTTGTATGTATTGCAAAAAGTTGGGTAAGGTGCAACTGGACTTCTACCCAGAACAGCAACAGGACTGGGCAGGTCCAAAATATATGGGCCTGTGTGGCTCTCTGCTCCCCACATCCCCTCCAATACCCCGCAAATGTTCCTGTTGTAAAATGTGCAGTCTGGGCTGGTAACAGAAAGTATCTAACTCTAAGTTTCCAACAGAAATCCTTCCAAACCAAGGACTCGGCTGTGGTCCACGTGTTTCTCTATATAAATGGCCACTGCCGCATTGTGAGAGCAATCTGCAGGTCTAACTCCCATTTGTGTTTAATATGGAGAGAGGTGACTTCCATGTCTGAAATATAATTTGCATATAGGCAGGTTATGGCATGACACTCCCCCCTGGCCTCCTGAAAGTGTGAAAAGGAAATTTAACTGTGTGTGTTTCCTTTGTTAGTGACAGTTTCTGGAGCTGTTTGTTTATTGTGTCTCTGAGTTGGAAGTATCGTAGTTGATCTGCAGAACACAGACCATACTACTGCTGAAGTACCTCAAAGGCCAGACTAGTGTGTCCATTTAACATCTGATATGGTGCATAGAATCCCCGTTTGGTTTGTCATTGGAACCACTTGTCCAACTTAGCAGGTTGAAAAAGTGGATCATAGGCCCACCACTTATATTGCCAAAGTTGTCTGTGTGTTTCTCCTCTGCTAGTGCCTCACCTCCAACTCTCTAGGACTGCTCTCATGCCAGCATATTGTTGTAAGACTCTAGACCCTCATTCTACGAAAAGGGATGCCTGAATTGGGGGTCCTTGCCATCTCCACATCTATCCTCTCTTCAATGGGCATACAACCGGGTTGCTCCACAGAAGAGCAATACGATCTGAGAAGCCACCCAGTAACCTTGTAAATTCGGGAAAGCCAACCCCCCCCCTCACACTTTGGGAGATACAGCAGTTTCTTATGGACTCTAGTTCTCTTGTTCCTCCAGAGGAAAGAGAGAAGTATATCCTGCCATACCCCCAAGTCATGTTGGGTCACAATACAAGGTACATACTAAAACAGGTAAATAGTCGTGGAAGGGCATTCATCTTAATCGCTTGGACTCTGGAATTTAAAGACAGAGGGAGAACAGACCATCGTTGCATGTCATTTTTTAATTGCTTTACTACCGGGGGATCGTTAAGTTCCCAGAGGTGAGCGTTATCTGTTGAGATCCTGACCCCCAAATATTTTAGGGTCTCGAGATCCCATCGCATGGGGTTTTACACAGAAGAGCATTGTCGGGCTTGTAGTTAAAGCTAAGGCCGGCCCGCTGGTGCAGCGGTTGGATTTCCACTTGCGACACCAGTGACCCGGGTTTGGGAACGAGCCCGGGTCACTGGAGGGCCGGCCGGGGGGAGAAGGATTGAGCATCCCAGGGACAGCTCTCCTTCTCTGGGGGGAGGGCAGGGGACTGGTCCAGTGCCTTCTGGCTCCTAGTGGAGGCTGGGAGTATCACAGGACACACGGCCCAATACTAACTGGGGGAGGAGCGGACGTTGGCGTATGCCGTGACGTCATTACGCTGCCCCCAACAGAAAGACAGGAAAATCACTTGCTGGCCCTCCGGATGACAGCTCTAAGTTCCTAGGGGCCTCCAGTGCCTTCCTGGTGCCTCCTGTTCCACAGCAGCACTCCCGGACCCTAGAAGGATGTGCTGGGGCTACCCTCCTCCTGGTGCCTTCCCCCTCGGAGGAGAGGGACAGGCCCGGTGAAGGGATACACCGGGATATCCAGGGGTCGGCTGCAATCTGGGGACTAGAGGAGGGCCAGGCAAGGACAGAAGAGGTCAGGGGGAACTTGTCAGAGCCTGAAGGAGTGGAGGACCGGTGAGCATGGGGGCGGAAAAATAGATGATAAAAAAAAAAAAAAAAGCTAAGTATCTCAGTCTTTCCTGTATTCTATTTATAACCCGCCAGATTAGAAAATTCCTGGATTAAGGACATTACTGTGGGGAGAGAGGTCTCAGGGTCCGTAAGATATAACAAAACATCGTCCGCATATAATGCTAATTTATGCGTTGATCCTCCCAAGCAGACACCCCGCACCCCTGTGTGTTGTCTTATCATTTGTGCTAGAGGTTCTATGTAAATGGCGAACAACAAAGGGGACAGTGGACACCCTTGTCTAGTACCACGCTGTAGTTGAAATGCTTCTGATATATGGCCATTTGTCCTTGCATATGCCCTTGGGGCCTCGTACATTCTGAAAAGAGCCACAATAAACTGCTGCGGGAACCCAAACCGGGAAAGGACAGACCTCAAAAAGGACCAAGAGACCCTATCAAAGGCCTTTTTCAGCGTCTAGACTCATTACCAAGGAAGGTGTTTTCTCTCTATTTATGTGGTCAATTATGTGTATTGTGTGACGCAAGTTGCCCTGGGCTTGTCTACCTGGAATGAACCCCGTTTGGTCTATGTGGATTAGGGAAGGGAGGTATATCTTAAGATGTCTCGCCCAAATTGCCATCAGAATCTTATAGTCTGTGTTCAATAGGGAGATAGAGCGATAAGATGAACATCTAGCAGGATCCTTCCCTGGCTTGGGCACCACAGAGATAACAGCCCTGGACCAGGAGGGCGTGGTGGCCTCCTTTCCTCCCATCACCTCGGAAAATGTCTGGAGAAGCAGAGGCAGAATCTGTTTCCCCATACACTTATAAAATTCTGACGGGAAACCATCAGAGCCAAGGCACTTACCTACCTTCAGGCGTACAATCTCTGACTTCACCTTCTCCTCCGATAAAGGGGCCATAAGGGATTCTTCCTGTGTTAAGGAAAGCTCAGGAAGCTTTAATTTTCCTAAGTAAGCCTGTTCCAATTCTTTGTCTGGAGATGTCTGCTCCCTATACAATGCCATGTAATATTCCCTAAAGGCCTCTGAAACTGTATGAACCTCTTGGACCATTTGACCTCTCCAGGAGTGCCAAACCTGTATAATTGTGGCCCAAGCCCTCTGAGCTCAGAGTCTGCTGGCTAATAAACGTAAAGAGTGTGGACCCCCTTCATAATATCTTTGATGTAGAAAGAGAAGCTTTTGCTCCACCTGATAATCTAATATTCCTGAGCGCTCCTGTTTATATTTCAGGAGCTGTCGGGCCCGGTCTCTATCTGGTTTCTGTTTTTGTTGTCCCTCTAGTTCCTGCACACATTTAGTTAGTTCCATTTTTCGAGCCTCCCTAGCTCTCTTTTTCTGGGAGGCTATTTGTATCAGCCTCCCCCTTAGTACAGCTTTGGCTGTATTGCACAAAATAGACTGGGAGGTGGCCTGTCCCGAGTTGTCAATCAAAAAATTATTATATGTCTCTGTTAATAATGTCTGCGTCTCCCTGTCTTTTTGAAGTGAGACATTCAAATGCCAAAAAGTGGTACGTTTAATCTCCCCCATATCCACTCTCATATATAGGGGGGCATGATCCGAGAGGAGAAATTCTCCTATCCAGGAGTCATAGACCTGGTGTACCTCATCTTTTGGGACTAGAAAATAATCCAACCGGGAGTACATGTTATGTGAAGCTGAAAAGAAAGTGTAATCTTTCTGTTTCCCATGTTGATTACGCCAGACGTCTACTAGGCCCAATTCAGAGAGTAATCGAACTATCTGCTTAGCTGTATGGTGTGGTTTTCTAAGGACAGAGGTGGAGGAGTCCAAATGGGGATTTAGTACAAGATTCAAGTCCCCCCCACATATCAGTTGTCCCTCAGCCCACTCCAGGAGGGTGGTCAGGAAAGTACGGTACTCTTGGTATGGGGTCCCCGGCGGAAAATAAACCAAAACCAGGGTTATAATTTTGCCCTGAAACATCCCTTTAAGCATAGAAAAACATCTCTCTTTGTCAGCTTTCGAGTCTAGTTTTTCGAATTGAGTCCTCAACGGGATGAGGACCATTGTACCCCTTCTTCTGCCTCTTTTATAGGAGGCAGCAGCCAAATCCCTGAACCCCAACTTCAAGAATTTATTATGCTCCTGCATTGATAGATGTGTTTCTTGCAAAAGCAAGAAGTCCACAGAGGCTTTCTTAGCCTGACTTATAATCTTACTCCGTTTGATAGGGTTGGTGAGTCCCTTCACATTATATGAACATACCACAGTTCCCGGCTTATCCATTCTCCAGGCTAAGTATTGCCAAAATCCACTTTTTGATGAGGGTTCCTCCACCTCCCTTAGAAATCCCACCCTCCAACTTCCCCTCTCTCAACACCCCTAGATGAATAGCTATTTCCTGGCATGTAAACTTGAAACAATTCAAACAAACAAGGCTAAATTGGATAGTTCTACTATCAAAACATACATCAAGTTCGATCAACATGACCCCTAATGGTAAAGAATAAAATCAAAAAACAAAAGTGCACTTCCAAATTGGAGACCTTGATTTCAAGGTCTCTTATCTTGCCCACTTCTGAAGTTACGTGAGTCAAGCTTAGAGCGTTTTTTGTGTCTCTCCACTGAGACACCCCCTTCGAGAGCTTCTGGGTGTAATCTAATTAGTCCTTTGCCAAATCTAGAGTGTACGTAGGTGTTTACCTCTAGTGGCTACAGTAGTGGTAATGAGCACTTACTTCCCTCTCTTATTTTAAAGTTAGGCAGCTGCGTAAGCTCACTGAGAGTGTACTACCTATACGACCCTTCTGAAACAAAATAAAACCAACGAAAGGGGTAACCCCCCTCCATGGGGTCTTGGGGAGTACCAATCCATGAGTATTTAGGGTCTAGTGACCGCATAACATCGGGAAGTCGAATGACCAGGGGAGATAGAAGGAGACCAGGGCCCAGTCCAATTGATTCAGTGACAGTGATTACAAGCAAGCTGAGCAGGCTATGCATTTTAAAGCAGAGGATCTCTTATGGGGGTTCCCAATTATAGATTTGAACTAATCCCCATTATAAGCCAGCGAAATGTAGTGGCATCCTATACCCCCCACCTAGACCCCACTACAGACACCAGTGGAGCAAGCCCAGAGCCACCGTGCCTTGTTTGTAATCAATTTGAATAATGGGATCAAAGGTGAAACTCCATGTAATTAGTATATAGGCGAAATGACGGGCAGTTCAGCTCCCCTGCTCAACGCTCAGGCTTTGAATATGTTTATTGTATTGCCACATTTGGTCCACAGCCAAATCCCCCACCCCATCAGTTGCACGCTCATCTCCCAGCACTCAATCCCCTAAAGCCCAATCGGCACTCTCCCATTGCCCCTGTACCCCGTATCCATTCAGCATTTAATAAAGTTCAAAAACAAAGGCCGTCTTTCTAAATGCAAATATGATGCAGTTCTGGAACATTAATATAGCCTGTAAAAAAAAAAAAAAATTAGGGTCTATTTGTTATGGAGGTGAACACGCTGTCTCCGAGTTAACTAGAACTACATATTTTGTAGTTTGAAGGTTTTCCTTCGCTGTCAAGTTTACTTGCAGTTTTAGCAATGTTCCATCAGGGTATAGGTCCCGTTTCTCCCTCCGTTACCGGGTGATCTGATGTGGTAGCTTGCTCAGTTTGCGACGATCGGCTTAGTTCTCCACGATGGGTTTCTGGGTCCTAACTGTGTCCCATAGGCCGGATGTGTCCGTGCGGAAATGAACTCCTTGTCTTTTCGGGCGAGGTGTACTCCAAGCTCTCCCATGGACCCGCTGCAGCCTGTCCGAGATCTTGGGCAACTCTGCAAGGGCGATCCCATGTTAAGTCAGAAACTCTGTGGCATCCTGCAACTCCTGAAAATGCAGTGGACCTTTTTCAGTGAGTATTTTAAGACTAGCAGGATATTCTACGAATGCTATCAGTTATTTTTGTTGGAGTCGCTTTACAATTGCCAATACTTGTCTCCTTTTGGCTAAAAGCTGGGGAGTGAAGTCGTGGTCAAAGTATAGTCTGGCATCACCAAAATAGATGTTTTTTCTGGACCAGGCCAATGTAAGAATCTCTTCCTTTATCCTATAGTCAAGGAAGGCAAGGATGATTGAGCGCGGCCTAGCCTTCGGGTCCCTAGGTCGTGGGATAAGGGACCGATGTGCACGGATGATATCCAAGGCTTTGTCTTTAGGGAGATTGAGAATCTCGTGGAGAAAGGAGTCCATGAAGGAGATCATATTGCCTGATTCGGTGCCTTCAGGTAGGCCATGTATCCTAACATTATTCTGACGATTATGGTTCTCCATCTCTTCAAGTCATTGCTCAAGGAGCACAGTACGCTGATTTAATTCCAGGAGGGTGGTATTATATACATCAATAGTTTGGGTATTATCCGTAAGTGTAGTTTCGAGGGAGCCTGTTCTTCGTTCCAGGTCTTCGATTTCTTTCCGATGGTCAGAAACCTTAGTTTCCAAATGTTGCAGAGTTTCTGACATTTGTTTAAGAGTATGACATAATTGACATGAGGTAATTGTGCAGTCTGCTTCCTCTGCTGCTAGATCAGAGGCATGGATGCCCCCGGTGCTGTCTCTGTCTCTGCAGGCCGCTGTTGGTTGCGGTTCTTCTATAGTATTTTTAAGCTCTTTGTTACCACCAATCAGTGGGATTTTCTTTAAGACGCTGCTTCGGTGCCATGAAACAAGCAGGTATACCTCGTCTGGAAGACAGGATGGAAGCTTGTTAGATATGATGCTCATGGATTAGTTCCGGTCATTCTAGGAGCTCGCTAATTAGGCTGCCATTAAGAGGTGCTCAAAACCGGAAGTCTCCGCCACTAAGATAGCTTGAGTGCTTCTTGAGTCTGGCTCCAAACTCAAGAAGTTGATATAAGTCAGCTGTTGGTGCAGTAGTAATGCTACCACTTATGATGCCAGAGACTCTGGTTCCAGAACTATCCTGAATCATCAGAGGGACAGCTGGATGAGGGGGAAGGTGGGTCCCAGGAAATGCTCCTCTCCTCGGGGTTGGAGGGGGTCACAGTCTCCACAGCAAGAGTGCAATCTGGGTGACCACAAGTGATGGGGCAACAGGAGCAGTTACGAGCATTTATTCATACTCTGATTTCATTCAGAAATAAAGAGAAGTGTAAAGGATTAATCCATGAAGCAACACTTAACATTGCCCCCAGCAGTGTAACAGAAATGACCCAGAAGACTGGGTGGGCCTAGCAGTACTTTTATCCTGACATATTCTGTGTTGCTATGTTAAATGACCCACCAATGGCATTTTCATCACCTAGTTCCTCATATCGATGAATATGTAGTTGACATAAGACATTGGGAACAGCTGCCAGATATCTTAGAAACAGATTACCAAAGACATGATTGCAGTTTCTGTCAGACCTCTTTAAGTATCTGTGATAGCCTTTGTCCCATGAAGCAGCTCAGAATTTGAGGCAACAAGCAGGAGTTGACCTCAGGGGACCACCTAAGGCTCTTTAAAGCCAGGGACAAAATGTGGACCCAGCATAAGAAGTCAAAGAACCCTGCCCATTTACAGGACTACAAAACATTGTGACATGATTGTAAAGCTACAGTTCACAAAGCTAAAATTAGCCATCTAAAATCCAGCCTTACCTCCAACCTTGTCAACCCCCTAAACATTGTGGCATAACATCAACAATATCCTGGGTAGATCTAAGGGATTCCCAGCCCTGGGCCATTGAGGTCAAGGATGGGGTCACCTGGGACTCCAAGACTATTGTCTCCCTGTTGAACTACTGCTTTGCTGACCTGGATAAATACCACAGTCTTCCTCATAGCCCCCCTCCAATACCTCCTGTCTTTTCAATCAATCAAAATCTTTATTTATCCAGGCGAACATCATTGAGTGAGGCTCATTTGCAAGATGGACTTGGGTATAACAAGGTCACGTACGAGAGTGGAACCATACTGTACATATATGTATATATATGTAATCACACAATGCACTAATAATGCATAAGGAATATGATACAATAAATAACAAACCATGCACAAAGAAAACATATCACAGGAGAATCATATACAATTTGCAATACCCATGTATAAAGTAGAGGACATGCAACACAATCTGCTATCTGAGAGAGGGGAACATCCACCATGGGGGGGAAAACGCAGGATGGATATAGGGGCTGGATAGGGAAGCTAAAAGACAGGAACAAAATTCACATGATGAATAAGTTTACAGAAGATAGTATGTAGGAAGAGAGTAGGGAGATGGGAAACCTTCACAACGCAAAGGAGGCAAAAAGGAGATGTAGCAGGCCATTACAAGACTGGGATCAAGGAAAACAGTTATAAGACTCCTTAATGTGATGAGTGTAAAGATTCTTGAAAGTAGTAACGCTGACAAGAGTGCTCAGCTTCAGTACTTTCTGAAGTTTGTTCCATAGAGAAGGCAGCACAAAGCTTATGGCAGCTCCACCAAAGCGAGATTTGACTTTGGGGACTATCAATGAGATTGATGTGAAGCTTCTCAGGGCATACTTGCCTAACTGGCTTAGGGGGAGGCAGTCTACAGTGTATTTGGGAAGCTTTTTGGAAATCGCTCTAAGGGTCCATAAAGCAGCATTTCTATTCCACCTATAATGGAGGGAAGTCCAGCCCACAGCTGCATATAATGAGCAGTGGTGCATAGTAAAAGGAAGCTCTGTAATAAATCTCAGAGCTCGGTGATACAGCATGTCTAATTTTACGAGATAAGAGACAGGACAATGATTGAACATAAAATCTGCATAGTCAGTCAAAGAGAGAAACGTTGTTTGGACCAGACGTAGTTTAGCATCTCTTGTTAGAAAGTGGCTGATCCTGAAGAAAAGGCCTAATCTTTGTCGTAGTTTTTTTTAGTAGATCCTCTATGTGCTCTATAAAGGAGAGCCTATGATCCAGCCAGACTCCCAGGTATTTGAATTTCAAAACAAATCCCAATTTTCTCCCAGAATTGAAGAAATTTGTGGCACTAATCCTACGTCGGCAGGGTTTGCTGTATGTACCAGGGGAGAGAAAAGCATCGCTTTGGTTTTCTTAGCATTAAGTAAAAGCTTTTTGTTTAAGAGCTGTTTTTGTAACAAGTTAAATTCAGCTTGCAGGTCATTACATGCAGCTTCTGGGGTTGAGCGGCTCAAATGAAGTACTGTATCATCTGCGAACAGATGAATGCTGGCCCTGGTTAAACAGACATCAGTGTTGTTGATATAAATAGCAAATAATATAGGACCAAATATAGATCCCTGGGGGACACTTCTTAAGAGTGGTTTGAGGGTTGAGAAATCACCTTCAGCCTTGACTTGCTGGAGACAGTCAGATAGGTAGTTGTTAAACCAACGCAAGGATAGTGAATCCAACCCTATTGCTTGCAAGGAAGGTAATAGCAGACTATGGTCGACAGTGTCATAAGCTTTACTTAAATCTAGAAAGACTGCACAAATGTAATTTCTATTGTCCAGTTTCTCTTTGCCAATGGTTGGTCACCTTTGCAAGAGCTGTAATAGTGCTATGTTTCACTCTAAAGCCGGATTGGACAGGATTTAGGAGATTCGTAGTTTCTAAGTATAGTCTCAGCTGGTTGCTTACGATTAATTCCAATGGTTTTGACAGGACAGGAAGAATTGAAATTGGCCTGTAGTTGTTAAGATCACTGGGATTACCTGACTTAAACAGAGGAATAACATGTACCATTTTCCAAATGGACGGGATGATCCTTTGGGACAAGGATACGTTATATAAGTGAGTTACAGGCACGGCTAGCACATGTTATGCCACTTTTAGAAAATATGGGTCTACAGAGTCGGCACCAGCACTTTTCTTTGTATCTAACTTCAGTAACAGGTCTTCTATCTCTTTGAGAGAGGTAGGATGCAGGGAGAATCTCAAGTCGACTGCACGGGGTACCACATCTTGGGCGCCAAGTTGTAGGCGCAGTAAATTTTCAGGAGAGTTGTCAAGTGCTAGGCCTGCAGTCGTGTAGTGGTTGTGAAGGAATCCACTACCTCCAGCCTGTCGCTAATGGTATCCATGCCAGAGGTGATCTTGTCCAGCAGGGAGTTTCCAGGCATGTGTCCAGACAGATCCTTGAATGTTTTCCAGAATTTAGCTGGATTCTTGGTGGCAGCATCAAATTCAATGCGATAATAGGTCGCTTTGGCATCTCTAACCAATTTGGTGCATAAATACTTTGCTCTTTTAAACTGGCACCAGTCTGAAGGGATCTGAGTTTTGCATGCTTTTTCCCATAACTTGTCCCTCTCTAACAGTGCAGATTTAAGTTCTGATGTGAACCGTCAACAGGTTTTTTTGTTCTACAGACTTAACTATGGGGGCATATTTGTTTAGGGCCTCTGAGATTATTTCATTGAAAATATCGTAAGCCGATTGCACAGTTTTTGCCAGGTAGAAATCTTGCCAATGCACTAAAATGACATCCTGCAGTGAGCTATTGCCGGGGTTCTTTTTATTGATACGTGTTGGTTTGTTGATAAGTTGCATTAGTCCATGTGCAGCACAAAAAGAAGAGAGAGGTGTTGAGGCATTAGATAGCCAGTCTAGGTTGAGGTCTCCAGGGATGATTGTTTCTAGCAACCCTTGCCCATGGAAGGTGTTTAGATGTGACAGTAGCTGCAGACTGGCAGAATGGGGTCTGTAGCACCCCATTATATGCAATGACATATTGGGTGAGATCACAACCTTAAGTGACAGGCATTCGAATTCATTCACGACTGTTGCTGAGTCAAGACAAGACGTTGTGAATTTATCCTTGACGTAAATGGCTACCCCTCCTCCTCTAGAATGCCTATCTGCTCTAGGTAGTAGTTAGTTCGGGATATTAATCTCTCTATCAGGAATGGCTGGTCTGAGCCAGGTTTCGGAGATCACTAAAATATCTGGTGCGGTATGGTAGACCCATGCCTGGATCATGGATATCTTTTTTAATAGGCTGCATACATTAACATGAAGGAAACTCATGCCTTTGAGGTTAGCTAGGTCTGCGGTTGACGTAATGGCATATGGTGGCCCAGGATTGAGCTCTACGTCTATATTGATAGTTTGCTCTATGTTGCCTAAGCATAGTAGTAGGAGGAATAGGATCTGTCTTTGGGCAGCAAGAGTTAGATTAAGTGTTCTCACCTTTTTTCATCTGCACTTATTAATATCTTGGGTGGCAGGTCCCCCCTTGTAAGGCTCTTTCGATTTAATATAGTGAAGACTAGCACCCTGACTGTAATGTGCTGTGCAGGTTGAGCCTTAGGGGAGACAGGAGTAATGCGTTGCAGAGGTAAATCGGTTATAGTTCCACCGACAGGGATACAACAGGAATAATACTGAAGAAATGGGAGGTCGTATGTACATAATAAGCCATGGGGGGAGTTGTTAAGTATATTGCAGAATGGTAATGTATCATAGTCTCCACAATCAGTATTTTGTGAAACATGATCTCTGCCACATGGCACAAAAAGGAGGAGGGACCAGAGCAGGAAACTCTGAGTACCCCACATGATGGATCCCAATGAGAGGCACAGATACTAGATTTATCAAAGGGAGATTTACCTCTGAAGGAAGCTGGGATTTATATGTAAAAATTAAAGGTAGTATCTTGGGATATAATTATCTGTGGAGGTTACCTCTGAAGGAAGCAGGGATAGACATGTAAATATTAAAAGCAGTATCTTAGGATCATGTTTATCTGTGGAGGTTGGCAACACATGGCAGAGCGATAAAGTTGACCACCAGTACCGGGTGAGGAATTAAGCGATGTTTCAGAATAACAGCCCAAAAAATCAGTCTGCCCGGAGGCTCCTCTTTAATAGATATGAAGAGAGAGAGGAGTGGCACACCTTTAATCGATATGAAGAGAGGGAGGAGAGATAAGAACAGAGCTACTATGTCATAGGAGGGTGAAACATGGATGGGCGTGATGATGAAAAGGGCATTAGAGGGAGTGTATATAAGAAGGATTGGAGAGGGGGAGGGTGTAAAAGTTGTGTCTTTAGCAACTCTCCAGCCTAAGTTTTACTTCAGACACCTGACCATGAGGAAAGTAACCAAATACTCAAGAGGCTCTAAACCAAAATCTGTCTCTGGCCCTGATGACTTAGACTACCACCTCATTAAACTGGCCAGAGAGACACTGGCTTACCCCATCTCTCATATTTTAACCACTCCCTCTATATGGGTGGCTACCCCAATCTCTGGAAACTGGCAGTTATTATCCCCATCCACAGATCTGGGCCCACGCACCTCCCCTTTAACTACACTTCCATCTCCTTCCTACCCTTTCAAAGGTCTTAGAAAGGATTGTGTTTGACCAGATGTCTAACTACATACAGCCGTATGACTTGCTGATCAATGCCCAGCATGGATGCCACCCTAGACACAACACTGAGACAGTCCTGGTGAGTCTCACTGACTATGTGCATTGAGTCTTCGATGGTAGGAATTTTGTTGCTTCTATATTTGTGAACCTAACCAAGGATTTCAAGCTCATGGACCATGACCTGCTGATCTATGCTGTTTCCTCTCTCAGCTTCTGTCCTGAGACAACCCTCTGGTGCAAAAAATGACCTGTCCAGCAGGATGCACAGGACTGCAATTGACAACGTCCTCTCGGACCTTTGTCCCATTCAATGTGGGCTCCCCCATGGTTCCATTCTTGGTTCCCTTCTTTTCACGCCCCAGCTCTTGTCCATCCACCAATTCTTTACTGTATGCTGATGATGCTGTCATCTTCAACTGTTCTTGGAAAGGGGTCTGCTCTCTGTTTATCATCCACAGTTTAGATGGCTCTGTAGTGGAGCTTGTCTCAAAGTTCAACTACCTTGGAGTCCTTCTAGACAAACACTCCATCCTTTGACACCCACATCAGTAGCCTGGTAAAAATTGTTCACCAGAGACTTGGCACTATACACAAGGCCAAAAGTTTCCTGTCTCCTGAGACAAAGAGACTGCTCACCCATAGCCTGCTGCTTCCTGTAGTTGATTATGGTTCCCTTGTTTATGCTCTTGCTCCATCCAGGGCTCTTGCTAAAGTGCGCACAGTGTACAGCAACGCATCACTTCATGACTGACTTGTCATACCGCACTCACCATTGCCTTCTCTATAATTCTGCTGCCTGCCTCTCAGTGCATGATTGCTTCATCTGTAGGTCAGGGGTGTTCCTACATAAAGTGGCTTTTGGCATAGTTCCCCCTTGTATCTCTACACTCTTCGCTTGCTCTACCAACAAGTTGGGGACACGTTCTCAGGCCAAATTCACTTTCTCACTCCCCCTCTGGCATACTACTGCAGGGCAAAGAGCTCTCTTCTACAAGGCAACAGGACCTTACAACCTCCTATCTGCCTACCTCACCCTTGGAACCAGCGTCCCTACCTTCAGCACTAAACTCCACCAGTTCTTGTTGGACAAAATGGAATGTTACTATTTCCTGATTCTCTTACCCATGTTATGTGAGTTTGAATTGCAGAACTGTATAACCTCTCCTTCTTCCTGTAAAATGTGATACCTGATTGTAGTATTGCAACCCGTCAGCACCTGTGCCTTAGATCATGGTTTTGGCCCCCTCTGTTCCTTGTTTTAAACTTGTTGCTTGTGAAAATGGGCTATTTATTTCATCTTGCTATCTGGTATAATAAATAAAAATGAAAAGAAAATGAAATGATGGTTTTCAAAAGGAGGGGAAAACCTACTGAAAACAGTTCATGCTTTGAAACCAACAAGACCTTTAGTTTAGATAAGATGATAGTTAATATGTGCAATCGCTATGGGACACAGCTTCCTCAACAAGAATTGATTGTAGCGCAAGAGTTTAATGAATGTCTGCCTACCGAAAAATGCCCCCAGAAAATCTCTTCATTTTTTGAATCTTTGCCTCTGGCTATATCCTAGGCATCCACCAATTGGGTATCATTGCACATGCTATGCTAGTCACTGCCTGTTCTTGTGACCAGTCAATCAGCGCCCTAAATGAATAAAAGCATACTTGTGAAACATAACAGATAAGGTCAGACAAAGTGGTCTTGCAACATTAGCTCTAGAGGGTAAGGCAACTTAACAAACAAATGCAGATTAAGTCACTGATGCAGATGCCAAATAGTCTAAAAACATATTGATAGTTTGCTTCTTTCTGCAGAGAATTTCTGTTTACATGGCAGGAGCAAACAGTGCAGTTGAGGTGAGCCTTTTTATGTTTGCTTTCATGCATATGCAAAGTAAACATATTGGCGGTATAAGGGATAAGGAGGTGTGCGCTGTAAGCAGCCAATGCAGCTGAGCCTGTAGGAAGGTGTGCATGTGCACACCCATTCCTGAGAAGGCTGTTGCTGGCACTGCTTTGTTGGCTGACGGGTGTAAATGTCTCACATAAGAAAGGCTACAGCTGTGCCTACCACAGAGAGCTGCATCCTTTCATATGTGCCAACATCAGGCAGTGAAGCAGCGGCCCCCTGGCCCAGGTTTTAGTGTTGATGGCTCTTCTCATCTCTTGACCCACTTCCTACCCTGGGGTTAGGAGCAACTGTGGTGTGTGTGATTGCTTCCTCAGCTACCTGCTCTATTGCAAAACAATCCCACCCACTCCCTATGGTGCCTAAAACAATACCAGCTACTACCATAGAGCCCATTCACCTACTGATCGCTTTCACTGGTGCTCACGCTAATGAAAAACAATCCCACCGACTGCCATACAGCCCACCCACCTTTAGATCACGTCCCCATGCCTGCTCTATTTAGAAACAATCCCACTCAATGCCATATAGCCCACCCGCTTCCTGATTGCTGCCCACAGTGCCCACTCTTAAAAACAATCCTACCCACTACCATACAGCCCACCCACTTCCTGATCCCTGCCCACAGTGCCTGATCTATTTAAAAACAATCCCAACCACTACCACACAGTCCACCCACCTCCTGATCATTTCCCTGGTGCCAGCTCTGTTTAGAAACAATCTCAACCACTCCCATACAGTGCACCCACCTCCTGATCATTTCCTTGGTGCCAACTCTGTTTAGAAACAATCCCAGCCAATCCCATACAGTCCACCCACCTCCTGATCACTTCCTGATGTCCACTCCCTTACAAAAGCCCACCCATTGCAGTATATCCTGTCTGCTTCCTGATCACTTACCCAAATCAATATGGCCTTAAAACCTGTGAAAAACAAACCATCCCATGACGAGTTCTGGCCTCTTCACCCCTCGCTTTGACCCCCCCCTTCTAACAGCACCTATCCCCTCACACTCCTTATAAACCTTGCAGGTCCTCTGATGACCAATATGTGCTGCTGCTTCTAATGCTGACTGGGAATGGACTGAAACAAGATAAGTTCAATTAATGGCTTTTTAATACATTTTGAACTTCTACTTATAACTTTGTAATCTTTTAAATATTTTTGCCCCAAATTTTTTTCAACACACCCTTCTTGGGACCCTATTTCATTAACAAGGAAGGGTAACATTTTATACATTCTCTCTGAAACATGTTTTGCAGTCAGTCCACAAAATAATTTTTTGGATGGGAGTCAAAAAATGCACATGTCCTGATCATAAGGCAGGGCAATAAAAAGACTGTTGAAAATTTGGAGTCAAAATGTCAAAAAAACAATGAAGCTATGAATAAAAGTCACATGTTTTTCAGATTTTGCCCCATATTTTCAACGTAACCCTTTTTTAATCCGCCTAATAAACATGGCAGGTGTCATTTTTCAAGACCCCTCTGAAACATGTTTTGCAGTCACTCTGTCACTCACTAAAACACCCAGAACAAAGTATTGTAATGGGAGGGTTACGTTGGACACAACGTCAGAGGAAAAGGACCTAGGAGTCATCATTAGCGACTGCCTTAAACAGACCAGACAATGCAACAAAGCCTTCAGTAAGATTAACAGGTTGCTTGGGTGCATCGGGAGAGGGTTTGACAGAAGAAGGCAACCACTGTGCAGATTATTGGTGAGGCCACACCTGGAGTAATGTAAGTTCCAGAGTCCCCACTTAAAAAAAAGACAAAGGCTGTCTAGAGAAGCTGTACAAGGCAGGGTGACTACGATGATTCAGAACCAGGAGGGCAGATCCTTTGAGGATCAGCTAAAGGCACTGAATATGTACTTACTCGATTTATTTATTTATATCTTTGATAACCGGATAAAGTGCTCTGATCCAATGGACCGTTTACAGGCATGACCCAGGCCAAAAGGCATGACAGACAAAGCAATACAAGCTGGCTGGTGCAGAACATAGGCAATTAACAGCAAATCAGTGTACAAATGTAAAGGCATAGGCAAGCACAGCAATTACAGTCCATAAATACAGTATACAAGTACAAGTCATACATGGGTAATGGTAAGCAAGGAAAATCGAACCACAATTGCCCTAACCACAATGGCCCTCCCCTCCCACATGAAGCAATAGTCCCAGACTAGCTGCTAACCCATCAATAGCAGGAATGAAGGTTGATGTAAGGTCAAGGGAAAAACTGGGGTGGAGTTACCTGGGCAGACAGTTGCAGCTGTCCCTAGAGATGAGCCAGGATGGATTTTAGGTTAAGTTTGAAGGTGTGAAGTTTGTTGTAAGATCTGAGTGTGGCAGAAAGCCTGTTTCAGAGTTGGGGGGTTGCAATCGAGAGCATTATCACCCATGTTAGTAGAGGTTCACGGAGTCTCCAGGGGAGGAACAGTTGAGGATCGGAGACATCTTGCCATGGTACGGAGCTTGAAAAAGGTGGATGGGAGGAAGCAGGACTGCTTATAATGCAGGCAGCTATAAAGCAGCTGAGGGTGGAGTCAAAGCAACCTTGCAAGAAGAGCCAGTTTAGAGAGCGATAAAGGTCACAGTGACGGGTTGAGTAAGGGGCAGATGGGGCAAAGCCACAAACCCTGTTGAATATAGACACGAGCCTCACCTGAAGGGCTGCAGAGACTCAGTGTAGATAGGGGAACAATAGTCCAAGATGGGGAGAAGGTTACTTCTAGCGATAGCCAGGCAGGCCTCGGCAGTCAGGTACGGTTTTATGTGGCATGCAGCACCACGTTTCTGACGTATCCTATGGACTACTGAGTTAATGTGGTCAGTAAAGGAGTGGGTGGGGTCTAGTGTGACCTCCAGATATTTGACGGAGGGGATGATTTCAAGAGTAGGGCCATTGGGGGGTGAATCTGAAGAGAAGAGTTAGACTTAAGGGCTCTGGCAAGGAATGGTTTTGACCCAAACAGCATGGCCTTGGTTTTTTAGGCATTGACCAGCACCAAGTTATTGGTGAACCAGTTGTGGGCAGTACAGTAGTTCCGGGTGAGGACTGAGGACAGTTGGGGTATAGAGTTGTCGCTGTAGTAGATAACCAGTTCATCAGCATAAAGGAGGGATTTGCAGGAGAGGGAATCCAAGGTGAGGGTGTTAACAAATATGGTAAAGAGCAGGGGGCCCAGTATGGAGCCTTGGGGAACCCCGGTGTAGACAGTTAGGGCAGGGAAGGTGGCAGGGCCAATGCATATCACTTGATAGTGGTCAGTGAAGTAACTCTGAAACCAGTTTGCAGTTCCTATGGAGCAGCCGATCATGTGCAGTTTAGAGAGAAGGAGGGTATGGTTTACTAGATCGAATGCCTTAGACAGGGCGACACAAACGGCTCCGGTGACACACCTATGGTCCATATTAGTAAGTATGTGGTCAGTAAATAAGGCTAGGGCAGTGGTGGTGCTGTGGTGTTTGCGAAATCCATGTTGTTGGCTGCATAAGATATCATATTTGGATAGGTACTCAGATAGCTCTTGATGGACAATTTTGTCAAAGAACTTACTAAGGTGGGGGAGAATAGATATCGGTCGATAGTTATCTGGGGAGAGGGGGTCACCAGCTTTTAAGATGGGGATTACCCTGGCAGATTTCTATGGGAGAGGCATTGAGGAGGTGGACAAGGCAATACTGAAAATGAATGTGAGGGGTTTGGTGATCGCTGGGGAAACAAGTTTGAGAAACACTGGGAGAGGCCGTTAGAGCCTGGGGTTCCCCAGTTGGTAGGCTCTTTAGTAGTTTAAGGGTGTCCTTGTGGGAGATGATCTTGAAATAGGGGTGAGGAGGGGTGGCAGCAGGAGTGGAGGCCGATGATAAGGGGTAGTAGGACCTGGGTGGGGGGACTGACTGGTGGCAGTGTAGGCAGGGTACCAGGTGGGGGGGTGAGGTTGGAGGAAGCAGAAGACCACATGCCAGAATGATTGTTGGATGGGAGTTTGCTTAGGAGGGTGGACAGGTCAGAGAATTTATGGTTGAAGGTAGTGGCTACCTCAACAGGGTCTGTCAGGGGGCAGATGGGAATTTAGATGTATATTGGGTCTGTTGGTGCGGGGGGTGAGAAGGGAGCTAATGGAGTCATAAAGTTTTCCTGGATTAACAAAACTCTCCCTTTGTAGGTTGGTGTAGTAGTTTCATTTGAGTGTTCAGGTCAGTTGCTTGCACCTATTGTGGAGGTGCCAGTATTCATGCCATAGAGTGGAGAGGGGGTCAATTTATAGGCAGTCCTTTTGCAGTCCCTCTCTCTTATGAGGGAGAGGAGTTCTTTGGTTATCCACCGCGTACACCCTCCATGAACTCTCCTAGTTGTAACAGGGAAATTGCGGTCTTGAAGGTCCCAGAGGATGTTGGTGAAGTGAGTGACAGCACAGGTGGCATCTGAGACAGCATACAGGCTCTGCCAGTTTAGGGCACTAGTGTCATCTAGCAATGGGGAGGTGTCAGGGAGGATAAAATTGTGGAATGACAGATATTTGGGGAGAGGGGGACCTTTGAGGACCAGATGGCGTAGGTAGGGGAGTGGTCAGTTATCGAGTCAGGTAGTGTACCTGCATGTAGGATATGGTCCTCATGATTGGTTATCACCCAGTCGATTAGAGAGTGGGTGGAGGTACAATGGTTTTGATGGGTGGGGAGGGTGATGAGTTGTACCAGGTTGTGCTGCTTGAGAAGGCTGGCAAAATCAGTTTCATGGGCACCTAGCCCGTTTAGGTTACAGACCCTGAGGAGGATGGTTTTCTTCACAAGAGAGAGGGATTCTAAGCCTATAAGCAGGCTTTGCAGGCTGGCGCCACCACCGTTCGGGGGGTTATAGCAGCTGCCCAGGTAGAATTTCTTTGTCGAGCCTAGAGTAACTTCAGCAATGATCCAGTCTCTGGGGGACTCATTATCCACACAGAGGATGGTGGAGGCAGAGTTGGGATCCCTGACCAGGATAGCAGCACCACCGCCCTTTTTAGTGCCAGGTCTGTCTTTGTGCAGGATGGTGTAGAACATGACGTCGGTGTGCTGGGGTTTTAGCCAGGTTTAAAATCTTGGTAACAGGGATAGGCACACTGAGTCGAGGCTCATTTAGAGGTGTGACCCGGGGAAAGGGTTCAGTGGAGAAGTAGACATAGCTTAACCAACATACAAAAGCAACAATATATACACTCAAAAATGTGCAATAGAAACTATATATGCCAGCCCTCCGGATGCAGTGGCAAGGCGACCGCTTGTGTCACCAATGTCCTGGGTTCGGTAATGGACTTGGTAATCGGGGCAGAGAAGGATAGTGTGCCAGAGGGGCAGCTCTACTTCTCCTTCTCCGGGGGTGGTGGTGTCTGGCCTGTTTGTGACCTCTGGCGGAGGCCAGGGGAATTGCTGGAAAATCCAGCACCTGCTTGCATGGCAGTCGGGACAGACGCTAGAGTCATTGCATACCCCGCCTCCCAGGGGAACACAGCCACAAAATCTCTTGTCTCCCGGCCATGACACCCTGCTCCACTGGGGGGTTCTGCTCATGTAGTCCCAACCTGAGGAGTGAACCAGGGCTCACTTCCATTGACTGTTGGGAGGAGGTGCCCACCTGGAGGCCCTTCCCAGGGGGGTAAGCCTGGGCATGATGGGTCGGCACACAGGGGAGGGACTGAGCTCCATTAGGAGCATGGGGGGGGACTGGACCCAAAGAGAATAAAAATAATAATAATAAAAAGAAATAATATATACAACAGCATCAAGGTAACTATAACTATTACAAAGGAGAACATTATATACGCAAAAGTGTTTCAAAACTTTGCAATGAGTTATAAGATACAAAGGAGGACTGTGTACCTGAATTGAAGGGGAGAGTTTATAGATAGGGAGAGGTTATTTTATACCTGGGAACATGAGGCTTGAGGGCAGTAGCAAGACGGAAGAGGACGGAGACTGAGCAGGTGTTTGAAGGTAGTATGAGATATTTGTAGACTGCAGTTGTTTAGGGAGTAGGTTCCAGAGGACAGGAAATCTGTATGAGAAGGCTGATTTCCCTGCTAAGGTGGGAATTTGCAGAAGTGTGAATGAACAGGTGTCATGGCTATGCAAAGACATGGAGGAGGGGTTGGAAGGGGATGGTTTAGATGAAAGATAGGAAGGAAGGAGATCAAACCAGTATTTAGCTATAAAGGTAAAGCAATGCATGGACCACCTAAAGGAAAGTGGAGGGAAGGAATGGGAGGAAAGTAGGCTGCAGTGATGTGTGCAGGACAAGGCACTGGAGATAAAGCCACAAAAGGAATTTAGGAGGGTGTCAAGTTTTGAGAGGTAAGAGGCAGGGGCTGAGTCATAGACAATGTCAGCACAGTCAAAGATTGGCAGAATTGTTTTGGTAACTAGTTCATGATGGGTTGAGGTGGTAAGGCAGACCTTGTGCAGTAGAGCATACCCAGTTTTGGTCATAGTTTCGCACAAATGGAGTTGATGTTGGCTGAGAAGTTCAGATGGCTGTCCAGCCAGACACCAAGGTATTTGAACCTAGGTACATATTCCAGGTGGAATCCATCCAGGGTTGTGAAAGTTGGGGGGAGGGGGCCCTGACCAACTTTTGAGCTGTCCCAAAAACCATAGTCACCATTTTGTTGGTGTTGACTCATAGCTGGTTTGAACTGAACCAAGAAAGTAAATTGTTGAGGTCATCCTGAAGGGGGGGGGGTGGAGTGGGTGTATATCAGCATTGGACGGGCCAGAAGCAAACAAGAAGGCATCATTGGTGTACAGGTGAATAGATGAAGTTTTGCATACTGTAGGAAGGTCATTAGTGAAAATCGAAAAAGAGGATAAAGCTCAGATATCCTTGTGGGATACCTGAGCTGATAGGAAGGGGAGGGTAGATGATGTTACCCACTTTTACAGACTGACGTCTATCATGAAAGTATGAAGTGAACTAATTTAAGGCCGGCTGGGCAAGGCCAAATGTAAATAGCTTTCTTAGGAGCAGGAGGTGGGACACAGAGTTGAAAGCCTTGGCAAGGTCAATGAACACTGCTGCTGTAAGTTAGTTTCTGTCCATTGCAGTTAGTATTAGATCAGTAACATGAAGGAGGGAGGTTACTGTGGAGTGGTGGCATCTAATGCAGGACTGATAGGGAGATAGACTGTCAGCGGAGGTAATAAAGTCTAGAAGTCTGGTGTAAAAGAGCTTTTCCTGTAACTTAGCAAGGAAGGGAAGGAGGGAAATGGGCCTTCAGTTGCCCAGTGTAGAGGGGTCACCCCTTTGCAGAGGGGCAAGACTGTAGGCTTGGGACACTTGGCCTGTAATAGAGGCTTGGGATATGCGTTTGGGGTCTGGTAATGGCAGGTGTGGAATGGCATAGAAGTGAGGGATGTAGCCCATCTGGGCAAGATTTATTAGGTTGAGGGAATAAAAGACTCTGAGTACTTAATGAGGTGTGATGGGAGGAGAGAGGGTGTAGCCACCATGTCCTGTTGGGGAGACCGGAGGAGGGAGGGGGAGACAGGAAGGGCACAAGTAGCTAAGAATTGATATAGTGAATCAGCCACAGATTCAGAGTCGAGAGCTGCAATCATTGATTTTAGTACAGGGTATGAGGACTGGGAAGGGGGAATCTATTAGGGAGTGAACGGTCTTCCAGAAGGAGGCAGGTGAGAAAGAAGCAGTGGACAAGTATCTTTTGAAGTAATTTGCCTTGGCATCATGGATTGTCCTCGTGCAGGCACTATGGGGGGATTTATATACTTGTTTATTTGTGTCAGACAGGGAGGTCTTATAACGGACCCAGGCTTGATCACAGGATTTGCACATTGTGATGAGCTTGGGTGAGATCCATGGGTGGTGTCGCCTTCAGACTCTAGATTTAACTAGGGGCACATGTGAATCCTAGACTTTTGTTAGTGTAGTAACAAATAGGTGAAGGGCTGTGTCATCATTCTGGCTGAGAGGACTAGGGACCAATCAGTTTGTATAAGATCGCTGAGGAGGGATGGGATATCAATATTGCGCAGGGAGGAGAATTGCATGTATTTGGGGGATGAGAGGGGTTTGTGGACCTTTCGTACACAGTATGCAATACAATGATCACAACACATCTGAAAGTACACCAGCTTTAATGAATTGTTGGGGGTACTAGGAGAGGATCCAGTCAATTAGAGTATGATTACATAGAAACATAGAATGTGATGGCAGATAAGGCCCACCTAGTCTGCCCATACTTGTAACCAGAAGAGAGAGGGGAGATATGATAGAGGCCTTCAGGTTTATGAAAGGAATTAACAAGGTGAACTGTGAGGAGCTTTTTACCAAAATCAGAGAAGGCAGGACATGGGGTCATGAGTGGAGGTTAATGGGGTAAAGGTTTAAAAAGGATGTGAGGAGGTATTATTTTACGCAAAGAGTGGCTGAACCATGGAATGCTATGCTGGCAGAGGGGGATGCCACAACCGTAAATGGCTTCAAACATGGCTGGGATAGTAACTACTCAGCCAGCAGAGGGGGGCAGACACATGGAGAACAAAAGGGGAATAGAGTGAGGGAAAACACCATAGAGCCTATAGGTCCCAGGAACGGTAGGGTAATATGGGCAGACTGTATGGATCATCCGCCCTTTTCTGCCATCATTGTCTGTGTTTCTGTTTTTATCACCTTTTGGACAAGATTTAAAAAATTCTACCTGCCTTGATCATAATGTGAGGCCTTAAAAGCTATTTTTGAAATTTGGGGTCAAAATGTCCTGTGAAAATAAAATATTGCCTCTCACCTGGCCTGTCCTGGGTAAATACATTGTAAAAATGGGTAAGAGCAGGACCCCTCCACTGAAAGAGATTTTGTATCTCTGCTGTGCTATCTTGGGTAAATACAGTCTTAAAATGTTCTGGACTAGAGGCGGGTGTTTGTGGCACACTTCTTTTAAAATTGTGCTTGCCACAATGTTTGACACAAGTTGCAACTTGCATCAGACACCCTGCTGCAAGTCTGCTGCGCTGCCGCCTCTCTTTATAAAATGGGCCCTAAGTATTATTCTCTGGTTAAAGTCACCTGCTGTACTCCAGCTAGAAAAAAAGATTTTTACCACTGAAAAACACATTATTTTTCTTTATTAACATCATTGTACCCCATATGTATATTCAGAATTTTAATATAGAAAACATCAAGGCTCATTGCACTAGTGATAAAATTAGTTGGTAAATTATGCTTGTCTTGCAAGCAGATTTCATAGCATGCTCTTCTAAAATGCAACATTTTGCACTACATTCTTCAAAATGTCTTTTATGGGGAGTTTCCTGTGGACCCCCTCACTGTTTAGAAAAAAATCACTGATGGATGCATGTGCTCGCCCCAGTTTTGGAAGCCTACTAACACTGTTGCCTACCAGAATTACTGGTGATCTACCCTTAATGGCCTTCAGACTCCAAATCCCTAGAGTCTTTATCACTGTCCTGGTGTCTGTCCCTACAGGCTACCAAATGACCAGACAATAAGTTCTGCTGTTCTCACACACATTGGATCCTGCACAGACAGGTGCTTCAAGTGAGGAGCCCCTGCCTCTTCAGGTGGTCTGACAATTGGCCTGAGGCAGGGGTACCTCAAAGGCACACCTGCACTCTCCTGTCACTCTACCATCTTGACACACATCTGCCAGCACCCAACAACTGTTACTCTACCTCCACCCATTGGGTGTCACAGGCTCTCCCAATCAGTATGCTTTATGTTCTGGCATTCTAGGAAACAGGCCACCTTCCACTGTTGGCAGGAGAGGATTGTTATACTAATAAATGAAAAACCTACATAAAAAGACTGTTTATTCTACAGGATCCATTTTGTAACTGCAGTAAGTCAGAGAGTGTATTATGCTGGCTAGTGTCTCTTCTCAGTTGGTTGAAGGCAGTCAGCTGTACCTCGTGCCTCACAACACACCTGAGGTCTGACTTTATACCAGCAAAATGCACACCCTGTTTTGCCTGATTGCCTAATTATTCATGTTATGGTTCTACAGTATGTTCATTTATAACATTGTCGTCTTGCATTTTCTATTTGTTTTGTATCTTAACACAGGATGAGTTCAAAAACAAACAAGTTACCAGTGTAATTCTCCTGGCAGAACACAATTTAAACAAAAAAGTTACCAGTTTGCTTTCTGCTAAAGGATGTTTCCTTAATTTAATAAATGAACTCTGATTAGTTCGACTTTCTGGGAACAGATTTATTGTGTGAGCCTAGTAAGAAACAAACGCAAGAGCAATATAACATATCTAGTTTGGTGTTTACTTTTCTGACTAGTTGATGAATTTGTTTTTCTGTTGGAAAGTTTGAGTCAGACTTGATCCCAAGGTATTTGAAAGTATCAGGCATCAGGAGGAGGAAGCCAGGCAGAGTGTATCTTTGAGAGGTCATAGTTAACCTACAGTGCACTGTCTGTAGAGCCAAAGCACATGAAAGCTGTGTTATTTACATTTTGAGGCGGACTGTTTAGTCTGGACCTGTCTGTAAATGTTGAAATCACATGGTAACGTTTTGTCTGTGCTGTTTATTTAGCATGAGCTGTGGTGAATTTTATTTATTTATTTATTTTATTTAATTGTTTCCACACTGGGATGGCTTAAAAAAAAAAAATAATTTTGGTTAATTATGTATTTTAAAAGAACCCAGTTGCGCAAGAACAAATCATTAACAACTGAAACCCTGATATAATCCGTACTGTATATACATGAATTGGGGCACATGTACACTTGTTAGGCATCTCATTGACAAAAGTGAGACAAAACAAAAGGTCCCAGAAGTCACATTTTAAATTCACCCATGCTAAGAGTTCCTCTGAATGGCGTTCCAAAAAAATACAATGTAAAATAAAAAGATATGTTTGGTATTGCTCTGAGTGAAGGTATTTTTTTAAAGTTATTGTTGACTAATTTTGCTTACAAGCTTTTGTGTTGCGTGAGATGTCTCTTGCAGTCTAATAGTGCCATCTCATGTAGTTTGGGTGAGAGGACCGTGGAGAGAGGTTGAGGCACTGTGTGCTATATGTTTATATGCGCAGTGTGAGATGTCTCTTGTGATATAAGTGCCATCTTGAGCAGTTTGAGTGAAATGACCGTGAAGTGAGGTTGAGACAGTGTGAGTTATAAGTTTATATGCGCTGTGTGAGATGTCTCTCATGGTATAAGAGCTGCATCTCGTGCAGTTTGGGTGAGAAGAACTTGAAGCAAGGTTGAGACTGTGTGAGTTATAACTTTATACAGTACGTATTGTGTGAGATGTCATTTGTGATATGAGTGCCCTCTTTTGCAGTTTAGATAAGAGGACTGTGAAGCGAGGCTTAGACTGTGTGAGATATAAGTTAGTATGCGCTGTGTGAGATGTCTTTTGCAGCAAGTATGCCATCTTGTGAAGTTTGGGTGAGAGGACCATGACGCAAGGTTGAGGTCGTGTGAGTTATGTTTCTAGGTGTTGTGTATGATGTCTCTGTGGAATACGAAAGTATCTCATGCAGTTTGGTCAAGACTGTTGTAAGTTTAAATGTGCTTTGTGAGATGTCCCTTGTGGTAAAATAGTGTCAGCTCATTCAGTTTGGGTGACAGAACCGTGAAGCAAAGTTGAAGCAGCGTGAGCTCTAAGTTGATATGTGCTGTTTGAGATGTCACTTGTGGAATGGGAGTGCCATCTCGTTCAGTTTGGGTGAGAGGCTTCATGAAGCAAGGTTGAGGCAGTGTGGGCTATAAATTTATATGTGCTGTGTAAGATGTCTCTTGTAGTATGGGAGTGCCATCTCATGCAATTTGGGTGAGAGGACCAAGAAGTGAGGTTGTGACACTGTGAGCTACTGTATAAGTTAATATGTGATGTGTGAGATGTCTGTTGGTGTGTGTGAGTGTCATCAAATGCAGGTTGGGTGAGAGGACCATGAAGTGAGGTTGAGACAGTGTGAGCTAAAAGTTGATATTTATTTATTTAGTTTTTGTTTACTGGATAAGTACACTAGACAGAAACTGCCTATTTTCAGGTACAGCCCGGGAGAGTGCAACAACAGGAATGCAATACATAACTTATTACAATGTACAGAGAGAGATACAACATGTACAGGAATATGGGTTATACCATTAAGGTAATTTGGGGGGAGGGGAGCATTTGCATGAAACTGAAGTATAGGATATAACATTCAAGGGTAAGGCAACAAAGGGGGAATGAAGATGTATCCCAACATACAAGTGATGTCCTAGTTACAATTGTAAGAAAATATATTAATACAACAGTGTGTCATCCATTAAGTATGCAGCAAAGTTTTGTATGGTAGCCACATCACAGTTGTCAGTTTACCTTTTGGAGGAGCATTTATATGTAGAGATACTTAAAAGGTGCTTACAAAAGTTTTTTCTGAAACCCTCGGGCATAGTACTAGCATGGATCACAGATGGAATGTTATTCCACAGTCTACGGGCAAAGTTCTGAAATGCTGCCATCCCAGGATCGGTCCTTATTTTAGGCATGGCATGTAAGCCAAGGACTGTGGACCTTAAGGGATATGGATTATGATGTGGGTGAAGCCACTCTGCAAGCTGGCGAGCTTGTTGGTTATTTAATACTTTGTAGATAATGTCTCCTAATGCTAAGTCACGCAAGGCACTGGGAGGAGGGCATTCTAATTTCACATATAATACACAATGATGAACAAGCCTGTCAGTAGAAAGTGCAAAACGGCAAATGTTATTGTAGGTGACATCCCACTTTCTTAGTGCAAGCTTAGAGGATGCATATACTACAACATTATACATAAGTTTTGGGAGTAGTATACCCGTACAACAGACAAACAGGCGTGGTAGGTAAGATTGTGTCTAATTCTGTAGGCCAGGCCCAGTCTAGAGTTTACTGCTTTATAAGTGTTTGAGATGTGCAAATGAAAATAAAGAGAGGCATCCAACATAGTTCCAAGGTAGCTGAAGGACTGTGCCATCTCCAGCAGACTGCCATCTATACAAGTGATTTTTAGGGGTGCTTGACAGTTTCTTAGTTTAGGGGGAGAGTTGAAAACAATACCTTGTGTGTTTGACACGTTTAGGAGCAGCTTATTCTGTTGTAACGAGGTTTGTACTGCCTATATGTCATGGGAAAGCATATTACTTATATTACAGGTATTTTTGGAACTAGCAATAAGTACTAAATCATCAGTATAATCTATGGATGAATGAACTTCCTGGGAACCTCTTGGCCACCAATTGTCTGGCACAATTCCAAACTGACCTCAAACAGCACCGAATAACACTCTCTAAGTGCACCTGCCCCTGAGTCCAGCCAACCTGCTGTCTCTGCCCCCCAGCAAACACTAGACAGGCCTCAGGCACCGCCTCCCTATGTCCCTTCTCATGACTTACCCCAACAATCAGTTTGCGTCATGCTCCTATGGCACCTGCCACCCCCCCCCTCCCCAACTCACAGTCCCGTGAGTTTCCCAAGCAGTCACTACTAATGCTGGCTGCCTGACCATGCCCCCTCACACCCCAACATTTTACTGTAGCATGTCCTCTCTGCTCAGCCTCCCCTCACCCCACCATTTCTCCCTATACCTTTTCTCTTCCCCCACCTTCTCACCTCCACTGCAGTACTTACTCTCTGTCTCGCACTCCCTTCTTCACCCTCTGCCAGTTATCCCCATCCCTCTGAACTACTGACAAGTACCTGTGGCTGCTTATTCCCCCCACCATCATAAAGTGTTTTTCTTGTTATTTAACTTGTACCTATGTTTTGAGTTACTCTGTAAGTTCTGAATCCAATCTGTATCATTCATTGTAATGTACCTTTGCTTTCTCCTACTGTACTTTGCTTTGCAATCTATGACGTGGAACCTTTGTAAAAGAGCTTGTGCTCAAAGTTTTTTCTGAATCACTAAATAAATAAATAAAAATACAGTATGGTTGTACTGTATTGAGGCACTCCTGCAGGTTGTTGATATGTACAGAGAACAGGAGCAGCCCTAGAATCGAGCCTTAGGGGATCCCAACTTCAGACGATAATGACTCTGAGAAAGATGTACCTAATTTTACCAGTTGCTGTCTATGTTGGAGATGATTATTAACCCATCTTAGGAGGGCAATGGGCACCAGACCAAGGTCTTTAAGCTTATTGCTTAACATGGCATGGTCCACAAGGTCAAAGGCCTTGGTGAGGCCTATGAATACAGTACCTGTGTACTCCCCTCTATCAATGGCAGTGGCTATGTAGTTGGTGAACATAAGCAAGGGAAGTAGAGGTACTGTGACCACTCCTAAAACCATGTTGGTGAGGGGTTAGCAGTTTATGGTTAATCAAATAGTCAGTTAGCTGGGAGGCAACCAGTTTTTCCAGTATTTTGTTAGGAACAGGTAGAATGGAGATGGGCCTATAGTTATTGGGGATTTTGGAGTCCCTTCTTGAAGACTGGGATGATGTGGGACAGTTTCCAAGCAAAGGGCACAACACCGTTTATAAGGGATAAGTTGAGTAGCCTGGTAACAGCAGGAGCCTTCTCAGCTGCAGCAACCCGGAGTAATTTAGGTTCGAGCCCATCAGAACCAGCAGATTTAGATATGGGGATGCACTTTAGCAATTTATGCACTTCTGACATGTTGACAACTCCAATGTAAAAGGGAGGGTGACCAATTTGCTTGTCAATTGGAGGACCGACACTTTCAAAGGAGGAGTTAGTACAGGAGAAGAGTTCTGTATATGTAGACAGATCGCTGAACTGCACGTTGAATGCGTTAGCAATAGTGGAAGGACTGGTGCAATTTATGTCACTTTATGTTCATATCATGCAGCACAGGGTTATTAATTTGACCTAGAATATGCTTTATTTGTTTCCAGTATTGTTGTGGGGATCCCACAGTGGTAGAGAGAAGATTTTTATAGTAGCTGCTTTTTCTTTGTTTATTGGCTTTTTTGCACTAGGTTTGGAGCTGCCTATATTTCTCCCAATCAGTAGCACTACCAGTGGCCCTAAATATACCTATCTTTTATCAGCGCAAGCAGATTATGATCAGTCCACTTACTGGTGAAGCTCCTAATTATCCTAGTGGTAAATGGTATGTATTTTTCCTGAAGTCCCCGAAAGACCTTATTGAACTATATGACAGCATCATTGGCATTTTCAGTGCACCAAAGATAAGGCCAGTCTATGCATGCAAGAGAGTTCTGACCCTGGGACCACTGGCTGGTGTCCTCTTCATGGTGCTGGCAGCAGCGAGTGAATTGCAAGTAGCCAGAGACAGAAGGTGAAGTTCACCACTGAGCACTGTGCGCCCAATTGGTTAAAAGTCCTATTTAGTTTTTTTTATTTTTTCAGTTCAGGAACAGCCCGCTGTTCTGCTGCTGGGCTGCTGAGTCAGCTGGCAACTGGAAGGGTCCACCAGGGTAGCCTGCAAGGGCATGAGAGCTTCAACCTCAGGACCATTGGCTGGCGTCCTCCTTGTGGTGCTGGTGGCGGTGAGTGAATTGCAAGTAGCCAGGGACAGAAAGTGAAGTTCCAACTAGCTATGAGCGCTGTGCACTCCAATTGGTTGAACGTTCTTTTTCTTTTTTCTTTTTCAGTTCAGGAACAGCTCATGCTGTTCTGATGCTGGGATGCTGAGTCGGTTGGTGACTGGAGGGATCCAGTCAGGTAGCCCACAAGGACAAGAGAGCTCCAACCCTGGGACCACTAGCTGGCATCCTTCTTGTGGTGCTTGTACTATGTGAGATTCCTCTTGTGGTATAAGAGTGGCATCACATGCGTTTGGGTGACAGGACAATGAAGCAAATTAGGAGTGAGGTAGAAGTTTCTAGGTGCTGCGTGAGATGTCTCATGTGGTATAAGAGTGCTATCTCATGCAGTGTATATAAGAGTACCATGAAGTGAGGTTGAAACAGTGTGAGCTATGAGTTGATATGTGCTGTGTGAGATGTCTCTTGCAGTATAAGAGAGCCATCTCATGCGGTTTGGGTGACAGGGCCATGAAGTGAGGATGGGGCGGTGTGGGCTATAAGTTTACATTGTGTAAGAAGGCTATCTCATGTAGTTTGGGTTGGAGGACCATGATGTGGGTTGAGACAGTGTAAGCAATAACTTTATACGTGTTGTGTGTGATGTCTCTTGCGGTATATGGAGCTATCTAGTGCAGTTTGGGTAAGATGACCATGAAGCGATGTTTCGTCCCCTCCCTCCCTTCCTTCCTTGCAATAAAACCTGTAACAATAAAACAAACATCATGATAAGAATGATTAAGTGTTTCATAAACATATTTCCTGTGAAGGAAATTGACTAACATTCAATAAATTAAAAGTGCATTCATTTAAAAATGGTTATCATAAAATTGAATTGTTCAGTAAATAGCAAGCAAGCAATCCTTATTTATGAAATGCTATTCCAATAAGACTATAGTGTTGTACACAAAATCATAAAACATCAATTCAACAGAATTATAAACATAAAAACAGATCGTAAAACAGCAGGACTTTAGATATTAGAGAATGCTAAGTCAAATAAATAAGTTTTTAAGGCAGACGTAAAGGCCTCAACTCAAATAGTGCATATCAAGGACAATTAGTAATGTAAATCTTAATGCATAATGGTCAAACAGAGAAGAATTATAGTAGAACTAGGAAAGAAAGTTTGGCAAAGGCAATAAGATGATTAGGGAGTAAGAAATTACACATATATATATATACTTTGCAAAAACTGTGTTAATGCACCAGTTAGGAATCAGGATAAAGTGACTGAACTGTATGGGAGCACATGCAGTATACAGTACATGCTCTTTGGTTGAGCGGTCAACCAGGGAGGAGTATAAAATCGAGGAAAATGGGGGTGGTGGTACTAATGATCATTAAGCAGGATGGAGACTCGGGAGTGATCTTATTGGATGACCTAAAGGTGGCCAGGGAGTGTGACAAAGCAAGAAGGGCAAGTGGATGCTGGGTGTACAGGTAAGGTGTATGGGTAGGGTATCACCAGCAGAAACAGGAGGTGGTGTTGCCTTTGTATATATCACTGGTAGGACCCCACCCAGAGTACTATGTCCAGTTCTGAAGACCATATCTTGGAAAGGACATAGAGTGGAAGTGGTCCAGAGGAGGTCAACTTAAATGGTGCAGGGTCTGCATCAGAAGTCCTACAAGAAAAGATCAAAGGACCTACATATGTATACCATGGAAGAAAAAAGGGGAGATATGTTAGAGACCTTTAAATACCTCAGGAAGTATTTTTCAGAAAAAAGGTGCTCAAGGACAAGAAGGTATGATAAGAAGCTGGAGGGAGTAGATTCAGGAAAGATGTGAGGAAGTACTTCTTTGCAGAAAGAATGGTGGATTCCTGGAACGGTCTTCAGCAGAGGTAGTGGGGGAGAAAACACTGGTGGGGTTCAAGAGTGCATGGGATAGGCATAAGGGACTCTTAGGGAAAAGAAGGGGAGGTGAATGTACTGGACATCAAGTAGGAGCTGCGGTGATACTATAGGCAGGAAAACAAATTCTGGCAGAGCCATTATGGCTGCAAATGCATTTACTTGATAAGGGTGTTTCATGGGCTTAAACATAAACATGAATTATATTTAGTAAGGCCTACGATACCCTTTCGCATATGACTTGCGAACAAGCTGGGCAGCCTGAGAGTGGGTCACAAGGTGGTAAAGGTGGTAAACAGGGTTAGGAATTGGTTGAATGATAGAAGATAGAGGGTCATGGTAAATGGAAAAATGAGCCTCTTTGCGAATGATACTAAGATCTGCAACAGGGTGGACACTCCAGAAAGAGTAGAAAAAATGAAGAGGAACCTAGATAAACTGGAGGAGTGGTCCAAAGTGTGGCAGCTGAGATTTAATGCAAAAAAAGTGAAAAATCATGCATTTGGGTTGCGGGAACCCAGGGAGGATTATGGGGGTTGATGATGGTCACCAAACAGGAAAGGTATTTCAGGGCAATCATACTGATGACCTAAAGGTGGCTAAACAATGTACCAAGGCTATGGGAAAGCCAGTGGGATGCTGTAGTACATAGGGAGAGGTATCACCAGCAGAAGGAAGGAGGTGGTGATGCCACTGTGCAGATCGCTGGTGAGGTCTCATTTGGAATACAGTGTCCAGTTCTGGAGGCCACATCTCCGTAAGGATGTAGACAGAGTGGAGGCACTAAAGAAGGGCAACAAAGATGGTGCAGGGCCTGCACTAAAAGTCATATGAGGAGAGACTGGGAGACCTCAATATATATATACCCTGGAGAAGAGATGGGTGATATGATAGAAACCTTAAAATATCTAAAAGGCATAAATAGGGTGCTTGAGGGTAGCATCTTTCAGAAAATGAGATATCCAGGAACGAGGGGGCATGACATGAGGTTGGAAGGATAGACTAAGGGGTACCACAATGAAGTATTTCTTCACAGAAAGGGTGGTGGAACCTCTAGGGACTTCACAAGTCAGTTTCATTATGAAAGAGAGAAGAAAAACAGAATTGACACATTTCACATAATACTACTATACACTATAAAAAATTTAGGATGAGCAACTTTATGCATAACCAATGTGTTCTGTCACCTCGGGGTTCCGATTCCCATGGACCTCTTGAGCTTCGCTTTCCTGGTTAGAGGGAATCAGAACCCCTCTGTGGCAGAAGACACTGGTTGTGCATAGTTGCCCATCCAGTATTCTCTATATTTAGTGCTGCAATGAAGATTTCTAAGTAATAAACCCGTGTCATACAATTGCTTTAAATTAGACCAAGATTATGGTCTGTTCATTTCAAATCTGATAAGATGAGTAGCAAAGTTTTTGGAAGAAACTGAAGGAATAACAACTCTATAAGTCAGGAGGTAATGTCTTATAAATTATTTTCTATGTAGGTGTGAAGGACTACCCAGCTGTCAGCTGTCCAGCAGTATCAATTTTGACATCTCTGCAACAAAGCAATAAAGAAAGGCAGAAGACACTTCACAAAACCTTGAGACATAAACTGATGCCAGAGTTTAGCTAGATATATGCTGCCCAGCACAGCTTTATTAATTGCAGAATCAGTTTCAGTCTCATGGTTCTATGAAATGGCTACTGCTTTGATTTAAGATAAGACTGATTTAGACAGGGATATGCCTGGACAGCTGACATCTAAAGGTAAGCCCAATACCTAATCCCTTTCACCTATGGTCCACTCTAGAAATTGAGTATTTTACATAGAAACATAGAAACATAGAAACATAGAAGTTGGCGAGATAAGGACTAGAAGCCCATCCAGTCTGCCCATTTCTTTTCTACCTTAAAATGTGCCATCGGCCTTTGCTCTGTCAGTGACCTATCTATTCATAGTCATTTGTATTGCTCCCTTATGCCTATCCCATGCCTGTTTGAAGCCCTGCACTGTATTCATAGCCACCACTTCTTGTGGTAAGCCATTCCATGCATCTACCACCCTTTCTGTGAAAAAGAATTTCCTCACATTCCCCCTTAATCGGCCTCCTCTAATCTCATGCTGTGTCCTCTTGTCCTGCTATTTTTCTTATATTTAAACATGTTAGACTCTTTCACCTTGTTTATGCCCTTAAGGTGTTTAAATGTCTTGATCATATCACCTCTCTCCCTCCTTTGCTCAAGGGTATACATATTGAGCTCCGTTAATCTGTCCTCATATGTCTTCTGATGCAGTCCCTGCACCATTTGGTTGCCCTTCTCTGGACTGCCTCAATTTGGTTAATGTCCTTGTGAAGGTGTGGCCTCCAATGCACGAGTACTCCAGATGGGGCCTAACCAATGTCTTGTACAGAGGATTATTACCTCCCTCTTACGACTTGTGATACCCCTACTAATACACCCTAACACCCCCTAGCCTTACCTACTGCTTTAGAGGTCTGCTTGGATGATTTTAGGTCATCAGTGATGATGATGCCCAAGTCTCTTTCTTCCTTTGTGACTGCTAGCAACTCCTCCCAGCCTATAAGTGGCTTCAGGTTTCTCTTCCCTATGTGCATGATTTTGCACTTCTTTGCATTAAATCCCAGTTGCCACTCTTCTGACCATTCTGCTAGTTTATCCAGATCTCTCTTCTCATTCTGCCCACCCCATCTGGATCATCTACTCTGTTGCAGATCTTGGTGTCATCTGCAAACAGACAAGCCTTACCCTCTAGTCCATCTACGAGGTCACTAATGAAGATGTTGAATAGGACTGGCCCCAGGACTGATCCCTGAGGTACCCCACTTGTGACTTGCATTTCTTCTGACTGTATACCATTTACCACCACTCTCTGTTTTCTGCCAGTCAACCAGTTTGCCACCCAGTTGACCAACTTCTGACCCACCCCTGAGCCTACCTAGCTTATTTATCAATCTTCTATGTGGAACAGTGTCAAAGCTTTGCTGAAGTCAAGGTAGGCGACATCAACTGCTCCCCTTGGTCCACCACTCTGGTTACCCAGTCAAAGAAATCTATGAGATTAGTTTGACAGGACCTTCCTTTGTAAACCCATGCTGTCTTGGATCCTGTGCCCCTATGGATTCCAGGTGTTGCACTATCCTTTCCTTAAGGAGTGCCTCCATAATCTTGCCCACTACTGAGGCAAGACTGACCGAGTCTGTAGTTCCCCGCCTCCTCCCTGCTACCACTCTTGTGGAGTGGGATCACATGAGCCCTTCTCCAGTCTCTGGGACCTCTCCTGTGCTCAGAGACTCACTAAACAATTCTGCTAATGGCTCTGCTAGTTCCTCCTTTAGCTCCTAAGTACCCTGGGATGTATGCCATCAGGTCCCATTGCCTTATCCACCCTGAGCTTAGCAAGCTCTTGTAGGACCCTTTCTTTTGTGAAGGGAGTAGTGCTCACCTCCTCCCCCTGTGTCCATGATGCTGAGCTGTGGGCCCTGCCCTACCTTCTCTTCAGTAAATACTGAGCAAAAGTATCTATTTAGGATCGATGCCTTTAGGGTCCTCCTCCTCACATGCTCCTTTTCTCCATTAAGCTTAGCAATACCCTCTGGACTTCCTCCTTTCACTAATGTATCTATAGAAAGTCTTGTCACCTTCTTTACTGTTCGTGCTAGTGTTTCCTCAGTTTGGGACTTTGCCTGCCTTACTGCCTTACCTGCTTCCCTTAGGGCAGCTTGGTATGCCTCCCTATCTTCATCTCTCTGTGTTCCCTTATATTTCCTGGAGGCCAGTCTTTTGGCTCTGACCTTTTCTGCTACTGTTTTTGAGAACCAAAGTGGTTTCCTTCTTCTTTTGCTCTTGCTTTTCTCTCTAACACAATGGGATGTTGCTTCAAGTATTGTATCCTTAATGCTTGCCCACTTTGCCTGTACCTCCTCACCTGTGTTTCTTTTTGCCAGGGCTAGCTTAACTCTGTTGGCCATCTTATCAAAGTCAGCTCCTCTGAAGTCCCATATTTTTGCCTTGGAATGGGATGATTTAGATGTAATGTCAAATTGAACCATACCATGTGATGGTCACTGGCCCCAGGTGACCTTCTACCTGGAGATCTGTGATCCCTTCTTTGTTAGTCAGTACTAGATCTAGGATAGCCCTGTCTCTTGTGGGTTGCTGTACCAGTTGTTTGAGGCCCTCCCCTGCAGGGAATCCACTATGAGTCTAGTTCTGGCAGATGTTCCTGCTGGTATTGACCAATCTGTATCTGGCATGTTGAAGTCTCCATTATCAGAACCTCCCTTTAGCTGTCATGTTTTGTATATCTTCTAACAGTAATGTGTCTATGTCCTCCCTCTGGTCTGGGGGCCTGTAGACAACCCCAGTTCTTATGGCTGTCCCATTTCCTGTTCCAGGGTGACCCACAGTTCTTCTGGCTCCTTATGTGTATTCTGAATTTCTGTAGCTTTGATATTTTCATTAACATACAGGACCACTCCTCCCCTTTTGCACCTCGGTCTCTTCTGAACAATACATAGCCAGGTACTGAAGTCTCCCAAGTGTGGTTACTGGTAAACCACGTGCTCACTAATTGCTACTATGTCCAGTTTAGCTCTGACATTAGCTGCCTGCAGGTCTGGGATCTTATTTCCCAGGCTGTGAGCATTTGTGTACATGATTTTCCATTGGCCAGATTTTGTGTGTTAGTTGTTGGGTGAAGTTTGGCATCACCCTGTGCATCGTATGGGGAGACAAACCTTTTTCTTACCTGGTGATGCAAATGAACGGCAAACACGCTGAATTCCTGTTTGACCACAGCTGAGGGGAGGTGTTCTTCCCATTCGACGTAAGGGGTGCTGCACCTCTCCCCATTTGCTAGTTTAAATATTCTGCAAAGACGTCAAACTTCTGCCCCAATGCACTGACTCCCTCTTTAGTCAGATGCAGTCCATCAAATTTAAAGAACTTTCGCTCCCAGAACTGTTGCCAGTTCCCTACAAATCTGTGTCCTTTTTCCTGGCACCAGTCCTTGAGCCACGTGTTTAGCTCCCCTATCTCCCCTTCTCTGACCTTCCGTCCATCTGCTCCCTTCTCCCAGACTGGCAGGATCTCAGAGAAGGAGATGCCGGATGAAATAGATGATAGTTTGTCACCCAGCCTAGTCAGGTGTTCCTTGGTCTCCACAACTTTTTTTTTAATTATTTACTTCCTATCAGTTGTACAAGCACAGAAATCCACTGCACAGTGTGGAGTGTGCTAGGACTTATGCACGCCTGGCGTTGTAGGTCACTTGCCAGGTGTGGGTAGATCCCAGCCCAACCCAAACCTTGTTTTGGATTATAAAAGGAAAACTGAGCTGGCCTGCTGGCACTAAGAGCTGAGGCACTGGATGCCTAACCTCGATCCATGCCGGCAACCTGTGTTCGGGAGCGAGCACATGCAGCCAGGGATCAGTAGGGGTGGAGAAGGATTGAGTATCCAATGGACTGCTCTCCTTCTGCAGGGAGGGGTCACCAGCTCTCAGTGTTCCACTGGCTCCTGGCGGTGGCTGGGAGGCAGTGCACTGAAGCTCAAGATATGGGAGGGAGAGGGCAGGCGCCTGGAGGAGCATGCAGATGCATGTGTGCTCTCTCAGCTGGCGTCACTGCATGCCCCACCTGCAAGGGAAGAGAAAATGGAAAACAGGTACTGGCCATGCTGTATGAAGCTGTTCTTCGCAGGCATCGCCCCGGGAAGACACCTCCTGGTCGGATCCATGTTGGATGGGTCAAGTTACCCCGCCACCCTGCCATGAAGGGTAAGTTGTGGGGACTTTAGGGAGGAGGTTTGATCCTCAGGAGATGGTGCTGGGGGACAGTGGACCAGAGTAAGAGTGCCAGCCAGTACCATGGAAGAAATACCATATATGTATATGTGTATAAATATATATATATATGTGTGTGTGTGTGTGTATATATATATATATATATATATATATATAAAATATGGAAAACTGCATGTTAAATCAGGAAAATATATACATTATTAACTTTTTGTGTTCTTACTTCATCCCAGTGTTTTTTTCTGCTTAGGCTGTGAGAGTAGTTTTTTCTAACTTTCACTGGCTGTTTTATGGCACCTGGGGACTGCCATTCAGGTTTCTTTTATTGCATCTTGTCACAGAGTCTTCTCAGAGTGCCCTTTGCTCTGATGTCTAACAGCCCTGCAGGGGCCAGTGTCTTGTTACAGGGTCTTTATTATAGCTCAGCCACAGCAGAGAGCACACAGCAGCCAGGAGTCACACTGCTAGTCTTTGGGTATGTGTAATAGTTTTCTAAATATTGGTACCTTATCCAGCTGTGTTCTGCTTAGGGTATTGCTTGTGTGTGTGTGTGTGTGTGTGTATGTTTTCTCAATAACAATTTTATTATTTTAAAGCAAAGTGACACAATAAAACATTTTCACAATAAAATTACATTGCATTAAGCGGCCCGGTGGCGCTGAGGGTTGAGGCACTGGATGCCACACCTTGCACTCGCTGGCGGCCGGGTTCAGGAGCGAGCCTGGAGTCGGCAGGGAGGACAAGGATTGAGCATCGGGAGACAGCTTTCCTAGTCCTGGGGAGAGCTGGGAATCCACACTATGTTGTGGCAACCCCTGGGGGTGCCCAGGGTACCGCTTGTGCTGGTGTGACTGGGGGTCAGCATGGCAGACATTGGCACGCATGTACGCAGATGTCATTGCACGTCTGAGCTCCCAATGGGAGAAAAAGTACAAATGGCTGGGTGCGACCGTGTAGCCTGATGGCCGTGCCCTGAATCACTGGGAGTACTCACGTGGAATCGCACTGGGGTTGTCTGGAGCTGGTCTGGCTGGATAGGGTATGGGGAGACCCTCCAGTGGATCAATGATGGTCATGCTGGATCCCCCATCATGTGAGTGAGCCTGGTGCTCTCACGGCGGGCAGGGCTGCCGGCTGGATGCCCCCCCCACCAGTAGTCACCGCAGCAGGCAGATAAATAAGAATAATAAAAAAAAATTACATTGCATTAGAAACAATTAAAAGTTCATTTTGAACATAAACTCTTACGGGCCAGATATTCAGAAATGCACCAAATGCTAAAACGCCAGCGCAAGTCTGGCGCAGCGCAACTCAAATGCGCCATGGCACAGTGAATGCGATATTTAAAGGTTGTGCACGGTGACATGTGCCAGCGCAACATGGCTGACTATTGCAGGGATGTGCCATGGCGCACCCAGAGGTGCGCCAGGGAGCAACCAGACCTGTGCCGTAGTGCAACCAGAGGTGTGCCAGGGAGCAACCAAACCCCAGAGATGCACCAGGGAGCAGCCAGACATGCACCATAGCACAACCAGAGATACATCAGGGAGCAAAGGGAGAAGATCCAAGGCACACAACGACCAGCCCCAGGCAACGGAGGGAGCAAAGTAGCATAGGGAAGGCGTGGGGCAGGCAGTGGAACACAGCTGGGACAGTGGCAGGGAGACACAGTGGTGGGCCACAGGTGACCACCGCCTGAAGGGTGCAGACAGGCAGCCAGCCCCCCTCCAGCACCAGGGCACTGGATACAGGGAACAGGTGGCACCAACGGCCATTGGAGAGCTGCCACTGGAACCCTCCACTGGATGCCAAGCTCCCACCCACCCAGACCACGGCCAGCCACACCCTGGAGCACGGTGCCCAACACACATGCCACACAACCTGGATAGCCAAACCATGGCCACCCCAAGGCACAGCCACCAACCAAGTGGCAGGACACCACCATGCACGGCCCTCACAACGACACAGGCACACCACACAGACACCCACCACATCACTGCAGGATGGCTCTACAGGCCAGCTGCAAAGCAGACATGGACACATGCAGTTAAGCATGAAATCTGTATTAAGGGGTAGGAGAGCAAGGGAAGGGGACAAGGACTGTACAGTGGGATGGGGAAGAAAGGGGAAGGGATGGCAGGGGTAAAAGGGAAACAGTGGGGCCAACTATGGGCGGCCATGGCCTGCCGTCTCCAATGTTGTCTGTCCCGGAGCACCAACCACCTGGTTTGTTGAGCCACCTCCAGGGTCGTCGAGGTGATTAATATAATCTGCCATAATAGATGGCAATAGAGTGGCAGCCATGACCTCCTCCGGTTGCCTATGACAAAGGAATGGACAGGTGATCAGTGCAAGTCCCTAGGAACCATGCCCTCCCACCGTGCACAACGGGCAGTGGGAACACACACCCCTGGAGTGGCACCTGGCCACCCACAGTGGGTGGGCCAGTACCTGCTGGCATCCCAGCATGCCATGACAGTGCACAGCGATGGACACTGCCACCTAGTGGCCACCCAACCGTGCAGTGACAGGCAGGTGGCATAGAGCTGCAGCAGCACCACAGCAGCACTGGTGGCAGCTGGGCACACACCCATCCCACCAACAGTTGGTACACGTGTGCAATGGCAGCCCCACAGTGACATGCACACCACACAGTGTGCAGCACACAGCTGACACAGCACATGGCACAGGTGGCCATGGCCGCACCCTCACCCTCGCTGACCACCCAGTAATGAGTAGAGGAAGACAACAATGCCTACCTGCCCGCTGCGGTACCGCTTGCGCCTGTCCCGCTGCCGCTCCACCTCCACCGGTTGGACCCACACCACCAGACAAAGGTCCCACAGTGGCCTCCTGTGCCCCACCAGGCACCCCGGCTGCTCCTGCATGGTGTTGATCTTCAGGCCCTAGGAATGGAACACAGACAGGCATACATCAGAGTACAACCACAGCATGTGCCCACCACCCCCACCCCGTGCACAGTGTGCACCCCAACCTGACATGACCCGCAAGGCAGTAGCACAGCACACCCAGCGGCTGGCAATGGCACACCACATGGCACACGCTGACAGTGCCCCCCCACAGAGCATGTCAGGCAGCCCAGTCAACACCACAGTACAGCGGTTGGGCACACATGCAGCATGTGACGACTTACCTGCCCGTGGCATGGCCCCCCTGTGGACGCATGCCTGCAGCAGCCTCAGCTCTCGGGGTCCCGCCGCATCATGTCCCCATACCGGTGGCGGCACTACTCACTGGTCCGAGGCACCCCTGTGTCCCGAACCAGGCCTGCAGTGATGGCCTGCCAGATATCAGTTTTGGCCTGCTGCAGGGGCTCCTGGCCAAACAGACCAGGTGCATGTGGCTGCACATGGGCCACAAGGTTGACCAGCTCAAGGTCCATCCAATTACGAGCACGTTGCACCCCTCACCGCACCATGCTCTCTACACAAGTTGCTGATCCAAAATGGAGGCCAGTAACACACGTGCACAATGTGTGTGTGGCATGTGCGCCTCGTGGAAGCATGTGCTGCATATGCCAATCGTGCATAGCAGTGGATGCGCGGCATGGGCATAGCCCACCCGGCATGTGGTGGTGTAGTCCCAAGGGGCATAGGGTCGGGTCAGGGGTCTCCCGGTGCACAGTGCACCAGAGCGCAGTAGGTATCAGAGCACAATAGAGGCCATGGCCTCTATAGTGCTCTAAAGGGCACAGTGCATGATAGGCAGTAGCACAGGCCATGATGCATGCATACTGCGGGCAGCGCACTGCACATGTCACGGCATTGCAACATGACATGCGCTGGAGCCAGTCCATTGCTCAAGAAGCAAGTGCACAATATTTAGCCACCACATGATAATGAGCTCATCAGCCAATGCGCGGTGTGCCGGAAGTAGTAGTGTCGTACCGTTGCACCACAGCTCATTTGCATGTGATGCACTATAAAGCGCCGCGACAACAACACAGGCCATGGACCAATATTGGAACCATCTGAGGTAAGTTGTGCCTGCTGTGGGAACAGTCAGCACAGCAGGGTGGATGGGGTGGGCAGCTGCAGGCAGTGACACACATGTCCTTGTCCACAGGTATCACCCTGTCCGAGCATGAGGAGACTGAGGAGCGTGGGCCTGCCCGCAAGTGCAGGCCCAACTTTATGAAGGCAGAAGCTGATGCCCTGTTCGAGGTCTACCTCGACAGGGAGCAACTGCTGAGTGGTGCCACTGGCACACCACAGGCCAGGGCTGTGGCCTGGGTGGAGGTGGCAGTGGCTGTGAACCTGCAGGGCAGTCACCAGTGGTCTGTACAGGAGTGCAGAAAGAAGGTGGGTACTGATAAATGCTGCATTAAAGAGAAGGTGGCAGCAATATTGGCAGCCAGGACAGCCACTGGTGGGGGCCATGTTGTTGTGCCACAGCTCACAGTGCAAGAGGAGCTGGTGGCGGCCACCAGCCATGCAGCACCATTGAGGGTGTGCTGGGTGGTGGCTTTCAGACGTGAGGGAGTCCATTACTGCATGGTACATATGCCATGCCTGGGGAGGGATGCCAGTATTGCAGCACTAATACATCTGTTTTCTCTTACAGCACCAGCATGCAGTGGCAGGGGCACCAGCGGCAGCCGTGGGGGCAGGCCCAGTTCCGGAGGACCAGCCAGCCATCCACCTCCACCTGGGGGCCCGATCGGCTGCAGTACACCACCGCCGTCCAGCCAGATGTCCTGGGCTTGGTGTCGGATGAGGCCCTGGCTGTGTTCCAGCAGGATGCCAGCCATGGTGAACTCTGCGTGGAGACACAGATCGGGGTGGGGTCTGACACTGATGACAACATGACCATCATCCTGGACAGCATGGGTGGTGTCGTGGAGGAGACACCCATACCTACTACCATCACTGGTAGCACGGCCAGTGACCTGTCAGTGGTAAAACAGCTGCCCACTGCCGCCTCTGGTGCCACCATGTGCACAGCCACAGCGGTGCTGTGTGGTGGTGGTGGTGCATCCACTCAGGCACTGGCCAGGTGTACAGGGGCCTGAGGGCAGCGGTGGCAGATGGGTGGGGATGCTGGGTGGCTGGATGTAGTCCTGCTGGGGCACCAGACAGTGACCTACCCATGGGGACTCCACTGTGCAGCATCCACCTGAGTGGGGGGCCATGCAGTGTGGTCGTACACCACGGTGGGGGGCGGCAGCATGCCCATGCTCCCCTGGGCTCTGACCCATTGTCAGAGCACACCCAATGCTGCCGGGCCTCCATGGAGCAACAGGTGCTGCTCGTAGCTGGGGTGCAAGCACTTTGTGCAGAGGTGTGCCAGGCAGCTGAGCTGCATGAGAGGGGCACCACGCAGGTCCTGGAGGCTATACAGTGCCTGCGGGAGGACACGACTGCATCCCTGGATCGCATTGCCAATGTGATGTCAGTAGGCCTTGCACTGCTGGCTGCCACAGGGTGTGGCCACCAGCCAGAGACACCACAGAGTGCACTGTCCACCCCACGGACCCAGCGTAGAGTGACTCCCTTCATGTCAACACCGGGCTCTGCTGTTGGCATCCCAGGCATGCCTGGGGCAGGCCTGTTCGGGTGCCTACACATCTCTGCATGAACCGGTCATGTTCCCAGTTCAACCCCTGGAGTCCAGTTGCATACACCCCCCCTGGCCATTGAGCAGAAAGTGGCTGCTGACCAGCCCGGCCAGCTGCCCCAATGTCCGCGGCCATGGTTCCGTCAGCAGACCTGATGTGCGTGCTGCCCTGTCTGCATGTGGGCGATGTGTGTGGGTGCATGTTGCAGTTGTGGCAACTGTGTGTGGCACCACATGTTGCCTGTGCATAGCTGCCCGGCCGCTGGCCCGTGTGGCATGTGCATGATGAGAGCAGCACAGCACTGGTTGCGCCTGTGCACCGGCACCCTGCATCTGATCCACACCACGTGCTGGCACCTGGGCGCATGTTTGCGTGTGTGTGTGTGTGTGTGTGTGTGTGTGTTTGCTGTACGGTGCTGCATGCTGTTGTGTGTGTGGCTCTGCCACCCCACCCCTGCCCCATGCCTGTGTGTGCATGCCTATTGCCATGCCTGCCCATGCCCGTGTGCCGTGCCATTGTGTCTGGCCACTGCAAGAGTATTGCTCCACTTACCTGTGTGCACCAAAGTGCTCCTGTGCAATTGTGTCCTGGTGCTGGCATGCCATCCTTTGGAGCCGGGGATCCCTCTGACCGGGGGGGCTGCCCACTGGCCCCCAGCCCATTACCCTCATCGTCCCCACTGCTGTCCCCCTCTTCAGCCTCAACAGCTATCCCACGGTCAATGGCCATGTTGTGCAGTATGCAGCAGGCCAGGAATAGGCCACAGGCTTTTGAGGGGCTGTACTGTAGGGCACCGCCAGACCTGTCAAGGCAACAGAATCATGCCTTCAGCATCCCAAACACACGCTCAATGATGTTCCACATGCTGGCATGTGCCTCATTGTAATGGTCCTCTGCTGGGGATGATGGGCACCGGTAGGGGGTGAGCAGCCAGGGCCTGAGTGGGTAGCCACTGTCACCTGTGTGGACAGATACATGGTTAGCCTAGTGTCCTCTGTCACTGTGCCCCTTGCCCATCCCTGGCAACCCTGCCAGCACACCCACCCTGCCCACCCCATCCCATGCCCTGCTGTTTCCAGCTCCCCATGGCCATCCCATACTCACCCAGTAGGTGGCCTGTGGGGATGTTCCCACTCTCGAACCTGTGGCACAGCGCAGAGCTGTGCCAGATGAAGGAATCATGTGCACTCCCAGGGTTTGTGGCACAGATATTGGTTATGCGCCCCCTGGCATCACACACCACCTGGCACTTGATACTGGGGTAGCCCTTCCTGTTCACATATGTTATGCCCTCAGGGCCAGGTGGCTTGCAGATGTCCACATGGGTGCAGTCAATGGCCCCAAGCACACCAGGCATCCATGCTACCTTGTGGAAGTCCTGCATGGTTGTTGTATGCTCTGCCTGTGTGCTGGGGAAATGGATGTATTCTACAGCATGTGACAGCAGGGCATTGTGGAATTGTGTGAGGAGGTGTGACATGGCCAACTGAGTTATGACTGTGGTGTCCCCTGTTGGTCTCTGGAAGGTGACCGTGGCAAGCAGGCAAATGATGGTTATCACCCTCATCTCCACTGTCAGGGCATGACTTACGTGTAGTGGGTGCCTGCATCTCCTCACTGCACAGCTCACAGAGCTGCCTCAGAATCATCTGGTTCAGGCGATACCAGCCCACGATCTCCATATCGGAGTGGTTCTCGAAGCTGATGCAGGCCACGTACCACCTGTTCTGGGCGTCGGCCGACGGGCCCTTCCACGGCCACGTCGCCTTCCTCCTGCCTCCTCACACCTCTCATTATGGCCTCCATCTGGAAGGCTGCGCTGGCCATGCCCCCTGCTGTCCAGTCTCCCCTTGGGCAATCGGCTCCAGTGGTCTGCTTGCCACTGTGGGGCAATGCCTTTCACTCTGCCTGGCTCCCTCTTCCTTCTCCTGCCCTGGCTTGCACTCCACTGCCACCTCTGTCCCACACCCCTGTGGCTGCCTGTTCTACTCCTTCAGAACCTCACAGGCTCTGTCTCCCTTTTGCCTTCTGTCCACCCCCAGGGTCTGGTGGCTTTCTTTCTCTCTGTCTGTCTGTCTGTCTCTCTCTCTCTCTCTCGCTCTCACTCCCCTCTGGCACAAGTGCTGTCCCCCTGCTTGCTCCCTGTATTTATGGGCTCAAGTCTGCTCGGCACATCTGGCTGTTGCTCTGCACTTGCACCATGGGTCGGGGGTTGAATATCGCACTGTGCCGCATATTCATGGGCACGCCCTTTGCCCTTGCACATGCATTCATTAGGGTTGCGCATTGGCACACTGCTACTTGTGCTGCTCACTGGCTCCCACTGAATATCACTCCATGGCACAGTTCAGCAGTTGTGCAGGTACAACCCAGCTGCACAGGCACAACCCAGTTGCGCCATGTGCAACTGCTTTGAATATCCCGCCCTATATCTACAAGTACCAATCAGCATCTTTTGTACAAGTAACACAACACATAGAAAAATATCCAATACAGTTTCCTTTGTTCAACATATCATCTTTAACAATAAAAATAACTTTATAATAATATGTTAAGACAGTAAAAGAAAGAAAGAGAAGAGAAAACAGAAACATAGAACGAAAGAGAGACCAAGTGGCAAGCAGACAGTTACATGCATTGCTCCTAAGGACTAACTGAGTTATATACTATCTAGTGTTAAGTATGATTATAAATATAACCATCAGAACCTGTCATCTAAACAGCCTGTGTAAACATGTTTTAAAGCAAAATACATATCTTTATTAAAAGGACCTCTATTGACTGCTCTCATAAATACCAGTAAGTATCCTGTATAAAGTACAGTTTTTGCACCAGTCCTAAGTAGCAGAAATGGAACAGCACCTTATGGACTGTTCAAGTAGCCCCTAAATGAAATAATATATGCAGCATTGGAATGGTTTATATAAACTAGTTTGGAAACATCATGGAGCACAGGCAGCTAGTGATAAAGTCTGTGATTACTCCAACAATGTTCCTTCCCCTCCCCCCATTGCATAGCAGAAGACACATCAGTTTATCTCAGCAGCAGTTACTGCTGCATGCAGTCTGTATATAAACTGTCACTTTGCCAGAATCCTGCCCCCCCCCGTTTTGATCAACATATTATGTACTTTTGGTTCTGTTGCTTGTGTCTTGCATAGAAGACAGTGCTTGTAGACAAATGTGATCATTTTGCAGCTGTGTTCATCCAATGGCTAAGCAGGCTTCAAGATTGTTTGTGTTTACGTAATCTCCAGGAGCCTCTGCTTGATTTCTTCAGGTTTTATTGTTAAAACCAGCTAGTATCATATTAACCGAACTTTAACATATTTAAAGAGCTTCTTGCTAATGGCATATTCTTCCCATCTGTGTAAGTGCTGCCAGATGCTATATGGTTTCTACTTGTGTTGGTGCGTGGTGGGGGAGGGGAGAAACTGAAGTGGTTGGATCATCTACTCAGCAGTTACTGCTGCATGCAATCTGTAGCAGAATCCTGCTCCCCCCCATGTTGATCAACATATTATGTACTTTTGATTCAGTTGTTTGTGTCTTGCGTAGAAGACAGTGCTTGTAGGCAACTACAATAATTTTGCAGCCAGATGCTATATGGTTTCTACTTGTGTTGGTGTGTGGTGGGGGAGAGGGGAAACTGAGGTGGTTGGATCATCTACTCAAAACATGAGGCTTTCATATTGTGGGAGAATCAAGCAAGTTAAATCAACCAGCATGGTTAGGAAACAAAGGAATTCACACCTCTGGATGAGTGTGGGAGGGGATACCAGCAAAGTAGGAGTTTCTCAGTTTGCAGAAGGTAGTAAATTAACCACTGAAACTTAAACAAAGAAAAGGCCCATAAAACACTTTGGAGGAGATTTCAACTTGTAAAAAAATGCAGTACTGAGGAGGGCTCAATTGTTGGAGGAGGCTTCAAATTGCAAAGAAAGGCAGTACTGGGAAGGGCTCAATTGTTGGAGGAGGTTTCAATGTGCAAAAAAAAAGCAGTACTGGGGAGGGCTCAATTGTTGGAGGTTTCAACTTGCAAAAAGGCAGTAATTGTGGAGGGCCTAATTACCTTCTTAAGCCAGAGGAAAATAGTGCTCAAGTTCTACACACACTCAGGCAGCATAGTAATGAGGCTTCAGCAAAAGACACTATTTTTAACTCTATCATGTTGTTTGGATGGTAATTTATGCAAGGAGTCCTTTATCAAGCAAACATCTGCAGCGCTATGCCGACTGCAGATGTAAAAAGGGCAGACTAGGTGGGCAAAGCGGTCCTTATCTGCCGGCAAATTCTATGTTTCTACATGTCTATATTATGTTTCTTGACTAGTGTAAACACAGGATTTTTTTCTTGCACTATTCTTACAAACATGTATACATGTTTGTAAGAACAGTGCAGTAAAAAATCTTGTGCTAATACTAGTCAAGAAACACGCAAGTATAAAATGTAGTGTTTAAAAATGAATGACACCTTGGAAGAATTGTGCAAGGAAGAGTGCACTGCACTATATACATACCGGTAAGAATGCATCTCTTCATCTTCATAGTGCTCATACAAATCTTTAGGTACAATCTGAGCCATAAAACGCTGTATGCACCTCATTAAAAACTTCAAAAATGTACTATTTAGGTACAATTTATGTGATATTACATGTATCTTGCTTAGATTTATCGTTCCTGTCATTACTGGGTAATTTGCATGAAGACTGGGTCAATCTCTTACAGTTCCTCTACCCTTGTTTCTTACTCGCGCCACTTGAATTCATATCCCTGTATCGTTCTATCATAATGAGTCATGGTAATGACTGTGATGCCGCACGTAGAGTTCAGTATTATGAACTCAGTGTAAGTTAATACTGATGTGGCGAGCACTCTAAGAGTTATAAGAGTGGTCTTGTGCATTCAAATAAAAAATATTGGGAGCAGAATGAAGACGCTTCCTTTTAAAAATTGAAGTAAAATGTAAGAATTTTACCAAGATTGTTGTTTGCATATCTGTTTATATACTTTTTTGCAAGATGCTTGAACAGCACAGTGTCAGTGGCTCATTGGCTGCAGATTGTAGCCCCACATCAGGATGTAAAACCAATACTGTAATGCAGTAACCCCACACACATTTGCATCATCCTTGCATATGCAGCAATTCTTATATAAAAACTTGTATGTAGATTGGATATGCCAGCATATATCCTTTGCATGCTGCACTACTCAAAATACTTACAAAGTTATTGCCATTTATTCAGTAAAGTCATTCTAGGGATACAGTAGGGACCAAAAACCAAACCAGGAAATGTTGGAACCAAACCAATTGAAAGGTAATAAAAATAACATTCTTATAAATTCTATTCGGTAAATGCTAGACAAGTGCTGCATGGGGAAATGCACTAATATTGTGGTCCAATAATATTATAAAACCCCTTGCCCTTAAGGCTTGTGTCTTTATAACCTCATTCGCTCTCCTGAAGTGTATACTTCCCTATACACCGCAATTACCTAGCATATGCTGTATGTGGCAGAGGAGGCTGGTCTGGGGGATGGGGGTTGTCCAGATGCAGGGAGGCTGGTCAACTGGGGGGAAGAAGGCCTAACATGTGGTCCAACTGCTGGGAGGTAGGTCAGATAGGTGTAGGAGGCTGGTCCAGGTGCTGGAAGGGTAGTCATGTTGATGATAGGCTAGTTACCTGGGAATATGAGGCTGGGTCAGGGACTGCACTGGTGATCAAGGTGCAGGAGGCTGGTCAGATGGGGAGGATGCTGGTTCATGGGCTGGAAGGGTGGTCCTGCTGCTGTGATTCTGGAAAGGGAGGATGGTCCATAGCCTGGAAGGGCACTCCATCTGCTGGGATTGCAGGTCAGCTTTGAGGTAGTTCCTGGTCCATTGGTTGGATAGGTGATCCTGCTGCTGGGAGTCTGGTTGTGGGGGAGGTGGGCTGGACTGTGGCCTGGAATGTTGGTCCAGGTGTTGGGAGGGTGGCTGTATGGGGCTGAGGCTGGTCTGGGGCTAGAAGGGTGGTCCAGGTGCTGGGAGTAAACTTGGGGGAGGCTAGTCCACAGCATGGAAAGGTGGTACAGGTACAGGGGTCAGGATGGCCTCAGGTGGGGCTAGTCCGGTGGCTGGAAGGATGGTCCATTTGCTGGAAATCTGATCAATTGGGAGGGTAGACTGGTAAGCTTGGGATTGGTGGGTGGCCATGGGGCTAAAAGGGTAGTCCAGCTGCTGGGAAGTGGTTGGCTGGGGATTATAGGCTGGTCCAGAGGTTGGAATGGTTGTCCAGGTGCTAGGAAGGTGGTCTGCTGGGTGTTGAAGGTTGTTCCGGTGGCAGAAAGGGTGATCTTGCTGCTAGAAGTAAAGTCATCTTGGGGTAGGAGGCTGGTGCGGTAGTTGGAAGGGTGGTCCTGGTGCAAAGAGGCTGGTTGGGTGGGAAGGAGAGGCTGGTCCAGAGGCTTGAAGGGTGGTCCAGCTAATGGGAAGAAGGTTGACTAGGGGAAGGAGGCTGCTCTGGGGTCTGGAAGGGTAGTTCCGGGGATACTAGTTGGTGGGATGGGTAGGCCAAACCATGGGCTGGAATACTGGTCCAGGAGCTAAGGGGTAGTTGGCTAAGGGTTGGACAATGGTCCAGTGCCTAGAAAGGATGTCCAGCTACTGAGGGTCAGATTGGTATAGGAGGCTGGTCTGGTGGCTGGAGGGGTGGTCCTAATGCTGGGAGGCTGATCGGCTGTGGAGAGCAAGTTGGTCTGGGCCTGAAAGAGTGGTCCAGGAGCAGGTAGGCTGGGCTGTTGGAGAGATGGGCCCAGTCTGGAGGCTGTAAGAGTGGTTCAACTGCTCAGAGGAAGGATGGCTAGGTCTGGGAGGCTGGTCAGGGAACTGGAAAGGTGGTCCAGGTACAGGGAGGTGGTCTCCAGGGGAGAAGAGGCTGGCTTGAGGGGATGGAAGTGTGGTTCAGCTGCTGGGAGGTATGTCACCTTGGGGTAGGGCCTGGTCAGTTGACTGCAAGAGTGTTCCCACTGCTAGGAGTCTGGTCGACTGGGAGGATAGGCTGGTCCTGGGCCCTGAAAGAGTGATCCAGGTGCAGAGAGGCTGGTGTCTGGGGTGAAGAGGCTGGAAGAAGTGGTCAGCTAATAGGATGAAAGTAGCCCTAGGGGTGGAGGCTGGTCCAGGGCCTGGAAGGGTGGTCCAGGTGCAGGAAAATTGTCAACTGGGGAGGACAGACTTGTCTGAGGCTGGAATGGAAGAGTGGTCCAGCTGCTAGGAAGAAGGTTGGCTTGGGTGGGAGGCTGGCCAGGGCTGGAAGATAGTCCCATTGCTGGGAGGCTGGCTGGATGGGGGAGGCTTGTCCATGACCTGGAAGGGTGGTCCATGTAATAGTAAAGAGCTTTATTTTTACAGGATAATAACTGTTAGGGCTAGAACATCTGTTTATGAAGTTGTCCTCTGACAGTGGCATTGTTGCATAAATCTTATAAAAGAGTTAGAATTAAGCCAGCCCGGTGGTGCTGAGGCACTGGATGCCTTACCTTGCACTACTCCGGTGACCTGTGTTCGGGAAAGAGCACAGGTCATCGGGGATTGGCAAGGGAGGAGAAGGATCAAGCATCCGAGGGACTGCTCTCCTTTTCTGGGGAGGGGGGACGTCAGTGGTCGGCATTCGACTGGCCCTTAGCAGAGGCTGTGGGGCAGTGCACTGACACTGCGGAAAGGGAGAGTAGATGGAGCAAATGCCTGGAGAAACACATGTGCACTTCCTCCGCCAGCACCATTGCATGCCTCATCTCCAGGGAGAAAAAATGGAGGAAGAAGAACGTTGCTGCGGCGCATGACAGAGGGCGCCTCGCAGGCCCTGCTTCTTGTTAGCCACAGTGCTGGCTACACTGGATCTGGTCTCTGGCGGGGGTTGAGAAACCTCACTGGCCCCGCTGGGGTGGGGTAAGCCCTGTGGGTATGGGTCAGTGCTGGCTGATAGATGTCAGGGGACGGGGCTGGGGTCTCCCTCCTGAGATAAGACCGTGGCAACAGGAGCAGAAAATAGCAGCTTAAAAAAATAAAATAGAATTTACATAAGTCTATGCAAGATCCAGACAGTACATTAAAGCAGAATGATACATTGGGTAGTATACAGTATTTGTGAGTACACAATTACGTACATGTTTTATGAAAAATGGATGTGTCTCAGTTTAAAGGCAGTGACATGTTTCAGACAGTTCTTGTTTATGACAGTTTCAAAACACCCAGTTTTGGTATTTTCCTAATGCCTGGGGGATTCAGACTACCAGAGCAGGGCCATTTAAAAAAACTTGACTAAAAGAAAAAAATAAAGAATATAAGAGATGACCTAACCTGGCCAGGAAGAATTTGGGAGCAGCCTCGTAGACCACATCTGCATAGTCCAGCACTGGCTAAATCATTTTTATGTTTGCTTGCACGCATGTGCAAGAAACATAGTGCCATCATCTGAGTTTTCAGAGGTGTGGCAGCCCTCTTCCAATTCAGGCAGTGTGTTTGCAGGCGTGGCCGCAGTTCTCCAATGCCTGCTCGAGCTGTCTATGACAGCAGTCCAAAATGCAGTGGCGTACAGTTGAACGGGGGAGCTACGCTTCAGGGAGCAGCGATAAGATATCGCCTGCTCATGCGCGCTCCCCCTACACACACACACACACACACTGTGTGCTCACCCCCCACACACTGTGTAGCTGACGGGGGTGCCCAATCCCCTGTTGGCTCCACTGGTCCTCCTTCCCCCCAGAGTACAGGGTGCCACGCTGGGAGCCCACCCCGCGTGGCAACATCCATCTTCTCGCCGACAGGGTGCCCAACCCCGTTGGCTCCACGCTTCCACCGGCCGTCCTTGTCACGCTGAGAGTCCACCCAGCGTGACAAGCGTCCGCATCGTCGTCATTTAAAAAAAACACCACCTGAAACTCAAAAAAGCGGTCCCTACGCTGTCTCTGCCCCACCATTGCCCTCACTGCGCACCTGCCTTCCCACACCCCACCCCATTGCCCACCTCCGGACTCCAGCTCGACAATCTTGGTGGACGGGGAACGTCTGCACTCTTCAAAGCCGATCGCGAACTGAGGAAATGCCGGTAAGCTGTATAATGGGATAGATAGGGTTTTTCAACTTTGCTGCATATCTCAGGCATTTTGGGAATTTTGACCAAATTTTCAACATGGGGTTTTGGGACCCTTCTCATGAATGATCTCACTGTCATGGCGTTAATCGGTCCTGAAGAGTTTCAGCAGTCACTGCGCCAAATCACCTTCTTCGGGACTGAGTAATGAAACGACACTGCCACTGTTCATAAGGTGGGCTCTCAAAAAGCCTTTTTTTTGATTGGAGGAAAATTCCTAAAAATTATTGTTTTATGAGCGAAGCAGTGTCTTGCCGCACGTCAGAAGTTTGCGAATTTTCAATATTTTCACCCAGATTTTCAACATTGCCATTTTACCACACATCCTTATGAGCAGTACAGCCATCATTTTCACATCTTGCCCAAAACGTGTTTCTGCCCAGGTAGTGCACAATGGCGCGAGTGGTCTTGAAATCAATGTATGGGACACGTTAAGAAAATCACAGTGACACTGTTAATGAGCAGAGGTCTTAAAATGGTTATGTTGAAAATTTGGTGAAAAAATTCCTAAAAATGACTGTTTCACGAGCGCGCGTTGCGCAGTTCCTACGCATGCTCGTAACTGCAAATTTTCAATATTTTCACTCCAGATTTTCAACATTGCCATTTTATTACACTTCCTTATGAGCAGTGCAGCTCTCATTTTTCACATCTTGCCCAAAATATGTTTCCGCCCATGTGGCGCACAAAGGTGCAGTCGCTGTGTGAAATCAAGGTATGGGACACATTAAGAAAATCACAGTGACACTGTTCATGAGCAGAGGTCTTAAAATGGCTATGTTGAAGAATTTGGTGAAAAATTCCTAACAATGACTGTTTTCAGGCACGCGTTGCGCGGTTCCTCATGCGCGCTCGTAAGTTTAATTTTCAATATTACACTTCCTTATGAGCAGTGCAGCTGTCATTTTTCATATCTTGTCTAAAAATGTGTTTCACCATAGCATAATGGCTTAGGTCGAAAGCGAATCAATGTATGGGATAGATTAAGAAAATCACAGTTACACTGTTCATGAGCAGAGGTCTTAAATGGCTATTTTGAAAATTTGGTGACAAAAGTCCATAAAATGACTGTGTTGCAGAGTGAGCATTACGAGTTTCCACGCACCCTTGTAAGTTCATGACTTTGTAATATTTTCAGTCCAGATTTTTACCAGTGGCATTTTTCCACACTTCTTTATGAACAGTACAGCTGTCATTTTTCACAACATGGCCGAAATGTGTTTTCACACTTTCAGTGCAGAGATGCGTGGTCACTGTGGGAAATCATTGTTTGGGACAGATAAAGAAAATCACAGTGACACTGTTCATGATCAGAGGTCACAAAATGCCTGTGTTGACAATCTGCTGTAAAAAATCCCCAAACTAAGTACATTACGGGTGTGTGCGTTGCACAGTTTCTATGCACGCCGTGACTTCACCAGTTTTTTAATATTTTACTGTAGATTTGCAACATTGCCATTTTTACACCTCCCCATGAACAGTACAGTTGTCATTTTTCACATCCTGTTCGGAATGTGTTTTTGCAACTCCTGGTGCTAAATGCCGATAGAAACATAGAAACATAGAATTTGACGGCAGATAAGGACCGCTTGGCCCACCCAGTCTGCCCATTTCCCTACCTAATGGATAAGCTGCAGATCCTAGTTAACCAGCAGCCTACTTCTTCCTACCCCACCCCCTAGAATTGCCTTATGACTGTCCCATGCGTGCTTGAATTCCACCACTGTTTTTGACTCCACAACCTCCTCCGGAAGGCCATTCCATGCATCCACAACCCTCTCTGTGAAAAAATACTCTAAATTACCTCTGAGCCGCGCCCCCATCTTCAAATTGTGCCCCTTGTTCTTGCACACTTTTTTGAAAGATGCTACCCTCTTGGACTTTGTTGATTCCCTTGAGGTACTTGAAAGTTTCTGTCATGTCCCCTCTCCTCCTTTCCTCGAGGCTATACATTAAGCTCCTTAAGTCTCTCTTCATATGTCTTCGGTGCAGACCCTGCACCATTTATGCCCTCCTCTGGACAGCTTCCATCCTGTCTATGTCTTAGCGGAGATTGGGTCTCCAGAACTGCACGCAGTACTCCAGATGGGGGTCTCACCAGCCATGCCGTAGTCGCTGTGCATAAGCAGCTTTCGGCTAACAAACTGATATTGCCACTGTTTGTGAGGTGGGGGTCACAAAAAAACCATGTTCAAAATTTGGAGTGAAAATACCAATGAATGCCTGAGGTGTTAGGGTTTCCAACCATAACACCCCACCCTGTAGAGAATGACAGGTATCAGGGGTGTGACTTGGGATTCTTGCCTGTAATGCTCATACCATTCCACATCCTGCAGCCAGTGAGAGGCATCGAGGTATGCCTGGACTCTTCGCCCCAAAGTTCACCCCATTCTTCTATACCGCACCCATCTCACCAGATTTCCTGATGGAATGGGGTGCCATAAGGGCACCGCGGACACCTGTCAGTCTCTGCAGGGTAGGGTGTGGTGAAAATGGCGGCTGCTATGCCTGACAACCCAAAGGCACACCCCAATGCCTGTCACTGTCTGCAGGGTGGTGGTGGGGTTGGCTTCAGTTCAATACTTCACTGCCATTTCTGTTATGCAGCTCTGTAACTTCTACACTACCAATGCCAATGCCAGCAAGCAAACATTCAGCATTGACAAATGCTTGTTATAACAATTTCCCTATAAACTGGGAGAGGCAGTCTTTATTACAGGAGATGGCTGCAAGTTCAGGATGTAGTTTCTTAAGAATAACACTGATATGTATAGAGAAGTCACGGTTACAGTCAAGTGATACACCTTGGTACTTAAAATTAGGAAACATCATCCAAAGGATAGTCAGAAAGAGTGGTGAAAGATGAGTAGTAGGGAAGCTCTGGCAAGTTTTTGCCTAGTGCCAAAGGACAGGAAAACAGTCTTTTTAGCATTAAGAATAAGTTGGTTTGAGGAGAATCAATGCTGAATATTATAAAAATCCTCTTGAAGCAAACGTTAAAGCTGAGAAACAGAGTGGCCTCTAACATAGAGAACTGTGTCATCTGCATACTGCATATAGAAAAGAATGGGACCAAGAATGGAACCTTGAGGAACCTCAGTCTGTCATGGCAAGAGGGAAGACATTGAGCCACCAGCCTGAACTGACTAATAATGGCCAGAAAGATAGGAACAGAACCAATTTACTGAACGGGCAGAGATGTCCACGTGCAACAATTTGTCCAACAGGAGAATGTGGTCAATGGAAACAAAAGCCTTAGCAAGGTCAATAAAGATGGCTGAGGTAATAAGACCCTGATCCATTCCTGTGTAGATGGAGTCAGTGAGTCTGAGAAGACAGGAACAGTACAGTGGTGTTTCTGGAAGCCAGACTGGTTCTGACATAGGTAACCAGATGAATCAAGGAAGGAAGAGAGCTGGGAGAAACAAAGCATTCCTGTAACTTTGCAAGAGTTGGAAGAAGGAAGATCGGGTGCAAGTTACCTAGGGAGGCCAGATCACCACCCTTGTGTAAGTGGGGGGAGGACTTTGGACTCCTTCCAAAGCTGTGAAAGTGCACTAAGAGCAAAGCAGAGATCGAGAAGAGCTGAGATAGGGACTGCAATGGCAGGTGCAGACAAAGTGATCAGTTTTGGCTCTAACTCTTCAGAACCATAAGTTTTGGAAGGGTTCAAATTCAATAAAGCAGGCCCAGTGGTGCTGAGGGTTGAGGTGCTAGATGCCACACCTCGTGCTGCACCGGCGACCCGGGTTCTGGAACAGACTCGGGTCAGCGGGAGTTGGCAGGGGGGAAGGGAGGATCGAGTGTCCCAACGGATGCTCTCCTCCTTTTGGGGAGGGTTACCAGGGCTGCCATGCACACCCGCTTCCCGAGGAGAGCCGGTGGAAGCATGGGCTCTCCTGGGGTTTGACGGCTCCGTTCACTGGAGTCAGGGAGGGGGGACGCTATCAGGCGCTTGGGAGAAGGCGATGGTAAGCACGTCGCCTCTCTGGACGTGCGTGTGCGCTCGGCGTCCAGGGAGGGGCTGGGGGACCACAGAAACGGAAAATGCCTCAGTGAGCCTAGATGACAGCTGCTCCTAACAGCCATCCAGGTCCAGAACCCATGGGCAGATCTCCACTGTGCAGGTGCTCCATGAGTAGGAGGAGGTAAGGAGTTACCAGGCACTCTAGGGGACTGATACCATGGTAGTGACCTAGGAGGGGCATGAGCAATGCCTGAAGGAGTGGAGCACTAAGGGGAGTACAGGAGGGGGTATAAATTTATTTATTTATTTTATTTATTTAGTTTTTGTTGACCGGGTAAGTGCACTAGACAAATCCTGCCTATTTTCAGGCACGACCCGGGGGAGGGGGAAACAGATGAATTCCAACAGGCTTGGAACCAGATTAAGCTGTTGGTGGTATTTTGAGTGAAATGGGGCAAATAGGTGTCCCAAAGTAAAAAAAAAAAAAAAAAATTAAATAAAGCAAAGAGAGTTTCAGAAGGAAAGACTGGAGAGAGGGTGTGACTAGACAGAAGTTACAGGATATACATGCCTTACTTGAAGAGGATCGCTTAATGTATTTTATAAGGGTGCCCAGAGGACTGACTAGGTGGAGTGAGCCAGATGAGATGCAGATTCTCAGCACAACCCCAACTTCCATTCATGCCAGAGGAGCCTCAGGGGCATTGCAAAGGCAGAACCCTCAGATTATGGGAAAGGGTCTTGCATACCCAAATTTTAAAGTGCCCATGGACAAGCGTTAAGAAGACATACATCACAAGTGGCTACGTGCCATCAGCTTTTACACAGAAATATAGAATTTACTGGCAGATAAGTAATGCTTGATCCGTCCAGTCTGCCCTTTTTGTCCCTCCCTATACCATCACCGCAGGCCCTACCTGATCTCCAGCTACTCCCCCCCCACTTTCCTACCAAGATTTCATTGTGCTTATCACATGTATGCTTGAAGCCCACCACTGTTTTTGCCCCCACCTCCTCCGCTGAAAGACTGTTTCCGGTGTCCACAACTCTTTCAGTGAAGAAGCATGTCCTCACATCCTCCCTAAATTTCCCTCCAGCTTTATTGCAAGTCCCCTTGTTCTCATGCACTTTCTCTTGTGCAAAATACTCCCCTCCTGTACCTTAACCCCCGCCCGTGGTAATAAGTCTCTATCATGACCCCCCTCCTTCCCTTCTTCCAAAATGTACATATTGAGATCCCCTCAGTCTCTTCTTATAGGGCTTATGACGCAGCCTCTGCACCATTTTAGTTGCCCTCCTTTGAACAGCCTCCACTCTGTCTATGTCCTTCTTGAGATGTAGTCTCCAGAAGTGGACGGAGTACTCTAGGTGGGGTCTTACCAACTATCAATACAGTGGTAACACCATCTCTGTCCTTCTGCTGGTGCTCCCCTCCCTATGAACCTCAGCATCCTGCTGGCCCTATCTGTTGCCTTGTTGCACTACCCTGCTACCTAGAGGGCATCAGATATCATAACCCCAAGGTTCCTTTCCTGTTTGGTGATGTCAGTACCTCTTCCCCCATTTTATACACATTCCTCATTTTCAAATCAAATCAAACTTTATTTAACCAGGCTATATACCTTTGAGCAAGCTCGTTTACAAGATGGTCCTGGATGACATAGAGGACATATACAATACAATGGAAATAAGAAACTATACAGATGAGGCATGAACTCAATACTGCATCTAAGCAAATAAGAAGGTCAAGAATTTTATTCGGTTTGGCACCACATGGAAGCACCTATAAACATACGGATATCAGTATAGAGTACATATATTCCACCACAGGATAGATACAAAGTTATTCATAATACAGCAGTATAGACACAGTAACCAGAAATACCTATGCATCACAATACACTGGGGGTGGGGAGTACGGGGAGGGAGGGAGGGGTAGTGGAGGGTTGTAGAAGTGCAGGAGACGGGATAACTGTCCAAGTGCAGGGAGTTGCCAACTGTAGGATTAGAGCAATTAGTGGGGTGCGTGATTCTGCACTTGTTTTGCACTGAAACTCAATTGCCATATCCTCAACCACTCCTCGAGTTTTCTCATGTCTCTACTCATTCTCTTCACCCCCTCCAGAGCAGCTACCTTATTGCAGATTTTAGTATCATCTGCAAAAAAGCGTACCTTCCATTCTAGCTCTTCTGCAGTGTTGAAGAGGATTGGTTCCAGTAGTGAGCCCTGAGGTACCTCACTGTTCACTCTCCCCTCAGTAGAGTGAGTACTGTTTACCACCACCCTCTGTTACCTATCCATCAACCAGTTACATACTCAGTTTACCACTATGGGTCCAACCCCCAAACTGCCCGGTTTCCTTATAAGCCTCCTGTGTGGTATGGCGTTGAAGGCCGTACTGAAATCTAAGTAGGCCACATCCACTGCCCCATCCTGTTCTATTTCTCTGGTCACACAGTCATAAAAATCTATCAGATTTGTCTGACATAACCCCCCTCCCCATGCATCCATGCTGCCTTGGGTCTTATTACTGGCTGGATTCAAAATTCTCTACAATCCTTTCCTTTAGCAGCGACACCATTAACTTCTACACCACTGATGTCAGACTGACTGGTCTATAGTTGCCAGCCTTCTCTCTGCTACCACTTTTGTGAAGCAGGACTACATCTGCCCTCCTCCAGTCCTTTGGAATCACTCCTGTTTCCAGTGAGTTGTTGAATAGGGCTGTCAGAGGATTAGCCAGTACCTCACTGGGCTCCCTAAGTACCCTTGGTTGTACCCTGTCTGGCCCATAGCTTTGTTCACTTTCAGATTTGTAAGTCCATTCTGGACTCTCTCATCTGTAAGTAGACTTGTGTCTACCTCCTTCCCACAGTGCTCCTGCTGCTTTTATGTTGCCCTTCCCTCCTCCCTCCATGAAGACTGAACAAAGTATTTGTTCAGGGTATCTGGTTTTTCCTGATCCTCCTCTGCAAAGTCACCCTGCCCATCTTAATCGCAGTCCTTCCCTCATCTTCCTCTTTTCAGTTATGTACATAAAATGATCTTGGCCTGTTTAGTTACCCCTGGGCTATTCTTTCCTTGGTTTGCAGCTTTGCACTCCTCACCACTTTCCTGCTTCCTCTGCTTCTCCTGATACATCTCCCCATCCTTTTAACTCTGGGTCTCTGTACCTCCTGAATGCTACCCTTTTGTCCTTTACCTTTCAGCCACTCCTTTGAGAACCATAATGGGTGTTTACTCACCTGGGAAAAGTGATTGTGTTGGTTGACATCCATGACACTCCAGACGTTACATCATGGGCTTTAGCCCACCTGATAGGCTAGTGATGCACATGACCTAGGATCAGTTTTCTAGTACAACCAGGTCTCTGAAGCCCCTGTTCTCCAGATCAAATCTTTCATAGCTGAAAATAAGGTAACACCACAATATGCTTTGAGCTAATTACACACATTGAGATATCTTCTGAACATGGCCAGATGGGCCCTTTTATTTACCTATTGATACAATTCTAATACCAGCCTTCTGGGCAGCTGGCAGAGAGATATCCTGGATATCTTAGTGATATTTTGCAATGCATCCCATGCTCTTGCTCTGTGCGTTATATTCCTTGTCATCTGATTTGCTCGCAGAGAGGGCTAATAGTGCCATGGATGTCAACCAACACAATCAACTTTGCCAGGTGAGTAAACACCCATTGTGTTGGTTGACATCCATGGCATGCCAGACATTATATCATGGGTTGATACAGCAGTACTGTACCCAAGGGTGGGACAGAGTGATCTAAAAGTAAGAGGAGCTGCTGAGACTGAGACAGGAGAGTGAGAAAGCAACCACAGCTTCCTTGAATCAAGGAGGTTATTTTCTAGACTACACTGAACTGAATTATTACTTTTTGGACCTGTGTAAGTAACTAGTATTGATTCTATTTTTGGGGTGGACTTTTCTTAGTTTTAACTTTAATTTTCCAGGGAGGAACTGTAGCTAGGAGATATTTGCAGTCAGTTGTGACTAGACCTGTTACTTAGCCTTTGTAAATTGGGTGTCTGTTAAGGGGAGGAGTTGAAAGGGGCCTAGTTGAACTGAGGATTTATAACTGGAGTTGTTTGTGGTCTCTGTCTGCTGAGACTGAGACAGGGAGAGTGAGAAAGCAGCCACAGCTTCCTTGAATCAAGGAGGTTATTTTCTAGACTACACTGAACTGAATTATTACTTTTTGGACCTGTGTAAGTAACTAGTATTGATTCTGTTTTGGGGTTGGACTTTTCTTAGTTTTAACTTTAATTTGCCAGGGAGGAACTGTAGCTGGGAGATATTTGCAATCAGTTGTGACTAGACCTGTTACTTAGCCTTTGTGAAATAGGTGTCTGAAAGGAAGATCACTCCCGTGGTGGAGGGTAACAGTTGTAGGTGATTGTTTCTGGGCGGCATGGGTTTACTCCCACCACCCTTCCCCTCTCCCCCACCTGCCCCAAGCGCGCAACTTCCTTTATAGCAGGGGCTCTGACATCACTTCCCCAAAACTGCTAACAACATACACCTGTTCATATCCTTAAAGGCACAGCACACTAAATAGGAGGTAGAGACACTCACAAGCTTGCACACACTAAAACAAGAACAAAAAACAAAAAAGCATCTGTAACTGGAAGGGACACAGACACATGGGGAGTGGTGCAATGCACTGGCTGTGGAGCAGCAGTCTTCCAGGAAACATTCTGGAGACTGCGATGCTGCCCTATTTGCAGGCACCTCTCTGGTCTCTGAGCGAGGAGGTTGTTCATCTCCATGCTGACCTGGAAAGAATTGAGGAACCTGCCTCCCACCCAGGGACCACCCATACCACCGCCACTACCTCAGTTGGAGACCCACAGGAGGTGGTCCAGGACACCACAGGGGAAGGAAATAACCCTGGTGGGGACTCAATTGTTAGGGGGTAGAACTGGGGGAGGGAGGAGGAAAGGAGGTAAGGTGCCTGCCTGGTGCCAAGGCTTGAGGGACAGAAACGGATCCTCAGGATCGTGGGAGCAGTGGCAAGGGGAGGGAGCTGGATGTCATTATCCACCTAGGGATGAATGACCTGGCTGAGAATGGGATCAGAGCAGTGCAACAGGAGTTTGTGGAGTTGGGAAGGGGCCTTAGACAAGTAGCACACAGAGTAACTTTCTTGGAAGTGCTACCTGTCTATGGCATGGATGAGGCTAGGGCACTCCGCACCATGGGATTCAATGACTGGTTGAAAAGCTGGGCAGAGCTCAGGGATTTGGCTTCATTGGGGACTGGGGCTCTACCTGGAGGGATGCTGGCCTATACAGGTGTGATGGTCTGCATCTATCCTGTATGGAAACCAGGATCCTAGGTGATAGGTTTAAATGCTTCAATGGCAAGCATTTAAACTAGCCTGGGGGGGGAGGCACTGAAGAGGAGAAGGGAAATCCTAGCCCCCCCAACAAAAAAATTAGTGTAATTAGTGAGGTAAACACCAAGATAGAGCAGTCAACAGGGAGAAGGGCAGGGGTAAATGGAGAAAAAGACAAAGGCAGTAGGACAGGGATAAGGCAAAAGAAATAAAGCCATAAAAAATGGAGGGTAATGAGTACCAATGCCGTAGTCTAGGTAAAAGCTCCCTGAAATGGTGGCCTTGATGAAGAGGATGCCTGGATATTTTGGCAGTCACAGAAACATGGTATCAGAGAACCATGACTGGGATGTCAACATACCAGGGTACACAATCTACAGGAGGGACAGGGAGGGAAGAAGAAGAGGAGGAGGAGGAGTAGCTCTCTATGTAAGGGAGTAGATCAAGCAACAGAACTAAAGGATAAACAGGGAGGAGAGGAGACACTGTGGGTCACCCTGGAGACTGGAAATGGCTCCACAATCCGCACAGGGGTTGTATACAGAACCCCATCTCAGGGGGAGGAAATGGACAAGGAAATGATAGAAGGCATCCTTGGGATGGCAGAGAAAGGGGAGATATTGCTGATGGGGGACCTGAATTTGCCAGATGTTGACTGGAGCACCTTTGCTGCAGCCACATCCAAGAGCAGGGCCATTCTCAATGCCCTACAGGAGGCATGCCTAAAACAGCTAGTTTTGGAACCCACTCGGGAGAGAGCAATCTTAGACCTTGTACTCTCAAATGGGGATGGAGAGAGGATCTCTAATCTTGAAGTGAGTAGCCATCTGGGAACAAGCAACCACCAAACAGTGTGGTTCACGATAAACTTAGCTGTAGAGTCAAGCCACACAAAAGTGAAGGTACTGGACTTCAGGAGGGCTGATTTTGTCAAAATGGAGAGTGCCTCAGAAAAGCACTAGCAAACAGGCAAGAAGGTGGGGTGGAGCAACAATGGGGAAACATCAAACCGCCATCACAGAGGCAACAAGTCTCTGTGTGAAGCAAATAAACAAATCAAAATAAAAAAAAAACACTATGGTTCTCAAAAGAAGTGGCGGGGAAGGTAAGGAGAAAAAGATAGCATTCAGGAAGTATAAGGAAACACAGAAGGAGCAGGACAGAGAACTGTACCAGTTAAAGCAGAAGGAAGGGGTAAGGCAGTCAGAATAGCAAAGGCCCAAACAGAGGAAAAGATAGCCAACTCAGTTAAGAAGGGGGGGATAAAACCTTTTATAGGTACATTAGGAGCAAAGAAGACTAGGCAGGGATACTGAGGCTGAACAAAGAGGAAGGGGGTTGGGCAGAGAAAAGCAGGATACTGGAATGAATACTTCTGCTCAGTATTCACAATGGAAAGCAGGAGGAAATACCTAATAGGGTCAATAGAAGCACTCTGGATGGGGGTTGATATTAGTCCTTTCACAGAAGAAAGAGTTCTGAAAGAACTCTTAAAACTGAAGGTGGATAAAGCAATGGGGCCTGATGGGATTCACCCCAGAATTCTAAAAGAACTGGGGGAAGAACTAGTAACACCACTGACTACTTTCTACTACTAAATCATGGGAGGATGGTGTGGTACCTGAGGACTGGAGGAGGGTGGATGCGATTCCCCTTCACAAAAGTGGGAACAAGACAGAGGCAGGAAACTATAGACCTGTCAGTTTGACCTCAGTTGTAGGGAAAATGATGGAATCACTTCTGAAGGAAGTGGGGCACAGGACCCAAGGCAGCATGGATTCTCAGCGGGAAGGTCATGTCAGACAAATCTAAGGCCCTGTACACACTTGTAGTTTTAAATCATTTTAAGCATCTTAAAACATTTTAAAACTGCCTAACACGCTTTGCGTACACACTTATGCTGTAATAAAAACGTTTTAAAAAACCGCATCTAAACCGTATTTAAACCCAGCTGAAAGGTAGTCTGAACCCGCTTTTTAAAATGTTTCTATTTAAGCTCGTCAGGTTCTGAGTGTGTACCCAAAGCATGTTATAGCCTTGTAGCCTGATCCTCCAATGGCCCAGAAATCCTGAGTGTCAGCCTGACTGGAAATGCGGAAGTGTAAGCATGAGAAATTTGTGTAGCTGAGAGCCATCATAGTGATCGAAAGGCAAGCTGGTCTGAGGGGCCACTAAAATATTGCTTGATTATTGGGCAATGGAGTCTGTTCAAGAGAAATAATAGCTACCACCAAAACAGCAGAATTTATGAACAGATCTCTGCTCACCTGATGTCCAGGGGGTACGATAGGTCTGCCAAGCAGTGCAGAGAAAATAAAACAGCTGGAAAGTGAGATATCATAAAGTGAAGGATTCCAATCGGAAGTCTGGTGCTGGCAGAGTAACCTGCCCATTTTATGATCAGTTAGACCATATTCTTGAACTCGTCCCACCTCTGTGCCACCTGTTGTAATACAGAGTGGTGAAGTTAATGATGATGAAGCTATTGCCAATGATGAAGATGTGACCTACGAGGTCCTGTACACTGATGGTATGTCCACAATGTTTTAAAACCAAAATTTAAATGTTTGAAGTTCCTCAATACATAGTGTTTGAAATTGACGGTGTTCTACCTGTGGGCATGTTGTTGTGCTATCAATCCCTTGTAATTAAGGTCATTTTTCCAAAGCCCTACATCGGTTAGCAGAATAACTAGTGTATCTTGTCAACGACAGAGTGTGTATTTGAAGTTTCGTTTCTCTTCTATCCATACCACATTTTCATGTACTTGAAGTCAGGATAGCACTTCATTCTGGCAATGACTGATGGCTTTCTGTGTCAATGGCAATGGGAATAATTAGTGGTTTATTTATTACTATGATTAGCACCTATGACATGATACAAACTGTGAAGTACTCAAAGGGAATGAACAAAGTCCAATAGGGTACTATCTTCAGAAAAGGAAGTGTGCAAGAACAAGGGGCACAGTTCTTAAAACATAGAGGGGGACGGATCACAGGTAATGTGAGGAATTCTTGTTTCACATAGAGGGTAGTTGACATATGGAACAGCATTACTGAGGATGTGGTAATTCAAGAATGCATGGGTGAGAATAAGTCAATTCTATGGAGTGGGTGCACGAAGAAGTAGGCTGCTGGTTAAGTAAGAACTGCAGTTTATCCATTATGTAGGTAATAATTGGACTGCATATGAGCTTCACACTTGGACGTGATATCAAAGGGAACATAGAATGCCACATACATTAGTGTCATCATGAATACATCACCCAGCATATAACCAACGTATTGTGATGTGCTTGCTGTTACAGAAAATGACCTGTCAATTTCAAGTGCAAGCGCTGAAAATCAGCATACTGATGTAGCTGAAGGGGTACCGGCGGTGCCACAAAATGTGGATGAAGAGGAGCCAGGCCTTCCACATCCCTCACTTCAACAGCAGAGGTCAATTGGGCACCCAAAAGAATTGGATCTGAACCCTTGAATAATCTAAGGAAAAAAGTAAAATATCTCGGATCCAGGAAATAATTGATATGCATTTGAACCCACTCGGAAACTTATTGGTGAGCAGTACGACAGCTGTTACAGCTGGAGCGTGAAAGAGTGGCCGCAGACAGAGAAATGGAGGAAAGAATGAGAAGGCATGAGACAGAGCAGAATGCAGCATTCTTCAAAACATTGCTACAAATTATGTGTCCTCAAAGCAATGTTATGCAGTCAGTTCCAGCCCGTCTGAGGCAGCAACAGCTACTCAGTCAAGCAGCAGTATGTCACATCAGCAGCAAAATGTGCAGTAGCAGCAGCACATGCATCTTGCTATGCAGCATACACCAAATTATCAGCAGACAGTTTCCAGCTGTAGCCAGTACAGTGGGTACATGGTGACTGGTCCATCAAGAAGCATGACAGAAGAGCTTTTTTCTGAAGCAATGACTTGGACTGAGCTTTAAAACATCAGCTCAGCCATGACGTCTTCATGATAGAGATATTTACTTCAGTACCATTGATGTGTGTAATTTGCTGTTGCTGTTTGTGCAGTTATGCATGTGTTACTTAATGAAACTTAAACATTTGCAATGCTAAGTTACAAATAAAAACAGTTGACAGTTTGATAAGAGCATTGACTTTTTTTTTATTGTTCATGCTGCTTGGAACTTTTAAGACTTGTTAAACAGTGTAATGACTGAAATATTTTAAAGTGTAGAGATATGGTATTACATAGTTATGTAACTTTGAAATAGGTAACTGTAGTAAAAGCAGAAGATAAGCACAACTTGGTTTTCATGTTGTTAATTTTAACACCTTTTAAAAACAATGCAGAGCAGTTGCTTAAAATTACTTGCTGCAATAAATGAATGAAATTCTTAACAGAACTATATATATGTTTTGTTTTCATTACTCAATGCATGAGTGCTGTAACGTGTGCACAATATGTGGATGCAGTGCCATAGCTGAGTGCCATCTATGACCTTTACGAGTGAGGTCAAGGTGCACCTCTTCAGTGACAGGGTGGACATTTATGATGCGACACCAAAACCCTGTCTTTACTTTTACTAAAATTGCCAGCACTACTGCAGGCTGTGAGTGGCTGAGGTAGAGAGTGTAATTATCATGAATAGGAAGGAAGGACCCATAAAAATCTATTTATCAAATGATGTGAGACCATACAGATAAACACCACATATTGAGGAAAACCTTCATTAAGACATGTGTCTGCCACACTAAGCACAAGGTCCATTTCCACAGGTAAAGTGCTGAGCAAGAGCATCTCGTATCATTATGGTTTGCCTTGTTTGGGCAGCCACAGTCATGTCCTCAGCGACACTTACCTCTGCATCCAACTGATGGGTAGGGTCATGATCATCCAACTCCATCCATGTAGAACTGAATTGTTCACCCTTTCGCTCACATATATTGTGTAAAACGCAACATGCAGATATTACTATTGGTATGTTGTCTATGTGAAAATCACTGTGTTTCAAGAGACAACGCCATCTACCCTTTAATCGACCAAACGCACACTCGACGACCATGCGAGCCTTACTCAGACGGTAGTTAAATAGTCTTTCTACTCTGTCTTCATAACCAGAGTATGGCTTCATAAGCCATGGCAACAGTGGATAAGCTGGATCACCAATTACCAGTATAGGCACCTGTACATCTTCAATCACTCGTTGCAAAGGAGGGAATAGGGTACCCTTCTGCCCCTTGTCAAACAGTGTACTATTTTTAAAGACTCGTGCATCATGCACCTTTCCTGGCCTCCCCACATTTATATCCAGGAATTGATATCTGTGATTCACCAGTGCCTGCATGACAATGGAATAGAAACATTTCCGATTGTAGTACTCGGTAGCATTGAATGGTGGGCATAAAATCGGAAAATGAGTTGCATCCACTGCACCTCCACAATTAGGAACCCCACTCCTGCTCAAAGCCTGAAACAACATCTTCCATATGTTGTATACATATGACCCGTGGCATAAGAATCTTAACCAATGCTGAGCAGACATCCAAAACAATATGGCAAACAGTTGATCTTCCAACTCAAAAGATGGATTAGAGTATGGTACTCTATGTTGGTAGCCAATCTCCACAAGGCTATCGCCATTCTTTTATCCGCTTTAATGGCTTCCTCAGCCTTGTTTTTTCCTTTCTATACATGGTCCAATCTCTGTGCAAATCCAATTGAATGTCTCTAGACATCCAAAATTAGACACCCATTGATCAGGGCTCCAAGTCATAAGAACAATCTCCTCCCACCAACTGTCATTGTGATCCACAATCCACACTGTACGTTGCACTGTGCCACCCATGTATGACCCTGACAAGAAATTCTCTATGTAGCACAAATGTTGAGCCACACTGACTGTGAGTAGGACAAGGTTTGATTGTCTGATTACCCTAGCTTTCCGAATCATGTTAAGTTTCTGTCTCATAATCCTTTGTCAGACAAAAAGCGGAAAGCTGCCAGAATTAAAGCAAGTCAAGTGAGGTAATCATAATTGCTAGTAATCATGCAGAGGTGATCTGTAATATAACGTAATATGTCAGTAATAGTATTCCTGCACTTGTGGTACAAATCACTATTTCCTATAAATGAAGTTAAACCCTCCGTGAACCACACAGCAACTTTTGCCAAGCATGTGCAAGACATGTAATGAGGCAATGGCAACAGTTACTGTTGTGCATCAGCATGCCCCCAGAAATGGAAATAAACCAAATTGCACAATTCATCTTGTACAATGCATATTTTTGCATTTTATCAACATATGTTTACATGCAACAGAATCATGTATGTTTAAGAACTCCTGGATTGACTTCACTGTTCAGATCACACTGCTGGCATGCATGCCACAAATGTATGGTTATATATTCCCGTATTATTACTGTTTGGTAACTTGGCAAGTAGGCTACAGCACCTGTTTTTCAGGGGCGACAAGGGAACTGGGTAGTTCAGTGTCTTGCTCAGTCACACAGCATGCAAGTGCAGGTTGTGAGAATCAAATCCAAGTCTGCTCTGCTGGATGCATCACACTTGCCCCACACCCCAACTTTGTCAGAGCAACAGTGTTCATGCAACTGTGAACTGCCACTTGTTGCATTTCCCATGTACTGATTAGATCTGGCCACAGTATCATTGTTCACACAAACAGTAAAATAAACTATGCATTACACCTATCCATGTTATTAGAGCACACCTCCTAATAACTTCAATTCACCTTGTGTAAAAACGAGCCTGTACGCTGTTAGAACAAACTGACAGCTAGGTCTCCACGGCATTTGTCAACACTGCAAAGGACGCTGGGACTGCTGAGCACTATGGGATACCCTCGACCGTCAGCTGTAACACCAGGTTGTAAACCGATGTGATTATCTGTAGTCTGAATGCAATACTGTTACAACATGCTTCTACAAGCAGAAATGCCAGGCAGAAGATTGGAATGTGAACACATTAGCACGGTAGGTTAAAAACGTTTTAAAAACGGTTCAGGAAAAGGATTACAAGTGTGTACAGGAATTGACTTTTGATCATGGACCAAAGCAGTAGACCAGGAGGGGCTATGGACATGGCCTACCTAGACTTTAGCAAGGCATTTGACACAGTCCCACACAAAAGATTAATAAACAAATTAGCCAGCCTGGGAGTTAGTCCTAGGGTGATAGCCTGGGTAAAACACTAATTGGACAACAGGACACAGCGGGTAATAGTAAATGGAATCCACAGTGAAGAAAAGAGGGTTACTAGTGGGGTACCACAGGGTTCAGTACTGGGGCCGGTCCTTTTTAATGTCTTTATAAGTGACATTGTAGAGGGACTGGAAGGGAAAGTATGTCTCTTTGCAGATGACACAAAGATCTGCAACAGGGTTGATACACAAGGTGGGGTGGAAAGGATGAAAAGGGACTTGGCAAGGTTGGAGGAATGGTCAATGCAATGCAAAGAAGTGCAAAGTAATGCACCTGGGAAACAAAAACTCAGGGGAAGAGTACACAATGGGGGGTGAGATACTGACAGCAACAAAAATGGAAAGGGACCTGGGGTTAGTCATATCAGATGACCTAAAGGTGGGCCAGCAATGTGAGAAGGCAGTAAGGAGGGCTGGGGGGGATACTGGGATGCATAGGGAGAGGCATCACTAGTAGAAAACAGGAAGTTGTTGGCCCTCTGTACAGACAGTTGGTAAGACCACATCTGGAGTACTGTGTACAGTTCTGGAGACCCATCTCTGCAAGGACATAGACAGGGTGGAGGCTGTCCAGAGGAGGGCAACCAAAATGATGCAGGGTCTGCATCAGAAGACATATGAAGACAGACTAAAGGAACTAAAGATGTATAGCTTCAAGGAAAGGAGGGAGAGGAGGGACATGACAGAAACTTTCAAATACCTCAAGGGAATCAGCAAAGTCCAAGAGGGTAGCATCTTTCGGAAAAGAGATGGAAAACAAGGGGCACAATTTGAAGATAGAGGGGACGGCTCAGAGGTAATGTGGAGGAAGTATTTCTTCACAGAGAGGGTTGTGGATACATGGAACAGCCTTCCTGAGGAGGTCGTAGAGTTAAAAACAGTGGGGGAATTCAAGAATGCATGGGACAGACATAAGGCAATTCTAGTGGGGGGGTAAGAGGAAGTAGGCTGTTGGTTAACTAGGATCTGCAGCTTGTCCGTTAGGTAGAGAAACAGGCAGACTAGGTGGGCCAAGCGGTCCTTATCTTCCATCAAATTCTATGTTTCTATGTTCTATGAGGAGGAGCTGGCTGCTGAGAGAACCTGAGTGGCAAAGGTCTGTAGCTTGTATAAGTAGTCCAAGCTATAGTGTCGGGCAAAGGTATGGATGGAGGTCCAGGTTGCCGCTTGCAAATGTCCTCCTTAGACACATCAGCCCTTTCCACCCAAGAAGTGGACACTGCCCTGGTAGAATGAGTCTGATTACTTTCTGTGGGCATTAGGTTCTTTACCTTATAAGCCTCTTGAATGGTTCTCTTGAGCCAGCTAGCGATTGTGGTTTTGGATGCTGCCCTACCCTGTCGCTGCCCTTTTGACACAATAAATAATCTTTCAGTCTTGCGTATGGGTTGTGTTCTAGAGGTGTATGTGGCTAGCGTGCCCCCCACATCTAAGTGATGAGGAATAATCATGTCCCCTGGCTGTGAACTATTGGGGAATGTTGGCAATTCAATGGGTTGTTCCCTATGGAATGCAGGCAGACCTTGGGCTGAAATGCTGGTACTGTCCATAGGGTGTACCTTGTGGAGTAAATATAGTGTAAGGCTCCCTGCAGGACACAGCCCCCAGTTCGTGGATCCTCCGAGTGGAGCATATGGCCATGAGGAAATGGGTCTTTAGGCCCACCCAAAATAGGTCCACCTCATGCAACGGTTCGAATGGGGTTGTGCTGAGGGAGTCTAGGACTAGGGACAGATCCCAGAGAGCGATTAGAGGCCTGACCCTAGGGTGCAGTACTTCTACTGTTCTGAGGAAGTGTACTGTGTTCAGGTGAGCCCCTGGGCTATGTTGGCCTATGGTACCAATGACGGCACCAATGGCAGACAGCTGTACCTGGAGTGGGAGAGACTTTTATCCACTCCATGCTGGTAAGAAAAAATGGTAGCCATGTTAACTAGTTCTGGGTCTTTGCCCTTGTCTCTGCACTATGCCACAAGATAGACCACTGCCTGCTGTAGGTGGAGGTGGTGGAGGGCCTCTAGACTGCAACATTGTGGATAAGACCGATATGTGGTATCTGGTTTCCAAGTCTCTGCCTCTCAGGAGCCAGGCCGTTAGCTTCAGGGTCCCTGGGGCAGGGTGGACCATGGGTCTCCTGTGTTAGCATGTCCAGTTGGTATGGGAGTCTGTGCTTGTCCAGGGCCATGGCTATTACTGCTGAAAACCAGGCTCTCAATGGCCAATATGGTTCCACCAGGACAATGGTCCTCTGGGATTGCTGAATCTTGGCTAGGACTTGTGGCAGTAGGGGAATGGGAGGGAAGACATATGCCCAATCCCATGACCAAGGCTGGGGATAGAGCATCGATCCCCTGCGAGTGATGCTCCCTCTACCTTGAGAAGAATTTGTTCACCTGGGCATTCTCTGCTGTCGCCATGAGATCCATTGATATGGGGCCCCATGCCTCCTGTATCAGCTGGAACAAGTTGGGATGCAAATGCCAGCCTCCTGGGTGCACCTGTTGTTGGCTGAGCTAGTCCGCTCGTACATTGAGCTTGCCCATTAGGTGGACTGCGCCGATGTGTACGAAGTTGGTCTGGGCCCAGTCCAACATCTGTGTCACTTCTCTCTCTGCATAGCTGTGCTTCTGGTGCCCCCTTGTTTGGAGATGTAAGCCACCGTGACCCGATTGTCGGGGCGAAATTAAGACCGATTGACCAGATATGGTCAACTAGAAGGATCTGAGGACATGGTAGACTGCCCTCATCTCTAGCACATTGATGGACAGTCTGGCCTCTGGAGTCATCCAGCGGCCTTGGGCCGATAGAGGGCCCAAGCATGCTTCCCATACTAGTAGGCTTACATCATCTCTCAATGATGGTGCTGTAAGTCACCTCTAGTGGGACCCCTCTTGTGAGGTAGTGGTTCACCGTCCACCAGACTAGAGACCATCTTACTGTGCCCGGCAACGGTATCTTGACCTTCAGGTTCTGCTTGTACAGAGACCCCTGGGTCAGCATGTAATTCTGCAGCAGTCTCATATGCCACCTGGCCCATGGGACCAGGTCGATGCATGATGCCATGCAGCCTAGCATCTGAGCTATTTGTCCAATGGTCAGTAGGTTGTTGGCCTTCAGACAGTGAGCTAAGGCTATCAAGGTGTCCACCCTTTTCTGGGATGGCCTGGCCCACCCCTGGGACGTGTTTATTTCTGCTCCCAAGTGTTCTAGCTGTTGTGTGGGTACCAGGTAGCTTTTGGCTTAGTTCACTACCCAGCCATGCTCTTCGAGCACCCGTAATGCCATCTGAGTGGCCCTTTGTGACTGTTCCTTGGAACGAGCTCAGATCAACCCATTTTCCAGGTAGGGAATAACATCCACTCCCTGCTCTCTTAGTCTGGCAACGAGAACTACGGACACCTTGGTACTGAGGTAAGACCGAAGGGTACTGCCTGATATTGAAAATACTGTCCATGGATATGAAATCGGAGGTACTGCCTGTGTTGTGGCCTGATTGCAATGTGAAGGTATGCGTCCTTCAGATCTATAGAAGTGAGGTAGTCACCTACCCGAATGCTGCGGAGAGTTGATTTTAATGTCTCCATTTTGAATCTTTGGGTAACTACGCATTTGTTGAGGTGCTTGAGATCTAGAATGGGATGAAGTTCCCCTGACTTCTTGGGTATAAGGAAGAAAATGGAGTACACTCCCTGTTCTTGCTCATGTGGAGGCATCACCTGGATTGCCCTGTTCTGCATCAAGTCCTGCAATATTTGTTGGACCTGATGAGCAGATGCCTTCTTTTTTGCGATGAGGGAGATTATGAACCTGTGTGTTACTGGGGATAGGGACAGTTCTATAGAGTACCACCAGACACTACCTCCAGCACCCATCCGTCTGAGGTTGTGCCGTGCCACCTGTCTTGGAACATCATCAGTCTCTTGCCCGTGGGTGGAGTCCTGAGAAATGGGGATCTGTAGTCATTGCTGTTTGTTCCTGTTCCCTCTTCCTTTGCCTCTGAACTTGGAGCCGCAGCCCCTGAAGGTGGCGGGCTGGTAGCTGGAGTTGAAAGAGTTACGGGATCCTCCTTGAGCTCCTCTGCCTTAAAAGGAATTGTTTTGATAGTAGCTGTCTCTACGTGTCTGTTGGAACTTGTTTCCCCCCCTCGAAATCTCCATTTGCCTGACGGCAGGTAGGTTGGTCTGCTTTTATTCTTGAAAAGATCCTTCCCTTCCTCTTTCTGTTTTAGGTACTCCTGTAGTCCTTCCCCAAAGACATGCTTGCCCTTCATTGGTAAGTTTTGTAACAGCACCTTGGACTAATTATCTGCTTCCCACAGCTTAAGCCACAATGCTCTCCTGGCACAGTTCGTTAGGGCCGTGGCCCTGGCATTCAGTTTCAGGGTGTCCACCGCCATGTCTGCCAAGTACTTTGCAGCATCAAGTGTGAACTCCAACAGTTCTGCCTCTCTGGTCTTGGGGTCCACTTTCTCAAGGAGCTCCTCAAGCCATCATATTTGGGCATGTGTGGTGTAGATGGTGGTAGTGGAGGTTCTGGCCGCTGTAACCTCGATTTCAAACAGTTTCTTTATCATGTCCTCCACTTTCTTATCTGCGGGTCTTTCACGATATGGTACTTGGCAGTACAGTCTTTTGCTGAGTGCCACAACTTGGGGGTCAATCGGGGTGTGCATCAGGCGCTGGCCTTGTCCTCCTAGACCGGATACATGCGATCCAGGTTTCTCTTGTCCGACATCCTACCAGGCTCTGTGGACTTCCACTCCTTGCTAAAGATGTCATCAATTGCTGGACATATGGGAAGGTCTCCTTGGTGGCCTTCTTCTGTTGAATCATTGGGTCAAGCTTTGACTTGATTTTGCCTTCCTCGAACCCCATATTGGTTTGATTATCCTCATAAGGCCTGGAATCAGGTCAAATGAGCACAATTTGATGTGAGAGATGGTATGGACTGTGTCTCATCTCCCCTTCATCGGACACTGTGTCCTCCTCATCGCCTGGAAGTTCCTTGTCCCCAGTGTCATCCTCTGTATCGGGGCTGGGGTGCTTGGGGCAGTTCAACTATGTCCATACAGCCCCTGTGGCCCCTCCTGGCTTCCTCAGGGTCTGCGTGCTTAGGGGTTGGTCCTACTTTGGGCTGTGTTAGGGCCTCCAACCTTTCCATGATCTTCAACATAAAGTTCTGATGACTCTCCATCATGGCCACTATGGTCTGTTGATTTTGGAGTAGAATAGCCCCTGGGTCCACCCAATTAGAGCCGCTGGGCCCTGGAATGTCAGAGCCCATAACTGGAGACTGCTTCAGGGACAGGTCGTCCTCATTGTGTAGGCACGCAGGGCATTGTGGTCTCGTATATTGAAGCATCAAGGTGGCGCTACATGTAGTGCATTTCTTTGCTTTCACCATCTAAGGAGAGAGGAAAGGGAGTGGAGTATTAAGGAAGGAGTCATAATGGACCTCCAGGAGACTGGGTGCCCTAAGCAGCAGATTCTGTATCTGCTGACTCACACTGTAAGCATGCAATGGAAAAAACTGTAGATCGTAAGCATGCAGGCCAGCCAGTGCTGTTACCCTAAGGGCAAAGCTCAGGCTGTAACTAAGGAGCCCCTACTTTGGGACCCCCCCTTGCACAAGCGTTGAGCAGCAAAAGGACATGTCCCTCCATGGACAAATGGCGGCCAACAGAGGATCTCACAAAATGGCACCATAGGAGGTCACTGGGCATGATAGAAACATAGAAACATAGAAGTTGATGGCAGATGAGAACCGCAAGGCCCATCCAGTCTGCCCATTTCTTTTCTACCTTATAAATGTGCCATCGGCCTTTGCTCTGTCAGTGGCCTATCTATTCATACTCATCTGTATTGCTTCCTTATGCCTATCCCATGCCTGTTTGAAGCCCTGCACTGTATTCATAGCCACCACTTCCTGAGGTAGGCCGTTCCATGCATCCACCACCCTTTCTGTGAAAAAGAACTTCCTCACATTACCCCTTAATCGGCCTCCATCTAATCTCAAGCTGTGTCCTCTTGTCCTGATATTTTTTTATATTGAAACATGTTAGACTCTTTCACTTTATTAATGCCATTAAGGTGTCTGAATGTTTCGATCATATCACCTCTCTTCCTCCTTTGCTCTAGGGTATACATATTGAGCTCTGTTAATCTGTCCTCTTATGTCTTCTGATGCAGTCCCTGCACCATTTTGGTTGCCCTTCTCTGGACTGCCTCAATTTGGTTAATGTCCTTGTGAAGGTGTGGCCTCCAGTACTGCATGCAGTACTCCACATGGGGCCTAACCAGTGTCTTGTAAAGAGGAATTATTACCTCCCTCTTATGACTTGTGATACCCCTACTAATACACCCTAACATCCCTCTAGTCTTGCCTACTGCTTTAGAGGTCTGCTTGGATGATTTCAGGTCATCTGTGATGATGATGCCCAAGTCTCTTTCTTCCTTTGTGACTGCCAGCAACTCCCCTCCCAGCCTAGAGGTGGCTTCAGGGTTTCTCTTCCCTATGCGCATGATCTTGCACTTCTTGCATTAAATCCCAGTTGCCACTCTTCCATCCATTTTGCTAGTTTATCCAGATTGTCCAGATCTAGTGATAGTAACAGGCCCCTGACCAGACTGTGTTAATGTGGTCCTCGACCTACTCGCCAGTGGGCCACTATACAGAGGGACCTGGAATGGTGGTAGTTAAAAGGGGGAAGGAATGGAGACAAGCAAGACCCAATTAGGCCGGCTGCTGGGTGAGGGGCCTAGGCCTGATAGGGCTACTCAAGGAAAAGGTGAGTCCAAGTAATATCCCCACAACTACGGTGCCTCACGGTCTCCGCTTGGGAGGGAAGACCCCTGGGAACCCCCATGTTGGGAGTGCTCTCTAGAGCTGAATCCATATTTTTCCATAGTCTGGAGGCCTATAAGCACAAAAAGGGCACAAAAGATTAATATACAAGTTAGCCAGCCTGGGAATGGGTCTCAAGATGACAGCCTGGGTAAAGAATTGGCTGGAGAATAGGACACAGAGAGTAATAGTAAATGGAGTCCACTCTGAAGAGATGGGGGTTACTAGTGGGGCACCGCAGGGTTCAGTATTAGATCTGTCCTCTTCAATGTCTTTATGTTTACATTGCAGAGGGACTGGAAGGAAAAAGTATGTCTCTTTGCAGATGACACAAAGATCTGCAAATAGAGTTGATGCACAAGGTGGGGTGGAAAGGATGAGAAGGACTTGGCAAGGTTAGAGGAATGGTCAAATGTATGGCAGCTTAGATTCAATACTAAGAAGTGCAAGGTAATGCACCTTGGAAACAAAACCCAGGGAAAGAGTACACTGGGGGTGAGATACTAACAACAACAAAATGGAAAGGGACCTGGGGTAGTCATATCAGATGACCTAAAGGTGGGCAAGCAATGTGAGAGGGCAGCAAGGAGGGCTGGGGGATACTATGATGCATAGGGAGAGGCATCACCAGTAGAAAACAGGAAGTTATTATCCCTCTGTACAGACAGTTGGTGAGACCCCATCTGGAGTACTGCGTGCAGTTCTGGAGACCCAGTCTCCGCAAAGACATAGACAGGATGGAAGCTGTCCAGAGGAGGGCAACTAAAATGGTGCAGGGTCTGCACCGGAAGACATATGAAGAGAGACTTAAGGAGCTAAATATGTATAGCCTCGAGGAAAGGAGGGAGAGGAGGGACATGATAGAAACTTTCAAGTACCTCAAGGGAATCAACAAAGTCCAAGAGGGTAGCATCTTTCAAAAAAAGAGGTGTGCAAGAACAAGGGGGCACAATTTGAAGATAGAAGGGGGGCAGCTCAGAGGTAACTTAAGGAAGTATTTTTTCACAGAGAGGGTTGTGGATGCATGGAATGGCCTTCTGGAGGAGGTTGTGGAGTCAAAAACAGTGGTGGAATTCAAGCATGCATGGGACAGTCATAAGGCAATTCTAGGGGTTGGGGGTAGGAAGAAGTAGGCTGCTGGTTAACTAGGATCTGCAGCTTATCCATTAGGTAGGAAATGGGCAGACTGGGTGGGCAAAGCGGTCCCATCTGCCATCAAAATCTATGTTTCTATGTTTCTATAGCAGCCCTGGAAAAATAAGGGTAGAGAGGTATCCCTGAGATCCTACTCAGATCCCCTGTCCTTTTCTTAATTTCTAAGCTTAAAAACATCCTTCTGTCCCTCCATCAAAGATCTCTCTCTCTCTCTCTCTCTTTCCCACCGCACCCTTTGACCAGAGAAGGCAGGTGGTCACCAGTGTAGAGGTCGCAGTGGCGTAGCAGTTCTCTGACGGATGCCCGCCTCCATCCGGAGCCTAGCAGAGTGAATTTGAATGCACAGCGGCACATGGTGAGGGAGACCAGTGTGCTGCCAGAATGGAGAGGGGAGCTTTCAGGAAGCACCAGGAACCAGGTGCCTTTCCATGAAGTGGGTGAGGCTGGGGGTTGGGGAGGGTTAAAGCAGCCACATGGTGGCTTGGCGTGTTTGTCGGCCCTTTGCACCAGAAAAACAAATGACAAACCCCTTTTCTGGGCAACAAATGATGTCTACTCCTTGTGAGAGTCACTGGCACAGCAATAACTAAAGCAGAGCAAAATAAGTATGGAGTGCTGCACTGTGCATGCCAAGACCACAAGAGATGGGCATTACCACCTGGCTAGACATGCTCCTCGAATAACTCTGATGCAATTCAAAACAGATCATTTATAACTCAAAATCGCAAAAAACACAGTGCAGATCTTAACCCATAAGATTGAGGTAGCACAATCTGCCCCATAATAAAATGCTCAGAATTTTTAAAACCTTGTCTCTCTTACATGTAATACAATTGCAGCAATATGATTTGCAGACAAAATTTTTTTCACAAAAGAAATTCATTCCAACTTCTGTAGGCAGGCTCAACATGAGGTTTAAATAAAAGAAAAAAAGTTCTGTGAGAATTCACAGGCCTACCTTTCCTAATGCAGTAACAGGGACTCTTGGAGTGCTTGTAGCCTGTTCAGATGCACAATTTGAACTGGAGAACAGAAGCTTCTGGGACCTGGGTGTACTAGAAATCTGATCCTAGGCCATGTGCATCACTAGCATATCAGGTGGGCTAAAACCCATGATGTAATGTCTGGAGTGCCATGGATGTCAACCCAACTCAATGGTGTCTTTTTATGGCTGCAGTAGGCAGAGCCTGCAGACATTTTGCATGTACAAAAGGAGTGATGTCATGTTTTCTGCCCGTGGAACTGATTGAAGGTGTAAATAGTCTCCTCCACCTTACCCTCCTCCAAGCAATGTTTTCCACCCTCAAATAAATACACTTTCATGTTAGTCAATAGTTGCAGGGTACTGTTTTCTTTCTTAAATGGGTGGTACAAGAACTGGAACCTGAGTAGTGGGAGGCAGCATTAGTTTTTTTTTTTTTTTGATTAAGATCCACTCCCACCTCTACCCAAGAAGCTCTAAAGAGCCACCCCACCTTTTTTGATTCATGGGGCATGAGGTGGCTCTATCATGCTGAACAAGGCACACTAGTTTGGGACCTGTATCAAGCAACAGAACAAATCTGTCAAGTTGTGGAGCCCCTACATTTTATTAAGGACTAGGAGAACAGAAGATACTTAATGCCTTTATTAAGGACTAGGATAACAGAAGATATTTAATGCCTTCAAATTGACTTAAAAACCCTCGGAACAAATGATTATCAGAGCCACCTGGGGCCTCAGAAGGAAAAAGTAATTAAGGAGTGAAACTACAGCTCCCAAGGAAAACAATAGACACAGCGTTCTAACTTACAGTAAGTTGAAAGAGCCACTGGTTTTTCTTAAACATTTATGTACTAAAAACATAAAGTTCAGCTTTTGGGATTAACAATATTTTTTTACCATATTCAATCTTTATATATACCTCTATACATATATATATATATATATTAATTATAGGGGTGCGGTCGTGCCCCTATATTTAGGGTTGAGTAGGCATGTCGATGTTAAACTTGAACTTTTGCACGTTAATAACTTTGGACCCATTTGACGGATTTGCATGAAATTTGGTATGCATGGTGGGGCAAAAAAAAACAAATTTTGTTTTGTTGGACTTACGGTCTTTGCTTACCAAAACGCTGACAAATGCACTTTTCGCCAGTTATGTGGGCAGTTTTGGGATTTTGTCCATGATGCTGCGGCATTGTGTGGTGTGCCACTCTGTGAGTTGGCTCATCTGAAAGAGCTTCAGTGAACAAACATGTTGTTTTTTGTTTGGTGAAAAATATTAACCTATTCAAAAGTTATTAAACTTTTAAGTTCCCTTTATAAGTCAATGGGAAAACTTATATGGTTAGCTTGGAACAAAGAATGGGGTTTTGTCCATCTGGTCCTCTTCATGATCAAAGAATTTACAGCCTCACAGTCAAGAGAATCTTGATCACCAGAATTCTTTGATTGTGACAGCCGCCATCTTGGTTTTATTTTGCCATCGGAAAGTTAAATATCTCGGCTAGGGTCACTCCTGAAGTAAACTTTGATGGATTTTACTCAGGGGGTTTCATTCTATCAACCCATGGCCGTGGTTTTCTTCTAACTGGTCAAAAATAAAGTTTTGAACATTTTAATTCTTTGATCGAGGCTTGCTAAAGATCTTTGATCACGAGCCTGCAAATTCTTTGACCATGAGATTCTTTGACTGCGATCTTTGATCGTGAGGCGAACTAGAAAAATCAATTTTCTCAGCTCCTGAATGGGTTATTAACACAAATGAGGGTGGGTTTTGCTCTGGGGCTTTCGTGCTCATCGAGGCATGGCGGTGGTTTCATGTATTTCTACCTAAAACTGAGTTTCACAATTTTTATTCTTTGACTATGAGCCTGCAAATTTTTGATCATGAGGAGGGACTAGATGGCAGATTTTAATGCAACAGATAGGCCAATTTTAACAATCTAGAACTTTAAATATCTCGGAAACGGTTTGGTCTTTTTAATTGAAATTTGAAGGGGATGACGGAATGTACTGCACATGAATTACGGTGTTTAGCATGTCAGGCAAATATATTTTCTGCAGAGATGTGTGTATTAGTTTACGCTTACGGGACAGCTGCCCATTCTCGGAGTGGTTTGAAATTTATAAAGTAGCTAGCCTTACTGCCATAGATGTAGTTTTCAGTCATTAGGTGTCTAAAATCTTAACAGGTGTGGAACTGCCACTCCGATGAATGAAAATATCAAACTTTCACATGTTGTATCTCGGAAATGGTTTCGTATTTTACATTGAAATTTGGAGGGTCTTCGGGAGATGTCCTGTACATGTGAATTATCGTGCTTAGGTGTTGGAAAATGAATTTGCTGTGGACATATTGCGTGACACACTTTATGTTTTGCATATGGCGTTTTGCATTGTGGTACTGGCTTCACATTTATATGGTGCCTAGCGTTACTGCCATGGAGGTAATTTCCAGTGGTTACGTGTCTGAGATGTAAACAGGTGTTGAATTATGCCACTTTGATGACTGACACTTTGCTTTCTTTCAAAGTGGTGGGAGCTTTTGGGCCTCATGCTCCCACCCATATGCGCGCCCAGCAATACATATGATGTTCAATACTTGTAGACTTACCTACGAGAGTTTGTTGGTGGGAGCACGGGCCCAAAGGGCCCAGCTCCCACCAACTTCCGCCACTTTTACTTTTATATTCTTTCTTCTCAAAAGTAGGAAGCTTTATGCAAAAACTTATTATCGTATTATTTAGATTAAAATATTGTGTATGGAATGAAGGTTGAGCCTTTCGACTCAGCCTATCATCCTGAAGTTTGACAGTTGATGGAGTGTGTCTCTGAGAGCCCAAATCTCACCCCATTCTCCTTTCTGTGGCTTTGTATCATGATTACACATGGAATGGGGTAAGAGTTAGGCTCTCACAACCCTCAAGGACACACCCCATCAGCTGTCAATCTCGGGATGATGGGCAGGTCCGGGGAGGGGTCAACCCTAAAAATTTCATTTCCTTACTTTTTGTGTTTTAACTCAAATGATGCATTAATGAAGTTTTTTGCATATAATATATATAGATATATAGCTTATATATAATTTGTCTTTTGAGTAGTTTCAAAACTTTGAAAGCATTGGTGTTAGTAATGCATTTAGAAATACACGTTTTAATTGTCTTTACAGTTAAACTTTCAGTTTTATGTGAGGGCACAGTTTTTGGGGGGTTCAAATTATTTTAATCATGAAGCATTGGTGTTAGTAATGCATTTAGAAATACATTTCTTAATTGTCTGTACAGTTAAACATGCCGTTTCATGTGAGAGCACATTTTTTTGGGGAGGGGGTTCAAATTATTTTAATCATGGGCACAGTACTTGGTAAACACAGCTTTGATGATAAAGTGTATTTTTTCTTTTAAGTTTGAGAAGTATGTATTAGAAAACATTGAACAAGAAACCAATTGGTGATTTTAAAAGCTATTCTGATCAGAGCTGACATTAAAAAAAATCTCAACTGTATTTTTATTTTATTTTATCAGGGACACTAGAAACAGGATGTTGACATTCCTGGTGGTTTTATACTCCCTTGAACCTGCTATTCAGGTTTTTTTATTGTATCTTGTCCCAGGCAATCTTCCCAGAGTGCAGTTTGCTCTATTGTTTAATAGCTGTGTGGAGGCCAGTGTCTTGTTACATTGCCTTTGTTTCAAATTAACCACAGACATTATGGCAGCCAAAGGAGACACACTTTGAGTCTTAGGGTATGTACAGCATAATGAATATGTTTTCATATGCATAATCTTTCCATTCATGTTATTGCTAGACATACTGTAGCAAGCTTGTCTTGAGGAAGGGTTAACATGGTCAGGATCCCTTAGCAATTGAGATGCATATGCAGAAAATAAGTCCAGATGAGCTAACTTACCCTAAAACTGTTAATTGTCACAGTCTGCATTTCTTCTTGAAATGGTTACTTTTGTATTTATGTTTATTTTAAGATATTTAATATTCTGACCATGTGTTATGTCATGGACCATAACTGATCTCCAGCCTTAACCCCCCGTGCCCCAACTTGCATAGAAGATAGTGCTTGTAGACAAATCTAATCATTTTTCTGCTGTGTTCTGGTGTGTAGTTTGTCTTTTAGTAGTTGCAAAACTTTGAACTAGTTCTAAACAAGCCTGCATATCACATTTGCCTGCAGTCTGAGCACATACTTATGTAACTGTATATTTGTACTCCACTTCATGAGACCTCATACTTTCCTAATATTCCCATTATCACAAGCATAACTACCTTGCCCTTATCAAAAGCGACCCCCTCTGAAAGTTACTATCACATTTTCTCTAACCCTTCCATCAGTCCATCATCATTACACCTGACTTCCTGACATCAACACATTGCTTAAATATAACTTACATCACCTCATGGACAAAAACCCTGTTTCTCTTAACAAAAACAAAACAAAAAAAACTGTAAATAATCCCAAGGCTGAACATAAGCCAGCTGTTACTTTTTCATGTACTGCCACCTTTTGTACCATCATGGGGATTTGCATATGTTTCCCTTGATGCTTTGCATTATTGGGATATGTGCAGTTGTGTTTTCTTTAAAATTTGGCTCTCTGGCCAATATCATCTGGGATAACACATACATCAGTGGCATTTGCTCTGGGTTCTTTTGTAGCTTCTATTCCTTCCATTAAAATGTACACCTCCATATATTTTCCTAATAATCTGTATGCCTTCCTTAGAACAGAAACTAAACCAAATCTTACTACTTACAAATCATTGTGTTGTTTCTCCATACCTCCTTAACAATTCCACACAACTTCACTAACTTCATTATGCAGCCGTGGTGGATCTAACCAGATTTAGTTTCTCTGTCTTTCTCACTTCCTTTAAAGGGGCACTGTCAGCCTTACCCATCCGTTTTGTGCCCAATGTTAAGGTGTGCCTTCTGGCGCTCACCTAGCACATGCACACTACAAAATGCCCCTATGTGCATAAAGTTAATTTTATTACCACTAACTGTAATTTTGCCTGAAATAGTGTTTGCCTCCGCGTGATCGAATTCAGCATTATTCGGAAGCACATCCAGGTTGGGGGCGTGGGTTGGCAGGAAGTAGCGAGTCCCAGTGTGATTTTGCACAAAGCATCTCCACAAACATGTTATTCCTGTCCTGGCTATTTGTAAGTAAAAGCTGCTGTGGTGTTTCAAACAGGAAGCGAGCACTGAAGGTACAATTTAAACTTTTAGAGTGGAGCTAAAATCCTCGCGCATGCACTCAAGAGGCATAAAGAAAGATCCTGCATGCGCAGGAGTATGCCATCCAGCGATGGGATCTTAGCTCCATTTTAAAGTTTAAATCGTATTCCTCGTGAGTGCTCATTTTCCTTTGAGATACCAGAAGCTTTTGTTTATAACAGCTGATACAAGAATAGCATGTTTTTGCAAGTGCATTGTGCAAAAGTTATGCGTTGGGACTCGCGCTCCGCCACTCACGTCCTGACCTGGATGTGCTTCGGGATCGCGGCCAGACTTTGATGGACCCAAGTGAAACTTTATTTTGTGCAAAATTCCAGTTTATGGTAACAAAGATTAACTTTATACACACGCATTATTGAATACATGTAGTTAGGTAGCTAGGAGGTACACTTTACAAACTGAAAAGAAACGAAGGGGCAAAGCGGACAGTGTCCCTTTAAGCAGAGGTTTGTTGCTGTCACTGTGCCGGTACTTAATCTGGTCCATTGTTCTCCATGCCTCCCCCCCCCCCGGTCATCTCTGAGGCATTCACCCAGTTTTTAATCTGCCCTCCTGAAGTCCAGTACCACTGTTCTTGTGTGGTTTGCTTTCACTGCTGTCCTGAGGAGTCTTTTAGTGTCAGTGGCTCAGCAGGTTGCACACTGCTTCTGAGGCTGGAAAATTGGAAGGCTGTGGTTCCATCCTATACCAGGAACTTGGGTTAAACCAGTACTGACACTGTAGTACAGCAAGAGGGGCTGCTGCATTCCTGAGGTGCTGTCTTTGGATAAGACATTAAACTGAGGTCCCATTGGCCTGTTCTGGTGGGTGTTCAGGAGGATGTTGAAGATCCCATGGCACTTCCTCAAAAACAGCAGGGAATTTCCCAATGTCCATGCCAAATTTCCCATTCACAAAAAATATCACCAACAGCTTAATCTGGTTTAGTGTGAGTTGGTTCCATCTGTAACCCCCTCGAACAAGGCTGAAAGGCAGAATTGCCTAGTCCTCTTTTCTGGTCAACAAAAAAAAAACTATGTTGACCCACACTGTACAGTGATCACTGGCTCCCAGGTGGCCTCCCACCTTGATGTCTGTAATACTGTCCCTGTTTGTCGGCACCAGGTCCAGCATTTCCCCATCATGAGTGGGCTCCTTGACTAGCTGCCTAAGAAACACCCCCTGCAGGGAATGTAGGATGTCCCTGCTTCTAGCTGAGGCTCCAGCTGGGAGGCTCCAGCATCCAACAGATTGAAGTCCCCCACCAGCAGCACCTCCCCTTTTTATGACATTGTACTGATGGCTTCCACCATTGACTCATCCAGTCCCCCCTCCCTCCTTTTGGAGGTCTGTAGATCATACCAGCGCAAAGAGAGGCTCCAGTTCCTCTTTCCACTGTGACCCAGAGCATCGCCAGCCCTTCCATCCTCCCTGGATTCCCTGTATCTCTTTTGCTGTGATACCTTCCCTTATATACAGCTCCACCCCTCCTCCAGCCTATCTTCCCTGTGCTGAGTAGAAGCATTAGCTAGTGCTATACAGAGATGCTACTACCTCCAGGAAACTTCCCATATGACAGAGTTCTTTGAATGCATACCACCACACCTCATTTGTATGCCCTTCTGGTGTTCCATAACGCTCATGTACTAACCAGTTTGTGCTAGCCTAACTGTGACCTTTATTTTTTTTTAACTCAGTTTTGTTCAAGGGCTGGAAAACATTACATAGCACATAGTAATCTAATAAATTCTAATCAACCCTCCAACAATGCAAATAGTTAACATAACAAAGGAGACCAACAATGCTCATGTGAATGTATTGGTGCTGTAAATAAATACTTATAATGTTCTTCCCACCATACAGTGGACTGGGTAGAGCATGCTACATAAGTCATTTAACAGCCCAGAAAATGTCAGAGAAGATCCAGGCCATCTCTGCAGTGCTCTGTAGTCTCTGGTTATTTACTTTCTTGTAAATGAAATCTAGGGCCCGATATTCGAAAATAGGCAAACAGGAGCACAAAGTTTTGCACTGCGCTTTGTCCTTGCCCCGGAGTGTGAGGATGCTATATTCAGTCAGATAGCACTCTGGCATTATCCAACTGAATATAGGGGAATGTCTGTGTAGCGCTAAGTCAAATAGCACTGCTCTGACATGGATCCCTGCTGTGTAGGTAATAGTGGCACCATACCCAATAGTGCCGGAGTGCTAGGTATGGTATTCAAAGGGACCCATGCAAATAAGCCCATTGGATATGCATGGCGCTAAGGGGCGAGTTGTATGCCCATTATGGGCTCATTTGCATGAGAAGTGTAGCAGATTAGCACAGCACTGCCCCAACCCTGATAGCCCTGTCCCATAGATGTATGGAAGTCCCTGGAGCCTAGTGGTCCCCCCACCGTCCGATTGCCAGCCTGGCATGTAAGGAATGCATCCTCAGTGGTCCTCCCCTCTCTCTGATCACCAACCTGTTAAATGCAAAACGTGTCCCTGGTACCTACTGGTTCTCTTCTCCGACACTGGCCCCCCAGAAGAATAGAGTCCCTCTTTTGCCTAGTGGTCCCCCTTCCTCTGATCGCTGTCCCCATGCTCAAGTCAGATATGTCTGGTGCCTAGTGGTCCCACTCATCCACTGTTCACCGCTCAGCTAAACAAAGATAGTCATCCTGGTGCCCAGAGTCCCAGCTCCCCTCCAGTTCCTCGATTAAGGATAAGAGATGTCGCTGGCGTCAAGTGGTCCTTCTTGGTCCCTGATCCACAGCCTCGTTAGGTAAACATATTCCATGGTGCCCAGTGGTCCCCTGGTCATCTATGCCTGGCCTGTAACACAAACAACGTCCAGTCCAGTGTTTATGTTGTTAGGATACTGTAAGGTGAAAGGCAAATCAAGACAACTAGACCCTGGTGTGTCCTGGTACTCTCCACAATCGCCATAATCACCTGGGTCAATGAAGTAATCCTTGGTGTCTAGCACCCCCCCCACCGTAGCACTGACCACCCACCCTGCCTACCCCCCTTACTTAAATTGTCAATGCCGTGAGAGCCCATATGGTGACCTGCACAGCCTTCTTCACACCTTCTCAGCCAGTCGCTGTATGCAAATCCACAGAAGGCACATGACCTATGTACTGTACAGGGCGCACATTTTCTGTACAGTACAGAGTACCAGTAGCTCCATACTGAGCCACCAGCTCAAGTGTTGTTGCAAGGGTGCCATCTGTAACTCCAATACTATTGGGGCATGGCCCAATGCTGTAATATTTTTGATGGTACCTGTCCATACCTCATGCAGCCACTCATCCAGTAACAAAAAATGATCTATCCTTGAATACAGCCATGTCTGGCTCAGTATAAGGTATAGCCTCGTCCTAAGGTACAAAGTGCCAGACATTCCTAAATCCCAGTTCTCACCAGTCTGGTTATCTGTTTTCCTGCCCAAGTGTCTCCCATTTGACCCTTTTCCTAAGGTGTCTGAGAAGGTGGAGTTTGAATCACCCCAAATGATAGGAATCTGGACCTCCATCTGCATCGTGTCTATTATGACTTTTTGGAGTAAGGAACACCTCTAAGCACTGTCATTAGAGGTGTGTATATTAAGTAAAACACACTCCCTATCACTATACAAACACTTCAGATGGATACATACCCCCTTTCTGGTCTCCCTCCTCATGGAGGCTCTCAGTAGAAGAATTCTTCTTAATCTAAATTACCACTCCTCACCTGTGGCATTGCTCCTCCCATGAGGAAGAGTATACTCCCCCCACCCAGGATCTTTTCAGTTTGGTGTTATCTGCCTGTGTAAGGTGGGATTCCTGGAGGAAAGCAATGGTGGACCACTCTCTATTAATTTCCTGGAGGATTCTGTCCTGTCTAATTGGGCTATGCAGCCCTTTAACATTGTATGACAGTACCACTATGTCCCTCATCATAGCAATGGAATTGAAATCTTTATCTTATGTGACTCCCCTACAATGGTCTTGTGACCATCCCCATCCACCCCAGGCACCTCATCACACTTCCACAAACAGCCCTCCCCACATGCTACACCAAACATCTCACAACATCTATGAACTGAGAACCATCAAATACAGCTGACCATAGCTACAATTGGCTGCAAACATTGTGAGTCATGTATAACATCGACTTTTGACATTTTTAGAATCAGAAAAAACAGAAATATACTTTAAGGTGAGGCTCCTTAAGGTGGAATTCCCCTTAAACCTGTTTCCTAGAGAGGGTACAGAAAGGCCTGTGACAGTTTTCCCAGTCACTTGCTGACCACTAACTGGGTATCAAGCAAAAGGAGTTGCCATGGGATATCCCCATGTGATTGCTAAAGCAAGTAGTAAGGAAAGGGTGAGATCCCCCATAAAAATGTGGGGGTCAGTCATCACCCCTCTCATCTGAGGACTCTTGGCCTCTGGAGCACCCATTTCTCCCACTCGCTAGATCGCCCAGCAATGTTACTGGTCTGGTCCCCCAATTATAACAGGCTATAAGTGTGCCTCCAATTGCCAGCGCTTTATGAATTTCAAGCCACTACAGATTATGTTTTTTTTTTTACCAGGAGAGACACAGTAAACTGAAAGCTTGTTTACAGGTGCAACATGGGAGCACAAGGAAGTTAAGTGACTTGCTCAGGGTCACACAGTATGTACGTGGGGGCTATGGGATTCAAACCTAGGTCTTCAGGTTTGCAGCTCAGAGCCTTAAACCACTGTGGTATACTGCCTCCAATAGTAATGGTTAACTGTACCATTCTCTGTGGCAAAACGCGTCAGTGAGCCTAGGTTCAGCAAGTACTTTCAGGGCAAAGTGACAAATAACTAACGGCCTTCTGCATGTTTCAGGGGCCCTCTGACTCCTTTACCCATCAATGAGACCAACATATTAGCAACGCTATTTATTGCTGTTATTGAATGTTTTTGTCTAATTTGTCTTGTTTGCTTTTTTTGTCACTCTACTGATGTGGAGCCTTTCTAAAAGAGCTCTTGGCTCAAAGGTATTGTAATCTGAGATATAAATAAATAAACCCTAATGTTAAATATCGGTATGTACCCTGTGGCTCACCCTGACCTCCACACCACAACAATATTTAGTTTGGAGAGGTGGGGTATTTTCACCCTTATTTCATGTGGATGACAGTTCCCATCAGGACACTCCTGCACAAAATCAGCCATCATACTAGTCCCTTCCACTTTTATGATGAAAGAAAAGAATGTAAGAAAAACAGGTTAAAAGTAAGAAAGCTGTAGTTAACTCAAAGATTTTCTCACTGTGATTTTTATAAATGAGTAACTTCACTTTGTTGTTGCCACCCCAACCCATGAAGAAGATCATAATCCACCCCTGGAGATGTGAGAGCCCCAAAGCCAGTATCTCACCTGTTATGCATCCTGCTTGCATATAAGTAAATTCAGAGAAGTCGTCTCCTTGTCAATGATGGGATGGAATCTGCAAAGGCAGAACGAGCTAAGTCCCTTTAGAAAATCACTAAGTCATTTGTCTCCAGTTTTACTTGGCCCTGCAGCCAGTTGAAAATCCTCCTCTGCTTGTGGAGGGTTCTGTTTCAGTTATTGTTTGTATGTTGCATCAGGTAGGAGTTCGCCAGTTGTAAGTCCACCATTTCTCCACATTTTCTCTTTGCCAGGGTCACCCACGTGGATGTTGCAGGAGAGGCTGCTACCACTGACCTTTTGTTTTGCTGCTGCCATTACATCTGTTTTAACTCCACCACCTTAAAACCCTCACACCTCCTCTACTTTAATTCCTTGCTTGTGAAGGAACCCTTTAGCCTCATCTAAAGATTCATACAGTGTGGAACCTGTGACAGTAAACACTCTCAATCTGACTGGAAATTCAGTGCACGGATCCCTCAATTTTAAGATCTTTTGGATTAGGACTGTTTCTTCATTTTGGATGTTACTGTGGCCAAAGTTATGCTCAAAATATAGTCTAGTGTCACCAAACAATACCTCCTTCTTTGCTGAGGCCTCATCTGGCATTATAGTCTGGGGGACAACAGTGCCTGAGTGAGCCCTGATGATATTAATCACACAGTCCAGACCCAGATTAAGTACCTCCATCAGAAAGCTTTCAATAAATTGCAGCATGTCTCCTGTCTCTGTCTTTTGTGGGATCCCTTATATTCTTATATTGTTCCACTGACTGCGGTTTTCCAGTCTTCTAGCTTCGCAGTCTCACTCTTTCTGGTGTAGCTGCAGCAGAGCATTGCTGTGAAAGTCTGTAATTTCTGAATACTCAGTAACAAAGAATTCCACAACAGCCATTTGATTTTTGTCAACATGGAGGTCCCACCTGTCGTCAGTCACTGCAATATCAATTCTCTTGAGGGTCTCACTGATGTGTTTAAGCTCTGTATAGAGCTTTCTGGGGGTGATTGTGTAATTCTCTTTGCCCTCCTTAGACTTTCAGTCTGTCTGTGCAGGTGAAGGTGGCCTAGATGATGAGCAGCTCCTGCTGCGGCCTTGCTCCTCTGACCACAGCATCACTAACTTTGCCGTTGGTGTAGACTTCAAATCCCGAATGCATTGTCTTGTTGGCATACTGTCCATCATGTACAGAACATATTTGTTGTTGGATTTAGCTAGTTTTGATGGCAGGATGCTATTTGATTAAGTTGAATTGCACAGAGCTCTCGGTTAAGGCAGCCACCGTTTACCATGATGTCTCTGGAAGTCTCTGTAGCTTTAATATGTCACTTGCTGTGCTAGCAGCCTGCCCAGCATGCAAACAACAGTTGGCACAACCCAAACCTCTGTTAGTACTATAGTAACTGTTCCAGTATGCTGTTCATGTAGCTTGTTATTTTGATAGCAAGATTTTGATATCTGACTCTATGTTTTTAGGGAATCCCTCCTGCCTTGCCTAATTCCCTGGCACCTAAGGACAATCTATAACAATTGGATTCCCTCCAGGCCCTAAATCCTTGGTTTTGGAGGGCCAGTATTAGTCAAATCCAATCAGATGCTTCCTCTAACCTGCAGCGCACTGTTTCCAATTTATTGTAATTACCTTCTGACAGCAGCATATCTGGATGGGAGTGATGGAGTAGCAGTCTGCTTCATTGATGATGTTAGGCCGACTGACCAATTAATGGAGGGCTGGAGATAACTTGGTGTGGGTCTGAGCCTGGCCACAAACTAGCCTGGCTACCTGTGGAGGGGTAGAGGATTTTTACAATTATTTTATTTTTTTCCTAATTTTTAGGCCAACTTACATGTAATGAACATTGTGTACATGGGGATACTCAAGTTCTAATACTTGCCGATTATTCAGAAAAAAGATACATGCACTCCACTATCCTTTACTGTTTATTTATGTTTATGGTGAGGGTAGTTGGGGGGCATCCTGTTTCTACTACGCAAATTCATTTTAGAAATTACAGGAAACAGTGTGGTGGACTGCTGAAATCTGTGCCATTGTGAAAGACCGTCATACAAAAAAAGTCCAGGATTTGCATATTTCTAAAGGGTTAGCTTGTTTCATGCACCAGTGAACCCTGTAGTCAATGGGAGCCCTGTGCTTAAAGGAGCCCCACACAGACGCATTATACCTCATTGTGTTGCAAATGTCATTTTTTAATGTAGTTTATCATTATAGTATTGCTAAAAATAGCAGTGAGCATCACTTGGGTTGCCCAAAGCCTTTTGATAATGTGGCATACTGAAATATACTTCCTTATGTCCAGTCTAAGCACTGACACTTCAATGTATTACTTGTGTCCTCTTGTGTGCCCACCGCTCATTGTTTCCCCAAATTCCTCATAGCTAGTACCTAGTATACCCTTCATAATTTATGTATTAGGTCACCTCTTAAAAAATCAAAATTCTAGGCTAAACAGTCCAAAAGCTTCTTATCTGTCTTCACAGTTTCTCCCCCCATTCCATCAGTCATTTTAGTGAACCTCCTATGAACCCTCTCTAGTACATCTACAGCCTTCTGAAGGTGCAGTGACCACAATACTGAAGGTGTGGCCTCATATGCGACCTATACAACAGGTTTTCCGAATAGTTTTAAAGAACAGGCAGAAAGGAAACACAACACAATGCATCTACAGTGAGAGACCGGGGGTCTGAATTGGAAATGCTGAAAAGCTTTCCTCGCCCTTTAAGCTTATGAATTAATTTTTAAATGAACGTTTCACTTAGATTGAAGGCAGCCATCACCCATTATCATTTCAGAGGAGTGGCTGAGGGTCCCTCTTGTGTGTTGCTGTGGCCAAAAGTAGCTCTCTGGAAAAGTGAAATGGAAGGAGTGCCTCCAGTCAGCAATAAATCCACAGGAAACAGTGAAATGACAAAATTAATGAGTCCCTGATAACAGAAATATTTTATTTTATTACAAGAACAAACAGAGCATTTAGAGTCAAAGTCTGAAGTTGTATGCAGACAGGGCTATAAAGCTTGATTACATGTGGGGAAAAGGATGCACGGCCTGCTCAAGACAGCTAGCTGCCCTGGGGTGCAGAGAAACATCAGTGGTCCAAAATGTACCCCATAAAAGGGTAAAGCTAGGGTACTGAGGTGTATCAATGGTGTGAATCAGGACCCAATAAGAAGAGCAAAGCTTAGGTACTGAGGTAAATCAATGATAAACAGGACAACATATTACAGTAAGAGAAAATCTGGTGAACTAAAGTAAATCAGTGCTCCATAATGGGACCCAATAACACAGGTAAAGTTAGGGCACTGAGGAGAATCTGTGATCCCAATTCAGGACCTAATAACAAGAGCAAAACTGGGGTACTGAAGTAAATCAGTGATAAATGGAACAGAAGCGTAGCAAATTCCCAGAAGGTCGGTGCAAGAGGCAATGTTACGGGGCCCCTCCCCAGTTTTAAATAAACATCATAATTATGATTTGTGCCCCTCAAACCTCGTGGGCCCGGGTGCCACTGTACCCCCTGCACCCTTGTAGATACGCCCCTGAAATGGGACCCTGGGACTCCATAGCAAGAACAAAAGTAGGATACTAAGATGAATCTGTGAAGATCTGTCAACACTGGTGCATGTGTTTGTGACATCTAGACTGGGCTACTATAATGTGCTGTACCTCGGGGTTAGTGAAAGTACCTTACGACACTTGCAGCTGGTGCAGAATGCAATGGCCAGATTACTGACTGGCCACTGGCCACTCAAGGTCCAGTCATGTGACTCCATTTCTACATGATCTGCACTGGCTGCCTGTGAAGTGATGTGTTACCTTCAAGGTTAGTTTACTGCTCTATAAAGCCCTACATGGGTTGGGCCATTGTTACCTTTCAGATCTTCTGAATCCTCTCTAGTCCTCATGCCCCCTTCACCCCTCCAGGAAGGGTCTCCTCTCAGTCAAACGGCCTGGATTAAGTCCTCTGGGATCATATGTTTGAGGTTGCTGGCTCTCTGCTGCACAACATTTTGCCTAGGGGATGGAGAAAGGCCCCTCCGTGGAGGCCTTTAATTTTAATTTATTTATTTGTTGATTGTTTTGTTTTCATTTGCCTGTCTATATCTGTACGGTGTCTTGAATCTCATTGAATAAATTTACTACTAATACTACAACTACAAAATGGGAGCCCATAGCAATATCAAAGCTGGAGTACTAAGGAGAATCAGTGATAAATGGGACCCTAATAGGATGAGCAAAACTGGTGTACAAAGGTGACTCAGTGAAAACCAGGAACCCACAGCAATTACAATGCTGCAGTACTGAGGTGGATTGGTGCTAAATGGAACCCCATAACAAGAGCAAAAATGGAGTACTAAGGTGAATCAGTGTTAAATGACACCCTATATGAAGAGCAAAACTGGGGTGCATAGGAGAACCATTGATTCAAAATGGGACCTTATAACAAAGGCAAAGCTGGGGTGTTGAAGTGAATCAATTGTTAAAACAAGGCACAACAACAAATGTATAGCTGGGTACTGAGGTGAATAAGTGGTTCAAAACAGGTGTAACTCCCTCTGTGGAATGCAGATAACTGATTGTTGTACCAATCTCCACAGACTCCTGCTGTGTAGCAGGGGATCGGAGTGCAGGGATATTTAGTAAAGAATGGTACATTTGGGTAAATGGTTTGGACTCTGGGAGCGACCCTCTGACCTCTAGGAACAACCAGTCCAAAGATTTCCTGTTAAAGTTACCTTTGGGAAAAGTGGGACAGTTGATTCTGGTGCCTTTTCTGGACTAATCTGAAGTTGTGGTGAGTAAGTGACAGGCTAGGGACCAATGGGGGCTGCCTAAAGACTTCTGCTATATAAGTGGAACTGTGCTGAAGGCTGGCAGATCTGATAGAGATATCTTGTGAAGACAGGACCAGTTGTCCTAGGACAGAGTTCATGCTGTTCCATTCCAGACCTTTCATCTGGTAGACAAACTAAGGAATCTGCTAAATTAGTGAGCAATATAGAGTGGTATTTGCATGTTAGCGAGCATGATTGGCGATGAAGAAGAAACAGCACAGAGCAGAGATGCTGAAATCCCAGCTGCTGATCTAGGTCCTGCATCAGGCACTACAGCCAGGTGTCGGGTTGCCACTGGCTTTAGGGTTCAGAAGCTAGGATGTGTGGGTCAGCCTGGTGACATTAGCAGTCAAGGAAAGCATGAGCAAAGAGTCAGCTGCAACTCCAGAAGGAATCCAAAAGCCAGCCCCTGAGAAAGGTGGAATGAGCCTGAAGAAGGAACCTGACTGGTACTGAGGTGGCATAGGAGATGGAATCCCTGAGGCTCGCTGCTCCTGCAGGAACTGTCCGGTTGGGGAACAGTGAGTAAAATTAGGGCTTGCTCTTGCTTCATGGAAAACATTGTTTGTTGGGATCTGTTTATAAGCTGTTCATCAAGCCGGATTACAGACACATTATGTTCCTAAGTCTCACAGCAATTTTAGCAATTGTGTGGCCTTTGAGTTTAGGGAAATGATTGAGCAGGCTGCTCACTATTATTTTAAAGTGCACCAATTCCAGCCAACCCTTGGGAACATCAGTGCATCTACAACATTTCAACTCTGTATACTCAGTAACTGTTAGATAGGATCTTCCATAAGATTTATAGGGGAATCCTGGTACCAGGTGGTAGATGGTAGTAGCCTCTAGTACAGCAGTATTCATCATTTAAAGGGTCCTGTGCAGTGCAGTCTGGAATGGCAAAGTGCAATGGCTACCCTTTATCAGGCTTTGTTAACAGTAGCCTGGAAGGTTTAATATTAGCCACAGCTGCTAACAGCGCAGTTATTGGCATCCCAGGTGATAAAGTTAGACCAGTTCTATGCAGGGCACTGGAAGACTGGTCACAGTAGTTCAACTATTTGCACTATACCTTTTCCCCTTTTCGGCTGCTCTTGAAATAAAGTTGTATTTTATTGTTGAGGCCATCTCTCATTATTGTCTCCAAAGTATTGATGCGCGTACTAATTGTAGGGGACTGTTGCATTTGTCTGGGGTTTAAGGGAGGAGTGACAACGGTAGTGAGGTGGTCAGACACAGCTTCCCAGGGGTTTGTGATGGTCAGTCATCAAGCACACTTAAATTTTTCTCAGGGTGGAGGTACCATGCATTTCTGTTTCTTTGGATATGACCCCTCACTCACTGTGAGTGAAAAAAGAACCCAGGAGCCACCAACAACCTCTGTGGCAGCCCAGAGGCGGTGTAAGGTAGTGGTGCCTTGCCCATAAGGCATTTAGGAGGGGGATCTTCTGCCCCACAGGGGCCCCATAACAACAGTAAAACAGAGGTACTGAGGTGAATCAGTGATCTTAAATGGGACCCAATGACAAGGACAAAGCTAGGGTATTGAGGTGAATCAGTGATAAATGGAACCCTGTAACAAAAGCAAAGCTGGGGTATGCAGGTGAATCACTGATCCAAAACAGGACCAGTAACAAGAGCAACTCTGAAGTACTGAGGTGAATCAGTAAACCAAAACTGGACATCATAAAAAGGCAAAGCCGAGGTACTGAAGTGAATCAGTGATCAAAAATGGGACACCATAACAAGATCAGAACTGGGGTACTGAGTTGAATGAGTGATCCAAAATGGGACCCTTTAACAATGGATACAATGGGCACAGATGCAGTACTGTAGTGAATTAGTGAATCAAAACAGGATTCCTATCAAGAGCAAAGCTGTGGTACTGAAGTGAATCAGTGATGAAAACTGGACCTTATAACTGACAAAACTGGGGTGAGAATGCTGGGGTACATCACTGATCCACAATAGGATCCCACAGGAGTGGCATTGCAAGTGTTCTGGTGTACATGGGTGATCTAGAAGTGAACATCATGACAGACAAAGCTGAGGTACATCATGGCTCAAGAAAGGGACATCATAACAGGGGCACTGCAATATGTTACAGATCAAAAATGTGTCCCCATAACTTATATGATCCAGTACAGGAACTCTGAGAAAGGCCAAAATTAGGGGCCGAGAGAACAGAGCTGATTTAAAGAGTTATTCCAGGTACGGTGCACACCTGGACACGTAGAGTACAGTGCCTGATCAATCCTACTGTAACCCCTAGATGGCGCTATCCCAGGGGCTACTACCCCTGCCTGATTTGCCACTAACAGGTTGAGGGGCCTGATCCAATGGCGGGTGCCTCCACCCAGAGGTCAGGGTTTGCAATAGTTAAACTTACTTGGTCACAGCCCTCTGGGACACTGCAACCCTTTCTTCCCACTAGTGGCCCCACAATATATCAAATTACCTTCACAGTATACATTTACCCCAGGGTGGTTCAGGCACTGGACCTCCTGTAAAATAAGATACAGTGCAACAATCACAGTACAATACTTTAACATAGACAAATACCTCAGGCAGTATAACTTTGCTGAAACAAGCAGCTTGGATTTATTTAGGGAATATAACAAGGACAGGGAAATCAGGTTAATTAGCTTATCACTTTACTATCTATCTATGGCTCTGTGCACAGGCCTATCCCTACCAGTTAAGCTGTCCCTGGGCACCCAAGCCCTAGTGGCTAGTCCAAACCGTGGCAGCTGGTAGGGGCCCTTTCCCACAGAGAAAAGAAAAATTAGTTTAAACAGTCAGCAGTACAGTGATTCCATTTGGATTTATTGTGGCAATTCAACAGGGAGCGACCCTGAATTAGTACTCACGACCTCCAAACAAGATAGGGTATTTCAATGTCAGCAGGGCTACTCTTGAGCTCCACGAGTCTCCTCACACATTTATATGGCAAAAAGAAAGTACTATACCAGGTAGGCTGCTTCTCTATCCCGATCGCAATTACTGCACAATACCCGGGAGAACACACAGCAGATTCAGTTCCTGACAGACCGAGTGCAATTCAACAATTTCTTCAGTCTTCTACAGGGTGAGCCTGGTTTCTACTCTTCAGAGATCCTTTGATTCTTTTCACAGGACAGTTCAGTCCTAACAAGCAGTTACACAAGCTGCAGACCGGAACTCTGGGCCTTACACGTTTTTGACTGAAACTGTGCACTGAAGGAGCACAGGGTTTCTTTCCTTCACTGCCAGATCTAAACTGAAACTCCAACAGACAAAACTGGGCACTTCCTTTGAGTTCCTCCCAGTTCTTAACTGGATTGGCTGTCACTCACAATAGACTGCTGCTGTTGGTCCAAAAGGCGCGAAGTCTAAACTACATCTCCCAAGTCACTGCCCATACAATCCTCTTGTGGCTGGCTCAGATTATGAGTCCAAGTTCTGATTCGTCCAAGGCACCATTTTAGAGCTAACTTCACCCACACTGATTGGTCCAGTTCAGCAGTTCAAAACCAGAATGGGGAACTAGGCAGACACAGTTCTGACTGCAAAGAAAGCAGGTTAGACAAACTGTAATTTCATTATTACTCTAAATGGTTTCTGGCAAACAGTGACATCTTTCAGATAGGTTCCCTTTGCACTCTAGTGACTGCAAAATGGAGTGAATTGGCGGCTCAGTGGTACTCAATCAAAAAACACAGTCCCCCATACAAACTAATTATGTCTGCAAGCAGACAGCTCTTAAAGACAGTACCAGAGGTTCTAAAACACTCACTGATAAATGGCTTAAACGCCAAACACCATTCAGGCTTGGAGCATTCAAGCAAGCTCCTGGAAGTCTTTTGGGAACCCCCATTTGCAGGGGGGTTACACTACCACAGAGTAAATCACAATGCACCAGTGCAAAGCACTAATCCGAATGACAAACCACTGCATAGGGAAATCTGGGCCCCTCAGAACTTGCTGAAACAAAGGATGATGGGTAACTACCATAAGGCAGTAGTGGGAGTCCAAGTCCTTACCAGGACAAGAAACGACCCCAGGGAAATACAAGGGACCACAGAGCCCAACACTAATGCAAATGGGTAAACACCATGGGAATAATACTTCTCTCCCAGTGCTGATTCAGACAGGTAACTATCATGAGGTAATACTGAGGCCCAGTGCTAATCCAAGCAAGTAACCACCATCGGGTAACACTGGAGTCTTCTGCTAACCCAAACAAAAGTTACCATAGAGTTGTACTGGTGCCTCAGGGCTAATCCAAACAGGTAAATGCCATAGATAATACAGAGGCCCCAGTGCTAACTAAACAGTAAACTACTTTACTAAGCAGTTCTACATGGGCCTCAGTGCTGATTCATTTCATAGCAATGCAGTAATAGAGGGGATTCAGTTCAATTCCAGTTAATTGCAATGTGGTAGTACAGGGGCACCAGGACTAATCCAAACAGGTAACTGCTATGGGATGATAATGAGTCCCCAGCACTAATCCAAATCAGTAAACAACATGGGGTGAAACAAGTCTCCAGGCTAATCCAAACAGTTACCATCCATGGGCTAAAACTGGGATCTCCAGGCTAATCCAAACAGGTAACTACCATGGAGTAAAACTGGAGTCTCCAGGCTAATCCAAGCAGTCAAGTACTATAGGGCAAACTGGGACCTCCAGGCTAATCCAATCAAATAGCTACCATGGGGTAATACTGGAGTCTCCAGGCTAATCCAAACAGGTAACTACAATGGGGTCTCAGGCTAATCCAAACAGGTACCGTCCATGGGCTAAAACTGGGGCATCAGGGCTAATCCAAACAGGTAATTACCATGGAGTAAAACTGAGTCTCCAGGTTAATCCAAGCAGTCAAACATTATGGGGTAAACTGGTGCCTCAGGCTAATCCAATCAGATAACTGCCATGGAGTAAAACTGGAGTCTCTAGGCTAATCCAAACAGGTAGCTACCATGGGCTATAACTGGGGTCTCCAGGCTAATCCAAACAGGTAAATACAATGGGGTAAACTGGGGCCTCCAGGCTAATCCAAATAGATAGCTACCATGGGCTATAACTGGGGTCTCCAGGCTAATCCAAACAGGTAAATACAATGGGGTAAACTGGGGCCTCCAGGCTAATCCAAATAGATAGCTACCATGGGCTATAACTGGGGTCTCCAGGCTAATCCAAACAGGTAACTACCAGGGGTAATACTGGGCCTCAGGCTAATCCAAACAGGTAGCTACCATGGGCACAACTGGGGTCCCAGGCTAACCCAAACAGGTAACTACAATGGGGTAAACTGGGGCCTCCAGGCTAATCCAAAGAGATAGCTACCATGAGCTATAACTGGAGTCTCCAGGCTAATCCAAACAGGTAACTACCATATGGTAAAAGTGGGGCCTCCAGGCTAATCCAAATAGGTAACTACCATGGGGTAAAACTGGGGCCTCCGGGCTACTCCAAACAGGTAGCTAACACGGGCTATAACTGGGGTCTCCAGGCTAATCCAAACAGGTAACTACAATGGGGTAAACTGGGGCCTCAGGCTAATCCAAAGAGATAGCTACTACGGTAATGCTGGGGCCTCCAGGCTAATCCAAACAGGTAACTACAATGGGGTAAACTGGGGTCTCCAGGCTAATGCAAACAGATAGCTACCATGGGATATAACTGGGGCCTCCAGGCTAATCCAAACAGGTAGCTACCATGGGCAATAAATGGGGTCTCCAGGCTAATCCAAACAGGTAACTACAATGGGGTAAACTGGGGTCTCCAGGCTAATTCAAAGAGATAGCTACCATGGCCTCTAACTGGGGTCTCCAGGCTAATCCAAACAGGTAACTACAATGGGGCCTCCAGGCTAATCCAAACAGTTAGCTACCATGAGCTATAACTGGGGTCTCCAGGCTAATCCAAACAGGTAACTACCATGTGGTAAAAGTGGGGCCTCCAGACTAATCCAAATAGGTAACTACCATGGGGTAAAACTGGGGTCTCCAGGCTAATCCAAACAGGTAGCTAACATGGGCTATAACTGGGGTCTCCAGGCTAATCCAAACAGGTAACTACAATGGGGTAAACTGGGGCCTCCAGGCTAATCCAAAGAGATAGCTACTATGGGGTAATGCTGGGGCCTCCAGGCTAATCCAAACAGGTAACTACAATGGGGTAAACTGGGGTCTCCAGGCTAATGCAAACAGATAGCTACCATGGGATATAACTGGGGCCTCCAGGCTAATCTAAACAGATAGCTACCATGGGCAATAAATGGGGTCTCCAGGCTAATCCAAACAGGTAACTACCATGGAGTAAAACTGGAGTCTCCAGGCTAATCCAAGCAGTCAAGTACTATAGGGCAAACTGGGACCTCCAGGCTAATCCAATCAAATAGCTACCATGGGGTAATACTGGGGTCTCCAGGCTAATCCAAACTGGTAACTACAATGGGGTCTCCAGGCAAATCCAAACAGGTACCGTCCATGGGCTAAAACTGGGGTATCAGGGCTAATCCAAACAGGTAACTACCATGGAGTAAAACTGGAGTCTCCAGGTTAATCCAAGCAGTCAAACACTATGGGGTAAACTGGGACCTCCAGGCTAATCCAATCAGATAACTACCATCAGGTAATACTGAGGTCTCCAGGCTAATCCAAACAGGTAACTACAATGGGGTCTCCAGGCAAATCCAAACAGGTACCGTCCATGGGCTAAAACTGGGGTATCCAGGCTAATCCAAACAGATAACTACCATGGAGTAAAACTGGAGTGTCCAGGCTAATCCAAACAGGTAGCTACCATGGGCTATAACTGGGGTCTCTAGGCTAATCCAAACAGGTAAATACAATGGGGGTAAACTGGGGCCTCCAGGCTAATCCAAATAGATAGCTACCATGGGCTATAACTGGGGTCTCCAGGCTAATCCAAACAGGTAACTACAATGGGGGTAAACTGGGGCCTCCAGGCTAATCCAAAGAGATAGCTACTATGGGGTAATGCTGGGGCCTCCAGGCTAATCCAAACAGGTAACTACAATGGGGTAAACTGGGGCCTCCAGGCTAATGCAAACAGATAGCTACCATGGGATATAACTGGGGCCTCAGGCTAATTCAAAGATAGCTACCATGACCTCTAACTGGGGTCTCAGGCTAATCCAAACAGGTAACTACAATGGGACCTCCAGGCTAATCTAAACAGTTAGCTACATCTTCTCTAAGGGTCTCCAGGCTAATCCAAACAGGTAACTACCATGTGGTAAAAGTGGGGCCTCCAGGCTAATCCAAAGAGATAGCTACTATGGGGTAATGCTGGGGCCTCCAGGCTAATCCAAACAGGTAACTACAATGGGGTAAACTGGGGCCTCCAGGCTAATGCAAACAGATAGCTACCATGGGATATAACTGGGGCCTCCAGGCTAATCCAAACAGGTAGCTACCATGGGCAATAAATGGGGTCTCCAGGCTAATCCAAACAGGTAATTACAATGGGGTAAACTGGGGCCTCCAGGCTAATCCAAAGAGATAGCTACTATGGGGTAATGCTGGGGCCTCAGGCTAATCCAAACAGGTAGCTAACATGAGGTAAAACTGGGTCTCCAGACTAATCCAAACAGGTAGCTACCATGGGGCAAAACTGGGGTCTCCAGGCTAATCCAAACCGATAACTACCATGGGGTAAAAATGGGGCCTCCAGGCTAATCCAAACAGGTAGCTACCATGGGCTTAAACTGGGGTCTCCAGGCTAATCCAAACAGGTAGCTACCATGGGGTAAAACTGGGGCCTCCAGGCTAATGCAAACCGTCAAGTACCATGGAGTCAACTGGGCTCTCCAGGCTAATCCAATCAGGTTCCGAAATTAACAGGTGCTATCCTTGTTTTATTCACACAAATGAAATCACATTTCTGATTAGGGATGCTATTGGTTTTGTGGCATTTATTTATTTATTTATTAGCTTTTGGTAACCGGGTAAGTGCACTAGGCAACAATCCCGCCTATTTTCAGGCATGACCCGGAGTGTACAAAATTGAGAATACAGATATGAACAATTGATCAACATTCACATATGAAATAAATACAAATAAAGGTAAAATCATAATAGTATAGGTTGAGATACATCAGGTGGTTGATAATGCAGACAAATCATACACAAGCAAAATGTGAAAAGTAAAAGAAGTGTAAATTGGCAGTGGAGACACGCTCTTATCAGTCCTAAACCAAGCTAATAAGGCACACAAATTATATTCCATGAGGAGATTAACAACAAACAAACAGAGTCCAGTGCCCCTCCCCATGGTAAATCTGAGAGGTTAAAATTCTTTTCTCACTAAATTGGCTATTTTCTTACTTTTATTGACATAGAAAAGGGTTCTTTTACTTTAGCCTTCATTTTACTGCTGTAATGTGAACAAGCCAAACCACCAGATGCCAAAGTGGAACCCCACAGTTTGGTTCTAACTATGCTATGCCTGTAGTGGCTACTCATATATAGAGTGCATTGTCAAAACTGGCTCCTTTAAAGTGTTTCCACATAGGTAATTCACAGGTGATCAAAGGAAACTTAGAAACAAAGAACTTGACAGCAGATAAGGACCACTTGGGCCACTTAGTCTGCCTACTTGTCCCTCCTATACTGTCATCACTGACCCTACTTGAGCTTTGGCTCTACCCCCCCACTTCCCAGCTAAGATCCTTTGTATCTATCCTATGCATGCTTGAACCACACTACTGTTTTGCCCCATCAGCTTCAGCCGTGGTGGATCTGACCAGATTTTGTTTCTCCTGTTCTTTATCACTTCCTTTAAGCAGAGGTTTGTTGCTGTCACTGTGCCAGTCCTTAATCTGGCCTATTGTTCTCCACTGCCCCCGGTCATCTCTGAGGCATTCACCCATATTTTTAAATCTGCCTCCTGGAGTCCAGTACCATTGTCCTTGTGTGGTTTGCTTTCACTGCTGTCCCAATGTGTCCTTTAGTGTCTGTGGCTCAGTAGGTTGCACGCTTGCTTCTGAGGCTGGAAAATTGGAAGGCTGTGGGTTCCATCCCTACACCAGGAACTTGGGTTGAAGCCAGTACTGACATTATAGTACAGCAAGAGGGAGTGCAGCATTCCTGAGGTGCTGTCTTTTAGATAAGACATTAAACGAGGTCCCATTGGCCTTTTCTGGTGGGTGTTCAGGTGGATGTTAAAATCCACGGCACTTCTCAAAACAGCAGGAATTTCCCATTGTCCAGCCCAAATTTCCCCATTCACAAAAAATATCATTCCCACCGAACAAGGCTGGAAAGGCAGGATTGCCTAGTCCTCCTTTCTGGTCAACAAAAAACTATGTTGAACCACACTGTACAGTGACCACTGGCCCCAGGTGGCCTCCCACCCTGATGTCTGCTATACTGTCCCTATTTGTGAGCACCAGGTCCAGCATTTCCATCATGAGTGGGTCCTTGACTAGCTGCCTAAGAAACTCCCCTGCAGGGAATGTAGGATGTCCCTGCTTCTAGCTGAGGCTCCAGCTGGGAGGCTCCAGCATCCAACAGATTGAAGTCCCCACCAGCAGCACCTCCCTTTTATGACATTGTACTGATGGCTTCCACTATTGACTTATCCAGTCCCCTCCCCCTTTTGGAGGTCTGTAGATCCTACCAGTGCAAAGAGAGGCTCCGGTTCCTCTTCCTCTCCACTGTGACCCAGGTACCACCAGCCCTTCCATCCACCCTGGATTCCCTGTTTCTTTTTGCTTTGATACCTTCCCTTATATACAGCTCCACCCCTCCTCCATCCTATCTTTCCTGTCTTAAGTAGAAGCATTACCTAGTGCTATACAGAGATGCTACTACCTCCAGGAAACTTCCCTTATGCCAGAGTTCTTTGAATGCATACCACCACACCTCATTTGTATGCCCTTCTAGTTTTCCATAACGCTCATGTGTTAACCAGTTTGTGCTAGCCTAACTGTGACCTTTATTTTTTTTTAACTCAGTTTTGTTCAAGGGCTGGAAAACATTACATAGCACATAGTAATCTAATAAATTCTAATCAGCCCTCCAACAATGCAAATAGTTAACATAACAAAGGAGCCCAACAATGCTCATGTGAATGTACTGGTGCTGTAAATAAATACTTATAATGTTCTTCCCACCATACAGTGGACTAGGTAGAGCATGCTATGTAAGTCATTTAACAGCCCAGGAAATGTCAGAGAAGATCCAGGCCATCTCTGCGGTGCTCTGTAGTCTCTGGTTATTTACTTTCTTGTAAATGAGATCTAGGGCCCAATATTCAAAATAGGCAAACTGGAGCACAAAGTTTTGCACTGCGCTTTGTCCTTGCCCGGAGTGTGAGGATGCTATATTCAGTCAGATAGCACTCTGGCATTATCCAACTGAATATAGGGGAATGTCTGTGTGCGCTAAGTCAAGTAGCGCTGCTCTGACATGGATCCCTGCTGTAGGTAATAGTGGCACCATACCCAATAGTGCGGAGTGCTAGGTATGATATTCAAGGGACCCATGCAAATAAGCCCATTGGATATGCATGTCACTAAGGAGCCAGTTGTATGCCCATTATGGGCTCATTTGCATGAGAAGTGTAGCAGATTAGCACAGCACTGCCCCAACCCTGATAGCCCTGACCCATAGATGTATGGAAGTCCCTGGTGCCTAGTGTCTCCCACCCTCCAATTGCCAGCCTGGCATGTAAGGAATGCATCCCTGGTGCCCAGTGGTCCGCCCCTCTCTCCAATCACCAACCCGTTAAATGCAGAAAGTATCCTGGGTGCCTACTAGTTCCCTCCTCCTCCGGCACTGGCCCCTCAGAAGAATAGAATCCCTCTTTTGCCTAGTGGTCCCCCTTCCTCTGATCGCTGTCCCCATGCTCAAGTCAGATATCCCTGGTGCCTAGTGGTCCCCCTCCTCCACTATTCACCGCTCAGCTAAACAAAGATAGTCACCCTGGTGCCCAGTGTCCCAGTTCCCCCTCCAGTTCCTCCCGATTAAGGGTAAGAGATGTCGCTGGCGTCAAGTGGTCCTTCTTGGTCCCTGATCCACAGCCTCGTTAGGTAAACATATTCCATGGTGCCCAGTGGTCCCCCTGGTCATCTATGCCTGGCCTTGCAACACAAACAACATCCAGTCCTGTGCTTATGTTGTTAGGATACTGTAAGGTGAAAGGCAAAACAGGACAACTAGTCCCTGGTGTGTCCTGGTACTCTCCACAATCACCGGTAACACCTGGGTCAATTAAGTAATCCTTGGTGTCTAGCACCCCCCCCTCACCGTGGCACTGACCACAAATCCTGCTGACCCCCCTTACTTAAATTGTCAATGCCGTGAGAGCCCATATGGTGACTGGCAGCCTCTTCTTCACACCTTCTCAGCCAGTCGCTGTATGCAAATCCACAGAAGGCACATGACCTATGTACTGTACAGGGCGCACATCTTCTGTACAGTACAGAGTACCAGTAGCTCCATACTGAGCCACCAGCTCAAGTGATGTTGCAAGGGTGCCATCTGTAACTCCAATACTATTGGGGCATGGCCCAAGGCTGTAATATCTTTGATAGTACGTGTCCATACCTCATGCAGCCACTCATCCAGTAACAAAAAAAATGATCTATCCTTGAATACAAGCCATGTCTGCCAGTGTACAAGGTATAGCCCCAGTCCTAGGGGTACACAAAGTTCCAGATGTTCCTAAATCCCAATTCTCCTACCAGTCTGGTTATCTGTTTTCCTGCCCAAGTGTCTCCCATTTGACCCTTTTCCTAAGGTGTCTGAGAAGGTGGAGTTAGAATCACCCCCAATAATAGGAATCTGGACCTCCATATGCATCGTGTCTATTATGGCTTTTTTAGAGCAAGGAACACCTCTAAGCACTGTCATTAGAGGTGTGTATATTAAGTAAAACACACTCCCTATCACTATACAAACATTTCAGATGGATACACACCCCTTCCTGGTCTCCTTCCTCATGGAGGCTCTCAGTAGAAGAATTCTTCCTAATCAAAATTACCACTCCTCACCTGTGGCATTGCTCCTTCCATGAGGAAGAGTATACTCCCCCCACCCAGGATCCTTTTAGGTTGGTGTTCTCCGCCTGTGTAAGGTGGGATTCCTGTAGGAAAGCAATGGTGGACCACTGTCTATTAATTTCCTGGAGGATTCTGGCCTGTCTAATTGGGCTATGCAGCCCTTTAACATTGTACGACAGTACCACTATGTCCCTCATCATAGCAATGGAATTGAAATCTTTATCTTATGTGACTCCCCTACAATGGTCTTGTGACCATCCCCATCCACCAGGCACCTCATCACACTTCCACAACCAGCCCCCCACATGCTATACCAAACATCTCACAACATCTATGAACTGAGAACCATCAAATACATGACCATAGCTACACTTGGCTGCAAACATTGTGAGTCATGTATAACATCGACTTTTGACATTTTTTAGAATCAAGAAAAAACAGAAATATACTTTAAGGTGGAATTCCTCTTAAACCTGTACGAGAGGGTACAGAAAGGCCTGTGATGGTTTTCACAGTCGCTTGCTGAACAGTAACAGGGAATCAAGCAAAAGGATTTGCCATGGGATATCCCCATGTGATTGCTAAAGCAAGTAGTAAGATAAGGGTGAGATCCCCTATAAAAAATGTGGGGTTTGGCCATCACCCTTCCCGTCTGAGGACCCTTGGCTTCTGGAGCCCCTATCTCTCCTACTCACTAGATTGCCCAGCAATGGCACTGGTCTGGTTCCCCCCCCCTTGTTTACAGGTGCAACCTGGGAGCACAAGGAAGTTAAGTGACATGCTCAGGGTCACACAGTATGCACGTGGGGGCTGTGGAATTCAAACCCAGGTCTCCAGGTTTGCAGCTTAGAGTATTAAACCACTGCTCTATACTGCCTCCAATAGTAATGGTTAACTGTACCATTCTCTGTGGCAAAAAAGCATAAGTGAGCCTAGATTCAGCAAGTACTTTCAGGGCAAAGTGGCAAATAACTAATGGCCTTCTGCAGGTTTCAGGGGCCCTCTGACCCCTTTACCGATCAAGGAGACCAACATATTAGCAACCCTATTTATTGCTGTTATCGAATGTTTTTGTCTAATTTGTCTTGTTTGCTTTTTTGTCAATCTACTGACGTGGAACCTTTCTAAAAGAGCTCTTGGCTCAAAGGTATTGTAATCGGAGATATAAATAAATAAACCCTGATGTTAAATATCGGTATGTACCCTGTGGCTCACCCTTGCCCCATACCACAGCAATATTTAGTTTGGAGAGGTGGAGTATTTTCACCCCTTATTTCATATGGATGACGGGCCCATCAGGACACTCCTGCCCAAAATCAGCTCTCATACTAGTCCCTGCCACCATTAGGATGAGGGAAAAGAACGTAAGAAAAACAGGTTAAAAATAAGAAAGCTGTAGTTAACTCAAAGATTTTCTCACTGTGATTTTTAAAAATGAGTAACTCCACTTTGTTGTTGCCACCCCAACCCATGAAGAAGATCATAATCCACCCCTGGAGATGTGAGAGCCCCAAAGCCAGTATCTCACCTGTTATGCATCCTGCTTGCATATAAGTAAACTCAGAGAAGTCGTCTCCTTGTCAATGATGGGATGGAATCTGCAAAGGCAGAACAAGCTAAGTCCTTTAGAAAATCACTAAGTCATTTGTCTCCAGTTTTACCTGGTCCTGCAGCCAGTTGAAAATCCTCCTCTGCTTGTAGAGGTTCTGTTTTAAGTTGTTATTTGTGGCATTGCGTCAGGTAGGGGGTTGCGCCAGTTGTAAGTCCACCATTTCTCCATGTTTTCTCTTTGCCAGGGTTGCCCACATGGATGTTGCAGGAGAGGCTGCTACCACTGATCCATTTTGTTTTTTTGCTGCTGCCATTGCTTCTGTTTTAACTCCAACACCTTAAAACCCCTCAGCACCTCCTCTACCTTAATTCCTTGCATGTGAAGGAACCCTTTAGCCTCATCTAAAGTTTCATACAGTGTGGAACCTGTGACAGTAAACACTCTCAATCTGACTGGAAATTCAGTGTGGGCACAGATCCCTCAATTTTTAAGATCTTTTTGGATTAGGACTGTTTCTTCATTTTTTGGATGTTACTGTGGCCAAAGTTATGCTCAAAATATAGTCTAGTGTTGTCAAACAATACCTCCTTCTTTGCCCAAGTCTCATCTGGCCTTATAGACTTTGTGGGGGAGGGGAGAACAACAGTGCCTGGTGAGCCCTGATGATATTAATCACATAGTCCAGACCCAGAGTAAGTACCTCCATCAGAAAGCTTTCAATAAATTGTAGCATGTCTCCTGTCTCTGTCTTTGTGGGATCCCATATATTCTTATATTGTTCCACTGACTGCGGTTTTCCAGTCTTCTAGCTTGGCTTCAAAGTCTCACTCTTTCTGGTGTAGCTGCAGCAGAGCATTGCTGCGAAAGTCTGTAGTTTCTGAAATCTCAGTAACATGGAATTCCAGTACAGCCATTTGATTTTTGTCAACATGGAGGTCCCGCCTGTCGTCAGTCGCTGCAATATCAATTCTCTTGAGCGTCTCACTGATGTGTTTAAGCTCTCTGTAGAGCTTTCTGGGGGTGATTGTTTAATTCTCTTTGCTCTCCTCAGACTCGCTGTCTGTCTGTGCAGGTGAAGGTGGCCTAGATGATGAGCAGCTCCTGCTGCGGCCTTGCTTCTCTGACCACAGCATCACTAATTTCGCCGTTGGTGTAGACTTCAAATCGCTAAAGCATTACCTTGTAGGCATACTGTCCATCATGTACAGAACATATTTGTTGTTGGATTTAGCTAGTTTTGATGGCAGGATGGTATTTGATTAAGTTGAATTGCACAGAGCTCTCGGTTAAGGCAGCCACCGTTTACCATGATCTCTGGAAGTCTCTTTAGCTTTAATATGTCACTTGCTGTGCTAGCAGCCTGCCCAGCATGCAAACAACAGTTAGCACAATCCAAACCTCTGTTAGTACTATGGTAACTGTTCTAGTAGGCTGCTCATATAGCTTGTTATTTTGATAGCAAGATTTTGATATCTGACTCTGTGTTTTAAGGGAATCCCTCCTGCCTTGCTTAATTCCTGGACACCCAAAGGCAATCTATAATGATTGGATTCCTCCAGACCCTAAATCCTTGGTTTTGTAGGGCCAGTATTAGTCAGATCCAATCAGATGCTTCCCCTAACCTGCAGCGCACTGTTTCCAGGTTAATGTCATTACCTTCTGACAGCATATCTTTGAGGGAGTGATGGAGGAGCAGTCTGCTTCATTGACGATGCTAGGCAGACTGACCAATTAATGGAGGCTGGAGATAACTTGGTGTGGGTTTGAGCCTAGACAAGACTAGCCTGGCTACCTGTGGAGGGGTAGAGGATTTTTAAAATTGTTTTATTTTTTTCCTAATTTTTAGGACAAATTACATGTAATGAACATTGTGTACATGGGGGTGGTTAAGTTCTAATACTTGCCGATTATTCAGAAAAAAGATACATGCACTCCACTATCCTTTACTGTTTATTTATATTTATGGTGAGGGCAGTTGGGGGGCATCCTGTTTCTACGCAAATTCATTTTAGAAATTACAGGAAACAGTGTGGTGGACTGCTGAAATCTGTGCCATTGTGAGAGACCGTCATCCAAAAAAAGTCCAGGATTTGCATATTTCTAAAGAGTTAGCTTGTTTCATGCACCAATGAACCCTGTAGTCACTGGGAGCCCTGTTCTTAAAGGAGCCCCACACAGACGCATTATACCTCATTGTGTTGCAAATGTCATTTTTAATGTAGTTTATCATTATAGTCCTGCGAAAAATAGCAGTGAGCATCACTTGGGTTGCCCAAAGCCTTTTGATAATGTGGCATACTGAAATATACTTCCTTATGTCCAGTCTAGCACTGACACTTCAATGTATTACTTGTGTCCTCTTGTGTGCCCACCGCTCATTCTTTTCCCCAAATTCCTCATAGCTAGTACCTAGTATACCCTTCATAATTTATGTATTAGGTCACCTCTTAAAAAATCAAAATTCTAGGCTAAACAGTCCTAAAGCTTCTTATCAGTTTTCACAGTTTCTCCCCCCATTCCATCAGTCATTTTAGTGAACCTCCTATGAACCCTCCCTAGTACATCTACAGCCTTCTGAAGATGCAGTGACCACAATACTCAAGGTGTGGCCTCACATGTGACCTATACAACAGGTTTACCAAATAGTTTAAAAGAACAGGCAGAAAGGAAACTCAAGACGATGCATCTACAGTGAGAGACTGGGGGGGGGGGTATCTGAACTGGAAATGCTGAAAAGCTTTCCTCGCACTTTAAGCTTATGAATTAATTTTTAAATGAAAGTTTCAGTTACATTGAAGGCAGCCATCACCCATTATCATTTCAGAGGTGTAGCTGAGGGTCCCTCTTGTGTGTTGCTGTGGCCAAAAGTAGCTCTCTGGAAAAGAGAAATGGAAGGGAGTGCCCTCCAGTCAGCAATAAATCCACAGGAAACAGTGAAATGACAAAATTAATGAGTCCCTGATAACAGAAATATTTCATTTTATTACAAGAACAAACAGAGCATTTAGAGTCAAAGTCTGAAGTTGTATGCAGCCAGGGCTATAAAGCTTGATTACATGTGGGGAAAAGGATGCAGCCTGCTCAAGACAGCTAGCTGCCCTGGGGTGCAGAGAAACATCAGTGGTCCAAAATGTACCCCATAAAAGGGTAAAGCTAGGGTACTGAGGTGTATCAATGGTGTGAATCAGGACCCAATAAGAACAGCAAAGCTTGGGTACTGAGGTAAATCAATGATAAACAGGACGACATATTAAGAGCAAATCTGGTGTAATAAAGTAAATTAGTGATCCATAATGGGACCCAATAACACAGGTAAAGTTTGGGCACTGAGGAGAATCTGTGATCCCAATTCAGGACCTAATAACAAGAGCAAAACTGGGGTACTGAGGTAAATCAGTGATAAAGGGGACCTTGAGACCCCACAGCAAGAACAAAAGTAGGATATTAAGATGAATCAGTGAAGATCTGTCAACACTGGTGCATGTGTTTGTGACATCTAGACTGGGCTACTATAATGTGCTGTACCTCGGGTTAGTGAAAGTACCTTACAACGCTTGCAGCTGGTGCAGAATGCAGTGGCCAGATTACTGACTGGCCACTAGCCACTCAAGGTCTAGTCATGTGACCCCATTTCTACATGATCTGCACTGGCTGCCTGTGAAGTGATGTGTTACCTTCAAGGTTAGTTTACTGCTCTATAAAGCCCTACATGAGTTGGGCCCTGGTTACCTTTCTGATCTTTTGAATCCTCTCCAGTCCTCATACGCCTTCACTCCTCCGGGAAAGGTCTCCTCTCACTCCAAAGGGCCCGGATTAAGTCCTCTGGGATCATATGTTTGAGGTTGCTGACTCTCTGCTGCAGAATATTTTGCCTAGGGGATGGAGGGGGGCCCCCCCTTGATGGAGGCCTTTAATTTTAATTTATTGATTTGTTGATTGTTTTGTTTTCATTTGCCTGTCTATATCTGTACGGTGTCTTGAACCTCCAGGGAAGAGTGGCTTATATATAAATTTACTACTAAGACTACAACTACAAAATGGGACCCCATAGCAAGATCAAAGCTGGAGTACTAAGGTGAATCAGTGATAAATGGGACCCTAATAGCATGAGCAAAACCGGCATACAAAGGTGACTCAGTGAAAACCGGGAACCCACAGCAATTACAATGCTGAGGTACTGCGGCGGATTGGTGCTAAATGGGACCCCATAACAAGAGCAAAAATGGAGTACTAAAGTGAATCAGTGTTAAATGAGACCCTATACGAAGAGCAAAACTGGGGTGTGTGGGAGAACCATTGATTCAAAATGGGACCTTATAACACAGGCAAAGCTGGGGTGTTCAAGTGAATCAATTGTTAAAACATGGGCACAACAACAAATGTGCAGCTGGGTACTGAGGTGCATAAGTGGTTCAAAACAGGTGTAACTCCCTCTGTGGAATGCAGATAACTGATTGTTGTACCAATCTCCACAGACTCCTGCTGTGTAGCAGGGGATCGATGCAGAGGAGATTTGTAAAGAATGGTACACTTGCGTAAATGGTTTGGACTCTGGGAGCAACCCTCTGACCTCTAGGAACAACCAGTCCAAAGATTTCCTGTTAAAGTTACCTCAAGGGCCTTTGGGAAAAGGGGGACAGTTGATTCTGGTGCTTTTTCTGGACTAATCTGAAGTTGTGGTGAGTACATGACAGGCTAGGGACCAATGGGGGCTGCCTAAAGACTTCTGCTATACAAGTGGAACTGTGCTGAAGGCTGGCAGATCTGATGGAGATATCTTGTGAAGACAGGACCGGTTGTCCTAGGACAGAGTTCATGCTGTTCCATTCTAGACATTTCATCTGGTAGACAAACTAAGGAATCTGCTAAATTGGTGAGCAATATAAAGTGGTATTTGCATGTTAGCCAGCATGATTGACGATGAAGAAGAAACAGCACAGAGCAGAGATGCTGAAATCCCCAGCTGCTGATCTAGGTCCTGCATCAGGCACTACAGCCAGGTGTCGGGTTGCCACTGGCTTTAGGGTTCAGAAGCTAGGATGTGTGGGTCAGCCTGTGACATTAGCAGTCAAGGAAAGCATGAGCAAAAGAGTCAGCTGCAACTCCAAAAGGAATCCAAAAAGCCAGCCCCTGAGAGTAGTGGGATGAGCCAGAAGAAGGAACCTGACTGGTCCTGAGGAAGCATAGGAGATGGAATCCCTGAGGCTCGCTGCACATGCAGGAACTGTCCGGTTGGGGAACAGTGAGTAAAATTAGAGCTTGCTCTTGCTTCATGGAAAACACTGTTTGTTGGGACCTGTTTGTAAGCTGGTCATCAAGCCGTATTACAGACACATCATGTTCTTAAGTCTCACAGCAATTTTAGCAATTGTATGGCCTTTGAGTTTAGGGAAATGATTGAGCAGGCTGCTCACTGTTGTTTTAAAGTGCACCACTTCCAGCCAACCCTTGGGTCCATCAGTGCATCTACAACATTTCAACTCTGTATACTCAGTAACTGTTACATAGGAGCTTCCATAAGATTTATAGGGGAATCCTGATACCAGGTGGTAGATGGTAGTAGCCTCTAGTACAGCAGGGTTCATCATTTAAAGGGTCCTGTGCAGTGCAGTGTGGAATTGGCAAAGTACAATGGCTACCCTTGGTCAGAATTTGTTAACAGTAGCCTGGGAGGTTTAATATTTGTCCACAGCTGCTAACAGCGCAGTTATTGGCATCCCAGGTGATTAAAGTTAGACCAATTCTATGCAGGGCACTGGAAGACCGGTCATAGTGGTTCAACTATTTGCACTATACTTTTTCCCCTTTTGGGCTGCTCTTGAAATAAAGTTGTATTTTATTGTTGAGGCCATCTCTCATTTTTGTCTCCAAAGTATTGATGCGCATGCTAATTGTAGGGGACTGTTGCATTTGTCTGGGGTTTAAGGGAGGAGTGACCACAGTGGTGAGGTGGGTAGATACAGCTTCCCAGAGGTTTGTGATGATCAGTCATCAAGCCCACTTAAATCTTTCTCAGGGTGGAGGTACCATGCATTTCTGTTTCTTTAGATATGATCCCTCACTCACTGTGAATGAAAAAAGAACCCAGGAGCCACCAACAACCTCTGTGGCAGCCCAGGGGCGGTGTAAGGTAGTGGTGCCTTACCCATAAGGCATTTAGGAAGGGGTAGCATCTGCCCCACAGGGGCCCCATAACAACAGTAAAACAGAGGTATTGAGGTGAATCAGTGATCTTAAATGGGACCCAATGAAAGGACAAAGCTAGAATATTGAGGTGAATCAGTGACAAATGGAACCCTATAACAAAAGCAAAGCTGGGGTACGCAGGTGAATCACTGATCCAAAACAGGACCAGTAACAAGAGCAAATCTGAAGTACTAAGGTGAATCAGTTACCCAAATCTGGACCTCATAAAAAGGCAAAGCTGGGGTACTGAGGTGAATCAGTGATCATAAATGGGACACCATAACAGGATCAGAACTGGGGTACTGAGTTGAATAAGTAATCCAAAATGGGACCCTTTAACAATGGATACAATGGGCACAGATGCAGTACTGTAGTGAATTAGTGACTCAAAACAGGATTCCCTATCAAGGGCAAAGCTGTGGTACTGAAGTGAATCAGTGATGAAAACTGGACCTTATAACTGACAAAACTGGGGTGAGGATGCTGGGGTACATCAATGATCCACAATAGGATCCCATAGGAGTGGCAAAGCAAGTGTTCTGGTGTACATAGGTGATCTAGAAGTGAGCATCATAACAGACAAAGCTGAGGTACATCATGGCTCAAGAAAGGGACATCATAACAGGGGCACTGCAGTATGTTACAGATTAAAAATGGGTCCCCATAACGTATATGATGCAGTACAGAAACTCTTAGAAAGGCCAAAATGAGGGTCCGAGGGAACAGAGCTGATTTAAAGAGCTATTCCAGGTACAGTGCACTCCTGGATACGTAGAGTACAGTGCCTGATCAATCCTACCACAGAGTAAATCACAATACACCAGTGCAAAGCACTAGTCTGAATGACAAACCACTGCATAGGGAAATCTGGGTCTCTCAGAACTTGCTGAAACAAAGGACTATAGGTAACTACCATAAGGCAGTAGTGGGAGTCCAAGTCCTTACCAGGACAAGAAACAACCCCAGGGTAACACAAGGGACCACAGAGCCCAACACTAATGCAAATGGGTAAACACCATGGGAGTAATACTGCTCTCCCAGTGCTGATTCAGACAGGTAACTATCATGGGGTAATACTGAGATGCAGTGCTAATCCAAGCAAGTAACTACCATCAGGTAACACTGGAGTCTTCTAGCTAACCCAAACAAAAGCTACAATGGAGTTGTACTGGTGCCACAAGGCTAATCCAAACAGGTAAATGCCAAAGATAATACAGAGGCCCCAGTGCTAACTAAACAGTAAACTACTTTACTAAGCAGTTCTACACGGGCCTCAGTGCTGATCCATTTCATAGCAATGCCGTAATAGAGGGGCTTCAGTTCAATTCCAGTTAATTGCAATGTGGTAATACAGGGGCAGCAGGACTAATCCAAACAGATAACTGCCATGGGATGATAATGGGTCCCCACCGCTAATCCAAATCAGTAAACAACATGGGGTGAAACAAGTTTGCAGGCTAATCCAAATAGGTAACTACCATGGAGCAAAACTGGAGTCTCTAGGCTAATCCAATCAGATAGCTACCATGGGGTAATACTGAGGTCTCCAGGCTAATCCAATCAGATAGCTACCATGGGGTAATACTGAGGTCTCCAGGCTAATCCAAACAGGTAGCTACCATGGGGTAATACTGGGGTCTCCAGGCTAATCCAAATAGGTAACTACCATGGGGTAATACTGGGGTCTCCAGGCTAATCCAAACAGGTATTTACCATGGAGTATAACTGGGATCTCCAGGCTAATCCAAACAGGTAGCTACCATGGGCTATACCTGGGGTCTCCAGGCTAATTCAAACAGGTAACTACAATGGTGTCTCCAGGTTAATCCAAACAGGTAACCACCATGGGGTAATACTGGGGCATCCAGGCTAATCCAAACTGGTAGGTACCATGGGCTATAACTGGGTACTCCAGGCTAATCCAAACAGGTAGCTACCATAGGCTATAACTGGGGTCTCCAGGCTAATCCAAACAGGTAACTACAATGGGGTCTCCAGGCTAATCCAAACAGGTAGCTACCATGGGCTATAACTGGGGTGTCCAGGCTAATCCAAACAGGTAACTACAATGGGGTAAACTGGGGTCTCCAGGCTAATCCAAACAGGTAGCTACCATGGGTAATGCTGGGGTCTCCAGGCTAATCCAAACAGGTAGCTACAATGGGCTAAAACTGTGGTCTCCAGGCTAATCCAAACATGTAGATACCATGAGCTAAAACTGGGGTCTCCAGGCTAATCCAAACAGGTAGCTACCATGGGGTAATGATGGGGTGTCCAGGCTAATCCAAGCAGGTAACTACAATTGGCTATAACTGGGGACTCCAGGCTAATCCAAACAGGTAACTACAATGGGGTCTCCAGGCTAATCCAAATGGGTAGCTACCATGGGCTATAACTGGGGTCTCCAGGCTAATCTAAACAGGTAACTACCATGGGGTAAACTGGTGTCTCCAGGCCAATCCAAACAGGTAACTATAATGGGGTAAACTGGGTCTCCAGGCTAATCCAAACAGGTAGCTACCATGGGGTAATGCTGGGGTCTCAGGCTAATCCTAACAGGTGGCTACAATGGGCTAAAACTGTGGTCTCAGGCTAATCCAAACATGTAGATACCATGGGCTAAAACTGTGATCTCAGGCTAATCCAAACAGGTAGCTACCATAGGCTATAACTGGGGTCTCCAGGCTAATCCAAACTGGTAACTACAATGGGGTCTCCAGGCTAATCCAAACAGGTAGCTACCATGGGCTATAACTGGGGTGTTCAGGCTAATCCAAACAGGTAGCTACCATGGGGTAAACTGAGACCTCCAGGCTAATCCAAACAGGTAGCTACCATGGGGTAATGCTGGGGTCTCCAGGCTAATCCAAACAGGTAGATACCATGTGGTAAAACTGGGGTCTCCAGGCTAATCCAAACAGGTAGCTACGATGGGGTAAAACTGGGGCCTCCAGGCTAATCCAAACAGGTAACTACTATGGGGTAAAACTAGGGCCTCCAGGCTAATCCAAACAAGTAACTACCATGGGGTAAAACTGGGGTATCCAGGCTAATACAAACATGGGGTAATACTGGGGTCTCAGACTAATCCAAACAGGTAGCTAACATGGAGTAATACTGGGTGTGTGCAACACTTCTATTTTATTACAACTAGGATTACAAGTACCTTTGAGCCAGCTCTTTACAAAGGTTCACACAGAGAACAAATACAATGCAGTTAAAGAAATAGGAACAAACAATAAATAGGTTGGCATATTAGGTTACAATGGTATATCAATACAATAGCTAGAATAAGTAGAATGTATACATGGGAACACAGAGTAACAGAGGGATGAGTAGGAGGGAGGGTGGAAGATGAAGATAAACGTAAGGAGCAAAGTTGGAGAGGGCAGGAATTGCAGGCAAAGGGCATGGTCATCAACTGGGACCAGGCTGAAACTAGTCAACAAAAAGGGAAAGATCATTGAGGGCTCAGAAGAGGCAGGGGGTGAAGGGGGAGAGTCAGGAGTGGTGAAAAGAAAGAAATAAAAAAGTAACATAGAGGAAAAGGAGGGGGTGGAGATGTGGTAGGTGATAGTTGGAGGGAACAAAAACGAGAGGGCTGAGGAGATTATAGGTAACATTCGCAGGAGCTAGAGTTAATAAGGTGGAGGTGGAGTTTATGTTTGAATGAGTCAAGGGTGGTAGTGGAGGAGATGTCAGGATTGAGTGCATTTAACCAGCTAGGCGCTCTGAAGGCAAAGGATCTTTGGCCCTGAGAGATGTGACAGCGGGGAACCTGAAGGAGCTGGTATTCAGAGCCCCTGGTGTTACATGGCTTTAGTCTAGAACTAAGCAGTGCTTGAACTCCCGTGAAGCAAGGCCCATGGTTACTTTCTTTGCCATAATGCAGGTTTGGTATTTCATGCAATTGAAAGTTGAAGCCAACCAGATCGGGCATACAGGTCACATGTATGTGAGACGATGAGCACCAGAGATAAGCCTGCAGGCCTTGTACTGGAGTCTCCAGGCTAATCCAAACAGGTAGCTACCATGAGGCAAAACTGGGGTCTCCAGGCTAATCCAAACTGGTAGCTACCATGGGGTAAAACTGGGGCTTCCAGGCTAATCCAAACAGGTAGCTACCATGGGGTAATACTGGGGCCTCCAGGCTAATGCAAACCATCAAGTACCGTGGAGTAAACTGGAACCTCCAGGCTAATCCAAACAGGTTCCAAAATTAACAGGTGCTACCCTTGTTTTATTCACACAAATGAAATCACATTTCTGATTAGGGATGCTATTGGTTTTGTGGCAATTAACAACAAACAGAGTCCAGTGCCCCTCTCCCATGGTAAATCTGAGAGGTTAACATTTCTTTCTCACCAAATTGGCTATTTTCTTACTTTTATTGACATGGAAAAGGGGTTCTTTTACTTTTAGGCCCGGATATTCAAACTGCGCCATTCTAGGCGCAAGCCCATAGCTGCTCAAAATAGTTAGCAGGGGGTGTGGCGGGCGATATTCCAAAGGAGTTGCGTATTGAGCAACCTTTGAATATCACCCCCAGCCACACAGTGGAACTTGCGCCCACCGCAAGTTGTCAGAGTTGAGCATTAAACTTGCGGTGGCGCAAGTACCATTGCGCCATGCGCAAATTTCCGATATTCAAAAGGTGACATGCAAATGGGGCCATAATTCATGCAAGGCGCAGGGGGGGCCATTTGCATCTGATTATGGCCCCATTTGCATGCCATTAGCATGTAGGTGCGCCGATCCCCGAGGACTTGCGCCTGGCCGCTCTGCCAGGCAGCAGCCGTTGGGGACCGACGCACCCTGCAGCCCGATCGCGGGCACAACGTGAAAACAACCCCCGCCCACACATCTCCCAATGCCCGATCGCGGGCAGAAAGTATCATGAACCCCCGCCCACACATCTCCCAATGCCCGATCGCGGGCAGAAAGTATCATGAACAAGATCAGAGGGCTGTTGGTTCAGTTCCCACATCTGGCACTTGGGTTAATTTCCCTGTAGTGCAGCATGAGATGGGTGCTGCACTTCTGAGGTGCCGCCTTTCGGATGAGACGTTAAACCGAGGTCCCATCTGCTTGGATTGGTGGTAGTTCAGGTGGATGTTAAAGATCCCATGGCACTTATCGAAAAGAGTAGGGGAATTTCCCCGGAGTCCTGGCCAAATTTCCCTCATTCACTAAAAAATACCACCAACAGATTAATCTGGTTCAAGGTCATTTGGCATTCATCTGTATCCCCTCCCGGGTCGTGCCTGAAAATAGGCAGGATTTGTCTAGTGCACTTACCCGTCAACAAAAGCTAAATAAATAAATGAACCCCGCCCACACATCTCCCAATGCCCGATCGCGGGCAGAGCGTGAAAACAACCCCCGCCCAAATAGCTCCCAATGCCCGATCGCGGGCAGAATGTAAAGACCCCCAACCCGTATATCTCCCTGGTGGTCCAGTGGACGTAATGCCCGATCGCGGGCAGAATGTCCAGTGACAACCCCCAAACATCTCCCTGGTGTCTAGTGTCCCCCCACCCCACCCACCCACGAAGCCCCTACCACCCGCTCCCCGCAGCGGCGGGCGGCAGCATCCCACCGCCTGCTGCCCGCCCGCCCGCTGACTGACTGTCCGGTAAGGCTGCACGCCCATTGGTGCAGAGCTAGAGCCAATGGGCGTGCAGCTCCTGCCCATGACAGTCCAGATTTGTGAATGAACCCATTCACAAATCTGGACTGTCACCTACAATAAAGAGCTGCATGCCCGTTGGCTCTAGCTCTGCACCAATGGGCGTGCAGCCCTACTGATAGTCAGTCTGGTGGGCTGCAGGTGGTGATGTTCGCTCGCCGCTGCCGGGGAGTGGGGTGGTGGGGCTTAGGTTGGGTGGTGGAGGGACAATGGACACCAGGAGATGTTTGGGGGTTGTCACTGACATTCTGCCCGCGATCGGCATTACGGTCCACTGGACCACCAGTGAGATATTCGGGTTGGGGGGTCTTTTACATTCTGCCCGCGATCGGGCATTGGGAGCTGTTTGGGCGGGGGTTTCATGATACTTTCTGCCCGCGATCGGGCATTGGGAGCTGTTTGGGCGGGGGTTTCATGATACTTTCTGCCCGCGATCGGGCATTGGGAGATGTGGGTGGGGGTTCATGATACTTTCTGCCCGGCGATCGGGCATTGGAGATGTGTGGGGGTTGTTTTACGTTCTGCCCGCGATCGGGCTGGTGGGGGCACAGGGACTGAGTTGGGGGCCAGCCACGGGTGGCAGCTGCTGTGTTGCTCCCTGCAATACAGCAGCTCACCTGTGGGTGGCCCTCAACTTGATCCTTTTTTTATTGGCTCAAAGTTGTGCAGGCGCAGGTTGGGGGTTGCGCATGCACAACTCTGCACAACCCGACTGAATATCGGGTTGCGCAGTTTATGCATGGTTCCTCCCCCTCCTGTTGAGCATGCATTCATGTGCATTGCGCTGTTGCTCAACCTGTTTTCAGTGGTGCAACTGCCTCCTGCTGAATATCGCAGAATGGCACAATGTAGGACATGCGCATGCGCAACCCTGTTGCGCATGGCTCAACCCTTTTGAATATCTGGGCCTTAGTCTTCATTTTACAGCTGCAATGTGAACAAGCCAAACCACCAGATGCCAAAGTGGAACCCCAGAGTTTGGTCCTAACTATGCTATGCCTGTAGTGGCTACTCATATAGAGTGTGTTGTCTAAACTGGCTCTTTTAAAGTGTTTCCACATAGGTAATTCACAGGTGATCAAAGGGAAACTTAGAAACAAAGAACTTGACAGCAGATAAGGACCACTTGGGCCACTTAGTCTGCCTACTTGTCCCTCCCTATACTGTCACCACTGACCCTACTCGAGCTTTGGCTCTCCCCCACCCACACTTCCCAGCTGAGATCCTTTCTATCTATCCCATGCATGCATGCTTGAACCACACCAGTGTTTTTGCCACTATCAGCTCCACTGGAAGGCTATTCCAGGCATCCACCACACTCTAAGTGAAGTACCTTCTCTGCCACTAGGTAGAGGCAGGCCTGGATATTGTGGCCATTATTAAGTTGTGTTGCTCAGGAAACCACAAATAGGACATGGCCATACCAGACTATAGTCAGTTCAGGAAAGATAAGGTGGGAAAGAAGGAAGAGGGTGGTGCTGTGTGTAAGGGAGGGTATCAAGGCAATAGAGACAAAGGGAATCCAGTGGGGAATGGAGGGGTTGGAGGTACTGTGGGTCACCCTGGGGACAGGAACTAGAGTCACTATTCATACTGTCATGATCTACAGACCTGCAGCTTAGGAGGAGAAACTGGGTCACGCACTGGTGGAAGCCATTAGCACAATTGCAGAAAAAGGGGAGGTGATTCTGATGGGGGTCTTCAGTTTGCCATATATAGATTGCAGCCTCCCAGCCTCAGCATCAGTTAGAAGGAGGGACATCCTAGGCTCCCTGCAGAAGGTGTTTCTCAGACAGCTAGTCAGGGAGCCCACTCATGATGGGGCAACACTGTGCCGGTATACCATCAGGATCGTGCTGAAGTGTTAGTGAAATGAATTGCATGGAGACATAAATAGAGTAAGTGAAAACAGCTACATGGATTTAACAGTGGGGATGTTATAGCAGTGTTCATGTAGCTGTTTTCGCTCGGTAACCCATCAAAATCACGACTGCGGAATGGCGACTTGTGACAACCGCGAGGGAATCATGACACCAACACCTTTACGTGACCGACTGTTCTTACCATCTCCGAGTGGTGCCCCCCCAAGTTAGAATTCTTAAAAAGGTGGGTGTGGGGGACAAACTGGTCACATTGCGTGTTCGATGTCCTTGTCACGGGTCACCGTTCCGCAGTCATAATTATGACATGGAACCTTTTTCACTCATTCTGAGTAGCTGAAGTTCAGTAGCGTGTGCTGCCTACCTGAGCTGGCAGCATAATGTAGAGGTTAGAGAGATAGCCTGTGAATGGGCTTGCTACATCCACCAGACCTGGGTTCAATTCTGGGAGCTTGTTTTTTTTTTTTTTTTTTTTGGTGTCTGTCATGGCCTTGTCCCCCCCCCCAAGTTGCGTCCTCCCTGGAGTTATAATAATACATCTGCCCCCCTCCTGACCTTCTCCCTCCAGAGTTCAAATAATAAATATCCCTACCTGAGCTGCATCCCCACCGAGTTGGAATAGTAACCCCCAAGTTACACTCCTCCAGGTTCTGTCCCCTCCAGTTGGATCCATGGCATCCGTGGTATGCTAATAGTAAAGCGTGCTATGTCTGAGTTGCAGTATTTTGGTATAGTGCAATTTACCATTCAGCGGTTTTCTGTGTGCCTTTGTTGATGTTGCTGTGCTTTCTTTGAGTACTTACGGGTGAATCTACTGGACTGGGTGCTCACAACAGGGACAGTATTACAGACATCAAGGTGGGAGGCCACCTGGGGGTCAACAATCAGGGACATCCTAGATTCTGCAGGAAGCATTTCTCAGGCAGCTAGTCAGGAGCCCACTCATGATGGGGCAATACTGAACCTGTGCTCATCAACAGGGGCAAGGCTACAGACATCAAGGTGGAGGCCACCTGGAGACCAGCAATCACAGTACAGTGTGGTTCAACAAGAGGACGGCAGAAGAAACAAACCACACAAGGACGTAGGTCTCGGACTTCAAGAGGGCAGGTTTACAAAAAAAAATGGGCAATGCCTCAGAGACACCCTAGCAGGGGTGATTACTTGGGAGGCTTGGAGGAACTGTGGGCTAAGTTAAGGGAAGGAATAGTAAAGGCAACAAACTTTTGTGCAAAGGAAATAAACAAAAGCAGGAATAAGAAAAGAATGCTATGGTTCTCAAAGGATGTGTCTGAAAAGGTAAAGGTTAAAAGGGTACCACACAGGAGGAATAAAGAGACACAGAGGGAAGAGGATAGGGAGGTATGTCAGGAGAAGCAGAGGGAGCAGGAAAAGCAGTGATGAGCACAAAGGCGCAAAACTGAGGAAAGACATCACCGTTTTATTGGACACTATTAATGACCATTGCCTGTGCAATACAATTGGTCAACTAAGGCACTTAAAAATCCTCCAGTCTTTATTGAGACCAGGAATCTTAAAAATTTGACACCTGCTTTGGTTATTGCTAAATGCTGTAAAATTGATTGGTTGATTCTTAAAACCATTAAAAACAATGATAATTATATTCATTTATTTTCTCAACTGGTGAATACTGTAATGGATAAGATTGCCCAAAAAAAACATACACTCATCAAGGCCAATAAGAATAAATGGGTTGATGAGGATCTTTGAAACTTATGAGAATTTGGGATAAAGCCTGGAAAAAGTACAAAAAAAACCCAGGATTATTCCGATTTAACAACCTATAAACAATGTAGGAACCAATGTAAAACAGAGATCCGTAAATCTAAAAGAAATAATTTTCTTTCCAAACAGGCTAGATATTCTATAAAGCCCCTAAATACTTGACAATTATTGAATGACTTAATGGGAAAGAGTCACAAAGAAATGGAGTTTGCTGTCCAGCCATATTTCCCCTGTGTTGCGCACTCTGCATTGGCTGCCTGTTCAGCGGTGGATCACCTTTAAAGTCGGTTTACTGACTTATAAAGCCCTACACGGTTTGGGTCTGAGTTACTTACAAGAGCTTTTGCATCCCTACTGCCCCCTGCAACCGTTCCACTCAGCCGATGAGGGATTGCTAGAGATTCTCAGGGTGTGCCTGAAGAGTTCTGGGGCACAGGCGTTTGTCTTTGCTGCCCCTACCCTGTGGAATTCTATACCTCGTCAGATACGAGAGTGCCAGACAGTGGAGAGCTTTAAAACTGCTCTTGAAACACACCTGTTCTGGCTGGCCTTCCCTGATTTCTGATTTGGTATTTCTGATATGGTATTTGGATGTGTATATTTATTGATATTTGTCAATAAGTTTTAGAGTGTTTAAAATGTTTTAAAGTTTTAAGATTGTACAGCACTTTGGTATTTATGAACTGCACTTGATAAATAGTTTATTATTATTTATTATTAGGGATGGAGACAATCTTATAAGGGAACCTTTACACCTGGCCAAATTATTTAATAATTTTTTCAGTGATTTAGACTAATATTTAAACAAGGGTAGTTCAACTATACTTCCTATTGATACCACGGTACCCAGTTCTGCCCCACAATTTTACTTTTAAAGCACTTACCCCATTGTCAGGGATTATGTGCTTAGTATGATCCTAAACCAAAAACTAGTTATGATAGTCTTGATGATAGGTTTATAGGATTATCGGGTCCTTAAAGGGACACTGTCAACCCCTTAGGCCTCAAAATGTCCCTAGTTTAAAACACATTTTATGATTAAGCACAGCCTGTAAATGCTGCTGCTGTAACTGTTTTTTTTAATTCTAATTCTATTTTCTTTTAAAAGTGAAAAACAGACTACTCACCACACTGGTGTTATCCACCAAAACATGTTTGTTTATATTCCTTGATCAACTGCCACTGCATCTTGTTGGACTTTGGGAACACCCCACATAAACAACTCATGATGCAGTGAGAGCAGAGGAGATTATTGCTTCATGAGTGGCTACACTGTTTGGGGGTGTTCATAATGCATATAAAGTATGCAATAAGAGTTAATCAAGGATTTGAAACAAAACAAGGTTGTTTATATCATACCATTACCATGCATTTCAGTTATACTAAGACAGGAAGCAGAGAAAACAAACTGCAACATCAATGAATTTTAGAGAAGGTAAGCAATCATAAAATGTGCGTTTTTATCTAGAAATATTATGATGCAAAATGGGTTGACAGTGTCCTTTTAAAATGGGCATTGACATCTTGGCCTCCTCTATAACTGACCTATTTAACCTCTCACTATGTTCAGGTGTTTTTCCCAAGGTGTGGAAAATAGCCATTATAAAACAAATTTATAAGGGTGGTGGGATGTATAGTTTGTCCAATTTTAGGCCGATTTCCCTTCTACTGTCATTATCTAAGATACTAGAGAGAATAGTTCTCGACCAATCTATGGAATTTTTGACTAAATATGATCTTCTTTCTAAATTCCAGCATAGGTTTAAGCCCAAGCATAGTACTGAGATGGCTGTGGTGGGGTTCACTAGCTGCATACAGAGTTGACTTGATAAATGGGACTCTGTGGCCGCTGTTTTGGTGGACCTCACCAAGGATTTCGACTTGGTCAGTCACAGTTTGGTTCGTTCAATACTTTCTGAGGTTAATTTTTCCACCAAGGTTTCCAATTGGTTTGTCAATTATCTTGCTGATAGGACCCATAAAATTATTATTTATGGGATATTATCACAATCTAGAGAAACCAAGTTTGGAGTTCCCTAGGCTCCATACTTGGTCCCATAATCTTTTCATTATACATGAATTCCGCCCTAATAGTGACTCAGTAGTTGCAACTAATGTCCAAAGTGATTTTTGTCATTTCATGATTGGTTAGTTTCTAAACAAATGATATTAAATGAAAAAAAAAAAAAACAAGTACATGGTGTTTTCTGGTCCCAAAACACAGCTTAGTGTTCTTTCCCCAGTGATAGATCTGTATGAGGATATGGTAGAAAAAGTTGAGCATTTTAAATACCTTGGGGTAATTTTGGACTCACATTAACATTTGAAACCCATACAGTATTTCTACAACAATAAAAACCTTTCACCAGAGATTAGGGGCTTACATAGAATCAGACTGTTTTGTCCCCTCAATCAAGGGCACAGCTTAGACATGGTTTTCATTTAGGAATACTTGATTACGGTATTCTCATATATTCATATACCAGTCAAAAAATTCTCTCAAGACTCAAAGTTATATATGGTAGTATACTGAGGTTTGCAACAGGACTTCCCTACAAGATCCATGGATGTAACCTTTTATGAATGGTTAATTTTCCCTCATTGGAAAACAGAATAAAGGTTAAATTAGGTATTTTGCTTTTTAAGGTCTCCAGGGGCCTTCTTCCTTGTACTCTACTGTCTCTTTTCTCCAGAGCCACTAACTCCTTTGGGACCAGGTCCCAGGGTAAAATTCAGTATACGATTCTCAAGGTAAAGAAAACCTTTGGTCAGAAATCATATTCATGCAAGTCTATAGTATTTTTCAATTCCATTCCAGCAAATACAAGTAATTGTCTTTACGAACATTCGAAATTTGCCAGCAGATAAAGGCCTAGAGGTCTATCAAGTCTGCTCGAATGTGCAGCTAGCACCCCTTATTCTGCAGCTGCCCCTCCCTTCCACCCTTCCCCTTCATTAACCCTCCCCCTTGTCCTGTCCCATCCTCGTTTGAAGCAGTCCACTGTTCTACTGCATACCACTTCAGCAGGTAACGCATTCCACCCAACCACCACCCTCTCTCTAAAAAAGTGTCTCCTTCCTCACTCCAGTCTCATATCATAGCCCCTGGTGGCCCTCCCCTCCCTTACTTTGAACAGCCCCTCTGTACCCGTCTTGTTTATTCCTTTCACGTATTTAAAGGTTTCAGTCATGTCACCCCTGTCTCTCCTCTCCTTCAGTGAATACATGTTCAACTCCTTCAACCTCCTCTCGTATGATAAGTCCCCCAGCCCCTTGATCATCTTTGTCACTCTGTGCTGCACCCCCTCCAGTAACTTAATGTCCTTCTTCAGATACGGATGCAGTTACTGCACGCAGTACTCCAGGTGTTGTTTAACTAATGACCTATACAGTGGCAGAATCACCTCCTCCCTCCTCGAGGATATACCCCTTGCAATACAACCCAATATTTTGTTGGTCTTTGCAGCTGCCTTCCTACATTGTGCCGAGTTGTTCATTGACCCTGTAATGAGCACACCCAGATCCTTCTCCTCCTCTGTCTGGGCTAGCTGCACTCCCCCTAGCTGGTAACTCCTCCTTGGGTTCTTCATCTCAAAATGCAGCACCTTGCACTTTTTGGCATTAAAGCCCAGTTGCCAGGTGTCTGATCAGGTTTCAAGCTTTGCCAGATCATCCTGCAACCCCTGCCATCCCCTAGGTCATCCACCACCGCTACCTTGGTATCATCAGCAAACAGACTGATCTTGCTCTTGATGTCCCATGATATGTCTGCAATGAATATCCCAAACAACACTGGTCCCAACACTGAGCCCTGTGGAACACCGTTCATCACTGCCCTTGGGTGTGAGAGCTCCCGCCCACCACCACCCTTTGTTGCCTTCCCTGCAGCCAGTTTCCTACCCATCTCACCAGCTTTGCACCCGTCCCTGTGCCTACTAACTTCCTTCCCAGCCTCCCATGTGGCACTGAGTCGACTGTCTTACTGAAGTCCAGATACAGGACATCCACTGCATGGCCCCTGTCCAGTTGCCTAGTTACCCAGTCATAGAAGTCAACCAGGTTGGTTTGGCAGGATCTGCCACATATGAAGCCATTGTGTCTGCTGTCCTGTAGTCCTTTGGCCTCTAGGAGGGCCACCAGCCTCTTCCTTCAGGATAGTCTCCATTAGCTTACCCACAGTGGATGTGAGGCTCACTGGTCTGTAGTTTCCCAGTTCATCCTTGGGGCCACTCTTGTGGAGGGGCACCACATGAGCCATCCTCCAGTCACTAGGTACACACCCCTTTCTCTTACCATTTATAAAACAAGACTCAAGAAACAAGTTTTTTCTTCATGTTTCTGTACAAACAGTATTTTCAGGATTTAGCCTTTGTAATGTTTTATTATGTAATGAAGTTATGTAATGTATTAACTCATTTTGTATTGTATGTATGAATTTCTATGCATTACTTGCCACTTGTGAAAACGAGTAGTGTTGCCCATCAAGTTATCAAGTATAAAAAATAAAAATGAAAAAAATGAAAGAATAGCTCAAGGGGTAATGAAAGGGGACAAGATGGAATTGAAAAATGCATGGGAGAGGCATAAAGAAACCTTAGTGGTTAGAAAACGGAGGGTAAAGTCAGAGATCAAGTAGGGTCTGCAGTATTGCAGTAGATATGTAAAATGGGCAGACAAGGTGGGCAAAATGGTCCTTATCTACCGACAATTTCTATATTTCTATTACCTTTTTTAGGTACATAGAGAGAGGAAGATGAGGAACGGATTATGAGATTAAGAAGGTGGGTGCAGAAAAAGCAGATATCCTGAACAAATACTTTTTTTGAGTCTTCACAGAGGAAGGGGAAGGGGGAGGGGATGGGTAGCATAAAAGCAGCCTGAGTACTGGGGGAGGGAGGTAGACCAAGTCCATTTACAGTGCAGAGAGTCCTGAAGGGATTCACAGCTCTGAAAGTGGGCAAAGCTATGGGGCAAGATGGAGTACACCCAAGGGTATTGAGGGAGCTCAGGGAGGTACTGGCTGCACAAATATTTAAAGAGAAGTGGTTAAAAAAAACACCTACCTTAAAAACAAACTAGTAGCGTACTACTTAGAAACGTGCTTGTTTTTGTATAAAGTGCTCAAAATCATTGTTACTTACAGGCAGCAAGCAGACCCACAAAAGAAGAGCCAACAGTTTCATGCACAGCACTTTCTCAAGGCTAAATTAGACAAACTAAAGAAGTGCTCATATACAACACGTTCTGGCCAGAGCCAGTATGGCTACAGCTGAGATTGCTGGTGGAACACAGCACTGTCCACCGTGTCCAAGATGGTGGACTGCCACTCGCTACGCCAGCAGCTCATGTTTGGGAACAGACTCTGGACATCAGGGGCCAGCCTGGAGAGAAAGATGTGTCCCAACAGCAGTTTTCCTCCTCCTTTGTGGGGTGGGTGGGGGATTGAATGTTCCACCACAATAAGGTGGCAAAGCTGTCAGAAGTATCCAATGGGAGGGAGGAATCGGAGGATGTCCCTTGTTGTCAGTGAGATGGCATGCAATGGGTGCACATGACACCATTCCTTGACATCCTGTGCTTGGGTGAAGCATGTTGGGAAACCCTAGCGCAGCAGCAGGATAAAGGCCCTGTGGCACAATCAAATCTTGCACAGTCTCATGTTGCACCCTTTATGACATAAGACACTCGGGGGGAGCCATGGATTTATGGAGAAACAGAGCTGCAGGTAGCACCTTTTAGTTGAATGATGGCTAATATCACCAAGCGATGGCCTAACATATTAAAAATAAATATATACATCTACATACACACACACACACACACACACACAAAAATATATATATAAAATGGCACCATTTACTTCAATGGAGTGCACCCTGGCGCCTCTCTACTCAATGTCACAGGCGTCTGAGTGCAGGTGTGGGCCAGCAAATAGGGAAGGGATCACTTACTCACCTCCTTGCTGGCAAATTACAATACCTCTCCTCATGTAGAGCAATTAATCAAAAATGGGAAAAGTATAGCGACTTAACTCCCACAAAGGTAAGGGAGCTTACTCTGCATTGAAAAACACTGAAAGGCATATTAGAGTCTCCAGCCACCAAATGCTGAAGGCATCGCAGCATGGGTTCCTTGCTCAGAAGGTGAACACAACATACACTATTTGTACCATTCGCAAAAGTCTATTTCAAGCCAGCCCACCGGCACAGCGTGGTGGGCTACCACTCATGACGCCGGTGATCCGGGTTCAGGAATGCGTCTGGCTGGAGAGTCAGTGGGGACGGGAGGAGGAGGAGGAGGATTGAGCACCCTAAGGGATGCTCTTCTCCTCCTCTGAGGAGGAGGGAGGTTGTTGCACTACTGCCACTTGGTAACCGTGGGTGGCGGTACAGTTCGGGTTGCCATGAGGGAGAAGAGCATGTTGGCTGGAGCCCAGAGCAGCAGCATGTCTTTGCATGTGCATGCCTCCTTGGGCTTCCTTGCATGCCATCACCCTCAGGGAGGGAGTGGGACCATAAAGGAAGTGAACCCCCCATGCATTAGGATCTCTTGGGTAGGTGGTCACCCAGACCCATAGCATGACCAGCATGGGAACACTGCGGCATGCAACTCTCCTTTAGGACAGCTTCATAGCAAGGGATTGATCTCACAGGGCTGATACCCCTCAGCTGGAGTGTGCTGTGGCATCGGGGCTGATTCACGGGTGAAGCCATGGTGAAAAATAAATAAAAAAAAAGTCTATTTCTAGCAGGTAGAAGTGCTTTGTCAGGTACTGAAAAACAGCCCTGGGGAGCTGAATTGTGCAGGTGATTGGTAGCAGGTTAAGGAGCCTTTCACCTCTAGGTCACTGGTTCGAATCCAGCACAGGCCTGTAGTGGCCAAAAGCCATCATCACTTGAGGGCAGTTTGGTGGCCTATATGAAATGAGTTGTGGTGATCTCCATCCAGTTACCACTGGACAGGTATCCACAAAATCACCTATACAACTGGCACTAATTGGCACCCTTGTTGTCAATCTTACATGAGAGGCCAAGAATTAAGTGGATATGGAATCTGAACTACCCATTTATCCATGTGGCAGACCCTCCATGGCAGGGCGGTGTAGGGAAGTTTGCATTGCTATCACCCGTGCTGTACCTGTCACTGGATGAGCAAAGGACTTCAGGTTCCAGTACTGTCAATTCAGCACCTTCACAAATACTAAAGAAATTTCACACATAGAAACAATTCTTAATGTAAAGTCCATTCCCTGGGAGGATGATGCCTGCGAGCCAGTCTAAGGCGGTGTTCATGGACTCCTGCAAATACACCCTGATACAGACAGGAGGTTGTGTTCTGCCCAGCATAGTAGATGCAGGGCATTTCAGTAATGATCTACGCTGGGTCCCCTGTTTATTCAGGTAGGCCACTACTGCCTAAGAGATTGTCACAGACCATCAAGATCAGTCTCTTGCAGATTCCATGCCCAAAGTGCCTTAAGGCCAGTCACCATCTTTATTTCCAAGATTCTGATGTGTGAGTCTGTCTCAGGTGGACCAATGACCCTGGATCATGTTATCCTTGATATGAGCCACCTATCCCACGCAGTACCTTGTCAAGTGAGTGCTACCAGAATAGTACTGCACTACACGGCACTAGTCTGGTAAGCACTCACATGGACAGCGAGTGGGGTTTTACAGTGCTTGCTGTAAGTGCTTCCCTGGTTGCTGTCCATGGCCTGGTAGAAGGACATGGGCAGAAAGGAACAGAAGGCTGGTTGAGCTGCTCCTGTGGCATGGAGGGCTGGGGCATGGAGCAGCTTGGTTAGTACCAATGGAGAGTAGGGTTCTAATCCTGGTCCTCCAACTTTTGCTGCATTGGGACTTATGTTCTGTTCACAAGGGGCCATAGAAACACTATTCCACAGCCCCACAAATTTTTATTTTTCCCAAGGTACGCTTCTCCTGGAGTGAAAATATTTAAGGCCGGGGGTGCGGGTAGCAATGCCCCCCCCTAAAAAAAAAAAAAAACAGCGCTGTTTTGACCGCGTGCACTATGCCAACGCTATTCTTGTTGGCACTCATTGGACCCAGTGCCAGCCCAGACGGCATCTGTATAGACTCACAGGGGGTCTGGCCATTAATGTAACCCTGTTAGAATGCTGTCAGCCAGTTACAATGCTACATTTCTTACCACTGTTTTATAATTAATGTTGAAGTAGATTGACTTTACAATGAATGGTAGCATTTTCTGTTTTAACCAGGGCCCAGATAAGTTTTAGACTGGGAAGTTATTTACTGCTAGCTTCTTCCACTAGGTAGTATATTTATCCAAATGGTAGCGGTTCTGTCCATGGACCTGTCACGTACCCCCATCTAAACCATGTCTCACATCCACTGGTCTCCTGCAATGTACACAACTGATGTGTTGCTTTTCTGTCCCCACCCTGCTGTTTCCAACCTGTTAGCGCGGTGGCGCTACTGATGTTAGCATTGCATACTACTGCCAGTTCCATGCATGCGCATTTGGCAAATGTATAGAGGGAAACAAATTCTAATTGCAGAAAGTGAGTAAATCATGCTGAAATGGTAGTAAATACCCTTTATTTCCTTTATCTATCCCCTTGGTTGTAACCCTTCCTTGACTTACGCTATGTAACCAACTCTGCTGCAATACCTGTACATTAAAATACATACACTGTACACATCTTCTCCAGCTGTGAGGTGAACTCAACTCCAACCTCTGTTCTGTCAGAAAACATCACACTGCAAGGGTGGTTTAAGCAGTAATTCCACTCTACTGAATTATTACATGAGAACCCAATCCCCCAAAGCTCTCCTGGTTAGCAAAGTAGACAAGTTTAATCCTGAGCCCAGACTGAGTCAGAACTTAAGAGCCCTTTTGTAAAGGCACCCTACACTTATGCCTGGAGCCCCACACCCTCTCTTATTCAGATTCTCATACACTAGTAAGTGAGGTTACACCTCAAGGCAGAACCTTTTCTCACACTACGCTAAAATGTTTTGGATTTAACCATAGTGCATACACAGTAACACCATAGTGCCTGATCAGAAGATGGTGCAGGAGGCATCACTGCTGTAGGGACTGTACTCTGAGATTCATGCTCACTGATGTCATCCAGGGGTACCCTGGTACTTAGGGTCACCACTCCATCCCAGGCAAGTCTTCCTGTTGCAGCCCTGAGGTCACACCTGCACTGGACATCTCACACCACCTTCTCCATTCTCATCAACAGATGTGCTGGGCACAATGCAGCACCGAACTCCAGCTTGCCCTCAACAATGGCTGACAATTGCCCCAACCCCTTTGCCAGACACAGTAGCACCAGAACCCATGCTAGCTGAGGATCTCTTTTACACAGTGTAGGTGGATCTCCTACCTTAGTTCACACTTAAGTCTCTCTCACCAGACCTCTCTCCTGTGCCTGAGACATGCTTGGCATGCAGCATGTCTTGGGCACAGGACCACAAAACACATTCCCCCCATAAGGTGAACACCCCCATCTTTTCTGGGACCCTCCCTGCACCATAAGGCTGACAGGGACTCCCTCTGAGTGGAAGCCCCTCAGGGTTCTCACACCCTCCTGGTGTGTACCCTACATACTCTCAGGATTCAACAGCGATCTACGCTAAATGTCCCCAGATGCCTTCCCTGAGATCTCCACTATGGTTGTCAGCCTATCCCTGGAGACTACCAGGCAGCTGAGCATTGAGATAAGTTGGTCTCAGGAGCTAGATTTGTCAGCAGCTGCGATGTGTGAAGCACCTGCCACCTCAGGCAGTCTGGTAAGTGACTAAAGGCAAATGACAAAGGGCAGCCAAGCACTCTTTCACTGGCACTCTATGCTCCGCCCACTAAACTTCAGTCAGCGGCACTACAAACCAGTAGGCTCTGGGCCTGGCATTCTGGTAACCAACCCTGACGCCTAGTGACAGGATAGGGTTATTACAGTATTCAGGACTGTAAGTCTATGAGGCAGAAAAGGCATGTCACTAAAATATGGGGACAGTTAAAATATTCAGCTTGGGAGGGATTGGAGAAGCTTAGGGCTCTGTGACTATCTCACTGGTGCTCGGCTGCTTGTTGTGTCAGTTGGTGAAAGCAACAATCCATGATCACTAAGGCAAGACTTGGGCATCTGTAGACAGGGATGTGTGTCTGTTCTTTTGGAAGATGGTGGGGATGCTGTGTTAAGAGGAGAAGACAAAGTGTGCATCTCCTGGCAGTAGACACACTGGCTGGGGATATTCTGAGTGGGGTATGACCATGCCCTGAAGAAGCACACATTTAATGGTACAATCTGGAGCACACAACTAAATTCTTCAGCACCATCCCAGAGTGGATGTACATTATTTCTTATAAAATACATACTGAACTGTAATTACTTGTTCCAGTCTTATTGTCCCATGCTTTCATCAGCACTCAGATAACTCCAGATTTAGTCATAAAATACTGCTACTTCGTTGTCTCTAACTGGAGCCATAATCAGCAGCAGAATGCAGCACTCTATTTCCTGGACTCCTTCATGGACTGCTTCTTTATGTCAAATTGCAGCAAAGGAGATCTCACTCTCCCTTTAAACTGTATTGTGACAAACTACACCATACAAGGGTAGAATCCTATCTGAAGGTTCTAGTGACAAACTATGAGCATACGATGAAATGGGTTCAGTGAAAAAATAGAAAGTGCCTTTGTTGCTGTCCTTGGCCACAAGTAGCAGACTTAACCAGCCAAGGCCACAGTCTCAGGTTCGACCCAATAGCTGGGCAGTTATGGGCTTATTCCTTGTCCCCCTTTTCTTCATAGTAAATCATAATGAATGCCCAAATGTGCTGCAAAGCCAGCCACTGGAAAGAAAGAAACATGCCTTGACAAGGGAGAGGTAATATTCCACACAAACGATACTGCCGCAACGACCCTAGACATAGACCTGAAGAACCTTATCAGAAATTTGATTACAGCTTTGTGAATAAAACAAAGGCAGAGCATGTTAGTCTTAGAAGTTGTTTAAAGTTTGGGAGCTGTGTGGTACTCTTGAAATAAGCTCAGTCTCACGTTGATCACCTGTGAATTACTTAGGTGGACGCACTTTACTTTAAAGATGTCAATTTAGGCAATGGACTCTTATATAAGAGTAATCACTGCAGGCATTTCATAGTTAGGACCCAACTGTGGGGTTTCACCTTGGCTTCTGGTGATTTGGCTTGCTCACATTACAGCTGTGAAAGGAAGACTAAGAGAACCCTTTTTCCATGGAGATTAGACTGAAAGAAATTTTAACCTCTCAGACAATGGGGGATGCATTGGACTCTGTTTAATCCAAACAATTAACCACTAAGGGGTAAGACTGGGGCCTCCAGACTAATCCAAAACAGGTAACTACAGTGGGTAAAACCAGGGCCACCAGGCTAATCCAAACAGGTAACTATATGGGGTGAAAGTGGGGTCTCCAGACTAATCCAGACAAGTAACTACAATGGGGTAAAACTTGGGCCTGCAGGGTAATCAAATCAGGTAACTACCATGGCAGTAAATCTTGAGCCTCCAAGTTAATCCAAACAGGTAACCACCATGGGGTAAAACTAGAGCTTTCAGGCTAATCCAAATGGGTAACTATGGGATAGAAATGGGGTCTCCAGGATAATCCAGTCAGGTAGCTACCATGGGGGTAAAACTGGTGCCTTCAGGCTAATCCAAACAAATAACTACCATGGGATAATACAGGAGCCCCAATACTAATCCAAACAGGTAATATAGGTAATACAGCCACCCCAATGCTAATCAAAACAGGCAACACACCATCTGATATTACATTGCCCCTCGGTGCAAATCCTAACAGGTAACCACCAAGAGATACAGACAGCAATGTGAAGGCTCCTGTGTTAAACGGACATTGTCAACCTTTTTTTGTGTCATGTTATTTCTAGTTAAGAACCCACATTTTGAACTGGCTGGCAAAAATGGAGGAAGCTGAATGGTTGAGAGGTCTTTGAAGCTGTGATGATATCTGACTACATGCTCATGGCTTCATAAACCTCCAGCAACCAGCTCTCTCACCGTGACACGCCACAAATTCCTCAGAGTACCGCAATGTTGCCTAGGTCCTGCAATCTGGAGCAAATCAGTCCTGCAGAGTGCCGCTGTTAAAAATAAAAATAAAAAAACACTGCAAATAAAATCCTCAGAAACTACAGTATGACAGTTTCATTGTTCACAGTATCTTTGTTACCGTGCCTGCACAGTCAGCCGCGCTGAGAACTACAGAGCTCAAGCAACTGTGGAGAATGGGAGAAACATTCCACTCCCGCTAGAAGTATGTTGGCCACAACCTGACTGCATGAACCTCAGAAGCAGCTAAGGAATCTGGCGTTCTTGTTACTCCTGGCCTCCTTGAACAGGATTAAGAGACCAGGAGTGAACACTTGTAACAGCACTCACCTAACGACATGGCACAAGAGGTGCCAAACAGCTGAAGGTGAGCCGCGATCTCCCTCATATCTCGTATCATATAACTCCTCCCAAAACTAAAATAAAACCCCCAGTACCAAAGCTTTACTTTTGCCTGTGTTAACTGCAGGTTCCCTCATTCAGATTCCTCAATATCCAAGAATGAACACTGCGGGTGGGGTAGGGGGGCTAATAGCACAGCAAACAACCGAACCAACCTAGACTCTAGTAGAGAGACTACATAGGAAGATCTCCAGCTACAAATTAATGTTTCAAATCGAATTTAATTAGTGTCAGTGGCTCAGCAAGTAGCACACTCAACTCGGAGGCTATGAGAACAGAAGGCTGTGGGTTCTATCCCCACACCAGGCACTTGGGTTAATATCCCAATACTGACACTGTAGTGCAGCATGAGGTGCCGTCTTTCAGATGAGATATTAAACCGAGGTCCCGTCTGTCTGTTCAGGTGTATGTTAAAGATCCCATGGCATTTCTTGAAAAGAGTTGGGGAAGTTTTTATTTACAACCAAAAACAGCTAACTTACACACTTCAGTGTTTCACATTTTTAATCAATCCCAGTCATTTTTTTTCCACAATCCTTTACTCTCTTCTCCAAATACTCTACATTCGTCTTTCATATACTTTATCAATTTCTACCTGTATTCTAAACAGTACATCTTGTACATTTTGTTCTTTATTTTTTAGAAATCTCTGGCATCTATTCTGCCATATAGCCCACTTAAGTATTGCAAAAACTACGTATGCTGTACTTTTATTCATTCCTTCCCATTCCTTAGTTAACTGTCCATATACCAAAATATCATATGTCATATTTTTAAACACTTCATATTCCAATATTTAGCTAACATTTCCTGAAACGTAACTATAAAACTGCACTCAAAATAAAGATGCTTCATACTTTCTTCTTGTAATCCACACTGCACTTCTCCACAAATTCTCTTCTCAATCTTTTCATGCTTTTGATTTCCTTTCACATACTGCTTTCCATGGCTACACATCCAGACCATTTCTTTCATCTTCTGTGGTATTCTTTTTTCTAATGTTATTTCCAACACTTTATTTATATTAGTCTCACTACCTACTTTAAAAACTGCTGCTTCATAAAAGTTTTGTTCCATAATTATCTTGTATATCTGCTTCTTGCTTTTTCTTAATAATAAATCCACTGTGACCCCCCACTGTGTTATATATGTCCTAATTTACATATAATTTGGTATTTCCTTCCTCCCTTTTATATTTCCTTTTGTCCCTATATTTTGAATCAAAACCTGTTCCCAGCCCTTCATAAATGGCATCCATAATTTATCTTCCCCTTTTAAAAAGGCCAAAATATTTGCATACACGTAAATATTGATTAAAAAACCCCACTATCGGCTGTACCATATTTAAACCCCCTTCTTTTATTGACCTATATGTAATTCCTCTTTTTACAGGAGTAAAACCCAAAGTGATTGGAAAAAACAAACTCAAAATTTTTGTTTGCATTACCTGCGGTATCGGAAAAATATATGCTATATACAAAAAAAATGGGACTATAATAGTTTTTAACATATGTATACTTTTTTTCTTGTCATCTTCCATTCCTTTAATGTTTTAATTTTCTCCTGTGCTGTTTTATATTTCTCTTCTCTATTCTTAACCTCAGGGTCCTGTCCTCCAAACGAAACTCCCAAAGTCTTTATACTCCCTTGCATAACCTCTAAGTCCCCTTTTTTCCCTCCCTCCCTTTTCCCAATGAAAATATTTTGCTATTTTCTTAGTTTATTTTTATTCCTGTATGTCCTTTATATGCATCTAACATTTGTATTACTGCATCCCCATCTTGCTAATCTTTAACCATTACAATACAATCATCAGCATATGCACTTGTTTTCCTAAGTTTTTGCCCATTCCATTCAATTTTTTGAATACTAGTGTTATTTTCTAAACTTCTCAAAATTGGATCCATTCCTAAAACATACAACAGTGGGCTTAAGGGCACCCTTGACGATCCCATTTTTAAAATATATTGGGATACCCAAATGTCTGTTTACAAGGGACAGACCTGTTCTTCTGTGTACAATGCTTTAATTATTTTAATAATTTTTCAGGAAACTTATATTCATTCACTATATCCCACATAGAGTTATGTGTTATTACATCCAAGGCTGTTTCTTGATCCAACATATATAGGTATGTCTCTATTCTCCTTCTTGACTTCCATTCATTATTTCCCTTATATATACTAAATTATCTCTTACGTCTCCCTGGCACTTCATATGTCTGAGTTTTCATAATAAGTTGACCAGCAAACCCTTTATTCTGTTATTTATAATTTTTGCCAGCATTTTATAATCAACTGTTAACAAGCTGACGGGTCTCTAGTTTTTTAAAAAATGTTTCCCCTTTCTTTTTATATAAAAATATTGTTACTCCCATTTTCATACTTTTTGTTATTTTCCTTTCCCTCTCTATTTCATTAAAAACTAAAGTCAACATTGGTACTACTTTGACCTCAAAAATATTATAAAATACATTTGGTATGCCATCTATACCCGGAGCTGTATTATTAGACAGAGTTCTAATGGCTTCTCTCACCTCTCCCTCTCTAATATTTTCATTCAAAATTCTAACTTCCTTTTCCTCTAAATGTGGAAGTTTTGATTTTTCAAATGTATCTTTTTTCTTTTTTTCCCCTTGTTTTTGATATTTTTGTTTTAAAAATTCCTGTACTAGGCTGGCCTGGTGGCACAGAGGTTGAGGTGCTGGACACCATACCTTGCACAATGCGGCGACCTGGTTTGGGAACAAGCTTGGGTCGTTGAGGGGTCAGTGGGGAGGACTCAGATCAAGCATCCATAGACAGCTCTCCCAGCCCTGGGTGGGTTAGGGACACCACACCACACTGCACTGCGGCAGCCCCTGGGATGCCTAGAGGCACTGCAATGACAGTGTTACTGGAGGGGAGTACGGCAGACGTCTGCATGCAAGTGCATGGATGTCATTGCACATCCATACTTGTGGGCAGGGCCGGTGGCTGGATGCCCCTGCTGGTTAGACATCACAGCAGGTGTTAAATAGTGATATGATAACAAAAAATCACTGTACTATATTTTTAATATTTCCTATGTGAGTATATACTGTTCTTTTCCATTTTTAAGTCCATACACCACTCTTTCTTCTGTTCTTTCCCTATTACTATCAGATGGATTCGTCTGTATTTTTGAACCTTGCATTCCACTTTCTTGCTCCACAATTAATGATTTGATTCTATTATATTGATATTTTTTCATTTCTTCTTTAGTTTCTATTATTTGTTGCCCTACATCTGTTTTCCGTCTTTTTCATTCATAGTAATTAGTTTATATAGTTTAGCTCTTAGACTTAAATATTTTCAATAGTTTGTTGCTTTTCTATTTCTTGCCTCTTCCTACATAGTTTTTTTTCAAATCCCACTTTGTATCTTCCCACCATTCTAACTTACTATCATATAAATCTACCACTGTCATTCTAGCCTCCAACAAATCCTTAATTCTGTCTGTACACCTTTCTTCTTGCAACATTTCTGCATTCATTTGCCAATACCCTTCACCAAATTTCATATTTTCTCTACATCTATTGTGAGACTTACTGCCATATGGTCTGTTGTTTCTATTTGAATTACCCTTATGTCTTTAATTTTGATTTTTGAAGCATCTAAAATCTGTTCATGTTGATAACCTCCCTATAAAAAGTATGCTCTCCTTTTTTCCTTTAATCGCATATGCATCATCCATGTCAGCTTTCCCAAGAATTTTCTTTAGACAGTTAATATCACTAAACATTTTACCTGTTTTCCTCCCCCAATCTTCCTTTGTCAGACCACAGTTAAAATCCCCTCCCCCCATAATACTAACCTTGAGGTATGTAAATATCGTTCTATCAAGTCCATAATCTGAGTCCTATCCAGTTTAGTTGGGGATTATACAGTACCACAATCCTTACGGCTACTTCTTTTATTACAATATCTATAATAAATACTTTCCCTGGAACTAAATCTACTATCTTCCCTACTTGAACTTTATTTATCATAAAGGCTACCCCCCACTCCCGAACATCTTTCTTCCCCTATTGTCCAGAGAGAAGACTCCCATCTCCAATCTCTCTGAGTCTGTTATAGGGGACTTTCCCTGGTGCCCTGACCAAATTTCACCCATTCACTAAAAATACCACCAACAGCTTAATCTGGTTCAAGGTCAGGTGGCATTCTTCTTAGAGTCTCTTCCCCAGGTCAAGCCTGAAAAAATAGGCAGAATCTCCTGGTGCACTTACCTGGGCAACAAAAACTAAATAAAATAAATAACTCACAACAGCACCACCTTCTGGTCAAAACAACACATAACAATCCATTTTCATGGGAACTTTTTTTCAAATGTATACATAGATTCTTATTAAAACAGTAAAAAATGTAAAACCTTTTTAAAATTTAGAAATGCAAAAATATGGAAGATCACAATAGCAATGCTTGCTCCAGGGTGTGGTATATCATGAGATATTGCCACTTCAAAGCTTCACCCTCATGCCTCACATTGCACCCAAGGCATGGCGATATCTCATGATATACCACACCCTGTCATGTGTTATTGCTTAATTTTATGATTGCTTTCCTTTGTAAAATTTACTGATGTTTCTGGTTGTTTTATCTGCCTCCTTGCTTAGTAGAACTGAAATGGATGCTAATGTATATTTATAACCAACTTTGTTTTGTTTCAAAATCTTGATCTATGTGTACTGCATACTTCCTGAACATTAGAAACACCCCAAACAGTGCAGCCACCATGATGCAATAGTCTTCCATACTCCCAAATGCATAATGAGTGTCTAGACTGTGCTGGGGTGTTCCTAAGTCCAGGAAAGATGCAGTGGAGCTGATTAAGGAATTTAAATATACATGTTTTGTGTGTAACACCATTAGTATGGTAGGCTGTCTGTTTTTCACTTTTAAAAGAAAACAGAATCAGAATCACACAACTAGCTACATCAGCAGTTTCACAGAATGTGAACAATCATAACATGTTTTTTATGTTTGCTTGAGCGTATGCTCAAGAAACATGTGGTGGCAGCTTGCTGGAGAAGCAGGTTGTGGAGGTGATAGAAACATGATAGAAACATTCAGGTACCTCAAGGGAATCAACAAAGTCCAGGTGGGTAGCATCTTTCAGAAAAAGAGAAGTGTAAGAACAAGGGGGCACAATTTAAAGATAGAGGGGGGACGGTTCAGGGGTAATGTGAGGAAATTTTTTTCACGGAGAGAGTGGTGGACACATGGAACTGCCTTCCTGAGAGGCTGTGGGTCTAAAACAGTGGAGGAATTCAAACATGCATGGGACAGACATAAGGCAATTATAGTGGCAGGTGGCAGGAAGTAGGCTGTTGGTTAACTAAAATCTGCAGCTTATCCAGTAGGTAGGGAAATGGGCAGACTGGGTGGGCCAAGTGGTCCTTATCTGCCATCAAAGTCTATGTTTCTATTTGGCAGTGTTGTGGCCAATGCCACCACTGCTTTTTGGGGGCTCATCTGTGTGTCACCAATGAAGGAGCACGCTGGCTTGACAGTAGTCTGCAAGCGTGCCATCAACTTGAAATTATTTCACCACTGCAATGAGGGCGCGCCCTCTCATTGCAGGGTGTGCCTTGTCTGGTGTAACATTTCAGTAAACATGGCAGTGGCTGTCGCCGTCCACCTCTCACAGTCCCCAGCAAGCCTACTCTGGGGGTACCCAATCTTCCTGTCAGCATGCCCCTCCCCAGTTCATTTTCTGACAGGGGAGCCCAATCACTGCCAGCGTATGTGCCTGTTTTCTGTGCTTTGTCTGCTGAGGGGGGTGCCCAATCCCCCTTGGCATCATCTCCCCAAATATAGACATGCTTGCCGAAAGGGTGCCATATCCCCCTGTTGGCATGTTTAACCCCGCCATCATGTCAGCATTTTCCTGCCCCCTCCCCAGCCCCATTGTGTGCCATACTGGGAGCCCACCCCAGTGTGGCTAACATGACCCCCCAAACTCTTACACCTGTAAAAAACAGAAAACTGTCCATGGTGCTTTTTTATAATTTTTTTTTATAACCTAACACACAGAAAATGGTCCCTAACCATCGGGTCCCCTCTCCCAACCTGCACCCACCCTCTGTGCACCCCTTCTCCCCCTCACCCCATACTTAACTCCAGAGTCTGGAGTGATGATCTTCAGTGGAGCAGGAACACGTCTGCACTCTTCAAAGCTGACTGCGAACTGAAGAAATGCTGGTGAGCTGTATAATGGAGTAAATGGGGAGTTCTCAACTTAGGTGGCTATCTTGGCAATTTTGTGACTCTTTGGCTTCAAATTTTCAACATGGGTTCTTGGGACCTCACCTCATGAACTCAGTCACTGTTATGTCATTATTTGGTCCCGTGATTTCGCGGTCACTGTGTAGAATCACCTTCTGTAGATTAATGAAATGATAGTGTCACCATTCATGAGGTGGGCTCAAAAGTCTATGTTGCAAATTTGTGAAACAATTCAAAAATTACTGTGTTACGGTGTAATGCCAGTGTTCCCACACGCTGTAGAATTTTGAGAATTTTCATTTTCACTCCAGATTCTCAGCATTGCCATTTTTCCATACCTCCTTATGAACAGTACAGCTGTCATTTTTCATATCCTAATGAAATGTGTTTTTGCACAAGTGGCGCACAATAGCGTGGTTGCTGTGCAAAATCAATGTTTGGGACAGATTAAGAAAATCACAGTGACAGTGTTCATAAGGAGAGGTCCCAAAAAACCCATGTTGCAAATTTGGTGAACAAATTCCAAAAAATTACACTGTTACCAGCGTGCATTGCGCAGTTTCTACACACCCTCGAAACTTCTCAATTTTTATATTTTACCCAGATTTTCAACATTGTCATTTTTGCATACTCCTTATGAACAGTACAGCTGTCATTTTTCACATCCTGCTCAAAAACATGTTTTCGCACCTGTGGCACACAGTAGGCGCGGTCACTAGTGCAAAATCAATGTTTGGGACAGATTAAAAATTACAGTGCCACTGTTCATGAGCGGAGGTCCCAAAATGCCTATGCTAAAAATATGGTGTAAAAATTCCAAAATGATTGCATTATGGGTGTATGTTGCGAGTTTCTACATACACTTGTGACTTCACCAGTTTTTATATGTTCACTCCAGATTTTCAACATTACCATTTTTATATCTCCTCATGAACAGTATAGCTGTCATTTTCATATCCTGCCTGAAATGTGTTTTGGCACCTGTGGCACCAAATGGCGAGTTGCTGTGTAAAATCACCTTTCGGCTAATGAACTGATAGTGTCCATGTTCATGTGGGGGTCTAAAAAGCCCATGTTGAAAACTTGGAGTGAAAATACCAAGAAATGCCTGGGGGGTTAGGGTTTCCCACCATAATGCCCTACCCTATAGGGACTGACAGGCATCAGGGGTGTGACTTGGGATTGTCGACAGTAATGCTCATGCCATTCGACCCCCACCCTGCAGCCAGTGACAGGCATCGAAGTGTGCCTCGGACTCTTCAGCCTCAAAGTTCACTCATTCTCCTATACTGCACCCATTTCAGCATATTTCCTTATGGAGTGGGGTGAGTGTAAAGCCTGAACACCCCAATGCACACCTCGACACTTGTCGGTGTCTGCAGGATAGGGTGAGGTGAAATGATATGAGCGTTATGGGTGATGACTCAAAGGCACACCCCAATGCCTGTCCACCTCTGTAGGGTGGGAGTGGGGCTGGCATCAGTTCAATACTTCACTGCCATTCCTATTCCGCCATCTGTCTAATTCCTGCACTTGCAATGCTAATGCCAGCAAGCAAACATTCGGCATTGACAAATGCTTGTTTAAACTAGGGACACTTTGAGGCCTAAGGGGGTTGACAGTGTCTCTTTAATGCAAATTGGTTACCACTTTGGGGTAATACTGGGGCAACAGTGCTAATTTAAACAGGTAACTACACTACCATGGGTTAATAAAAGGGGCCTAAGTGATAATCCAAACAGATGATTCCCATACAAACGACCATTATTTGTTTCCCTGTATACCTGTGAGTATATTAACAATTAAAAGTGTATTCCTATGCTAATAAAACAATTAAAAGTATATACTACACTAATAAAACAATTAAAAGCATATTCCTACGCAATAAAAACTATATGCCACACAAATTATATACCAACACTACATATAACCCTACAGAACCACACTAGCTACCATTAATTAGCAAATCATTGAACCAATTTATAGTCCCCACTGCCATTTCTTACCAGTTATGTCCCTCCAAGCTGCAGTTCCCTCTCCTCATACCATGCTCTTTATGCTGCTACTGCTGACACCGAGCTCCTTCAGACATTGCTTTTACTACATAAACCTGCTCTTGCAAACTCAGGAGCTCCTCTCCTGACTGAAAATGCATGTCTCTCTGAATCTGAACCACATGCCACTCCTGACATCCTCTCCCAACCCCACTGCATGCCATTGAAACTACAGGCACACTAAGGATTTACATAGGAGGACCCTACACCATGAAAAACAAACCAGGTCAATGGTAAGGTCAAAAACACCACTACATAGCCAGACCAGTGGTGCTGAGGTTGAGCCGCTGGACACCACACCTTGCGCCATGCCGATGACTTGAGTTCGAGAATGAGCTCAGGTTGCCAGGGGTCAGCTGGGGGAGGGTGAGGAGCACACTGAGCAGCTGCTAGGCAGCTCTCTCTCCTGTGAAGGATCTGGAGTCTCCTGGGCTCTTGGCTGCCACCCAGTGGAGGCTAGATGGCATCGCTAAGCTCGCCTCTGAGGGAGACTCCAGCATTAGATGGGGTGGGGAAGGGCCATCATTGAGCCATGGGGCATGCTCTCCTCCATGGGCATGTGTGACCATGTTCTGGGGCACAGGAACTAGGAGGGAGAAAAAGAATAGAAAAAGCATATGTCTTCCCATTGCTGAGTAGACAGGAGGTGGCAATGGGGAAAAAAGCTATAGGGTATAAAAAAAAAACACCACTACACTACAGAAAAGCATGGTGGCCAAAACACAAAGCAAACCTGAAATGATTGTAAATGCTATCCAGATTGCTAATTACTAACCACTGTAATGTTTTATATAAAATAATACATAATTGTAGCATAAATAATGAGTAATTGTAGTATGCAGTCAGAAGCATATCCATAGAGGGGGATAATTGGGCCAATAAAGCCACTCACCCTTTGGGCTAATGGCCTTACTGCCCTAATTAGCCCCCAGAATTGGTATACATCTTTGTATACCACCCTTACCAATTATTTATTACACATATTATGGTAGCACGGTAGTGCTACCATAGTTAGGGTTGAGGAGCCATTTACATGTTTAACCCAAACTTTTGCACCTTAATAACTTTGCAACCATTTGACGGATTTGCCTGAAATTTGGAATACACGATCAAGACCCATACACCTTGGGATCTGCTAAGTTTTGTACTGGTTGGATACACAGCTGTGGAGTTATTAAGCGTGATCTGCGCATGCGTTTATGTTTTCTCTGTAATTCTACCGTCGCGCCTACAGGTCTCACGGTTTACGCGACCAGCCCGAAATCTTTAGGGAACATGCAGCCAGGGTACCCGATGTGCCTTTTGAAGATCTCATGAAAAAATATTAAACTGTTCAAAAGTTATGGCAGTCTGAACTTCTGTTTTTTCCCATAGGATATCATTGATGTCACACGCTTTTGAGTGCCCGATTCAAAAACAGAAAAGTAGATACAGAGTTTTGTCAAAAAATTATAGCCCCCATACATATAAAACTAGCCAGGAAAATGATAATACATATGACTTTTAAATGTTTTTTCTATGTCGTACGGTTACTGAGATATAAGCAATTTACTATTACAACTACTGATTTTTGTGTTACGAGATTCATTATTTTGCATACATTGTTTCTACTCACTGTCTTTCTCTATACAGCTTTTGGGGAAAACCAGCCTGTGTGCTTACATTACTCTTACCATTACCTTTTCTGCTTGCGGTTCCGTACCCGTTTCACTTACCGTTCACGTTTACGCCACCATGTGCGTTACCCTTTGCGTTTTCATTTGCGGTTGTGTTTCCCTTGTTTTTAACATTTCTGTCTACAGAACTGTTCCTCTTTCTGTTTCACTTTGCGTCATCATGCGCATTACGATTTGCGTTTGTGGGCACAATGTTACGATGCGACAAGACATCACCCCTGTGCTCCGGCCTCTGCATTACATTCACTATTTCTCATTGTCATTCTCAAAAAGAAGGGAAATTAGAGGCAAAAAACTCCATTTAATGCATCAGTTAGGGTTGTTCCACAGTGACAAAAGCGAGGAAATTCGATGTTAGGGTTGAAACCCCCTTCGCACCCCTCCAGCCCACCCCCCCAACTGGAATCGGGGTGTGCATTGGGGTCATGGTCCTAACTGTCACCCCATTCTCCTATCCTCAGCTTTTCCACATGTGATGGGGTGACACTTATCGCCGATGATCTCACGCACTCTGATCTCCAGCTGGGGGTGGGCTGGAGGGGTGCAAAGGGGGTTTCATCCCTAACATTGAATTTCCTCACTTTTGTCGCTGTGGAACAACCCTAACTGATGCATTAAACAGAGTTTTTGCCTCTAAAATATATATATATATATACATACAATAGAGTGAGCTGTATTTTCACTGATAAAAGCATGTATTACTACCACAGTGAGATAAATGCAAGCCCAGGCTAACACAGGGATGATAAATGCTCTTTATACATACTGTGCTTACCTCACCAGCATTTACTCTCTCTTGGTGATGTCACAGACAAGCCCATTAACTCTCCTTCAGTGCTGCAACTTGTTTCAGTTCATTAAAACAAATGAAATGCACCTGTCTTTCAAGTACATGAAGCCCAACAACAGGTTTACTGCATTCAGTCTCACAGACACTCACATGCTGAGAAGATCTCCAAAGTTCCTACTAGAAGAAAAAAGAAAGAACACTGACTGCTAAATACATCAAACCACGTAGACTCAAAGCAGCAAACATATTTTGATACAGCTGAATTATACTGGAAGAATAATTACATTCTCCTTACAGAAGAAAACAAAACCAATGAATGTGGAAGAAGTTTTTTCTATCGTGCACACAGTTTGAAAGCAACACAGAACCACTTTAGAAAAGCCTATTGTATAACTCGCACACATGATGTGCAGATCGTGTGATATGTGAAATATCTTCACTCGTGAACAGTGACCTCTGGATACTCTCACCATGCCTTGCACTCGTGAGTATCCAGAGGTCACTGTTCACTCATGAAGATATTTCACATATCACACTCCGCCTATTTTGTATATATATATATATATATATATATATATATATATATATATGCACACATACATACATATATATATATATATATATATATATATATATATACCTGTATATATATATTCTTTGAAAACTGCTTAATGCACCAGTTAGGGTTCATCTTAAAGCAACAAAAGTAAGTCAGCTTTAATAAGTAAGCTTTTAATTTCTTAAGCACCCAATCACAGAGGCTCTGGGCACTTTGCAAAAAAGATGTAAAATATACAATCATACATTTAAAAGGGGTTAAGCAGAATAAATAGCATACAATAAAACAAATGAATAAGTATAAGCAATAAACTAAAACTGGGCTATCACTAAATATCAAATGCTTGCATAAACAAATGTGCTTTCATCCCTCTCTTAAATACTTCCACCGACAGAGCCTCCCTTAAAGACTTTGGAAGTGTATTCCAAAGGGCCGGGCCAGCCATCTCAAATGCTTGGTCTCCCGAAGTTTTCAGCCTAGCCCTCGGAACCACCAGAAGACCATCGATGGAGGAACAGAGAGAGCGCTCAGTGCAGACAGGTGTCAGGAGTTCACTCAGGTAGCCAGGGCCTGATCCGTATAGGACCCTATAGGTGAGCAAGCCCACCTTGAAGGTAATCCTCATCTGACTTGCAGCCAGTGCAGATCACCCAGGACTGGGGGTCACATGACAGCACAGGTGCCGACTCCATGGGTGCTGGGGTGCTCAAGCACCCATAAAGTCAGATTAAGCACCCTCAATGTTTTGTGGGCAGCTTGCAAAAAATGGATTGCTTTGGAATCTGGCAATAGGAAAAAAAATACCTACTGACAGTGAGCACCAGTAAAGGTTTATAAATATTGGCTCTCTTGCATGACAGCATCTAGGAAGGCCCATTAGCAACCTGGCTGACGCTTTCTGCACCAACTGTAGTCAATGGAGATTCCTTTCACTGACCCTGAAGTAAAGAGCGATGTAGTAATCGATCCTCGACATGACAAAGGCATGCACCAGTAATGGTGGGTCACCAGGTGGAATTAGGGGTTTACTCGATAGATGACCAGTAGAGAAATGTGGCTTTAGAGTTTCTAACCCTAACTCCCCCCCCCCACAAGAACCAAAGGGACAAGACATCCTAAGCAGCCACAGACAGCCATCATCAGGTAAGACAAACAACATACAGCTCTTTCCAGATGACACAAGAGACATCCATCATCATGGTCCAGTGCTTCTGTAGCTATGGACACATGCATACTTCATCATATACACCTACTTCAGGCTGCAATTATTTTATATAATATATGACAGTGTCACTGTGCTGTATATATACAGTAATTGTAAATGTTTAAAATGTTTTACTTTAATTTGAAACTAATCATGATTGTGTTGTATGTAATAGGATCCTAGCTGTATGCAAATGGTAAAATTTTGTTTTCTTTCTACTTTGAGGGAATGATGTTTGCATACTAATGTCATTAATAGACAACCGAGGAAGTCATAGTGGTGACACCTTAAATAATAGTACTGCAATGGGATAAGAATTTCATGCAAATGTCCCTTATTTGTTGGGTACAAAATGTACACACAATTATGATTATATTGTAATTTCAATTCTGACAAATCATAGAAAATGATAATACTCTGTTAACAAATAGCCGTGAGTAACATCAGTACACTGGGCTGAAATTGTCATGCAAATGTCTGATTTTATTTGACATTAGATCATAATTGTTTGGATAGATGTCGATAATTAGATGGAATGAAAGAGTAATGGGGATGAAAAAGTAGCAGTCATGCTTATCACAGTATTTGGATCATGATTTCATGCAATTGTACCAAATTGTTGTTTTTTTTGTACTTTATTTTTATTAGTTTGTCATTTTATACAGTAAAATAACATGACTATATCATAGATAAACTGATTACATTTTATACAGAGTATAGAAGGCATAGCTTCCTTAATAATAGGATATGTGTATCCATAATATTGTGATACCACACCGAGGGGAAAAACTTAAAGTGAAACATTGATCATTAACATCAAAGTTGCTGTTTACACAAGCCCATGAGCAGTTTGACTATTTTGGTAAACTAAAGTCCAAGATAAAGGTCCATCATATACATGCCCCATTTGGGGTTTATGGCATTAAACTATAAAAGCTTAAGTAAATCAGATCCATAAAATAAGGATTTGGCAGCTACTGCTTTCAATTTGTAAAAACAAACACAAGGTGCTTGCGTCAGCATGTGGTCTAAAAGCAAAACAAAATGGTTATATTAAATGCACGCTGAAAATAGGAAATAGAGTTAAAAATCTACGTTTGATCTTAGGTCTTTCAGGAAATATCTAAAAGAGAAAAAACCAAGTTAGTGTCCTGCTTTCAATAATGCTTGATGGCTAAACAGATTATATATAAACCCTTAAACATTCGTAGATAAAGCCTCCATATTTAGTTATAACTGGTGGAGAGCTTATACTCTAACAATCTAATAAGGAAGTAAGCCCTTAAATTGCTAGTGTGCTAACAAGGTTACCCAAAACATAGGGCAAGTTTTAATAATAGGACTATTGAGGAACAGAGACTAAAGTCCAAACATCTTCTCCATCAGGGACATAATATCAGCCCGCGATTATATGGTAAAGTTTCATAGTAGACAACAGTGTCTCAGATTGAAATAACTGAAATAGGGCTATAACAGACAGCTATACTTAGCTCGATTCAAACGTCCTCCTTGCTTTCCAGATCGTTACTGTCCAGCTCCTCATCTCTCTTCTGGCCCTTGCGATTCGGTGGAATATGGGGGGCCCATTTTCCAGCCTCTGTGGGGTCTGAAAAAATCCAGACCTTGTCCTCAGTGGCGATGCACAATCTGGTGGGGTAAATCATGGCATGAGATATGGATGCCTCCCTCAGCTTCTGGCAAATGCCATCAAAGTTTTTGCGTCGCATGCGAGTGGCATAATTAATATCTGGAAACAGGTATACAGTTTGTTCATCTTGTGTGATAGACCCAGCTTGCCTTACCATCCTTAGTATTCTATCATGGGTTCCCACGCTTTCCGTAGCCACCAGCAGAGTACGAGGGGTCTTGTGTTGGTGACCCCGAGGAGTAATTCAATAGGCTTTTTGGAGACCAAAATGATAGTCCTGCTTTCGAGGAGAAGCTTTTCAGATAACCAGTCCTGCAAAAAGAGAAAGGGATGACCCCTTCAATCTCTCTCTGGAAGGCCAAGAATACAGATGTGTGAGGATCGGGCCTGGTTTTCAAGAGTCTCCAGCCTGGCCCTAAAGTGAGCATTCTTTTCAAGGAGCATTGTGGCGGCTGCAGTTTTCTCCGATTGCCTCTTGATATCGATGCTTTCAGATTTTAACTGGTCCACTGTAGTCTCAATTGTTGTAGTTCTAGTCACAATTGAGTCTATTTTAGAGTTTAGGTCAGAAACTGAGGAGATGAGTCTCTGTATCTTCATACCCAGAGATGTCAAGGTTTCTGATGATTCTGGCTCAGCCGTGGCCTGCACAGCGGTCTCCAATCTGTGCGTCTGAGACAGATTACTGGATTTTCCTCCTGTTCCTCCACCCAATCCTTCTGAGGGTTGCCCATCTTAACAATTCTTGACTTCTCTATCGAAATCAGGACACAGATTTCTGAAATTTGGCTTAAAATCCACAATTTTATTGTTTTTTGAGCCACAAAGCAAGAGCTATAAGTTTTTGCTGCCAGACAGCTCAGGCTCAACAGTGCCCCCCCCCAAAAAATTGTTTTTAATATTTATCTTTTTTACAGTTGCTGCATTAAATCATGAGAACATGGTAGTGGCTATAGTAAGGTAATGGTACAAGCAAGATCTTTCTGTGTACATAATTACAAAGTATTAACATTACTGTTCTGGGATTATCATTGCATGCAAATGTTCAACTTTTATGGGTTGGTTTATGCATGGAATAATGATTGCATGGTAATGTCAATAATAAAAAAAATGTAGAAAATCGTGGTACTGCATTTAGAAATACTGCTTACTAAGATTGCTGAACTGGAATCAGAATTTCATGCAGATATCCGGAAATGCTGTCTGGGTACAAAATTAAAGCATAATTATGATTGCATAGGAATGCCAATAGTAACACATCATTTCCAATGATAACAGTGTCTTTCCAAACTCTGTACGTATAGTTAACTCCTCTATATTAGGATCAGAATGTCATGCAATTGTTCACAATTATTTGTTATAATTGCATGGAATTGCAATACAATGCTAATGTCAATGCTTACAAATGACAGAAAGTGATAGTACTGCATTGAGATATGCCCATGATTGGCAAATTTGCATTTAGAGCAACACTTCAGGCAAATATAACTTATTTTTAAGGCAATCCGGATCTGTAGCCTGAAGTGGGTGTGTATGTGGTGACATGTACGTGTGTGTCCATGGCTACAGAAGCTATGGACCATGATGATGGATGTCTCGTGTCATCTGGAAAGAGTTGTATGTTGTTTGTGTTGATGGCTGTCTGTGGTTGCTTGTGTTGTCTTGTCCCTTTGGTTCTTGTAGGGAGGGGGGAGTTAGGGTTAGAAACCCTAATGCCAGATTTCCTATGTTTGCTGCTTTAAGATGAAACCTACCTGGTGCATTAACACAGTTTTTGCAAAGAAGTTCCTTTCTTTTTGAGATATTATACAGCAATGTGTATGTCTACTTCTGTTTCTTTTTATACCACACAAGTAATAGATGTGTTCTTTCGTGTTGTTGGTATGAGCTGTTTGGATCTTTACGTTTCATCCAGCTTCATCTTCAGATCTTCAGCATCACTTCTCCTCTTGCCCAGTGTTGTTTTAGATTTTCATGTTTGCAAAATGGAATAACTCTTTTCACCTGAGAAGTCACCCTTTTAAAAAAAGCATTGTAAATGTGATGTTTATGTAGTGTAATTGAATACCGTTAGTGACCCATGACATATCTTGACTTACTATTTTCAACACAAGAACTAGAAACATAGAAATATAGAATTTGATGGCAGATAAAGACTGATTGGCCCACCTAGTCTGCCCATTTTCCATACCTACTGCAACACCACAGACTCTACTTGATCTCTGGCTTTACCTCCCCATTCCCTACCAGTGAGGGCCCCTTTTGCCTGTTCCATGCCATCTTGAATCCCATTACAGTTTAATAAGCATGTTCATACAATTTCTAAAGAAATAGACACAACACAGTAAATAGGTTTTAAAACATTTATTAGAGAAAAACATTCCAATTGTATTAATGCAAAATTGTTACAGTGTTCCTAGAGGGTGAAAAACCAAGCGCTTAAAAGAAAAATATGAAACAATAGTTTCAATGACAATAGTAAGTCATCTAATATATATAAACATAGATGAATGCATAGAAATGTTATAAGAAATACATAGCTACATTTCTCACTGACCCTTAATAAAGGTAGTCCTGTGAAAAAGCAGGAACTGTGCATAGCCAGCATACTAGGTAAAGCATTTACGTGTTAATCAATTTTTCTTTGTAAGGTATTTCTTTAAAACCTGTAACATTTTTGAATAACAAAGTTCAATTAAATAGACAATATTACATCACTGTCACCTTTTTGCTTGTTTTTATAAATGAGTGCAGTCAAATCAATTAATAACTAAATACAGCCATGCACACAGCCACAAATTGCATATTTATTCATAACTACTTTAACATATAGTAATGCAACATATTTACACATCAACAGGTTTTCAGTATAAAAGACATTTTTGCATCTGTGACATACAGTACTTTGACAGGAGATGGAAAACCCTACATGTATGGTACAGTTTCAAGCAATGTTGCTGTATGTGTCATGATGTGTTACATGACAAAGTGATGTACGGATGAGTATGGACTGCTGTCTGTATTTTGAGGATGGAGAGAAGATCTACATGTGACAGACTTAGTTGTGAAAACTGATTATGCAACAGTCCAGCACCCTAGTAACAGCCCACTCAAACTGAACTATATTAGTATCATGACTACAACTATCCTGGCATTACATGTAGAAATAACATTTTACAGAAAGAATCTTTTGTGACTGAGTAGGTTATGAAATGTAGTGGAATGATGTGACCAACATGTGTGATGTCTACCTCTTTTTAGCTGACTTAATTGAGAAGCATATTATTGGTAACTATTCTTCTGTAGCTCCCATAAACTGCTTGTTTTAGGACAATCCATGTGCACCCTCAGCTTCCTTGAAGCCTTTTTAAAGGTGCATGTAGCATCATTGCACTCAGTCCAACCATTGCTGTATCTGAACTGTGTTACATAATGACCAGAATGCACAGAATCTCCATGGTGGAAAATTATTGCATCGGTGTTAAAATACATCTGGTTAAACATGACTCTACCTGCAATAAAGTCAGTTACTGGTGTCACAACTTTGACTCCTTGTAAGTCAAATCATTGTAGTATAATCTTGAGGTAGTTTGCAGAACGGGTCACTCTCAGTGACTGGGTACTGTTCCTGCCACACCTTGTGTACTCCCAGCCAGATTTAGCATTGCTAAACAACTGTCTGAATTTGACAGATAATTCTTGTGGGATATACAGAGAAATCCACAGCATGTCATCTGTCACTTCTCTGTCAACATTTCCACAGGACAGACAGACATATATGTGGACATATCTGACTGTAAAGTACCACTATACTGGAATGTCTTCATCCTCCAATGAATTGATGATTGCCCTCACAAACTCTGTTACATCTTGCTGAACATTGTCAGCAATGTCCTATACTGGTCATAACCTGCCACAGCTCGACATAGTGGCATCAATGACTGCAAAGTATTATTTTGCTATTGACTGACACAACTTGCTTCAGTGAATTGGACAAAACAGTGGATTTGGAAGCAATTATCATGGCAACAAATTCAGGCATATGTAGGAACATGTGCATCACAGAATTGGCATAACAATTAACTTGAGTACTGTTGTCAAAGGAGACTACTGCAAATAGACCAATAGTTTTTTTCCGCTGGAGGTGATTTGTATCACCAGCCACAGTTGATCGTTTATCACCTCTGAAAGTGGAAGAATCATGTACAGCACACTTCTTCCCTCTTCAATGGCTGTATATCTCAGAAGACGATCATGCATGAGCATGTCATTTGTCAGTGAAATCAGAGACAGGCTCGGTTGATACAAAGTGTGCCAATGATAGTATTCTATGATGCACTTTTTCTCAGCCATGGATTTTATTATGTGCAACATGAGGAATGTACAATCCTGCCAGAGTTCTGATGCATGACAAAGCAACATAGCACATACCATTTTGAATATACCATTGTCTATGTTGATCACTGCAGCATCTAAACTCAAACCTTGGGATTTGTGAATTGACACTGCATACGCAACACACAGTGGGAGCTGTTTTCCTGTTATGTAAATGTCTTCGCAGCTGGATTTTAACAAGCATCTGTCGATGCTTTGCGGGTAATCAAGGTTATCGATTTTACCACAACCATTTCAACAAATGTTTTCTGAACATTGTACTGAAAGTCAACTATGTGCCTCGTTGCACCATTGACTAGTCCACCAATCCACATCAAGATTATGATGTAGCATCACACATGCATTTTTACAGACTGTAAGACCTGCCTTAGAGCAACCATTCTTGACATGTCTATCTACAACTCTTCTAGATGATCAATCATCTTCGAGATAATTTTTGGCTTAGACAAACTCCAACTGCATTAAGCACTGACAGTTTGACAATTAGTTGTTGCTGTCTCTCCAGCATAATCTTAATGAACTGTGCACACTGTTTAAGCCCTTGCATCAATCACACAATTTCTGTTCCATCACAGTGCAATTTGGTAAACACATCACATGATTCAGACATGGAACTCTCACCTTTGCCTATCATGCATGTGTTCAATATAGAGTAATTGGAAGGTGACAAGTTTCTAATATGAGCCTTATCAATTAGAGCCTTGTATTGTCAAGCAGCACTCTGATGCATATTCTGAAACAATTCAACATATGTGAATAACTCTCACAGGTTGATTCCACCAATGCACCCAACAGTTTTTCTAGCTTCCTCAACAGTAAGTTTAGAAAAGATATGCTTCCCATTCATAGGTGCCAGTTGAAGTAGGTCACCAAAAACAACAATGTTTTTACCTCCAAAGATGACATCCTCACCTGTGCCAATGAGCTCCTGTAGACATACAGTAGATGAATGAAGGCAAGCATAACATAGGAGACCATACTGATCTCATCAACAATCAAGCACTCCATTTTGTCAAACATACTGTGTAGCTCATGTGCTACTTCAAATGACAACTTTCTGTACTCTCCAGTTTTCTCATGTTCAACAGGCAGCATAAAAATATGGTGTAAAGTCACTCCACCTATATTATATGCTGCAAGTCCAGTCAGAGCTGTCACAATGATAGACGTTGGTACTCCGCTATCATTTCCTTATTACTAATTGCTTCAATAAGGAAACGTTTGCCTGTCCCAGCTGAACCACTGACAGACATACATACATAGTGGTTTGTATTTGTCACAACAGCATTCTTTGTTACAATGCTAAATACCATGCTTAACGGCATACGACACAGCAGTACACACAACTTGCTGCTGATGATTTAACTGCTCCCCATGACAGAGTTGTCAACATCAAGTTCACTTGCCTGTTCCATGGCTGTTTCAACTCTGACATCAGTACAGAGGATCATTCATGAGAAGAGGAGCTCCTAGGGCACTGTCTCCTCTGGATCACAGTTGTCCTGAGAATTCACTGGAGTGTCTTCTTCCAGTTGTTCTCTAGCTTTTTCTAGGTGTCCTTCTCTAATTCTAATCTTTTTATGTACGCGATGGAACTGGCAGCTTTGAAGGTCTTGTAGCTCAAATTGAATTGCTCCTCATATGTGCCAGATTCCACTTTAAATTAGCCTTCATGCCTTAATGGCTTGAACAGGAACTGCAGTGTGAAATAGTAATATTCCATTTTATCTGCAGATGTCTGAGTCATCTTGCAGTGATCAATAAGGGCTTGCACCATTTAACCAGACTTCCCTGCATGCCTGTAACCTAATAGATATCATTTGCTGGGTTAGACTCAGCTCCAGGTTTATAATCATGCCATTGGGCAACCTCAGAGACACATGTTCTCCATGGCACTGTGTCGCTGTGGGTAGTATGTGTCAATTAAATTGCTTTTCAGAATGGTTGCTGAGGATAGCTTGTTTGCAGCAAGATCTTAAATCTGATCATGAGTCTTTAAGACACACCATCTGTTTTCTTTGTAGTTGACATTCAGGTACCATATTCCTTTGAATTTGCCATACAGGCATGTTCCAACCAAACAGTCACTTGCTTCATAGGCTCCACATTCATGGTGTTACAGAGCTTTCTAATAATAGAGACCACAACCATGAACTGATAGGTCTGCTGCTGTTGGAAAGATCCTCCCATAACTCCTGTAAGCATGTTTGCTTGTTTTTGGCAATATATGATGTCACACACCATACCAGAGCCATGGAATTGTGAGCAACAAATTGAACATCTATGTTCACCTACCACATCACCAACAGAACTGGGCTGCAGCCATTTATTATTTTTTTTTCTTTTCTAGACAATTCATACACTCTCATTGTAGATTTCATTTTCAGATGATGTTGACTGACAGAGAACAACTCATTCACGTGGCCATTTCAGAGATACATCTAAGAAATCCAGACCGATGCACTGTGTACCAGTTGCCACAATTTTTCACCTTTCAGTTACAGTACTTGTAACAGATGTGGTTGGACAATTTTTCACCTTTCAGTTACAGTGCTTGTAACAGATGTGGTTGGACTGTAATAGTTGTCAGGAAGTTGACAAGTAATGTACTGCATGAGGTTCCATGTGATATGGGTAAGTTTTAAACGGTGAGTCACATAACGGCGACTACTAAACTCTGAAAACAAAATCGGCAAACAGTTCTATGCTGAATACAATATCGGCGACAATATTAACTACATTTTATGCACCCCCAACTATAGATTCTCACCTCTGGGGAAGACACTGGGGAGGAAGAAACATCGGAGGGATGACCGTTGGGGAGAGACAACATGCGGGGCAACCTGGGGACTAGGACGTGTGTTTAAAAAAAAAAAAGTACCCCCAACATCCAAAACTAAAATTAGTTTATACTGCATGCAGTTACGAGTGAGCGTAGCAAAATTTCAATGGTTGAGATAAATTTGGCATTTTGTATAGTTAGACCCAAATTTTAAACATACCCATCTTATGACCCCACCTCATGAACAAAGGCAGTGAAAATTTTCAGATCCCACCTGAAAGGTGATTTCATCAAGCAACTATGAAACCTCTTTTCCAGACAGATTTGTATAATTCCATTGACATTGTTAATGAGGTGGGGTCCCAAAAGGCCATGTTGAAAATTTGGGGTCAAAATATGCAAAATGACTAAGTTATGCATCAGAGTTGAAAACCCCATTGAAATATATTGAACTGCATTTACCTTAGTTTCTCATATTGCAGTTGGTGGTTCCAGCAGCAAGACATGTCTTTGATGGGAGAGAGGATCTTCACCCTGGCACCTGTTCAGGTGAGTGAGGGACGGGTGTGTGGGGTGTACTGGGGTGTGGGGTGGTAGGTGGGAATGGGGATCAGATTGGCGAGGGACTGTTTTCTGTTTTACAGGTAAAAAAAATCAAGGGACCGCTTTTATTTCAAGTCAGAACAGTGATTGCAGGGTGGGTGGTGCCACTAGACACCATAGAATGGCCGAAAATCAATGGCTACAGCAATCGGTGGGTGGAGGGTGCCACTAGACACCAGGGATAAAGAAATCATTATGGGGAATGGGATCGGAGGGTGGGAGGTGCCACTTGACACCAGAGAACTATAAATAACTTAAGGGGATGGTGATCAGTGGGTGGGGGGTGCCACTAGATACCAGGAAAAAAAAATACATTCTTCACAGGGATGTCGATCAGAAGGTGGGGGTGCCACTAGACATCAGGGAAACAATCGTAATTTATGGAGATGGTGATCAGAGCATGGGGGGTGCCACTAGACACTAGGTAAAAGATGACAAACAAGAAAGGATTTTCCCCTCACAAGAAAGGAAAAAGCCACAAAATGACATTCTGGACAGCAACCAACACATGTATCTTGCTTATCAGGACCCCATTGCTGCATTTTGTACTTAATTGTTGGAGGAATTCTCTTGAAATGTTCTTTTTTTAAGATTATAAATCTTTTTTTGTGACGCATGATACGGAAAACTCTTTTTTTCATATCATGAGTCACAAAAAAAGATTTATAATCTTAAAAAGAGAACATTTTAAGGGCATTTCTCCAACAGTTAAGTGCAGAATCCTGCTAATGGAGTCCCAGTAAGCAAGATACATGTGTTGGTTGCTGTCCAGAAAGTTATTTTTGTGGCTTTTGAAATTATTTTTTTTAATTGCATTTTATCCTCCTCCCCACCTCTCTAGAACTCGCACCTTCAGGAGCCCCAATGGAGTCTGGCCCCTCTTCAGCCATCTACCTTAGCCATCCCCCATGGTGCCTCAGTTCTACCCTCTGGGTGGGGACGAGGTAGGGCAGCTACACCTCGAACACTTCTGTGTTTCATCGGGATCCAGGGCAGGCCAGGCAGGTGGGAGCCATGAGGGGACTGCTCTGGAGCTCCATCTACCTGGGGCCTGAAGAGTGTTTTTCCTTGTTCTGACAGGCATCGCAAGTACCCTGACATCATGGCACCTAGCGCAGATGTCCACAATGTCCTCCCCACTGTGTCTACCTCAGTGCTTGCTGTGCCCCAGGCCTCCACCTGGGGTCAGTCAAGCACCGAGATGATTCTCCTCCCTGAAGGAAACAAGCTGTCCCTAGGATGCTCAAGCCTCCTCCCCCCCGGCTGGCCCTCCAGCTCCCTGGGCTCATTCCTGAACCTGGGTTACTGACGCCATGAGCGGAAATCCAACTGCTGCGCCGACGGGCCGGCAACTGGCTTTTGAAATTTGAATTTTGGGGGGAAAATAGAAAACAAGATGGCAGCAAACAAAAAATGATTTTGCCCTCATGAAAAAGGATGATGTCAAAATGAAAAAAAAATTTTCATTTCATATAGCTATATTGAAGTGCTTACTGAGCATGCTCAGAGCCAATTTTTTTACGTTTTAAAATTAAATAACTTTTGGAAGCGATTAACATTTTTCACCAAACAAGCAAAAGGCACATCTGTGGGCCAGACCCTTTTTACCCTGAACATTTCAGGCTAAAATTCCAAACCATCTGGGTGCTACAGGTATCAGACAAAACCCAGCAAAATCAATGGGAAAACACTTATGAAAATTCACTTTTCCACTATCCAGAACTAGGAATCCGATGTCCGACCAGAATAAAACCTGGCATATCCAGAGATCCACCACATGAGACCACGCTTGCACAATTTCATGCAAATCCACTGAACCGTTAAGAAGTTATTAAAGTGCAAAACTTGGGGTTTTACATTAAACTGCCTACTCAACGCTTAACTATAGTGGTTGGTTAGATAGATAGATAGATAGATAGATAGATAGATAGATAGATAGATGGATGGATGGATGGGAACTTTCCCCATAGAAAAGGCCAGCATTTATTTCCCTGTATACCTGTGACTAATCTATCAATTAAAAGTATATAACAAATACTGCTATATAGCTGCACTAATTAAAGCCAATGCCTACACTAATCAAACAGTTAAAAGTATATACCTGCACTAATAAAAGTACACTCATGTACTATATCAAACCCTATGGGACTCCACTAATAACACAATTAACTCATCATTAGGAAGCTAGCCAAACCAATTAACAAGCTGAAAAAGAACTTGGAAAAAACATAGAAACATAGAATTTGACAGCAGATAAGGACCACTTGGCCCACCCAGTCTGCCCATTTCCCTACAAAATATATAAGCTGCAGATCCTAGTTAACCAACAGCCTACTTCTTCCTACCCCAACCCCCTAAAATTGCCTTATGATTGTCCCATGCGTTCTTGAATTCCACCACTGTTCTTGTCTCCACAACTGCCTCAGGAAGGCTGTTCCATGCATCCACAACCCCCTCCATGAAAAAATACCTCCTCACATTACCTCTGAGCCATCCTCCTCTATCTTCAAATTGTGCCCCCTTGTTCTTGCACACCTCTTTTTCTGAAAGATTCTACCCTCTTGGACTTTGTTGATTCTCTTGAGGTACTTAAAAGTTTCTGTCATGCCCCCCTCTCCCTCCTTTCCTCAAGACTATACATATTAAGCTCCTTAAGTCTGTCTTCATATGTCTTCTGGTGCAGATCCGCCACCCTTTAGTTGCCCTCCTCTGACTGCCTCCATCCTGTCTCATGTCTTTATGGAGATTGGGTCTCCAGAACTGCACACAGTACTCCAGATGGGGTCTGACCAGCTGTCTGTACAGAGGGATAACAACGTCCTGTTTTCTACTGGTGATGCCTCTCTATGCATCCCAGTATCCCCCAACCCTCTTACTGCCCTCTCACATTTCTTGCCCACCTTTAGGTTATCTGATATGACTACCCCAGGCCCCTTTCCATTTTTGTTGCTGTTAGTATCTCACCCCCATTGTGTACTCTTCCCCTGGGTTTTTGTTTCCCAGGTGTATTACTTTGCACTTCTTTGCATTGACTCTAAGCTGCCATACATTTGACCAGTCCTCCAACCTTGCCAAGTCCCTTCTCATCCTTTTCACCCCAACTTGTGTATCAACTCTGTTGCAGATCTTTGTGTCATCTGCAAAGAGACATACTTTCCCTCCCAGTCCCTCTGCAATGTCACCTATAAAGACATTAAAGAGGACCTGTCCTAGTACTGAACCCTGCGGTGCCCCACTAGTAACCCCCCTTTCTTCAGAGTGGACTCCATTTACTATTACCCTCTGTGTCCTGTTCTCCAGCCAATTTTTACTCAAGCTACCATCTTGGGACACTTTAACAAAATCTTCCAACCTAGAAACCCCCAAACTCCTACCTGCACTCTGTACACACTATGCCCTCCTTGCTGCAAGAAACTTTCAGGTCGATGTGCGATCTCCATAACAATAACCACCCTAATGTATTATATTCAACAAACAATGGCAAAGGGTGGAACACTTGGAAGTATACCCATCTAGAGGGCTTAACTAGGCATAAAGCCACACGCCTTCATGGCTTGTGGCCTTATAGCCCCAATTAGCTCCTTTGATGGGTATACATCCTTGTATATCACTCCTTACTATATATATATATATATATATATATATATTCATTGCAAAAATCGATGTTAATGCAGGTATTAGGGTTGTAGAACAGAAAGCACAAAGAAGGAAAATGAAAAGCATTAAGGATTTGCATCTCCAGAGTATTGGCAAATCAGTGGTGGATCTTACTTGGGATTGTCAACCTTAATGTCCACCCCCTCCCCCCAGCCTGTAGCCTTCTGTCCGAAGCACAGGATACAGCTCCAACCTAGTGCCTCATAGGGATACAATATGGCCAACATAATCTGTTGGAGCTTTCTTCACAAATGGCCCTATGGGCCCTGCATGGAGACATCACATTTGACCTCATCTGATCAGGGGAGGGGGTGGGCATTAGGGTTGACAACCCCAAGTAAGACCTCCTCCACTAATTCACCAATATTCGAGACCCAAATCCCTAATGTTTTTCATTTACCTCTTTGTGCGCTTTTCATTTTACAACCCTAATGGCTACATAAATGCAGTTTTTGTAATGAATTTCCTTCTTTTCTGATAGTGGAATTGTATTGTCTTGAGCAAGTCCCTTGGGACCAGCACAAAATGAGATGAATACAATACTGAGACAGTCCTGAACCAGTGCATGGGCCCAGGAGGCCCCAGCACATGTCAATACCTTGTGGGTGAGGCTCCAAGACACTACTCTGTCCTTACCCAGGCTAGGGCTTGTGCTGCATGCTGCAGCACTTTCCCCATCAGCCTTGTCCCATTAAACTGGCTCACTGAGTTCACACCGATCTCAGCTCACCAGCATGGTAAAGCAGTGTGTTCCTCAGTGGTGCAATGGACATCCCTGCAAACAACATTACTTAATCGACAGTTCTTAATCTCTGCAACTCACTGCTCTCTCGGGAAACGACATTGAGGTTGTGCCCTCATTAAAATACTTCGGTCTAACATTGGACCATTGCCTTACCTTCATGTACCAAGTGGATCAGGTCACCAAGACCATACACAGCAAACTTGGTACTCTGTACTGGCTAAAAGACTAGCTTATCCCTGAGGCCAGGACCTCAATCACCACAAATGTCCTCCTCCCCACCCTGACTTACGCTGCCCTGTTCTTACAGGGCATGGCCAAGCAGGAGGTCACCAAGATGTAAATCCTGTATAACAAGGTAGCCCGATTTGCTACAGAGGACCACTCGTGAAGGCACCATTGTGACACACTTGCCCAGCTACGCTGGCCCTCGCTGACCTCTCGTCTCCACTACCCCCTGCTCTGCTTGACCTTCAAGCTACTCAGCCCTTCAGCTCCACCCAGCATCGCTCGAACTATTGCACTCAAACACAACCCCAGGAGTCTACGGACATCTGGATGTACACTGCCTGAAGTTCGCAGAGTCAGGACTAATGCTGGCGGCAGGTCGTTCTCCTACTCAGCCCCCGACCTGTGGAACAAACTCCCACCCCTAGTGCAGGAAGCCTCCTCACAGATGAACTTCCGCACTAGACTCAAAGCTTACATGTCTGATACTAGCACTTGTCATTGCCACGGCTCATGACCCCCCCCCACTTGCTTCTATCCTCCTAATATCCAGATCCTCCAAGCACCTTATCAGGTTCCACGGTGCTTCCCTCCAGGCATAGTACCACAGCTAACTTGTCACTAAACCATGCCAGTAGTAAACAATGAGCTTACCATATAAAATTACATTTCTGCACCTTTTGTTAATTCTACTGTCAACATATTTGTGAGGACTGATGCATAATGATAACCATGGCTGTAACCTGCTCACACACCTGAAACTACTCTGTAACCCAAGTCTTTCTCTGTATGAAAATATATATTGTTATCCTGGGTCGCCCCTGAAAAAGGGACCTTTGGGGCTCAGTGGGCCTACCCGGTCACCAACTTTTAAATAAAATAAATAAATAAATAAACATAATAAATTCTTTACTTTTTTATATTTTGACCCCAAACTTTCAACATAGTCTTCTTATGACCCGCCTCATGAACCTGGTAGGTGAAAATTTTCAAATCCCTGCGAAATGCCATTCTATGCCACAGGGTGAAACACGCTTTGGCCAGGATGTGAAAATGACAGCTGTTATGTTCATAAGGTAGTGTGAAAAAATAGCAATGTTGAAAATTTGGGTCAAAATATTAAAAATGACCAAAGTTATGCATGTGTGAAATATTTCAATGCACGATCATAACTTGGTACTTTAGTATTTTGTCACTGTTTTGATATGATTTTAGACCCCACTCATGAACACACTGTTGAGAATGTTGTTAATCAGACTCAAAAGGTGATTTCTCATAGTGACCATGAAATCACCTTCTGGGATGATTAACAAATTGACACTGACAGTGTTCATGAGGTGGGGTCCCAAAAGGCCATGTTGAAAATCTGGTGAAAAATTCTAAAATGATGAAGTTATGAACAGAAGTTCAAAACACCATTGAAGTACATTATAGAGCACTTACCTGTATTCCTCAGTTCACAGTTTGGCATTGAAGAGTGCATACGTATCTTGGTCCACAGAGGATGACAATATTCGACCTTGGCTGGTAAGTATTGGGTGGGGGGGGGTGCTCAGTGGGAGGGTCTGAATGGGGGGAGAGGGATGGTAGCAATGATGAGGAACCATTTTCTTTCTTTCAAGTAAAAAAAAAAGACATTGTGGGATGGTTTTCTTCTTTACAGGAATGAATCTGACAGTGGAGGGTGGCGGGTGCCACTAGACACCAAGGAATTGAAAAGGAAAAATGGGTCAAGCAATAAGAGGGTGGGGGGTGCCACTAGACACCGGGGAAATGAAATGAAAAAAACAGGGACAACAATCGGAGGTGGGGGTACCACTAGACACCAGGGGAAAGGGAAATAAATGGGGCCAACAATTGGGGGGTAGGGGTGCCACTAGACACCAAGGAAAAGGAAAATAAAATGGGGCCAGCAATCAGATGGTGGGGTTGCCACCATTCCCAAGGGAAAGGGGAAATAAAATGCGAACAGCAATCAGAGGGTAGAAGGTGCCACTAGACACTAGGGAAAGGGGAATAAAACTAGGGACAGCAATCAGAAGGTGGGGTTTCCACTAGACACTAGGGAAAGGGGAATAAAACCAGGGACAGCAATCAGAGGGTTGGGGTGTCACTAGACACCAGGGAAAAGGGAAATAAAAGAGGGACAGCAATCAGAGGGTGGGGGTGCCACTAAACACTAGGGAAAGGGGAATAAAACCAGGGACAGCAATCAGAGGGTTGGGGTGCCACTAGACACCAGGGAAAAGGGAAATAAAATGGGGACAGCAATCAGAGGGTGGAAGGTGCCACTAGGGAAAGGGGAATAAAACCAGGGACAGCAGTCGGAGGGTGGGGTGCCACTAGACACCAGGGAAAAGGGAAATAAAATGGGAGAGCAATCGGAAGGTGGGGGGCACTAGACACCAGGAAAAAGGGGAATAAAATGGGGACAGCAATTGGAGGGTGGGGAAATGCCACTAGACACCAAGGAAAGGGTATAAAACTGGGGACAGCAATCAGAGGGTGGGGGCACTAGACACCAGGAAAAGAGAAAATAAATGGGGACAACAATCGGAGGGTGGGGTGCTACTAGACACCAGGGAGACAGGGAAACAAAGGGACAGAAATTGAGTGTGGGGTGCCACTAGACACCAGGGAAAGGAGAATAAAACTGGGGACAGCAATCAGAGGGTGGGGAGAGACCACTGGACACTAGGAAAACAAAAATAAAATATATCATGTACTCTGGTGTTCTGCTATACGAAACACCACAGTATATGATATGACACACATAATGAATACGATAACAGGACATAAGGGAGGGTGATGGGTTGGGAAGGGAGACCACTACCCACCAGGGAAAACCTTATTACATATTGGGCAGGTGATTGGTTGGGGAGGGACCATTAGCCACCAAGGTAAAGGTTCTTTACATCTCAGGGTTGCTTTTTCTGTTATGTGTGTTGTATCATGTATTGTGTGTTGTGCTATATGACACACCACAGTATATGATATGACACACATAACAAAACACGACAACAGGACATCGCGCTTTCACAAAAATTCAGCTATCCATGGAATGCAGATGTTTTGAACTGTGCATGCTCACAAATGGAAAATTTTTCATAAATAATTTAAAAACCATGTGACAGATATACCTATAAACAACAAACGCACATACCTTGGACCAACTTCTAGGAAAGCTGAAAGTTTCAGGTTTCAAAGCCTCATATTTTTTGTAGTTATCGGGTGGCAAAAAGAGTCTTAAAATTTTAAAAAATGGTGATTTTTACATTTTATGCACCTCTGTAACTTTGCCCCCACTGAGCCAATCTACATGAAAATTTTAGGCTCTGCTTTCTAAATTTCATGTAAATCTGTTGAATGGGGGCAAAGTTATTAAGGTGCAAAAATTGGGGTTTAATATTAAAGTTGTATTTTTCCTTTTACTGCAGTTCTTACCTCATTATGGCAAGAAAGAAGCCCAAACGTATATGGTCATTTAACTGTATTTGCTGCAAATATTCCTCACAATATGTCATACGAGAGAAAATAGAGATCAGGGTGCTTGTGTTACACAGAAGAGGGATCTGAATGATTGTCATGCACAGTTTCATGAAAAACTGTGAAAATGTGCTGAAGAAATAATGTATCCATAAGGACATATTGTAAATCTTTTTCTTTTGCTTTTTTTCCTTCCACAGATCTACCTGGTCGCTGGTGCTGCCTGGTTGCTGTTAAGTGAGGTAAACTATACATTCATTGACTATCACATGTATAACATTGTATTCTCAAATGGGTATGCAAACATTCTATTACGCGATTGATTAATAGGTGTCAGCAATGACCACAATGATATAAAACTGCCTTTAAAGTCCTCCAACTTGTTTTGTGCTGCACTGTAACTGACTAGAAATAGAACAATATTGCTTCACAATTGTTAGTGAATATCACACTCCAGAAAGTTTCTAGTAATATCATTGGCTAACCTGCCAGTCCATGTAGCACGTTCATGAAGAACCCCGTACTTTTACATCACATATTATTAAGCAGTGTTGAAGAATGTTGTCATTGCTCCTCGAAACATTCCTCACAGCTGTGCTTACTATTATTTTTCTGCGGAAATTGGGTGATTGGATACCGTTTATTGGACCAACAGAGATTACAAAAAAACCTTAAGCTTTTAACCTCCAACAGAGGTTTTCAGAAGAAATGCTATTATTTTTCTGTCATTTCATAAACAACATAACAGGAACCTCCCCTCTAACCCTAAGATCTAAGAGCCGTCCGCTATTGTCTCATTTCTGCAATCAAACTGTTTAAATAGGGGGTGTTTCTAGAAGTGGGGGGCATCAATAATTAATAATAAATCACAGTCCTTTTCCTGTGTTATTGGTTACTTATTTGTTTTGTAAAGCTGTGACATAGCAACTGCTATTTGAAATATATGTACACTGTTGACACACTGTCTACAACAAGGAAGGTTACAGGTTGTCTGTGTTGAACTATGCAGGTAGAAAATGACCTATTTCACATACAGTACTGAGAAGCAGCAGTCACACCTAGTGACCCCAGCTTACCTACGTAAATTGTAGGTTAGAGGTAAACAGGAAACCTGGGCATTAGACTATTGCTTAAACTTTTTATTTTGAAAAATAAGTGTTAGGCATCATTAACATAAAGCAACATTAGTAATTGACAGTAGTTAGGGTAGAGCACCCCCGATCGGTTTTTGCTCTTAGGCTTTTCAGAGGAGGTGTGTCACACCTCCTCTGGAAGAAGCCTAGAGCTAAACCGGTCAGGGTGCTTCTGCCCCAACTGCTGCTGTGTTGCTGATGATGATTTTGTAAGTTGTGAGTACTTGTTTTAAAATAAAAAGTTTAAGCAGTGGATTCTGGTGCCCAGGTTTCGTTTGCTCTTGTTGTACTTTTCCCTGGAGCACAGAAATTCACTAGTGGAGCATTTTTCTGCTGGCATATAAATTGTAGGTTATCCAGTGACAGTATTTGTGGCAGTTAATTGTCTGTGATATACAGTACAGCCTTACATATTACATTTCTTTGTTGTTTTAATTGGTATTTCTTATAATGAACAGGTGTTCCATTACAAAACAAGATTCTTTGGATGCTGAAGTTTGGTAGAAGAAAACAGTATTTATGTGCTTATGGGTGTCAAATCATGTGACAGGAGCAACAGTGGTGACGGTACACACTCAATACCTTGCAAGCAGTCCCCCTCACATTGCATCCTCACTTCACTAGGATTACACAACCTGTAGTCAGTTTATCCATTTCCACTGTAATAAGTGCTGCTTGTCTCCTCCACCATGCATCTGCTTGTACCTATTGTAGATATATGCTTCTTGCTTCCAGTGTGCAGAATCATGTGGTACTTGCATAGCATGAAACAGCACTGGTGATGCTACCCGCTACCCCCACAAACTTAAAATCTTTACATAAAACGCATTGTTTACTGATGATTTCATTTCTAGCAGGTCCTGTAATAGCCACTGAATGTCCTATTGCTTCATACAAATGACTATAGCTCTAGTTTCAGTATGCTTACTGCTTGTTACTCTGTAGAATAGTATGTGACTTGAATAAAACTGCTTGTTATTCACAGCTCAATCCGTCCATTGACAGGAAAAATGACAGACGATATGTACAAAGTATAACACTGTATTTGTTGTAATTATTTTTTCATGTTCTTTTAGTTTTCAGAATGTCAAACTGCAACATTCAGCAGTGAACACGAACTCCAACATCTGACGCAGCAAGTCATCTCTCTCACCAAGTCCCTCACAGTGGTGCATGGTAAACAGAAGGCAATAGCTGCCAGGATACGTCGCTGTGAAGGACTTGAGCGTAGAGCCTACAAAGCACTGTGTACTCTCAACAGCAGCAACATGGTCCTTAATAGAAACATTTTGGACCTAAAGGATAGCTTCCCGGACCACCTCGCTGCTGCTGGGACCACACGGGGCTTGCTGTGGTTGATGCTGTTGGAAATGTGCGAAACAAGCTATCTACTGCAGCAGCGGAAAGATCAGGCCTTCAATGTCTGCATCAACGTGCATCCTCCACAATGCCTAGATCCTCTGCCAGAGCTCCCGCCAGCTTTCAGTGAAGAGGAAGAGGTGCTCTCAAACACCAGTTCCTCTACTCCCTCCCAGATATTGCCAGTTCACAGCAGTTTCCACTTGCGATGGCTCTAAAGGAAACCACTCATCCCCCATCACAACTGTGAAGGATGAGCACCTCTTCATTAGAACAGAAGCAGAACAGCTATCTTGAGGTGGTTCTTTTTTTTTCTTTCTCTTTATAAACATTCAAAAAATACAAGTGAAGTAAAAGAATTTCTTTTTTGTTTTTGCCATTTTACTTTGAATTCAGCAAAACCTTTTTTTAAGAAAAGTATTTTAATTTATATGAAATTTTTACAAATATTTTATGTTCAGTACTTACTTCTCTTTATTATACAAAGTATTTTATTTTTGTACTGAATTTTACTGTTTCGTGTCTTTGTTTTGTAAAAAATATTACATGGAGAGTGAGGATTCCACGTGGCTGCAGAAACACAAGCATCTCCAGGCCCTGCGCATCTGTCAGTACACATCCACACATGTATCACCCTCCAGGCCTTGCATGAAATCAGTGGGTAACTGTAGTTGCAGACACATAGAAGGATGTCCCTGACATGCATCGAGTCACTGGAACCATGTATGTTTAGAAGCACAGCACCCTACAGGTGTTCTGATTCTGTGACGCTACAGATGGACACACAGATTGCCCTTCGGGCCTTAAGCCATATGAGAGGCTAGTCTGCGTCTGTCACTTGACATGAAGATGCACATCACCCTCTATGCAGTGCACAAAGTGAGTGTGTTGGTACAGATGCAAACGTGTCACTGGGATAATCTACATCCACATGCAAACATGAATGGCCCTCTGCTGCACCACATCAGGCATCCACTTTAGAACCTGCAGTTCTGCGCAGCTACAGCTACAGATGCAGATGCACAAGGACCTCACATGTGAGAGACCCATCTGCATGTGAAAATGCAGGACTGTCTGGCCCGTGTGGTACCATGCACCTATAAATACACACATCGTGTCCTTACATCATAATCTTGTTGTGTACCATTATTTTCAAAAATGCCAACATAGACCTTTATAACCACACCTCATAAACAGTTATGACACATTTGTCAGCTCAAAAAACATGACTGTGCAAAACAACAGCAAAATGACCTTATGGGTCAGGTTTCAAATATGTTTCCACTATGGTTCATGAGGTAGGGTTATAAAACACATGTTTAAAATTTGGCTTTGGAATCTTTAAAAACAGTTGGGTTATGAGAAAAGCTTCTCATTCTTTTAATATAAAAAGTGTATTCTTTCAAGAGCCAGTATCTATCTTTCGTGAGCCAGCAGTCTTGTGTCATGAGGCTTACAAAACAAGAAGATCACCTCAAAACAAGATGTTAGGACTTAGTTTTTTTCCAGTCTTGTTTCATGAGCCAGCTTGTCATTTGTGACTCACAAAAGAACTCATGAAACAAGATCAACTCATGAAACAAGATGGTGGGACTTAGTTTTTTTCCCAATCTTGTTTCAGGAGCTGGCACTCCATTTTTTTGACTCACGAAAGAAATCACAAAACAAGGAGTCTGGCTCCTGAAATAAGATTGGAAAAAGAAATAAGTCCCACGATCTTGTTTGATGAGTTGATGATCTTATTTTGTAAGTTTTTTTGTGAGTCACGAAACAACAGAGCTGCTCATGAGACAAGACTGGAAAAAACTAAGTCTCAATATCTTGTTTTATGAGTTGAGATTCTTGTTTTGTGAGGTCAGTTTCTTTTCATGAGCCTGATGAAAAAAGAAAATCAGCTCATGAAACAAGCCTTGCTAAGGATTTTTGGGATGTCCCAGAAACATATTTCAGGGTCCTTTTTTGAAAAACTAGGTGCAGAATCAAGCTAAACGGGTCCCATTTAGTTAGAGTCATGTGTTTCTTTTTCTCTAGGGCATCACTTTTATGGGTTTTCTAAAAATAGTTTTGGAAAAACTGGAAACAAGATATCTGACATATGAAACAATTTTCTCATGAAAGAAGAATTTCGTCTCACTAAAGAAGAATCTTCTTTCGTGAGTCTCAAAGTCTTCTTTTGTATCAAACATATAAATAAAAGGAGACTTCTGGTTGGAGCGCGACTAAGATGGTCATGTAGCACTTTAGCTTTCACTCTTGGGGGCATGGGGTCATAATGTTGTATGACATAACAGCACAGCAATGTACCGCGCTGTAATTACAGTGGATACATTGCTGCTGCTCAGACATACTGCCTAAACACATTTCGGCTAGAAGCTAGTGACTTTTTGTTTTCTGTAGGGGTTTGCCGCCTAACCCCTATTAATAGAATCAACTCCAAGAGGGGGGTTCAACACGGAGATGGGGAGAAACACTGCCGGGGAGAAAAAAAAAGTAACCGTACAATGCAGTTTTGCAAAAGTCTGGCACTGGGATTTGAGACCCGGTCCACAGAGGCATAGGGTTCCATGGCAGAATATTGACAACAATGTTGTCGATATCCTGCACAGCAATGGGAACAATGCCGACAGCTGGCATTGGTCCCATCGGGACAAAGTGTTTTTCTGCACACACAATGTGGGGGGCTGTGACCCCCACATCCCCCATCTCTAAATAACTAACTCCGAGTTGGAGTTGGTTTGGGGTTGGGGGGGCAAAACGCCAGGAGTCACAGCATTGGCAGACAGCAGACCACCACAGTGACCTGGCGAGATTTGTCACTGTGGTGGACTTTGCTGTGAAAATGTCGCTGTGCCAACATGATACCAAGGCACAGTGCCCCTGCATTGCCATGGCTCATCCCATTGAGCCACAGTGGCAACTTGGCAGACAACCTCCCCAACAGAGGTCTTGACCTCCGCATCACTCCTCCTCCCCACCCATGCGCGACAGGGTACAAAAACCACATGCAACATATGTGCCTTGCGGGGTTTCGAACCCTGTCATGCTAGTACACCACGCTGTATGTTCCATGCAGTATTCCATGCACGTTCTGAATTAATCAATCAACTTTATTTAACCAGGTATAAACACCATTGAGCAAGCTCATTTTCAAAGTGGTCCTGGATGTTAGTACAATACATAGTTACTGTTGTGATAGTCAGAGGTGCAAAAAAAACATTGAATATAACATATTGACCCAGTAGGACTCTGGGGCCATCAACCATTTCAATAACGAAAATCCAAACTGCAGACTGGAAAGTTTTAGAGACAGATTTTGTTTCTCTGAAATGAAATATCATTTCCTTATGGATAAATCATCCAGTGAGCTTTGTGCTGCTGATGCCCTATGGACCAAAGAAGTAATATTTTGACCCACAGTAAGACTTTCTTCAAAGCAGCAGGTCACACTTCATACTAAATCTTGGATTAAAGCTCATACTTCTCAGCCTGAGAGGAGTATTGGCTAATCTCCACAGTGACGTTTAGGTTCTGTAGGATGCCACTTGGAGACCTGCAGTCTCCTGTGGGCTTATGCTGCCCTATCAGTATCCACTTAGTCAAAGTATCTACAGTCTTTCTCTTCCGCACAGCTATTCTCCCAAACCTGCAGATGAGGAGTTGAGGTATGGAATTACTGCATGTTCTCAAGTTTTAGGATTTTTGTTACTATGGTTTTGGTTTTGTATATTGCATTTGAATCTAATTGTTGCTAATGTTAAAGGTATCTCCACGTACTGTTCCCCTAATATCGGCTGTCATCTGGTGCTCTCTGCACCAGACTACTAAATTTACAAACAGACCAATAGTAAGTAATGAGAGGCCTTGTCGCACTGCTATGGTATGCTTGAACCCCCAGGAAAAGGACTTCTCCAAGTTGGGCTCCAGCTCTTTCATGGAACTACAGGCTCCACTGGTATTAAATCTATGCTGTACCCATTTTGTGTATAGCAAGACTGACTACTTTAAAATTGCTGCTGCTCCTTATGATGTAACGCTAATCTCCTTGAAGGTGCAAGGTCTAAACTCCCCATAAAATGAAAACAGGCCTTGTCTCACCTTAACAAACTGCTTTGCAATATTGCCTTTTGCAGGAGACTCACCTGCTTCCAGGTGAAACTCTTAAATTGCAAAGGGAGTAAGTGAGACACGTATTAGGTAGTTTAGGCGCCACCAAATCTCGGGGAGTGGCTATCCTTATTCACAAATGCCACCCTGTCCAAATTCTGGAGACCAAAAATGAGCATGGAGGGCAGATGGGTACTGGCTAGACCGTTCATAAACACTCACACGCTCCTGCTGGGTAACCTATATGCACCCAATGTAAATAATCCCACCTTTTTCCCAGATCTTGCACAAGTCCTAACTAACTTGCACCAACCTGGAAATCAGCTAATTTTAGGCAGAGATTTCCATGAGGTGTGGGACTCTATGCTGAGCAGACTTAGACATGCATCGATGCCAGTACCCATTCCCAAGAAGTCATATTCCATCCACAATGAGTTTGCGCTACTCGACCCCTGGAGGGCCTTCAATCCCACAGGCAGGAATTTTATACTTCCACTCTGCAAGGCATGACACCAGTAGTCGAATAGACTATTTCCTAACTGAGAAGGCCATGCCTCCTGCAGTTCAAGAAATTAGCATTGGCCCCATTGTCATTTTGGACCATGATGCCGTCTCCCTAGTGATTGGTGCAGGCGGTACTCCCCCATCTTCATCCAGATGGCGCCCAAACATATTCTTTTCCAAGATCCCAATTTCAAGTCCTGGCTTAATCAAGACATTTGCTTTACTTTGATACTAATGATATCCTGGAGGTCCCTATGACCACACTTTGGGGTGCCCTTAAGGCATACCTCAGAGGGCGGTTCATTAGCTACTCAGCCTATGCCAGAAAGTAAAGACAAATACAACTACTTCAGCTAGAAAAGGAGCTCAAGGAAAATGAGGCCCTATACAACAATTCAGACACTCCTTCCCCCTCAGCTACACTGGGAAATCTTCAAGGCTAAATACAAAGTCAATACCCTCCCTTATATGGCAACCCAAAAAGCAGTCCAACACACTGCCTACAAATACTGGGAATCTGGGGAGAAACCAGGTAAGCTGCTGGACTACCACACCAGAGTTCAACGAGCAGCTAAACACATACCTGCTAGCAAGACCCCCTCGGGCACCCTGCTTACAGACTGAACAGGAATCAATGAGCTGTTCAAGGACTTTCATGCCAAGCTGTACTCCTCACATCTGGGGCCCTTCTCCCTCTATTCTGGGATCTTTTATTTCTAACCTTCCTACCCTCAGCTCAGCTCAGGCGGACTTCTTAGAAGAACCACTACACTGCATGTTCCCTTGCCAGGCTGGAGTGCACATCCCTCTGTCTAGGTTTTTGGGTTACCTTTCCCCCGTTCTGTTAAACAAAACGTATAATCTAAGTAACTGCCCACTGAAATCATCCTTAGTACTAATGTTTTACTTAGGATTTTGCTAATTTTCTACAGTAGTTCACTTACTTTCATTACTTGGGTGAAACGCTCTGCACCTAGCCAGCTCCCTCAAGAAAATAGGAACAGCTGGGGTAGCAGACATGTCTGGTATTTATACCGCATTACGAAAGGGGGGAAGTGATGTCATGTGACATCTCACAGTGACACCACCTCTCACCATCACCACAGGGGTTACCCTGCCAAGCCTCTGCAAACCTATGTAGCTCACAGGGATCTGATCCTCTGGTGAAATTCCCTGACCACTCTAGGTTCATAAACTACAGGGGGTTGCCCCCCCTGCCAGGACTACTATGTCCTCAGACTTCAAACATTAATTTTAAATGTGTTTTTCATGTAGCTGAATGCTACTAATTTAATTTCTGCACAGTCCTAAAGTATTAGCACATACCATATAGGGTCAGAAACCAAAGCAAACCGAGATATGTATTATGTGTTATGTGTTTTCATCAGGACCATAAGGCTCGGTCTTATAGCGACATAATTTGGTTAAAGACCAAATGTATTTCTCTAAATATTCTGTTTACCTTGTATTAGCCCATAGCGAAAATCAAGTGTGTATCAATAGCGGTCACATATTTAAATGTAAGCCATTGAATATTCAGTACCCGTAGCCATGATTCCTGATCAGTGGCAGCTTCACTACCAAAGTCCCAGTACCAGCACTCCAACCATGCACGTATACAGCTTTATTTCTTCAGTTTTAAATGCTTTAATGCCAAAAATAATAACAGCAGAGCTTGTACAACAAACGTATCCACTGCCACGATGCCCCGGCACTTAGGGTCAGAAACCCTTTGTCAGGAGGAATGGCTTGTGAAAGAGAAATTATGTCAATTTACGTGACCAACTCATGAATAAATATGACCTTAATTAACAGACATATTTACATACATATACTGTATACAAAAAAGAAATAAAAAAGGTACAAAACTTCAAGATAGAAAGTACATCATATAGAGATTACATCTTAAAGGATAGTAAAGGTCCACTTTATTATGCTGTTTATTGCAGTAAAACTACTGTAGCTATTCTAAATGATGGTACTCAAATCACAGATAGAAAGGCGGGTCATAGGCAGCTGTGATCTTGCAAGGCTAATGCGATCATCAGGTACCAAAGCAGCCTGGGTTTAGAACAGAAAGAGCAGTATTACCTGTAAGAGAACAGATAACAGTAAGTTACATTCAGAATAACCGCACATGTTTATATAGACAAAATAAGGAGCAACAAAACCAAACAAAAGACCAACATAAGGGTGACCGTTCTCCCATAGAATGAATAAATGAAAAAATTAAAAGCTCCACGACCCCTGGAGTGGAATCTATGTTATTGAATAGGATCCGCTATCCTGTCATTCCCTCAGACTGTAAACTGCTATTATCCTGATATTTATCATGCTAAAAAGCTGGACCAAAAGTAAACCCGCAGTATATCCTCAAGGAATTTGCCCACATCCAATCAATACAGGCATACACAGTAAACAGCATCCCTAAACACAGGGTGAGGGATATACCCACCAAGCTAAATAGTGAATAAGTGACATAGAAAAATGATCACTGCATTTTACCCTTTGCTTGGGTCTCAGTGTGACAGCACCAAGTAGTCACAGGTTTAAGGCTTGAACAGAACAAAAATAATCAATGCACTCTGGAGTCAGAATCAATAAATAAATAATTTACTGAGCTATAAAGTGCATTGAAGCTGGTGCAAATAACAAATGAACTGTTGCCCGTACAGTTGCCCCGTGCTCGTTCAGAACAAATGGTTCCTTTCACAGAGGAGATTTGAGGCTTACCAGTCTCACCTCATCTTACCCCTCTCTCAGGTCTTGGTGTCACGGCACCACCTCTGCTGGTCTTTAGCAGATTCATGGAATTGATCAGTTCTGATCTGACTCCTCCACACAGGTGTCTGGATGCCATGAAAGCTGCAGGTTACCTCTTAGTTTGGAATGGTACAAAACGATTCCAGGCATCAGGAAACTCTCCTTGAGGGCTGACCACCTTGTTGCCCCCAAACTCGGACCCTGGATGGGATCTGAACCTCCAAAGACCAACCCAGAGGGAAACAGTACCACTCCAGACCCAGGATCCAGGACCCTGCCACCATCCTGAACCCACAAGCTCCATCCAGCTGGTTACAACCAGAGCATGGCAACCACTGGTGTCTGAGCCCTTGGCTTCAAAAGTTCGGCTGCCTAACCTGAAACTAGTGAGCTCTAGAACAGCATTTAGCAGGACCAGGACCCCGTTTATGAGCCCTGGGTGGTCAGGCAGAAAAACCTAAGAAAAATGGTTAGCTAATGAGTACCAGGTGTACTCAGCACAGGGCCTGTGTCCTGTTGCTGGGGCAGAAAATTACAAGAAGAAGAAACAAACATTCATTTTTCAGAACAAGCTAAACAGTTGTATGCAAATAGCCACAAAATCAAGAGCCACCTAGTAACTTCTAGTTTAATAAGTTTATTAAGTAGGTTACAAAAACAAGTAACCACCATAGGGTAATACTGGGGTCCCAGGGCTAATCCAAACAGGTAACCACCATGGGGAGATGCTGTGGCCCCAGGACTAATCTAAACAGTTAACTACCATGAGGTTATGCTGGTTTCCCAGTGCTTATCCAAGCAATTAACTACCATAGGGTAACACTGGGATTCCAGTACTAATACAAACATGTAACCACTATAGGATGATACTGCAGCACTGGCACAATTTCAAACAAGTATCTACTGTGGGGCAATACTGGCACCACACTGCTAATCCAAACAGGTAACTAACACTGTGTAATGTTGGGTTTTTTGGGGCTAATCCTAACAGGTTACAACCCTGGAGTAATACTGTGGTGCCCTTCAAATATAAACAGGTATATACCATGGAGTAAAACAAACAAAACAGAGGTCGGCATGAGAAATACTGTGGTGCAGGTGTGGAGCACCTAGCTCCACAACACTAAGGATACACCAGAAAACACTGCTCTCCAATCACAAGTCTACAAGGCTTAAACTGCTAATAGAGGTGCAGTTTAATATATGGCGTGGACACAAATACCCTAATGTTGCACTTCACTCAGAAGCTTTGTAAGGGGGTGGTGCGACGGAGTAGAACAGCATATTTAAAAGGGCTTATGCCTTTTATATTAAGGGGCAAAGTGAGGTAATACAGGGGCCCCTGGGACTAATCTAAACAGGTAACAACCCTGGGATAATACTTGAGCCTGAAAGCCAATCCAAACAGGCAACTACCACTGGATAATATTGGGGCCCAAGACCAAATCCAAATGGTTAATTAACATGGGGATAATTCTGGGATCTGATGGCTAATCCAAACTGAAAACTACAGGGGGCCTCAGGGCTAATTAAAACAGGAAACCATCATGGGATGATACTAGAGAACCAGGCCTAATCAAACACCTGGTAATCATCATGGAATAATACCTGGGGCCTAGGGCTATAAAAATAGGTGTAAACCATGAAGTAAAATTGGGGAGTTAGGGCAACTCCAAACAGCAAACCACCATGCACTAATATTGTGACACCAGGATGTATCTAAACATGTAACTACTATGGGATAATACTGGCAACCTATGCTAATCCAAACAGGTAACCAGCATGAAGTAATTGTGGGATCCCAGTACTAATCCAAGCAGGTAACAATCAGATGGTAACACTGTGGCCCCAGTGCTAATCTAAGCAGATAACCACTGCGGGGTAGTGCTGTAACCCAGTAGCTAATCCAAAAAGGTAACCATCATATGAAAATTCTGGAACCCCAGGACTAATCCACACAGGTGTAACGCCCCCCCACTGATCCCCCTTGTTTAACTAGCACGGCTGCTCCACTCACCACATAGCATCTAGGGGCAAAACAGAGGGGTGGGAGGTTTACAGAACAGTTTATTTACACATCTTTCTGAGCCTGCTATTACAGACAGGAAACCCAAGTGTGGCAGCTGCCTGGCACACACCTGGTGGGACCATTTACCATGGCCAGCAACCCAGGTCCCTGGGAGAAAATGTTTGTTCCTAATTGTGCTAGGTTTGTACTTCTGGACAGGGGCACCTGAGTAAATCCAGACACAGTGGAAGCAATAACAGTACTGTCCAAACCAGGTTGGGATTCTAGAGTGTGGCTTTTATTCACATACACAGAGAATAATCACAAAGCAAAGATGGACCCCCACAGGGTTACTCATACCGGGTAATGCAGATTACTGAGGAGCAGACATTCCTGAACTTCCCATTTAACATAAGCATACTGAGCACACACAGCAAACTCTCAGGTTCTGAAATGGAGATTGGCACACATGGCCAGTTACTGCTACATTTCCTCTCGACTAAGCACACACGGCCAGTACTAGGACACCTTCCCATTGACTAGGCACATACAGCCAGTACTAGGACACTTTCCCATATTTCATGAGGAATACTGGTGGCACACACAACCACCAAAGAGCACATACAGGCTCAAAGTCTTCCAGCACTCACTACACTGAGGTGAACTTAAAACAGAGAATCCAAAACCCACGTCTGGGTAACTATTTCCATCAGGCACTGGACAAATGCATTGACTGAAAATTGAACTGGTGCCCAAACTGAACCCGGAGAGATAAACTGGTTACTCCAGATGGGGGGTCTCCCACCTTCTGCTTCCAAGTTTATACTCGGCCATTCATCTGGTTAATAACACCCTCACAGAAACTTGTAGATGCTATCTTTGTTTTTCACACTTAACATACTACATGACTAAAAGTTCTGTACTTGGACAGTCTCTCTCTCTAGACTCCATCATAGGCAGACACTTTTAAAAACAGACAGTCTAGGTGACAGTGTCCCTTTTGTCAGAGAAAATTCACCCAATGAATGCAGGTGCCTCTCCTGGGCTGAAACAAAAGTACTTACAGTTTCTGAAGTTGTCACAGGCAGCTTCACTAGACAGACTGGGTGAGGGGATTGCCCTTGAATCCTGAAGATCACCCCCATCCCTCCTGGGATTGGGCAAAGGAAAACCCACTTGGCAAGGTCTCCACCACTTCAATCACTGTCTTCTATGTTCTTCTTCTTCTTCTAGGGTGAGAACAAACTACCCAAAACACAGTGGTAGCGCTCTGTCAGAGCTGTGTGAGGAGCTGCACAGCAAGCTGCAGCCTCCTCCTAGAACTCCTACTCAGGACTCACTCAACATTCTAAAGCTATTTCCCCAGCTGCTAGCTCAAGTGTGGCTTATGCCGCTGCAAGAGTTCTAAGATTACATCACCCTCTAGCTCGGCTAAGACTGACACTAGAGCTTGACAGTGTGAAATCCATTTAACTGGCATTTCACTAGCTGCCTTTCCCTGCCTGCTACTGGTTCTAACTGGGATTCTAGTAACCCCTGGGACCATGGGGGTTACACTCACCATCAGCCAGGAAAATAACTGTCCCCAGTTATTACCTACTCAACACCAGGCCATCCTACCCTATGTGTTGACTGCAGGGAGGTGGCGCTACCTTCTCCCCTACCATGTGCCTGGCACAGACAGGCAACACTAAGGGCCCAGAGGCCAATGGCTGATGCATCAGCCCCTACACTATGATCTTACTATGGGAACCAGTGGCCCTGGAAGAACTGTCCAGAGCAAAGCCATAATAGACCAGCACTGCGGCCCCTACGACCGGTCAGGACCACAGCCTGTCTATCTCCCTAGCCCTCTAGGAAAAACCTATCTAACCAAACAAACTTACCCAAAAACAGGGGAATCTCTCCCAGCCCAGGACACCTGAAAACCAAACACAAAGCTAACACTATACACAAGCATTACACTCCCACACTCCCCCACAAATACACATGTGGAAGGAAAAAGGTTAGCACATGTTAACAACTACACAGTACTTTAAAAAACACTTTAAAGCATAGAGGAACTCTGATGAGTCTCTCCAGTCCTCTTCTTGTCTTCTCTTCTTTCTTCACCAGGATCCACCTGAAAGAGAAAAGGCAAAACACACCAAATCTGCAAAACACACAGTACAGCAACAATAACCCATACCATCAAAACACTTGAGAATCCCAAAAATATTTTTTGGAAAAAAGTAGAAAAGTACAAAACAGTAGAAAATATCAACATTATATACAATACATCTTTTGGGGATGGAAGGTCCTAAATGTTCCAGCTAGTAACAAACAGTGCCCGAAGGCAATGTCCATGTAAGAGTCTCTCCTGGGCCGGAGCCCGGTGAAGCACAGTTCCTGAGTTGCAGTAAATCCAAAGGGGAAAGTCTTTGTGGACAGTTCAACAGTCTGTAGTCTGCCAGGTGCAGGATGTGTATTGCAATGTCAATAAGGTAAGAAAAGTCTGGTTACCAGTCCCTTGAAAACCAAAAAAATGGACAGCACCTGGATCTCCAGCCAAAGACTCTCCCTGGCAGCATTTTTTGGATACAACTTGGTGGAAATCTTCTGGAAAACAGGATGGACGTCTGGAAACTGCTGGGATGATGTCATCTCGAGCTGATGTCATCTAGGAAGTGGAACCTTGGAACAGGAAAGGAACAGCTGGATTGATGTCATCTCGGATTAATGTCATCTGAAAGGCCAGGCGATGAAATTGGAAAGGAACACTGCAAGGCTAATGAAACTGGAATGCATCTCAGATTCTGGAATACCTGACTGGTGGAACAACATGGGTACGGCAATGGCTGGATGGCAGACACTGGCTACCACTGCTCTGCTTCCTTGAAGGTAGGAATGGGCAATTCACAGGATGATCGTGACATTAAGTGTAGTATCACAATGGGTCAGGTACAAGAATTGTAACCTCTGCTCATGCTCATAATTCACATTATGGAAAGTCTTGTTTCTTTTATCATCCACATAACATACAGTGTCTATGAACAGTGTCTCATGCAACTTCCAAAACTTGAGTTTGTCTCTGATAACTTTGTCTCTGACATAACGATTTGCACCTGGCTGCAGGTTGTTGGTTGCATCTTCCACTAGCCAGGCTCTCTTGTTTTCTCAATCTCCTCCCAGACTCTCTGGAAAGGTAGGAAAGGACATTCCATGGATTTCATTTGCTTTCCTATGAACCAATCTTCCTCCTTACTACTTTTCATCAGTTCGCACCCCTGCCTGGCTTGGGGCTGCCAGTCCTAGTTCTGCCAGTGTCGCATACTCAGAACTACGTAGAACTTGTCCCTGACCCCTTCTGAGTGCAGGGCTGTACAGTCACCAACTTCTTCTTCTGGTTCCTCCAAGGCAAGAGCTTGAGGCCGCATACTGGGACCCTCAACAGAGAAATACACTTCTTCCTCCTCCTCTTCCTCACTTAGGATCTGGCCCAGGAGTGAGCAGTCATCCTCACTCCTGAGACAGTCCACTCTTCACTGGGCGCGGAGGTAGACACCTCCCAATCTAAGGTTTCTCGAACCTCATCCTCTCCCATGAGACTGGGACCCGCTCTCCATAGATCTACTGATTCTCCCTCCACACTGTCCATCTGCAACACAGGCATGGCGGGATCTCAAGGAATCTGCTCTGGTAGTAAATCTATACCATTTTTCTTTGTGCCACACTCTGCTGGGCCTCCCCCAACAGGTTCAACCTGGTGCTGTGTGCTGTTACTTGCAGGATCTTGTAGCTTTCTCCAAGTGGGAGCCAAATGAATTTTAGGTACTCTGGACAGACTTTGTTTTTCTAAGCACCCTTAACAGTGAGGAATCATGAATTCGCTCCTTCCAGCCTTGAGGTATGTTATACATACTCTCACAGGGTATACGGGAATCACAACATGAGGAGGCAAACTTCCACCGTAGAAACATTGCTCTATATCTTTAAGTTTGGTAACCTCTTCAGCTATCATAGCCCATGCATGATCTGGGTAGCGGGATGGTCTCGAAGCCATGACTATAGATAAACACAGAAAAGTTCACTGTTATTACTGAGTTCACTCTACTTGGAACAGTCTCACAAAATGGCTCCCTGCTGCTGTGTTTACTTTACTGCCCCACCCTGTAATGGCGGGTGGCAGCACTCCCTGGTGCATCAACAATCTGCATCTGACTCAAGCCACTGTGCATCCGATTTACTGCATACTGATAAATGTTGTTCAAACTGTACTGACTGCACTGTTTTTCTACCTCAGCACATCTATATGATTTTCTAAGACTTTACCATTAGCTTTCAATCAGTTTTCTTGCTTAAAGTCACTAAAGCCACAGTATTTCTTGAACAGGATTGCCTGCTTGTTGCAGCCTCTCATACAACTTACAGTCTCTTTAGTTGCTCACAAAATGGTACTGTTGCTGAATCCATAATACATGCTCACAGTCTATTGCTCAGAATTCTTGCTTGGGTTTTGATTACTTTACAGTCCTTCTTTGCAAAAACGATCACACTGCTTACACACAGATCCAGCTGGCTTTTGAAAATCACAACACAGTTTGAGCTCAGTTTTGCTGAATGGTACTCACTGAGTCAGTAGCTGGCTTTTCGATGGAAAATCTTGGCCTAAAGCCGATCCTGGAAGGTCTCTGGGTTAAAGCTGGCAGGTGATACTGCTGATTGTCTCTACAAGCACCACTCTTTCTCCCCAGTCAATCGGATTACAGGTTGATCCTGATTTAGCACAGAAAACAGTCTGTCTTTACAGAAATCGAATATTTACAGTCACTGTGACAATTCTCCTGCTACCAGCTCGCACACCACTCGCTCTCTCCCTCTCGAACATTGGGCAGCACTCTGAAACTGGCTAGGGGACGGGACTGATTGCAGTCTCACCAATCACTCGACACCATGCAAATGAGCGTCTCTCTCTTCTCGTGCTTTTCTCCTTCATAGCGATCATGGAGCAGGCAAAATGTAAACTGCAAAACAACTTTTTTCTTTCAACTGTAACTTCATGGCCGGAGCACCATTTTGAACCATTTTTCTTGACAATTTCTTTAGCGACTCCCCAGTTCACACAGCAAGCATTTGAAACTTTCTGGGCACAATTGTCTCTTTGTTTCTACAGTTCACAATACTTTTCCTGTCAAAACTTGAAATTAAAGCTGGCAAACATTCTTTTGATGCAGGAAAAGTGGCACACACAATCTGGCTTTACAGCTCCTTGGTAAACGTTGGCACAATCACAGCAGCAAATGAATAGCAAGCACACAGCAGCACATATGGATGGCTCTACTCTGGGCAAATCCCTTATGCTCAAAGCTTCTGATTTTGAACTACCAACTGCCAGACAGACAAAACGCTAGCCACAACCTGAGAAAACATCTCTTGTTTTCTCCCAAATTCAAACACATCATCGGACGAGCCCCCACTTTTGTAACCCCCCTACCGGCCCACCTTGTTTAACTAGCAGGAATGCTTCTCTCACGACATAGCATCTAGGGCCAAAAGAGAGGGGTGGGAGTTTGCAGAACAGTTTATTTACACATCTTTCTGAGCCTGCTATTACAGACAGGCAACCCAAGTGTGGCAACTACCTGGCACACACCGGGTGGGACCATTTACCATGGCCAGCAACCCAGGTCCCTGGGAGAAAATGTTTGCTTCTAATTGTGCTAGGTTTGTACTTCTGGACAGGGGCACCCAAGTAAATCCAGACACAGTGGAAGCAATAACAGTACTGTCCAAACCAGGTTGGGATTCTAGAGTGTGGCTTTTATTCACATGCACTGCAAATAATCACAAAGCAAAGATGGACCCCACAGGGTTACTCATACTGGTAATGCAGATTACTGAGGTGCAGACATTCCTGAACTTCTCATTTAACATGGGCATACTGAACACACACAGCAAACTCTCAGGTTCTGAAATGGAGATTGGCACACACAGCCAGTTACTGGTACATTTCCTCTCGACTAGGCATACACAGCCAGTACTAGGACACCTTCCCATCGACTAGGCACACACGGCCAATACTAGGACACTTTCCCATATTTCATGAGGAATACTGGTGGCACACACGATCACCAAAGAGCACATACAGGTTCAAAATCTTCCAGCACTCACTACACTGAGGTGAACTGAAAACAGAGAATCCAGAACCCACGTCTGGGTAACTATTTCCATCAGGCACTGGCCAAATGCATTGACTGAAAATTGAACTGGTGCCCAGACTGAACCGGGAGAGGTAAACCGGCTACTCCAGATGGGGTGTCTTCCACCTTTTGCTTCCAAGGTTATACTCGGCCATTCATCTGGTTAATAACACCCTCACAGAAACTTGTAGATTCTATCTTTATGTTTTTCACACTTAACATACTACATGACTAAAAGTTCTGTACTTGGATAGTCTCTCTGTCTCTAGACTCCATCGTAGGCAGACACTTTTAAAAACAGACACAGTCTAGGTGACAGGGTCCCTTTGTCAGAGAAAATTCACCTAAGGAATGCAGGTGCCTCTCCTGGACTGAAACAAAAGTACTTACAGTTTCTGAAGTTGCCACAGGCAGCTTCACTAGACAGACTGGGTGAAGGGATTGCCCATGAAGCCTGAAGATCGCCCCCGTCCCTCCTGGGATTGGGCAAAGGAAAACCCACTTGGCAAGGTCTCCACCACTTCAATCACTGTCTTCTATGTTCTTCTTCTAGGGTGAGAACAAACTACCCAAAACACAGTGGTAGCTCTCTGTCAGAGCTCTGTGAGGAGCTGCACAGCAAGCTGCAGCCTTCTCCTGGAACTCCTACTCAGGACTCACTCAAAATTCTAAAGCTATTTCCCCAGCTGCTAGCTCAAGTGTGGCTTATGCCGCTGTGAGAGTTCTAAGATTACATCATCCTCTAGCTCAGCTGAGACTGACACTAGAGCTTGACAGTGTGAAATCCATTTAACTGGCATTTCACTAGCTGCCTTTCCCTGCCTGCCACTGGTTTTAACTGGGATTCTAGTAACCCCTGGGTACAAGGGGGTTACACAGGTAACTACTGTTGGGTAATACCAGGGCCCAAGTGTTAATTCAACCAGAATGTCACAGCAATGAATGGGACCCCAGGACACTGTAAGTTCCCACACAGGAGCAGCATGGCACCCAAATGGCTTCCCAGAATGCAACCAGATAGCATAGTCAAATCAAGGATGGGGTTCCAGGACACTACATGTGCCCAAACAGGAGGGACACAAAAATTAATGTTGCCCCAGGATACTACATGTTTCCAAACAGAAGGTCCAAGTTAAGGAATGGGTATGAGAAAGGAATGGGACCCTGTACCAGGACACTGTGAGTACCCAAAAAGGAGGGACATAGCAAGGAATGGGCCCCATTACACTGTATGTACCCAACCAGAAGGGATTGGTTCCATGTCATAATAGCGATTAAAAAAAAAGTGATTGCTGTTACATAGAAACATAGACTTTGACGGCAGATAAGGACCGCTTGGCCCACCTAGTCTGCCCATTTCCCTACCTATTGGATAAGCTGCAGATCCTAGTTAACCAACATCCTACTTCTTCCTACCCCCCCCACCAGAATTGCCTTATGTCTGTCCCATGCATTCTTGAATTCCCCCACTATTTTTGACCCCATGACCTCCTCAAGGCCATTCCATGTGTCCACCACCTCTCTGTGAACAAATACTTCCTCACATTGCCCCTGAGCCATCCCTCCTCTGTCTTCAGATTGTGTCCCCTTGTTCTTACACATCTCTTTTTCTGAAAGAAGCTTCCCTCTTGGACTTTGTTGATTCCTTTGAGGTACTTGAAAGTTTCTATCATGTCCTCCCTCTCCCTCCTTTCCTTAAGGGTATACATATTAAGCTTCTTTAGTCTCTCTTCGTATGGCTTCTGTTGCAGACCCTCCACCATTCTAGTTGCCCTCCTCTGGACTGCCTCCATCCTGTCTATGTCCTTGCGGAGATGGGGTCTCCAGAACTGCACACAGTACTCCAGATGGGGTCTCACCAACTGTCTGTACAGAGGGATAACAACTTCCTGTTTTCTATTGGTGATGCCTCTCCCTATACATCCCAGTATTCCCCCAGCCATCCTTACTGCCTTCTCACATTGCTTGCTTACCTTTAGGTCACCTGATATGACTACTCCCTGTCCCTTTCCATTTTTGTTGTTAATACTCCCCATTGTGTACTCTTCCTGGGTTTTGTTTCCAGGTGCATTTCTTTGCACTTCTTTGCATTGAATCTAAGCTGCCATACTTTTGACCATTCCTCCAACCTTGCCAAGTCCCTTCTCATCCTTTCCACCCCCCTTCTTGTCTATCAACCCTGTTGTAGATCTTTGTGTCATCTGCAAAGAGGCACACATTTCTTTCCAGTCCCTCTGCAATGTCACTTATAAAGACATTAAAAAGGACCGGACCCAGTACTGAACCCTGCGGTACTCCACTAGTAACCCACCTTTCTTTGGAATGGACTTTGTTTACTGTTACCCTCTGTGTCCTGTTGTCCAGCCAATTTTTTACTCAGGCTACCACCCTGGGACCCACTCCCAAGCTGGCTAATTTGTTTATTAATCTTTTGTGTGGGACTGTGTCAAATGCCTTGCTAAAGTCTAGGTAGGCCATGTCTACACCCCTCCCCAGTCTACTACTTTGGTCACCCAGTCAAAGAAATCTATTAGATTTGTCTGACATGACCTTCCCGCTGTGAATCCATGCTGTCTTGGGTCCTGTGCCCTGCTGGCCTCTCGGTACTCAACAATTCTTTCCTTCAGAAGTGACTCCATCCTTTCCTACCACTGAAATCAAGCTAACAGGTCTGTAGTTTCCTGCCTCTGCTTTGCTCCCACTTTTGTGAAGGGGAATCACATCTGCCCTCCTCCAGTCCTCAGGTACCACACCATCCTCCCACGATTTGTTAAAAGGGGCAGTCAGTGGTGTCACTAGTTCTCCCCTTAGTTCTTTTAGAATTCTGGGGCAAATCCCATTAGGGCCCATTGCTTTGTCCACCTTCAGTTTTAGGAGTTCTTTCAGAACCCTTTCTTCTGTGAAAGGACTGGTACCGACCTCCCTATCCAGAGTGCTTCTATTGATTGGATTAGGTACTTCCCACTCCTCTTCTTTTGTGAATACTGAGCAGATGTATTCATTCAGTATCCCTGCTTTTTCACTGTGCCTCTCTGCCTCCCCTTTATTAAGCCACACTATCCCTCCCTTGGTCTTTCTTCGCTCCCTAATGTATCTATAAAAGGTTTTATCCCCCTTCTTAACTGAGTTGGCTATCTTTTCCTTAGTTTGGGCCTTTGCTATTCTAACTACCTTCCCCGCTTCCTTCTGCTTTAACTGGTACAGTTCTCTGTCCTGCTCCTTCTGTGTTTCCTTATACTTCCTGAATGCTATTTTTTCTCCCTAACTTTCCCTGCCACCTCTTTTAAGAACCATAGAGTTTTTTTCTTTTGTTTTGATTTATTTGCTTCACATAAAGGCTTGTTGCCTGTGATGGCAGTTTTGATGTTTCTCCGTTGTTCCTCCACCCCTCCTTCTTGCCTATTTGCTAGGGCTTTTCTGAGGCACACTCCCATTTTGACAAAGTCAGCCCTCCTAAAGTCCAGTACCTTCACTTTTGTATAGCTTGACTCTGTGGCTGTGTTTATTGTGAACAACACTGTTTGATGGTGACTTGTTCCCAGATGACTACCCACTTCTAGATCTGAGATCCTCTCTCCATCCCCATTTGGGAGTACCAGGTCTAAGATTGCTTCCTTCTGAGTGGGTTCTAAAACTAGCTGTCTGAGGCATACCCCCTGTAGGACATCGAGAATGACCCTACTCTTGGATGTGGCTGCAGCAAAGGTGCTCCAGTTAACATCTGGCATATTCAAGTCCCCCATCAACAATATCTCCCCCTTTCTGCCATGCTAAGGATGCCTTCTATCATTTCCTTGTCCATTTCCTCCCCCTGAGACGGGGGTCTGTATACAACTCCTGGGTGGATTGTGGTGCCATTTCTGGTCTCCAGGGTGACCCACAGTACCTCCTCTCCTCCCTGTTTACCCTTTAGTTCTGTAGCTTTGATCCCTTCCCTTATGTAGAGAGATACTCCTTCTCCTCTTCTACCCTCTCTGTCCCTCCTGTAGATTGTGTACCCTGGTATGTTGATATCCCAGTCATGGTTCTCTGTGTACCATGTTTCTGTGACTGCCATGATATCCAGGCATCCTTCTTCCATCAAGGCCACCAGTTCAGGGAGCTTGTTACCTAGACTACGGGCACTGGTACTCATTACCCTCCATTTTTTAATGGCCTTACCCCTTTTTGCCCCATACCTGTCCTTACTGCCTTTTCCCCCATTTACCCCTGCCCTTCTCCCTATCGACTTCACTATCTTGGTGTTTACCTCACTAACTACCCTGATTTTTTGGGGGGGGGCTAGGATTGCCCTGCTCCTTTTCAGTGCCTCCCCCCTTGGCTAGTTTAAATGCTTGCCAATGAAGCATTTAAACCAATCACCTAGGATTCTGGTTCTCCTTCTGGACAGATGCAGACCATCTCTCCTGTATAGGCCTACATCCCTCCAGGAGGACCCCCAGTCCCACAATGAAGCCAAAATCCTGAGCTCTGCACCAGTTTTCCAACCATTGATTGAATCTCATGGTGCAGAGCACCCTAGCCTCACCCATGCCATAGAGAGGCAGTACCACCGAGAAGGTTACCATGCGTGTTACTTGTCTAAGGTTCCTTCCCCATTCCACAAACTCCTCCTTCACTGTTCTGATCTATTTCCTAGCCAGGTAATTTGTCCCTAGGTGGACAATGGCATCCAGCTCCCACCCCCGTGCAGCTGCTCCTGCGATCCTGAGGATTCACTCCCTGTCCCTCCAAGCCATGGTGCCAGGCAGGCACCTTACCTCCCTCTCCCTACCTCCCCCAGTTCTACCCTACTAACAATGGAGTCCCCCACCAGGAGCTGTTTCCTTCCCCTGTGGGGTCCCATGCCACCCTCCTGTGGGTCTCCTTTGTGGAGGTTTCCAGCATCCTCCTTGGTCTCCACTGCGGGTGCCTCCATAGAGGAACCACACTCTGCCAGAACGGCATATGAATTGTGGAGAGGTACAACTAGAGGGATGTGACTCAGTTCCACCACCCTCATCCTCCCTGAGCACATTGTGGTCCAACCGCTCCTGTTTCTTGGCAACCTCTGAGGCAGCAGCGGTGGCCCTGGTGGTCCCTGGGTTGGAGAGAAGGTCCCCCAATTCCTGGCCAACTCAGCCTGGAGATGAGCAACCTCCTCCCTGAGACTAGAGAGGTGCCTGCAAATGGGACAACACCACATCCTCTAGAACATCTCCTGGAAGACTGTTGCCCAGAGCCACTGCACTGCACCACTTCCATCATGTCTTATTTGTGGACCCTTAACTGTTGTTTTGTATACTTACTTTTCCTCTCTCTGTTTATTTATTTATATATTTTTTCTCCACAAAGGAGACCCACGGGAGGGGTGGCATGGGACCCCACAGGGGAAGGAACAGCTCCTGGTGGGGACTCCATTGTTAGGAGGGTAGAACTGGGGAGGGAGGTAAACCTCACTGACTGCGTGTCTTAAAGCTCCTGATCTTCCCGTTCTAGGACAGGAAGTTCCTATATTTCTCAGTAGTCTCCTTCTTACTTGCTCAGAGTCAGACCTCCAGCAGCTGTGGGGATGGAGAGCTACTCTTTTCCTTCTAGGATGGTGAGTCTTTTGTGCTCATGTGATCACTCCCTTCCTGCTCCCAAACATGAAGTTCCTGTTGTCAGTGAAATCCTGTTCCTATAAAAGTAGAACTAGCTAAGGGTTGTGGGGGTGGAGGAGAGGCCGGGAGGGCTATATAGTCCCAGTAGAGTAGTAAAGTCCCAACAGCACCTCCTTCCTCTTGCTGTTCTCTGCCAAAAGCTATCTAGGGCAGTTTTAAATTCAAACACCTGGCTTCCTGCTGCCTAAGCCACTCCCCCAATTCACAGTTCCCTTCTTCACCTAGCTAACTGCACATATAACAATTTCCTTCACCCAACTCAGACAAGCACATTAACTCTTGTTTTTTTTTGTTTGTTTGTTTTTACCCTAAATTGAAGGTCCCAGTAGTAGAGTTCTAGTTCTTAAGTCTCAGTAGAGTAGAAAGTTCTAACAGCACCTCCTTCCTCTTGCTGTTCTCCAGTGAGTGTACGTCACTGAAAAGCAAACCGGCAATGTACACCCCTCTCCAGCGAACCCAACAGTAGTGAGTAAGGAAAATAAACACATATGTGGGGAGGCTGCGACTCCTCGAATTACTATTCTCAGCTCTAGGGGGTGTATGTCGAGGAGGGGGAAACCAGAACCCCCCCAAAAAAAGTCCCCCACACAGAAAACAAGTAAAAATATTATCACTGCTGAGTCCCGAACCCTGGACCTCCCTCACTACAAGCAGCCACCCTCACCACCACACCAGAATGCCAGCTCTGTAGCATATCCCCAAACAATAACCCACAAAAAACCATAGCCCACAAACCTCTGCTTCCTGCCTAGACCCTGCTTCCTGCCTGGACCCTCCTTTTCCTGTCTTTCACTGTCATACTCCTTTGCTGTTTTCTCCCCCTACCTAGTCACTCTAACCATGCTCGCTACCCTTTCAAGGTAGCTCAAATCACAAGCACTCAAATTGAGTCGCTCAAAATCGAGTCGCTCAATTTGAGTAGCTATAATAACGTGATACCAAGGGATCGCAACAACAAATGGGTCCCAGAACACTTTAAGTACACACACATTGGAGCCAGCCCAGTGGCACTGAGGGTTGAGGTGCTGGATGCCACACCTTGCGCCACACTGGCAACCCGGGCTCAGGAGCAAGCTCAGGTTGTTGGGAGTCAGCAGAGGAGGGAGGGGGTCGAGCATCCAATGGACTGCTCTCCTCTCCCTGGGAGGGAGGGATGACCATACCACTCCTTGGCTGCCTCCTGGTGGAGGTCGTATGGCAGTGCTAGGAAATAGGGAGGCACAAGAATGTGGTAATGTGACATGCACATGCCTCCACATGCACATGCTCACAGCTGCGAAGAGGCAGACAGAAAAATGGAAAAGATGGTGTCCACAGGCTCCATGATCCCTACCTGCCAACTGGCATCCCGCTTTGTCACCAGGCCACTAGAGACCAAGACCTGGATATAATGTCCAGGGTGGGGGGGTGGACGGCCCTCCCCTTCCCGGCCTCACCACGAGGGGAAATCTGTGGGGGTACTAGGGGTTCGTGTTGCTGAGGGAGTGGTGGACAGACTTAGGTGACAAGGCTGAGGGGAGATAGCTGCCTGTGGATGCCAAGAAGAGAGGTAAAAAGAATGTGAAGAAAAAGTACACACATTGGAGGGCTAGCACAACAATAATCATAATAATGATAATTTTATTCATGAGAACAGATACACCATTGAGTCAGAGACTCGTTTACAATCATTTCCAGTTGCAGCAGGATCAGATTACAACTTACAGAAAGTACAGTGGGGGCACCAGAACATTGCCTGTACCTAAACCAGAGGGTCACAGCAAAGAATGGTCCCAAGGATACTGTTTGTGACAAGACAGAAGGGTTACAACAAGGACTGGGGCACCAGGACACTGTAAGTACTCAAACAAGAGGGCCACAGTAAGGAATAAGATCCAGAATTTATTTATTTTTTTATTGGATTTGTTAACCGGGTAGGTTCACTGAGACAAGCTGTCTCTTTTTCATGAGCGACCCAGAATTAATTACATGGAATACATAGACAGTAAACATACAGGTACTAATTGTATTGTACTGTATGTGTTTACAATCCCTTTAAACATGGGCTGCCTCGTCTAACTGATATTATACATTACCTAGCATCTAGCACTGGAAATGATGAAATTCTCCTTTTGGTTGATTTAAATCTAGATTGGCCTGGTAACAAAACTAGTTTGTTTGACTCTCTGCTTGGGAAGCTTCATCTGTCTAAGCTGATCACATGTCCTACTAGGGTCTCTGTAAGAAGTAATTACCAATCCCTTAAAGTCTAAATCCTCACCAATAGAAAAGACAGGATCATTACTTCCGGCATATTTCCTGACTCCATTAGTGATCACATGCCAGTTTTTTGCATCTGGAAAGCCCAAACCCAGGCATGGCCTCCCAAAGATGATGTGTTTAGGGATTTTTCTGCACTAAACCATGGTGTCCTTCCTGTGGATTTACATCAGATAGATTGGTCTCCCTTCTATAATAGACCTAATATAGACAATGCCATGAAATACTTTGTTTTACACTCCAGACCCTATGGGACAAGCATATTACCCAAACAAGGCACAGAGCCAGATGAGCAGTTACTTGATGGTTGCATAGTGAACTGCTTGCATCCCTCAAATCTAGGGATTGATGATGGGCTAGATTTAAAGTTTAAAATTTAGTCTCTGATTGGCAGAAGGCAAAGAAATGAACGTAAAAAATCTATATGGGCTGCTAAAAATAATTACTGTAAACATCTTCTCCAGTTCTCTGTAGGTGACTCCCATATGTTTTGGAGTTATATTAAGGGTTTTATGGGGAAGGGTGCTAGCTCCAAAGTATCTGATAGGATATTGGCTGGTACAAATTGCAACGTGCAAACATACAAAAACGCCAGCAGAAACAGGCCTAACGGTCTATCAAGTCTGCTCGATTGTGCAGCTAGCCCCTCAACTTGCAGATGCCCCACCCTCCCTCCCACTCCTCTTAATTACCCCTTCCCTCACTCTGTCCCACCCTCTTAAACCCCCACCGTATTTCAAGCTACCATCTCCTCAGGCAGGGCATTCCACTTATAAACCACCCATTCAGTGAAAAAATCTCTCCTGGTTTCCCTCCTGAATCTTCCCCCCCACCAGTCTCAATTTATGCCCTCTCGTGTCCCTCCCACTTCTAATCTGGAGGATCCTCTCTGTGTTAGTTTTGTTAATCCCCTTTAAGTATTTAAAAGTTTCAATCATATCCCCCCATCCCTCCTCTCCTCCAGTGTATACATGTTCAGCTCACCCAGCCTGTCCTCGTAGGACATACCCTCCAGACCCTGGGTCATCTTTGCCACCCCGTACTGTACCCCTTCTAATAATCTGATATCTTCCTTCAGGAATGGGTGCCAGTACTGCACACAGTATTCCAGGTGCGGTCTGATCAATGACCTGTACAGGGGAAGAATCACCTCCTTATTCCTGGAAGAGAAACCTCTCACTATACACCCCAGCATCTTGCTGGCTTTTGCTGCCACCTTCCTGCACTGTGCTGAGTTGTTCATATTCCCTGTTATAATCACCCCGAGATCTTTCTCCTCCTTGGTGCTTTCCAACTGAACCCCTCCGAGCTAATAGCTCCTCCCCTGATTCCTAGTTCCAAAGTGCAGTACTTTGCACTTCTTGGTGTTGAACAGCAGCTGCCATGTTTCTGACCATTCCTGTAGTTTGATCAGGTCGTCCTGCAGCCCTTTCTACCCATCTACATAATCTACCACAGCTCCCATTTTAGTATCGTTTGTGAACAGACTGATCTTACTCTGGATTCCATGTGAGATATCTGCTATGAGTATCCCAAACAGCACCGGTCCCAGTACCGATCCCTATGGCACTCCGCTCATTACATCCCTTGGTGATGAGATCTCTCCCGCACCCCACTACCACCTTCTGCTGCTTTCTCTTCAGTCAATTGGTGATCCATTTGACCATTTTGTTTCCACCTCTCTATCTTCCAGCTTCCCCCCCAGCCTCCCATGCAGCACCGAATCAAAGGCCTTGCTGAAATCCAAATGCAGGACATCCACCGCATGGTCCTTGTCCAGTTCCCTGGTCACCCAGTTGTAGTACTCAACTAGGTTTGTCTTGCACGATCTTTCCGAGACAAATCCATATTGCAGAACATCCTGGAGTCCATTGTCCTTCAAAAATGCCACCAGCCTCTCCTTCAGGATTGTCTCCATGAGCTTTCCCACAATCAATGTGAGGCTCACTGGTCTGTAGTTCCTTGGCTCATCCTTAGGGCCACTTTTGTGAATGGGCACCACATGGGCCATCCTCCAGTCTTCTGGTACACAGGTCAGCCAGTGGTCCTGCCAGGATTGCCGCCAGTTCTTTTAGCACCCTAGGGTGAATGTTGTCTGGACCCAGTGCCTTATTGACCCTCAGTGTCCTTAAAATCTCCAGAACCCTGGCCTCCATAATCCCTGTATCAGTCACCCCTTCCCCTCTACCGCCTGCCCGTCTCCTCCCCCGAGGTATCTGCCCCCTTTCTCCTTCATGAACACAGAACAGAAGTACTCATTTAGTGCCTCTGCCTGATCCCCGTCCTTCTCTACCCACCGCCATCCTTCTTAATCCTCACAGTGCTCTGACTATTGCTAATGCTTCTAATTCTCACTTCTCTGATGTTTCCAAATACACAAATATTTCCTGGTGGTCCACTGACCTGAACTCCCCTGTAGAGCAACTAGCTTCCCTTCCCTTCCATCTCAGGGTTGTCACTCATAGACAGGTATCACGCCTTAAGAGGTCTGTATCTTCCTATAGTATTGCTGGTTATGATGGCTTTGTACCTACAGTAGGTTCCTTAGGATTGCTGCTCCTCAGCTAGCTGCCCTAGAAACTAGACTATTTAACCTGTCCCTCTCCTCTGGAGTAGTACCCTGTCTATGGAAGGTTGCCAAAGTGGTGCCGTCCACAAAAAAGATAACCCAAAGTGCGTGGATAACTACCATCCGATCACAATCCTGTCTGTACTCAATAAGTTGTTAGAGAAACTTGTAGCATCTCAGGTAACTGAGCATCTTCAAAAACAGTCTTTTATCCTCTGCTCAGCATAGTCTTAGGCAAGCTTATAGCACACCTACAGCCCTCACACAGTTTACCAACACTGTCAAAGTTGCCATGGACAGAGGAATATTCACAGGGGCTGCCTTCATTGACTTAACCAAGGCCTCTGGCCTTGTGGATCACTCCCTACTCACATCCAAACTATGTAACATTGTTTTTTTCATTTTCTATCAGTACCTGGTATTTGAGATACCTTAGTGACAGACAGCAATTTGTAAATATTAACCGAGTCAGATCTGACCTCCCCCCCATCAACACTGGTGTTCCGTAAGGGTCTATACCTGGTCTGCTGTTCTTTATCCTATTTATCAATAATCATTTGCTTAGATTCACTGCCTCTTGCTCTACCCTGCTTTATGCAGATGATGTGGTGCTGTACACAAGCTCTAAGAACACATCTGTAATCAACACGCAGCTTAATGTTGACTTTGGGAGTGTACAGTCATGGTTAATTCAAAACAGGCTTCTCCTGAACTCTAGCAAAACCCACCCCATGCTTTTTGGTTCTACACACAGACTTAGGGTATGTTCCCCTATCCTTACTATTTACGGCTCTCCTCTTACTGCAGTTGATTCTTTTAAATACATTGGCATAGCCCTGTACCTGATTCTTGTGTAACCCCCTAGTTCCCAGGGGTTACTAGAATCCCACTTAGAACCAGTGGCAGGGAAAGGCAGTTTGTGAAATGCCAGTTAAATGGGTTTCACACTGTCTCACTCTGTTCTCAGTTTCAGCTGAGCTAGAGTGATGATGTCACCATAGAATTCTCGCAGCAGCATAAGCCACAATGGAATGCTAGCTGCTGGGGGTTAGCTGTAGAACGTTGGGGAATTCAAGTCAGGCTTCAGAGGGCAGTCTGCATGGAGACTCGAGAGTGTGAGGAGTGCTGCAGTTGGCAGCTCCTCAGAGCCAAGCTCTGATATAGTGCTGTTTCAGAAAAGTGGATTGTGTGTGTTCTCACCCTAGAGAGGAACCCAGAAGAGACCAGAAGGAAGTAGTAAAGACTGTTCCTAGAGTTGTTCCAGTGCCCCATCCCGGGAGGGATGGGGGGAATTCAAGGAATTCAGGGGCAATCCCCTGTGCCAGCCTGGACAGGGAGAAGCTGCGTAAGAATCGATTTGTTTGTGAGTCCCTGAGACATTTGTAGGAAGAAGCCCTGGGGCACCTGCATACCTTGGGTGAGTTCTACCCTGATATAGAGACAATGTTCACTGAGACAAAGTTTAGATTAAAAGTGTCTGCCTACTGTGGGGTCAAAGGAAGACTTGCCAAGTACAGAACTTTTAGTTTGTGTATAGCTTAGAAGCATCTGCAACAGTGGGGGTCTAGAGTAAAGACAGAGCCACTTACAGTATTTTTAAAGTCAGGACACCTCCAGAGATGTAGAATGTTAAATGTGCTAAACATTTCGAGATAGCATCTACAACCAGTAGTTTGAAGAAAGGTGTTGTATCCAAATGAAAGGCAGAGTATAAATTTGGGAGCAATAGGTGGAAGACCCCCCCCCCCAATCTGGAGTAACCAGGTTTACCTCACCGGGTTCAGTTTGGGCACCTATGGTTTTATCACAGGCACTTGGCCAGTGTCTGAAGAAAGCACCCAGATGTGGGATTGTGAATTTTCCCTTACAGCTAGAAAGTGCTCATGGGTGGTTTAGGGAGCCACCATCAACCTCCATGCCATATGGAAAAGTGGAATAATACTGGCCGGGGTGCCATGTCAAGGAATAGAAGAGAAGTGTACCAGTTCGGGCCGCGTCTGCCCAGATCCATTCAGAACCTGAGGGTTAGTAGTGAAGAAGTGTGCTCTGTACCGCTGTAATCTTCATTGCCAGTGAGTGTAGCCCTGTGGGGGGTCCATATTTGCTTTGTTATTCTCTGTGTTATATGAACAAAAGCCACACTCTAGAATCCCATCCTGGTTTGGACATTTGAGTTATTGCTTCCAGTGTCTGGATTTACTTGGGTGCCCCTGTCCAGAAGTACAAACCTAGCACAATGCTGAGCAACCGCTTTCTCCCAAGGACCCAGGTTCATGGCCATGCTAAATGGTCCCCCCAGGTGTGAGCCAGGTAGTTGCCACACTTGGTTTGCCTGTCTGAGGTATGGCAGGCTCAGTAGTAGAAGTAATGGGTCCACACACAGTTTCTGCAAAAGATAAAATTTGATAGTGACTACCCCCACCCCCTCTCAGTGGCGCCTAGATGTGAGAGGAGCAGCCCTGCTGACAGAGATAAAAGGGGGACCAGTAGGGGGAGGTTACACTTATTCATAGTCTGCACATATCACTAGCTTACAAGTCTGTTAATTCAAAGCTAGGACTTGCTTATAAAGTCAGCAATGCCTGACTTGGGTTGCCAGGCTGGCTATAGCTCAGGGTGTTTTGTTGCCAAGCCTCACCCATGGTCTGGTACTGTACTCTGAGGTAAAAAAAATTTAATATAAATGAATTGAATATCAGCTTCTCATTGCCTCTTCACCCTTGACAAAATTATCAGATCAGGTACACCTCTTGCCCTTGCTATTACGTTCAAAACAAGCATTTGCCAATGCTGAATGTTTGCTTGCTGGCATTGGCATTGGTAGTGTAGGAGTTACAGAGCTGCATAATAGGAATGGCAGTGAAGTATTGAACTGAAGCCAGCCCCACCACCACCGTGCAGAGACTGACAGGCATTGGGGTGTGCCTTTGGGTTGTCAGGCATAACGGCCATGCCATTTCACCACACCCTACCCAGCAGACACTGACAAGTGTCACGGTGTGCCTTGGGGTCTTTGACCCTTATGCGCACCCCATTCCATCAGGAAATATGGTAAGATGGGTGTGGTATTGGAGAATGGGGTGAACTTTGGGGCCGAAGAGTCCAAGGCACACCTCAATGCCTCTCACTGGCTACAGGGTGTGGAATGGTATGAGCATTACAGGCAAGAAACCCAAGTCACACCCCTGATGCCTGTCATTCTCTACAGGGTGGGCCGTTATGGTCGGAAACCCTAACGCCTCAGGCATTCGTTGGTATTTTCACTCCAAATTTTCAAAATGTTTTTTTGTGTCCCCCACCTCATGAACAGTGGCAATATCAGTTTATTAGCCGAAAGCTGCTTTTGCACAGTGACTACGGCATTTAGCACCACAGGTGCAAAAACACATTCCCAACAGGATGTGAAAAATGACAGCTGTACTGTTCATGGGGAGGTATAAAAAATGGCAATGTTGAAAATCTGCAGTGAAAATATAAAAAAAAACTGGTGAAGTCACGAGCGTGCGTAGAACCTGTGCAACGCACTCCTGTAATATAATTAGTTTGGGAATTTTTTACAGCAGATTGTCAACACAGGCATTTTGGGACCTCTGATCATGAACAGTGTCACTGTGTTTTTTTTATCTGTCCCGAACAATGAGTTCCCACAGCGACCACGCATTTCTGCGCTGAAAGTGTGAAAACACATTTCGGCCATGTTGTGAAAATGACAGCTGTACTGCTCATAAAGAATGTAATAAAATGGCAATGTTGAAAATTCATGGCAAATATTAAAAATTCACAAACCTTATGAACGGCAGCGTAGGAACTGGCGTGCAGAGCGTGGCGCCCTAAAACAGTAATGTTTGGGAATTTTTTCACCAAATTTTCAACATAGCCATTTTAAGACCTCTGCTCATGAACAGTATCACTGTGATTATCTTAATCTGTCCCAAACATTGATTGCGCACACCGACTGTGCCATTGTGCGCCACATGCAGGAAACACATTTTGGGTGACATGTGAAAAATGACAGCTGTACTGCTTATAAGGAGGTGTGGTAAAATGGCAATGTTGAAAATCCAGAGTCTAAAAATAAAAATTTGCGAACTTACGGCGTGCTAGGAACTGTATACGACGCATAAAACAAGTCATTTTTAGTTTTGTCACTAAATTTGTAACATAGGCTTTTTGAGAGCTCACTTTATGAACACTGGCACTGTTGTTTCATTAATTGGTCCAGAAAGGTGATTTCACACAGTGACTACAAAATCACCCTTCGGGCCCGATTAACGCCATGACAGTTCCAGAATTCATGAGGAGGGTCCCAAAACCCCATGTTGAAAATTTGGTGCAAAATTCCAAAAATGCCTGAGATATGCATTAAAGTTGAAAACCCTATTCATTGCATTATACAGCTTACCGACATTTCCTCAGTTTGCGGTCAGCTTTGAAGAGTACAGACGTATTCCTGGTTCACTGAAGATCATTGTGCCAAGCTCCAGAGGTAAGTATGGGGTGAGGGGGGTGTGGGAAGGTAGGGTGCACCGAGGATGGGCACGGGTGGGCAGGGAGACCGCCGAGGGAACTTTTTTTGTTTACAGGTTTTTTTTTTTTTTTAGGAAGATGATGTGGGACATTTGCTACGCTGGGGTGGGCTCCCAGCATGGCAGCTGGAGGCTGTTTGGGTGGACCTGGAGCCAATGGGATTGGGCACCCCGTCAGCCAGAATAATTTTTGCCACGCTGGGGTGGGCTCCCAGCATGGCACCTGGAAACTTTGCGGGGCGTGGAGCCGACGGGATTGGACACCCGCTGGCCATACAATGTGTGTCCATGAGGGGGAGCGACATGCGATAAGGCATGCTAAGGCAGGTGTGTGGAGGGGGCGCTGCTCACTGAAGCCGGAGCTCTCCTTTCAACTGTACGGCACTGCATTTTCAACTGTTGTCATAGACAACTGCAGCGTTCATTGGAGAACTGTGGCCATGCCTGCAAACACACTGTCTGAATTGAAGATGGGTGCCACACCTCCAAAAACTCAGATGATGGCACTGTGTTTCTTGCACATGCGTGCAAGCAAACATAAAAATCAATCAGGCCTATCCCCTATGATACAATTATATGTTATTTCCGGCAGTACCTAAATGCACTACAAAAATGGGAGAGTAGGCTTTTTCAGTCTTTGCCCCTAAGCTCTGGAATTCATTTCTGCTTAATCTCAGGAACTGTCAGACTCACCTAATTTTCAAGAATGCACTTCATAAGTTTCACCTGACATTGGATAAGTGCTCCTGTAACTGATACCTTGTACTACCACTTATACTGTGCTTTTTACATGCCTTTTACAGTGAAACTCAGGATGTTTCATGTTTGTACTTAAGTCTCTACACTTTAGTATTATCTGTCCTTTGTGAATACATGTAAGATTGTTCCTTGTACTAGGCATTTTGTACCAATGTTTATCTATTGTCTGTACTTCTCCAGGGATGTGCCTGAAAATGGGATTGTATTAGTCTAACACATCTACATGGTAAACAAAAGCTAAATCAATAAAATAAATAAATTACTTGCAGTGTGTGAGTAATTGACAAAAAGGACAGTGAGTACAATGGAGCTGCATCATAAAAGAAAACTTTGTACAATAGGTCTAGTTATTAAGTATTGTATTTGAACAGGCAGAACACAGCAAGGAGTGGGCATCAGGATGCTGCACGTACTCAAGCAGGAGGTCCACAGAAAGGAACTGGCCCCAGGACACTGTAAGTACAAAAATGGGAGGACCACAATAAGGAATTTATTTTATTGTTATTTAAAAGTTGCATAAAATACAGGACAAGTTCTATGAGAAACAAGTCTCTTTTGTAGAAAATCCCAAGTCAAAAAAATAACAAGACAACAAAGACAAACATATACAAATCAGCTAATAATAATTACAAACAGATTGTTCCTGCTATAACAATGTTTTCAAACCATGTTTAACAAGTATTTGTTGATGCCGAATGTTGTCTTGCTGGCATTAGCATTGGTAGCGCAGGAGTTAGAGAAATGCACAATAGGAATGGCAGCGAAGTATTGAACTGACGTCAACCCCACCCCTACCCTGCAGAGACTTACAGGCATTGGGGTGTGCCTTTGGGCTGTAGGCCGTAACGCTCATGCCATTTCACCTCACCCTACCCTGCAGACACCGACAAGTGTTGTGGTATGCCTTGGGGTCTTTGGGTCTTAGGCTCACCCCATTCCATAAGATTCAGATTCAGATTATTTTATTTATGCGTGTATAAAATTAAAAACCATGACATACAAATATAATCCATGAATTACAATCAGCATTACACTTAATCAGTTATACAGAATAAATTAGGATCATTTAGGATTCCAGCCATTTAAATTATAAATTGCACAATTTGCGGAATTAGCAGCCACATAAATATGAACAGTATTGTGGAAATACAAAATACACTTTAGCAAATTTCTATCAGATCCTGTATTCAAACGACCCCAAATTGGTTCCAACCATTCTTTCCTATATTTGGTTTGACATGAACAATAAAATATTAAGTGTTCAGCAGTTATTACAGTGGTCAAATAACAAGGGCAAGGGATATTACAGGTTTCAAAAAAAGGTTCCTTTTCGAACACTGTTTTAAATATTCCTAATCTGAATTTAAATTTACACAGCACATTCCTATGTGAACTATTTTCACAAAACGACAACTAAAGCTCAGCTTGCATATTTTGCTTATAAGACAAATATCTTCCAAAGTGAGTCATTTCTCTTATTCTACTAAATTCAAACTGAAAAAAATTATATTTAAACCTTTGTTTAACTGAAATTATGTGTTGTTTAGTATCAGTGTATGTCGTCGTACTATCCCAAATCTGGGGCATACCACTTTTTACCAGACATATGTTAAGCTCAGTAAACTATCCCACAGATGGGACATGCTCCCTTGCTATCCAATCAACATTTAGCCAGTAAGTTATCTGGTGAAACAAGCAGAATTTTTTGCCAAAAAGTCAGGGCTCTTAGTCTTGCTCTTAAAGCTATTGAAATTAACTGTATTTCGACTCTTAAAATTGCAGTGGGCATTCTGTATGGTAAATCAAGAACCATCTTGTAAAACATGTTCTGAGCAGGCTCTAATAGGATTATGTTCTTTGAGAAGGCCCATACTTCAGCACCATATAATAATGAGCTTATTATTTTAGATTCTAAAGCTCTTTTAAGGACTATATAAGAATTTCCTGCAAAATTTTGTGCAAATCTAAAAATAGCTCTGGTGATGTTCAAAGCTTGTTTCTTAACTCAGGTAAAATGCTGACCCCAGGACATATTTGTATCAAAGGTAACCCCTAAGTAAGTGTACTCATTCCTAACTTCAAAATTCATGTCATTAATGAACCAATTCTTTTGCCCAATTTTCTTTTTACTACCAAAGATCAAAATAGTTGATTTCTGCATATTAACCTCTAGTTCTACCTTCTTCAGGGTGTAAATGCATTTGTTTAGTACTTGGATTAACCCAGATTTGGATAGAGAGCATAACACTATGGGCAGGATTCACAAACCAATCGGGGACTAAGTCCCACTCTACAACTCCAGTGGTGGTCTGACATCCCCGCAGATGCGGAGATTGTGATTCACAGCCACAGCAGTTGTGGAGGGTGTTACAGTTGGTCCCACCAGCCGTAACATCTTTCTGCAGCTGCAGTGATATCCCTGGTAACATCAAACGAAAGCTGACGTAATTCATGGAGCCGGTCATAAACCGGCTCCACTTTTGTGAATACCCACCATTGTGGGTAACTTGCGGATCTACAAGTGGCAACCCTCTTGCACCGAGGTTTTCCCGCAGCTGTGGGACTTTCATGAGGTTTGTGAATCCTACCCAATGTCATCAGCATAAACTAATATACCCACTTTAGTTTCATAATTAGATGGTGCTGTAAAATCAGTTGATTTAACTTCCCTTATTAACTGTTCTGTATAGAGATTAAACAAAAGTGGAGCCAAAAGGCAACCATGTTTGACTCCTTTCCCTAGAGATATTGGCTCAGTAACATGACTTTCCCTAGAAGATTGTACATAAGCGAAAGTATTCTCATGTAAACATTTTAATACTTTCAATAAGTCTGGTTGAATACCAAATTCTGTCAACAAATTCCACAGGACATTTTTATTCAGGCTATCAAAAGCTGACCTCAGATCCAAAAAGACTGTATACAGGACCCTTTTTTGTTGTAAACAATACTTATCAATTAGATAATTTAATATAAAGACATTATAATAACTGGTCAGCAATTTTTTTCAATGGGCCGAACCAGTTATAATTTGCAATTATAACCCACAGGTTATAACAGAGAGCACGCGCCCAGTCAATCAGAAACAGCCACGCTGGCATTGGCTGTTCGTCACCTCCTGGGTGGGCTAACTGAGTTTTGAAACATGGCAGCTCCTTATCCCGAGCACCGAGGAGCTGCCAGACCAAGAGTGCTTGTTTTTTGGAGCCGCCAGACCGAGAGTCCTTGTCTGTTTTTTTCTCTCAAAAGAATGCTGCCCTGTTAAACATTTTAAAAACCAAAAAATTAATCTATTTGGTTGATCCTGCATTTCGGCAGCTACAGCGTATAACAACTGCCACTGGGGAATGGCTCCAACCTCGGTGACAGCAGTAAGCAGTGACTACGATCTAAACTCATAACTCCTCTGAAACTGCTCTAAACAAAGTGCAATTTAAACCTTTAAAAAGGTAAACAAACAGCTCCAGTACAAAAAACCAAAAAAAAACTGAGGAAAAAATAGTGTGTGTGTGTGTCACAGACACTAGACAAAGGCTGGAAAAAATTGCTGTCCAGCAATTATAAATAATAAAAGATGGGGAAGTGTGCTTAAATTTGAAATTAATGGTTGCCCTCAGTATGGGATGCTTTAATAAACCCCTCGGGCTTTGCCCTCAGTGTTTATGTAGCATCCCACACCTCAGGCAACCATTAATTTCTCATTAAGCACACTTTCCCATCCATTATTGTATATATTAGCAGCACCTTTATTCTTTCTAGATCCTGCTTGTTCTTCTGATATCAAATTATTAACCATGACCCAATTTTCCATTCTCTCTAAGATAATACGAGAAACTTTTTTTTCACCAATGCAAAGCAGGCTGATAGGCTTATAGTTGCCTGGATCATTTATGTCCCCTTTCTTATAAATTGCCATTATCAGACTTACCAACCATTTTTCCGATACTACCCCCTTTTCCCATATAAAATTGAAAAGGATAGTCAGTTTGTTCGCCCACCAATCAGGGAAAGCCTGAAAAACTCTGTACCCAACATGTCAATGTCGGGGGCCTTCTTTTTCTTTTAAGCCATAATGGCCTGTTTTACTTTGGCCACAGACACAACTAAGTCCAGTGGTAACTGTTGACTGTCTTTGATTGGAGAAGTAAAGGGGTTAGTTAAACTTCTTGGTACTTCATACTCATTTCTGAAAAATTCTAGCCAAACAGAGGCTGGAATAACTGAGTGTGTATTAACATCCAGGTTCATAGTGCCCAGGGCCACCATTTCCAAGAATGTTTTAGTATCTTTGCTTGATATCATCTGTTGGAACTTAGACCACAGCTCTCTTTTATAATGTATTTTTTTGCTGCTAATAAGATCCTTATATTCTTTTCTAAGCCACTTTAATGAAGTGGAGGGGAACCATTCATTTGATTTTTTAGACTATCTACCAATTATATTTAGCACCCTCCTATGCTTTTCACAATCCTTATCAAACCATGATGCATGAACTCTTGAACTTTTAATATTAGAAATAGGATTTCCTGCTTTCTTTACCTGGATTTGAGATTTAAGGTGAGATATAAGCCTATCAAAATCCTGTATTGGATTACTATCATATCCTGCTATATGCCCTTGTCTGTCCTGCTCTAAGTCCCAGTTATCTAAAAGGGACTTAATAAACAAGACCAATTGTGGAGTTCATTTTATTAACCTTTTGTTATATATTGCAAGGTTTATCTCTGCTGCCTGGGGGTCCACCGAGCATGTTTGAATAATATCACTTTTAAACTTATAGTGAACAACTAAAGGAAAATGATCACTCTCCCATGTAGAGGTGATGTCTAATTTAAGAACTTTAGAAAATGAAAAAAAAAAACCATTAATAAATGCTAAGTCCAGCACACTCCCTCTTCTATCTGTTGCGTAAGTAACCTCTCCTTGCTTATCACCCTCTGTTCGGCCATTCAGTACTCTTAAATTAAAATCAGCAGCAATATTCATTAACCTTTTGCCCTTACCGTTAACCGACTTATCCCTAGATATCCTTAACGGTATTCCCAATGCATCATATTGGTGCCATCCTGATTGGTAAATTTCATGTAAAGACCCTATCCTAGCATCAAAATCTCCCATGGTCAATAAAGTAGCAGCCAGGTAGGTAAATTGAATAAAACTCACAGCTTTTTGGAAAGAGTTTAATAACCCAGAAAACTGAGACATTACCAGTGGGGGGAAATAAATGTTTAAAATTATAAATGTCTCACAATTAGCCAATCCAATTTTAACTATCAGAAACAGAGGATTATCATACTCAATTTGTGTGCAAACTTTAATTTTGCTAGTCAAAACCATTGTAATTAACCTTCCCTTGGGTCTACCAAAATTATGTCTTTGAATTGCTTTTAAACCAACTTTTATAGCCTGACAAACAGAAGTCACACTTTATCATCCAAGTTTCCTGCAATAAGATTACGTCATATGCGGACAATTTCTTGAAAAAGTCATAATCTAATAATTTCCCTGTTAGACCCGTGATATTCCAGCTAGTAAATAAGAGTTCTTGTTATCAATTAGTATTCAATGAGATTGTAGCTTGAGAGCTCCCAATTTCTATGCCAGGTTCTTCAAGTACTGAACAAGTTTACTCTAAGTTAGAGGAGACTTCCAGTACCAGACCTGAATGTATTCAAGGCCCTAAGATTTTCCTGCCTCTACAATAGCTACTATGTGGGGCATCACCATCTCTTCTTAGGATGTGTGTGAATTTCACTGGTCTAATATAATCAGTGATTCTAGTCTGTAATCTTGAGACAGTAGTCAATTGATTAGACATACTGTCATTTCCTATTTCTAGGTCATACTCCCTAATATTCTCATTCACACGGTATCTGTCATCATATCTTTTTTATTTCTATCTCTCTCCAGCTGGTGTGTTGTATCATCTAATTCTGTACCAAAATCTCTAAAGTCCTCTTTCTTGTCAAGCAACAATCTCCTCAGAATATTTGACTTCAAAACTAAACATACCATGCCTCTCTCAGACCCAGTCTGATATCTATAGGCAGAAACAATATATTTCCATGTGAATTTAGCTCCCAAAATTCCCTTACATAGATTATAAACTAATAGTTTGAGAATAAGTGGGTTCTCATTTCTTTTTTTAGGGATCCCATATAGAAAAATTGTGGGAAGCCTCAATCCTTGAGAAATCTCTATCTTTGTCCTTCTGTAGGCTACTTGTGGTTGTCTTACTAGGGTGGATCTCTTTTTCTTTATAATGTTTTCCTTCTTGCACCCTTAACTTGGTAGTCTGAGTCATCATATCAACTTTATTGTTATTTTTACTACCATTTTGCTTCTCTCCTACCAGCCTATCTTTCAGTTGATCATTTGACTTAGATGCCATAGTCTTTTCTTTGCTCCCTGTTCCATTCCCTTTGCTCCACTTCATCCTTTTGACACCCCCAGTACCCCGAGATCTAATTTCCTCCACCAATTTTTGAGTGGCATGTTCTTCTCGTTCAGCTACCAGATCAGTAGTGACCTTAATTTTATATCTATTCCATTCTAGAATATCTTGTTGAGTATTCCAATAGTTATCTTCTATATCATGCTGAACCATTATATTCCCTGGTTTAGAGCATATAGTGACTCTTTCTCTCCCCTCAGAGCACTGATCCCTTAATGGGATATAAGTTTCAGTTTGTACACCTTCTGTATGACATACTTTAGCCCCCATCTTTTTCACACTTTGACACCTTTCCTCCACTCTGTCAATGTCATACGTATTAATAGCTCTAAGTGTCTCAAGTATCTGACTCAAGATATCTGTTTATTTGAGTACCGTTGTTTTAATTATTGTTATTTCATCCCGAACTTGATTAAGATATTCAGCCCCACTAGTAATAGGTTCCTACTCACTAGTTTTAGATTCCATTAATTTGGGCATTTTGTCCTTTGCTTTTGTACTAACAAACTCCAAACTTTTTTCTCCTTCTTGCACAGCATCTTCCCAAAAATGGGGAATATCTGGAGGAAATGAGATGGGGGGTGTCAAAATTCAGCCTTTCCACATATGTTGTAATAAAATTTTTGAAATCCAATAGGAAGTATCTCCTAGCTACTGGCGCTTCAAAATTATTATGAACCTCCACGTCAATATCTTGGCTCTGTGTTCCCTGGTTAAGCCCCTCTTTTACCAGATTTTGAGAAAATAACTTACCTAAAGTATGATGATGGTAACTGAATTTATTGGGGGCTCCATGTTACTTCTCTTGACTACCATGACTCCCTCCTTCATTTCCTCAAGATTATGAATGTCTGAGAGTAGGGGATGTTCCAGCGATAGAGGCAGAGAGCAAGTCTCTCTAATGGGTGAAGAGGTCACCATAAGAACAAAGGAACCCTTAACTCGAACAATACTTTCAGGGCCAATTAACTCCAATTGAGAGGCAGGTGTGACAAAATAATTAGTGATCTTCTTATTTGGAAGTGGTAGCTGTTTAATACTTAGATTAGACTTTCCCTTCTTTTTCTGTCCCTTTGGACTTGCTTTTTTCTTATTAGCCATGAGGAATTCAAATAATTGATAATACTACCCAAAAACAATTATAAATCAATTCAGGATTAGCACAAACTCTTAAAAACTCTCAAGATCTATAAAAATACAATTCTATAACTCCTTATGAGGTAAACTGCCTCACATAAGAATTACACGCAGGCCAAAAAACAAGCTTAATTAAAAGAGATATCACCCCAGCATTGTAACAGTTCCACGTGGCCAAGCTTTAGAAATTCCGCATGAAATAAAGCTTCTTTTATCACTGTGAAGTTCTTCGATTCTCTGGGCTTTTATGAGTAAACCAGCAGGTTCTAAATGCAGTAAGGAATCAAAGTTCACCACCAAGTCCTATCTGAGATCTGAGATTGACAGTGCAGGTGGTATAGTAGTGTAGACCTTTCCCCAAATCAGGTAGATTCAACTCTCTTCGGGAATAATTCCTTTCTGTCAGTATCACAATAAAATAAAGAAAATTACTAAAACTAAGGCCAGCAAAACACAAAATAAAACAAGCAGTCACTTAAAATAATTAAAAAAACCAAACAGTTAGTAAATCACTCAGAATTTAAATAACAATATAAACCAATACAAGATCCCTAAATGAATACTTAATAACTTACTTCTGCTAGCAGAAACAAAACCCCAGGTAGATAAACTACCAAAATGAAGCAGCTGAAATGATCAAGTAAACCGCTACCTCAAAATCTCGAGGTGTTCTCAGCACGAAGCAAGCATGCTTCTGTCATGCTATGCAGTCAAGGAAAATGGCGCATCTGATCACAGAATACCGGCACATGCTTTTTGGCCACAAGCCAAACATTTATAAAATAGTTTTATATATATCTCTCATAAAAATAAAAACCCTGTATGCTATAATCCAGGGCTTTACAAGCTCTTTCAGCACTCCTAAATAAATAATTAAGTACTTAAGTCCCAAATTTCAAATAAACTCTTATAAACATAAACAAAGATGTTACGGAAGTAAAAGGCCTAAACAAGACCCTTAACTAACCAACACAAAACTACATAATAAGTGCTTAAGTGCTTATAAATCTTATATTTAAAAGCTACAAACCCAGCAATCTACAAATCTAAAGTACAAAATAATAAGGATGCAAAAGAAAGAGGAAAGGGAAAAAGATGAGTAAGTAGGGGTAGCAGGGCACCAGGCACCAGGAATAGCCCGGAGCTATAACGCGTAGAGCATAGCAAATAAGCAAAAGTCACAAAAATCACAATTTGCGGAGTTTTCCATAGTCTAACTCACAGATCCCAGATCCCATTTCTTCATTTCAACCAGCTTCTAGCCAGTACGGTAGTTCCAAAGCACTCCCATGTCTTCCACTATCCTCCCGACTTGTCCACAGATCTCCATGGTTGTCACTGATTGCTCCCTCTGTAGACCATTCTCTATTCTCCATTCTCCATTCTCCACACACTCCACACACTGCTGTCTCCTCTGCTCCTTTGCTATCTCCTCCACCTTTCCTCTCCTTGTCTCACCACACTCTCCTCCTCCTCTGAATTCGGCTTCTCTTTCAGGCCACTTGCCCCCCATGGGGTTACTGTCCTTCTCCCACCACTTCTCCAGTCAGCTCTGCCACTGTAATGGACTCCTCTTGACTTGGGGGGGGAGAACGAGACTACAACAGAAAAGACAGAAGAACCAACGGCACAAGAAAGACTGGAAAGGGACTAGTCTCCAAGAAATGCTCCTTAATGAGCAGGCTAAGGCCATGGTGGCATACCTTTTTCAATTCTTGGGCTATGCAAAACTAATTCCCACTTCAGCTAACTCTAACTCAGCTCAGTATGCCATAAGGAAATACACTGAGATGGGTGCAGTATAGGAGAATGGTGTGAATCCAAGGCAAACCTCGAAGCCTGTCACTAGCTGCAGGGTGGGAGTGGGGTGGACTGGTGTGACCATTACAGCCAACAATCCCAAGTCTTACCCCTGATGCCTGTCAGTCTCTACAGGGTGGGGCGTTATGGTTGGAAACCCTAACACCCCGGTCATTTGTTGGTATTTTCACTCCAAATTTTCAACATGGGCTTTTTGTGACCCCACCTCATGAACAGTGGCACTATCAGTTTATTAGCCGAAAGGTGATTTTGCACAGCGACTGCACCATTTGGTGCCACAGATGTGAAAACATATTTCAGGCAGGATGTGAAAAATTTCCCACAGTGACCGCGCCATTGTGCACCAGATGTGTGAAAACACATTTTGGGTAGAATGTGAAAAATGACAGCTGTACTGTTCATAAGGAGGTGTGAAAAAATGGCAATGCTGAAAATCTGGAGTGAAAATAATAAAAATTGTCACAGTTTCGAGTGTGTGTGGAAACTGCAAAATGCACGCTCGTAACACAGCCATTTTTTGCAATGTTTTCACCAAGTTTGCAACATAGGCTTTTTGGGACCCCACCTCATGAACAGTGTCACTGTTGTTTCATTAATCAGTCCCAAAAGGTGATTCCGCACAGTGACCATAAAATCACCTTTCAAGATGGAATAACAAGATGACAGTGCATGTGTTAATGAGGTGGAGTCCCAAGAACCCCATGTTGAAAATTTGGAGCCAAAATTCAAAAAAATGGCTGAGATATGCACCTAAGTCGAACAACCCCCCCCCCATTGATGCTATTCTACAGCTTATCGGCATTTCTTCATTTTGCAGTTCAGCTTTGAAGAGTCCAGGCGTGTTCCGCCACCAAAGATCACAGCACTGGACCTCTGGAGAGGTATGGGGTGAGGGGTGTGTGGGAGGTGGGGTGCGAGAAGAGGGGGTGCTCGGACAATGAGGGACATTTTTTTTCAGGTGAAAAAAAAACTGAACCGGACATGGTGTGATGATTTGTTGGTGTGCCTACACAATGGGGGGGGAGGAAAATGCCAAGATGGTCGGCTTTGTGTGAGCGGCAGTACACTCGGGTGAGCTCCCAGTGTTCCACACAATGTGGGGGGCTGCGGGACATGCCAACATGGGGATTGCACCCCCAATGTCGCTTTTGTTTGGGGACTGTGTGGTGGCAGCAGGAGCCACCGCCATGTTTATTGAAATGTTTAACAAGAAAGGCACATATGAGAGGCATGTCATCTCTGCCGCTGCATGACAAGTTTGTCTCTGATTGCAGCAGCACATTTCTTTCAAGTTGGTGGCACTTCACATAATTATTGCATCAGCGCTAGCATGCGGGCTAATTGGGGAATGAGGGACGCACCTACTAAAGCGTGCCTTGCATTTGCCAACACTGACACACCTCTCACTGTGCTACTACTAATGCAAGATGTTGCTTGCGCATGCACACGACAACCTAAAAATACAAAGAGTGGGCAAATTTCTAAGCTAAGGGGACAAATTATTCCAAGAAAGGAGGCCCCATATGAGAAACAATCTTTGCCATAATGCGTGTAAAACTCAGGCAAGAAAAATTTGCGCTGGGGAATATCTCTGAGACTGTATCTGTAAGCAGGAACAGTTAACCGTTCAGAGAAGTAAGTGGGAATCTGGTTATTTGAGGTTTTATAAATAAGGGACAGCCAGTGAAACATACGTCTGGAGTACGGTGACAACCAGTTTAATAGATGCAATAAAGTGCAATGATACTCATCTCATTTTAATTTTAAAAATAAAACAAAGTAACTGATAATAAATGGTATTTAAAAGAAGAAGATGCGAGACAGAGGCACGATGATAAATAGTATTGCCATAATGCAAGATGGGGAGGATGGCTTGTCCAATAATGTTTGTGATCCGAACTTGACAAGCAATGTCTGGCACGTTTTAAGTTGGCCCAAACATTGATGGACTTTTTAAACTGTTTCATCAATGTGTGTTTTAAAGGTCAAAGAAGAATAAAAATAAGACCAAGATAAAGTCATTTACATGTTTGAGTGGGTAGTTGAGCAAACTGAGAAGGAGGAGTTTACTGAAGATAGAGAATGCTGGGACCTAAACAGCATTGCTTGAGTCTTCTTATTATTTAGGAGTAGTAGATTATCAGAGAACCATTTCACAACTTTGTCAAAGTCACCCTGGAGAGTCGAAGCAAGGGAAGATGGAGATCTGTGAGCGTTGAAAAGTACTGTGTCGTCACCATAAAGACTGAGCAAAGATCTACGACAGAAGGTTTGTTTTGTTTTGTTGACCGGTAAGCCCACTGGGCCTAGAAGTCCCTTTTTCAGGGGCGATACAGATGGTGAGCAACTGAATTTGAACCAGATTAAGCTGTTGGTGGTATTTTTAGTGAATGAGGGAAATTTGGCCAGGACACCGGGGAAATTCCCCTACTCTTTTCGATAAGTGCCATGGGATCTTTAACATCCACCTGAACTACCACCAATCCAGGCAGATGGGACCTCGGTTTAACGTCTCATCGAAGACGGCACCTCAGAAATGCAGCACCCTCTCATGCTGCATTACAGTGTCAGTACTGGGATATTAACCCAAGTGCCAGATGTGGGAACTGAACCCACGGCCCTCTGATCTCCCGGCCTCAGAGGTGAGTGTGCTACCTACTGAGCCACTGACACTGCAGAAGGTAGTGGGTCACAAAGAGACTGAATAAGATATGACCATGTATAGACCCTGTGGAACCCCAGTGGAAGTATAAAAAGGAGAGGAAAGACATCCAAGCAGAAACAGACTGAATTCTCCCATGCAGATAGGACGAAAACCAGTTGGTGTCATTTGAGGAAAAGCCATGAGAAGATGGACGAATTAGTAGCAAGGAGTGATTGTCACGTCAAAAACTTTTGACAGATCCAGGGCATCATTTTTATGGGTTATCAATTTTATTTTGAAAAAATGAAAAACAAGTTGGTGGCCATATGAAAAAAGAATTTGCTCTCATGAAAGAAGAATGTTGGCTCATGAAAGATGATTTTTCTTTCATGAGCCAGAAATTCTTCTTTCACATCGGACATATAAATGAAAGACCCTACTGAGCATGCTCAAAACTGAAATTTCAAATCCTTATAACTAGGGAACCAATAAATATTTGTTCACCAAACCAAATAAAGGCCTCATTCTAGGGAAAACCCCTTCTACCCTGAAACTGCAGAACAAAATTCCAAATGGGCCATAGGTAAGAGCAAATAAAACCTGGCAATCCCCCAATTTTTCCACTTTTTGCATTATCCTGATCTTGGAATCAAGGCATCCAACCATCATAAAACTTAAGAAATCAAGAGACCTTGCCCCATGACTGTGCATGCAAACTTTCATGCAATTCTATTGAACTGGGGCAAAGTTAGGGGTTTAACATTAAACACCCTACTCAACCCTAACTATATTGGCATTATCACATCAGTATGTATGTGTGTAAATATATAAATTGCAAAAAACTACATGAATGCAGACATTAGGGTTGAAGAATGAAAGTGCACAAAGTAGGGAAATGAAAAAAAAAATTAGGGTTTTGGGTCTCTGGTACATTGCCGAATCAGTGGTAGGGCCTTCCTTGGGTTGTCAACCCTAATGCCCATCCCTCCCCCAGCCTGTAGTCTCTTGTCTTAAGCTCAAGGTGCAGCTATAAGCCAGTGCTAGAGATACACTCTTCAAAGGTAGAGAAGTATGGGCTTGCCACATGTTGCTAATAGAATCTGTCATAGCTTTCTTGGGTCCTACGTGAAGAAAAGAGATCACATCTGATCTCATCTGGCCAAGGGAGGAGGTGGGCATTATGGCTGACAACCTCAAGGAAGACCCATCATTGATTCACCAATACTCCAGAGACCCAAACCCTAGTATTTTTTCATTTCCCAACTTTTGTGTGCTTTGCGTTCTTCAACCCTGTCTGCATCAACGTAGTTTTTTTTGCAATTAATTTTCCTTGTTTTTGTGATAGTGGAATTGTATTCTCATTTGAGCAGGTCCAAAAGGTACCTGAACAAAATTAAATAAATACAATACTGGAGACAGTCCTGTCCCAGTGCATGGGCCCATCAGGGCTTGACATGCATGTCAATATCTTGTGTGGGAAGGCTCTATGGCCCACCACATGGTGTCATGTCTGCACCAAAACACTGCCCCATCCCTAACCAGACTGGGGCTGGTGCTGCACACCAAAGCACCTAACCCACCAGCCTTGGCTCATTAAACCATCTCACTGAGTTCACTCCCAAACTCAGGTCACTGGCATGGAAGGGCAATGTGGTCCCCACTGGGCCAACGAACATCCCTGCAAACAACATTACATCATAATTTTTTTTTTGTGTGACATTCTGACCCCAGCATTTCAACACAGTCTGTTTATAACCCATCCTTCTGAGAATGACATGTGTCATTTAATATCATACTGGACAAAATGTAATTTCGTACCAGCAGTGCGAAATCACATGTTGGCCTGGATTTGATAAACAACAGTTGTCACATTTATGAGGTGCTGTGATAAAATGGCTATGCTGAAAACTTTGAGTTTAAATATTGAAAATTACCAAAGTTATGAGTGTGTGTATAAAAATTACATTATACCTCAATAAGTTACAGATAATGTACCCTGCACAGAGATTCAAGTGAAAGAGTTGCTCAAAGAATACAAGCAAGTAATTGCAAAAGCCAGAAGAGCTCCATGTAGTGGCCAAGATGCCCACCACAGTCAAAGTGTTGCTCCAGCTAACCAGGACCTTTCTGTGATGGGTGCAGGAGTGCAAGCATAGATGCCACCTGTGAGTTGTGATCTCCAAACCCAAGTCAATGAGTTGCACAGTCTGATAACTGAACTAAAGAGAGACAACATGAAGTTCATGGCCTGGCAGGGGGAGAGAATCCCAGAGCAAGAACAAGCTGCAGTTAGCACCTCTGTGAGAGCCCCAAATGCATATCCTCCAAAACAAAGTAACAGAGACTGGAAACCATCTCCTGAAGTACCACCCAGATCACATCAGTACAAAGAGGGCATATTCTGTTATAACTGTGGAAAAAATGGGCACCTGAAGAAAGAGTGTCAGTCACAGGAAGATCTGCAAAGAGTCAAGACTAAACTGCTCAAATGATCTCAGAAGCAGGGAAACTTCACCAGGGCCCAGTGAGGGAGCACATTGAAGTGTCATCTTGAAGATGCTACAAACCTTCTGTGAAACATAGAGTAGCCAAGTCCACTGTCAAACAACCACAAGAGACCTTACTAGGGCACCTTGATAAGTTAGTATGTCTTTCAACTGAAACAACCATCACCATTAGTTGACTGTCATACCAAGCTGTTCTCAACAGTGGCTCACAAGTCACCATCATTTTCAAGGACTGGTATGACAAACATTTAGCAAAGAACTGTAAGCTACAGCCTTTTGAAGGTCTGAATGTATGGGGACCGAGTGACAAGTCTTACCCCTACCTTGGTTACAAGACAATCTGGATTGCTTTTCCATCAACAGAAGCTGGAATTGGTGACGTAGTTGAAATGTTGGCATTGGTCTGCCCACAGTCAGGAATGTTCAACAATGTGCCAGTCCTCCTCTGAACAAATGCATCCATGTTTGGATGCCTAGCCCAACTTTGCCAGGAGTGAGAGGCGTAACAGAATGGACTGGGGAAGAAGGCCTACTAGAAGCAGATGCAGAAGAGATGAAAGGACAGAGAAGATCCTGTTGGCATTGTCTGGTGCCAAGAGTCTGAAGAACTTGTCTTACCCCCGAATGCCAAGTGTGGGATAAGCAGAGTGATGAGACTGAAACAAGATGTGAAGAACCAGATCCTGATGATAGATGCCCCTGAAGAGCATGGATGACCAGAAGGACTGCTGGTCAAACCAAGCATGCTGCATATGAGAGCACACGCCTACATGAGAAGAATCACTATCCAAGTGAAGAATGTGATGATCGAGACATAGTAAGAAAAGATAAAATGTTGGCCTGGGTATGCTGTGCAGTCACTGCAGAGGTAGAAGTAGTAGATTTTATTTATTTAAGGTGCCCTTCCCTGGAGGCTCAGGGCACGCATACAACATATTAGACATCACAATAGTATCAATCCATACACTTAACATCCATGAACAATATAAATATAATAAATAAAATAATATCTAATATATAATGGGTACAATTCTCAAAGTTCCCAGACGGTGCAGAGGGGCTAATGATTGGTGCAAAGTGCCCTTGCACCAAACGATGCCCTGGGACCAATTCACAAAGGCAGGCTGTGCCTACTGCATGCAGCCTACACCTAACTGTGCTTGCACTGCCCTTGCACCACACACTGTGCTGTGGCATGGTACCAGGAGCTTGCAGCAAACACAGGCTGCCAATACCCCTGACTCGCAATACACGAAACTCCCACAGTGGTGACATTTTTAAGTACCCTTGGACCAGCACTTGCTGGTCCAAGGGTACTTAGAGATTTCACCACTGGGGAGTTGAACTGGTAGCAGCAATGTGCCGCTGTTCCCCTCTCAGATGTCCTCAATCATTAAATAGATAATTATCCCCTTTCCTGGTAATGTAGTGGCCCCTCCTTGAACCCCGATCATTGTAAAATAAAAACGTAGCCCTTTTCCTGGTAGTCTAGTGGCCCCTCATGTGCTCCCGATCATTGTAAATAAATCAGCCCTTTTTCCCTGGTAGTCTAGTGGCCCTCTCCTGAACCCCGATCATTGTTATAATAAATAATAACTTGACCCTTTCCCTGGTAGTCTAGTGGCCCCCCTCCCCGATCCCGATGACCCCAAAATTACCATATCAATAAACACCTGGTGGTCTAGTGGGCTCCCGCGGCAGTGCCCTACCACCCCACCACCCCAACCTGTAAGGAAGCCGGCGACTGACACAGCCCACCTCTCACCACTGTGGCCAGTCACTGATTGAGCTCAGAATGAGCACGTACCTAGTACACGCTCATTCAGAGCTCAGCTGGCCGTGGTGGTGAGAGGTGGACTGTGCCAGTTGCTGATTCCCTTAAGGATTGTGGGGGGAGCAGGATGGTAGGGAACTGCCAGGTGGGGGGCCCACTAGACTACCAGGTGATTATTGATATGGCAATTTTGGGGTAATTGAAAAGGGGCTAAAAGTTTATTTCACAATGATTGGGGTTCAGGAAGGGGGGCAACTAGACTAACAGGTAAAAGGTGCTAAAAGTTTATTTTACAATGATCGGGGTTTGAGGAGGGTGGCCACTAAACTATCAGGGAAAAGGGGTTAATATTTTATTATTTAACAATGATCGGGGACCAGGGGGCACTAGACAGGGTGTACTTATATACATTGCTGCATATTGCCGCAGGCTTGCAGCAACCTATCCAGGTGTACCCTCTGTTTGGCACACTGCTAGGGTTGCTGCAAGCCATGGGACTTTGCCACTGGGACCCTGCCCAATAGAGAATTGGGTGCAGGATCTGTGACGCATGAGCAATTGGCGCAATCCACCTTTGGCGCGGCTTGCACCGAGTTTTGAGAATCGAGACCAATGTGTTCCCTTTACTCTGGCAAACAGTAAACAATAACTACTTAACTATTAGTCCCCATATACTTCTTGAAACAAAAACATTTTAAATTCTTGTTTAAATATTTCTACAGAGGGGGCCTCCCTCAGGTATCCAGATAATGAATTCCAGAAGATACAGTGCAGAACAGCCCCAACTTAACCTAGAAGATGAGAGTGCTGGGATTGACCCCACGTTCTTTGACTCTAGAGAATTCCAATGCCTGAAAAACTGAAAGACCAGAATCTGAAGTTGGCTGAATGAACTAAAGTCTTATCCATAGATACATAGATACATAGACAATGTCAGCAGATAAGGGCCTATGGCCCACCCAGTCTGCCCATTTGAGCTTGTAAGTTCAGTTTGTTTTCCTAGAAGTCTGTTGCCCCTTACCCCTGACCTCCAGAATTCCTTTATGTCTATCCCATGCATTCTTAAATCCCGTGATTGTTTCAGCCCCCACCACTTCCTCTGGCAGGGTGTTCCACTTGTCCACCACCCGTTCTGTAAAGAAATTCTTTCTCATGTTTCCTCTGAATCGTCCTCCCTCCAACTTCATCCCATGCCCTCTAGTCCTGGAACATCTTTTTGCTTAAAAATAGTGTTTTCCTGCACCCTGTTCCTCCCTGTAAGATACTTGTATGTCTCTATCATATCCCCTCTCTCCCTCCTCTCCTCCAGGGAGTACATGTTCAGTTCCTTCAACCTGTCTTCATAGGACTTGTGATGCAATCCATGCACCATCTTTGTTGCCCTCCTCTGAACCTTCTCTACCCTGTCTATGTCCTTAGTAGGTATGGTCTCCAGAACTGTACACTGTACTCTAGGTGGGGCCTCACTAGTGTCTTGTATAGCGGAATTATGACCTCCCTTTTCCTGCTGGTGATGCCCCTGCCTATACATTCCAGCATCCTATTTGCTTTACCTGCTGCCTTGTCACACTGTTTCCCTACCTTGAGGTCATCAGAGATGACAACCCCAAGATCCCTTTCCTGCTTGGTGCATGCTATATCTTCACCCCCCAACTGATATATTGTGCCAGGGTTTTTGTGCCCCATATGCATTATCCCTTCATGAATGGGATGTTAGATGCGTCACCAGAGGAACATCACATCAGACTCATGATGACTGCCCTTTTCGAGAACAATCCCATTGCCTGGCCCCAGCAGAGATTGATGATATAAGAAGACATCCTCAGGAATTGCTTGCAGCAGGAATCATCCAAGAATCGAGAAGCCCCTATGCCTCACCTCTCATTGTTGTGCTCAAGAGGAATTGTACAGTTCGCATGTGTGTCAGCTACAGAACTCTAAATAAGAGAACCATTCCTTATCACTATATGATACCCCAGATTCAGGATGCTTTAGACTGTTTCAATAGAAGCAAGTGGTTCTCAGTTTTGGATTTAAGGAGCAGGTACTGCCAGATCTCGATGGCTACTGGGAGAGAGAAACTGTTTTTTATGCAGTATGTATACTTGGATTCTACAAATTTTCATATGCCCCAAGACATATCTGGCTCTAGAAACATTCCAACACCTCATGGAATGTGCAGTAGGAGACATGAGTCTCTTAGAGTGCCTGGTCTACCTTGAGGGCATTTACCTGCGGTGGCGGTGTGTGAGCTGCCTGAGCTGCGTCTGTGAACTGCGTTTGTGAACTGTGTTTGTTAGTTTTGTTAGTTTAGTTACAATTAAATATAGTAATGTTACAGCAGTCACTGTCACTTCATTTGATTCTGCATACGATTTTATTGTTTTAAAGTAATTATCGTCCAAGTGTGCTTAAGCCTGAATGCGTTGTTACAGTCGCGTTATCTTGTTCGACTGACAGTCCCTAGAAATTATAGACTGTTTCAGTACTGCTACTGGACATTTTGAAACACCTAACTGCGAGGAGGCTTAGTGAAGGATTGCTGTAATTGGGAGTAACTGTTCTAGTGGCGTTGAAACGGATTATCGACCGTTGGAATGGAGTATCGATTGGTGAAGTCGATTGCTGAAGTCTGGCTGATCTGACTCCAGTTGGAAAAGCGGAAGAACAATGCAGGCTGAGGAAAGAGTTGCCACATTACTAGAAGGTTACTCAAGTGTGTTGCGATGGAATTCTTGCTGTCCTTGGTGGACTGGTTAGCCAGACCGGCTTGCCCTGAGGTGGGTACTAGGTCTGAAACTCCTCTGTGGGGGCTGGGGGTGTTGACGAAGGGTGGGCATTTGCCTAGTTCCTTGAACTACCGTGTCGCCTGTCTTAGGTCGGGCAGCTCCGTGGTTTAGGTGGAGGTGTTTCTTTGACTATCCATCTGCCTCGGGGTAGGTCGGGGTTGGCAGAAAAGATCTTTGTTTGCTCCCTCAGGACTGATCCTGTTACGAAGACAGCAATATGTGAATTGTGGCAAGCCTCCTCCATTCTCATTTTCCTTTATATTTTGATTATTCTGCAACTCGACTGGGTGGTGAGAGTACCCTGAATTTCATTTACCCAACCTGTATTATTGAACTGTGATAGGGAAAGCATCTATAATTTGGTTTTATGGCTTCAGGGGTGTGAGACTCTAAGGCCAAAAAGTATTTTCTTTCTGGGACTCATGAATTGAATCAAGTTAGAGCTGATTCTGTTTTCATTTTGATTTAAAAGGAATGAGATTCTGGGGACTGGTTTTTGGACTTTTGAAACTTCGACTTTACTATTGTTTGTTAGATGATTTTGTTTTAAGTTCCTAGCCTGGATTTATTAATTTTAAATTGTTAGTAATTATTGAAATAGTTTTATTGTTATTTTGGGGTTATTTTTGGGTTGGGATTTTATTTTGTTTTTTCTTTTTATATATAATATTGTTTTGTTTGACTCCTTCCTTTGTGAGAGAGAGTGAAGGAGTGACTTATTATTTTTTGTTATTTGATACTTATAGGTTTATTTTTGTTTATTATTTTGTGTTCTTTTCTTTTCTTTTTGTAGTATTGCTATAATGTGTTGGGGAGGTTTAGCGACGGTTGGGCGTTATTCCCCCACCAGGCTCAGGGAATTACGTCCCTTTGAATGCCCTCCATTGTCATCTGACATCGATTTTGGGTGTCATGAGTTGGGCATTCTTAGGAAGAATAGGCGAAGGTGGAGAGCTGGGCCTGTTGGGGGACAGGAAAGGGGTGGGCGGATTGGGGTTTTGGGGTCCAGGAGATGCCCTGGGGTGAAATGGGGTCAGGATAGGGGTTACTCCTGTCTTGTTCCCATACCCAAGGGTTCCGATGTTGATGGACAGGTGCTGAGGTCTTCCTCGACAACTCATCCTGCCTTGGCAGTGTTGTGCAATGCCAGATCTATAAAAAACAAGACAGCTATTATAGCTGATCTTGTTGGGTCAACTGATCTGGCTTGCATCACTGAGATCTGGCTGGATGAAAATCCAGGCCCAATATTGGCCTTGCCAGTTCCAGCCGGGTTTTCGGTGATACACCGTCCAAGGTTGGATCGTAGGGGCGGGGGTGTGGCCATTATGTTTAAGACTGAGCTGGGCCTTGTGGATGTGCCATTAGGAATTACCAGATCCTTTGAATATATCCTGGAAGAGGGTGTAGGCTGCGGGATTCTCCTCGTTTACCGTCCACCAGGTGACGGTGGTGATTTCCTGCAGGAGATAGCAGACTTCATCGTCGACTTAGTTTTGAGGTTCCCCAGACTGATTGTTCTGGGTGACTTCAATGCCTGGGTTGACGATGAACTCTCACATCTTGGTCAAAATCTCCTCCAGCTGATGATAATTCTGGGCCTAACACAGGTGGTTACCTCCTCAACCCATGTAGGGGGTCATTCATTGGATCTGATATTTCTTTTGGGTATGGAGATCACTGATTTGGGGGTGGAACTAGTCAGTTGGTCTGACCATCACACCATAAGGTTCAGTTCCAGGGCTCCCCAATTAGGTCTGCCCTCACGGAGATGGTTCGGCATTGCCTTTAAGGGTGTTAACCCCAGTGACCTAATGGCGTACTGGATCTTATTGGGTTTGTCAGGTGAATGCATGAGTCCAGATGATCTCATACAAACCTGTAATAAGGCTGTGGGAGATGCCTAGACAAAATTGCTCCTGTTCGTGTTCAGCCTCTCGCTCTCCGGCCCAAGGAGCCCCTGGTTTGATGGCTCCTTGAAGGAGTTGAGGCGATTTGGCCAAAGGTTGGAAAGAGCTCATGGAGGTCCAGCAATGATGCTGACAGGCTTAGGTTGATGGCACATTATGATAGCTATCAATCAGAAATCACCCGTAAGAAGGCAGAATTCCTGTCCAGGAGATTTCTGCTGCACAGGACCCGACTGGCTCAGCTTTTTCAGACTGTGGACAGACTGTGCAATCCAGCCTGTCTCCAGCCTAAAGAAGCTTTTTCTCAGCTAAGATGCGAGGAGTTCGCTCAGTTTTTTGCAGATAAGGTTGCCAGCTTCAGGTCTGGCATTGGTCTGACCTCTCCTTTGGGGGACTGCGGTGATCGGCGGGAAGTGGCATGTACTCAGTCTGACTGGTCAGACTTTTGCCGGCTGGAGTTCAGTGACATTGTAAAGATCATCCAGACATTGCGACCAACTAGTTGTAGTTTGGATCCGGCCCCTACACCCCTCTTAGTAGGATGTGTAGAAGTTATCTGCCCAATCCTTGCTGACATTGTCTGGAGGTCCTTGGAGGGGTCTTTCCGACACCCTCAAGGAGGCGGTCGTTCGACCACTCTTAAAAATTCTCCTTGGATCCAGATTGTCTAGCTAACTACTGGCCTATCTCTAACCTGCCATTTGTTGGTAAGGTTATTGAAAAGGCAGTTGTGTTGCAACTGGATGCTCATCTTATGACTCACAATGTCTATGATACTCTCCAGTCTGGTTTTAGGAAGAAGCACAGCATGGAGACTGCCCTTGTCTGGGTATTGAGTGATCTCCTAATGGCTAGAGATCAAAAGGCATGTACCATTCTGGTCCTTCTCGATCTTTCTGCTGCATTTGACACTGTAGACTATAGTGTGCTACTGGCATGCCTGAGGGTTTATTGTGGGCTGAGTGGTACAGTCCTCAAGTGGTTTCATTCTTACCTCACAGACAGGTCTCAGAGAGTTGCCACCGGAATATATTCCTCTGGCGCTCACTCCCTGCCTTGTGGGGACCACAGGGTTCCATTTTGGCTCCCATGTTGTTTGCAGTGTATATGCTACCATTGGGAGAAATCATTAGGTGATACAGCATGGGTTTTCACTGCTATGCAGATGATACCCAGCTGTATCTGTCCTTTCTCTCCAGCCAGGGTGATTCACTCTCATTGCTAAACAACTGCCTTGATGAAATCAGACTTTGGATGAGTTCCAGCTGGCTAAGACTGAATCCGGATAAGACTGAGGTATTGGTAGTGGACCCAGGTCGCCCGGGGGGCGGGTATGGGAGTTGGACAACCCTCAGGTCTGTTACTTGGTGGTATGCCGCTCCCTACCTCCGATCAGGTGCGTAATTTGGGAATTATTTTGATGAGGGGCTGACCTTAAAATCTCAGGTATCAGCTGTTGTCAAATCCTCTTTTTACCATCTGAGGAATATCGCCGGGTGAAACACCTGGTTCCGTCGGGCGATCTTCCAACATTGGTCCATGCCTTTGTCACTACCCGCCTTGACTACTGCAATTCCCTTTACCTAGGGCTACCTGGGGTTGATATCTGCCACCTGCAGCTAGTGCAGAACGCAGTGGCCAGGCTTTTGACTGGGACATCTAGGACCAGTCATATTACACCTGTGCTCCGCAAACTGCACTGGCTGCCTGTTAGGTGGCGGATCACCTTTAATGTTGGTTTACTAACCTTTAAAGCCCTACACGACCAGAGACCCGGCTACCTGAAAGATCTCCTGATTCCCTACTGCCCCCTCCGCCCTCTCTGTTCCGCCAATGAGGGATTGCTAGAGATTCCCAGGGTTCGATTGAAAACATCAGGTTCACGTGCTTTTGCTTTTTCAGCACCAACCCTGTGGAATTCATTACTTCGGGTTGAGAGAATGCCTAACTGCTGATAGTTTTAAAACTGGTTTTAAAACATATTTATTTAGTTTAGCTTTTATTTAAATATAGCTGATATATTATAATGCTGTTTTAATCTATTTATGTATATGTTTTATGTACAGTGCCTTGGTTGTGAAAGGCGCTATATAAATAATGCTGATTTGATTTGATTTGATTTGACAATGTTATTGTGTTTGGAAAGACTCTCAATGAGCATGAGACCTGTCTGATGAAGGTGCTAGATCGATTGGAAGAGTTCGGACTCAAAATCTCTATTGATGAATGCTAGTTTTTCCAATGCCCTGTCAAATATGTGGGACACATCATGTTATCCTAAGGAATTCAAAGTGACCCAAACAAACTTTAAGCCTTGACCACCTGGCCCAAGTCAGAGAACTTGAAAGACTTGCAGTATTTCCTAGACTTCTGTGGGTATTACAGATGCTGTATAAAAGACTATGCCCAAGTGGTGAGACCGTTGCTGAATCTAACATAAAGCTACCCATTGACAAACAAAAGCAAGAAGTACTCTGCAGTTGTGGATCCAAACAAAAAGTGTTTCAAGGCAAGTGACCCATTCAGCCAGAGATGGGATGCCCATTGTGACAAGTTATTCAAAGAAATAAGCTACCGTCTGATAATTACACAAGTACTAGCATATGCTGACCCAGTAAAGTCCTATGTTCTACATGCAGATGCCAGCCTCTGTGGACTTGAAGCTGTCCTGTATCAAAGCTATCCTAAAGGACTGAGGCCAATTGCCTTTGCCAATAGGAGCCTGGACACAGGCAAAAGAAACTAGTCTGTCTACATGTTTGAGTTCCTTGCACTCAAGTGGGCCATTGTGGACCAATTTCACAAATACTTATGCAAGGCACACATCACTGTTAAAACAGATAACAACCCCTTGGCATATATAAAACAACTGTAAAGTTGGATGTTGCTGGCCACAGATGGTTATCTGTTTTGTCAACCCACAACTATTACGTGAGAATACAGACTGGCTTGAATCAGGTGGACGCTGGTGCCCTTTCAAGATGACCAAATCGTCATCCACACACGATCAAACGTGAATGAATCTACTACAGATCAGAAAAGCGCAGCCAAACATTTGACACAGATGAACTGCAACTACTGCAAATACTCATCATCTCATAAACAGTCTTGTCACCCCAGTGACTATCTACCTCCAACTATTTACCAAATACCTACTGTCGCCTTGCTGCATTAGATCTGACTACTGTCCTGCAGTTGATGCCCCAAGATTTACAGAGAGAACAAAGAATGGACTCTAGTTTGAAAGATATTGTCTTCGCCTGAAGAAAGGGAATGATGCATTTAAATTCTTGCCAATGATCCTGCCACAAAGTTGTTGGAGTGGCACAAACTGAAAATCAAAGATAACTTGTACTGAGAAATCCAAGGATCATAAGGTTTTCCAAAGCTTCAACTAGTCTTACCCTCAAAGTTTAAAAGAGTTGTGTTACACACCTGCAACTGCATGAAACAAAGATCTCACCCTAGTGGAGGCCATTCAAATTGCTGAACAAGTGTTGGTTGAACTTTCCTTCCACCCCATGGTCAGCTAGCAAGGCCATGGGAGAAGATGGGCATCAACCCAGGAGGCAGAATGAAGGAATGGCTGGGACATGAAGGACCTGGCTTGTAGGAGGGGGTGTATGGGGCCAATATGGGCCAGACTCTGGGGAAAAAGACACCCAGCAGCCCAGGAGACATTTCTGAGAGCCCACTGCTGAAGGCCGGAGGTTCACCCCTGAACCGAGGCTACAGGGGCATGTTTCATGTGGACAGAGATGGGCTGTGAAGGCTGCCCTACAGGCTGTACCTTTATAGACTGCAAGTCTGTGATGGGTATTCATTTTACAGTGGGGGTGGGGCTGAATCCTGAGATTTTGTGATCCCTGTTGAAGTAGAAGGGAGACAGGCACTGGTGATAGGAAGCTGCCGGGCCTAGTCAGGGCGGCCTGGTGAACCCCACCACTGGCAGGACCAGGGCAGTCTCTTTCTGAGTTGTGTGCATGGGGGGATGTAAAACGTATCCGGGTGCGATGGTTGCACTTACTCTGGGGGCCAGACAGAATCTACAAGGTGGGGGTTACCCCAAGTGGCTTTATCAGTATTACTGGGGAGGGTTGAAATGGTTTGTTGACTTATGGAAGGAAACCTATCTTTAGTAGCCTGATTTCAGTCATGAAGGGGGGGGGTAGCCACCCACAGCTTGGGTGACATTTTTCCTTTTCCAGACCCAGGGATTTTTAATGCCCAGACTAGGAACCCGCAAATCTAGGAAGGAACATAGGGCAGCAAAGAAAAGGGTCCCAAAGGCCAATGCAATACAGGTAGTGAAGCAAAGGCAGAAGTGGTTCAGATCCCAGCAAAACCATAACGCTGACTCACCCAACCAAGGGGTAGGAGTACATCCCTATTACAGCAAGATGTATTAAAACACTGCCCAGACATTGCCAAAGAACAAAGGGCTGATGGGATGCCAGTTGTATACACTCAGTTGGCTGTTGGGAAGGGAGGTGGTAGATGAATCAAGTACCCATTATCCTTATTTTTTTGAGTTACAAGGTGGTATCCGTATCAAATTAGCAAGAGGCCCAAACAGGATGCCTGGCACTGTGCCTAATCCCACAAGTCTTTCAGGGCAAGTACTGCACCTGCCCTCAACTCAGTGGCTGGGCACTGTGGGTAGAAAACTAGCCTGGGTTTTCTTATCTTTTGGCGGGTATATACAGCAACAGGTCAAGGGATTGTTGTCTGTTCTAGTGCAGTTAGTAGCTCCAAAGAATAATCCCAGGGCCCCTTTAGTACCTTTTACCTGTTATGGAGGCATCTTGACCGGATCTGGGTTGACATAGTGGGACCCTAGAAAAGAGTGCATGGGACACCAGTACATTCTGGTAATTGTGGATTATGCTACCCGGTACCCTGAGGTTGTCTTATTATGAAGCATTTTCCAGAATTGTAGCCGGGAATTGTTAAGTTTTTAGCTAAATGGGAATGCGAGAAATTTTGACATACCAGGAACTAACTTTATGTCCTGCCTGACCCAGGAGGTTTGTACCTTGTTGAATCATCCATAAGGACCTCACTTGCCAAGATGGATGGTCTTGTGAGTTATTCAGCAAACCCTCAAAACCATGCTCGAAAGTTTACAACCGCAGAGGTCAGGGACGGACGTGTTTCTTACTACTGTTTGCCATGCGGAGGTCCCCAAGTTCTACAGGGTTCGGTCTTTTTGAACTCCCTATGGGCATTGTTCCTGAGTTTTTCTTGATGTAGTGAAAGAAATGGGGGAGAAATCGTCCCAAGACTGAAAATGCTGGTGCAATATGTCCCAATTATGGGAAAGATTGAATCGGGTGGGAAATTTGTCGAGAATTGGATAGGCCAGCAAGACAAGAGTATTACTATAATAGGGAGCCAGTTATGAATATAAACGAGCGTCCGGTACTAGTGTTGTTGCCAAGTAGTCAGAATAACTTAGCCAAATGGAAGGGGCTGTATAAGGTTACCCGGAAGGTGGGGCCTGTGGACTGTGAAGTTTGCCAGCCAGAGAGGTAGAAGGAATCTAGATCTACCATGCCATTTGCTGAAATTCTGGAACCAGAGGATAACTTTGATTTCCCTGAACTAGATATGGTCTGGGACCCAATACCAGATGAAAATATGGGATGCAAGTCTACTGGGAGAACAGCTGTCTACTAGCAGAAACAGTAACTAAGGGAGTTGGTTAGCCATTTTGTTTTTTCCTTTCTCCCAGGGGCGACCCATAAGATGGCGCACCACATAGAAACAGAGCCAGGAGAGAAAGTGCGGCAGTGACATCTCGCTGGTTGTAGCCTCTGAGATACGGTCAAAAAGGAGTTAGTTGACATGTTGGAGTTGGGAGTAATTGAGGAATCCAGTAGTGACTGGAGTAGCCTAGTGTTAGTTCCAAAAAGGTGGGGCTACTGGCTCTGTATTGATTTTTAAGTCATGCCATCTCAAAATCGGTGCCTACCCATGCCTTGGGTAGATGAATTGTTGGATGGACTTGGGAAGCCAAGACATCCTGATGTTGACCTAAAAAGGTACTGGCAAATCCTTTGACCCTTGAGTCTTGGGGGGACGGCATTTGCCTTTTGGGCTATACCAGTTCCATACTATGCCTTTTTGACGTGTGGAGCCCCTTAACTAAAGACTTATGAACCACTTGCTGTGGCCCCATGCCCAGTACGCTGCTACTTGATGACATGTGTCCACGCACTGACTGGGAATCTCTTATTTCAAGGTGGCAGCTGTACCAGTCCCTCCAAGAAGTAGGCGATGGCAATCCAGCTGCTGTGCTTGGCCAAAGCAGAGACAAAACACCGCCACTGTATAGGCAATGGAAGGTGAGACCCTTAGTCAGTAGGTCCGGGCAGTGGCAGTGTAGCACCACCACAAAACCCGGGAGGGCCTTCTTGGGGTTGTAGGGTTTACCACCAGCTCATACTGCACTTTTCTACCTTGCAGCCCTACATCACCTGAAATCTGCCCCATCAGGGTCCACTGGTCGCAGGTGTGACCTGGCTCACCAACTGAAGCGGCACTGTGCAGGAGCCAGTTTCGGTCTGATGTTGACAGGACCTTTATCCTATAAACCGGCGCTTGAAGTTGGGAAAGAGCCATGCTCTCCCAGGAGTTTGATTTGAGGAACATCCTATTCTCTACCCTTGAAGCCAAAACCTTTCCCGGGAGAAAAAACTATGCTGTGATAGAAAGGAGTGTTGGCAGTCAAATGGCTGTAGATGCCTCCACTACTACTTGCATGGCCATCAGTTCCCCTAGCTACTGATCATGCCATCTATGTTGGCTTCAGGTCATGAAGGGCGCAATCCCGCATCACTAGGTGGTACTTGCCCTTCCGTATTTTCTTCATGGTGTACCACTGGGTGGGACCCAGAGCGGCGCCTTCCTGTCAGGAGGAAGTGGTCTGGGTCACCGACTGTGCCTTCGCACAAAGGGGGTAGGCGTGACAGGTAAACACCACACTGGGAACAAGTTAACCTTGGGAGGAAACTTGAATGTGTAGGGACTGCAATAGTCGGGAGGGAATGCATCCCGTGTGGCCAATTAGGGTAAATTGAGATAAGGGAGGTGGATTCGCAGAGTGGGGGAGAGTTTAAGCTTCTGTCTGAGAAGGAGGAACCAGTGCTGAAACAAGAGAGAAAGGTTAAGCTGTGCAGGAGCTGTTGAGAAGAGAGTTGAAGCCTGCTGGGAAATATGATGTCTGAAACATAGAACTTGAAATCAAGGACTAGTGTATACAGTGGGGGCAACAACAGGGAGTAGAATCAGTATTGAAGTGCTGAATAAACCTACCAGGGAAACTGTTGTTGCCTCATTCAGAACTGTATATGCACAAACTGCTAGCCCATATAAAGTGGTAAGAAACCCTATTTCAAGTCAGGCTGAAGAACTGTTTTCTGTTACATTATATGTAGATTGAACGATTAACTATGAACTTGAAACCCAGCTTTTGCCTTTCAATATACTTTTGAGTTTGTCAAAAAAGCTTAATAAATTAGTTGAATATAGTGACTCAACAAACCCAGGTTGACTAGAATTGATGACTGCTAGAGATGAAGCTAGTTCATCCTTCAGGGTTTTATTTAACTCTAAAAACTGATTAGCGTTTTTCTCATAAAAGTGCTAAATCTTTGTGAAAATGCACAGCTCTTGCCTCACTGTGTTTAACAAACATAGCAATTCTAGAAAATCTATATCAATACATTCTGTACACTTGGTATTGTCCCAAGGAAAAAAAATGCTAATCAATTATTTTAAACTCTGTCCTTAATTATTCTCTCTAATACACCATGCAGTTTAATGAATGGTTGAAAAACTGGTGCAGAGCACAGGGTTTTGGCTTCATTAGGGACTGAGGTACACCTCTAGAGATAGAAGGTCTATATTGCACGACGGTCTGCATCTGTCCACAGAGAGCCAACATCCTAGGCGACAGGTTTAAATGCTTCCTTGGCAAGCTTTTAACTAGCCATGGGGAGGTGCTAATAAGAGGCAGGAAATTTCAAGCCTCCCCAAAAACATTCAGGTAATAAGGTAAACACTGAGGTACAGTGCTCAACAGAGGGCAGGACAGGGTAAATGGAAAAATAGACAAGGGAAAAGAGCAGGCATGGGGAAAAAGGATCAAGCCAACATTAAATGGAGGGCAATGAGTACCAATGCCTGTAGTCTGGGAAACAAGCTTCCTGAGCTAGTAGCCTTGATGGAAGATGAACAATTGGATATTGTGGCAGTCACAGAAACAATGGTACACGGAGAACCATGACTGGGATGTCAACATACCAGGGTACACAGTCTACTGAAGGGACAGGAGAGGAAAGAGGAGGTGGAGTAGCTCTACACATAAGGAAGGGATCAAAGCTACAGAACTAAAAAGTAAAGGGGGAGGACAAGAGGCACTCTGGGTCACCTTGAGACAGGGAATGGCATCACAATCTGCACAGGGGTTATATACAGACCCCCATCTCAAGGAGAGGAAATGGACAAGAAAATGATAAGAGGACATTCTTAAAATGACTTAAAAGGAGATACTGTTGATGGGGGACCTGAATATGCCAGATGTTAACTGGATGACATGTACTGCAACCACATCCAAGAGCAGGGTCATTCTCGATGCCCTGCAGGGGGCAGGCCTTAGACAGCTAGTGTTGGAACCCACTCGGGAGGGAGCAATACTAGACCTGGTACTCTCAAATGGAAAGAGGATCACAAATTTAGAAGTCAGTAGATATCTGGGAACAAGCGACCACTGCACAGTGTGCTTCACAATAAGCATAACCATGGAGACAAGCCATACAAAAACAAGCATAGTGGACTTTAGAAGGGCTGACTTTGCAAAATGAGTGAATACCTGAGGAATACACTAGCAAATGGCCAAAAAGGAGGGGTGGAACAACAATGGAGAAAAATCAAAACTGCCATCATAGAGGCAACAAGCCTTTGTGTGAAATAAATAAAGAAAACAAAGCGAGTAAAAGAACACTATGGTTCTCAAAAGAGGTGGCAGGGAAGGTTAAGGAGAAAAAGGCTGCATTCAAAAAGTATAAGGAAACACAGAAGAAGCACGACAGGGAACTGTATCAATTAAAGCAGAAAGAAGTGGGGAAGGCAGTCAGAATAGCAAAAGCCCAAACTGAGGAAACAATAGCCAATTCAGTTAAGAAGGGGGATAAAACCTTTTATAGGTACATTAGGGAGCATAGAAAGGTTAAGGAAGGAATAGTGAAGATTAATAAGGGAGAGGGGAAGTGGGCAGAGGGAGACAGTGAAAAGGCAGAGATACTGAATGAATACTTTTGCTCAGTATTCACAAAAGAAGATAAGGAGGATTAGTTACCTAAACCAGACAATAGAAGCACTCTGAGTAGGGGGGTTGACACCAGTCCATTTACAGAAGAAAAAGTCCTGAAAGAACTCTTAAAACTCAAGGTGGACAAAGCAATGGGGCCTGACTGGATTCACCCCAGAATCTTAAAAGAACTAAGGGAGGACCTAGTGACACCACTGACCACACTTTTTAACAAATCATGGGAGGATGGGGTGGTACCTGAGGACTTGAGGAGGGCAGATGTGATTTCCCTTCACAAAAGTGGGAGCTAGGCAGAAGCAGGAAACTACAGACCTGTAAGTTTGACCTCAGTGGTAGGGAAAATGATGGAATCACTTCTAAAAGAAAGAATTGTTGAGTACCTAGAGGCCAGCAGGGAACAGGACCCAAAGCAGCATGGATTTACAGCAGGAAGGTCATGTCAGATGAATCTAATAGATTTCTTTGACTGGGTGACCAAAGTAATAGACAAGGGGAGGGCTGTGGATATGGCCTACCTAGACTTTAGCAAGGCATTTGACACAGTCCCGCACAAGATTAATAATCAAGTTAGCCAGCCTGGAAGTGGATCCCAGGGTGGTAGCCTGGGTAGCAAACTGGCTGCAAAACAGGACACAGAAGGTAATAGTGAATAGAACACATTCCGAAGAAAGGGGGGTCACTAATGGAGTACCTCAGGGCTCAGTACTGGGTCCAGTCCTCTTTAACATCTTTATAGGTGACATTGCAGAGGGTCTGGAGGGAAAGGTATGCCTCTTTGCAGATGACACAAAGATCTGTAACATAGCTGATACACAAGGTGGGGTAGAAAGGATGAGAAGGGACTTGACAAGGTTGGAGGAATGGTCAGATATATGGCAACTTAGATTCAATGCAAAGAAATGCAAAGTAATGCACCTGGAAACAAAAACCCAGAAGAAGAGTACACAATAGCGGGAGGTACTAACAATAACAACAATGGGAAGGGACCTGGGGGTAGTCATATCAGATGATCTAAAGGTTGGTAAGCAATGTTAGAAGTCAGTAAGGAGAGCAGGGGATACTGGGATGGCAGGAAGGGCATCACAAGTAGAAAAAGGGAAGTGGTTATCCTCTGTACAGACAGTTGGTGAGACCCCATCTGGAGTACTGTGTGTAGTTTGGAGACCTCATCTACACAAGGACATAGACAGGATGGAAGCAGTCCAGAGGAGGGCAACTAAAATGGTGCAGGTCTGCATCAGAAACCATATGAAGAGAGACTGAGAGAGCTTAATATGTATACTCTTGATGAAAGGAGGGCAGGGGACATGATAGAAACTTTCAAGTACCTGAAGGAATCAACAAAGTCCAGGAGGGTAGCATCTTTCAGAAAAGAGATGTGTAAGAACAAGGGGCAAAATTTAAAGATAGAGGGGGACGCTCAGGGGTAATGTGAGGAAATTTTTTTTTTTCTCAGAGAGAGTTTCACAGAGAGGGTGGATGCATGGAACCGCCTTCCTGGGGAGATTGTTGGGTCTAAAACAGTGGGGGAATTCAAACATGCATGGAACAGACATAAGGCAATTGTTGTGGGGGGTGGCAGGAAGTAGGCCGTTGGTTAACTAGAATCTGCAGCTTATCCAGTAGGTAGGGAAATGGGCAGACTGGGTGGGCCAAGTGATCCTTGTCTGCCGTCAAAGTCTATGTTTCTATGTTTCTATATTTTACTGAAAATCAGAATGAGACTGATAGGATGATAATTATCAGGAGAACATTTTTCCCCTTTTTTAAACAGAGGTATAACATTAGTTTTCTTCCAATCAGATGACACAAGACCTGAATTTATGCTTTTTTCGTAGTTAATTTTTAACGGCAATCACAAATGATCTTTCATTATATGGGTGATGTCCTCTGAAATACCATCTGGACCAGGAGAGGAGCCTGATGATGATAAATTTGTACAAAGGCAGGCAAGTCACAAAACTCTGACCAACCCTTATTGCTTAGTACAGGGTTGTCCAACCTTTTTTGGTGTGGGAGCAACATCTGGACTTTTAGAACATGCGGAGAGCAACATCACCATGCGTGACATGCGCTTCAAATTTTAACATGCATATATATTATGTGTATAATGATACATAATATATACATAATTACACCAGTCAGTAATAATTTTGTAATCATCTTTTAATATTTTTTAAAAGCATTCTGATTTCAGAAATAAATATGCATGATTATTTTATCAATTCTAATGTGAGTTCTCTGTGCCCCCCCACAAAAATACACACTTTGCACTTTTGTCACTTAGACAAGTGTTATGAACATTTAGCTTACTTTGAGATATGTCTTTTACTCAGAGTCAACCTGACCACAAAGTACAGCTCAGGATATGATGCTCAGGTACCAAACTATGCACCAGGTATCACTGAGAAAAAATTCACTGCAGTGTGTTACCGCAGAATTAACAACACAGTGAGCTCCGTTCTAGGGGGCCTTTCAAATACTGGTAGCAGCCTTCAGCACATGGTGCAAACTACATACCAGGAAACAAGAAGAAAAAAATTCACTGCAGTGTGCTACTGGCAGAATTAACATCACAGTGAGTGCCGCTTAGTCTCTGTCAAATACTCAAGTAGCCCCTCAGCATTTAGTCATGAAAACTACTGAACGTCCTCAGCCATGTTGTCAGTTTCACCTGATGGTTATTTAAAGTCCCACATCAGCGCATCACTCTGAGTCATCAGCGCATCAACACCTCATTGTCCTAAACCACACTGGTATGCGAACAGCATTAAATAACAAACACAAAACTGTAGCATCAAGCAGGTGTGAGTTTTAAATCCCTAACAGTCAGCAATTGCATTATCACTAAATATCCTGATGGGAATCAAGTTTTAAACATAAAAAAATACCGAGTCATGATTGTGCTTTAAAATAAAAATTGCACTTTAAAACCAAAAATGTAGATTTTTGAAACAGCATGGCGAGCAACACTAAAAGGGAGCCACAGGTTGGACAGCCCTGGCTTAGTAGTTAAAGCACCAGTGTGAACCATGAAACTCTGACAGCTACCCACCACATAGTGTCTGTGAGACTGTTTTGCAAAAGGCAGGTAACTCCTAAAGTGCTCTCTAATCACTCTTCTGTTTCTGACATTTTTTTTGCACTTTAATAAAAATTATTCAAATAACAAAAAAAACAATAAAGGAAGTAGGACAAATATATAAGACTGTGATACACCACTCACCAAAATACAGGCAACTACAGAAAAAACAAATTGAATACAAATCTATGCTTCTGTTTCTGATATTTAAGAAAGTAACACTGTGTATAAGTTATTAAGAGTAGTGATTTCTATTTCTTAACAGGCACAGGCACCACTGGGAATGTCTGTTAGTTAAGTAATGAAGAAGAAGAAGCCAAAAACACAAAACAGCACCATACCAGAGCAGAGGTTAGCCAGTCAAAGAGAGTCAGTCACTTCAAGACTGCTACTACCCCCACCTACTACGATCGGAGGAAAACCAGAAGTAGTCTACCAGCACTGAGATTAACATGGCTAATGCACATTTACCAAAAATTACTTCTTAGAAAAGAATGAGAAAGTGACTGTGATGATGAACAAGTCCCATTTGTTAATTGTCTCCTCCTGTCTGATTTTTATGGCTGCATGGGCCAAGCTTTGCAGATGATTATGCCATCATCAGATTTATATTAAGAGCACAGTGGAAGCACCTGACTGGACTGCTGTCTGGTGTGCTGCCACAGTGCTCCGGCATAGTTTCCAATGATTCTGTTCATGCAGCCCTTCCTCTCCAAAGGCCGCATAAACACACCCCTTTCCTGATGCACTACTTTTCCTTTCCACAATTGCAGCAGTGACGGCCACCATGTGCAACATGGTGGCACTGACTTAAACAGCACATGCGTAGTCATGTCCGTACTGCCATGTTGTGCATGGCTGACTCCAGGGCAAACTGCACATGCATGAGTACCATGCATGCACAGTACTGTAATAGTTGCAGTATTGGTTACAGCTGACTCCGGTGCAGTGAGAGCATATTCTTATTCTTTTCAGTGCTCTTGCCACTCCTAAAAGCTGTCCACTGCCATATCGGCTCTGACCAGAGTTTGTTTTAACACAGTAGTGTGCTATGGTCACTGGGTGGCTGGAGAGGCACTGGGAGGCTTGAGGGTTATGGTGCAGCACTATCGCTCATTGTCCATCTGGAAGACACAAAGGGCATTGGGGTTGTCAATACCAGCTTAATGTCCAATATAAATTGTTTTAAATAAATAAAAATACACCAACACCAGGCTTGGACATGCTGCATTGGACATGGGATTGAGGGTATACACCAATGAGATTTGGCTTCCTGTGCAGAAATGGGTAAAAAATAGATGTTTTCTTTATTTCATGATTAGCCTATAAAACACAAATGAAAACAGGACATTGTCCAGTGCCAGTCATGCTTTCTTGATTGTATTTGCTTTGGTGTTTTCTTAGATCATGACCCTGAATTTTTAAGATAGTATTTTATTATCACAGTATATGACTTTGACAAGTGTCATTCATCAAATCCTACCTGACACATGACAGTTTCAAATTCTAATTTGAAAAGAGAAGGAGACTGAGGCAGCATCTGCCCACTAGAGTGACCTATCATATATTCTGCTTGCTGCCCTCAAGCTAAAATGATTTTACTTACCTGACATGTTTGTACTATATACTGGTTATTATGTTTATGTAAACAAAGGCTGAACTAACTTTCTATTGTAAGAACTCTATTCAATTGTTATTTACCTTGCCTAGTCCCACCCTTTACCTAGACAAAATGTGTTCTAGGTACTGTATCTAATGCTCAAACATATTGTGAATTGTATATATTGTACTCCATTACACTATTTCTGATGTATGAGATTATTGTCACCTGTTTTGTCCCTGACCAGGTCCACCTTGGAAATGAGTTCTTCTCAAAGGTGTCTCACCCGATTAAATAAAGATTTGAATTGAATTGCATTGGTTTAAGAAATGGCTAAAAGCAGTTATGCCTCAGCTAGCAATTTTACATTAATGTGCCAATTAAGAGTTATAAGGCTGTTTTAATTATCACTAAATGTATTATATATGCATTGATTGTACACTGTGAAGTGACATGGCTCTCAGAAAGGGGCAGATAAATTAACATTGCCTTACCTAATATCAAAGAAGGCAATGAGGGAAGGGCATCTTCTGTCTTCCCACTCAAAACTGGAAGTTCTAATAATTAAGCTATTCTGTATGTTTGTGAGGGGACCCAAATGGTTTTAATAACATCTTCAAACTGCCAATTATGTTTCCAGTAAGAGGGGGTGCAACAACAAGGATGTGGTAGTGTTTGAAGTCTCAGTATCGCAAGAATGCCTGCAGGGGGAAGACACAGTCTCTTGCAGTTTTCAAAATCTCAGCCTTTTGAACTCCCTGGGCTTTAATAAGACAGCTCTAGGGAGGCTGGAGTAGAATGCTTCCAAACCATTGAGTTCTGGGACTAATAAAGCATTCTGTGAAAATTGTTTACAATAACTCAAATTAATCTTTTTGAACTAGTGTTTCATGATGACATGATTTGTTTGTTTATAAAAGGAAATATGAAGGGTCATTTTTAAATTATTCACAGAAGGTTTCTTTTTAAGCTGCAGTCATTTATATGGTCCACTGGGCCTCATAAATGTCAAAATTGGTATTCTCCAGATGTCATGTCATACTTGCTTTTTCCCACAGTGTATTTTGAGGGTTACATGTTAGTTACTTTATTCCCCTTTGTATATATCTTGGGTATCACACCTTACATGCTTTGATCCTCCAGTATACTTTGTGTATCACAATTTGTTAATTGGAACAAAGAGGTATTCATGCCATTATATAGAAGCTCTGTCAGACCTATCATGGATTATGTATTCCCCTTTTGTTTGCCATACTTGGTAGTTGAAAACAGAGACCTGGAGTGGGTTCAGAGGAGGGCAACCAGGATGGTACATGGTATGAAGGAAAAAAAGCTAAAAATTAAACCTCCTGACTCAGGAGGATAGAGGAGTAAGTGTCTTTTTGTTTTTATGTGATTTAAACAAGGATGACAAATTATTAGATACATCAAATATTGAAACAAGAACTGAGGTTTACACAAATAGGGGACACAGCATGCAATATAATCTGTCAGCCTTAAAAAATAATAAAATTTTATTCACAGAATACTACAGTAGGGATATGGAATAGCCTTCTGACCACAATTATAAATAGTAAAACTAAAACAGAATTTAAAAAGAAAATCAATTGCTTAATATTAGAGGGAGATGGATTAAGAATCTACCTCTGCAATAGTGGGGCAGTTCTACGGGCATCTTAGCCTACTTTTGCTCTATGTGTCTTAGTTATGAACTGTAGTTATAGATTTCCCCAGTAAACTCCAGCAGATATCATACCTTGCTTGCTTGAGTCCTCTGGTCTGTCTCTACTCCAACAGTTATTCTATCTGTTATTCAAGTATGTTACAATCAGAAAGAGAAATCATATCTAACATTCATAGACTACAGTTCTTTTTTTCGATACAATAAATAGATCTATTCTGTGGGATGAAATGTTGAACAGAGGTATCTCTCCGTTACTTGTCAATAGTATTAGAAATTTGTACTCAAACACATGGGCACAAATAAGAGGGAAATCATTTATCTAGCAGCATTAAGACAAATAAGGGCATAAGCAGGTTGCATCCTGGTACCTATGCTATTTTGCATTTACTTGGATAAAATACTTTTGAAGCTATTGGAATCTAAGTCCGATTCTCCCAAATTGGACCAAATGTTTGTTCTTCTCTGCTTATGCCGATGACTTGGTGTTATGCCCTCTGACTGTATCCAGACTTCAAAAAAACTTGATCTGTTGTTTAGAACTACAGAATCTTTGGCTCTAAAGATTAACTTAGAAATATCTGAAGTCTTAGTTATAGGAGCCAGAAAAAAACAAGTATATATGGAAAGTTAATCATAGCAACCTTGAAATACAGTAGTTAATAAATATATGTACTTTGATATTCTGTATCCAAATACCGGATTATGGAATAGTCATTTTGAATACACAGTCTCCAAAACTAATAAAACAGCTGGATCTTCAGCAACATTTAACTATGTCTATGGAGGACACCCCGTTAGACCTTTGTTATATGCATTATAATCAAAATTTAATGCACAGTCACTTTATGGAGCAACTAAAAAAAATCAGTGATTAAAGTACTGAGGGCTGCTTTTGGCAGTCAGAAATCAAGCTCAGCTCAGTTCATATGAGCTGAACTGGGTCTGACTAAATTGCAAGCCTGGGTAGACATTATGATTATTAATTATTGATCCAATTTTAAGCTTCCCTGTTGACATCTAAACCAATGCCTACTGGAAAGGAAAACTGGAAAATAAGGGTTCCAAAATTTCACTTGGTACAAACATCTGAATAGATTACTGGATAAACATGTCTTGTCCTTTCTTAAGACATATAAACAAAAATGCATTAGCATTAGTGCACAGTATAGACCTTATATTAAGAAGAAAGTCATGCAATATTATATGGATATAGACTTGCTATGCATTAACACCTCTAATTATGCCCAATGGTACTCAAATAATGATAAGACATGAATTTAGATATTATCATGATGTCCTTGAGGATCCTAATAGCCTTAAAAACTTTACAAGATTCAGACTCAAACTGTTTGAATCTAATGTGAAGGCTACCCTGTATAAAAAGTCACATGATTCAAGAGATGCTATGTATAATTGTAATAGAAATGAAAGAGAAGACCTGGTATGTTTTAGTAAATGCTCTTGGTATAACAAAATTAGAGTAATTGGTTAAACCATCATTAACTTCATAACCCCTACCAATGAGACTGAATTAATTACTGTTATACTCACAACGGAAGATCCATTAATAATATATAGTCTTGGGAAATTTTACTCCTGGCTAAGGAGAAAAGATTCAGTCATAATTTGGAATCTGTTTGATCTGGACTAGTAGGCTGTTCAAGAAATCTTGCACTTTATATTGCTGGCCTGGTACTGTTATTTTATAAGAATGTTAATGATCTGCATCAATGTGCACATAATGTTTTAACTCTGTTATTGTTTTTATTATGCATGTCATTGTATCTATGTTTTCCAAGTCTGCACCTTTTTTTACTTAGTATTTTGTAAAAATCATTTTTAAAAGATTGAACAAATAAAATCAACTATGATTACTATATGTTATTCTTTGTTTTACTTTTATCCCACTCTTCCCTTTGCCATGAGACACACTGTCATTTATGCTCAGCCTTAACAAATTAGCAGCAGCACTCTCCTTAGGAAAGATAATCCATTTCTACATGTCAAGTCAAGCCTAATACATCCATCAGTCTGACATACATTTTTGTCTTTGGTCAGTTGCAGTACTATGTCTTTGATCATTTGTAGTAATGCTGTCCTAAGCATTACTCTGGAGGCTGCAAACTGTCCCTTTGCTTACACCATGTAAGCACAGTTGCAGAGGTCCCATGGCCAATTCATAAACCATAGCCCATTCTTGCAAAAACCTTGTAATGCTGCTTCTTCTACTTGTGCATGATACTGTTAATGAACTACTGTAAATCCTCAGGCTGTTAATGCAGGATACTGGGGACCAGCCATGGGTGGAGGATTAGTGTCTCACTGGGCAGTCTGCTTTCGGAAGTGAGGGGTAACACTCTCCACTACAGCACTTCTATTGTTGTTGGTAAATACTGTAGCCTGAACTCAAAGGAGTCACATGTTTGTGAATGCTACTCAGGACAGTATTCTTAGTAAATGAGTGAGGGAGGCAACACAACAAGATAATAATTCAGATCTTGTTAGTTCTAAAAAGATTATATGAGTGACATCAAGGTTAACATAACTCTATGTAATTTAATAGTGTTGTGGGTACAATGTAATAACTCCTGTCCCATGGTACCTAACTGCAATATAAATGGCTTTACTAAAATGGGAGCAATATTAATTGATAAACTAGAAAACATAGATACAATGAAAATTGGACTACTGAAATAACCTTGGACATTGTAGTTGCAGTGCAGTAGAGTACGGTATCATCTGCATACATATATAGATGGTCCTTTCTGCTGTTTTGGAAGGTTGTTAAAAATGGAGAACAGCAGATGTGTAGTGGGGGAAGAAATCAAAGGAGGGGTCAAGTGTAACTCCCAGTTACTGCTCACCTCCTCAAGCAGGGATCCATCAGCACAGGTATGGGAGAGTTTGAGAGGGCTCATCCAGTGTTTTGATTTGGAGCCAAAAAACATTGCCTACATCTTTTTGCTGCTTTAAATTTGACTGTTGGTTGACAGCCTGGACTGATTATGGTAAAGTAATCAGAGAGGGTCAGAGAGATATCATGGATGGTAGCTAAATTTAGTACAGGACAGGATCATCCATATACAGCAGGGAGTTACAACAGGTGGCAACATCCTGAAGACTTCATGCAGTCAAGATAAAAAGTGGTCCCATAATGAATCCTAGGAGAACACCAACAGCTATGTCAGCAAGGTTGGAAGGGACTGAGTATAGTCTGATCTGCTGATTTTTGTCAATTAGGTAGTTAACAAACTGAGAAATAGCAGAGAAAACACCGAAGTCAGTCTATTTACTGCAAAGGATTGAGTGACTGACCAGTTCAAATGCCTTTGTGAGGTCAGTCAAGGCTGCACTGGATAGGAGGCCAGAATCCATGGCCAGGCTGATGTCATTTTTAAGTTTGACTAAGGTTGTGGTGGTGCCATGATTTTTACTGAAACCATGTTGGACAGGGATTATTATTTGGAAACATAGTCAGTGAGCTAGATGTCACAATCCTCTCAGTGATCTTTGCAATGAATGAGAGAATGGCTATGGGATGATAGTTTTCCATAAGTTTGGGGCCACCCATTATAAAAACAGGTGTAACCATGGCAACCTTCCCTACATCCGGGACAACACCAGAAGAGAGAGCTAGATTAAGAATTTTAGTGATGAGTGCTATGGAAGTATCTGCCAGCTTTAGCAGCTTGGACTTGAGACAAGTAGACCCAGAATTAACAACAGACAGTATTAGTAGTTTGACATCAGCCACCCTTAACTGAACAAAGGTAGACAGGAGGGGAACAGGGACCAGTAGAGAATGAGGAACTCGCTGGTAATACCGAGGCTCCAGAATCAATGTTACTATTTGTGGTGAAAGTCAAGAGGTCAGAAAATTTGGCATCAAAGGCATAAAAACATAGAAACATAGAATTTGATGGCAGATAAGGACCGCATGGCCCACCCAGTCTGCCCATTTCCCTACCTACTGGATAAGCTGCAGATCCTGTTAACCAGCAGCCTACTTCTTCCTACCCCCACCCCCTAGAATTGCCTAATGACTGTCCCATGCATGCTTGAATTCCACCACTGATTTTGACTCCACAACCTTCCTCCGAAGGCCATTCCATGCATCCACAACCTCTATGTGAAAAAATACTTCCTTAAATTACCTATGAGCCGCCTCTCTATCTTCAAATTGTGCCCCTTGTTCTTGCACAACTCTTTTTGAAAGATGCTACACTCTTGACTTTGTTGATTCCTTGAGGTACTTGAACGTTTCTATCATGTCCCCTCTCCTCCTTTCCCGAGGATATACATATTAAGCTCCTTTCGACTCTCTTCATATGTCTTCTGGTGCAGACCCTGCACCATTTTAGTTGCCCTCCTCTGGACAGCTTCCATCCTGTCTATGTCTTTGTGGAGATTGGTCTCCAGAACTGCACACAGTACTCCAGATGGGTCTCACCAGCTGTCTGTACAGAGGATAATAACTTCCTGTTTTCTACTGGTGATGCCTCTCCTATGCATCCCAGTATCCCCCAGCCCTCCTTACTGCCCTCTCACATTGCTTACCCACCTTTAGGTCATCTGATATGACTATCCCCAGGTCCCTTTCCATTTTGTTGTTGTTAGTATCTCACCCCCATTGTGTACTCTTCCCCTGGGTTTTTGTTTCCCAGTTGCATTACCTTGCACTTCTTAGCATTGAATCTAAGCTGCCATACATTTGACCATTCCTCTAACCTTGCCAAGTCCCTTCTCATCCTTTCCACCCCACTTGTGCATCAACTCTGTTGCAGATCTTTGTGTCATCTGCAAAGAGACATACTTTTCCTTCCAGTCCTTCTGCAATGTCGCTTATAAAGACATTGAAGAGGACCAGTCCTAATACTGAACCCTGCGGTACCCCACTAGTAACCTTCCTTTCTTCTGAGTGGACTCCATTTACTATTACTCTCTGTGTCCTATTCTCCAGCCAATTCTTTACCCAGGCTGTCATCTTGGGTCCCACTCCCAGGCTGGCTAACTTGTATATTAATCTTTTGTGTGGGACTGTGTCAAATGCCTTGCTAAAGTCTAGGTAGGCAATGTCCACAGCCCCTCCCTGATCTACTACTTTGGTCACCCAGTCAAAGAAATCTATCAGATCTGCCTGGCATGACCTTCCGCTGTGAATCCATGCTGCCTAGGGTCCTGTGCCCCTCTGGCCTCTAGATACTCAACAATTCTTTCCTTCAGAAGTGATTCCATCATTTTCCTATCACTGAGGTTAAACTAACAGGTCTGTAGTTTCCTGCTTCTGCCTTGCTCCCACTTTTGTGAAGGGGAATCACATCTGCCCTCCTCCAGTCCTTGGGTACCACCCCATCCTCCCATGATTTGTTAAAAGGGTAGTCAGTGGTGTCACTAGTTCTACCCTAGTTCTTTCAGAATTCTGGGATGAACTCCTTCAGGCCCCATTGCTTTGTCCACCTTCAGTTTTAAGAGTTCTTTCAGAACCCTTTCTTCTGTAAATGGGCTGGTATCAACTTCTGTATCCAGAGTGTTTCTATTGTTTGTTTTATGCACCTCCCCCTCTTCATTTGTAAATACTGAGCAAAAATATTTGTTTAGTATCTCTGCCTTTTCACAGTCTCCCTCTGCCCACCCTCCCTCCCTTTATTAAGCCTCACTATCCCTCCCTTGGTCTTCCTTCTCTCCCTGATGTACCTATAAAAGGTTTTATCCCCCTTCTTAACTGAGTTGGCTATCTTTTCCTCGGTTTGGGCCTTTGCTGTTCTGACTGCCTTCCCAGCCTCCTTTTGCTTTAACTGATACAGTTCTCTGTCCTGCTCCTTCTGCGATTCCTTGTACTTCCTGAATGCTTTCCTTTTCTCTTGAACCTTCACTGCCACTTCCTTTGAGAACCATAGTGGTTTCTTACATCGTTTTGTTTTGTTTATTTGCTTCACACAAGGCTCGTTACTTCTGTGATGGCAGTTTTATTATTCCCAATTGTTCTTCCACCCTCCTTCCTGCCCATTTGCTAGTGCATTCCTTAGGCACTCACCTATTTGGCAAAGTCAGCCCTCCTAAAGTCCAGTACTTTTGTCTTTGTATGGCTTGACTCTATTGCTGTGTTTATTGTGAATCATACTGTTCGATGGTCGCTAGTTCCCAGATGGCTACCCACTTCTATGTCTGTGATCCTCTCTCCATCTCCATTTGAGAGAAGCAAGTCTAATATTGCTCCCTCTCGAGTGGGCTCCAATACTAGTTGTCTAAGGAATGCCCCCTGTAGGGCATCTAGAATAACTGCACTCTTCGAAGTGGCAGCTGCAACTGCACTCCAGTTAACATCTGGCATATTCAGATCACCCATCAGCGATATCTCCCCTTTTTCTGCCATTCTAAGTATACTTTCTATCATTTCCTTGTCCATTTCCTCCCCCTGAGAAGGGGGTCTGTATACAACCCCTGTGCAGATTGTGGTGCCATTGCCGGTCTCCAAATTTACCCACAGTGCTTCTTCTCCTCCCTGTTTACCCTTTTGTTCTGTTGCTTTTATTCCTTCCCTTATGTAAAGAGCTACTCCTCCTCCTCTTTTACCCTCCCTGTCCCTCCTGTAGATAGTGTATCCTGGTATGTTTACATCCCAGTCATGGTTTTGTGTGTACCATGTTTCTGTGACTGCCACGATATCCAGATGTTCCTCCTCCATCAAGGCCACTAATTCAGGAACCTTGTTACCCAGACTACAGCATTGGTACTCATTGCTCTCCATTTTTTGATGGCTTTACCTTCTGTTGCAGCATTCCCCACTGACCGTTCTACCTCAGTCTTTTTCTCATTTAGTACCCTGTTTTATAGGGAGAGGCTGGGATTTTCCTGTTGCTTGTCAGTGCCTCCCCTTTGACTAGTTTAAAAGTTTGCCAATGAAGCAATTAAACTGATTGCTCAAAAGACTTGTTCCCTTCCTGGACAGATGCAGACCATCCTGCCAGTATAGGCTGGTGTCCCTCCAGGTGGAACCCCAGTCTCCAATGAAGCCAAACCCCTGTGCTCCACACCATTTTTTCAACCTTTCATTAAACTGCATGGTGCTAATTACCTCGCCTCCCCCATGCCTTTGACAGGCAGCACCTCTGAGAAAGATACTGTGTGTGCTATTTGTCTTAGGCCCTCCCTAACTCTGCAATGTCCTCCTGCACTGCTCTAATCTCATGATAAGCCAAGTCATTGTCCCTAGGTGGACATACGTCCAGCTCAGACTCCTTGCAGCTGTTCTCGTGATCCTGAGGATGCGCTTCCTGTCCCTCCAATCCATGGCACCAGGCAGGCACCTTACTTCAGTTTTACCAGCTCCCCCCAGTTCTATACCCCTAATAATTGAGTCCCCCACCAGGAGCTGCTTTCTTTCCCTGTGGTGTCCTCTGCCTCCTTCCTGTGGGTCTCCTTGTGACAGTTGTCATTAGTCTTCTCTGTGGGTGTATCCATGGGGAGCTATGCTCCCCAGAATGGTGTATGGATTGTGGGTGGACAACTGACTGGGTGTGCCTCTGTTCCACCATCCTCACCCTCCTGAGCCCACTGTGGTCCAACTGCTGTGCTTCTTCCTCAACCTCTGAGGTAGTGGTGGTGGCCCTAGTGCTCCCTGGATGGGAGAGGTTCCCTTCCTACTGTCCAGTGTGGCCTGGGGAAGGTTTCCTTACTACTGTCCAGTGCGGCCTGAAGATGGGCAACTTCCTCCCTCAGGGCAGAGAGTTGTCTGCAAATAGGGCAGCATCTCAGCCTCCAGAAAGACTCCCAGAAGACTGCTGCCCCACAGCCATTACATTGCACTACTCCCCACATGTTTATCTACTTTTTTTGTTTGTTTGTTTTTGTGTGTGTGTGTGTGTGTGATTGGTTATATAGAAATATATATATTATACATGCATATGCTTATATTGTCAGTGCAGTGTGCTAGAGAGGATATGACAGTGATATGCACCTTGCACTCTTGAGTAAATGATGTCAGAACCTCAGGTGTAAAGGAACTATTTCCAGGGGTGGATGGCATGAGGGTGGGGAAGGGTTGGGCCTAAACTGTGCCCTCACAAAACAATCAGCTAAAAGCTCTGACCCACCGCTGCGATGAGTGCCTTTCTGTCAGCAAGATACCCTACACAACAATTTGACAGAGAAAATACCCTGCTAATCAAACAGAGAAAAATCCAGACATTCAAGTCAGACCAGGTAAACCTCTCCAGCCCCAAAACAGCCTGGTGGTTTGTTAGCCACAAAGGAAAATCAAATATGCAGTTATTTCAGCTCTTTTGAAGATGCTGACAAGATAAGCAGGTTTGAAAACCCCCTTCCTGAATTAAAAACTAAAATAATTAAACACAAAGCAATACCTCTGTAAAAGTGAGGAAAACTTCTCTCAGATGTAAGCAAGAGAGAGAGATTAGTTACAGATATTTAGTCCAATATAGTATATCCCATGCAGCTTCTCAGTTGTTTCAAAGCACACAACTTGGAAGAAGATGGACTTCTGTCTGAAACAGGGTCACACCAGTAGTTTATAGTAATTGAACAATGCTGAAATGGTCAAGCTAGACAATTGGCTGTGATGCAGACCTCTGACTTGTGAAGACAATTTCCCCACTTCAGGCTATGTCTGGCATCCAATTACATACTGCAGCCTTTGCTATTCTAACTCACACAACCCCACCAAGTATTGCAAAATATATTGATGCAGATTGTCACATAATTCTAGTAATCAGTCCAGTTAGCCACAAAGGAAAATCAAATATGCAGTTATTTCAGCCCTTCTGAAGATGCTGACAAGATAAGCAGTTGTGAAACCCCCTTCCTGAATTAAAAACTAAAATAATTAAACACAAAGCAATACCTCTGTAAAAGTGAGGAAAACTTCTCTCAGATGTAAGCAAGAGAGAGCGAGATTAGTTACAGATATTTAGTCCAATATAGTATATCCCACGCAGCTTCTCAGTTGTTTCAAAGCACACAACTTGGAAGAAGATGGGCATCAGCAACGGTGGCAGGGTCATTGCAGTTTATTCCATCAATAAGAATATTAGACAGGAGACATTTAGGTGTTGTACCCAGGAGGCCTTTGATACCATCCCAGAATTTTTGAAGGCACCAGCAGCCACCACCAATTTGTTTTTACAATATGACCTCTTACTGGATCTAACTCCAAACATGGTAGTGCACAGCTGTGAACCTACTGAATATTTGGGTTGCATTTGGATTTTGTGCTTTAGCGTAAATCCCTGTTTTGAAATGTATATAACTCATCTGTTTTAGACCTTAGAGCTATGTAATCTGGCATGTACCATCTTGACCCTAGGGTCTCCTACACTAGACAATGTCATGAAAATCTGTTTTTTTTATCATTTTTGAGTAATTAAATGTTAAATGTATGCATCTTTACCCATTTTGCTCCTTACATTTTTGCCAAAAGATAGAAAAACAAGCACTTGCCAATGCCGAATGTTTCCTTGCATGGTCTATGTGGCAGGTGTGTATTGTGTTAGTTGAACTTCTGGTGGGAGAAAAAGCCTGCCTGAACTATGTTTTGACAAGCTGTCATATTTTGAACAGCAGTTGAATACAGAAGTTTGGGTAATAAGAAGGCTATATTGAAAATGTGGGGTGGATCGCCGGGCCAGTGGCACTGAGGGTTCAGGTGCTGGACACCACACCTTGTGCCACACTGGTGACTCATGTTCAGGAGTGAATGCAGGTCACTGGTGGTCACTAAGGGAGGAGAAGGATTGAACATCCCAGGGACAGCTGTCCTTCTCTGGAGAGGGTAACCAGTTGTTGGTGATGCCTGGCCCCAGCAGTGGCTGGGGGCTGGCATGCCAACATTGCAGACAGCAGGTCAGAGGCATGGCAGATCCCTGATGGGGTGCGCACATGGGAGCGTGCATGGCACCATCAATGTTGCCCTTACATACTCCACCCCTGAAGGGGAAAAACCAGGAGGAAAAATTTTCATGGTGGATGATGACGGGAGCTTACAGGTCCCACCCCTGAATAGTTACAGCACTGACCCCTGTACTGGATTCAGTCTTGGTGGGGGTGGACCTCCCGCAGACCTCGCCAGGGGAGTAAGCCCTGGGGGTATTTGGTCAACACTCGCTGGTGGATGTTGGGGGATTGGGGCTAGTGCTCACTCCAGATAGAGAGAGCCATGGAGCAGTAGTACAAATAATTAAAAAAAGATGTGGGGTGCAAATATTTGAGATTTCTGCAGTTACTAGCATGCATATCAAATTGCAACAAGTGGGCATACCATTGTCTGGTGGGAGGAAAAGCCTGCCTGAACTATGTTTTGACAAGCTGTCATATTTAGGATAGCATTTGAATACAGAAGCTTTGGTAATAAGAGGGCTATGTTAAAAATGTGTGGTGCTTCGCAGGCCCAGTGACGCTGAGGGTTGAGGCGCATATTTGGAAGTAAGCGCAGGCTGCTGGGGGTCAGCAGGGGAGGAGAAGGATCGAGCATCCCAGTGACAGCTCTCTCTTTCCAGGGAGAAGGGTGACCAGTTGATGCATGCCTGACTCCTAGCGGCAGCGGGCTGGCACACCGACACTGCAGACATTGGGTCAGAGGTGAGGCAGACACCTATGGGGTGCCCATGCATGGCACCATCGCTGGTGTCCTGCACACTCTGCCCCTGAAAGGGAGAAACCAGAAGGAAAAACGCTCACAGTGGATGATGGAGGGAGCTTGCAGGTCCTGCCCCTGAATAGTTATGGCACCACCCACTATACTGGATCCGGTCTTGGTGGGATTGGGAAGCCTGGGGGTAGCTGGTCGGCATCAGCTGGTGGACATTGGGGCAGGGCTGGGGCTCCCTCCAGGTAGAGAGAGCCATGGACTAGGAGTACAAATAATTAAAAAAAAGTGGGGTGCAAATATTTAAGATTGCCACAGTTATGAGCATACATCTGAGATTGCATAAGTGGCCATAACTTTGTCATTTTTCATATTTTGACCCTAACTGCTGAGATACTGTCTTCTTAATCACTCCGCCATGAACCCTGTAGGTGAAAATGTTCACATCTATGAGAAAATGCTATCCCATGCCACAGGTGTGAAAGCACATTATGGGCAGTATGTGAAAAATTACAGCTGTACTGGTCATGAGGTGGTGTGATAAAAAGGCTATATTGAAAATTTGGAGTGAAAATATTGAAAATTACCAAAGTTACATGCATGCATAGAACTTTTTAAATGACCGGGTGTAACTTGGCCATTTTTTTAGAATTGTTCCATCCAGTTTTCAACATGGCCTTTTTGGGACCCCACCTTATGAAGAGTGCCACTATCATTTCATTCACTTATCCCGAAAGGTGATTTCACAGAGGGACCACACCATTCTGTGCCACAGGTGCAGAACACATTTCAGGCAGGATGTGAAATATGACAGCTGTACTGTTCATAATAAGGAGGTGTGAAAAATGGCAATGTTGAAAATCTGGAGTGAAAATATTAAAAAGTGGCGAAGTTAGGATTGTGCATAAAAACTGCACAATGCATGCTTGCAATGCAGTCATTTTTTAGAATTTTTTCACCAAATTTGCAATATGAGCTTCTTGAGAACCCACCTCATGAACAGTGGCACTGTTGTTTTGTTAATCGGACCTGAAAGGTGATTCTAATCTGCACAGTGACCATGAAATCACCTTTTGGTATCGAGTAATGAAATTACAGTGACAGTGCTCGTGATGTGAGGTCCCAAGAACCCCATGTTGAAAATTTGGGGCCAACATTTCTAAAAATGATTGAGTTATCAACCTAAGTTGAAAACCCCATTGATTGTCATCATAAGGCACATATCTTTGATTCTTCAGTTTGCTGGTTGGCTTTGAAGAGTGCAGACGTGTTCCAGTCCTCAGAAGATGACAGCGCCAACCTCCGGAGGTAAGTATGGGGTAAGGGGGGGTAAGGGAAGGGTGCTCAGTGGGAAGGTGGGGATGGGGGATGGGGAAGGGGTATCTGGGGAGATGATGAGGGACCATTTTCTTTTTTACAGGTTAAAAAGAAAAGCAGTCAGGGACAGTTTTCTTTATTTATAGGTACAAAAAAAAAATTGGGGCACACTGGGGTGGGCTACCAGTGTGCCACATGAGTTGGGGGATACATGATGTCAACATGGGTATTGGGCACCCTGATGTTGGCACTGGAATGGGGAATGTAAGATGCGGGGCAGACAGCACACAGTGGGAGGGAGTAGGAGGGTTTGATTAGATGCCTGGGGCTGGGATGGGAGCAGGGAGGACAGCAGCAGTGGGAGGCAGTGGGAGAGTTTAATGAAAGATACCAGGCCAGTGGAGGAATGAAAGGTGCATGCGGGCAGACTGCAGCAGTGGGAGGGAGCGGGAGGGTCTGCAAAGTTGCAATGCCAGCTATGCAAATGAGAGGAATGAAGTGCACTCTCTCATTGGTGTGGTTCATTTCTCTCAAGTGCAGCTGATTCCCCACTGTGAAATTCCGACGGCCATCACACTCAGCTTCAGAGTTCTTTTGTGTGTCATGGTTCAGCCCACTGTACAGTGCTCTGCATTGGACTTGTCCCTGACACACCTCTCAAATGCAGTACTGTCCCAGGTGTTTCTTTGTGCAACAGCATGGAAACACAAAAAAGGACAAGTAGCTCAGGATAGAAACTTACAGATTTATTAGACACCATCAAGGAATAGACCTTTTTCAGATTTAGATAAAAACAATTAGTTTGTTATTTAATTACAGTTAGTTGGTCACACATGCTTAGGTCACAAAAAATAGCTTAAAAACATATGGATTTTTAAAGTCCTACATGACCAAAAACTTTAAAGGGACACTGTCAGCTTTTTAATCAGTTTTTAGTGCCCCTGTAATAGTTGTGTCTATTAACAGAGCTTTACCCAGTAATTGCTCTGATTAGGGGTAGGTGAAAACTGTGGATTCCAATTCAATGAAAAATTCTCTGAATTCCGTGATTTTCACAGAATGTTACCAGAGGTTCATGTTTGGCAAAAGTTGTGCTTTACACAGAATTTTCACCTGATTTGCAGAATAATTAAGTGTACTGTGGAAAATATGTAATGAACTGTGGAAAGTAATTATTAAAGAAAAAATGCTGTGAACAGGTGTAATTCACAGAAAATATATTCTGCAAGCTATGTGGTCATGTGATTCCATTAATTTAGGCAGAAATTGAATTGGCAAAATGTTCTTTTTTACAGTTCCTCTCTCTTTCTTTAGTGAGACTGTCCTTTTTATCCAAAGTAATATTTTATATGGTATAATTCCAAGTTGTAATTTACTTTAATTTTGGCAAAACTTCTGTGGTATGTTCCAAAAGTTTGCCATTTGCTAACATTTTCCATGGAACACACATAAAATAAATTCCACAAGCAGTGCCATCCCTTGATCTTTTTTTAATTAGGCAGAAGTCTATGGGGTCAAAGGGTGAGTTACTCTAGCAACCCTCTTTCTCTCTTTCTCCCCTACCCCTCTCAAGTGACTGCTCCTCCTACTGCTGGGCAGTTTACAGTAGGCGTTGAAGAAAAAGATGTGCAGCTCTTTGCAACTTACTTTTGTAAATCAAAAAGCGATATTTCAAAGCACTTTGTGGCATTTCTTATTTGTGCAAGTTTTCGGTAAAGCCCCTGATGATTTTTGCAGTGTTTTTCTGCAATATAATTGTTAGCTTATTGATTTTAAAGGTTGTGAGATGCTTATTTGTTTGCATGCTGGTGGGTAATGAAAGAAAATGAATCTTGTGGCTGCAGAAAAGTGAGGACAAGGATTTGTTTATCATCAAGCAGTGGTGGTGATGGGCATGGAGGCGGTGCTGGCACCCTCTGCTTTAGAAACATAGAATTTGATGGCAGATAAGCACCGCTTGGCCCACCCAGTCTGCCCATTTCCCTACCTAATGGCTAAGCTGCAGATCCTAGTTAACCAGCAGCCTGCTTCTTCCTACCCCCACCCCCTAGAATTACCTTATGACTGTCCCATGCATGCTTGAATTCCTCCACTGTTTTTGACTCCACAACCTCCTCTGGAAGGCCGTTCCATGCATCAACAACCCTCTCTGTGAAAAATACTTCCTTAAATTACCTCTGAGCCACCCCCATCTTCAAATTGTACCCCTTGTTCTTGCACACCTCTTTTTGAAAGATGCTACCTTCTTGGACTTTGTTGATTCCCTTGAGGTACTTGAATGTTTCTATCATGTCCCTCCTCCTTTCTTTCCTCAAGGCTATACATATTAAGCTCCTTAAGTCTCTCTCTCATATGTCTTCCAGTGCAGACCCTGCACCATTTTAGTTGCCCTCCTCTGGACAGCTTCCATCCTGTCTATGTCTTTATGGAGACTGGTCTCCAGAATGCATGCAATACTCCAGATGGGGTCTCACCAGCTGTCTGTACAGAGGGATAATAACTTCCTGTTTCCTACTGATGATGCCTCCCTATGCATCCCAGTATCCCCCAGCCCTCCTTGCTGCCCTCTCACATTGCTTGCCCACCTTTAGGTCATTTGATATGACTACCCCCAGGTCCCTTTCCATTTTTGTTGTTGTTAGTATCTCACCCCCCATTGTGTACTCTTCCCCTGGGTTTTTGTTTCCCAGGTGCATTACCTTGCACCTCTTAGCATTGAATCTAAGTTGCCATACATTTGACCATTCCTCTAACTTTGCCAAGTCCCTTCTCATCCGTTCCACCCCACCTTGTGCATCAACTCTGTTGCAGATCTTTGTGTCATCTGCAAAGAGACATACATTTCCTTCCAGTCCCTCTGCAATGTCGCTTATAAAGACATTGAAGAGGACCGGTCCTAATACTGAACCCTGAGGTACCCCACTAGTAACCCCCCTTTCTTCAGAGTGGACTCCATTTACTATTACTCTTTGTGTCCTATTCTCCAGCCAATTCTTTACCCAGGCTGTCATCTTGGGACCCACTTCCAGGCTGGCTAACTTGTATATTAATCTTTGTCAAATGCCTTGCTAAAGTCTAGGTAGGCCATGTCCATGCTTTGTGTCAAATGTTCCCACAGTTTGTGGGGGGGTGCCAGCAGCTGGGGCCTGAATCAGTATTGCTAGTTTTTTGTGGGACAAGATGCAACTCTAAACCAAAAGGCAACAATGTCTATGTCAAGCACAAACATAATTCAGGCACACCTGTGATAGCTGTGACAGCACTAATGCTGGACATAAGAGATGTTTGGTACTTATGGAGGTGAAGGCAGTTGAAGCAGCAGTGGTGACTAAAATATGAGCTATTACCTGAGCAATGACAGCTGAATCCACAGCTTGCAGGATATTCTGAGGTTTTATGATGTTCTACTTCTCGATTTTTCTGAAGCATTTGATAAGCTCCCTCATCAAGAACTTATACATCAAATGGTTAAACTAGATATCTAGCCAGCCATTGTAAATTGAGTCCATAAATGGCTGGAAAGCAGAAACCAGTGAGTATGCATCAGGGGAGAGTTTTCTGAACAATAGAGGTGACTAGCGGGATTCCCCAGGGTTCGGTGTTGAGCCCCTGTCTTTTCAATTTGTATATGACACCCCTTCAAATAAATCACAGTACTGTTTGGCTTCAAAAGTTTGCAGATGACTGTAGGATCGGGGCAGAAATAAATATAATTCATAATATATCTGATCTACAAGCAGCAATAGAGAATATACTCACTTGGACTTCAATAGCTAAGCTATCACTAAATCTAGACAAATGCTATATTATGCACTTAGGAAAAAAAACAGAATGTCATACAAATTAGGTAATACTATCCTAAAATAATAGATCAGGAAAGGGATTTAGAAAAATAGTGTCCAATGATATGTCCTTACACCCCATTGTCAAAAGATGGCTCAGAGGGGAAACAGAATTCCAAACTGTATCCTGAGACACATATCAACAAGAAGCAGGGATGTTATGATACCACTATATACATCCTTGGTCAGACCGATTATGGAATATGGTGCCCAGGTATGGGCCCCATATAAAAAACAAGATATTGTCCTATTAGAGAAAGTACAAAAAAGAGCCACCAGGGCAATACATGACATGTCTGGTAAAAAACTATGAGGTCCGCTTGTCTGAACTGAACATATACTCCTTGGAGGCGAGGGAGAAAATGGGGATATGTGCCTGGTACACGAGCATGGATAACAATGATCTTTTGGATATCACTGGGCTAGAAAGTAATATAAATACATATAATACTAGGTCCCACCCACTACAGCTAACAGCACCATACAGCAAAATGTATGGAGCACATCGTGTTTAACCAAGGGTGGTACATGAATGAAACAGATTACCACTGGTGGTTGTGGCTAGTCCATCAACCACAGCTTTCAAAAACAACTGGGATGCATACACCAGTAAAATTAGAGTTTAGTGATATAAATGGCAAGCATTTAGGATGCAAGTCCATCTAGCTCAGTATAAATCCTATGAATCCTATGAATCGTACATAGGCCACTGCTTTTTTAACTTTCTCTTTATACTCCTTTCCTAACTCCCACACCTGCCTCCTTAAGAAACTCACAAGACACTCCGAATCCCCTGTACAAGTACTCCTACATGTGCTTGCCATCCTCCATGGAGAGTGGGTAGTCCAGTGAAGTGCCATTTTTAAAATAATTTGCCTCAAAAGGGCTTTTTAAACAATTGTATCCTGTCTGCATACCCAAATGTCATTAAAAGGACTAATTTAACTTCACGCTCTTTAAAAGGGATTTTTATTTTAAATTTATGTTCTCCTGCCTACCTGTACCCTCAGACCTTTAAAGGACTTGATAGTCGCCAGGCCCAGAAAAGGACTTTAATGCCATACTGCATTTCTTAGTAAGGCTTTAGCTCCCAAGACCTGAAAAGTGCTTTTTTTTTTTTTATAATGATTTTTCTCTTTCCTGGCTGCATGCATTCAGGTCTTTAAAGAACTCACTAGGCCCCAAGCCCTGAAAATGGCTTTAATAGCAGCCTGCATTCCCTAATCTCTGAAAAACATTTTTTTATCATTTTTCCTCATGTCTGCCTGCATAACCCCAGTCCTTAAAAGGACTCTCGTTAGCTCCCAAGCCCTGCTAAGGGCTTTTTAAAATGAATTTGATGCTTGCCTGTCTTGATACAGTAGGTCCTTGTAATTATTTATCCCCAAGTCCTTAAAAGTATTATGCTGCATTGGTGAGGGTCCCTAAAACTCTGTATCAGTAGCCCTTACAAGGATGATTTGTGAGTACTGATTTTAAACCCTGAAAGAGACTTTTCTCTGTGTGCTGCCTGCTGCTCTGACAACTAATTCAACTCCCAGCCAGGACATGTTCTGATGGGCTGAATAGTGTTCACCGGCAACACTTCTTGGGAGAGGGATCAGTCGCCAGCAGCAGCAGCCAATCAGTGCCTCCACTCCAGGTTGTAATCTGATGCCTAGTGAGAGCACCTGCTATGTGCCACCAGCTGTGCAACTGTCTCAATTCTCAGTGCACAGACTTTGTGGTCACATAACAAGATCTCTACCACACTGCTACTTCCTGGTCCTGGTTTCTCCACTACACCTAAGGGTAATTGCTCTCATGAGCTTAGTCACGCAACACTAATGCTGCACCATCATGGATGGCAGAAGCACTCAGGGAGTGGGTAGACTGGGGAGGTGAAAAAAAAGAAGGTAGGGATACAGGGAAAAAGTTAAAGATACAGTAGCACTAATGCTCTAGTTGCCCCAGTGGGGGCACTGAGGAGCTGTAGGTATCTTTAGACAAAAGTGATTGCTTTGGGGCACCTAAAGTATAGGAATGTTGTACCCTGGCAGTGTTTCCTCTCAGTCGTAATTGAGTCTCCTCATAGTTCTGTCAGTGCATTCCATTGTATTCAAAGTTACGCATACTTCACCATAGCCTGTTATATCTATGTCTCATCCCAGTTACACCACTGTCTACTCCCAGTTACACCAGTATCAGTTGCAACAGTCTCACGGCACTGTTATACAGCTTCTCCTCCCAGTTACTCTAGCATCTCCACTTCCCAGCTTTGGGCCCAGGGTCCCAGCTACACTAGTCTTTACTTACTAAATAAAAACAAAAGTAATTCAGTTCTGCAGAAGTATTTTCCACAGTTCACCACATTATTCCACAATATGTGACTAAATTCCACAGTTTAAGGCAGAATTTTGCAAAATGTTCCTCCGTTTTTCACAGAATTTCATGGAAGTGGATTCCGCGCATTCTGCAAGCATTCCACAGGCAGAATTTAAATTTTGCCCAGACTCAGCTCTGTTTCTATTTCAAAAACATATTTGCCGTATTTAATGTTTATTTTTCACAAAAAAAAAGAATTTCACTCATCCTGACTTAACTGTTATGGTCTTCTCCTTCTCATGCATCCCCAGCATAGGGTTGACACTGAATGACACCGCACTCATGCATGAAAACATTTGGCAATTTTGGAGGCATATAAACTAAACAGGTGATTGCATTGTGTCTGCTGCATTGATTTCTACAATATCAGTATTTTTTTAAACTAAGGGCTACTTCATATAGAATTTTTTGTTTGAAAAGTGAAACTGAAGCTCAGTGTATGCAGCATTTAGGTTGGGACAAATGAAACTCTTTTTTTGTAGGAAATAAACATTAAATATGGCAAATATGCATTTGGAAAGGAAGCAGAGCAATTACTGCGTAAAGCTCTGTTAACGGGCACAACTATCACAGGGGCACTAAAACTGATCAAAAAGTTGACAGTGTCCCTTTAAGGTGATAAAAACTTTAAATACTTAAAAGTTGATGGTGACACTTCAGTGTTTTTGTATGCATGTGTGCGTGGGGGACAGTACAAGGAACTCAATATATAAATTGCAAACAAACTGTAGAATGCCGTATTGGTCCTAGTAAGAACAAATCCAGAACAAATGGTTTGATACCTTTTATTGGACCAACAAGGATATTACAAAAGAACAAATAGCTTTAGCTTTCAGCCCAACAAGTCCTTCTTGAAGTTCAGACTCTGGCTGCTGTTATCTCTGGACAACCTTTGGCCTTTAAGTTTGTTCGCTGAGCATCACTGAGATATTCACGCCTCTGGTAGCACTTTAATTATGTTCTGAAGGCCTGTTCTGAACCAATGAGAATTATTTTGTTTTTCTGCATGTTCTAAATTTTAATAATATGGGATTTTCTAAATAACTGTCATTAAGCTTCCGAAGAAGGACTTGTTGGTCCGAAAGCTAAAGCTTTTTGTTCTTTTTGTAACATCCTTGTTGGTCCAATAAAAGGTATCACACCATTTGTTCTGGATTTGAATATACAAATTAGTTCTCTCTAATTGAAACTGAACTGGAGGGTCCTGTGCTTCCATGAGCAAATAAGGATATGATTACACTACCTCAAAAAGTATGGATTGCTGGGAGTGCAGGACCCTCTGGGCCCCACGGTGTCACAGGCAAATGCGGATATGATTATACTAGCTCAGAAAGTAAGGAAATTCATTACAAAAAAATTTTAATGCATTGAATTAGGGTTAAAGTGACAGAAGTAAGGCAATGTGGCATTATGGTTTAGCCCTAACACCCCACCCCTACCATAAAAGCAGCAACAGGTGTGGGTGTGTGGGTTACAACCCTAATGCTCACCCAGTTCTCATATACTGTACCCATATCAGCTTATTTACCATGGAACCGGCTGAGCATTAGGGCTGGCAACCCCAAGACACACCTAAAATCCAGGGCACCCTGCTTAGTGAGAGGAGCTGTCCACTCACATTCTCTGTATGAGAACAGCAGTAATTTTTGACTTTAGCAGCCACAGCTGGAACTCATGCTGCAGGCTGCAGTGAGAGCAGTGAGCTGCTGTTTCCCTGTGTCTAGTGGCACCCCACCATTGCTGCCCCTGTAGTATTAGCCATTTTCCTGGTGTCAAGAGGTACCCCTCCATCTGATTGCCATCTCCATAATGTTTTTTGTCTTTCCCTGGGGTCTAGTGGCACCCCCAACATCCAATCACCATCCCTGTAATGTTTTTCACTTTCTCTGATGTCTAGTGGCACCCCAGCCTCCCGACTGCCATCATCCCATAAAATCTTTCACTTTCCTTGGTGTCTACTGGCACCCGCTACCCTCTGATTGCCATCCCTGTAATGTTTTTCACTTTCCCTGGTGTATAGTGACATCCCCCACCTTCCGATCACTGTCCTCATAATGTTTTTCACTTTCTCTGGTGTCTAGTGGCATCATCCACCCTCTGATCACTGTCCTCATAATGTTTTTCACTTTCCCTGGTGTCTAGTGGCACCCCAACCTCTGATCACTGTCCCCGTAATGTTTTTCACTTTCCCTTGTGTCTAGTGGTGCCCTGATCCTATGATTGCTGTCCTCATAATGTTTTTTACTTTCCCAGGTGTCTAGTGACACCCTTAACCTCCAATCACCATCCTGTAATGTTTTTCACTTTTTCTGGTGTCTAGTGGCACCCCCACCCTCTGATTGTCATTCCTGTAATGTTTTTCACTTTCCCTGGTGCCCAGTGGCATCTCCCACCCTCCAATCACTGTCCCCGTAATGTTTTTCACTTTCACTGGTGTCTAGTGGCACCCCCCCCACCCTCTGATCTCTGTCCCCATAAAGTTTTTTACTTTCCTTGGTGTCTAGTGGTACCCCCATCCTCTGATCACCATCCCCATAATGTTTTTCACTTTTCTTAGTGTCTAGTGGCACCCCCACCCTCCGATCATCATCCTCGTAATGTTTTTCACTTTACCTAGCATCCACACCCTCCGATCGCCGTCCTGCTCTGAAATAATGAAAACCATCCCTTGAAGTTTTTTTAACCTACAAAAACAAGAAAACAGTCCCTTGCCAATCTGACCCCCACCCCACCTCCCACTCAGCACCCACCAACCCTACACACCCCAGTACACCCACACACACCCTCACTCACCTGAACAGGTCACAGTGTGAAGATCCACTCTTCATTGGAAGATATGTCTTGCTGCTGGAACCGTTGACTGCAATATGAGAAACTAAGGTAAGTGCAGTTTGATGTATTTCAATGAGTTTTGAACTTTCATGCATAACTTTGTAATTTTTGCATATTTTGACCCCAAATTTTGGAAATGCCCTTTTTGGGAGCCCACCTCATGATCAATGGCAGTGGAATTACACAGCTCAGGCTCGAACAGTGATTTCATGGTCACTTGCAAAATCATCTTTCAGGTAGGATTTTAACATTTTCACTGCCCTTATTCATCAAGTGGGGTCATAAGAAGACTACGTTGAAAATTTGGGGTCATAATATAATAAGTATTTGTCAATGCTGAATATTTGCTTGCTGGCATTGGTATTGGTAGTGTAGGAGTTAGAGATGCATAATAGGAATGGCAGTGAAGTACTGAACTGAAGCCAACCCCACCACCACCTCTGCAGAGACTGACAGGCATTGGGGTGCCTTTAGGTCGCCAGGGCATAATAGTCACGCAGCCACCACACCCAACCCTGCAGACTCTGACAAGTGTCATGGTGTGCCTTGGTGTCTTTGGGCTCTATGCTCACCCCATTCCATAAGGAAATACAGTGAGATGGGTGCAGTATTGGAGAATGGGGTGAACTTTTGGGGACTTAAGAGTCCAAGGCACACCTCATGCCTGTCACTGGCTGCAAGGTGTGTGTGGGTTGAATGGCATGAGTATTACAGGTGGCAATCCCAAGTCACACCCTGATGCCTGTCAGTCTCTACAGGGTGGGCATTATGGTCAGAAACCCTAATGTTCCAGTGCATTGGTATTTTCACTCAAATTTTCAACAGGGTTTTTGTGACCCCACACTCATAAACAGTGGCAATATCAGTTCATTAGCCAAAAGCTGATTTTGCACATTGACTATGCCATTTGGCACCACAGGTGCAAAAACACATTTCGAACAGGATGTGGAAAATGACAGCTGTACTGTTCATGGGGAGATGTAAAAAATGGCAATGTTGAAAATCTGGAGTGAAAATATAAAAAGAGTGAAGTCACGAGCATGAGTAGAAACTGCGCAAACCACACCCATAATATAATTAGTTTGGGGATATTTACAGCAGATTGTCAATGCAGGCATTTTGGGATCTCTGCTCATTAACAGTGTCACTGTGATTTTCTTAATTTGTCCGAACACTGATTTCCCACAGCGACCACGCATTTCTGAGCCAAAGTGCGAAAATACATTTCAGCCAGGGTGTGAAAAATGGCAGCTATACTGTTCATAAGGAGGTTTGGAAAATTGCCAGTGTTGAAAATCTGGACTGAAAATAGTACAAATTCGTGAACTTACGAGGGTGCGTGGAAACTGTGCAATGCACGTTCATAACACAGTCATTTTATGGACTTCTGTCACCACATTTTCCATATAGCCATTTTAAGACCTCTGCTCATGAACAGTGTCACTGTGATTTTCTTAATCTGTCCCTAACATTGATTTTGCACACCGACCGCGCCATTGGGCGCTACATGCGTGAAAACATATTTTGGGCAAGATATGAAAAATGACAGCTGTACTGTTCTTAAGGAGGTATTGTAAAATTGCAATGTTGAAAATCTGGAGTGAAAATATTAAAAATTTGCAGTTACGAGCGCTATGAGGAACCTGCACAACGTGACGCCAGAAAAATCATTTGGGATTTAAAATTACCAACATAGGGTTTTGGGGGGCCTACCTCATGAATTGTGACACTCTTGTTTTGTTACCAGGTCCTGAAAGGTGGTTCCACACAGTGACCGCAAAATCACCTTTCGGGACCGAATAACAAAATGACAGTGACTGAGTTCATGAGGTGGGACCCCAAAAACCCCATGTTGAAAATTTGGTGAAAAAAATTCCCCAAAATGGCTGAGATATGCACCAAAATTGAAAAAAAAAACACATTTATGCCATCATACAGCTTACCGGCATTTATTCAGTTTGCGGTCGGCTTTGAAGAGTGCAGATGTGTTCCCTGTCCATCAAGATCGCCGCGCCAGACTCCGGGAGGTATGGGGTGAGGGAGAGGTGTGTGTGGGGAGGTGGATGCGCAGAGGGTGGGCACAGGTTGGGGAAGGGGGCAAGACAATCAACGAGGGACCATTTTTTTGTTTTCAGGTATGTTTTTTTTTTTAGGAAGACTACGCGGGACTTGTGCCACGCTGGGGTGGGCTCCAAGCATGGCAGATGAAAGTTTTTTTTGGAGGTCAGTGGAGCCGACAGAGGATTGGGCACCCCCATTGGTCATTCAGAAGTTTGCCATGCTGGTGTGGGCTCCCAGCGTGGTAACTGGAAATCTGTTTTTTTGGGGGGGGATGTTAGTGGAGCCGACGAAGATTGGGCACCCTCCCACCATTATGACTTTGTCAAGCTGTGGGTGGGCTCCCAGCATGGCACCTAGAAGTCTGTGGGAGGGGGCCGGGAGCCGATGGGGATTGACATCCCTGTCCGCCATACTGTGTGCGGGGGTGCATCTAAATAGCATAGGAGGGTTATCCTCCTGGTGTGCTGCTTTTTCTCTCCCATGTCTGTGTAAGTTTCTTTAATAAAAAATAAATAACCCAGGGCAACACTCTCTGATTTTGTGATACTGCAGGATGGGAGATAAGAGGAATCACAGGATACTCCTCCACGATCGTGCAGGATGGGGATGGAGCACTGGCAAGGTGGATGGAACAGTAATAAACTGCTGCTCTCCTCAATCTGGTTGGAACTGTCATGAATTCTGTTGCTCTGCGCTACCTCAAAGACAAGCAGGATTGCTGGCAATATGCTAATCCACACCACGTTATCGCCGCCATTGAAGCAGTCTCTCCCTTTCAACTGTACGCCACTGCATTTTTAACTGCTGTCATAGAGATGCAAGCATTCATTGGTGAACTGTGGTCACGCCTGCAAACACACTGACTGCATTGGAAGACAGGGTGCCACACCTGCAAAAACTCGTATGATGGCACTATGATTCTTGCACATGTGAGCAAGCAAACATAAAATTGGGCAGACTATGTGGACCAAGCAGTCCTTATCTGCCATCAGTTTCTACATTTCTATGCTACTGTCATTTTCCCTTGGTCTCTTCTCTGCTAGTCCGCTAATTATCTCTTGTGATGGTCCTACCTGCCCTCACACTCTTTTTGTTGCTTTTTTTCTTCTTGTTGTTGTGCAGAAACACTGCATTGGTGAAGCTGCAGTTTTTACTGTGGGATTAAATTGGTGGTTCTGGCTCTGTTGGGAGGGCACATGTAGAGGAGTTTGGCAGAGGCACTGACAGGTGCTCCAGCTCCATTTGGAAGTGTACTGGTAGAAGAATTTTGCAGAGGCATTAAGCACTACTTCTGTGCCATCTGTTTAGTTTATTAACTCCCCATTGACAACTTTGGAGATAATAGAAAACAAAATTGCAATAGGTATGAAGCAATTTCTCCTTTTCAATATTCAGGGCCAAAATTCTGAATTCTGACGAATTGTAAGAACTGGAATGGAATCTGATTCCAAATTGGTTTTCAACTTCACTACAAAAGCACTTAGAAAACCAGAGTCTAGTCCTTTCCTGATCTCTTTTGCTGTTACCTCTTTTGTCTGCCACACTGCTGATGTGGGTCTGACTCTTACTCTCTTCTCTTCACTGTCGCAGCTGAGTCCACACAGGTGGCCACTCTTGATATTGTCCCTGTTCCTCCTGCTGTATGGTCACTCATTCAGCCTCGACTCCCCTCCCCAGATGTACTGACAACAACTGCATGCAGCCAATGGGCTCCTGTGTTCACATCCCCTAGCTCTGGCCCTGTCCAGTAGTCCACTAGTGCACACTGCCAATTGCCAACAACATCACTTTATTCCTCACCCAGTCCTGCAGGAGTCTGCCCATCTCTCCACTTAAGGGACAATCATTGCCACCAGAGAAAAGCTTCCACCCAGCTCATCCTCTGCCCCAGTCCACTAGCACTCATCTTATGGTGGTCTTCCACTCTGATGTCACAAAGTTCATTGGAGGATGCCAAGGGTTGTGGCCAACAGCATCATTCCCCATAGGTTCCCTGCATGTCAGTCAAAGTCAGAGAAATACTAGTGAATGTATGAGAAGCCTGGGTTTCAAGCAGGTTGCTTCCAACCCCCACTGTCTCAGAAGACACCTCAGGGCTGGGCTTAGTATGAGGAGAGTGAAGTGAAGCAAGGAGTCAGGATGGAGCAAGTCAGGCTTGGGAGTGGACACACAGAACATATGATGTATTACTACTGACTGGATCACTGTTGGAGCCAGGTGTCAATAGTTTCTGCCATTGAACTCAAGTGTGTGTTTGTGTGGGGAAGGGGGTAAAGAGACAGAAAATTAAGAAACTTTATGACATGATGGACCAACCCACCGGGTTACCACTCACAGCACTGCAGGTGCTGAGCACACCAGCCCAACAGCACCAAGGGTAAGAGGAGCTGCAGGACAGGTGCCCACTGGTCATGCTACCAGTTCCAAGGAAGCAGAGGAACCTTGTGCAGAGTCCCCAACCTCATCTAAGACAGGTACTGTAAGGGGGGGGCTCTGACAGATGAAGGTTTAAGTGTGTGTGGAGGTGAGTGGAGGAGCTGTAAAAGGAGGTGCTGTAGTGTCATTTTGTGTGTTATCTACCGAGTTAGAAAAGGAATCAGAAATTCTGATTCAATTTGATTCCATAAAGGGAATTGGATTGGAACCAGAATCTGAATCCTCAAATTTCTGACTTTGTGCTATTGAAAAGATTCCAGGGAATGGAAACTTTTTTCATCACAGAAACATCCAGCTATCATCATCTGCACTGTGGATTAGCAATTCAAATCAAGATTCTCTTCCAACAGCAGTTGTGTTTTGGCACTGGGTGTAGCAGTTTTCAGGGCTGGCAGGACATGCTGCCTCTTTGCACCAGAAACTTCCACCATCCCGATTAGGAGTGCGTGTGTATCTGGCCCCTTAAAAGCATTTGCGACCCCAACATTACACCTCCATTAGCCATTGAGTTGATTGATCTTAGCTTTATGGCAAGAGAAGTACTTGACTACATTTGATTTTTAATATTAGGCCGAGAATGATCGGGTACCCACTACAAGTTCCCACAAGCCTCACCTACAGTACCCCACCCCAAAAACACATTCACACACCAAACAGTTACTTGTTGTGTACACGAATCTGGTATGTCGATTGGAAAAGTGAATAAACAAAATCTACAGCTCCCAATTGATCTGAGTTTTCCTGTAACTCCAGTGCGATTTTCATATGTTCTCCTGTTGACTGCATTAATTTCTATGGAAGCTAAATACTCTATTTTCCCATATAACCTATGCGAGTCTATGGGAAGAATTTCCCTGTAGATGGCTCTAAATCCATGAAAAATGCAGGAATCCCTGTAGAACTTGGAGCCCTGAATTTGATTTTTACAAAAAAACAAAACCTTCAGCCGTACACATTCTGGCACCAATGTTTGAATACTGCAGTATTAACTATCTTTCTATTGGAAAAGAGCTTCTCTACAGTATGAAACAAGACGATTGTTTAGTGGAGTTCGGTTGCAAGGATCCAACTCAGGCAGCAGCATGAAACTTACGTTGTATGGGGAGTAGTACAATGGCCTATTGCCTGTTGTTCTTTTAACAAGACAATATTTCATACCCTAAACTCACCACCTCCATCACTTTCAGAAACCGCCCCTCCTCCGCCTGATGCGACAAGTGCTCACTTCGCATCACAGCTGTCTCTTTGGGCCAGTAATGCAGCTTGACAGAATGCGTATAAAATGACAATCCTGTGAGACGCTGTCCAATGCTAGGTGACTCCACAAACACAGGCAGTGGCAATTCAGTCAGATCGTGGACACGCAGCCAAATTCCACTTCACGGACAAAGATGTAGCCTTATTTGTGTATATCTACAGTACAAAAAAATGTCAGTTACTGAAAGTGAATAAACCATTCCAGACTCCAGTGAAAAAAAAGAATGCAATTGCTCTCCATAACTCTCAGTTGCTCCTAATTTTCAGGGATGTCTCTGATTTTGCATTACACATTTCCTCTGTAGTTTCTAAAGTTGGCAGCTTGCACTGAAGAGTGAAGAATTGCATCATAAAATCATACCAGACAACAGGTTTGCAGTCTGGTTCTCAGCCAGAACATGCTTTTATCACTAAACCACTTCTTATTACAGCTTCATGAACTGATAATGCTCTTTTTAAGATGTGACCCGATTTTGCCCATGTGTCCCTGATTTTTCGAGGCAGGGGTTTCAGAGGTATGCTGCTGCCCTCCCCCAACTAATCTACCCTTATGTTTTTCAGTTTTGACTTTAGCCCTTCCTCGGCTGGTCATTGCACTGGATCCTTGTCCCTGCATGCTGTCTGTCTGCCCTCATCCCCACCCCACCCCATTGCTGGTGTTGGCTCAGCATCCCCTCGATCCTCTCCTCCCTTGAAGTTCCGAGTGTGGCTCAGTTTTGGTTCTGCCTCCTTCATCCTGTCCTTCTCTGTGACTTGGTGGCAGTCATTCTTCATTTTTCTCCACTGAGTTTTCATGTCCCTTTTATCCAGTCAGCCAGCCATCTGTATTCCAACCTGAAGCTTTGTTGTCTCTCTCAATCATTTAATAACTTAAAGTTTCCCCTCCTTTTCCTCTCTGCATTTCTCCATCTCTCTCACTATCTCATTTTCTTTGTTTTCTCTTCATTTGAAACCTCGCCTCCTGTCCTCAAGGGATAAAAAGCTGCCCCTCCCCACTACTCTGCGTTGGCTTCATTTTATTAAGGCAGTCACCATGGCAACAAGTTGGGTTCCTGAGAACAGCTTGTTGCAGAAACCTCTAATCAAAAGCTATTCACTCCCCCTACCCGTCTTTCTCAGGCTCATTGGGGTAGATGCCACAGGAGATGGGGGGGGGAACCCCGTTATAAAACCTGTTTCAGTATTTAGTGGTAACCCATGTCATGCCTATGACTAGCAGTGAAAGAAAGCTCAGGGATCCTTACAAATCAACATCGCACTTGGCAGTCTTTGGGAACTGGACTGAGAGTCTGGTTAACAGCTCAAAAGAGTTTTTTTGTTCATTTTAGAGGAGAAGGAGGGACGAGATATACATGCACTGGCTGAAGTCAGAACCTGGCAGTGCAGCTCCGGGGGACTGTAAATTGATCACTTAATTGCATGTGGCAGTGATTTAATGTGTCTAAAGCCAAGAATCCAAATGCTTTATGGCCCCTCACTCCCTAGACCAGGTAGAAATATAATCATAAAACAGGTAAACTATCTGTTAATAGCTTTCCCGATGTGTGCAAGTACTACAATACACCTCCTCCTCCCTCTGGTAAATCTGGAAACACACACATACACACACATGCTTTTAAAAAACTCATTAATGCACCAGTTAGGGTTTAGCTTAATGCTACAAAAGTAGAGAAATGTGGCATTAGGGTTTCCAACCCTAACCCTTCTATTCAGCAAAAGAACAAGACGACACAAACACCCACAGGCAGCCACCATCAGGTAAGACGAGCAACATACAACTATTTCCAGGTGACACAAACGCAGTAGAAATGATGTGCTACCTTTGTGGATTTGTATCTGTGAATGCACAATGCAATACAAGTACACTTACTTTTCACTGCAGACAGAAATCCATGATACTAAAATCACAAATCCACTTCTGTGTGCATAGCACAGGCACCTGCAGCCATAGATACAGATCTACAATTCTCAAATAACAAGAGATCTTTTGTCTGCAGAAGCGCTGGCCCCATAGCCTCAGGTACTCATGCACACTGTAAGATATACACACATTTGACAGGACTGCACTTCTGTGGCCACAGGTGTAAGACATACAGACCAGTAAGATCATAAGAAGGGGGCACACGCCTTATTCTTCAAGTCAGTCAATTGTGTGCACATACCCAGGTGTGTAATATATTGAAATTACACAAGAACTCTACCAATTGGATATGGGTCAGCACCAAAGAGGAAAAATGTACTGTAGTATCCAAATATTCTTATACAGTGCAGCAAATATATTATTGATGTGTATCTTAAAAGCTTACCCACATCTGCAATTTAAACAGACCAGCAATTCACTTTATAGACATACTTATTTTTAAAAATAATGGAAAATTGGAAACAAGCTTGTATAGAAAACTGCTGTCCTGGAACACACTCTAAAAGAATGACAGCTGTCATCCATCTGCCATAGTTAAAAACATACCAAAAGAACAATTTATTAGAGCATGAACAATATGTTCTACAGACAGTGGTTTCCAACAAGCAAGCAGAGACCTTACTAAAAGATTTTTAGAGGGAAGTTATGAGGCACCTCTGATATTAGATGCATTGTTACATGCAAGAAGTCTTGATAGAGAAACCTTGCTACAGGATCGGGACCATGGTGTGAATGAGGATGTTCCAACATTTGTTTTAAACAGTATAATCCCTTGGCACCTAAAATTGGTCAAGTGATTAGTAAACACTGGCACTTATTGAAGTTAGACTCAAGGCTTGATGTTATATCAAGGCTAACACCTAGGATCACCTATTGGAGGGGGGAGGAATTTAAAAGACAGACCAGTCCATACAATCCTTCAGAATCAGAGTAAGTGGATGTCCCCTTTCCTGCTAGGAATACGTACACTGCATGCTCTCATATGTTTCTTTTTGTTTGTCCTATATTCTGGTATGTTTTAGACCCATTTTTATTAAAGTAATATTCTAGCTTTTATTGCCTTTATCACTACATTTGCTCTCATTTTTTGTATTACCTGAACATTCCATGATATTAGCTACACTTTTACAGGTCATTCAGATAAACAGCATGGAATGGTGTGTCTGAAATTGTGGAATGTCTTAGAAATATGAAAAGAAGCAGCAGTAGCGGCTGAGGGAAAGGGGAAGAACATAGTGCAGTATTAAGGGTACCACAAGCACCAATAATTAAGTTATCAAAATTGTCAAAAGCATCAGAATACATGACTGACATGGAAAGGAAAATGGAAAAGTGCTTAACAGAGGGCTGAGCAATAAGCTATGGATGAGCTTGGCACAGCCAGCAGACCTGAGTTTGATTCCAACAACCTCCACTTACATGCTGTGTGACCATAAGCGAGTCACTTAACCTTCCTGTGCTTCTGGGTCATGCCTATAAAATGTGCTATGTGGCCTATGGGAGTTAACCTGGTTGCCAAAGAATAAAAATAAATAACTGAATAAATAAATCAAATAAATAACAGAATAAAAATTATTTCCTATCAATAGCAATGTCTATTCCAACATTGCAAATGGCTTTGGAGGAGGAGCGATATACTTGCCAGTCATAAAAAGGGGATGGAGCCAGAGGCGGAGTTTGGGGTGTGGTTTAGAATCTGGTTTTTACCTCATCTAAAAGTGGTAACCCTAGCTCTGTCTCACGGGCAGTAAGATGAGATGCCTTGAAGGCTGTGGCAAAAGGGGTGGTCATAGCACACTCCTCCAAGCAGAAGAAGACAGTAGGAAAATAAAAGGAATTGTGACAACAAATAAGGAACCTAGAATTTGAACATAAGATTTTTTTTTTTTATGAACAGATTAGAGCAGAATAGGAGAAAAAGAAACAAGAGCTTATAAAATCCTGACAAAACAAATTGAAGGCAGCTGTCTGAGAATCCCAAAAAATATTACAAAGGAGGTACTAGGGCAGAGAGGCTGTTAGTGTAGCAATTGAGAAAGAAGAAGGAAACTGAGCAGTTCTGAGGCTGCAAGACCCTAAGATGGGGTATAACAAGAAATCCAAGAGACATCACCAGAACAGACAGGTTTGTTCTAGGAAGAGGCCAATAATTTTTTCTCAAAAATCACCATCCCAGCATTGACAGAGTGGGAAGAAGTGGAGATGGATGTCAACATAGAATAGGCAGCCATCAGGAATACGATAAAATATCTCACAGATAGCAAATCACCAGGCCTGAATGGGCTGCCTTCAGAGTCCTTCAGAACATTTGAAGAGCTGCTTAGCCCTCTGTCCTCTGCTAAGTAAGGTGTACACAGAGATGATGTGGGGGAAGGGGGGCAGGTCCCAGACTCATGGAGATTCACACGGATTTTGACCCTACAAAACCAAAGAAGAACTTCACAGAGTGTAGGTCATAGAGGCTGGTGTTCCTGCTAAACACAGACCCAAAGATTTTTACAGGGATCTTGGAAGGTGAGCAAGAAGGTAATGCACCAAGACTAGATAGGCTTTATTAATGGAAGGTATTTACAAGATATTGTGCGTAGGCTACTGAACATAATCTCAATGCAGGGGAGACAGAGGGCATTTCATATAGCCATCTTCATGGATGTTGAAGAAGCATTCAACAGGGTTAATTGGCAGTTTCTTATAAAAAACATGGAGATAATGAAATCTGGCCCTAAGTTAATAGCCGCAATAACAGCACTATACACAAACACACAGATGCTGGTGAGACTGAATGAAGTCAATTCAAGACACTTCCCACTTACAAGTGTACATTTCAGGGATGTTCTTTGTCTCCCTTGCTGTTTAAAGTGTGTCTAGAGCCACTGGCAGCAAGGATGAGGAAGACATCAGCATAACAGGTATAACAGCAGAGGGAGTCAAACAAAAGATCTCACTATACACTGATGATTCCCTTTTATTTTTGTATTTATTTTGAGTAGATCTGCAGAGTCAGTTCCCCATGTGCACGGGTCATAATGTTGTACACTTAATAGCGTACGGCATTATGGCGAATGCGACCTGTGAGCACTCTGATTAGGCCCCGAGGTTGGAATCTTTAGTGGGGGTCCAGGGTGCAGCCCCCCCATAATGGGTGGGGTGGGAGCAGGAGCCCCCACAGAACAAGAAATAAATTGAAATGCAAGAACACGATTCTGCCACACTGCATTCTGCCGCAACATTATGACCCCGTGTTGTTCCCATGTTAGTCAGTTTAGTACAAGAGTTCAGCCACTTATCAGGGTACAAAATTAACTTTTGAAATCAGAAACCTTGAGAATGTCTGCAGGACATTATGGAAACATTTCCATTTAAGTGGGCCCCACAGAATAGGATCAGATATTTGGGGATACAGATTTAACAAAACTCTTTACTCTCAACTACCACAGGCTATGGGATGCAGCACAGGCAGATATAGTAAGATGGTCTCTCCTGCCACTCTCTCCAATAGGGAGGATAGACTCAGTATAGATGAATCATCTTCCAAGATTTCTTTTTTATTCCAGTCTCTCGCTCTCGCTCTCTCTCTCTCTCTCTCTCTCTCTCTCTCTCTTCTCTCTATATATATATATATATATATATATATATATATACATACACATATGTGTGTATATCCCAAATGCATTTTGGAACAGAATCTATAAAGGTATACAAGGGTTTATCTTGGGGGAGGGGGGGAGCAGCTAAGAGTAGATAGCTGAATTTTCACCCTGCCAAGAGTCAAGGGAGGGCTAGCCTTACCAGACCTGAAAACATACTACTTGGCAACACAGTTGAGTGCAGACTGCACTTGGACAAAACAGAGAAGGAGCTCGGGCTGGTAGGACATAGAGAATAGAGGGGCAGGAGGCAAACACTTTTCACACTAGCTTTGATATATGTACTGACAGATTACAGAAACGGAATAGCTAATAGGTGGGTTAAACACAGCCTTGAGGTACTACAAATGGCTAGGAAGCTGATGCACTCAGATAACAACTTAGGTTCCTTATCACTTATCAGATATGAGTCAGGGTTCCAGTGACAGCCTGGATAAGGAAAAGGAGTAACCAGATTCTCACAACTAACAGAGCAAGGAACCTGCCTTACATTCAGTAGTGCTAAAGAGAAATTTGGATGGACTAATTCTGAGTTTCATAAATACATGCAGGTTAGGTGTTTCATCAAACTTGCCAGGGCATATACAGAAATTACTAGACCCTCATGAAATGGGAAGATAATAGTTATCAGATAGTGCATTAGCAGGAAACCAGAGGTATACCTCAGGTATATATCAAATGCTGCAAGGGGCAATGGAAATAACAATAGAAACAAGCATTTGTCAATGCCAAATGTTGCTTGCTTGTATGTGCTGTTTAGGTATTTGGAAGTGATAGTTCCATGCCTTCCTCCCAAGACATGCACTGTGTCTTTCCGTTCAGTATTCACAGAAGAGTGGGAGGGGCATGGGCCACAGCAGTACAGCAGTTGCCAAGGGGGTGAAGAGGTGGACAATAGTCTATTCAAAGGCAAAAGAGTCCTGCAGGAGCTCACTAAATTGAAGGTGGACAAAGCGATGGAACCAGATGGCATACACTCAAGGATATTAAGAGAACTGCGAAGAGAGATAGCAGTACCTCTGGCAGCCATGTTCACTGAGTCATTCAACACGAGTGAAATGGAGGAAGGCACATGTGATCCCTCTACACAAGTCCAGCAGCAGGGAGGAGGTGGGGAACAATAGGCTGTTCAGCCTCACCTCAGTAGTGGGGAAGATCATGGAGACATTGCTTAAAGAAAGGATAGTAGGGCATCTAGAAGCCATCAGAGCCCAGGACCATAGACAACATGGATTCACAGTGGGGACATCATGTCAGACAAATCTGGTTGATTTCTTTGACTGGGTGACAAAGGAAGTGAATTAGGGTGGGGCAGTGGACAACGCTTTTGTGATTTCAGCAAAGCCTTTGACACCATCCAACATAGGAGGATGATAAACTAGCTGGGTAGGCTGGGCATGGGGGAAAGGGTGGTAAATTGGGTTAGAAACTGGCTAACAGACAGGACGCAGAGAGTGATGGTAAATGGGGTGCAGTCTAGGGAGAGGGGGTGACAAGTGGGGTGCTGCAGGGATCGGTTCTGGGGCCAGTCCAGTTCAATGTCTTCATTAGTAACATTGCAGAACGGCTGAAGGGAATTTTTTTACCAAATTTTCAACAGAGCCATTTTAAGACCTCTGCTGATGAACAGTGTCACTGTGATTTTCTTAATCTGTCACAAACATTGATTTCGCACACCGACTGCGCCATTGTGCGCTACATGCACGGAAACACATTTTGGGCGAGATGTGAGAAATGGCAGCTGTACTGCTCATAAGGAGGTGTCGAAATGGCAATGTTGAAAATCTGGAGTGAACATATATTGAAAATTTGCGTAACTTATGAGAGTGCATAAGAACAGCACAACGATGATCGTAAACTGTCATTTTGGGAATTTTTCACCAAATTTTCAACATATAGGGTTTTGGGCCTACCTCATGAACTGTGACACTGTCATTTTAGAATCAGTCCCAAAAGGTGGTTCCACGAGTGACTGCAAAATCACCTTTTGGGTCCGATTAACGTCATGACAGTGACAGAATTCATGAGGTGGGGTCCCAAAATTCCCCAAAATGCCCGCGATATGAGTAAAGTTGAAAAAAAAACCTATTTATTCCATTATACAGCTTACCAGCATTTCCTCAGTTCGCGGTCAGCTTTGAAGAGTGCAGACGTGTTCCCGGTCCACCGAAGATCATCGTGCTCGACTCCAGGTAAGTATGGGGTGAGGTGGGGGTGGGGCAGTAGATGCACAGAGGGTGGGTGCGGGTGGGGAGGGGGTCAGGACTGTCTGCGAGGGAAGGTTTTTTTCTTTTAGGTGTTTTTTTTTTTTTACTTGGATGACGCTGGACTTGTGCCAACTGGGGTGGGCCCCAGTGTGGCAACTGGAAGGCTGTTTGGGGCTGGGGGCAGTGGAGCCGATGGTGGATTGGGCACCCCTGTCAGCCATAGGACCTGCTGCCATGCTGGGGTGGGCTTCCAGTGTGGCACCCGATAGTCTCGGGGTGGGGTGGGACAGTAGAGCCGGCGGGGGATTGGGCACCCCCGTCAGCCATACAGACTGCTGCCATGCTGGGTGGGCTCCCAGCGAGCACCTGGAACTCTGTTGGGGGGAGAACAGCACAGCAGATGGGGGGATTGGGCACCCCTGTCGGCTATACAGTATGTGCATGGGGGAAGCACGAGCACGCAGTATGTGTGTGTGTGTGTGGGGGTTAGGGCACATGAGCATGCGATCTTATTGCTGCTCACTGAGCGTAGCTCTCCTTTCAACTGTACTGCACTGCATTTTCAACTGCTGTCATAGACAGCTGCAGCATTGATTGAGAACCGCAGCTGCGCCTGCAAACACACTGACTGAATTGAAGAGGCTGCCACACCTCTGAAAACTCGATGATGGCTATGTTTCTTGCACATGTGTGCAAGCCAATATAAATCAGTTAAGCAACCTAGTTGCACTAGCAAATTAATATACACTTTACCAACCTTTACCAAGTAAAGACCAGCTTCAACTTATTCTAAAATAGATGAGTGAAAACTCAGTAACCAAACAGGTTCAGTATACCACTTTTTCCAAAAGGGATATGGGATGCCAGGACATAAAACCAGTAAATTCTAGCATTTCAGAACATGGGTAGCAAACTGTATTTTCTACAAACACCTTTGCAAATTCAGGTAAAAATCTGGTTACAGTTACGAGAAATCTAACTCTAATGATCTGTGTTACACTTAGCTAGGCATTTTTATATCAGCATGGAGAAGTATGATGCAGTCAAAATGTAGGAACTGAATTTTACTTTTTTTTTTCTTATTTAGGATTCGATCATACCTTGAGCCAGAGCTCTTTTACAAAGGTTCCATGTCAAACAGTGACAATGACAACAATAATGAAACAGTTTACATACAATACTAATAGTAGGTAGGTAGCTAGTATACAATAAGGTTACAATGTCATTCATAGTACCAATGGTGATAGTACAGCATCAAGAGCATTCAACCAGAGTAAAGGACAGTGTTTATATGTAGCTTAAGGAGATAAAGAGGTTGACATCCAGTGTGAGAGTCCAAAGAGGAGTCAATGTGAGGGGGAGGGGAGACTGGGGGGGAGAGTGGGTAGCCAAATAAGTGGCTTTTGTCCTAGGAGGTTGGGGGTAGTGGTGAGTAGGTTGGTTTTAAGGTTGATCCAGTGGAGGAAAATCTGGGGGAGAGGAAGACAAAGGGACAGGGCAAAAGGGAAGAATGGGGTAAAAGGAAGAGGAAGGTGAAGGAAAATGTGATGAGTGGGCATTATGTGTGTTACAGTCCTAGTGGCAGTCACAACCGTCCTAGTAAGAAAGTGTTGCCTTGCCATTTTTTTGAATTGCACGACAAATCTAGAATGTGCACTGGGATTTCATTGAGCCATTGGGGCCCTATAGCTGAAAGCACGCTGTCCCTGCACAGTTGGATGGAAAGGTGTTGATAGGGCCCCCCCCCCTCAACCTGCCTATGGTAGTATAGCTTTTAACTATTGACTTTGCACTTTTAACTATTGACTTTGGAAATTGGGGGTGCCCATGCAGTCATGTTTATAGAGAAGGAGCTCAGTAACAGTAATAATGACTCCTGTGTGTAAAGTGCACAGAGAGAAAATATAAATTATGTTTGCAGTGATGTCTGACACCACAGGGAGACACTGCATAGCTGATATAACAGTAATCTTAAAGATCAATGGCAAACAAGGTTTGGGTTTTGTTTTTTTTCCCACAAGTGTTTCTGATGGCAGAGCAATAAATTGGATGTGTTGACTCTAAATAATATGTCTTCTGTGATTTTTCTTCTGTGTGTTCTAACTCCGTTACTTGTCCTACTATGACCGCTAGCTTGAGATGTTTTTGAACCTGGCAGCTGGACGCAGTTTTGTGGTGTCACCGCAGAGGGTGTGTGTGTGCGCGGTACCTGATATTTTCTTGATGTCCTACATTCGTGTCCACAAGTTTCTTTTTATTTTTCATAAACATCTTAATATTAAACATCTGCTGCTAAATAGCTTTCTTTTGACTTGGACACTGTCATCTGACCATCTGCCGACTCTCATTTATGTTTTTTTTATAATTTCTGAGTAAGTATAATCACTTACAGACATGCAGTTGAATTATTCTGGCACACATTTACAAATATTTTTTTTGGGGGGGGCGTCGCTGCTGTATTGAATCTCATCCCCTCACATCCGCTCGTCACTCGCCCCAGAAAAAAAAGAAAAGGAGATTTATTTTTCTTTTTGTTCCATTAGATAACATAATTGAGTATTGTCCAATTTTGGTTTCACATGATTATTAGAGCTGGACCTGTTTAGATTGGTAGATCTTAGGCAATTGTATTTTGATTTACGTTACTAGTAAAATGCATATGCCAGCTCCAAGCATCTGCGGTCACAGAGAGCTTGCCGAAAAGTGTTTTGCATCTGTAGAGGTGTACATATCCATAATCAGTCTTCAGCTTCACTCTCAGTGTGTACTCCTAGGTATTTCCGAAAATACAGAAGGCAAGATCTGCTTTGAATTTTTCATAATGTCTGTGCTGTTTTCCTTTGATTTGGACCCCCCCCCCAATACACACACACACACACACACACACACTGAACGCACACTCCCCATTGCTTTGTAATGTGTCACTACTGTGAACTGCACTCACGATCCCCAGGTGTGTCCGATTTAAAAAAAAAAAGTCACTAGTCCTTGAGTTCAGCTCCCACCCCATAGCACATTATTCTGACTTAGTTTCAGCTCTGGTACAACTTCACTTTATGCTACTATGATTGCACATCTCACCCCATCGTCACCGTCGTATATTGAATAACTGTTGATGTGTTGCGGACTGATGTATCGGTCCAGCAGTACAATAGTTCGGTAGTATGTGTGTGTGTGTGTGTGGGGGAGGGTGTGTGCATGCAATATTATTTTGTCTCAGTTTCAGCTCTGGTACAACTTTACTTAATGCTGCTATGATTACACATCTCACCCCATTGTCACCATCGTGAGTCACTGCATAGTTGATATAATAGTAATCTTAAAGATCAATGGCAAACAAGGTTTTTTTTTTCCCACAAGTGTTTCTGATGGCAGAGCAATAAATTGGATGTGTTGACTCTAAATAATATGTCTTCTGCAATTTTTCTTCTGTGTGTTCTAACCTCCGTTACTTGCCCCTACTATGACCGCCCACTTCGAGATGTTTTTGCGAGCCCGGGCAGCTGGACGCAGTTTTTTATGTTACTGCAGAGGGGGGGGTGTGTGTGTGTGTGTGTGTGTGTGTGTGTGTGTGTGTGTGTGTGTGTGTGTGTGTGTGTGTGTGTGTGTGTGTGTGTGTGTGTGTGTGTGTGTGTGTGTGTGTGTGTGTGTGTGTGTGTGTGTGTGTGTGTGTGTGCAGTACCTGATGTTTTTCTCTTGATGTCCTACATTTGTGTCCACAAGTTTCTTTTTTTTTTCATAAACATCTTAATATTAAACATCTGCTGCTAAATAGCTTTCTTTTGACTTGGACACTGTCATCTGACCATCTGCAGACTCTCATTTACGTTTTTTTTTTATAATTTCTGAGTAAGTATAATCACTTACTGACATGCAATTGAATTATTCTGGCACACATTTACAAATATTTTTTTTTGGGGGGGGCGTCGCTGCTGTATTGAATCTCATCCCCTCACATGGGCTCGTCACTCGCCCCAGAAAAAAAAGAAAAGGAGATTTATTTTTCTTTTTGTTCCATTAGATAACATAATTGAGTATTGCCCAATTTTGGCTTCACATGATTATTAGAGCTGGACCAGTTTAGACTGGTAGATCTTAGGCAATTGTAGTTTGAATTATGTTACTAGTAAAATGCATATGCCAGTTCCTAGCATCTGCGGTCACAAGAGCTTGCCGAAAGTGTTTTGCATCTGTAGAGGTGTAAATATCCATAATCGGTCTGCAGCTTCACTCTCACTGTGTACCCCTATGTATTTCCGAAAATACAGACGGCAAGAGCTGCTTTGAATTTTTCATAATGTCTGTGCTGTTTTCCTTTGATTTGGACCCCCCCCAATACACACACACACACACAGGCACTGATCGCACACTCCCCATTGCTTTGTAATGTGTCACTACTGTGAAGTGCACTCACGATCCTCAGGTGTGTCCGATTTTTAAAAAAAATCACTAGTCCTTGAGTTCGGCTCCCACCCCATAGCACATTATTCTGTCTCAGTTATAGCTCTGCTACAACTTCACTTAATGCTGCTATGATTACACATCTCACCCATTGTCACCATCGTATACTGAATAACTGTTGATGTGTTGCGGACTGATGTATCGGTCCAGCAGTACAATAGTTCAGTAGTATGCGTGTGTGTGTGTGTGTGTAGTGTGCATGCACATTATTTTGTCTCAGTTTTAGCTCTGGTACAACTTCACTTAATGCTGCTAGATTACACATCTCACCCCATTGTCACCATCGTATACTGAATAACTGTTGATGTGTTGCGGACTGATGTATCAGTTCAGCAGTACAATAGTTCTGTAGTATGTGTGTGTGGGGGGCGGGGAGCACGCATGAGCAGCAATCTTGTCCCTGTTCACTGAAGCGTAGCTCTCCTTTCAACTGTATGGCACTGCATTTTCAACTGCTGTCATAGACAGCTGCAGCTTGATTGGAGAACTGCAGCCACGCCTGCAAACACACTGACTGAATTGGAAGAGGGCTACCACACCTCTGAAAACTCGGATGATGGCACTATGTTTCTTGCACATGTGTGCAAGCAACATAAAAATGAAGAATGCCTGGGAGAGGGAGGGCGGAGGCTCCTTCCAAGAACAGGACTGGACAGGAAGGTTGCAGAAGGGTTGGAAGGTAACAGTTGCTCCAGTGTGGAATTCTGCAGGAAAATTCTAATATGATTATTCAGAACTTCAAAGGTCATTAAACATTACCATACTATAACCTCAGCAGCATGTTGGAGAGTATGCAGGAAGGAGGGAAAACACTGGCATATATTTTGGAGCAGTAGGTTTACTCAGCCTTTCTTAGCTTAGTTTCAGGAGGTGGTACATCAGATAATGGGCACCCTGCTCCCACTAGAATTTATAAAATGGTTACTAGGGTTCCAGAAACAACCAAACTAAAGGCAGAGAATCAAACATTTATGCTAATACTACCAGCTGCAGCTCTGAAACATATTACAGCTCACAGGCTACAGGTGACACCTCTGTTAGTAGAGGAATGGAGTGGGCCATTGCTTGAATACACGAGCTGGAGCAGATGACTGTGAACAGAAATGTAGTGGAAGAAAAGCACACAGACAGGGGAAAGGGTTGGGTTCTCTGGCAGTCCTCCAGAGAGGGAGGACTGGAAAAGGAAAATGGGCATGGGGACATTGGCCACATAGAACAACAGTAATCATCGAGCTAGGCTATAATAATAAAAGAAAGATAGTCATTTTTTTATTTTGTTTCCTGACACATAAAAAAACATAAAGGTAAAGAAAATATCACAACAAGTAACCAAAGTTTAAAGTTAGTTTATTGTAATTTAGGTAGCCTTATGTTATAGAAGGCTCAAGCTTATTATCTGTTATTTGTTAGTTATAGTGGTTAATGAATTATGGGTTTATAAAACTAAAAAAAAAAGATTCATAGTATACAGTGCATATAAAAGCTGTATAAAAAACAAAAGGAACCCAACAATAGGAAACCATATATTAGATAACACAACTGTAAGGAGGGATATCAGGTTCATATCAATAGCATGGACCAAATACAGGAGCTTGCTATGCTTACACAAAATGCAAAAAGATTAAAATGATTAAATGTATGAACATGACAAATGTAGGCTATTGAAGAATTCTGTAATGCTGTATGATGCAATGAGCTTAAATAAAGCTGAATTCTAAATAAATAAACATAGAATCATCTGGTCTAAGTCTGCTCTTCTGAAGTCCAGAACCACAGCCTTTGATGAGGCTATACTGGTACCCTGGGCCAGTTCAAACCATATGGAACTATGGTCACTGGAACTCGGAGGCTCCCCAGTCCTCACCCCACCTACCATTTCCTAGATGGTGAGCACCACTTCGAAAATGGAAGTTTGCTTTGTAGGATCTATGACCAGCTTCACTAGCAGTCAGTCTTGCAATGCATTTAGCAGGGCCTGACTCCTGGTACTCTTAACTGCTAGAATGTGTCAATCTACATCTGGTAGATAGAAATCCCACAGCACCCCTATCCCCTCTTTGCTGTCCCTTCTGAATCTCTCCCTCTAGTTTCCCGTCTACCCCACCCCCTAGCCTGGCAGTCTATCGATGACCCCATGAACAACTTCTTACCCAATGTGGTCATGAGTTTCACCTACAGCGATTCTGTCCCCTCCTTCCCTCCCCTGATGGACCCCTCTTCAACCAGCTCTGTCTTATTGACAAAAATGGTTAACCCCTCTCCCCTTTTCCCTTATCACTGTCTCATCTATACATGATATATCCTGGTATTGCTAAGTACCGTCCATTACTGCCAGTGGCCCATGTTTCTGTGATTGCTATGAGGTCTAATTCCATGTCTGTCACCATAACCTGAAGATCTCTACTTTTGTTCCTGAGACTCCGGCATTTAGACTGACAGCCTTCCACATGCACCTATAATCCTCCACTTCTTGTCTGCACCTCTCCTTTTGTCCTTCCCTGCTTAATTTCCTTTCTCTTCTGATTTCTGTGTGCCCTCTCCTCTGACTCCTTTCTTTCTTTGCTAGGGACCCTGTCTGGATGCATACATTCCCCTTTTCAGCCCCATTTCTAAGAGAGTCCTAGGTAGGTTCCTTTTATGCCCTTCTCCTCTTCTGTGGTTCTCCCATTCTGTGTTCCCCAATGTACTGTATTTTAAATGTCCACCAACACAGACATCAAACTTCTGCCTCAGTGGACTATCACCCACTCTTTCAGGTGAAGGCCATCACCATTGGAGAGTCTCCTGTTGCAGAAGCCCCCCCCCAGCATTCTACAAAATAATGCCCCTCCTCCTGACCCCATGCCTTCAGCCACCCACTGAACTCCTCAGTCTCCTCCTTCCTCACTCATTCATTCATTCTCCTCTCCCTCCCCCACACAGGAAGGATCTTAGAAAAGGCCAGGGAAACCATGTGTGCCTTCAATCTGCCCCCAGCCTTCAAAAGTTGCATTTATCTCAACTGACTGGCTAGATTGCTGGTACCCAAGGGTACCTACACTTCAAGCTTCCCTGCTTCTTCCTCTACCATTTCCCCATCCAGTCTATGTCCCTGATGGTTGATACACCTGGAAGGCATCTGACCACCCCATCCCTTCCCCCACTACCCATTAACTTCTCCACCCCTCTAATCATTGAGTCCCCAACCCTAGAATGTTCCTTGCTGCCTTCTTCTGCTGTAACCACTGGGTGCCACCAAGTCAACCTTTCACCATTCCTGACTGGCTCTGAGTCCCACTTATGGAGTGCGAACAAATCTGGCACTTATGACTCCAGCATTTCAGCATTTGGACATCAGCACACAGCATTTTTACGCAGAGGACATATTGAGCCTATGCAAGTTGTACTATGCCACATCATCAATAGGAGACAATCAGCAATGACAGAGAATGAAAACTCCTCATGCTGTGCATGTCTTAATGCCATTGACAACTACCTCTCAGAGGACAAAGATCTGGCTCCTGAGAGTTTGTCATTTATTTCCAAAAAGAATAATTAGTTTGAACAGAAAATAGTAATAAATCATCATAGACTCTTGCACTGACAGTCTCCTTGCTCACAGTATTTAACTGTAGATTCAGGCAGGCTGGCCAGTGAAATCATGTGCTGCTGCAGAGAAGAGGTGTGTGTAGTGTGCTTGTTGCAGGCCTGCTGCTGCAGCCCTAGCAGCTGGGTAGTGAGTGTATTTGGCAGATTAGGAAAGCAGTAGGGGAAATTTAGAAGGATTTGTTTGACAAATAACTGTATCTTACTGACTGCTGGTGGTGAAATTCGCAGAAATCCATTGTTTTATATTTTGATGGTGTGTGAGCCAGCCAGCCAGTCAGTGAGTGAAAAGTGTAATTGGCAGCTGTGTGGGACATTAGGGTGTGAGCTTGGGGGCTGGTGGTGTATCTCACACTCATCTGCTTAATTCTTGGTCACCTTGCAAGTCATGTGACACTGTGGCATGTCCATATGCCATATATGTCACATGATAATCTAAAATCATTCTATTGTGAGTCATCATAGTTAGTATCTGATGGCAACTTTGTTGTGTCATCACCTGTTGTGCGTATATCATCTTCCTCTATGGAGGCACCTGCAGTGGAGACCAAGGAGGATGCTGGGAACCCTCCACAATGGAGACCACAGGAGGGTGGCCCAGGACCCCACAGGGAAGGAAACAACTCTTGGTGGGGGACTCAATTGTTAGGTGGGTAGTACTGGGGGAGGGAGGGGAAAGGGAGGTAAGGTGCCTGCCCAGCGCCAAGGCATGTAGGGACAGGAAACGAATCCTCAGGATTGTGGGAGCAGCATCAAGGGGGAGGGAGCTGGATGTCATTATCCACCTAGGGATAAATGACCTGGCTGAGAATAGGATCAGAGCAGTGCAACGGGAGTTTGTGGAGTTGGGGAAGGGACTTAGACAAGTAGCACACACGGTAACTTTCTCAAAAGTGCTACCTGTCTATGTCATGGATGAAGATAAGGCACCCTGCACAATGGGATTCAATGACTGGTTGAAAAGCTGGTGCAGAGCTCAGGGATTTGGCTTCATTGGGGACTGGGGCTCCATCTGGAGGGATGCAGGCCTATACAGACACGATTGTCTGCATTATCCTGGAGGAGAACCAGGATCCTGGGTGATAGGTTTAAATGCTTCAGTAGCAACCATTTAAACTAGCCAAGGGGAGACACTGAAGAGGAGAAGGAAAATCCTAGCCCCCAAAAATCAGGGTAATTAGTGAGGTAAACACCAAAATAGAGCAGTCCATAGGGAGAAGGGCAGGGGTAAATGGAGAAAAAGACAAAGGCAGTAGGGACAGGAATGGGGCAAAATGAAATAAAGCCATAAAAACATGGAGGGTAATGAGTACCAATGCCCATAGTCTAGGTAAAAAGCTCCCCAAAATGGTGGCCTTGATGGAAGAGGGACGCCTGGATATTGTGGCAGTCACAGAAACATGGTACACAGAGAACCATGACTGGGATGTCAACATACCAGGGTACACAATCTACAGGAGAGACAGGGAGGGAAGAAGAGGAGAAGAGCTCTCTATGTAGGGAAGGATAAAAGCAACAGAACTAAAGGGTAAACAGGGAGGAGAGGAGGCACTATAGGTCACCCTGGAGACTGGAAATGGCTCCACAATCTGCAGCAGGCTTGTATACAGAGCCCCCACCCCAGTGGGAGGAAATGGACAAGGAAATGATAGGAGGCATCCTTGGGATGGGGAGAAAGGGGAGATATTGCTGATGGGGGACCTGAATATGCCAGATGTTGACTGGAGCACTTTGCTGCAGCCACATCCAAGAGAGGGTCATTCTCAATGCCCTACAGGGGCATGCCTCAGACAGCTAGTTTTGGAACCCACTCGGGAGAGAGCAATCTTAGACCTGGTACTCTTAAATGGGGGTGGAGAGAGGATCTCTGATCTTGAAGTGGGTAGCCATCTGGAACAAGTGACCACCAAACAGTGTGGTTCACGATAAACTTAGCTGTAGAGTCAAGCCACACAAAAGTGAAGGTACTGGACTTCAGGAGGGCTGATTTTGACAAGATGAGAGAGTGCTTCAGAAATGCACTAGCAAACAGGCAAGAAGGTGGGGTGGAGCAACAATGGGAAAACATCAGAACCACCATCACAGAGGTAACAAGTCTTTGTGTGACGCAAATAAACAAATCAAAACAAAAGAAAAAAAAACACTATGGTTCTCAAAAGAAGTGTTGGGGAAGGTAAGGGGAAAAAAGATAGCATTCAGGAAGTATAAGGAAACACAGAAGGAGCAGGACAGAGAACTGTACCAGTTAAGGCAGAAGGAAGTGGGGAAGGCAGTCAGAATAGCAAAGGTCCAAACCGAGGAAAAGATAGCCAATTCGGTTAAGAAGAGGGATAAAACATTTTATAGGTACATTAGCTAGCAAAGAAAGACTAAGGCAGGGATCCTGAGGCTGAATAAAGAGGAAGGTGGTTGGGCAGATAACGACAGTAAAAAAGCAGGGATACTGAATGAGTGCTTCTGCTCAGTATTCACAATGGAAAAGCATGGGGAAATACCTAATCCAGTCAATAGAAGCACTCTGGATAGGGGGGTTGATATTAGTCTTTTCACAGAAGAAAGGGTTCTGAAAGAACTCTTAAAACTCAAGGTGGATAAAGCAATGGGGCCTGATGGGATTCAGCCCAGAATTTTAAAAGAACTAAGGGAAGAACTAGTAACACCACTGACTACCCTTTTTAATAAATCATGGGAGGATGGGGTGGTACATGAAGACTGGAGGAGGGTGGATGTGATTCCCCTTCACAAAAGTGGGAGCAAGACAGAGGCAGGAAACTACAGACCTGTCAGTTTGACCTCAGTGGTAGGGAAAATGATGGAATCACTTCTGAAGGAAAGAATTGTTGAGTACCTAGAGGCCAGTGGGGCACAGGACCCAAGGCAGCATGGATTCACAGCAGGAAGGTCATGTCAGACAAATCTAATTGATGTCTTTGACTGGGTGACCGAAGCAGTAGACCAGGGAGGCACTGTGGATATGGCCTACCTAGACTTTAGCAATGCATTTGACACAGTCCCACACAAAAGATTAATAAACAAATTAGCCAGCCTGGGAGTGGGTCCTAGGGTGGTGGTCTGGGTAAAACACTGGTTGGACAACAGGACACAGCAGGTAATAGTAAATGGAGTCCACAGTGAAGAAAGGAGGGTCACTAGTGGGGTACCACAGGGTTCAGTACTGGGGCTGGTCCTTTTTAATGTCTTTATAAGTGACATTGCAGAGGGACTGGAAGGGAAAGTATGTCTCTTTGCAGATGACACAAAGATCTGCAACAGGGTTGATACACAAGGTTGGGTGGAAAGGATGAAAAGGGACTTGGCAAGGTTGGAGGAATGGTCAAATGTATGGCAGCTTAGATTCAATGCAAAGAAGTGCAAAGTAATGCACCTGGGAAACAAAAACCCAGGGGAAGAGTACACAATGGGGGGTGAGATACTGACAACAACAAAAATGGAAAGGGACCTGGGGGTAGTCATATCAAATGACCTAAAGGTGGGCCAGCAATGTGAGAAGGCAGTAAGGAGGGCTGGAGGGATACTGGGATGCATAGGGAGAGGCATCACCAGTAGAAAACAGGAAGTTGTTGGCCCTCTGTACAGACAGTTGGTAAGACCACATCTGGAGTACTGTGTACAGTTCTGGAGACCCCATCTCCACAAAGACATAGACAGGGTGGAGGCTGCCCACAGGAGGGCAACCAAAATGATGTAGGGTCTGGATCAGAAGACATATGCAGAAAGACTGAAGGAAACTAAAGATGTATAGCCTCGAGGAAAGGAGGAGAGAGGGACATGATAGAAACTTTCAAATACCTCAAGGGAATCAACAAAGTCCAAGAGGTAGCATCTTTCAGAAAAGAGATGAGCAAAACAAGGGGCACAATTTGAAGATAGAGGGGACGGCTCAGAGGTAATGTGAGGAAGTATTTCTTCACAGAGAGGGTTGTGATCATGGAACAGCCTTCCTGAGGAGGTTGTACAGTCAAAAACAGTGGGGGAATTCAAGAATGCATGGGACAGACATAAGGCAATTCTAGTGGGGGGGTAGGAGGAAGTAGGCTGTTGGTTAACTAGGATCTGCAGCTTATCCGTTAGGTAGGGAAATGGGCAGACTAGGTGGGCCAAGCGGTCCTTATCTGCCATCAAATTCTATGTTTCTATGTTTCTGATGAGTGTAGATATTATGACAAAAAGAATGGGAGGAGAAAGGGATGCACGGTGCTGCAAAGGAACAGATAAGGGTGTCATCATGCCAGTTCCATCGTGCAGACATTATGCAAGTTGTGGTCAGGAAGAAACTGGTCATGGTGGTTCAGAGACATCAAAGTCATAATTGTGGGGCTATGAGGAGGAGGACTAAGGCTGCGTGCTTGATAGCATGACCAAAAAAAAATCCATGGTTTGTTATTCCCCAGAAATCACAGGTTCTGCTCATATCCAGCCAGCATCTGGTGACAAAACCATCCTGGGCTATCCAGAAGCATACCACTCTCCCATTCCACCTTTGTGTGTTTCAGCAGTTCCAGTTCCACTACCAGGATAGAAGTTATCCTCCAGAAATATAAAGTCAAGATCTCCTCCCATCCACCTCAAACAAATAACATGACAACAGCTGCCACAGCCAACCATATGTAGATGTAGCAATTGGTAGTCCTCTGTGAACAACTATATGAGGCCCTCCAGCTTCTAAATCATGCATTAGCAACAACACTATGCAGTCTGTGCTGCTGGCCAGCCACTGAATGAGGAAAGTAACACTGAGTCTGGCTCTGATACATACACCATTGATATCATGTCACCGGAGGAAAAAGTATAGTTGTTCATGGGACTAACAGTGGGGTCAATTACCCCCACTTCACAATTCTTTAAAAGAAAGTGAGTAGCACCACCACCAAAGCAAGTTTAGGCTACTAAAAAGATCTCTTACCTGCACTCCCCAAGCTCTCTGCACCACCGTGGTGCTGCTAGCTATTCCGAGATCTTGACTGAAACAGTCAGGGGATAGGGCTTTTCTGTAGTTGCACTTATAACAATCTGAATACCCTTTCCACCAGGTTGTAGTATTTTCCACAGTGGAGGCATTTTAAAAGGTGTCTGAAGTTCTACCTGTTTGAGCAGACCTTTAGTAGCACTTAAGAGGCAAATATTCCACAGGAGTCCATTTTTTAGCTTTCTTGTAATGGTATTCATGGCTTTATCCTACCATCCCTCAATGTCTATTTTATAATTGATTTATTTGTTTGGTCTGTTTTGCATTTTATGACCTGTGCAGTGCCATGATTGCATGGAATATGGTGCTTTATAAATAAATTTGCCTTGCTTTGCCAAGTGGAGAATGCCAGTGAGGATGATATGCAAGTGGACCTGTCAGAACAGCAGTACGAGACTGAGGATGGACAGTCGGGGAAAGCACAAGAAAAGGAGGCAAAAGGGCAGGCAAGTCATTTGGCTGCTACTGGACTAAACGGACTTTGTATTTTCTTGCGTGCACTCTTACCTCAGTCAATTCTACAAAATATTTCAGTACAACTGGAGATCTTGCCTCACCACACTTCTCAAGGCTAGATACTGAAAATCTTGATTTCTTAGCCTTTCTCACATTCAACTCAGCAAGAAGCAACTTTAACTATTCATTTAATTATTCACATGTCCAACAAGTGACATCTTCTTCTATAAGTTAATAGGCCCTTTTTTGTATACTTTCTTTGTTCTCCTCTCACTGGCACTTTGGACTCTCTCCGGAGAGACACCTGATCTGACCTGATTCCACCCGCCTGAAATCCCCAGCCTTACCTGCCTGTGGGGAGGATCCTCTCTGCTCACACTTATCCCTTGACCCCGGAGCTAAGCCCCCAGGGCAAGACTGCTGACTCCTCCTGGTGACCTTTCTGAGATTTAATTGGTTGACCAGGCAGCACAGGGAGCAACCAGAGGCAGGCTGGAAGATCCAGCACTGGGTGTGGTGGTCAGCCACGTGACCCACCTTCACCTACCAAGGGCCAGGGCATTTTCCTTGTTTTCTCCCTCCCTCTATGGCTCGCATGTGCAATGTGTCCAGCGCATGTGTGCTCACTCCCAAGCATGCACACAAGATCGCTGCTGCAGCCAATCCCCTGACAGATGGATCCATGGGCTGCTATACCCTCAGTCACCACAGGGAGTCACCAGAGCCCAGGATCATGGACCCCCCTTCCCTACCAGGACAGGAGAGCAGTTCTCCAGATGCTCAAACCTGTTCTTCCCCGCTGACCCCCGACGGCCCAAGCTCGCTCCTGAACCTGGGTCGCCGGCATGGTACGAGGTGTGGCATCCAGCACCTCATCCCTCAGCATCACTGGGCCAGCAGTTAATGGACCCTTGAAAGGATGTCTCTCATGCTATAAGAGACTCTGGGCTTGAGGTTTGGCTGAGAGGACCACACAGCGAATTTGAGCAGTTCTGTTTGTCCAAATCTCACAAGAGGAGTCTGTATACCATAAGAGACATCCCTCGGAGGCCCTTTTATCGTATTATAAATGGCCTGAGGTTAGCTGAAGTGATAAGTTTAGAGCCTTTGTTTTAATTCATATTTTGCCATCCATCCCCAGTGCTGAAGTGGAGCTCTAACTCTTGCTGCTTCTGCATGAGAGGACACTGTACACAGGATAAGAAGTACAGTGGGTCTGCATGCTGATTGGCTGAAATCACCATAGTGATTTATAATATAAGTTAATAGGGCCTCGAGGCATTCCCTTATGATATAGAAACTCAAGTGCAAGGCATGGGGAGAGGACTGCAAAGCGAAGCTGAGCAGTTCTGTCTGCCCAAACATCCTGAGAAGATTCTGTTATACCATAAGGGTGCAGACTTACAAAAGTCGCTGCACCCAGGGATGTCGTGGTTGTGGTCAAACAAGACTGAAGCAAGTACAAGCAAAATGCTAGGAGACCTGCACATCTGCTAAAGGCAAAGCCATATGCCAAAATGAGTCAAATACTCTGTTTCTAAGTCAGACTCACCAGCTCAGTCTTCTTATATCAAAAGTTCCTTTATTGTAGAAAATCACCAGAGCAATAAGGTCCAAAGCAACACACACTGTTCCCCACGGCTTACTCTCACTTCCTGGTGTGTAACCAGGTCACCAGATGTGATCGCTCAATCAGAGCTTTCTCAAAGGTAAGGTGAAGGAGGTAAGCCTATACTTAAATACATAATGCAATTAAAGAGACACACACTTAAATAAGATATTATTACACCAGAAAATTACATAAGTAAAAATCACAATACTGTCAGGTGCATAAATCTCAAAGAAACTAACATTCAGTTAAAAATGTTTTATAGACATAACCACAATAGCTGTAAATTTGCTTTCATAGGAAATATCCATTATTAAGGATTTCAACTGGTAATCTATACTCTCCAGTCCTATAAACCATTATCATGGTAGATATTGCCTAATACATTACCTCATACTAACAGTACAAAACACAATTTATTTCTATAACAATTTAAAAGTGCAAACCTGACCAATGTAAGTGAGAGTAAGCCATGGGGAGCAGTGTGTATTGTTTTGGACCTTATCGCTCTGGTGATTTTCTACAATAAAGGAACTTTTGATATAAGAAGCTTCAATCTTGTTTGACCACAGCACAACTTCCCTGGGTGTGACGGCTTTTTTTTTAAAATTGAATATGTTTTATTGAATAAACATTTTTGTCACACAGTACATACTCATTACAGCAAATAAAACACTGTATATTAAACATGTACAGATCAAGTAAACTGTTTACTAAACTACTATTAGCTAACTACGCCCCACTCTTCCCTCCCCCAAATTATTCCCTCTAAAACCCCCTTCCCCAAACCCCTCCCCTCCTACCCTAGAGCCATATCAATAGTCTTGCACTAGCCATTAGTTGGGTGAGTACAATGGAGAAAGAAAAAAGTTTATCAGTTGAAACCACTAAAGTCAAATGGTGGTGTAGTAGCCTTAACTAAGGGATGGGGACCACAACACTCAGTTTAATGTGTGGGAGTGATTGACCATAAGGTATGGAATTTCTCCCACTTTGTGTTATAATGGGGAAGAGCACTTCTAAGACTGGCATTAGTTTTTTCAATCCTTAGGTTATATAGTAGGTCATTGAACCATTCTTGGTAGGTAAGAATTTGTTGGTCTTTCCAGTGCCTTAATACTAAGCGCTTGACCGTAAGTGAAATTAAATTAATATAGTATCTCCTTTCTTTTGCATCCACCATTGAGTAATCTCTGAGCAAACAAATTTGTGGAGTAAATGGGTGTGGCAGCTTTTGTAAAATTCTACATTCATTTCCTTGCAAGCTGCATGGGTTAAACAGAAAAAGGCTGTCCATCCATTGTTATCTATACTTTTCTCCATTTGTTTCATTGCGCCCTTGCATGTTTTTTATGAGTGTTTAATGATGACACCACAGGAAGAACAGTGTGATGATGGAATCCGATCCCTATGTGAATTGGTTTTTAAACCAACAAATAATGGCACTAGTTACACTAGTTTGCTTAATGACCCTACTACACCAGTAACTACACCTTTCAATACTAAACAAGCTTTTACCCAATTCGAGCGCACAGCTCAAAAAATTAAGACTTCAATGGGAAAAAATAAGCTTGAAAGCTTATTTAGAAGTAGAGAGAGCGCCAAGGGGACTTTGGGTGGTCAAGAAACCAAATTGTGGAAAAGACAGGGCTGGTTTAATAGAAAAGTGGCAAACAATTAACCATAAGGCTAGTAAAGAGTATATCAAATTGATCCTTGCTGAGAATGCCATAATACAAAAAGAGGTGGAAGAGGAATTCATTAAAAAAGAAGTATTGAAAACTTTCTCAAATACCTCATAATATGAACAGTTAATAGAAGGTTTCACTGAAAATATCAGGAAATATGAGGGAAAAATTAAGTTAAATAAAAAAACAAAGTTTGAGAGGGACGAAAGGGATTATAAGGAAGGACAGATCTTTGATTGGTCTAAAAATATTCAGCAAGTCCCTAATAATCAAGAAACAGTTCCTGATAGTGGACATATGGTAAATAAAATTACAGCCAATGTACAGATTTCTATAAAAGAACCAGAAAACGAGGATCATTTTTAAGGGGAAGTAGAAGATAGCGAGAAATGTGTTACCCCAACCCCCCCAACAGACCCCACAGGGTCCCTGGTGCAGTCAGCGGATTACACAATGGAATCCCGGTTTAAGAAGCAGACAAAAAGAGGTAGTACAAAGTGGCAGAGATCTACAAAATGGAAGACGAGGACGTTTTTGGAGAGCAAGACGAGGCAGAGGAAGGAGCCAGTGGTAAATGTGGTGAATATCTACAGCTATATACTAAGTGAATTGCAACTCAAAATATTTAATAAAGGACTGTCTTTCATGCCAACAAAGACCTTTGATCTTTTTGAAACAGTTATCAACCTCAATAAACCTGGTTGGAATACGAGCCTTAAATCACTTTTTGCAAGAAAGACTGGTATGGACACTTATATGGACTCAGGTGAGATTGTGGATTATGAGAAATGTGAGTTATTTAAAGTACAGTCAGATTTTTGTCCCCCCATGTCTCCTGCTTTATTAGTGTTTCTTAGAAGCTGTGAAAAAGATTTTGAGACACTTGCTGCTACTTATGATAAAAGTTTCTTCCATAAACTAAGTAAGCAAGAGGAAATAGCCCTTAAAGGGTTGGGAGAGAATTTAGATATCATGATTGAACAGGCAGACAAAGGAGGGGCAATTGTAATTATGGACACAGTTAAATATGAAGCTGAGATACTCAGACAGCTGTGTCAAACAGATTTTATATGAAACTTAGTTATTATCATACTCTGGAGTATTAAAAAGTAATAGATAGTTACCTGCATTTGATTAAGGAAATGAATTGGGTACCTTTAAATGTGATTGATTTTTGACTGTAAACATCCATGCGACCTACTTTTATTGTCTCCTCAAAATTCAAAAGAATTTACAAGATCCCCAGGCAGGCCAATTGTGTCAGGAAATAATTCTCTGACTGAACCTCTCACTAAATATGTTGATTTTTTCTAACTGATTTGGTGAGATTAGTGCCTTCATATGTTAAGGATGCTGGCACTATTCTTAGAATATTAGAGGAAATAGCTATTGAAGATGATTGGTATTTAGTAACTCTGGATGTGACTTCATTGTATACCAATATTCCCCATAAAGAAGGGCTTGAAGCACTGGAATTTTTCTGAATACCAGAGATGTTTTGGAACCAGCCACGAGGTTCTTTTACAATTATCAGAATTTGTGTTAACTTGTAACACTTTCTTCTTTAGTGAATTTCTATTTACAGAAAATAGGTACAGCAATGAGGGCCAGTTTTGCCCCAATTATGTTAATCTGTATATGGCTAAATGGGAAAAAAGATATAATACGTTCTGACAAAAATATGTGTCTTCAGAAGTTAGACTTACGGAAACGCTTTATTGATGACATTTTGATTATTTGGAAAGGTACATTAGTTGAATTTACTTGTTTTATCCATTATGTGGAATGTAGTCATTCAAATATGTGGTTCAGTGTCTCTGTAGATCTGAAGGAAATAACATTTCTAGATTTGGTGATAAAGAAGGATGGGCAAGGTGGACTTTCAACTGATTTGTACCGAAAGCCCACTGATGGAAATACTCTTTTACTGGCTAGCAGTAACCATCCTAGACATGTCATTAAAGCAATTCCAAAGGGGCAATACATTCGAACAAAAAAGAAATTGTGGGTCTACAGAAATGTATCATATGAGAGACAATGAACTCACTTCACGGTTGGGGGAAAGAGGATATTCCCAGAAACTTCTACATGAAACAAAAAGTGAGGTGGGTGGGATCCCTAGAGAATCATTATTAAAAGAAAAAGAGTAAATGGGTTACCCAACTGCTTTTGTCATCACATATAACCAATAGTCTAGACAGATTGCTGATATCATTAGGAAATATTGGCATCTAGCTAACCAAGATTGAGGTCTAAAACATTGATCAAATAGGGCCCCAAATGGTTTATAGGAAGGGGAAGACTATTAAGAACAAGATAATACACTCCTTATAGCCTATTAAAAATAATCCCAAAATGTGGCTCCCAGAGAGGGATGATGGTAACAATAAATGTGGTAATTGTAAGTTTTGTCAGAAGTTGGAGGTAGCCAAACACTACAGTAATCCTTAAATGGCAAAACACACCTGTTAGAGGCTTCATAATTTGTAGCACTAAAGGACTGGTAAATTTGTCCACTTGTAAGTGTGGCCATTTTATGTTGGAAAAGCTAAACAAATGTTTAAATTGAGAATAGGTGAACATGAGAGAGCTATAGAAGGGGAAGATCTTACAAATTCTTTGGCAATGCATGTGTTTAAAACCAGAGATAGAAAAAAAATCATACCTTTACATATCTGGGTATTGACAAACCAGTTATGTCTAGGAGAGGTGGGTGACTATGATAATTTATTGCTGAAGAGAGAACAGTATTGGATTTTTGCCTTTAAAGCAATGGAAGGTAAAGGTCTTAATGGCAGAATTGAAGTGAAACCATTTTGAAAGAAGTGATTGCTTAAAAAGTTTTCTATAACATGTTTGGTTGTTGTTTTTAATGTTAATTTGTTTATCTGTTTTTCTTTCTTTTTTCAGACAGATTTGCACCAGCATTCCTCTCTGCTGTTTTGAGTTTACCAAAAACTATGTGCAATCTTTTTTCTCTCTTTCACTGCATTGGTCAGGTTTGCAGGTTTGGTTCTCAAAGGAAGTGGCAGTGAAGGTTCAAGAGAAAAAGAAAGCATTCAGGAAGTACAAGGAATCACAGCAGGAGCAGGACAGAGAACTGTATCAGTTAAAGCAAAAGGAGGCTGGGAAGGCAGTCAGAACAGCAAAGGCCCAAACTGAGGAAAAGATAGCTAACTCAGTTAAGAAGGGGAATAAAACCTTTATAGGTACATCAGGGAGCAAAGGAAGACCAAGGGAGGGATAGTGAGGCTTAATAAAGGGAGGGAGGGAGGGTGGGCAGAGGGAGAATGTGAAAAGGCAGAGATACTAAACAAATATTTTGATCAGTATTTACAAAGGAAGAGGGGAGGTACATAAAACAAACAGTAGTAACACTCTGGATACACAAGTTGATACCAGCCCATTTACAGAAGAAAGGGTTCTGAAAGAACTCTTAAAACTGAAGGTGGACAAAGCAATGGGGCCTGATGGGATTCATCCCAGAATTCTAAAAGAACTAAGGGTAGAACTAGTGACACCACTGACTACCCTTTTAACAAATCATGGGAGGATGGGTGGTACCGAGGACTGGAGGAGGGCAGATGTGACTCCTTCACAAAAGTGGGAGCAAGGCAGAAGCAGGAAACTATAGACCTGTTAGTTTAACCTCAGTGATAGGGAAAATGATGGAATCACTTCTAAGGAAAGAATTGTCAGTATCTAGAGGCCAGAGGGCACAGGACCCTAGGCAGCATGGATTCACAGCGGAAGGTCATGCCAGACGAATCTGATAGATTTCTTTGACTGGGTGACCAAAGTAGTAGATCAGGGAGGGCTGTGGACATGGCTACCTAGACTTTAGCAAGGCATTTGACACAGTCCCACACAAAAGATTAATATATAAGTTAGCCAGCCTGGGAGTGGGTCCCAAGATGACAGCCTGGGTAAAGAATTGGCTGGAGAATAGGACACAGAGAGTAATAGTAAATGGAGTCCACTCAGAAGAAAGGAGGGTTACTAGCGGGGTATCGAGGGTTCAGTATTAGGACCAGTCCTCTTCAATGTCTTTATAGTGACATTGCAGAAGGACTGAAGGAAAGTATGTCTCTTTGCAGATGACACTAAGATCTGCAACAGAGTTGATGCACAGGGTGGGGTGGAAAGGATGAGAAGGGACTTGGCAAGGTTAGAGGAATGGTCAAATGTATGGCAGCTTAGATTCAATGCTAAGAAGTGCAAGGTAATGCACCTGGGAAACAAAAACCCAGGGAAGAGTACACAATGGGGGTGAGATACTAACAACAACAAAAATGGAAAGGGACCTGGGGTAGTCATATCAGATGACCTAAAGGTGGGCAAGCAATGTGAGAAGGCAGGAAGGAGGGCTGGGGATACTGGATGAGCAGTTCTGAGACTAACTCCAAAGACATAGACAGGATGGAAGCTGTCCAGAGGAGGGCAACTAAAATGGTGCAGGGTCTGCACCGGAGACATATGAAAGAGACTTAGGAGCTTAATATGTATAGCCTCGAGGAAAGGAGGGAGGGGGACATGATAGAAACTTTCAAGTACCTCAAGGGATCAACAAAGTCCAAGATGGGTAGCATCTTTCAAAAAAGAGGTGTGCAAGAACAAGAGGCACAATTTGAAGATAGAGGGGCGGCTCAGAGGTAATTTAAGGAGTATTTTTTCAGAGAGGGTTGTGGATGCATGGAATGGCCTTCCGGAGGAGGTTGTGGAGTCAAAATCAGTGGTGGAATTCAAGCATGCATGGGATAGTCATAAGGCGCCCCAAGTAACTGTCATACTGGCAAATTTCAAAGCAAATCCTCCACCCAGGAGCAACTCTCTCCATAAATAATTGTCTTTCACTTGCTTCTTTCAAGAGTACTGTTGATGGCCCACTAATGTTCCTAAGCAGCAGTTCCATGTACACACATCCTACAAACACTGTTATTTGCCCCCTCTCAGCAGCGCTCAACAAAATATGATCTGGCTTCTATCCTCCCTCAGTGACGCTTTTCTCCTTCTTCATCATTACTTTTAAAAAAGTGTGCTAGCAAACAGTTGCCTAGGCCTTTCTCGTCCCTCTGTGGCACTTTCAATAGAAAAACAGTAAACATTTGCTGAACATCAACTTCCAGCTCTGCTAGCATTCAAAGGAAAATTGCCATTGTAAACAGCACCACCTAGAGGCATATAAGTAAAATAATGTCTAGTGTACACTGAAAAAATATCTACTTTAAAGTTTCACAAATAAAAAATAACTTTTTAATATATTTTTTTTTTGTTTTTTACATTAAAATGTTTTAGAAGTTCCTTAAAGCAAACCCATTTTGTAAGTACAACTGGACACTCCAAAATGTGGGGTTCTATTCCTGAACCACACTTCCAGGTGGTTAAAGGCACTTGGCACAGGCAACTTGTGGCTCACAATGTACATAGGTGTATGTATGGTTCAGGAAATGAAACCAACACCTTTCCGCTTCTTATTGCTTACTTCATTTATTACTTCAGGGCCTTTTTACCACCCAGTTTGTAGTTTGCTTTACCCTTTGTCTATAGCTACAGTGGGTGTCATAATGGTTCAACTATATTGGCGAAGCAGCATTGAATTCTTGGCCTCAACTCAAAGTAAAACCAACAGGCATTTGTCAATGCCGAATGTTTGCTTGCTGGCATTGGCAGTGGTAGTGTAGAAGTTACAGAGCTGCATAATAGGAACGGCAGTGAAGTATTGAACTGAAGCCAAACCCACCATCACCCTGCAGAGAGTGACAGGCCACGCCATTTCATCACACCTTACCCTGCAGACACTGACAAGTGTCACGGTGTGCCTTGGGGGTCTTTGGCCCTTATGCACACCCCATTCCATCAGGAAATACGGTGAGATGGGTGCGGTATAGGAGAATGGGGTGAACTTTGGGGCCGAAGAGTCCAAGGCATACCTTGATGCCTCTCACTGGCTGCAGGTGTGGAATGGTATGAGCATTACAGGCAAGAATCCCAAGTCACACCCTGATGCCTGTCATTCTCTACAGGGTGGGGCATTATGGTTGGAAACCCTAACACCTCAGGCATTCGTTGGTATTTTCACTCTAAATTTTCAACATGGTTTTGTGACCCCACCTCATGAACAGTGGCAATATCAGTTTGTTGGCAGCTGCTTATGCACAGCGACTCTGACCTTTAGCACCACAGGTGCAAAACACATTCAAACAGGATGTGAAAAATGACAGCTGTACTGTTCATGGGGAGGTATAAAAAATGGCAATGTTGCAAATCTGCAGTAAAAATATTAAAAAAACTGGTGAAGTCACGAGCGTGCATAGAAACTGTGCAACGCACACCCATAATGTAATTAGTTTGGGGATTTTTTACAGCAGATTGTCAACACAGGCATTTTGGGACCTCCGATCATGAACAGTGTCACTGTGATTTTCTTTATCTGTCCCGAACAATGATTTCCCACAGCGACCACACATCTCTGTGCTGAAAGTGTGAAAACACATTTTGGCCATGTTGTGAAAAATGACAGCTGTACTGTTCATAAGGAAGTGTGGAAAAATGCCACTGGTGAAAATCTGGACTGAAAATATTACAAAGTCGTGAATTTATGAGGGTGCGTGGAAACTGCGCAATGCTCACTTGTAACACAGTCACTTTATGGACTTTTGTCACCAAATTTGCAACATAGCCATTTTAAGACCTCTGCTCATGAACAGTGTAACTGTGATTTTCTTAATCTGTCCCAAACATTGCTTTCGCACATCGACTGCACCATTGTGCGCTACATGTGCGGAAACACATTTTGGGCAACATCTGAAAAATGGCAGCTGTACTGTTCATAAAGAAGTGTAATAAAATGGCAATGTTGAAAATCTGGAGTGAAAATATTGAAAATTCACAAACTTACGAGCGTGCGTAGGAACTGCACAACACACGCTCGTAAAACAGTCATTTTTAGTAATTTTTTCACCAAATTTTCAACATAGCCATTTTAAGACCTCTGCTCATGAACAGTGTCACTGTGATTTTCTTAATGTGTCCCATACATTGATTTCGCACACCGACTGTGCCATTGTGCGCTACATGGGCGGAAACACATTTTGGGTGAGATGTGAAAAATGACAGCTATACTGCTCATAAGGAGGTGTGGTAAAATGGCAATGTTGAAAATCTGAGTGAAAATATTGAAAATTACGAACTACGAGCATGCGTAGGAACTGCGCAATGCACGCTCGTAAAACAGTCATTTTTAGGAATTTTTCCACCAAATTTTCAACATAGGCTTTTTGAAAGCCCACCTTATGAACAGTGGCAGTGTCATTTTGCTACTTGGTCCGGAAAGGTGATTTCACACAGTGACTGTGAAATCACCCTTCAGGCCTGATTAACGCCATGACAGTGAGAGCATTCATGAGAAGGGGTCCCAAAAACCCCATGTTGAAAATTTGGTGCAAAAATTCCAAAAAATGCCTGAGATATGCAGCAAAGTTGAAAAAACCCTATATATCCCATTATACAGCTTATCGGCATTTCCTCAGTTCGCGGTCGGCTTTGAAGAGTGCAGATGTGTTCCCGGTCCACCAAAGATCGTCGCGGAGTCCGGAGGTAAGTATGGGGTGAGGGGGGTGTGGGGAGGCAGGGTGCACAGTGGGTGGGTGCGGGTGGGGGCAGAGACAGCGAGGGACCGTTTTTCTATTTCAGGGTTTTTGTTTTTAAACAAGGGCGAGGCGATATCGGACATTTGCCACGCTGAGGGGTGGGCTCCCAGCGTGGCACAAGATAACTTTGGGAGTACATGGAGCCAATGGGGGATTAGGCACCCCGTCGGCGACAAGCATCTGTTGCTATGCTGGGGTGGGCTCCCAGCGGGCACAAGGGCAGCTGTTTGGGGAGTGGAGCCGGCCAGGGGATTAGGCACCCCGTCGGCTATACATGTAGCCACACTGGGTAGACACCCAGCGGGCATGTGGAACTCTGTTTGGGGAGCGCAGCACAGCTGACGGGGATTGGGCACCCTAACGCTATACAGTGTGTGCGTGAGGGAGAGCACGCAGCACGCGGCGCGTGTGTGTGTGTGTGTGTGTGTGTGTGTGTAGGGAGAGCACATGAGCAGGCGATATCTTATCACTGCTCACTGAAGCGTAGCTCCCCATTTCAACTGTACTCCACTGCATTTTCGACTGCTGTCATAGACAGCTCCAGCAGGCATTGGAGAACTGCGGCCGTACCTGCAAACACACTGACTGAAGTGGAAGAGGGCTGCCACACCTCCGAAAACTCGGATGATGGCACTATGTTTCTTGCACATGCGTGCAAGCAAACATAAAAATGACTATGGCCCACTTCTCTCACCTTCATTGTAAATGAAAAGCAAAAAAAAATTAATAACGGAAATGAAGCTAGTAATAAAGAATAAACAGAATAGAAATCCACAGATCTATAAAATATAAGCTAAATTGTTTTTAAATATTGAATTTTTTTTTTCTAAGTTTTCCTACATGTTGCAAGTTCATTTCAAAAGGTGTCAGGAGTCCTGTACATTCAATATGACACCTGCCAAAACAATGGAGAAAAAAACAAATGAACTGTGCTCTATGTTCAGCATAGAAAAAACAATTGCTTGATAATAAAATGTCAAACTGTTAATCTTTACTGCCTTGTTTGTTATTATCTGGTAACCTGGTGAGTCCATGAGCCTTCATGCCTATTTTTTGAGGGTGACTAGAACATAAACATACAGTACATTATATAATACAAAAATGTGTTTAATACAAATGCAATACAACATTACTAAAAACATTCACATGAATGGCCAGTCAGTAAAACATTTTTAACTTGTGATAAAGCTACAGTACTTTGCTTGGGACCACCTCTTTCAAGAGCAGAGCAGAACAAAATTATATTGCACCTCAAAGGAGAGCCATTGCAAAGTTGAAAAAAAAAAACACAATGGTGTTTGTGTGGAAAGATTTAAAGAGTTAGTGGAGCCAAAACAGGTAGACAGGAAAATAATACACATTTTAAGAAGTAGTTAGTTGTAACATTTTTTTAAAGTATTTTTTTTCCTTTTGCTTATTAGAAAGCCCTCTATGTGAGAATATTGTGCTGGTTGTGTGGAACAGCTCTTCCTAGCTTGGCAGCTACATATCTATCTCTATCATCCCCCAACTCCATCACCAGCATTGTGATATCACAGTGACATCAAAGGTGAATGACCTAGCAGTCACTGATTTGCTGTTCCTAAGCAACAGTGATGTCACAGTCAGTGAAGTCACAGTGGTGACGATGTAGTGGGGGGCAGTAGAAATAGATATGACAGCTGCCAGGCAGACTGCTGTCCTACACATCACACCTACTGACATCAGGTAAACAATCTTCTAATAAAACAAAGGGAAAAGAAAAAGTATCTCAGCTATAAAAGGTAATGACTGGCTTCAGTTTCTTTTAAAATCTGATATTAGTTTTAGGCAGTGCACTAGCTCTTTAACACAAATCTTGCCTTCCTGCAGGCTTTGAAAATGTGTAGCTAATGAAATGCACTAAGCGTGTGAGATCCTGGTGTGTGAGGACCATGGAGCAGAAGGACGACATCTGTATCCATAGACAGCCTGCAGCTCTGTGTGGGAATCTGACAGTTTATTGACCTGGGACAAAGGCAAGACCCACATGATGCTCCCCTCCCGAGAGGACTAAGGTACATACATTTTAAACATAGAAAGATAGAAAACTGTTGGCAGAAAATGACCACTAAGCCTACCCTGTATGTCCAAGGGCTTCCTGCCTGTTGCACCTCCACAGACCCTAACTGGGGTTTGGGGACCCTCCATTTTTCTGTAATATGCCCTGTGTCTATCCTATGCATTCTTAAAACCTAAAATGCCTGTCATTACTTACTGTATCCCAAGGGGGGAAGGGACTGTTTAATGGTGGTCGGCACAAAACTGTTCTGGGACCTAAAAAGATAAAAAGACTGCTAGGCTCGCCCTGTCTGACTAAGGGTTCTCTGCCTATTGTACCTCTGCAGACCCTAACTGGTTTCTAGGGCCCCTTCCCCCCTCCCTGTTTTTGTAATATGCCAAGCGGATCTGAGGCAGAGAAGAAGCCAGAGAAACATGGAGGGAAGTATAGGGACTGAGGTTTTCTTCTGTCTCAGTTCTACTATTTAAAGCGATATAATTCTGTGATTTGTGCTATGTGTGAAATGGGAGGGGTAGTCAGGAGAAGATAGGAAGTTGATTGTGGGTGGGTAGAGGGAGTGTTATCAGCAGCCGCAAGTCAGCACCATCGGAGGACTGGAAGGACATGTGGCCACAGCCAGCCAGTAAGGCAGTTGTAGTTCACGAGGTGACTAAGTAAAAAGAGTTGTAGTCATTCTCTCAGCCTCTTTCACCAGCCACCACTGAGTGGATCTGAGTAGGAGAAGAAGCCAGAGGGACACTTGTCGGGAAGTAGGGGGATCGAGGTTTTCTGCTCTTTTAATTCTACTGTTTTTGGGTTTTGGATGTTATTTTTCTCTCCCGGAGCTTGAGCTACAACCCCGGCACTCCGTCGTCGTTCCCCGGCACCATCCCGGACATGAGACCCCTCCCTTCTGCACCCGTGACTTACCCTTCGCGGCAGGGTGGTGGGGAGTGACTCAACCCACCCCAACGGATCCATGCCAGGGAGGCACCCTCCAGGAATGGCGCCGGAGAACGACGTCGTGCTGCCGGGCTCCCAGTTTCTTTGTTTTCCTCCCGGCAGGCATGGCGTGCAATGACGCCAGTGACTGAGTGCACGCACGCTCCTGTGTGCGCACTAGTCAAGCATCTTCCACGACCCCCCCCCCCTTGGCTTGCGGCTGCGTGCTGTCGATCCCCAGCCTCCGCTGAAGTCAGGCAAGCACCAGCCCCCAATCCACCCGGAGATGGAGAGCAGTCACTCCGGATGCCGATCCGTCTCCCTCCCGCCGACCCCGGCAGCCCATGCCTGTTCCCGAACGATGCGGGCGTGGCGCGAGGTGTAGCGACCAGCGCTCACCCTCAGCGCCACGGGCCGGCTTTAATTCTACTGTTTAAAGAAATAAAATGCTGTGATTTTTGCTGTTTTGGAAGCAGGTAGAGTAGTCAGGAGGAAGGAGGATGCTGATTGTAGGTGGGTATAAAGAGGGCTATCATCAGCTGCAAGCTGGCACCATTGGAGGACTGGAAGAACTCGTGGCTACAGTGGTCAATATAGCACTGCTGAAACAGCACATGAAGAACCACGCTGCAGAAAGCGCAAAAGTTTATACAGCAACAGGGATTTCTCAGTGAGCAGTAATAACTGCTACCCCTGTCGCTGTAGGCTCACATGGGGGAGTGTCAAGGTGGCTGCCAGTGTGGTGCCTAGTCCAGCTGCTCCCATGGTGGAGTGGGTAGAGCACCAGCACCCGGCAGTGTCGGGGACCTGGGGACACCGTTCAGTTCCCCCAGGTCCCATTGTGTTGTGTCTTTTAAAAAATTAAAGATTTTCCCTGCTCCTGACTTTCGCTCCATCCCCTAAGTCCACACCCCTTTGGAGGTAGTTATTTTTATTCCAGGGGGTGTGGTTCAGGGGGCTCAGGTTGGATATGGGCAGGAAGAAGGTACACTACCCACAAAGACCAAAGTCCTAGACTTTAGAAAGGCAGACTTCAGAAGGATGGGAGCTGCTAAAGGGGCACCTGGAGGGCATCAGTATAGAGATGGAGGTGGACCAATAGTGGTCTATCATTAAGGAGTAAATAGTGGCAGTCACAAAGGACTGTGTTAGGGTAAAGGGGAAAAACTCAAGAGCCAAAGCACTAAGCTAGTTTAGTAGTGAGGTGGCCCAGGCAGTCAGAGATAAGAGTACTGCCTATAGGAAATTCAGCAGGACCCAGAGTGAGGAGGGCAGGGGAACCATCAAAGAAAGGCTAGTGAGACAGGAAAAATAATCTGGCAGGCTAAAACTCAGAAACAGTTGCAGCTAGCAGAAGGGATTAAAAAAGAGAAAGCATTTTTTTAAGTACATTATTGAGAAAAAAGATGACTCAGGAAGGGGGATGAGTGGGAGGAAGTGAAGGGGGACAAGGCAGAGGTAATGAATGAGTACTTCTGTTCGGTCTTCACAAAGGAGAGGTTTGACCCGGTGCTACAAGGGGGAAGGAGGGGAAGAAGAAGAAATGGGGGTGGGGATATGGAAGGAATAACAGAGGTGGATAGGGTGAAGAAAGGTTTACTAGTCCTGAGGGTGGACAAATCCCTGGGTTTTGACAGCATCCATCCTAAGATGCTGAGGGAACAAGCAGAGGAACTTGCAGGCACCCTGACTGACCTTTTCATCAGTTTGCTTGAGTCAGGGATGGTACCTCAGGACTGGAGAAGGCGCATGTGGTGCCACTCCATCAGATTGGACCCAGGGATGACCCAGGCAACTACAGACTGGTGATCCTGACCTCAGACATGTGCAAGCTCATGGAGGCCATACTTAAGGAGAGGCTGTTAAGAGATCTGAAAGAAAATGGCCTCCAGGATGAGCAGCAACATGGATCTATGGCTGGGAGATCATGCCATACAAACCTGATTGACTTCTTTGACTTGGTCACTAAAACAGTGTACAAGGGCCAAGCAGTGAATATCCTGTACTTGGACTTCAGCGAGGCCTTTGATTCTGTGCCCCACAAGGCAGTGATAAAAATGCTGGAGGATCTGGGGGAAGAAGAGAAACTGATTGGACAGGTAGTTAGCTGGCTGAAAGGCAGGATCCAGGGGGTGGTGGTGGGGTGGGAGCTCTCTGGTGCTAGGGATGTCACCAGCGAGGTCCCACAGGGTTCAGTGCTTGGTCTGGCACTTTTTAATGTCTGCATCAATGACGCTGGAGAAGGCACAAAAAGGCAAACTTTGCTTATTCATGGGCAACACCAAGCACTCTGAGAGAGTAGATACAAATGAAGAGATACGGGACCAAAAAGAAGATTTGGCAAAGCTTGAGAGGTGGTCTGAAATTTGGCAGCTTGGCTTCAATGCAAAAAATGCAAGGCTATGCACACTGGAGCCAAGAACCCAAAGATGGAGTACAGCCTGGATGGGTCCTAGTAATCAAATCCGAAGAAGAAAAAGATGTGGGGATGTTGACAACTAGCAACCTAAAGCAATCCACACAATGCAGGAAGGCAGTGGCAAAAGCCAAAAAAATGCTGGGCGGCATTGCAAAAGAGATTAGCAGCAGATGGGAGGAGGTGATACTGCCAGTGTACAGGTTGCTGGTGCAGCTGCACCTGGAGTACAATGTTCTGTACTGGCATCGCTAACCTAAAAAAGGAATAAACCTACTGTACTGGAGGTCATCCAAAAGAGGGCAAGGAAGATGGCAGAAGGACATACAAAGACAGGCTGGATGCCCCTAAACATTTACTCCATGGAGGTGAGGGGGGGCATGATTGACACTTCTAAATATATATAGTGTATGGTGGAATGTTGTTAGGGATGGAAATCCATCCCTTCAACAATGTTGTTATGCTGCAGTAGCTACGTCATCATAGCTGTTATGCTGTGCTAGCGATGTAGCTACTGCAGCATAGCAACATGAAACGCACTCGCATATGTGCGTTACACTAACCTCTCCCTGTAAGGAAGTGGCTGCAGTGGTGATAGCGGGAGTGGAGGAGAGTGGAACCGAGAATAAAAACAAAAATAGGGACACTACAGCGCAAACATTGTGGAAGATGGATTCGTTTTACTTTAGATACCGGACCATACACCATAAAAGACAATGTATGGTTGGCTATCCAAAACCAGCATGATCAGCCAGTGAAGGTGGTGGTGGGATAGAATGGGCTCCCTGAGGAACTGGTATAACTTGAAACAATGGATGGCTTCAAAAGATGTTGGGACAGGGTAAATGGGAAACTCAGGGTCAAAAGCGATGTAATTGGAAAAGAAGGGGCATCGGTTGGGGTGGGCAGAATCCTTAGCTGATGCTGGGAACTCTGCAACACAAGCAGACTCAGTAGACCATAAGATCTTATTCTGCTGACACCTTAGTGTGTTCGTAGGTTCATATGCCCCTGTGTCTATTCCATGCATACCATTGCTTAAGGTCTAAAATTCCTGTTGTAACTGACTGTATCATATGGTTGGGGGGAGCTGTTTAATGGTGGTGGACACAAAACTATTCTGGGGTGTACTGTATTTCAAGTTAGTATTGGGTTTGTATGAAACTCACAACTGGAGAAGATTGCATTCAAGTTTTACTGGGTCTGTACTAAACTTGCAACTGAGATAAGACAACTTCCAGAGAGGATAAATGAATTGGATCAAGCCAAACATATGCAGCAGAGGTGGGGTTGGTTAGGTGGGTCATTGTCAACTGCAAATACTGGGAGGATGTTATCGTTTGGAGGGTGCTCTAGTGGCATGGTGCCTGCCTAGTGCCATTACATAGAGTTGCCATGTTCACTTCAGAGCTAGCTGCAGCACAGGATGAAGTATGTCTGATGTGCAGCAGACTGAAGTGGGGGCTGCAGCCACTCACCCCTCTCATGTAGCAATCTACAGAAGCCCAACTTGGGAGATGGAGGGTAGTGGGCAGGAGGGAGGGCATTAGACTGGGACCTCCAGGTGGTGAAAGGAGTGCCACATTTGTGGCTGAAAATCTTGCCTGCCCCTGGGAGGAGGTCTAGCCAGGAACTCTCTAAAAGGGAGATGGCATCATTACTTCTTTGGCTCCAGTGACCATCACTAGGGCAACACCTAGGAGGGGGAGGGGCCAAAAACAAGAAGAGTGGTTGACAGGGACCGAGAAAGCACTTTGTGCAGGGGCTCAGGAGAATAAGCCCATGAGGTATGTTCTGGGGCCACAGAAAGGAGGGATACCATTAGGATGGAGGGACTACTCCGGCACATGGGGAGGAATTAGATGTGATTGTTGACTTGGGGACCAATGACCTGATCAGCCATGAATTGGAGGAAGTGGAATTTAGTTCTGGGAAATTAGGAGGCAAGTTGATGGTCACAGTTGTGTCAATGGCCTTCTCAGAGGTCCAGCCTAGGGAACAAGAGGCTTCTGAACAGTTCAACTCATTGTGGGGGGAGTGCTGCAGAAAGGAGTGGTTCTGATGATAAGTAAGGAACAGGGACCCTTCTGGGATAGGATGTTCCTTTTTTGAAGTTAATGTTTATTAGGAATTTTGTTAAAATAAGCAAAATAAATAAATTACAACAAAAATATTCCCTACTTTGCTATTACACATGTATAAATCTTTGATCAATGGCACATTATATACTTTAAGGACATGTATACAGTATTTCTGAACCACCTTTAGACCCATTCTCCAGAGGAGGATAAATCTAGAGGATATATGTGAGGAGTACAGTTTCTCATACCATTAGTCCAGAGATGGGATGGTGGGGGCAGGTGTGGGAACAAGGATGGATAAAATGGTATTACCAAGGGTAAACTAAGGGAAGGAAGGTGCAAGGTGACAGGGCATAGGAAACATAGAGACAATGAATAAGAGGCTCTTTAGAAGCAATGGCTATCAGCTGGCCTGGTGGCACTGAGGGTTGAGGCGCTGGACACCACACCTCGTGCCACACCAGCGACCTGGGTTTGGGAATGGACTCAGGTCACTCAGGGGTTGGCAGGGGGGAGGAAGGATTGAGCATCCATAGACAGCTCTCCTTCCTTGAGAAGGGGGGACAGTGTGGTGCACTGTAGACTGACACCCAGTGGTGGCTGGTTGCTGGCACTGCGTATCACCTAGAAAAGGGGAGGGCCCATGTCCAGGGCTGCTTCTGCAGAGACAGGGGCCAGCTGCCCCATGGTTCATGGGCCCAGGGGAGAAAAGTGGAAAAAGCTGGGAGCTGACAGGGTCCATGATGACCCAACACGTTTCCCCTCTGGATGCCACCTGATGTCTGGATTTGTGTTCTGAGGGCAGGGGGTAGGTCAGCACTCCTTGGCCCCTCCTTGGAGGACAATCTGCAAGGGTACTGGGGTGTCTGGCTGAGCGGGGGACAGTCAGGTCGGAGATTGAGTCCCTCCAACATAGGGCCAGAGCTCCCATCAGCTCCACAGAGGGGTGACAAATTACTAATTTAAAAAAAAAAATAAACGATGGCCATCATCCCACTGAAGAGGGAACAAATGCTCTAGGGAAGAAATGTGTTGCCATCATCGCTAGGCATTTAAACTCGGAGCAGGGAGGCTGACGTTAGGGGAACCCAGGGCATGGTGGCAAGCATAGGAGGCCCAGTTAGCAACCACTCAACTAATAAGAAAAAGCAGAGCAGGAATTATAGTAGTGACCAAACGTATTGTCACTGCTACTGCTGAATGCCACAGGTGTCACTCATTCTTGTCTGCAAATCAGCTGAGACCTTGCTGCTTGCTGCACGCCCCAGAAAGACATCCATTGATGGCAAACCACTCTGGGTAAAATGGCTCAGTAAAAATCACAGCAAGTCACCTTCTGACATAGTGGCACCTGAGATGCCAGAAAGCAAAATGATGCTGGATTATCTGGATGAGAACATGCCACTAGCAGAAGGAGACAAGCCTCTATTGCATTGGTACCAAAAACAAACCATGTAGCCCTCTTTGACACAGGTAGCTGTTGAACACCTCAGTTGCCCACCTGCAAGTATATATTTAGAGAGAGGATTCTGTTCTGCAAGCAATATTGTTACCAGCAGGAGAAAATGCCTTTTGATCCATATGTAGAGATGCTCACTTTTTAAAAAACATAACCTGCCCCTTTTCAAAGTCCTTTTTGCCAAGGTTTATGGATAATGAATTTCTTATACTTCCAGCTGAGCTAAAGACAAAGGATGATGAGGCGGATGGGGAGTGCTTCTGTGTCCATTACACCTTTTGTAATCAGTAGCCTACACACAGAGTGTGGAGTGTTTCACTACTGTCTTATAAAATGGGCAGGGAAAATCCTGCATCCTGATTGGTTGTTACCTGTGCATTAGATTTGTCTAATGCACAGGTAAAAACAAGTACTCCAAAGTCAAGATGCAGTACAAAACCAAAAAAAAATAATGTGCCGGATAGAATGTTTAGTTTTGAACAGCACCATTTTTTTGTCTTAGTGAGGAATAGGAGACAACTAATCAGCTCACCTAAACTGAATAAAAGGAAACTTCAGACAGTATAACAACCAGAACTCATCCTACTGCACTGTTTTTAGTCATGTTTAATCTATTTTCCTTCTCACTGTTAGTAAAGTAACTGTGCTTCCCTCTCTCTCCTCTGGCAGCTGCACGGCACTTGCTTGCTCCCACTACTGACTTGCCTGTTTGCCCTGTCAAGTCTTCAGCTTGCTCTTCTCACTCACCTAGTGCTTAGATCTAAAAAAAAGAGTCATCCAAACTGCATCTTTTTTATTCTTACAACAATAAAAACAACTGCCATCTCAACAGCCACAATTAGAAAGGATGCTCGCAGCCTTCCTGCTTGCAGTGCCAGATACACATCCCCGGCCCATTCTCTTGGGATGCCGACTCCTAAAAATCAAATCAGTTCTGCTCTGTTTATTACCATTCTAACTTTAGTGCAGTATGAGTGCCCCTTAGTCTGAAAATCATGATGGTATCTCCTCTTATTTTAAAACCGATGCCAGCAGTTCATGCTCATTCATCCCCCCTCAATGGCATTGCTGAAAATGCCATCCACGGAACTTGCTCAGCACTCACAACTGCCCACCCACCACCACGTGTTCGACTCTTGCTCACCACTCACCTTTTGGTGTACCGACCTTTAAAAGCAAAATAAAGCAGGCATAATTAAACAACTGAAAAAATGTACTGGATTCTGATGTCCACGATCGTGGACACACTTCTAACCCGCTGATGTGGAGCTAGTGCTTTTAGTTTGTACTCAATGATCATCATAATTTAATCAAAGTACATTTCAACTTTCAGTCCACAGTTTCAGTTTGTGTGCATTTATCAGTGTATTTACTGGTGAGGGCAGTGTGCATGTGTGTGTGGGGGGGGCTGTGATCTACAGTACACTATAGAAAGTACAGCTATGGAAACTTACTCAGGACAAAAGCCCTAAAGTAAAAAAAAATGCATTAAAACATTACAGGTGGAGGGACTATTTTAATTAAAAATGCATACATTGTGCGCTATTCAGTCTCTGCTCTCCATGCCCTCCATTCCTTCCCCCCATTGCAGTTTACAACATACCAGTGCTGTAGGGCACTGGGTACTGCTTGTAGGAGGGGAAGGAGGACTGAGGGGTGTGAACAGTGGAGGGTGAATGAGCAGAGCCACTACATTAGGGTCGTAAGATCCAGGAGATGTTCTGGGGTGAAAAGGAACCAAAATCATGGTCCGACATGTCTGGTTTCCATATCCAAGGGCACTACCAATTTTGGTGGGCAAGTGGCTTGGGCAGCCTGGAGGTTCATCCAACTTGGGTGGTGTTACGCAATGCCAGGTTCATTAAAAATAAGACTGCAATTAATGCAGATCTTGTGAGAACAGTGGACCTGGCTTGCATCACTGAGACCTGGCTGGATGAGAATTCTGGCTTCATATTGGAGGCTCTAACCCCAGTTGGGTACTCGGTGATCCACTGCCCAAGATTGGATTGTGTGTGGGGGGGATTGTGGTCTGTTTCAAGACCGAACTTAATCTCACGAGTGTACCAGTTGAAAAGACTGAGTCATTTGAGTGTGCTGTGGTTGCTGTGGTAGTAGGTGTACACTGTAGGATAGCTCTCGTCTACTGTCCACCTGACGATGAGAAGCGGTTCCTTCAGGAAGTGGCGAACTTCATCATCGATATGGCATTTGAGTCGCCCAGACTGATGGTTCTGGGTGACTTCAAAGCCTGGGTCAATGACGAATTCTCGCAATTTGGATAACACTTCCTCCAGTTGATGTCATCTCTGGACCTTACACAGATAGTTACCTGTGCTACCCATAAACATGGTCACTCTCTTGACTTAGTCTTCCTCCTGGGGATCGAAGCCTCCGACTTGGGGTGGAATCAGTTGGATGGTCTGATCACTGCACCATGGAATTTAGTTTTAGCGCCCCCCCCTTCACAGGCCTATCCCTGTAGAGATGGCCAGGTATCGTCCTTTAGGAGATGTTAGCTCTGAAGGCCTTGCTGCAGTACTTGACCTATAGTCCCTTCCAGAGGCAAACAGTGACCCAGAGGCCCTTGTGGTGGCCTATAATATGGCCATTTTGTCAGCCCTGGATGTTGTTGCTCCTGTCTGCGTTCATTATCCCTCCCTTCGCCCTCAATCCCCATGGTTTGATAGGACTCTGAAGGAGATGCAGTGACTAGGACGAAGGTTAGAGCATTGCTGGTGGAAATTGGCCCTTGAAGCAGACCACCTTAGATTGATGGATCATTATCGTGTCTATCAATCTGTAATCACCTGTAAGAAGGCAAAGTTCCTGTTCGGGGAGATTGTGGCCACTCAGAATCGACCAGCTCAGCTTTTTCACACTGGAGACAGACTGTGCAACCCATCCTGTCTACAAGTTCAGAAAGCTTTTTCGAAGGTAGCATGCAATGAACTTGTTCTATTCTTTGCGACTAAGGTGGCTGACATCAGGGCGGTACTCCAACCGGCACGCTCTATGGGTGTTGCTCTCGACCAGCACATGATCACTGCCTCTCAGCATTCCTGGAGTACCTTTGATTGACCGGAGTTCATGGATCTCATGTGGATTGTCTGGGGTGTGCTGTAGTTTGGACCCAGGACCAACTTCCCTGATTTTGGGTTGTATTGATTCCATCAGTCTGGTCCTAGCACAGATAGTCTGGTGCTCCCTGGAAACAGGAGAGTTTCCTAGTTCCCTGAAGGAGGAGGTGGTAACACCCCTCTTGAAGAAAGTTTCTGTGGACCTGGACTGCCATGCAAACTACAGACCAATCTCTAACCTTCCCTTTTTGTGGAAGGTGATTGAGAAAGTAGTGGCCGTACAGCTGGAGAACTATTTGACCATCCATGACATCTATGAACCCCTCCAGTCTGGTTTTCGAAAGAGGCATAGTAATGAGACAGTGCTGGTTCACATGCTCAATGATCTCCTGATGGCTAGAGATCAGAAAAAATGTTCCATCTTGGTTCTTCTAGATCTCTCATCAGCATTTGACACTGTGGACCATGGGGTCCTACTTGATCGCCTGAAGTTCATCTGCGGATTGTCAGGTGCAGTCCTCAGGTGGTTTACATCTTTTCTCATTGGAAGAACTCAGAGAGTGGTGTCCGGAGTTCATTCCTTGGACCCAGTTTCTCTGTCATATGGAGTTCCTCAGGGTTCAGTGTTGTCCCCCATGTTGTTCGCAGTGTACATGCTGCCCCTTGGAGACATTGTAAGAAGGTATGAGCTGAGGTTTCACTGCTATGCTGATGATACCCAGCTCTACCTTTCTTTTGCACCTGACCAGGATGGAGCTCTCTTGGTCTTTAACAACTGCCTCGCAGAAATCCAGGACTGGATGGATTTGAGCTGGCTGAAGTTGAACTTGGAAAAGACTGAGGTGCTAGCTGTGGATTCGATGCGCTGGATGGGGGGGGCGGGGGTTGGTTCGCCCTCCAGGATCTTTCTTGGCGGCTTACTACTCCCGACCTCTGAATGGGTGTGAAACCTGGGGGTAATTTTTGAAGAAGAGCTGACTCTGCATTTGCATGTGTCAGCCGTCATCAAGTCCTCTTTTTACCATCTGAGGAATATCTCCAGGATTAAGCACCTTGTTCCATCTGGCAATCTTCTTACGCTGGTCCACACCTTTGTGACCTCGTGCTTGGACTATTGCAACTCCCTTTACCTAGGGCTTCCTGGGGTGGAAATCCACTGCCTGCAGCTTGTGCAGAACACTGCGGCCCAGCTCTTGACAGGGACTTCCCGGTTCTGTCATATTTCGCTGGTGCTGCGCGGACTGTACTGGCTGCCAGTATAGTGGCAGATCACCTTTAAAGTTGGTTTAATGTCTTTTAAAGCCCTACACGGACAGGGCCCAGACTACCTGAAAGAGCTCCTGGTTCCTTACTGCCCTGAGCGATCGCGCTGCTCAGCTGATGAGGGGTTGCTAGAGATTCCTAGGGTGTGCCTGAAATCTTCTGGGGCCTGGGCATTCATGCATGTGGCCCAAACCCTTTGGAATTCTCTACCCAGTCAGTTACGGGAGTGCACGACCGTGGAGGGATTTAAACAGGCACTAAAGACATACCCGTGGTACCAGGCGTTTGGTGACTAATTTCTTTTTAAACTGTTATAGCTGTTTTATCTTTTAAGATGTTTGGATTGTCTGATATGTTATTTTATATTTGTTAGGTGCCATGGTTTTTGAGAGGCACCATAGAAATAAAGAATATTATACAAAATGTAAATTTTTTTTTGTAATAAACCTCTGAATTTTGATTGTCACAGTTATGACAAACACATGTTCCCATTTTATAAGGGCAATAAGACACTCTGGGTGTATGTATTAGACATTTCTAATGCATGACCAGGGGCTGAAGGCACTCAGCTCATGGCCTCGTGCCTCACTACACCCCTGGCCGTGCATCAGAAATGTCTAATGCACACACCCTCATGTCTTATTGCTTACTTCACTCAGTGTTCTTCAGATTATTCTGTGAATCAGGTGGGCCTATATATGCCAAACAAATATTTTTTGTGGAATGTTAGCCATGTCTAGTGTTTACAATACTTATCCATGACATATTTGGAAGCCTTGTTCATGTTTGACACTACCTGAATAGACAACATGTTTTGAACCGGTAGTATAGACTGTGGGAAGCTACCCAGCTACCTTCACTCAGTCTTCATCAGATTAGAATGTTTCATGAATTTAAAGGCCTACATAGGCCAAATAAAAATATCTAAAGGCAATGTTAGCCAGGGCATACAACACTTACCCATGTCATAATAAGAAGCCTTGGAGACTTCCGGTGACGTCGGCACTTCAGTGGCTGCATAGACCTGGAGCTCCCATCCAGCCATAAGAAAATCCATAGAAATCTGTTCTTTATTTGCTGGCAAACCTGCCTGCTAAGCGAAAGATCACAGACAACACGATGCCCATCAGACAGAAGGGTAAAGATCAGCTGCTGTAACCCTCTTCTAAGTCTTCATAACACAAACTGGAGGGTCCACCACAGGACACGACATGTTCCCCAGGCTTAACTCCTGCTCAGACCCCACCAACTAGTGACTCTGAGTAGCCTGAATTCACGATCACATCAAAAAAGTTATGTACGGCCCTCCAACAAATTAATAATACCCTACAACACTTGGAGGCAAAGGTTTCAGAGGACCAGAGAGACATTAATATTTTAGAAAAGACTGGGGACCTTGGAGCAATGCTTTATGGAATACTCCACAATGACGGATCTCCATAACTCTGCTCTGCTAAACCTCCACCACAGAGAACAGGTCCTTGCTCAGACGTTAGAGGATCTAGAAAACCATAACCCAAAAACAATGTTAGGGTTCACGGCATCCCAGAAGGAAGATAAAATGGAAATATGCTGCAATTCATGGAATCCTTCCTAAAAGAAATCTTGAACTTACCTGCAGAAAAAGAGCTCAATATCATCCGGGCTCACTGCTCCTTAATTCCTTGCCCAAAAGACCTGAATGCCCAACCCCACTCTATAGTGTTGGCCTTCCTCAATTTTCAAGTGAAAGAAGAACTTCTACGGTCAGAGCAGACTAAAAAAGAAATCGTCTTTGGTGACAAGACTCTTTTTATACCATGACTATGTCCCACAGACCATGCAACAGAGACAAGAGGTGTTTGCAGTTATAAGGAAACTAAAGCAAGCAGGCCACCAAGCTTCAATTGAATACCCAGCAAAACTCAAGATGACCTCATCCACTGGTCCTAAATGATTTCAGATTTAACGGCAGCAGCAAGCTATCTTCAATCTTTGGGTACTGATCTATAGGAGAGTGAGCCTTCCAGGAGGCAGAGGGCACTCAAGGCGAGAGAATGACAAGACAGGAGCACTCTAAGTTGTGCCCCAGTTGGGTTGGAGAAGTAATTCCTCCCACTATGAGGCATACCCTCATTATAGGGGAATTGTTATCCTGGTGAGATGCAATGCACCCTTCAAAGTATTGCAGGCTGAAACTGATTCAGAGGGACATTTTGTACGCCTCAGGGGCCAATATAGGGGACAGCAATGCACCTGTCTCAATATCTATGCCCCAAATCAAGAGTCTGAAAGGATCCAATTTTTGACTAAGGTGCTCTCAGAGACAGTAACAGATCCCCATGGTCTCACAGTGGTGGGAGGGGATTTCAACGTGGTTATGAATCCAGCATTGGAACGGGTGGGGTCGGGGAAAAGGGAACCTTCATGGACGGGCAAGGTCCTCAACCGGTGATATGAGGAGATGGGGCTCATTGATGGGTGGCGCTTTGCCCATCCTAGGGGAAAAGATTACACATATTACACCCCAAGATACAACTCAGACTCCAGGACAGACTTTTTTCTCCTCTCTGCCAACTGGGCATCCAAATTATATGAGGTATCAATAGGTTCCATCACAGTGTCGGACCATGCACTGGTCAGCATCAGATTAGATACTTCCCCAGTGTCCCCAGAATCTCTCTGGTGCCTCAATGTCAGTTTGCTGAATCAACAAGAATTGAAAGACTTGGTAACATCTGCTACTAAAACATTCCTCCAGGGGCTGGCTCGGTGGCATTGAGGCACTGGATGCCACACCTCGCGCCATACCAGTGACCCAGTTCGGGAGCGAGCCTGGGCACTGGGGGTCAGCAGGGAAGGGAGATGGATTAAGCATCCATAGGACAGTTCTCCTCTCCTCTCCCAGGGGAGGGATCCAGGGTCTTTCCAGTGCAGTAGAGACCCCCAGTGAAGACAGGGGGTACTACTATCACAGGAACAAGAATCAGGGATGAGCGCAGCGGGCATCAACAGGGCAGTTGCATGCTGACACCATTGCACAGCCAGGCTCGGGGGGGGCAAGCACAAAATAGAAAAATCCCTCTAGACCACCAGTGAGATGATGGTAGCCCCAGTGGAACACCCACAGCTGAAATACTGGCTCAAGCATGCCCAGGTCTCTCCATGACCGACCCGATGACCACAGGTAAGGCACCTCACACTTAGGAGATGACCACCAGGGGGAGGGTGGAACCAGCCCCAGATGTGATCCAGGGGTCGGGCCTGCCTGGGTCGTTCAGGGGAGAGAGCCCGGTAGATGCAGGGGGTACAGGCTGGGAGTTAGGGTGTATCCATGTGGGCACTCCTGAAAGATGCCCGGGGGGTCTGGATGCACAAATAAAAAAAATAAAAAAACATTCCTCCAGGATAATCCACCCGGTGACATGAGGGCAGGCATTCATTGGGATGCTTTGAAACGTTACCTTAGAGGGGAAATTTTTTAATTCTTCTCCAGAGTTAAAAAGGAAAAAATTCAAATGAGACTTGCTCTAAAAAGAAAAATAGCTGACCTAGAATTTCAGCATCAGGTTTCAAGGGATCACATAACAAAGCAAAACTTAGACACAGAAAGGACTAAATTGAATAAATTATTAGATGCACAGATGGAAGGTCAGGTCAGCTACTCTAGGCAAAAATATTATGAACAAGGCAACCACGAGGCAAATTACTTCCCTTGCAGCTTAGAAAGGAGGCAGCCAGCAGAGTAGTCAACAGATTGAAGGACTCCAAATCTCATTCCCCTACCATCTGTTCCTGTAGATATTTCCCAAATATTTGCCCAATATTATTCATCACTTTATAACTCCGGAAGGGCTTAAACCTTATAGACCAGATTAACACCCATCTAGTGAACCTGCAGCTCCTACTCTCTACTCGGAGCAGAGAGACTTTCTGGATGCTCCTGTTACCAGTGCAGAGGTCTTGACCAAAATTAAACAATTAAAAGCAGGCAAGACCCCAGGCATGGATGGTTTCAATTTGAGTTTTATAAAACTGCTGTCTCTACACTGTTGGAACCTTAACAGCAGTGTATAATTAAGTCCTAAATGGTGACAAAGAGGTCCCCCTCATAGAATTTGGTCCAAATTTCTGTAATATTAAAACCTGGAAAAGACCCAGAAGACTGCAGTTCATATCGCCCTATTTCTCTCCTCCCAGAGGACTTAAAGGTCTTCACCGGCATCCTTGCTGACTGCTTGCAAACCTGTATTTCCTCACTGGTGCATTGGGACCAGACAGCTTTCATATCTGGCAGGTACCTGCAGGACAACATTCACAGGTTTCTTATATTATCACTGCTCAGGGTTCTAAATCTACTTTCCAGCTGGTGGTCAGCATGGATGCTGAGAGAAAGCGTTTGACAGGGTGGACCTGGCTTTCATGATGGCCACCCTGAGGAAATTTGAATTGGGCCCTAAATTTATATCAGCAATTACGTTACTATATAGATCCCCAGAAGCCCAGGTTAGAATAAATGGGTTCCTCTCAGATAAGATCCAGTTAAGAAGAGGCACGAGACAGGGCTGCCCTCTGTCCCCGCTACTTTTCATTCTGTCTTTGGAGCCATTAGCGATTTCCATCCACCAAGACATCCACATTGTGGGTGTTATGGCAGGGGGAGCAGAACAGAAGATGGCTCTTTATGTGGATGATTCCTTGTTTTCAGAGGGGGATCCTCAATCCTGCTTGCCCCATCTACTGCACCAGCTGGAGGAGTTTGGAGTTCTAGCAGGATATAAGTGTCAGTGGCTCAGTAGGTAGCACACTCGCCTCTGAGGCCGGGAGATCAGAGGGCTGTGGGTTCAGTTTCCACATCTGGCACTTGGGTTAATATCCCAGTACTGACACTGTAGTGCAGCATGAGAGGGGTGCTGCACTTCTGAGGTGCTGTCTTTCGGATGAGACGTTAAACCGAGGTCCCATTTACCTGGATTGGTGGTAGTTCAGGTGGATGTTAAAGATCCCATGGCACTTATCGAAAAGAGTAGGGGAAAGTTTTATTGAAACAAGAAATCGTGTGAGATACAGTTTGACATAATGCATAACAACATATACAGAAAAGAAAAGTAACATAAAAGCAAAGTACTAGGCAATGAAAGCTACACCTAAAAAGAAAAAAACATAACAAAAGGCTTCAAGTAGGAGTCATCAAGTCACGGCCGAATCCGAATCAGTAATCCAGGGAAGGGCATTCCATAAGGCAAGCAAACCTGAAGCTGAGTGCAATGTTTGTTCATACTCATATATGGCTTTCAAGTCTTTCACGATCTTCCGTTCAAGTTCCAAAAAGGTGCAGTCCTTCTGCTGTAGGGTAAAATGACATCGAGCCATCCAAATATTCCACTTGATCACTACTAGAATAAGATTGAGAGTGTCCGTATGCCATAAAGACCATTGAGGAGAAAAAAACACCATACATTAATGTTTGAAAAAGAGACAGTCTGGAATATAGGAGAGGCCCATTTGTTAACCAAAAAGGCCCACCAATGTTGGATAAATGAACATTCAAAAAATAAATGAGATAATGTTTCTTGTACTGCATTACACAGTGGTCTAGAACATAACCTGTCCTGAAGCTGCTTGTGTTTGTGGTTGGCTTTAACATTAATCTGTTCATGGCACGACAACCAATGAAAATCCCACATATGTGAGGGAATTCTTTTGCACTGTAACAAAAAGAGAAGGGAGGAAAGATGTTGAACCAGACATTTAGCAAAAGGAGGTTGAGTGTTACACACAGATGCAAGAAGCAATTTATAAAGAGTTTTATGTGTGTGAGCAATGAGTAACTGAGGCGTCACTCGCCATTGCTTTAGACGAAAAAACATGTGTTTCACATACAAAGGTGTGCCACATGGAAGACGAAGCATACGTAAGGAGTTGTGTTCCCACTGGTGGAACCAGACCCCACAAGAGTCGTAGAACCACATTTCCCAGCCCTTCTGAGTATTAATCAGAAGCGGTTGGAGACTGGCTATAAGAAAAACACTAGAGTAAAATAACAAGGGGTTAATCATACCCACACCACCCTCTTTTATGGGTAAATACGTAACATTACGTTTGATCGGGTTCAGTCTGCTACCCCACAATGCCTGAAAAAACAAACTGAAAACTGCAGTTTCCAGACACTTTGGGATAGGGAATACATAGCTCAAATAAAGAAATAGAGGCAATAAAAAGGTCTTAATCAAGTATACTCTTTTCTTCTTCCCAATAGTTCCCCTATACCAGGAGGCAACTGTCAGTTTCCCCTGACGTAGTTTCAAATCCCAATTATAAATATCAGGGTCGCAAATTCCGAAATGGACGCCTAAAATACGAATAGACCCGTCTGCCAAATGTAGAGGGCCAATACATGGCATCGGGGCCACTATGGATCCCAACCGGATACCCATGCTCTTTTCAAAGTTCAGACAAGCTCCTGAGAAACTTCCAAACAATGAAAATTCTTGTAGTGAAGTCTCCACCGAGGCTAGATCAGCCAGAAGGAGGCACATATCATCAGCATATGCAATGGCTTTATATGGTGCCAACATCTCAGCACAAGAAATGGCTTGAATACTGAGGTGAGCATTCAGTCTGCGAAGCAGAACATCTAAAAATAGGACATATAATAGAGGGCTCACAGGGCAGCCCTGGCGGACACCTCATTTAACAGGAATCAAGGGTCCGACCCAACCATTCACAACCGGAACCACCGTGGCCGTTCTGTAGAACTTTTGTATCCATTTGATCATGGTATCCGGTATATGTAAGAAACGTAATGCATTCCACAAAAAAGCATGATTAACCGAGTCAAATGCTGCCTTCTGATCTACCGAAACAATAATACCAGAGGACTTCCCTGCAAATCCATGGGAAAACAGTTCCCGAAGGAGAATCAGATGATCCGATATCCATCTGGTAGGTATGGAACAGGACTGGGCCGGGTGCAGGACAAATTCCGCAATCCCAGATAATCGTTTTGCAATAATTTTCATCAATAACTTAAAATCCGTATTAAGCATGCAAAGAGGGCGCCAATTCTCCAAAAGGTGAATATCACCTTTTTGTTTATAGACATAAATTAATGTACCCTTGGTAAGTCCAGAGGTACAGTTTCACAATTGAGCAGGGCATTAAATACAACCGTCAGTTCCGTGAGGAAATGGTCATGTAATACTTTATACAAAGCAGCGGAGACCGTCCGGACCGGAGTTTTATGCAAAAGTAAGGAAGAAATTGCCAGACAACTCTGTCTCTGACAGGCGCACAGGCTATAGTTACACTCTGTGCGAAGGAGGCGGAATATCTAAATCATGGTACAAAAGTGCTGGATCTTCCGACATTCAGAAAGTGGGGAAAATAAAGCAGTCGTGTGGTCCGTCAAAATTTGCTGAATATCAGGCGTGTAGTGCAAAGTGTTCCGTCAGAATTGGCAAGACACAACACAGTTCTCTGAGACACTTGTCACGGTGGACTCAAAGGGCACACCTCGACCCGAGGACCTGACATATGGAACTTGTGTTGATGGTACAGTTGGTGAGATTGTCTAGATAGAAAGCTCAACATGTCTTTCCGGACGGAATGGATTTGGGAGGACAAATCCTGTCCTGTCACATGTGCTATTGAAAACAATGACTGTAGGTGTGTCCGTCTCTGTAAATAATCCAAATAATCAGTCCTACACTTCTGTCGACTATAAGTTTTCAGATAAACAATTAAGGTGTGTTTCGTGTCTATCCACCAACAGATGGGGACATCATAAAGAATAAACACAGACTTACGAGCAGAAATAAAAGACAAGAGGAAACCCTGGAACATCACATCCTGCAATAAAGAAGTATTAAACTTCCAAAATCCAGGTCCTTTGCTAAAAGGGTCCATCGGTCCAACACCAATTGATAGTATTTTATGATCAGAAAAGACAACTGCCCGTACCTGAGCTGAACTAACTGGTACTGTGCGTGATAAAAAAACAAAATCAATACGTGTCACCAGCTTTCCTTTTTGAAAAGTGGGAATATGTAAATTTGTGAAAGAAAGGTAAGCATCAGTCAAATGTGCAGTCCGAATCAGGTTATCCAATTCATGGGTGTCACAAAAGATCTTTTTAGTGGTGGCAAACGAACTCTTATCAAGTAAACTAAGACCACAGTTAAAATCACCCGAAAATATTACTTGGAAAGAAGTATGCAAGTAGGGGCGAATCAAAGAAAGCAAGGCAATGCGAGCAGATTTAACCTGGGGGGCATAAATGTTAATAGCACGGTACGGGCAGTTACCTATAACAAAATCCAAAACAAGAGCTCTGCCAGGAGCCAAATCAAACAATTTCAATAAACGGAATCCTGGAAGGGAGACCAATATGCCCAGGCCTGAACAGGAATCCTGTCCTATGGACCAGAATGAAGGGCCCAAAAGCCAGTCCTGCTTTGCTGGTCTAACTTCTTGCACTGAGTGGAGTCTGGTGTCCTGCAAGAACAAAATACCTAACGGTAAGAAACAAAGAAAGGAAAACACTATTCTACACTTCTCCACTCATTTCAAACTATTGACATTAACAGTGTGGCAAACAAAGAGCGCCATAGTACCAGGTATACAATGTGAGCTTAACCTCAAGACTTTCGTTTCCCAACTACATTCTTACCTTTAAGTCTGACCTTAGCCTTACGTTTCTGCGATAGTCCAGAGCCCAGTTGGAGTTCTGAGTCAGTGGAGCCATCAGGGAGCGAGGATGCAATAGAAGAAGAGTAGGATTCACCACCTGCATCTTCTGAAGTCATCTGAAGAATCTCATAGGTATTAGACAGGGCAATTGGTGGGATGTCACGGCAGTATAGAAGGTGAGGAGCACGAGGACCTGTCCTTAGTGATCTTCGTCGTGCAACAGTAGCAAACTCACTGGGAGGTGGCATAACACTCGGACCAGGGTGTGATCCAGCTCACTTCTATCGTCATGGCCAGTGGCGTAGAGGGGTTCTACAGTAAGCGGGGTCCAGTTTCTACCACTGCCAAAGGGGTAGCAACCTGGGGGCATAGGTACAGGATCAGACAGGGCAGGATCTACCACAACCATAATGGGAGCAGCAGTAGTAGTAAGCAGTCGTGCCTTTTGTGCCTGCGTTATCACAAAGCGTTGGTCTACTCCGCCATCATGATTTGCCTTAGCATGGGCAGACCAGGGACAGGATTGGAACATATGCCCTACCTCCTCACAAAGATTACACTTGCTAACATTCTGGCATCGGATCCCCACATGTCCCAATACCCCACAATTGTTGCATCTCATGGTATCACAGACATTACTTAGGTGCGAGGGATTCCCACATCTATAACAAGCCTTAGGCTGTCCCAGGTAAAACAGCACCCCTCGATCACGACCTAGAAAAAAAGAGTTAGGCAAATGGATTGATCCGTTGTCATTGGTGCGTAACAGTACTTTAAACTTCCATCCTCCTGTCCAAATATTTTCAGTGTCCAGGATAGCCTCAGGGTGGCCCTGTACCGTACAACGTTGCCCCAGCCAGTACACGATATCCGACACATCAACCTCTTCATTCCGGAACATCACCGTAATTGTCTTAAAAGTAGGTTTGAAAGGGGAATGGCCTGAAAGGAAGTCCATAAAGCAGTGGATTCAATGCATGGTATCTAGTCCAAAAACGGTCTAACCCACGAGACGTCTGAAAGCTGACATCAAACGTGGATTCCCCGGAGACATGAATAAGGGCGTAAATCTCATGAGCAAAGAATTTAAGAGAGTCTTTCAACAGTGTCCTGGCTACACAGACCCGGTCAGGGGGGGTCTGGTAGTCCACCTCTATAAACCAATCGGACTGCATTATGTCTCTTAGCTGCCAAGACTGGAGAGTGAAACAAGGATGAAAAAGAACAAGTATTCCTTACCTGTTCAGGGGGTGGCTTACTTGGAACAGCAAAATCCTGAACAGTCCCCTTTAAACTGCGAGGAGGAGGAGAGATATGCGGCTCAGATCCTTGCGGGAGGGCCAGTATAGGGTTCTGGGTGAGCGCTAGCTCCATTGGTACGCTCAACGGGTCTGGGGAGCTGCAGGCAGCAGACAGATTCTGTGATGGTTCCAGAAAGTCGCCGGGATGGGGGGACCGAATAGGGGACGGACCGGAAACCCACTGTTCCTGTCCGGGTTCCTGAATCCAGCCAGCACCCCGTAATGCTTCCTCCACCGATCAGGTAGGCTCTCCGGGAGAACAACGTTATGTGCATGCGATGGTGGGAGGGTTTGGTTCCCAGAGGGATGTCAAAATAACAGAATGTTCAGTGACACAGGCATCAGTCAGCATCAACTGAGAAGAGCGATCCTCCAAAGGCATAGGCAGTGCAAGTATAGAGCCAGGTAAGGCCTCCAGAGGAAAAGCAAATAGGTCCCCCTTTCCACTTACAGAAGAAGAGGCAGTAGAACAGGCAGCTTGAGCAGTAGTGGGACAAACAGAGAGTGAGTCAACTTTCAAAGCACAGGCAAGAAAAGAACCACATCGTGCTGTGTCTACCAGACGCTGTTCAATATCCTTCTCAGGCAACGCACCTGCAGTAGTAGGGAGAGCCTGTTCAACTGTCGTAGAAACATCCTGGGTAACCAGACTATCTGGTAGGGACAGGTCCAAAAGAGCTGCATCTCGAGAAATAGGTGCGTCCTGCAGGAGAACAGCAGCAGCAGTAAAGCCATTCACAGACACTGAATTGTCCAACACGGTCTCCAAACAACCAGAGACAGGAGTCAAGACCTAGTCTCCTGTCTCTCCAGCCACCTCCACAGCAGGTAGAGGAGGGTCCACATCTTGGACAGAGTATTCCTCTGTCAGAGTAGGGAATTTCCTGGTGTCCTGGCCAAATTTCCCTCATTCACTAAAAAAATAGTACCAACAGCTTAATCTGCCAGTTGGCATTTATCTGTATCCCCCTCCCCCGGGACGTGCCTGAAAATAGGCAGGATTTGTCTAGTGCACTTATCTGGTCAACAAAAGCTAAATAAATAAGATTAATTATAACAAATCAGAGGTGATGGTACTAAGTGGAACTCCCCCCATGATTTTTAAAAGTTTTTTTTCTCCTCACTTTAGTGAAGGGAAATGCCTTTCACTACTTGGCAATCCTTGTTTCTAAAGACATCTCCGAACTATATAAAAATGACTACCTTAAAATCCTAGATATTCTTCAGGTGGATATAGCCCAGCGGAAACTCCTGCCTCTCACACTTTATGGTAAGACACAAGTTATTAAGATGAACGCTCTCCCCACCTCCTATTTCTATTCCAAACCTTCCCCATCCCAGTGAGTAAAACCTACTGGAATATCCTTCACAAAGCAGTGCATATGTTTATCTGGTCCAGGAAATGTCCCCAACTGTCCATTTATATCCTGCAGGCCCCAAGGTAACTAGGTGGGCTTGCTGTCTGTAATTTTCCCCTCTTTTAGCTGCACAGGTAGCTCAACTTTGCACCTGGGCCAAGAGGCGGGAGAGTTCTGGCTGGTATCAAACTGAAGCTGCCTCATTTTAGAGGCTGGACCCTGTGGACCCTCCCACTTGTGTGATCCTTACGTATCTGGTCAAGATTAAACAACCCTTGATCAGGCATTCCTTCGCATATTGCTAAGGTTCTGAAAATTAACACATACCCAATGCACTTGGCCTACTCTTCAATATGGCACAATGACAGCTTTCTCCCTAAACTTGAACCAGGATTTGCGCTACTAGGAAGCGAAGGGTCTTACTGCATTTAAACAATGCACAGATGAATATGGTTGCCTTCCTTTCAATAGACTTCAAACCTTATATTCTGTCCGCTGGGAAGATCATTTCCACTTTTACAAGTCTGCCACTTTATATTAACCGTAAAACTGCTACCAGGGTTCAGCAAGCACTCACAGACCTGGAGGACTTTTTCTATATAATAATATTATGTTGTCAGTTACAATTACTACCTGACAGAGCACTACAAAATTCTATCAAATCGAGTCACCCTACCCTGGACATGATTAGACTTAACTAGGAACAGGAATCGGGCCATGTAATGTCTCCACAAGGATGGTCACAATATCTAAAATTCAGTTGGAAGTTATAGCCTCCCCATTTGGTGGAATGTAATTGGAAGTTGCTTGACAAGGTTCTTTTGAACACCCGTAATCACCAAACACTTCAACCCCAGTTACTCAGACACATGCTGGCGAATCATGGGGAATACTGGGTACTCATTTTCACATTTTCTGGGACTGCCCTGTGATTCAGTGATTCTAGGCTCTGGTCCATAGGGTGATCCTTAAATTTACAGGTATAGCTGTCTCCTTTTCATTTAGGAGATTGGTCCTGGGATTCCCAGCCTTATTAGCTTGCCCCAGTGCCATTCGCTTGACTAGGCCAAATTATGAGGGTGGCAGCTTAAAATGTATAACATCAAACTGGCTCTCCAACACCCCCCTCATTCGGACAATGGCAGAAAAACCTCTGAGAGATTAAACAAATGGAGTTTATTACAAGTACCCTATACTTAACAAGGGAGAAATCTGAAACCATTTGGCAACCATGGAAGATGGCAGAGGTAGCAACTAACACATCGTAAACATAGCCCTGCTCTCATTATCGAGACTTTGCCTGTGGGTTCAGACACAAACACCCGGTCGGCCACAAATGTGGTGGGAGGAGAGGGGGGAGATCGCACCACACCACTTTATGTTATTTTTTGGACTGTTTAAGATAGAATTTTGTATCTCTCTGTTGTTCCTAACTGTAGTATGGATTTGGTGCTCTGCATGTAGTATTAAAAGCCTAGAGGGTCCTATTGTAAGTTATAAGCCTCCACCGCTCCTAATTTTGTATCTATGAACCCTCTCATTGTGATATACAAAGAACTTCTGTTGGGTTGGGAACTGATTTTACATGGACTCTCTTATTTGAAGGATTCAATGCCATAAAGCAGTAAACTGCAACAAACATGTCTTACCCCATAACTTCGGTTATATTCCAGAATGTCATGTTAACATTGCGTATTGTTTCTCTTTTTAATTTTCTTGGACAAAATTGTGTCTTTTAATTTGGCCTAACTGAATAACATTATGTAGTGGATAAGTGGCTGTAAACTATATTGCACAAATAAACCAATTCATGAGTTAATAAAATAATAAGAAGCCTTGCCCATGTGTGTTACTATAGCAATGGACACAGTTTTGGAACCAGTAGCTTACACTGTGGAAGCTGTACTGCTGTTTTCACTCAATCTTCTTCAGATTACAATGTTTTGTTACTCTGTGGGCCTATACATAGGCCAAATAAAATATCTGAAGGCAATGTTTGCCAGTGTGTACAACACTCATTCATGTCATAATAACAAGCCTTGTCCATGCGTGGCCCTATCCCAATGGACACAGTTTTTTGAACCAGTAGCCTACACTGTGAGATGCTGAACTGGTATTTTGTGGGCCTACAGAGGCCATATATAAGCCATTTTATTTAGAACATTGCTGGCCATGTGCTCTATGTTTGTGTACTAGCTTTGTCCATGTTTGGCATTGACTGAAAGGGCAGAATATTTGGAACACAGAGCCTTCAATGTGGGCCACTGCATCATCCCACTGTATATGGTGCTTCAGCGGCCCAGTACATTATGTTATTTGATTTTACCCCCATTTCTTAATGCTTTTTAATGGTTGAACCAGCGCAACCTACAGTAGTTTTGCCAATCAAAGAACTTTGGCAAACTTTACCTCGTTAAACATTCAAAGTTCACATGATCCAACTTTGAGAGGTCTGCACAGCCCCACATTCAGAGACAAAAAGGAAACACTGAAATCCAGGGAAGTACACTGCAAACAGAAAGAAAACAGTGAACCATGACGAAGGACATTGGTAGGGGGGAGGAAGAGGGAGGAAAACACTAAGGAAGACCTCGCAAAGGATATTAGGAGACTGGAAACACTGAAGCCCAGGTATGGACTCCAGGAAACCGAAAGGCAGAGCTGTGTCCTGCTGAATGATCAAGAAAGACTACTTCAGCTTCTGTAGTTGGGGAGGCTGTGGCAGCCATCTTAAAATACTGGCTAATAACCTCTAAGTGAAAAATTTGTAGCTTCATCATCCTCATGTTTCTCAAATGAACTGCAGTCTCAGTAGGAGTGTCTGATTGCAAAATTTTATTGAAAGAAGTTCACTGAGAAGCAGGGGACTGTTCAGCTGAAAGAAGCCAGTATTGGATGAATGCACAACTCCAAAGATCCTTGAGAGTACTGGTAACAGACTGCTGACAACTGTTGACCACAGACTTAATCACTGCATTGCAAAGCTTCTTTAGACATGTGGAAATCCACAAAAATTAACACTGCCCCCTTTTTTTGTTATTCTGGTCATGAAACAGAGCTGGGAAAATACAAACAGAATGAACCACTTCTGTTGTATGCTGGTTTCCCACAGTATCTGGGCAATTTGAATACTTAGTTCTGTTGGCTCTCTCTAGGGAACTCTGTGGGTTACCATATTGCTTATGATTCATGTCTATAGGATCCATAAAGTGTCAAATCGGCAGAAATAACTGACTGTCCCCATGAGCTGTCAATGAGTTTTGTAGACCTGTAATTTCTTTAATTAAAAGAAGATGAGGTAGGATTTATACAAATCTTCTACTCCAGAAGACTGAAGCTCTGAGTTTGAGCTCAGTCTTGTGATTGATGTAACTTTTGTAAAATATCAGAGGGGAGGGACTATGTGTGATCTTGCTGAATGAGCTCTCAGTCATTTGAAATGGAAGATGTTTATTTTTTATTTCTTTCTAGTTTGTCCCCATTCCCCCTATTCACCACTCCAATGACCAAAGCCATCATGGTTGACCCTTCCTTTGGGAGGGAGGGAAGGTGTCTGCCATCACTGTTAACCCCATTGCTGCTCAACGTTTGGCAAGGGTGTGTGAATGCCAGCAAAGCTGAGCACCACTCCATCACTCCCAAGTGACTGAGTACTTCATTGCTGTGATTGGCTTGCACCCAGATCCCAGCCCTACTCCATTCCTCCCATAAGGCAGAGTGCTTTCATTCTGCAATAGGCTCACTTGCAGATCCCAACCCACTCCATCCCTCTCTGAATGCTGACTGTTTCACTGCTGTGATGTGCTTGCACCCCAAACCCAATCCCAGTACATCCCTCCATGAATGCTGAGTGCTTTACTACTGCAATGAGCCCTCACCCAGAATCCAGCCCCACTTCATCCCTCACTGAATGCCTAGTGCAATACTATTGTAATGGGCTTGTACCCAGATCACAACCACATTTCCTCCCTCCCTATAGGCTGAGCTCTTTACTGCTGCAATGGGCTCACACCCAGAACCAGCACCCTCCATTCCTCCCTAAAGATAGAGTTCTTTACTGCTGCAATGGCCTCGCACCCAGATCACAGCCTCATTCCACCCCTTCCTAAAAGCTAAGGGCTTTACTACTGTTGAGGGCTCACACACAGATCACAGCCTCATTCCATCCCTTCCTAAAAGCTGAGGTCTTTACTACTGTTGAGGGCTCACACACAGATCACAGCCTCATTCTATCCCTTCCTAAAAGCTGAGGTCTTTACTACTGTTGTGGGCTCACACCCAGATCACAGCCTCATTCCATCCCTTCCTAAAAGCTGAGGGCTTTACTACTGTTGTGGACTCACACCCAGATTACAGCCTCATTCCATCCCTTCCTAAAAGCTGAGGGCTTTACTACTGTTGAGGGCTCACACCCAGATACACAGCCTCATTCCATCCCTTCCTAAAAGCAAAGGGCTTTACTACTATTGTGGGCTCACATCCAGATCACAGCCTCACTCCATCCCTTCCTAAAATCTGAGGGCTTCACTACTGTTATAGGCTCACATCCAGATCCCAGCCTCACTCCATCCCTTCCTAAAATCAGAGGGATTTACTACTGTTATAGGCTCACACCCAGATCCCAATCTCACTCCATCCCTTTCCTAAAATCTGAGGGCTTTACTACTGTTATAGGCTCACACCCAGATCACAGCCTCATTCCATCCCTTCCTAAAAGCTGAGGGCTTTACTACTGTTGTGGGCTCACACCCAGATCACAGCCTCACTCCATCCCTTCCTCAAAGCCGAGGGCTTTACTACTGTTATAGGCCCACACCCAGATCACAGCCTCATTCCATCCCTTCCTAAAAGCCGAGGGCTTTACTCCTGTTATAGGCTCACACCCAGATCCCAGCCTCATCCCATCCCTTCGTAAAAGCTGAGGGCTTTACTACTGTTGTGGGCTCGCACCCAGAACCCAGCCTCACTCCATCCCTTCCTAAAAGCCGAGGGCTTTACTACTGTTGTGGGCTCACACCCACATCACAGCCTCACTCCATTCCTTCCTAAAATCTGAGGACTTTACTCCTGTTATAGGCTCACACCCAGATCACAGCCTCATCCCATCCCTTCCTAAAAGCTGAGGGCTTTACTACTATTGTGGACCCGCACCCAGATCACAGCCTCACTCCATCCCTTCCTAAAAAGCTGAGGGCTTTACTACTGTTATGGCTCACACCCAGATCACAGCCTCACTCCATCCCTTCCTAAAAGCTGAGGGCTTTACTACTGTTATGGGCTTGCATCCAGATCTCTGCCTCACTCCATTCCTCACTAAATGCGGAGTGCTTTACTGCTGCTATGGACTCTCACCCAGATCCCAGACCCACTTCATCCCTCTCTAAAAGCTGAGGGCTTTACTGTTGCAATGGGTTTGCACCCTGGTTTCAGCCCCACTCCATCCCTCCTTGAATACTGAGTGCTTTACTACTGCTATGGACTCACACCCAGATCTCAGACCCACTTCATCCCTCTCTAAAAGCTGAAGGCACTACTGTTACAATGGGTTTGCATCCAGATTTCATCCCCACTCTATCCCTCCTTGAATGCTGAGTTCTTTACTGCTGTAATGGACTTACGCCCAGATCCCTGCCCCAGTCTATTCCTCCTTGAATGCTGAGAGCTTTACTGCTGTACTGGGCTTACATCCAAATCTCTGTCCTAATCTATTTCTTCCTGAATGCTGGGTGCTTTACTGCTGTAATGGACTTACGCCCAGATCCCTGCCCCAGTCTATTCCTCCTTGAATGCTGAGAGCTTTACTGCTGTACTGGGCTTACATCCAAATCTCTGTCCTAATCTATTTCTCCCTGAATGCTGGGTGCTTTACTGCTGTAATGGTCTTACACCCAGATCCCTGCCCCAGTCTATTCCTCCTTGAATGCTGAATGCTTTATTGCTGCTATGGGCTCAAACCCAGAACCCAGCCTCACTTCATCCCTCCCAAAGCTGAGCGTTTACTGCTGCATGGATTTATATCCAGATCCCAGCTCCACTCCATCCATCACTAAAGGCTGAGTGTCACATTGCTGCAATGGGCTTACACCCAGACCCCAGACCCACTGAATCCCTTCCTGAATGCTAAATTATTTACTGCTGCAATGGACTTACACCTAGATCCCAGGCCCACTGCATCCCTCTCTAAAAGGTAACTGCTTTACTGCTGTAATGTGCTTGTACCCAGATCCCTGCCCCATTCGATCCCTATATAACCCTCCCCCCAAATGGTGGGGACTTCCCTGACTTTCTTTTGCCGGGACTTGTCTATTTTGACAGCAGAGACTAAAACCAGGGCATTAATGGGTTAAGGTCTCTGCACTATTGAAAACCGGAGATACTGTACTTAATCAGTTTACTGACATCCCTAGCTAGCACCAATGGGTAATGAATTTGACACTCTGAGAAAACATAGGGATTTACTATCTTAGGAGAAATTCCACTTAGGTGGTTTTAATTAAAACAATACATGCTTTCTGTATGCTTTGTTTGGAAAATTACATCATACTCCTTGGTCACGTGCTTTTCTGTGCTAGGAGGGCAGTAGGGAGATGCAGGGGAGATGAGCTGTTAAGCCTGATCAAGCGGACAAGGAGGAGAGAGCTGGGAGAACTGACCCAAGCTATGAGAAGAAGCTTGCCAGGGCTTTCACAGTTACTTGGTTGGGAAAATTTCAAAGTTTTACAACCTTTAAAGTACAGAACCTGAACTGTGTTGCTGATTGTATCAGAGGGACATCTTGGGAGAAAGAAACAGTTCCAGGGTTTTCCTGTGGAAGGAGACAGATGCTTGCTGAGCCAGTAAGTGTGTACTAGCTGCAAGCCTGGGAGCACCAGAAACTGTAAGAAGCAGAATTTGTCAATGTTGAATGTTGGCTGCTTGTTAAACATTTTCATTTTGCAATTCTGAAATCTCCCTTTCAGAAAAATCCACTGTTTTGTATCCATGCCTATAAAGCTGTCAGCTATTTTTCTTTTATCCTTATTTGAATGTGTTCCTCCCCCTTAGTCTTGGAAGTGTTATGTTTGGAAGTTAGTATACAACCCTTGCCTAGGAAGTCCTGCATCTTTGGTTGGTAGGGGGCTCAGTGTCGATGCCAGGCTGTCCCAGGTGCAGCCACCTACGGTAAGTGGTACATTATGGTAACTGGCCATGCAGCTGGGAAAGTGCAGTGAGATGGCAGCTGGGAGCTATTTGTAGAACATGACCACAGTGGGCAGGGAAGCAGGCAAAGCTGAGTGGAAGGGTGCTGAGAGAGAGCTCAGTCCATAGGTCGCATTGCCATAATGACCAGAAGGAGTAGAGCAAGGGAAGGAATGAGTCACCTGTGGCAGACCTGCAGCAGCATCGCAGACAGCATGGGGCAATGAACAAGACACGGAGATTAATAAAAAAGCCACAAATGCCAAGGAGAATCCTCTTCTGCCAGGACTTACTGTCCAGTCCGACTGCCATTCCCTGAGGTAAAGTGCACTCTTCGGCTCCTCTCTTCTTCGTCGCTGCATGTCTTGGGCATTGTTCATCAAAGAATTTGGTTGAAAGCCAATCTGCTGGGAGGGCTGAATGGTTATGCAAATCAAAGAGCCGAAGCCCTCTCAGATTAGAGCACCTTCAGTCCTTTGAAGTGCATGACCATTAAGCCCACCCAGCAGAAAGTTTCATCAGGACCACGACAGCAGTCCATGAAGAAATGCAGAATGACTGCTGTCTCACAGGTATGCAGACATAGTAGTGTGGTAAAGGATTGTCTGGGTAACTTGAATTGCTGAGTGCTACAGTAACCTTGTTTTCTCTGAGGTGTTAAGCACTGTAAAACTTAATAATCTTGTGGTGTTTGTACCCTACTTACCCACAGTGGTGACTCGTGTTTGTTACATGGGTAAGAAACACGTAGTTGGAGTGGTCAGAATTAATCCACTGCAAACTTTACATGCTACATAAAATTAACAGTGAGGATGAAGTCACAGTGCGGGATGAATGGTACACATTACTATTACAGAAACTGTTCAGTGCAGGTCACTGTTGCATGTCCGTTGTCTATGTTCCAAGTGACAGGTACCACGCCTTCTGCTGGTTCCTGATTGGCAAAATGGCCACACACACTAAAGTTGTTTCTGTCAAGTTTTTTGCATCATCCTCACAGTGATAACAATGGTCCTATTGCTGACCTACACTAAAGTTCTTTCTGTCATTTTGAACAGTCTGCTGTCAGTGTCCTGATTCCAGTTTCATCATCCCTCATTGATTCATCTTTGTAACATGGCTAAGAAAAAGGTAGTCGGAGCTTTCCTGAACCCTTTTTCTTAGCCATGTTACAAGCTGTCTTGTAAAACCCTTCCAAAGTTAAAGTTGTGCTTTTGTACTGCATGTGCAGTTTTGTCAGGGGTTCACAATTGGGCTGTGTGTAGGGGGGTGTATGGTAGGACACAGAGTGGGTTTCATCAGAGAAGGAGTCTGGAACCATTGCCATTGCAGTTTGTATGCAAATTTCTCTGGTGGCACTGCTGGAGAAGCCCTTCCTAATGCTCAGTTCTTATATGGGCAATGATGTCACAGGCTTTCATTGCCTCTCCATAAATACTTAGAGCAACAGACTGACTGAGGGACGGGACGGCCCTTGACATGTCCTCTGAGGGCTTTGAGAAGCTGCATGACCAGTAATGGGCACTGTTTGAGAGCTCAGTCCTGTGCCCAGACAGGCAGGGAGATGTTATGGGTTTTAAGGAGTTTGTCTGTGAGAAGGGAATGTCATAAAGCCAATCATCTGTTTAATGATGCAATCTTACTACTTTTTTTCTCCACTCAAATAACTAAAACAGAGGGTTTCCACTTTCACTTTTTTGCAGTCCCTAATATAGCTGAGTCGCCCAGAGTCTAGGTTGGTACCCACAGTCTTGGCAACACAGACTAGCATGAAATTACTCTTATACCTTCAGAGGAATGCACAGCTTTTATGAAAAATTAAGAACTGTGTCAGGTCACTGATAAGTTCCCTTTGTTGTGCTCACTGCTTTGCTGGGCTTTCACTGCCTCTCCATAAATATTTAAAGTGAGAGACTGACTGAAGTAGGACAGGATGGCCCTTGCCATGTCTTCTGAGGGCTTTGAGAAGCTGCACGACCAGTAATGGGTGCTGTTTAAGGAGCTCAGTCCTGGTCCCAGACAGGCAGGAGATGTTATGGTGGTAAGGAATCTGTCAGCAAGAATGGGAATGTGAGAAGGAGAATGTCAAAAGCTGATCAACTGTTTGCTGCCCGGCATTATGCAAATGAAATGGACAAAGTGCTCTTATTGAAGCTCTTCATTTGTTTCAACTACACAAAGTTTCCATATAAACTGTGAACCACAGTCATAGTTAGCTTGCATGATCATTGGTCTGTCAAGGACAAGCCCAACACAACTTGATCTGCATTGGGCTACTCAGTGGCACACCTCTGCAATGCCGCTCTCCGTAGTAAAATGTTTCTTGCAGAAGTACAAGCAATGTAAAAAGGAGTTCAGTTTGTCTTTAAACACTGAAGTAAGATTCCCTGGAAGTTTTCAATAGCTATATATATATATATATATAGGTATATATTATATTATAGGGCCGCGGTCCTGTTATTTAGGGTTGAGTAGGCACTTTAATGTTAAACCTCACATTTTGCAGGTTAATAACTTTGCAACTGTTCAACAGATTTGCACAAAAGTTGGTACGCATGGTGTGGCATGGTAGATCTCTTGATTTACCAAGCTACATTTTGGTCAGACATACAGTTTTTGTGCAGCAAAGCACCAAAAATGCACTTTTCACCAGTTTTGCGCAGTTCTTGTCCATGGTGCTGCACGCCACCATGTGGTCTGCCAGTCCGAAACATGGAACGTAGAAAGAGCTTGGGTCAAGGAACATATCACTCTTTGTTTGGTGAAAAAATATTAATCCATTCAAAAGTCACTAAAATTTGAAGGTCCCTTTATAACCCTATGAAAAATTTTATATGTATGATTTGTGAAAGAAAAATGGGGTTCTGGCTATCTGGTCTCTTGCGTCAAAGAATTTGTAGGCTTGTGGATGATAAATCTTGGTCATTGAAATTTATTGGCTGTGATGGCCACCATTTTGTTTTCAGTTTGCAGTTGGAAAAAAAACAAAAATCTCAGCCCATGGGTGACTTGTGAAGTAAATGAAGGATGGGTTTTGCTCAGGGGACTCTCCTCTATCGACCCATGCCTCTGGTTTCATTTAGTTATGTCAAAAAATAGAGTTTTAAACTTTTAAAATCTTAGGTCACGGCTCACTAACTATTTTCGGCTGCAAGCCTGCAAAATCTTTGACTGCGAGTTTGTTTTCGGCCGTGAGCTTAGTTCGCCAGGGTATGACCAGATAGCCAGGTTTTTCTGGACCAGATGTCCATGGGGAAGACCAGATGGCTAGAATTTGGGATGACTAGATGCCTTCGCGGCCGAATCCATCTTAGAAGTTAGTCGCAGCTGATTATTTTGCAGCCTCGCGGTCAAAGAATTTTTAAAGGTGTGAAAACTTTCAAATTAAATAACTCTTAAATGGTTTGGTCTTTTTACTTGAAATTTGAAGGGTGTTGAGGGGATGTCCTAGAGATGTGAATTATGCTGTTTAGGTGTTGGGAAATTAATCTGTTGTGGAGATATTAAATGACATACGTGATGTTTTTCCCATAGGATTATGAATGGTGCTATTGGCCTGAAATCTTTAGGGTAGGTAGGTAGCTCTAGTACCATGGATGTGCGTTTCCATGGTTCAGTGTGTAAAAATTAAAGAAGTCTATAATTATGACACTGTGAAATTTGAACAATTCATTTTTTCCACTTTAATAACCTTTGAACCGTTTAGTCGATTTGCCTGAAATTTGTAATGTGGAAGATTTATCACAGATCTTCGACTGTGAAAATTTTCATGGTGGTGGATATACAGTCATGGAATCATAGCGGTGCTCAAAAACTGGAAATCTTCTCCGTTATAGTCAATGGGAAAGTGTATATGTACATTGTGAAAACAATGGTGAGCACATTTTTGGGTGCTCAGGAAGATCCCATCATAACGTATAGGACAGTTCAAAAGGTATGCCAGATGTATATTGTTATGCAGTAATGGGCAACCTGGTGAGAGTGCAGGGCTCCACCAATACATGTGGTTTACTACTTATATTATGATGTTACGAGAAATGTGCAAGTTGGTTTGGGACCCACGCTCCCACCAGCAGTGAAGAATGCATTTCGGTGGCTTCTGATTGGGTTAAGTGCATGGGTCCAGGGCTGCACTGGTGCCCTTGAAGATTTCGTGAAAAAATCTTGCTCCATTCAAAAGTTATGCCATTTTTTGCCTCCCATTATAGTCAATGGAAAAATATATATGTGCATTGTGAAAACAATGGCGATCACATTTTTTAGTGCCAACAAGAATGCATTTGAGTGGCTTCAGATTGGTTTGTATGCATGGGTCCTGGGCTGCACTGGTGCCCTTTGAAGATTTTGTGAAAAATGTTGCTCCATTCAGAACTTATGCCATTTTTTGTCTCCCAGTATAGTCAATGGGAAAATATATATGTGCACTGTGAAAAGATTTGTTCCTGCAGCAACATTTCTGCACAACATTGTCCAGGGTGTTTCTTTCTCTGACACTCCATTGTACCAGTGTATTGTGCTCCTGTGCCCATATTTGCAGGGTGTCAAGTCCTGGTGCCACAGATGTGTGTTTTGTTGGTGTTTCCAATGCTTTTATCATGACATTTTCTTGCCATGAAAATGTAATATGATTGCAATAAAATTTTTTGATTGCAATCACATCCTCATTATCTCAGGAATGGTAAGGTCTTTTTACTTGACATTTGCAGGGTGTTGAGGACATGTCCTAGAGATGTAAATTATGCTGTTTAGGTGTTGGGAAATTAATTGATTGCAGAGCTATTCAGTGTGTTTGAACACATTTTTTTGCTGTGGCAACATTTTTGTTCCCACAGCAACATTTCTGCACAACATTGTCCCTGCTGTTTCTTCTCTGTCACTCCATTGTGCCACTGTATTGTGCTCCTGGGCCCATATTTGCAGGGTGCCAAGTCCTGGTGCCGCAGATGTGTGTTTTGCTGGTATTTTTAATGTTTTTATGGTGACCAGATGGCTGCTCACGGTCAAAGATTTTGTTAGGTCGAGCCTGAAGCTCGCGGTTGAAGATTTTCTCGTGAAAGAAGAATTTTTTAAAGGTTTAAAAACCTTACAATTGCATATCTCAGGAACGGTTTGGTCTTTTTGCTAGAAATTTGGAGGGTGTTGAGGGGATGTTCTAGAGATGTGAATTATCCTGTGTAAGTGTTAGGAAATTAATTTGTTGCAGAGCGATTGAATGATGTACTTGACATTTTCTCGTAGGATTATGGATTGTGCTATTGGCCTGACATTTTTAGGGTAGTAAGCCCTAATGCCTCAGATGTGCCTTTCAGTGGTTCTGTGTAACAATTAAAGAGGGTTATAGTTAAGCCACTGTGAAATTTGAAAATGTAATTTTTCCAACTTTTATAACTTTTGAACCGTTTGTGTGATTTGCTTGAAATTTAGGATGTAGAAAGATTCATCATAGCTCTGCTGCTGTAAAAATGTTCATGTCACTGGGATACATGGTCGCAGAATTGTAGTGCACTCAAAAAAGTGGAAAATCATCTAAGTTGCTTATATTATGGGCCCCACGCTCCCACTAGCAGTGAAGAATGCATTTCAATGCCTTCAGATTGGGTGTATGCATGGGTCCTGGGCTGCACTAGTGCCCTTTGAAGATTTCGTGAAACAATCTTGTTCTGTTCATGTATAGGAGAGCTCAAAAATTATGCCAAATGTCTATTGTTATGCAGTAATGGGCAATGTGGTGGGAGCATGGGTCTGAAGGGCCCCAAGCTCCCACCAATATATGCATCGTACTACTTATATTATGCTATTATGCAGAAATGGGCAAATTGGTGGGGCCCATGCAACTTTCTCAAAAAGTAAGAAAATGTATAGCAAAAACTACATTTAATGCATCATTTAGGGTTGAAGCACAAAAAGTCAGGAAATGAAACATTAGGGTTGAGGCCCTAACCCCCCCACACCTCGCACCGCCATCCTCCACAGACTGACATATGCCGGGCTGTGTCATTGGGGTCGAGAGGCCTAAATCTCACCCCATTCTCCTTTACTGTAGCATGTGAACCTGCTTACACTTGGAATGGGGTGAGATTTGGGCCTCTCAAACCTCAATGACACACCCCGGTGTCTGTCAGTCTGTGGAGGATGGTGGTGTGGGATGGAGGGTTTAGGGCCTCAACCCTAATGTTTCATTACCTGACTTTTTGTGCTTCAACCCTAAATGATGCATTAAATGTAGTTTTGTGCTATAAATATACATGTATGCTATAGTAGTAGTTCCCTTTCATAATATTCCTTATTCATAACAACTCTTTTGTCGCCATTATCTGCTTGCTTAATGCCAATCTTAAGATTTGTTAAAAATTGACTGAAATGCTTCCTGTTCACTGGTGGACAAATCTGATCTGTTAAAATTGCCAGACTCCTGAAACAGCTTGTCTAATTCACTAAGCACAAGGTTTTGAAAATTACCATAGCCGGTGGATGTGGAGGAGGATGATTAAAAAGTACATCTGGGTCTAAATGACAACTTTCTTCTTCTATTGATGTTAAAATTTTGTACGTTAGTCTGCATATTCAATTATGTTAATTATGTTATCTGTCAACACTGTACTCCAAAAACAATTCAGCATCTCCATTTTGCACCAAATTAGGCCCTTCTACATTTTTAGAGAACAGTTCCACCAAAGTCTGCACATTCTCCCAGTTTATATCTCCATTAATATCCATCAAATCACTGTAACCTATATTTGTTCTCTTTGAAAATAGTTTTTGAAAGCTAATTTCATTAATCATTTCCTAGTATCAACATAAATATTAAATAGATTGACTCTGGGTTGAGGAATAAAGGGCAATCCTTTCATTAAAGGATTTAAGTCACCTTGTGTTAATATATGGTCAGAGAGATTAACTACCAGCCAGTTCTCTGGTGAAGGCAGTGGCTGTGATTTGCAATTGCTGCACCTGCTTGTTTTTTCCCTTTTTTTTGTGCGCACTGGTGCATCTGTTTATCTCACAAGATTATGCTGCTGCAGTTGCTCCTGCACTGCTTTCTGAACTAAAAAAGTCACACTCCTCTCCTCTCATCTAATGCTTCAGACTGCTTAATATTTGTATGCGATTGTGATGAAGCAGGAGTAGATTCAGAGTAGAGATGCAGTGAATTTAAATTCCACCAGCGAAGTGAACGCGAAGTGGGCACTTTGTGTTGCCACTCTGCTACGTGAAGTGGGCAATGCAAAGTGCTCACTCCGCCTTGTCATTACCACTTCATGTTAAGGCAGAATGGCAGTGCAAAGTAAGGTGAAGTCATTGTTTTTAATGGACTTCGCGTTCCTCATTATGATTCTAAGTCATCCACTTGGTGTTTCAGATTTGGCAGCCCCCCACGCATCATATGGCTTACAGTACTGTAAGTCACATGCTTTTAGCTAGGCAGGAAGAAAGTGAGTCATACAAGCAGACACTTTTACTTTCTCCTGTGCAGATGGAGAGAGAGGAGTGTGTTTTTGACTGCTGATACTTTGAGATCAGAGTGAGGAGGAGATTTAAACTTTGATTTAGACCCAATAGCTTTTATAAAAGCTACATTTTTCTGTCTTTTCTGTACTCTTTTTACTTAATTTGTTCTTTCTGTAAATTTTAGTTTATTTTCTTACCTTTATAAGTAGTTAGTTGTTTGTGTGTGTCTGTGTGACTGTGTGTGTGTTGTGTGACAGTGTGAGTAGTGATTGCTCAGACTGAGGGGAGCTCAATGGGAGAGATGGACCAGAGTGAGGAATGTATGGGGCAGGGGCTGCTCTGTGAGAACGTGGTAGTGGTAAGCGTCGTACCATGCGCATGTGTGGAGGGCAATGGTGCCCATTCCTGTTGGACCACTCGAAACTTGTGAGTGTCCCCCCAGCCGGAAGCAGGACCAGCACCGCCTCCTGTCCTGACTCTGAGGCAGTTGAACCACCACCACCAAGTCCAGCACCAGGTTCTCTGGAGCAGGATGTGCCTGTTCCCCTGGGCCCAGGTGGGGATCCCATCCCTGTTCAGCACCATGGCCAGTCAGCTGCCAGTTCATCTGGCCATCCCCTGCCTGTGCCTGGTCCTCCCCGCACCTCCATTGTTTGGCAGTTTTTTGACTGTGTCGGGGGGACAGTAGTGTGGTCAAGTGCTGCCTATGTGAGGTGGAGGTGCATCGTGGCCCCTGGGGAACTCACCTGGGGACTGGGGGCCAGCACACCCATATGCTCAATCACAAGCAGTTGGAGTGGCAGGCTGCCACAGAATGGACCATGCCTGCACCTGCTGGCCATTCTGTGGCAGAGGGTGCAGCTGTGCATTGTGGCATCCCTAAGAAGAGTAGGGCCACAGCAGCACCTGCTGCTCCACCAGCACCCCCCCACCACCACCACCAGCAATTCAGACTGTAAAACGTGTGGACCCCAGAGAACTGCGTGTAACACAGGCTGACTTGGCAGTTCTCTGGAGTGCTGTTGAGGAGAACAATGAGGGGGTGAGTGCTATGGAGCAGTGGCTGGATTGCATAGAGGGACATCAGTTGCAAATTATGTCCATGCTGGAACTGTTGCTGGATCACCATAGGATCCCACCTTAGTTTTTATTTCCTCACATCGTGTGCCCTCCACACCTTCTTTGCTGTGTTATAAAGTGTATTTCTCCACCATCCCCAACCCCATATGTAATTATGCCCTTTTTTGTTGTCTTCCGTATGTGTGACACTTTGTATTCTGAGCAGTGCAAGTATACTGTGCTAAACTGCATGAGTGCAGTCAGTCTTCTTTCCAGTCTGTGTATGTACTGCAGACACTGTTCAACTCCCTGACTTAAAAACATTTATTAATGAGTACAATGGTGGGATGGTGAAGCCTGGAGAGATACTACAAAACAGGCTTACAATATATTCAAGTAACTAGTAAAAAACAATTAATGTTGTGATTCATGACGTGATCATAAATCGTGATTTGTGACTGCATTTGTGACCGTGAAGATGAAGAATGTAATTTGTATCACGAGTGACTCGTGATGATGGTCCTGACTCAAAAACGCATATTAATGAGTACAATGTTCATTCAGAATTATGCACCACACCTGTCCAGTACTCTGAATGGAAGCCAACGAAACAACTGTAACTTAAGTTAGAGATGGAGATTGGGCCCTAAAGAGATACAAATTCACAAACAGATTAAGATTGCACTGCACACTGAAGAGATGCAGATGCAAAGGCACAACACCTAACCAGTGCTCACCATCAGAAATAAAAATCTGGAAAAGAATACCTTGCCAGTTGGAGGCGGGCCGTGAGGGGGCAGTGTACTGCACTGCTGCAGTAACAGTCACTAGTACTAGTACCACTAAAGATACTACAAAGAAGTACAAAATTACACAGCTGCAGTGGATAGCAGGTTGACATTGCTGAAATTATGTGGCACAATAAAAGGTGTCTGATTTGATGACACGCATCACACACATGCTCTCACACACACTAAGTAATGCAGTAAATTGAAAACTTCAGTAATATCACCACATATTTTAAACAAACTAAAATTATGCACTGCTGCACCACAACAATCAGCAAAAAATGGCAAGACTTATTGAAAATATTAATGTGTGTATTAACACAGTTATACAAGAAAAATATCACCAACACAGAAAGCACTGTCTTTTCTCCAAGTTAATCTACCTACACCACAGATCGCGCCTCCCCAAAGCACACTTCCACTGTCTTTCAGTACACAGACTGAATGTTGTACATTAACATTCAAAATCACACACAAACAATAAGCGCTCGATGTTATGAGTACAGGAGGGTTTCCTATAATCGTACACAGTAATATTTTCAATAATTCTTGCCATTTTTTTGCTGATTGTTGTGGTGCAGCAGTGCATAATTTTAGTTTGTTTAAAATATGTGGTGATATTACTGAAGTTTTCAATTTGCTACGCATTACTTAGTGCGTGTGTGAGCATGTGTGAGATGCGTGTCATCAAATCAGACACCATTTACAGAAGAAAGGGTTCTGAAAGAACTCTTAAAACTGAAGGTGGACAAAGCAATGGGGCCTGATGGGATTCATCTCAGAATTCTAAAAGAACTAAGGGTAGAACTAATGACACCACTGACTACCCTCTTTAACAAATCATGGGAGGATGGGGTGGTACCCAAGGACTGAAGGAGGGCAGATGTGATTCCCCTTCACAAAAGTGGGAGCAAGGCACAAGCAGGAAACTACAGACCTGTTAGTTTAACCTCAGTGGTAGGGAAAATGATGGAATCACTTCTGAAGGAAAGAATTATCAAGTATCTAGAGGCCAGAGGGGCACAGGACCCAAGGCAGCATGGGTTCACAGTGGGAAGGTCATGCCAGACAAATCTGATAGATTTCTTTGACTGGGTGACCAAAGTAATAGATCAGGGAGGGGCTGTGGACATGGCCTACCTAGACTTTAGCAAGGCATTTGACACAGTCCCACACAAAAGATTAATACACAAGTTAGCCAGCCTGGGAGTGGGTCCCAAGATGACAGCCTGGGTAAAGAATTGGCTGGAGAATAGGACACAGAGAGTAATAGTAAATGGAGTCCACTCTGAAGAATGGGGGTTACTAGTGGGGTACCGCAGGGTTCAGTATTAGGACCGGTCCTCTTCAATGTCTTTATAAGAGACATTGCAGAGGGACTGGAAGGAAAAGTATGTCTCTTTGCAGATGACACAAAGGTCTGCAACAGTTGATGCAGAAGGTGGGGTGGAAAGGATGAGAAGGGACTTGACAAGGTTAGAGGAATGGTCAAATGTATGGCAGCTTAGATTCAATGCTAAGAAGTGCAAGGTAATGCACCTGGGACATAAAAACCCAGGGGAAGAGTACACAATGGGGGGTGACATACTAACAACAACAAAAATGGAAAGGGACCTGGGGGTAGTCATATCAGATGACCTAAAGGTGGGCAAGCAATGTGAGAGGGCAGCAAGGAGGGCTGGGGGATACTGGGATACATAGGAGAGGCATCACCAGTAGAAAACAGGAAGTTATTATCCTCTGTACAGACAGCTGGTGATACCCCATCTGGAGTACTAGTGCAGTTCTGAGACCAGTCTCACAAAGACATAGACAGGATGGAAGCTATCCAGAGGAGGGCAACTAAATGGTGCAGGGTATGCACTGGAAGACATATGAAGAGAGACTTAAGGAGCTTAATATGTATAGCCTTGAGGAAAGGAGGGAGAGGGGGGACATTATAGAAACTTTCAAGTACCTCAAGGGAATCAACAAAGTCCAAGAGGGTAGCATCTTTCAAAAAAGTGGTGTGCAAGAACAAAGGGCACAATTTGAAGATGGGGGCAGCTCAGAGGTAATTTAAGGAAGTATTTTTTACAGAGAGGTTGTGGATGTATGGAACGGCCTTCTGGAGAGGTTGTGGAGTCAAAACAGTGGTGGAATTCAAGCATGCATGGGACAGTCATAAGGCAATTCTAGGGGTGGGGTAGGAAGAAGTAGGCTGCTGGTTAACTAGGATCTGCAGCTTATACATTAGGTAGAATGGGCAGATTGGGTGTTTATTCCGTCCTCATCTGCCGTCAAATTCTATGTTTCTATGATGAACTAAAGTTTCAGAAAAAAAAATGACTCAAAAAGGCATTTTTAACAGCTTTTAGAAGGTTTGAATCACAGAGAGCTCTCAGAGCAGATTGTCTCCTACAGTTTCCTACACACACTACCCCAAACTGAGGCTGTGCAGAACAATCTAGAGCCCATGTGACCTGAAATTCCATGAATCACTGCAAAATTCGCCTTTGGAGCTTAAAAACAAGGCGAAGTGAGGTGAAGTACATTATTTTCAATGTACTTCACCTTAAGTAATTAATTAGTGGTTTGAGAGAGGTGGAATGACTTAAAGTCATTGTTTTCAATGGACTTGGCGTTGCCCATTATAATGCTGGCACTCCGTCAAGGTGGGAGCACTGCGGAATTTGCCTTCACTCCTGAATCACTTCATGAATGAATTGGGGCCACTTGCCCATCTCTAATTCAGAGGGCTTCACTTTCTACTTCTATTAATTGATCTTGAGCTCCCTCTTTTCACCTCTACTGTGTTACCTGGCATGTCTTTCCCATCTGAATACTTGATTGGAACTGTAGTCCTTTGTATCTCTTATGAATTTAGTTTATTTTAATATTCTTAAGTCTCCTTTTCATGATTTAATTTCTTCTGTAAGTTACTCTCTAAGTTTACAAAACCTGGTTGATTTCTGAAAGTAGAATTTATTAATTCATTTATTCATTCATTTAAAAGTTTCACCTGGAAAGACATACTGAGGTGGTATCAGTTAATTTCTAGAGGTGTCCTGGGGGAAGGTTGAGAACATTATGTACAGCAATTACAAAACTATGGAGAAACACAAAATACAATTTAAATTGAAAAATAAACTTCAAATACAATCGTGTGCACAGGAATGAAGGAAACAAATTGCCAGGACAAACACAAAAAACTAGTGGAGATGAATGAAGACTATCAAGGAAAACTGCAGGAGGGAGAAAAAAGTCATGAAGGAGAGACTTCAAGGAGAAAGCGGAAGAGGCAGAATGAGTAGACAAGGGAAGGGAGGACCAAAGTTACCAAATTTGCTCTTGTGATATAGCTATTTCTTCAGATATTTAACTGGTGGTACTCAGTGTCATGATCAATTACATTTTCCACCAAAGTACATTAGCACATGTGAGCAAAGCTTGTTCCCATCTATCTTTATATTTTGCATCAATAAAATCACCTGCTGGAGACTTGTCAATTATTAAGCCCCTCGGGGCCCTGCCTTGTTCTTTATATTGTTGTAAAGATAGCTTATTGAAATACAAATTTGTGTATTTTATCTTCAGCTTCTCAAATTGATGGAATAGCCATTTTAAGTCAGATTCAGGTGGCACATCTTGTTGTGCATTATTCAATCCTATTGTTATCTTACAGCATTTATCAGATGTTTCCCTGCTTTCAAAGCAAGACAGCTGAAGTGCAATTGTTATATGTGATTACACTATTCCATTTACCACATCACTTTGGTTTGGGGCGCTATTACTTGAATTGCTCATTATTAAAGATATATAACATAAATTCGGAATCCAGTAAACACAGAGCCAAATATTGTATCTGTGGTTACTCACAGCAGTTGTCTCAAAATACTCTGGAAGATCCAAAGAATCACCCTTGAATACAATCAATTTTCTCAAGAAAAATAGGTGTGTTCCAACCAGTACACCAACTCAATGTAGTGTGGGCTGCAGGCAGGAAAATCAGGACCTGATTCTTCAAAGAAGAAACATAGAAGCTGCTGTGTCCATCTCAAATTAGCGTGTTGCCAGCTGGAACATTTAAAATGCAGAAAACAGAAAAGGTGCACTCAGGAACACACTGCTCAGCATAATTCATCCTCTAAATTGTGTATTGTAGCTTCAGCCTCATGGGATAGAGGCAAAGTGCTGGGTGTAGCCCTTGTAGTCCCTTGTTTTGGGATGCACCTTGGATTAAGCTACAATAACAAATTTTGAGCATGAATTATTCTATAGCCTTGTGCTCCTGAGTGCCACTGTTTTGTTTTCTTGCATTGTAAATGTTTCAGCTGGCAACATGCTGGTATGAGGTGAGAGTGGCAGCTTCTGTGTTACTTTGATGTCACGGAGGGATTCACGGAGGGTTGTGGTGCATTTCTCCATAAGGTGTTCCATGCATCCTTGCATATCTGCTTATCTAGAAGTGAGGACCATGTGTTATGGGCCACCTCTGACTGGTCTGGGAGCGCATCTCTGATTGTTGCATATATTGCAACCTCCCTTCCTTTTGAGTATTTCAGATTAGCTGTTATGGGTTGGTAGCCATCTGGGGTTTGTGTCATGTTTAACTCTGCCACCAGTGGACCTAGTGGGCTGTGGAGAAAGTAATGCCAGAACTATTGCTTTCCGAGACCTATGTAGTCAGGAGGTTGGCAAAGGACTCCAGAATTTTGTGATTGTGTGTAAGGAGGTCTGCAACAGTGGCAATCTGAGGTCAAAGTGGGCTTTCTCATCATCTGGTCTCCAACTTGGATCAGGGAGAAATTCCACATGGGGAGCATTGCTAGATTAGCCAGGTTTGTTTTACTCCACTTTTGGAGCTAGTGGCATATCTTTATGAGGGGTCCTATTAGGGGATAAGAGGTTGCAGCTCTATTGGCTGGAGCAAACAGGCCAACTACAGTACAGGTGTGCATCCCCAAGTTATCCTGACCTTCAGGGAGGCCCACAGGGGCATGTGACAGCCAGTCTACAGGAACCAACATACAGACTGTGCAATTTGAAAGATTGAGCAGTACCCCTTAAACCAGGAGAGATTCCAGCTTTCCGTTAGCTAACAGTATATGTAACCAACAACCAAAACTAGGTGGAGAAATTTACGTTTATTTATTTATTTAGTTTGTGTTGAACGGGTAAGTGCAAAGACAAATTCTTGCCTATTTTCAGGCACGACCTGAGGGAAGGGGGATACAGATGAATGCCAACTGACCTTGAACCAGATTAAGCTGTTGGTGGTATTTTTAGTGAATGGGGGGGGGAAGTTGGCCAGGACATGGGGAAATCCGCCTACTCTTTTCGAGAAGTGTCATGGGATCTTTAACATCCACCTGATTTACCACCAGAACAGGCAGATGGGACCTTGGCTTAACGTCTCATCTGAAAGATGGCACCTCAGGAGTTCAGGACCCCCCTCATGCTGCACTGTAGTGTCAGTATTAGGATATTAACCCGAGTGCCTGCTGTATGGATAGAACCCACAGCCATCTGATCTCCCAGCCTCAGAGGTGAGTGTGCCTGCTGAGCCACTGACACTGATAACACTGGAACATACAGACCCTTAAACACAGCTCATTCCTGATAGCAGTGCCCTCACGATCCCGATAAATGTTTATTAGCAAGTCTATTAAGCTTTCACATCTTGCTTGCTCACCTGCTAAAATTAATTTTGTCCAGAAATGGCTTTATTTTTCTATTTTCCACAGTTAGTAGCCCATTTGTGATAACCATGCCCTCACCCCATATCCTCAGTTCCTGATCCCTGATAAATGAGGAAGCAGACAGCATACAATTTTTATGCTTGGTACAGTACAGGTGGGCTGGTAATACTAAAAGTTTACAGTATTCTGTGCTGCTGCCTTGTCTGGCCCACTGTGGAGAGGGCGCAGTTGAGAGGTAAAGCCTTGACTTGTTTTACACTGAAATGTTTGCTTATTGTTGCATTTTGAGTATAGAGATAAAACGTACCTCTTGCTTCCATTTTTACTTGCTACCCCTTGTTCTTTCCCACACACCCCTTTTCAAATAAATTGCTTTAATTTGCATGTTATGGGTTGGGGACTGTCTTTGCATGCAGTGTCAAATAGTTTGGGGAGGAACTCTGTAGGCAGTTTATGCATTGTTTGCTGGGGGAGGGAACATAGTGTATCAACAATCAAACTAGGTGGAGAAATTTGCTTTTATAACACTGAAACACACAGCCCCTAAACTGACCCCCTGACCCCTGAATGATAAAGCAGGCATAGAGCATGAGAAAAGCGCATGAGCTGCAGAAATCCCCCCAGCCCTGATCACTGATCCCCAACTATCTATTAGTCCATCAGAAAGCTGGGATCAGAAAGATGGCTGTTTTTTTTTTTTGGGGGATTTTGTGATCTGTAACTGTTATATAATTGTCCTCTTGCAATGAGGTTATATTGTTGTTGTTTTTGTTGTTTTCAGTGTTTATTTTTGTCTTCTAGAAATGTAATAAAGTATATTTGATTAAAGAAAGAAAAAGAAAGCTGGCTTTTATGCTGTGATATGTCAGATCAGAGATTCCTGAATATACTGAAATGGCACTAGCAGCCAACAGCAAAAATTAATTTAAGCCATTATGTTAGCTCCCTGGTCTTCACCAAATGTTTCAAATGCAGAAATGATTAGTCCCACAAGTATATCTGTTTTTATTTTGCATACTGATTTTTTTTCTTAAAGGTCTGTAAAACCTCCTTTTGCATTACAGGTGCTGACCTGGATGAAGACCCAAGCCCGAGATGTAGTTGCCGAGATAAGACTGATACCTCACGCCCTTTCTCGTTTTGTTCTTCATTGCTCTCCCTATCTACCTCTCTTTTATTTCTCTTTACCTTTTAGTATTTTAACAGAATACAGAATATCGTGTTAATCTTAAACACTGCTAGCATCCTTACCACACCACATGGTCACTCACATAGCAACCGGTTTGGATAGGTGAGGAAGCAAGGGTAGAAGATTAGAACAGTTACAAACACAGTATACAGTAATTGAAATATAATACAGTGTACTTCATGTAAACCAAAAATAAAGTGAACTTAAGTATTTGGATTTAACTTTGGACGAGCAAGACAGACAAGGCGCATTTCAGCAGCAAGTCAGAGAACAAATGGAACAAGCGGCTGTTGGTGGAGAGGGGACGAGCTGGGCAGGAGCTGCACAGAGTAGCACTGGGGTGTGGGTGAGTGTCAGCCCTGGCAGCAGTGTGCTGGGGTGTGGGTGAGTGGCAGCCCTGGCAGCAGTGTGCTGGGGTGTGGGTGAGTGGCAGTCCTGGCAGCAGTGTGCTGGGGTGCAGGTGAGTGGCAGCCTTGGCAGCAGTGTGCTGGGGTGTGGGTGAGTGGCAGCCCTGGCAGCAGTGTGCTGGGGTGTGGGTGAGTGGCAGCCCTGGCAGCAGTGTGCTGGGGTGTGGGTGAGTGGCAGCCCTGGCAGCAGTGTGCTGGGGTGTGGGTGAGTGGCAGCCCTGGCAGCAGTGTGGTGGTGTGTGGGTGAGTGGCAGCCCTGGCAGCAGTGTGGTGGGATGTGGGTGAGTGGCAGCCTGGCATGGTGTGCTGGGATGTGGGTGATGGCAGCCTTGTTGCCAGAGGTGGGGACACCGAGAGAGACCGACTGAGCAGCCAAGAGGGAGCAAGGCTGATGCCACCAGAGTCAGTAATGTAGCAGCGGATCCAGACAGCCACAGTGCTTAGGGTGCTATGTGCCTCTCTAGCCATCACTGTTCGGCTCCTCTCTTATTTGTTGCTGCATGCCTTGGGTGTTGTTGATCAAAGAATGTGGTTGAAAGCCAGTCTGCGGGGTGGGCTGAACAGTCATGCAAATCAAAGATCTGAAGCCCTCTCAGATTAGAACAGTTTCAGTCCTTTGAAGTGCATGACCATTCAGTCACCCAGCAGAAAGTTGCATCAGGACCACACCTAGTGGTCATTGGGGTAGATTGCCAAGCCCCTGGTTCTGTGAACTGCAATGGGTTTGGCAGTGATACACCCCCGAAATCCTGTATTGCCACGATATGTTGGTTTGTGCAAGCGCAACCAATACAAAAATACCTGCCTCAATCCTGCAGGTATTCTGGGAGAATGGCTGGTTAGTGCTACAGTTAGGCACTATCTTCCACAAAACACTAAAGTCCAAAAGTCTAGACGTGTGTGCGTGTGTGTGTGTGTGTGTGTGTGTGTGTGCGCGTGCATGTGTGTGTGATGGGGCCCCTACTCCTTAGATTCTTCTGTCCTGTGAAGGAGGAAGATGAAATAGCCAGAGAAGTCCAAACGACTATGGACACAGAGAGCCTGATCTACATACACTGAGGAACCTGAGACCTGCATCTTCTAGCCCCCCCCCCAACTGTACAACTGAATCATCAGCCTGAGAGGACCCTCAGCTGCAAGAGGTAGCCCAGGCTGAAAGGATGTTGGTACATCAGAACTGTGAGTACTCTCAGGGATTGCTCTGCAAATGAGAAATTTGCACAAAGTGTTGCCAACAAATCTAGAGATTTGGCCAATGGTTCAGGAGCACAAATACCTATTTAGAGGTCTGCCATTTAAGCAATTGTGTGGCTTGTGGGGTTGGGGTTTAACTGTTCTGCTTGTTTTCAGTGCCGCCACCAGCCAAGCAGTTGCAACATCACCTGACCTGCCACTTTCCTATGGCTGGGTACCCAGTGAAACACAGCGCTCCCTTTAAGGGTTAAGGGTTAAGGGTTTAAATTGGTACCAGTGGGTAGGGCCCCAGTACATGTTGGCTAGTAATACTAAAAGTTTACAGTATTCTGTGCTGCTGCCTTGTCTGGCCCACTGTGGAGAGGGCGAAGTTGAGAGGTAAAGCCTTGACTTGTTTTACACTGAAATGTTTGCTTATTGTTGCATTTTGAGTATAGAGATAGTGCTACCCCCCTTGCTTCCATTTTTACTTGCTACCCCTTGTTCTTTCCCACACCCTCCCTTTTTAAATAAGTTGCTTTAATTTGCATGTTATGGGTTGGGGACTGTCTTTGTATGCAGTGTCAAATACTTTGGGGGAGGAACTCTGTAGGCAGTTTATGCATTGTTTGCTGGGGAGGAGGGGAACATAGTGTATCAGTTGCCAGGTACCCCATATAAGTACCCCAGGTTGAGACGCCATGCCATCTACTCCAGTGTTACAAACTCTTAGTTAACCCAGGCCGGCCTCCTCAGGAGGAGTGGATAGGTGAACCCTGAGTGTCCCAGTATGGCAACTGCTTGCATTGGAGGCACTACTCGGATCTCTGTGCCGCAACTGGTCCTACAAACTGTGACTTTGTGAGAAGGAAGAAAATTGTTAGCGCCTCCCACATTTTTGAAAGTTGCCATGGTTCTTCAGGAGCTGGAATATTGGTTCTGAAGGGAGCACCTGGACCTGAAAAAGGCAATCCTGGTCACTGGGATCCCCTAGGGAGCTCATAGATGCTTTGCAGTGCTTGAGCAAGGTAAAGGTATATGGTGCAAGATAAGACAATGCCAGCCAAAGCACAACTGCTTTAATAGAAAGTGATTCAGAAACTGAAGGGAGCAAACTGCCAGCTAAAATCTAACATGAAAGTTCTGAAGGCATATGGAATCTGTTTGACTGGGGGAGTAGTCTACCACACGTTCCCACTTTCCGACCAGTGCAGGCAGTAGAGTGGATGGAGCAAGTCAAATCATTGTTGGCAGCTGAGGGAAATCTGTTAAAGATGTGAAAGTGTTTTTCAAGGGAGAAGAGCCTGTGCAGGCAGTACTACCCAGTGGTCTCTGGGTGGGAGGATTGGACTAAACCCCTTAGCTGGTCACCTTTTGAAGAGTACAGGTGAATATGTACTTTCTCAGGAGCCATCCCTACTCCTGCTGGGGAGGATGGCTATGAGACTTGAATGGGCCAGACCACACAGATGGAGCAAGTGTGGAAGTATTCAGATGACAAAAAAAGCAAAAGTACTGTGGAGAGTCTCAGAGGTATGGCTTTGGACATCATCTCTTCCCTATGGACCAGAGAGCCAAGCTGCATAACAAGTGATCACCTTGCCATTTTCAAGAGTACGTTTGGAGCAGTAGTGGAAGCAGGACCTAGTTTTCCAAATGGGGGTCACCACGCAAAAAGAGGGAGAAATGCTATCTTATTATATAACCCAAGTGGAGACTATGACTTGGAAAATTGACAAAGCCGGAGGAGTTACCCCTGCCTAGACTGCGCAGATGAGACTGGATTTGATTTTGAGATGAGAGGTCCTTGATTATCTCTCTGGTTGAAAGACCGCAGAGCAGATCCCTGAACTTCCATCAGATACTGGATGAAGACAGTGGCACTGGAAAGTACAGTTTGTAAGAACTTACCGTAACAGAAGATCTTCAAGAGGAGTTCTTACAGCAGGCAGCACTGGTAGGATTGAAGCCGCCAGGTGCCAGGACCACATGGAAAACTTCTAGCTAGCAGTGTACAATGGGGGACCGCCCCCGCCAATGTAAGCACGCTGATGTCCACCTATCCTGTAAAGTGGGCGGTCACCCACACCTACCTCAATTCTCCCGCCGGAGACCCCAAACAGGTGGTGAAATGGAGAACCAATGCAGATCCTCAGAGCAGAGGAGAAAACAGAAGAGGAGCAAAGGAGAAGAAACTATCAGGGGGAAGGAGGAAGGGAAATCAGCGCCTGCTGCAAGAGCTCCTCTCAAAGATCTACTGTTATGGTAAGTTTTTACATAACTGTACTATCTTACTTCGAGGGGACTCTTGCAGCAGGCAACACCAGAAGGTCTGAGTCCCAAGCAATAGCAGAACTGACCAAAAAAGCAGCCAGGAGGAGGCTGAAGGTAACAGCAGAAGATTCAAGAAAGAAGGCCCTGAAGGACAGAGTCCAAAACTGGCCCTGTGCCTAGAAGCAATGTCCAGACTGTAGTGCTGAATGAAAGTATGGACAGAACTCCAGGTGGCAGCTGCACATTATACGCAGCGCATACATCCCTGAAACAAGTGGTAGAGGTAGCCATACCTCTGGCAGAGTGGCCTTTTACTGCCCCAGGCAAGGGCTTGTTGTGTTTACAGTAGCAGTAAACAATGCAATTAGTCAACCATTTTGACAAACACTGTTTTGAAACAGGTGCCCTTTCTCTTTTGGGGGCAAATGAAATGAACAACTGGTCAGTTTTTCTCACAGTCTGGGTGTGGTTTTCATAATACTGAAGCACCCTATTATCGTCAAAGTATGCAGCATGGCCTCCCCTGACTAGAATACTCATGGAAATAAACTGGTAGGTGGATGGATTAATTAAAAGTAAACTGAGACACCACCTTAGATAAAAATTTAGGATTAGTATGCAAAGACACCCTGTCTTTGTGAAAAACGAAATAAGGCTCTTTCACATTAGGAGCCTGAAGCTCTAAAAAATCTTCCAAGTAGAGGTAATGGCAACTAAAAGAGGCTTTCCATGACTGAAAATGCAGATTGCAACTCACGGCTGGCTCAGAGGGAGGCAGTCTGAGCTTTCAAGCATGAAAGAAGGTCACAAAGAGGACAGGATCCCAAATGGAGACTTTAAATGCAGGATACCCAGCAAGAATGTATGAGGCACCTCTAGCTGGACAACAGATTTGCCCTCAATAGGTGCATGGCACACAGAGATAGTGGAAAGGTGCATCTCAAGAGAGGAGTACCCCAGGATGGAGTCTGAAAGGGAAAGCAGGTACTCCAATATAAAATTCACCGGACAGATGAAGGGATCCAGGTGGCGAGTAGTGGCCCTGATAGAGAAGTACTTCTACTTTCAGGCGTAGGTGGCTCTAGTGGAAGGTTTTCTAGCAGCCACCAGGATATCAGTGACCCTGGAGGAAACCCCAGAGTGGGCGATAGCTAAGTCTGCAGGAGCCATGCACATAGATGCAGGGACTTGAGGTCTGGATGGACCAGGGTGCCCTGTCCTGGGAGAGCAAGCCAGTGTACAGAGGCAAGGGTACTGGAGTTTCTACTGCCAGCTGCTGCAGCAGGGGAAACAAAATTTGTCGCAGCCAATAGGAGGCTACGATGATCATCTCTGCCCCCCCGACTGAAGCTTGAAAAGCACCTTCTGCAGGAGCAGAAAGTGAGGAAAGGCATACAGAAACCTCCCTTTCCAGGAGATGAACAATACATTGTGCCAGAAAACTCCAGGCCCTGGATCAAGCAAGCAGAAAAGTGGCAGTTTTGAATTGAGTGGGGATGCAAAAAGGTCCAACTCTGGATGGCCCCACCTGCTGAAGAGATCTTCAACCACCAAGGGCAACAGTTCCCACTCATGAGCCCTTGACCTGGACTGGCTGAGACTGCCAGCCAGGGCACTTTGGGTGCCTGGAACATGAATGGCCGAGAGCTCCAGGCCATGCTCAATGGCCCAGCCAGAAAGAATGTGCATCTGGAAGGCCTGCAGGGTGTAATGAACTGCCCGCATCTCCAGCACATTGATGTGGAGATGCTGCTGCTCCTTGGACCAGGTCCTGTAGGTCTGATGGTCAGCCAAGTGGGCACCCCAGCCCAGACCCAAGGCATCCATCATGAAGATCTGCTGAGGGGAGGATCTGCTGAGGGGACACAGCCCAAAAGGGGACCTCCCCACAGGAGATTGGCAGGGTTCTGCCACCACTCCAAGGTCTTCTTCACTGGATCAGAGACCATTACGGGCTGATCCAGGTAATCGGTACTCTGGTTCCATTGAAACCCAAGGGTCCATTGAGGTACCCTCATATGCAGGTGGGCCAGGGGGACCATGGATATGGCCGCCGCCATGTGTCCTAACAAGCGTAAGAATGCCCTGGTCAGTATCTATCAACTGGAGGAGACTAGATGGGCCTGCTCTATCAAACGTTCAGCCCTGTCCACTGGCAGGAAAGCTCTACCCTGGGAAGAGTCCAGGACCACCCCAATTTATTGGAGGCTCTGGCACAGAGACAGGCAAGTGTTTGATAGATTGATCATGATCCACAAAGTCTGGAAAAGCAAAAAAGTGCATTCCAATGTCTGCAGCAAGAGATCCCTGGAAGGGACTCACCAGCCTGTCATTCAATAGGGGAACATGTAAAAGCCCTGTCTCCTCAGAGCTACGACCACCACCACTAGGCACTTGTTATAAACCTGAGGTGCTGAGGAAAGGCCAAAAGGGAGGGCCCAGAATTGAAAGTGGTCCTCCTGAAAACAGAAATGGAGGGAGCGACAGTGGGCCAGGAAGACTTGGATATGAAGATAGGTATCTCCTGCATGTCCAGGGAGCACAGCCAGTCCCTTTGGTGAAAGAGGGGCAATGATGCCTGGAGGGTTACCATCCTGTGGTGTTTGTACTCTATGTACAGGTTCAGGTGGCTAAGGTTCAAGATTGGCCTCGGATCTCCTGTCTTCCTGGGGACGAGGAAGAAGTGTGAGTAGAACCCTCCTCCTCTTTGAGCCAGACAGACAGGCTCTATGGCTCTTTTGTGCAGGAGAGCATGAATTTCTTCCTGGATGAGGTAGAGGTGGGCAGGAAGGTAATGGCAGAGCAAGGGAGGGTTTTCTGGTGGGTGTTACAGAAATTTCAGGGTGTGACCATGGGTGCTTGTGATAAGCTGTAACACCCATTGTTATGAGATCACTGCTCGCCACCTGTCAAGGTAAAGGGAGAACTGACCCCTGACCTCCTCTCCCAAATCTGCTGGGGGGGGGTTGGCAAGGAGTCAGGCAGTGGACCCGAGGATGGGCAGAGCAGCTGTGGGCACTTGTGGGGCCCTGGGAGCAGCCACTGGCTGGTGGGTTTTTGGCCTTGCATTTAAAGTCCTTTTAAATCCTCCACCTGCTGGTCCTTGGCAGGCCAATGAGAGGACTGATGAAAGGACTGATGCTGGGTAGGCCAAGGCTGAGACTGGTAGAGGGAATGAACCAATCTAAGTGCCTTGCCAGACTCCTGGATGCTGGAGATGATGTCCTGAGCATCTCCCCCAAATAGGATGGAACCCTGAAAGGGGCATTCAAGATGCTGGCTTGAACATCAGGTGCAAAGCCAGACACCCTAAGCCATGAATGGCGATGAAGACAGATCCCTGTCGCCGCCCCACTCCCGGAGGTATCAACAGTGTTATATGCCACACGTAGAACATGGGTGCCCACATCCGACCCAAACTTCAGGAGTTGGGCCAGCTGTGTTGTGGTAGAATCCTCAGGAAGAGTTTGAAACAGATCCCTCACCTGATCCCAGAGGGCATTCTGGTACCACACCACATGGGCCAGATAGTTAACCACATGAATGGTAAGGGTGAAGGAGGCATACATTCACTTGCTCCACTGGTCCAGCTGCCTAGACTGTTTGTCAGGAGGGTGGGTACAAAGGTGTTTGGTTCTCTTAGTGCGGTCATGGGCCATGTTCATAAACACTGAGTCCACTGTGGGGTGCTCCCCCAAGAAGGAGTTACATACCAGAGCATGGCACAAGGGGTGGAAGAAGGGCAGTTCCATGCCACCTTGGTAACATCCTCATAAGAATCAATCAAAGGAGGTACCACCAAGGGAAGGGTCTCCTTTTTCCTAAGGTAAATAGCTAGGTGATGGAGCTCCAGGTCCAGCTCCTCTGTGTTCCATCCCATGGGGGATTGAATATCCCACATGATGTCAAGAAAGATAGGGTCATCAGGAGGGGATTTGGGGGCCTCAATAGCTGGTCCTGCCCCTCAGAGGTGCCCCCGGAGCCCTTGGAGGACTCTGAAGAAGAGAAGAAAGAGTCACCCCCAACAGATCACTGTCAGGGACCGGTGTCTGTGGGTGACGGTCATCCACACATTGGCCCAAGCCCATACTGTTGCACCCACTGGAAGACCCTGTGGTGTGGAAGATGCTATGTCCTGCCCAGTCCGTGTCTTGAGGCAGGTGATCCCTGAGAGGACAAGGGGAAGCAGGCTGGGTGTGTCCTTATCTTTTATGAAGGCCCACAACACAGTGAACAAGGCATTATAATCCACCAGTAGGGGTGGATTATAGACCGGGGGATACAGGTAATGGGATGGGGGTATGAGTATGATGGCGGAGGAGCTGGCATAGGGTACCCTGGTGTAGGTTTGTCTGCCACTGGCTGTGGATCCTGAGGAAGACTGGTAGGCATTGGCTGTGGCACCAGCTGAGGCATCGGTGGGGCCGGCACCATCCTAAGTGGCAAAGGCTGGTGATGGTCCAGGGAAGTAGCCAACATTGGCCCTAACAGAGAGGGCCATGTCTTCGGGGAAGAAGGGCCCAAAGGCAAGGGCTGAGGCATTACCTGCATGGAAGAGGAGGCAAGCACTTGCTCTGAGCAATGCCTGGAAGGACTAGCACCAGCCCCAGAATCGGGGACTGATGAAGGCAATGCCTAGGCTGGGGGGGGAGCAATGGATGAAGACCCACCACCAGTGGAGCCAATCCTGGCTGAGCTGCCTGGCTGAGAGCCTGTGGTTGCTAAGGGTATAAGTGTCAGGGGCTTCGTCCCCTGCCCAGAAGAACTGCTGCCTATAATAGAGATGAGGGCAAGTGGTGGGACCACTTGTAGCCCTGAGGAGGTAAGGACTGATGGGGCAGGAGGGGATGACCCCCTGTGGGAGGAAAACCCAGAGGCAGTGACTGGTCTGTGCAGTGACCACAAGCGAGAGGCTGACCAAAGATGGTCCCAGTGCTTGTCCTGGTGTTTGTGCTTTCCACTAGATTTCTTCTCCTTCTGTGAAGAAGAAGCCCCAGAGGGGTTGAACCAGGTAAGTAAAAGAACTTTTAGCCTGAATCTCTTTCTCCATCCCAGCCAACTTCTACTTGAACCGGTAGCTTCCATAGGTATTCAAATGGTGTCTTCGTGTGGCCTGGTTGAAGTCCTGCCTGAGCTGGTAGGCCTTGGTGTCGTGGTTTGGGCATAAACAAAGCAGGTAGGAAGAATGACCCTCCTTGGGGGGAATCTGCTTGCTGCTGGCACACTTTGTCAGTCAGTTGGAAGATGAAGCTGAAGAAGAAGACGAAGTTGAAGAAGAAGACATAAACTTAGGTGAAAAAACACTGAAAATTCAATGTTTTAAGCACTAAAGAAGAAAAAAATTAAAGCACGAGTTAAACATGAAAAAAATGGTGGCTGACTGAAGCTGATATCTGTGAAGGTCTGATATGTGAGGGTTGATGGCTGGAAAGAACTGGAGGTAGGTGTGGGGGACTGCCTCCTTTATAGGATAGGCAGAAGTCAGCATTCTGACTTTGGCGGGGGTGGTCCCCTGTGATACACAGCTAGCTAGAAATTTTCTGTATGGTCCTGGAACCTGGTGGCTTCAGTCCTACTGGTGCTGCCTGCTGTAAGTAAGTATGTAAGATCTATTTTTATACTGGATGTGTTGAAAGCCGTTAAAAAAAAACTGAGAACCCCACCTGCATATGATGAAAGCCATGCATTCAGTTGCTGTTATGTTAAAACATGTTAATAAAGCAAAGCCAGCAACAACACATGTTTATCTAAGTAAAAATGTTTAAACCACAGTCCTTGCTACAGTGTTTACAACATGCTTACCATAAAACATTTATAGCAAACAAATCCAAAATTAACATACAATTTTATGATCCACTTAATTTAAATATTGCAATTTAGAAATGTCTTGCTTACTTGTAAAAGCAGGTTGAACAGTTGTATTTTATTTACAGTATTGTTGACAGGAACAGTCAGAAGCCTCCAACGGTTGACTTGTGCTGCCATGTCATGCTGATGAATTTTTTCATGAGGGAATGGACATCTAGTGTGCCCAGAATGTTACTTTGTAGATGCACAAGAGCAAGGTGCATTGATCTCTTCTGGCTCATTGTGCTACACACCTAAGTTTTAAGGTGACAGAGGGCAGATAAAGATCACTCTGACCCTACAACTGGCACTGGCAAACACAAAGTTTAATGAAGTTTTCAACTTCTTTAAAGAATCTTCTTGTTTGTGGCTGAAGCCGTCAAAAAAATTCCACAATCTCTGGAACACTCTTTAACTCATTTTCTTTGGCTAGATCACCCAGCATCAGTAACTGCATATAAAACTTGGGTTTATCAAATTGTTGAGGAAGGTGAATTTCCTTGAACTCTGCAGATTATTCTGGCAGATGCTGAATCAATAAGAATTTTCTCCCTGTGTGTGGCAATCTTCATGCCAGCCTGGTTGAAACATCTGTCTAGTTCGCCATTTACCAGATCTAGGGCTTCACAAAATTTCCACTTTCACAGCGCTTCACGTGTTTCAGACATTACTTCTGCCACTGTGGTTTGTCTAAAACAAACTGGTGTTTTGCTGACCTTAGTTTTACGCTGTGGAATCTTCATATTGTTCCTTGCAGCACAATAATTCAGTCTGTTGATCTTTTCTTGAACAGTTGCATCCTCTGTTAGTACACTTATTCATTCTGTTATTAATTTTACTGAGTACAGCACTCCAAGTGCACTTGCACTAATAATCTGGAGGCCTTTGGCTTCTGTTTCATAAGATCCGAATACAGCATCACAGCACACCAAACCAAAGTACATCCTTGAGTTTTAGCGTGTTTAAAAAGCCCTCCAATCTTGGCTCTCATTTTGCCTCTAACAGTGCTGTCATACTGAAGTGTTAAGCATCTTCAGGAGTACACTGTAAGCAGAACAAACCCAGCAGATTGTCACCGAAAAAATGCACTATTTCGTAGGGCACAGATGTAAAATATTGCACACAGATTCCCTGCAGCCAAAGACAGATTTATACACTTTTTTAGACTTGGCAGATATTCCAATAATAACTGAAACATCCTGAACAAAGTTTAATGTGTCTGCCACAAGACGTACTTCCTGGCCAACTTCTTGCAGAACAAGATCCAGTGAATGGTTACTTCAGTGAACAAAACAGTGAATTCTGGCATATTTCTTTAAGTCGAGCTTGCACACCTGAGAACTGACCAGCCATGTTGTTAGCACCATTAAAGCAATAACCCTGTAGATGTTCAAGAGGCAGATTCAATTGCAAAATATATCTTTAATACAAATAAAGTTTCTGCAGTAGTGCCAGACACGTTGTAAAATCCCAGAAAATGATTTTCCACTTTCAGGTGTTTGTCCACAAACTGAAGGCTACATGAAAACTGTTCGCTTGTACTTATATCGGGTGTACCATCTGCAGTCAAGTCTGAAGAATAGACTGTCTAGGGCCTGTGAAACTGTAGTTCACTGAATTGCATGAACAAAACTTTCGATAATTTCATTTAGAATGGTGTCCAACATCCAGTTGACTCATTGGTGCAGCCACTCTTTTACACTGGGTTCAGTTTCTGTTCGCTCTAACATTAGTTGCCAGAGTACTCCATCATGATTTTGATGGCCTCTAAAAGTCAGTCCTTGGTGACCAAGGAACTTAATCAACCCAAACAACATTCTTAACGCAGTTCTTGCAGTGTTTTGTTCTTTGGCAACACGTTAGGACAGCATCGTATTACTGGGTAAACAACCCAGCCCAATGACTTTTTTCATAGCTTCTACGTGGAAGTATGATCTTTCATGTTCCTAAAACTTTTTGGACACGTTCCACCAGTTTGAAAAGTAATCCCTAACAAAAGCAAATTCGTGTTTTACAGCTTCACTTATAAGATTTTTTTCCATTGCTTTTACGCACATAAAGCAAAGAACACAAACCATTTCCTTAATGTAGTGGAGCCACAGCCATTTTTCAGACCAACCAGATTCACGATTGAGTTAATTTTTCTGTCCCAAAGCACCTTGTAGGAAAATTGTAGTCCTTCAGTTGAAATGGCTGATCCAACAGTGGCTCCTGTATGGCTGCGCCTGCGACCACTGGTGATGATTGAGATAGATGTGGACCACTGATGAGAGCCTCCTTTACAGGAACAGGGCGACTTTCTGAGATTTTAGTACAGTATTGCCGAACTTGCCCAGCAAAGCAGCACCCCACCCCAGGCCAGTTACCAGCATTTGTGAGGATGATGACTCCAAGCTGATTTTTTTAGTAGGTGGCTGTGCCACTGAATAAATTACAAAAAAATCAGATATTGTTTTTTGTGACATTTTATAACCTACACTTAGACTTCAAATGCATTCCCTTCTTCCCTTCCAACTACTATTCAACACTCACAAGATTGCAGCCACCGTTTGATTTATAACCTATTCCCTCTGCTGCTGTGACACTCAGCAGCTCAGTGCTGATTGGTCTGTTATCACTTGTGAATCAAATTACAATTAGTGCTGATATCACAGTGTCACAGCAAGCACCAGCAGCTGGGCTTCTGGCAGGAATATTTTATAAATCAGTCGCAATCAAGTGATATTCCCTGAAATCCCAGAGAGCCTTGACAGCCAGACACCTCCCAGGGTTTGTCTGTCCATCTGAACAGTGCTGCACTCACTGGACGCTCTCCTTTCTTCCATCCCATTGTGGAGTGTGTCCAGTTAGTTCTGAGGAGGCCGCAGGCACAGGTGTACTACAGAGCTTCGCTCTGGGCAGCAGCAGCATGTCACCACTGAGACCCCCATCAACCGACTCCCATCCACTCATCTTACTCAACACCTTGCTCTATTGGGGACTCCTGTTTGAGCAAGGTAAGAGAGTCTCCTCAGCGTCGAGAACACTTGTTTGTATTTTTGGGGTTATTTAGGAAGAGGAGAGGATCCTGCCTGGTCTCAAGTGAGTTGGATGAGGATCTGCACTCGCTCACCACTCAAACCATTCTCATGCGATTCACTAGCTGCTTGCTTCCCAATTTCAAGTGTTTCAAAAGCCATTGATTCACTAAGACTACAGTTACTATGTGATGCTATGTGATTCCATTAATTTCTAGCATTTGTCACTTGGATAAAACTAGCAAAAACAAACAAAAAAATAGGAAGTTCACCAGTAGCAACCAGCTGCCTGTTGGTGAGGGGAGTTTCAGGTGCCTATACCTTCAACTTCCAGATCCTGAGCCTTGAAACCAAATGTGAATGTCCCTATTTTTGTGTGATGTAACATTCTGTCCCATATCAAGTACTGTACTTTGCATTGTACACTAGCTACCATACTACAGTGAGTTTACTGAGACATTTCAGGGATCACAGGTTCTTGGGGAGGAAAATCACAACACTGGGTCTTGTTTTATTCTAGTCTGGGCTGTGTGGTATTTTATTTGCCACAGCAACTGAGGAATCTGACAGATGTTGCACTGGGTGGTTGGTAAAGCTGGTTTGATTAGTATTAAATCTTTATTTTCTGAGACTATCTGGGGCTTTTGACAACCACACACAAACAAGTTCTTACAGGTTTCCGACAAACACACAAAAAAAGCAGTGCTAACTCTGATGGTTGCTCATCCCACAGACATAAAGTGGATGTGGATGTGATTGACCGAAACTGAATACAAAATAAGGGGGATAATTTTATCTTTTCAACTGGGCCAGATCATAAAGTTGCCCTGAACCTGGAATGGGGTTTGGTTTTACTAAGTCAGCAGCATTTCCAGTAGCAGCCAATAGAAAAGAAAACTGTGTCTAAACCAAGGTGAGAGAGCCACAACTTCCTTCCTTACATCCCATTTGTGGATTGTGTCCAGTTAGGTCTAAGGAGGCTTTTGGTGAGGGGATTATGTAGGATGGGGAGGGGACCCTGCCTGGCTTCAAGCAAGATGGATTAAGAGCTGGGTTCCAGAATTGTACTAACCTGCCCTTCCTGTAGTGTCAAAAAAACTGAGGGCAACAGTTTCCAAACCGACTGCTTACCTATAGGGTAGATTATTACCAGGAAATGCTAACTGCTAAAAAGCTACTATGTCTTACCTCTTAAATGTAACTGCTGAAAAACTACTATGTAGTATGTTCCTCGCTGTCTAGTGTAATGTACCTGTGCTGTATGCTATCCCATATATTATTCCATGTAATTCCCCGGGTCTCCCCTGAAAAAGGGACCTTCAGGGCCCAGCGGACTTACCCGGTTATTAAAATTTAATAAATAAATAATTAATTATCGCTATGGGAGAGTCACTTCTGCTCAGTTGGTTCTCCTGAGTGTGGTGTCTCTTCTCATGTTTGTGTTTTAAAGTCTCACCATGTTGCAGTGAGTCAGCGTCTTTAACTCTCAGACTGTTTTTTCTTTTGTTGTAAGCTCGTTGTGAGCAGGCAGGCTGAACAAAACCAGCAGGCAGGACCACAGGATTTGTTATTATCATGCTCACACCACTAGTCGACTGATTCTGACAGCACCATCAGGTGCACAGCACCCCTGTACTTCAAGCCAGGGGGTGCAGCCATGCTCCCTGCACCCCTAGTTACAACACCCCTGGATGAAGTAAGAGAAGAGGAGGCACAAGAAGACATTGCAGATTCAATATGGTCACCCACAGGGAAAGCAATAGCTGCAAGTTATGAGCTACAAAGAGCTGAGTGATGCCCCCTACATGGGTACACAGTTGAAAGAACTCAAGGAGCATGTGACGGCCTTAAAGATGGCACAAGCATCTCACCTACAAGTCCACCCCTTATTCCCTGGTAGTGGATGTCCATATAAACCTTTTGCAGCCCCAAGGGTCAGGCCTTGACCCTTGGCACTGTCCAGGAAAGGACTGTTGTGTTATAATTGTAGAGAAGATGGAAATCTTCCATCTGGAAATGGAACTCTTTTCCTCGTCAGATAAGAGCATGCCTGACCGTGGAATGCTTCAAATCTGCACTTAAAACCTACTTATTTAAACTTGCTTTCCCCGAGTCTTAATTTAGTTTTATGTTATGCTGATCTGTGCTTTTAGTATTTATTAGATATTTTAACTTCAAATTTTTATCATTGATGTACAAGCGCTTTGAACAATTTGCGAATTGTGCTTTTTACAAATAAAGCATTGACTGATTGATTGAAATTTTACATGAGGATGTGGCAGGCCCAAGAACCAGCAGCTCGTAGACTAGAAATGAAAAAGACACCAAGAGCAGCAGGGAATCAACAGCGGAGCCCAGTGAAGGAGTCACCTGAGTCTTCGACAGTACAATGCTCCGTGAAGTCGACTGACCTTGAAATTCCTCGAGGGAGTAACTTGAGCAGACCTTCAAATCCTTATTGAAGGAAGACCTTGTAAACCTTGTCAAGCTTTACTTTATAGTGGATCACAAGTTACTATTATTCACTGTGCTTTCTACAATAGCTGCTTTAGACACCTGCCCTCATACCATTGAAAGGGCTCTCCCTGTGGGGCTTGAGTGACACTCGCTGCTCCTATGATAGTTACTGTGTTGTGCAATTTGAGCTTCCCAGAATGAACAAGGAAGCGCCACAGAAAATTAATGCCATAGCACTGATCTGTCCTGAAGCCAAGGCCATGGATGACATAAAAACATAGAATGTGACGGCAGATAAGGACCGCTTGGCCCACCTAGTCTGCCCATTTTCCTACCTAAGAGATAAGCTGCAGATCCTAATTAACCAACAGCTGACTTCCCTGACATCCCTGTGTTAATTGAAACCAATGCAGACATGCTTGGGAGGCTGACTCAAATGTGTACCGAGAGAGAGGAGGAGCACAGTGTTTATAGAGACTGAACTTTGAAAACTATTGTGAACAGAGTGAGCTTGAAAACTTGATGCCCGGAAGAGAGTGGTGACAGATGAGCCCACTGGTGTAATTTGCCAATGCAACAGCCAGGAAGAGGTCTTGCCACCCAATGCACCATACTGAGTGCTCACTATAATGAAGTTCAAGCATCAGCCATCCTGGCCTGCACTTATCATTGATGCATCAGCTGAATACAGCCTACCCAAAGGACTGATGGTTCAGTGGTGAGTGATGCCTCCACCTGCTACCCCACTGGGTGAGACGAGTGACTGTAAGGGTAAAGAATAAGACAAAGAAGCCCATCATCTTGAGGAAGCACCAAGTGCTGGCACAAATCTTCCATGCTGATAGTATGATGGGAGTGAACACTGAAGTAGCCACTGCCTCAGAAATTGACCCTGGACTATCTGATTTTGGAGACTCACCCATCACTGACCACTACCAATGAAACCTGAGTAACAAGCTAGCCTAATGCTGTAAAGTGTTCTCTTTACATGAGTGAGACATGGGATGTGTCCATGAAGAAGAGCACCACATCTGCATTAGAGATGACTGTCTTTTCCGGGAGAGATCCTGGCTATTGCCCATTTGGGGACATAGAAGATGTCAGGAGGCATCTCCAGGAGCTACTGGTGGCAGAGACTATTAAGGAATCCAGAAGTCCTTATGCTTTGCCCATCGAGGTGGCCAGAAAGAAGAATGAAACCATACAGATGTGCATGGATTACCGCACACTGAACAAGAAAACAGTGCCTGATCAGTGCACTGTGCCTTGAGTTGAAGATGCACTGGCTAGCTTGAAAGGGAGCCAATGGTTCTCAGTACTGGATCTGTGCACTGGCTATTATCAGATCCCCACTGTAGAGGAAGACAAGAAGAAGACAGCCTTCATCTGCCCTCTGGGGTTCTACCACTTTGAGAGGATGCCCCAAGGGATATCTGGGACCCAATATAGTTTTGAAGAACATTGGAGGAACACAAAACAAGATTGATAAAGGTGTTGGACCTGTTGAAGACATTTGGCCTGAAAGTGTCCATTGACAAATGGCAGTTTTGTCAGCTATCTATCAAGTACATGGGCCATATCATTTCTGACAATGGTTTACAGACCGATCCAGCCAAAGTAGAAACCCTAACTATTTGGTCCATACCACACAATCTCAAGGCCCTGCAGTCATTCCTCTGATTTTGTGGATACTACAAGCAGTTTGTCAAGGGCTACCCCATGGTAGTCAACCCTCTTGATGACCTCACCCAGGAGTAACCACCTACCAACAAAAAGAAAGCCCATTCATGGAGGGGAAATCCCTTAACAGAGTACTGGAAAGTGGATGAATCCCTTGGTGCCAGATGGACAGAGAAATGTGAAATAGCCTTCAAAAAGATTATCAAACACCAAAGAGAGGCACCCATACTGGCATTTGCAGTCCCTGCAAAACCATACACAGTGCACACTGATGGTAGCTTGAGTGGACTGGAAGCAGTCATGTACCAGGAGTACCCAGAGGGACTTCGCCCAGTGGCATTTGCCATTTGCAGTTTGAATCCATCGGAGAAACTGTATCCTGTGCACAAACTGGAATTCTTTGCCCCCATATGGGCAGTCACTGCAAGGTTTCATGATCATTTGAATGGGGCCTAGTTCACAGTAAGGACAGATAACAAACCACTCACTTGTATGAACACCACAGCAAAACTAGATGCAGCTAGAGGTGGGCGAAAGTTGAGAATTCCGCTTTTGCAAAACTTTTGCAAAAAATTGCAAATTTTCCTAACTTCCACCATTGTCAAGATCAGAATGTTATGAATGTTTTTGGCAGATTTTTGCCCTGTTCTGTGGAATCTTTTTGCTGAACTGTGGAATAATACACATGTACTGTGGAATAACAGTTCTGAGGAATTTGTTTTCAGTAGTTTAATGAATTATTCCTAAGTACATGTAACTCTGCAGTTCAGTGATCAGTTCTGCAGACCTTTTTCTCCACAGTTTAATACAATATTCCACAATCTATACATTTATTCCACTGTTCCATGCCAGAATTTCTGCAAAAGTTATTAATTTGATTTTCATACTTTCACGGAAACGAAAACTTGACTTTCGTGGAAATTCTACCGGTGAAAGTTTTTTTTTCACACCTCTAGATGCAGCTAAACATCAGTGGCTAGCTGCTTTATCAACTTACAACTACAGCTTAGAGTATTGCAGGTGCACAAGCAATATTGATGCTGACACATTGTCCAGACATCCCCACACTGAGCAGCCAGCCTGTAAGTACTGCAGTAAAGGCAATGTGTTTGAAGTTTGGCATTACTGACCATACCTCTCCTGCCAACCCTCACAGAGCAATTGGCATTCTGGGAGCTTCCCCAGATGCCATCTCAATGGTTTATCTCAATTTCACTGGTTTGGACCTATCATCTTTTCCCCAACTGAACCAGCCAGAACTAAAACAAAGCAAAATGGGAAGACTCTGTATTACGTGGAATGATCTGTGCACCCAAGAAGGGACATGATGCAGATCAAGTAAACTTACAGTAACTCACCCAGACATCCCACTATTACTGAGATAGTGGAATAGGTTGTCACTAAAAGATGGACTGTTAATACAAACCAGTCAGGACAGTGCTCATCCTGAGTTCCTTAAACGACAATTGCTATTGTCTTGAAAGTACCATAAAGGTGTTATCAAAGCCTTACATGATGACATGGGTCACCAGGGATTTAACTGTTATCTGCACTTAGTGAAAGCACATTTCTCTTGGGCCAAAATGGCAAAAGAAGTCAAAAATCACTGCAAAACCTGCCTCAGATGTATCAAAAGAAAGATTATACCAAAAAGAGCCACCACTTTGGTCAATATCAAAACCAGTGGAACCATGGAGTTAGTATATATGGACTTTCATTATAGCCTAACAGAAAAGACTTTGACAATATCCTAGTAATTACTGATCATTACACTTGATTTGCCAATTGTGTATCTGGCCAAAGATCAAAAGGTAACCACTGCTGTAAAAGTGCTGCAACAATATGTGAATCACAATGGCATCCTTCAAAGGATCTATTCGAACCAAGGGTGGGACTTTGAAAGTAAACTGATAAAATAATTTCTTGCAACTTATGGTATCAGAAAGTCCAGAACAACCCCTTATCACCCACAGGGGGACCCTCAACCTAAAGGATTTAACAATACAGTGCTCGATATGTTGGGCAGCTTGGACCCAGCTCATAAACCCAATTGGAGTCAGAGAGTAAGTTCTGTGATGCATGCTTGCAACTGAACATGAAATGATACCACCCAATGTTCACCTTACTATCTAATGTTTGGCAGGGAAGCATGGCTATCAATAAATCTATGTTTTGGGGTCTCAGCAGATGGTGCATGTGAAGAGATCTATTAAGAGCACACCAGGAGACTGCATCAGTATCTGCAGAAAGCATGTCAAATTGCCTCTGAGGCAGCAGCCAAGAACAGTCTTGCAAACAAGAACAGATATGACAAAAGAGTTTGTCACTAGGTGTTAAAAGTTGGAGATCATGTCCTTTTGAGAAACTTGGGCCCACACAGGAAACAAGCACCAGGAATGTTGGGTGCCAGAATGTTATATAGTAGTGGAGCAAATGCCAGAATTGCCAGTTTACAAGATTGGCCAGGAATTAGGTAGAGGCCTGGAAAAGACTGTTCACAGAAACCACCTGCTACACATTGGAGAGATTGTGCCTGAACTTTCAATTGGAAGGCACCACCTATGGTTCGATGAACAAGCAGCCAGCCACTCCCACTTCCTGATCTATATAAGCAGTTCCCCTCAGCCTCCTTCTGAAGCACTTTTTCTTTGCTGGCCAGAGGCTCTGCCCATTTGCTCTGTGGCAGGTTGGGGCCTGCCCTCCCCCCCCTGCCCTTGCTGCTTCTTTCTGCTGTACTCTGCGTTTTGTTCTTCTGCTTCTGGTTTGCATTTTGTCACCGGCTATGTGCTTCCTTTTATTTCTTCCATGTTTTTTCTGTGCTTGTGTTTTTGTTTCTTTTTTGGGAGGACTTGGGTTCTCAGCTCCTACCATTTGCTTGCTCCTACTGTTTGGCTTTTTGCAGCTTCTGCTACTGCTTTTACTTACTCCCTTTGCTACTGTACCCAGTACTTGTGTTTTTACATAACCCAAAGCTGCTTCCCATGCTACAGGCCTACTTGCTCCCCATGCTATCAAGCCTGATTGTTTTCACCTGATCGAAGCTCCCTCTGAACCTTGCTATGCAGTTCAATCATGTTTTCCCTGCTCAGTCTACCTCCCCTGTGGTCATAGCTGTTTTCACAGCTTTGTGCTTTTCCCCTTCCATGCTTATAGAATAAAACCACTCATAGCTGATGTTATCCCTTTTTGTACATTGCTGTTCTACTCTGAGGTCAGCTAAAGCTATTGCTGATGCTGTTAACTAGTTTTTATATCTGCATGTGGTTCTTGACCCTTCCATCACTTTCTTGTTTTTCCTACGGTGGGGATTGGGAAGTGTTTGGGGAGTTGTGGCCCCATGTGGCTAATTATTTCTGTTCTAAATCCTGCCTTCACTGCCGAACATCCTCAGAGTATTTGTCACCTTAATTTGGCTTTTGAATGCCTGGTTGGCTTGCCCCACTATCATACTGTTGCCCCATTTACGTTCATGACCATCATTGCTACTATGTTTTGCAGACCTATGTGTCAGTCTGAACATTCCTATAGCTTACTGACCTACGTGCAGGTCTGATTATTATTTATGCTTTCCTGAACAGCTACCCTGCTTTCTGAACTACATCCAGAACAACCCCTGATTACACCATCATTTGCTCACTGGTCCCTGCCATCTGCCTTCTGCAAGGTCTCAGCACTCAATGCTCATTCAGCTCCTTATCAGTCCCTGGGGCTAGCCAGTCATACCATTCTGGTGCAGGGCTCCCCTGCGGCCGACGGTCTCACTCTGCACCTAGAGTCCGCAGCTTGGGCCTGCAAAGCTTGGGGCGGGGTCCCTCTCACCTGGCCCATAGCTGGGAATGTCCTCGCTCTGGTTGGACCTTCAGTCATCAGCTGTAACGATGGCATCCCCACTTGTAGAAGTTAAGACTCAGCGTGAATGGGTGGGGCTCACACGAGGACCCCTTTAGCTGCCTGAATGGGTTCGGAGGCACCCTTCAGTGCTATTCTCCCCATGACTGTCTCTGGTTCACCTGTTTGTGTTAGGATGAGTAGGCCGGGTGAGTGCCTCAGTGGTTATTGCTCTCCACCTCCTGCCTTAGGGGTCGTTGGTTGCAGAGAGCAGTGACTCGCAACCCTGCACGGCATTCCTGTTAGAAGGATAGAGCGAGAGCTTTCCTCCAAATTGGAATATTTTCCACTTCCCTTTAACTGGATTCCAAATTGCAGCAGCAGAGCCATCACTAAATAAAATATCCCAAGCCTGGAGGGAAGGCGACCTAGGCCTTGGATCCCCAGAGATTTCCTCCTCAAAAGGTTTTTTTTCTTTCCCCCGTGTCTCAGGTCACAACTGTTAGCATAGTGTTTCTATAATGCCCACTCACCCACACTCTCCTTTCACCTTCCTTTTACCCCCACTCTTTCCCCTTGCCCTATCCCTCTGTCTTCCTCTCTCCCCTGTGCCTTTCCCCCACTGGATCAACCTTAAAACTAACCTAGTACCACTACCTCCCAACCTCCTAGACAAAGCCACTTCTTTTGGCCGCCCACTGCCCCCCACCAGTCTCCCTTCCCCCTCACCTTGACTCCTCCTCAGACTCTCACACTACGTGTCACACTTCTTTATCTCCTTTGCTACATATAAACACTGTCCTTTACCCTAGTTGAATGCTCTTGACGCTGTACTCTCACCATTGGTTCTATGACTGACATTGTAACCTTATTGTATACCTGCTACCTACTATTTGAGTACTGTATATAATTAGTTTGTTATTCTTGTCATTGTCACTGTTTGACATGGAACCTTTGTAAAAGAGCTCTGAGCTCAGAGGTATAATCCGAATCCCCAAATAAATAAATAAATAAATAGTTCCATAGGCAGGATCCTCTGTTGGATGGAGGGGGATGGTGTCCATACTGCTGTTCCCTCTTAGGAAGTTCCCTCATCCCCTTTTGCAATCCATCAAACTCATGCCATGGCTACTCTAGTATCCCATTATGTTATCAAGCTGCCTCATGCTTATCTATTACCATGGCTCACAACTTCTCATTGTTTATAAGCTTCTTACTGCTCCTTTGGGGGATCCTTCCTAAGGTACCTTTAGCCAAGGGAAGCGTTCTGCGGCATCTCAAGGGGTGGAACCCTCTAGAGGGTTCCTTGCCTTTGCTCCCCTACAGGGTGGTAATTCCTCCAGAATAGATAGTGTGAAAGGCCAAAACCTAAGTACATAGTTGCACAAGCATAACACTTACTGGCTGTATAGGCCATTAAACTGAAATTGACTATCCAATGGACTGGAGAAAAAAAAAACTCAGAGCCAAACATTCCTATAAAGTGCTATAGTGCCATGTAATGATACAGATGTTCCAAATGCAGCTACTGCTTAAGAGCAAGTGTACAATAGTTCTGACGACAGTGAGGATGATACACTGTGTTGCCCCACAATACCCAAGGTACTCCCATGTGTGCCATTTCAGCCAATTAACTGGAGAAATTCAAAACCCTCCACTAGTACTGCTCCCATTGAGGACTTGGTACATCATGAACTGTCCTTCAGTCTGGACCCAGAAGCTACATCTTTCGTAACAGAGGAATTTATTTATTTATTTATTTATTTCTTTTGTTAACCGGGTAATTAACAACTGAACAACCTGCACATCCTGTGAGGGACAATGAAGTGAAGTTTTATTTTAAATAGCATATCCCAGAGACTGAAGTAAACCCATTATTCCTGACAGTGCCCTTGTGCTGAACCCAGAGTTGGATGGGTGTGCATATCCTGTTCCTGGGAAAGATGCAGTGTTACCCAGGAACTCTGGACATGAGCCCAAGTCCATTATCAAACTCAGTCATAATACCCTGTGTGCCTCCTCTGACCTCCCTCTTTAGGTGGCCCATATGCTAATAACACCCAAGGTGTATGCTTTATCCCTGGTTCCCAGGGTTCTACCAGAGGTACAGCTAAATGTGAGAAAATGTAGAGTGATGTCACCATTTGTTAACTGTGCATAGACTGGCACCCATTACCTAGCCAGAAAAGTTCAGTATGTACATATGTACTGTATAAATATTATTATCTCACCCACCTTGTGCTGTTCCTTCTCCTGCTCTCAGGAAATGTGCACCTGAACCCAGGTCCACCACCTCACAGTGTAAACCAGTCCCACAACACAGCAGGACTCACTCTTGCCTCCATAAGTATCTGCAGTTTACTTCCAAAGATGGACAGCTTGAAAGTATGGGTCACTCGGCATAACCCAGATGTACTCTCTATAGTAGAGTCTTGGCTCTCCCCTAAGGTACTGGACTTTGCTATCACACTGCCTGGATGCACCCTGTTCAGACAGAACGACTCTCAAAAAGAGCTGGGGGCTGTGTCCTATATATTAGGGATTCCATTCAAGGTTACATACTTCCCGCACCCACCAGTGCTGACAACATCCAAGTTCTGAGCGGTAAAACTACAGGACCCCATAACAGGGACACAGCAGTTCTCTCTGTCTACATCCCTCCTAAACTAACCATGGCTGGCACCAGTGACCTGATGGACCATGTGGGCACCCTGAGCCTAAACACAGAAATTGTGATGCTAGGAGATTTCAATATCAACTGGCTCTCCCTCTCTGCTTCCCCAATCAAGGATGCCTGATCTGTGGTCCACTTCTCTCAAATGGTCGAGACAGCAACCAGAGTTAACTACAAAACTGGGACAGGCACCCTCCTGGATTGGGTTCTTACCAAAATCGACCTGCCTACATCACAAATACTGCTGTTCTCCCTGATACACTGAGCGACCACTCCCCTGTCACCTGTACTTGGTACTACAACTACTCCACAAAAGTTCCAGAAGTATCCAGAAAAATCCATGGATAATGATCCTTGTATACTTAAATTAGTACTGCAGCCACTCCTGATGTGTTCAATTAAATGCAAGTGTCTCACTTAAAGATAGTGTGGGAGGATGCAAATACACAACACCTGTAGACAGATCCTTTCTGTGTATAAAATGTTTATTCCTTATTTACTTTCAGCCCATAACCTCGACGTTTCACCAAACAAAGTTGGCTTCATCAGGAGACGCCTTTAAATCCTTTGCATAAGACAAACCAGACAGTTCTTCTGCTTCCTTTCACAATCCAGAAATTTCTTACATTCCTTATGTTCTTTCACTAGTTTATTTCAGCTCTAAAATTCTGTTTGCATAAAAATGCCTGTTTATTCTTTAGCCCCATAAAGTGGTTGCTCATGATTTCAGCCACAGCGTAACTCCTGCTGTGTCATCAGAAAGAACATAAGGAATATAAGAAATTTCTGGATTGTGAAAGGAAGCAGAAGAACAGTCTGGTTTGTCTTATGCAAAGGATTTAAAGGTGTCTCCTGATGAAGTCAACTTTGTTTGGTGAAAAGTAGAGGTTATGGGCCAAATGTAAACAAAGAATAAACTTTTTATACACAGAAAGGATCTGTCTACAGGTGTTGTGTGTTTGCACCCTCCCACCACATCTTTAAGTGAGAGACTTGCATTTACTACAACTACTGCAAGCCACCTCCCAGAACAATTACAAACCGTGTTCTACTAAAAGATCACCTTGCACTGCTAAAAGTAGAGCTTCAGGGCATTGACTAGACTGACCTCAATGAGGCCAATGATGTAGACATGGCCCTTGACCACTTTATAAAGACATTCAACACTGTCTGTGACAAGCAAGGCAAATGAAAGAGCATTTCAATCCCCGGATCACCCCGGACTTACTGGATCAGCTCAATGTTTGTTGACTGGGGTATCTAGGAGATCTCACATTACCCCAGTGCTGCACGATCTGCACTGGCTGCCTGTTCAGTGGTGGATCACCTTTAAGGTAGGTTTGTTAACCTACAAAGCCCTACATGGACAGGGTCCCAACTACTTGGAAGAGCTCCTGATTCCCTACACCCCACTGCGACAGCTCAGCTCGGCTGATGAGGGGTTGCTGGAGATTCCAAGGGTTAGCTTAAAGTCATCTAGGGCCTGTGCCTTCAGGTTTGTTGCCCCTACCCTCTGGAATTCTCTGCCCCATCAGCTATGGGACAGCAGGATAGTGGAGTGCTTTAAGCAGGCATTGAAGACCTTTTTATGGGGTAAAGCCTATTCTGAATTTCGCTGATGTTATTGATATTTTTTGTATTTGCTGACTTTTTATCTATCTGTTCAGTGCCTTCATATTTGAAAGGCACTATATTAAATAACATGTATTATTATTATTAATGCCAGAGGTCTCCTCTGGCAGATTGTGAGAGCTCATGGTACCACCACTAACATCCAAAGGTACAAGCAAGCCTGAAATAAGTGCACAAAAGCCATCTGACATGCCAAAAGCGCATTCTACAAGGAAGCCCTCTCTAGCTCCTGGAACAACAGCAAGTCATTCTGGGATAATCTCAATGACATAAACGGCAAAGAACCCAAAAATGACCCATCAATGTTTATGGTTGATGGCGCAATATCCTTGGACAAACAGTGAATTGCCAACACACTTAATGATGCGTTCATGGACCTCAGAAGTGTACTAATAGCAGAATACTTTAATCCATTAATCCCAGCTGACCCTAACACAGCCCAGCAACCACCCTCCAACAGACCACTCTTCCATTTCAAGGTAATCTCTGAATCTGAAGCAAGAAAGTACCTCATGCGAGCTCTGGGAAAATCAAGATACAGTGGAGATACCCTGGACCTTAAGTTTGTCAGCATGGCACTAGAGGATGTCCTCGGCCCTCTCACTAAGATTATCAACCTCTCCCTCTGCCATTCCAAATACCCCCTGTGATGGAAATTGGCATCAGTAACCCCTGTGCACAAAGGAAGTGATCCAACTCTATACAACAACTACAGACCTATCTCCATACTCCCCCCCAAAGCTCTAGAGTGGATTGTAGCAGATCAGCTTGTCGAGTATCTGAACCAGTACCAGCTACTCTGTCCTGAACAACATGGCCTTCGACCAGGTCACAGTATCATCACAGCATTACTGAAATTCACAGGTTACATCCACCACTCCCTAGACCAAGGCTTTCTGGTAGGAGCAACATTTATTGATCTATCAAAAGCTTTTGGTATGGTGCACCATGAGCTCCTTCTGAATCAGTTGCCTGCTATTGGGCTCTCTCCAGAATCCATTTCATGGTTCAACAGCTACCTTCACAACTGATTGCAAAAGGTCAGGCTAGGAGACACCACCTCTGTTAGCAGACCTGTCCACTCTGGGGTCCCACAGGGGTCAATTCTGGGGACCCTACTATTTAGTCTTTTCCTGAACCAACTGCCATCCTCCTATCTGACCCAGATGCTCCTTTATGAGATGATGTTGTTATTTTCACCAGAAACCCCCATCTGGAACAACAAACAGCAGAACTCCAAAGGGGATTCTCATCCACAGAGAAATGGTTTAAGGATTATAGAACTGTAATAAAACAAAGACAATGCTGTACTCCAGCAACCAGAATAAGTTCAAAGCAGTACTCCTTGTGATCAGAAATGAAAGCAGTGGCACCCTGGAACAACATGAGCCAGGCCACAGACATCTAAAACTTCTTGCTGGCAGTGAATTTGGCCGTATGTAGGAGGAATGCCAAATTGCAGGTATTTCATCTCACTTGCTGCATTTGAAACCAGTAATACTGGTTGCAGTTTTGTTGCTATTGTTTAAATCTGCAGACACAGTAGCAGTAGTAGCAAAAAAAATCACATACGTAAGTCTTTTCTTGCAGGTTTCCTCAAGTTCCTGTTTCAGTGAATGGGAGAGTTTTTGCTGGGGTACTTGAACATGACAAATCCCCGCTCATCTGCTCTCTCTGGCACCATCTCAGTGGAACTCATCTTCTACATGTTACAGAGATTTCCTGAGCAGCATAAAGCAGTATACCAGTACACAATGCAGCACTAGATAGGGATGGAGTACAGTGTGTATGTGATGCTAAATTCTGCATGGTGATCACTCATGACAGTCCTCTGCTGGAAACTACAGCCATTCAAGGAAGCCACAGGAGAGGTCCGCTCAGACAGTGCCACTGTCAATCAAACTTTCTTTCTTCTATGTGGTCAGAGGAAAAAAATGAGCTACAGAAGCTGAGTTTCAACAAAAACTTAAAGAGAAGGGGAGTTCATCTTCAGTGTCTGCTGCATTCACTAGCGACCTTGCAGACTACGTATCTCTAACAGTGGAAATGGATCCTAAAATTGAGAAGAGGCAAAAGTCAGAACATTACTGTATATCCTAGCTGGTTTAAACACAAGCTAGCATCTTTCTTTCCACATGGTATCAGCCATAACAAATACATAGACATTACAATTATGAAATCTGTAATTGAAATGGAAAGTTGGATTGATGAAGATAAGAGACCATCCAATTCTCCTTACCAAAACAGAGCCGTAAGCATGACATCCCTAGCACCATGGCAAGAAAATCAAAATGTGCATCTCAATCTAATGAAAGTTACCAAGATAAGGAGAGTCTCTGTAAGGTCAGTGAAAATGGAAACATGAGGGGGCATAGTCTCAAATTGGAGGGGGGATATTTAGGATGGAGGATAGGAGGCATTTCTTGATGGAGAGATTGGTGGCAAGTTGGAATGTGCTTCTGGAAGAGGTGGTTTCATCGAGGATGGGCAGCTTCAAGAGAGGCTGGGATAGAGTTGGGGGAAAATAATGGTCAAGGGGTGGATTGGAGAGGGGGGCAGGGTCATTAGCTTAAGTTGAGGACCCTGCAGCACAAGCAGACTTGATAGACCAAATGGCCTTATTCCGTTGGCTTCTTCATATGTTCATATCTTATGTCTGATTATTTTGAACAGGAAAGTAACATTTGGGCAGGCCTCTATCTCATTACAAAAATTGTACCATTCTAATCAACCACAACGATGGTTTCAGACTACTGAAGACAGCCTAAACAGCTACACATTAGGGATAATCCTTTCAGATAATGGCACGGGAATAGAAAACATTGGCTAGCATTAAATAACATTGTTAGTCTATACCTAAGCTGTCAACCAACAAGTGTGTATTCTAAGAAAATATTTACAGTCGAAGCCATGATATGGTCAGATATTTCCAGATATGAGAATGATCTGCTGGAGACTGGCCACAACTGCACCAGCAATGTCACAGGGAAGGTGCCAAGAATATCACAGCTATTTAGTTATGTATGTATGTATGTATGAATGTATGTATTTAGAAAACAATTGGTAAACAGGAAAGGAACACTGAGTCAAGGCTTATTTCCAGGTGTGACATGACCTGGGAGAAGGGTTGTAGGACTAATAGTGAAACATAATACAGTACATTACATGATGCAGACAAAGTGCAGAGCCTGTACAGTAGAAAGACTTAACTGGTACAAATGTGGAACAAGGATAAAGTGCAAATATGTTGTGCAAGCACAAGTGCACATTGACAATTGAAATTGGCATCAAAGCAGTACAAAAGCAGTCAAAACAGTGCACTAGGGAAGGGTTGTGTTGAGGGGAATCAAAAATCACTGTGGGGGATCTCCTATTAGAAACAGGTGCAGGTGGGTGGCAGGAGGAGTTTCAACTGATGTTTGAAGGACCCTAAGGAGGTGGAATGGTGAATGGTTAAAGGGAACTGGTTCCAGAGTTATGGCAAGTGATAAGAGAAGGCAGATTGCCCAGCAGAGGAAAGGGGATGAGGAGTGGTGAAGGTTCACTGGTCCCTTGAGTGGAAGGAGTATGGAGTGGGGAGACAGGAGAGAGGAGAGATAGGATGGAAGAGAAGAAACCCAGTACTGGGAGAGGAAGGAAGTGCTGTGTGGCAGGTGACAAGAAGGTAGGGGGAGGATGGGTGGGGAGGAATAGAGGGAGCAGTGGTGCGTATTTGGAGAGCAGTTAGTCGCAAAATGACAGAAGGATTTGTAGAGGGTGTCCAGTCTGGATAGGGAAGTGGAGGGGCTGTACTATAGACCATGTCTGCATAGTCAAATACCAGGAGCACCATTTTTGTGACCAACTCAAGGCAGGCCAGCAGCTACAGTGAGGGTGCAAAAAAAAAAAATATACCTGCATTTCCATGCAAACTCTTACCGAAGGTTGGATGACATTATTTTGAAGGGCTGGATGGGGAAATTTGGTCCAAATTGAATAGGGATGGGTGGTATTAAGTTCACTGTTCCAGCAGTCCAAGATAGATTGAGCACTGTCCCCTGTGGTCAGTTACAGTACCTGGTAAATACTGCCTATTACATGTTGCCATAAGTCCCCATTTAATAGTCCTAGAAACACAGAAACATGGAACTTTTCCGCAGATAAGGACCACTTGACTCACACTGTCTGACCATTTTTCCAGGCCTACACTATCACCGCAGATCCTACTTGATCTCTGGTCCATTATCCCTTCCCCTAAGGTTCCCTTGTGCCTATCCCATGCATTCTTGAACCCCACCACTGTTTTCACACCCACCACCTCTGCTAGAAGGCTGTTCCAGGAATCCACCACTTTTTCTGTGAAGACTTACTTCCTGACATCTCTTTGGAATTTACCCCCTTCCAGCATCATGTCATGTCCCTTTGTTCTTGAGCACCCTTTCTTCTGAAAAATACTTCCCTCCTGTACCTTTTTAACCCCCTCTAGGTATTTAAAGGTCTCTATCATATCCCTCCCTTCTACCTCTTCTCTTACAGTGTGCATATTCAGGTCCTTAAGTATCTCTCATAAGGCTTCTGATGCAGACCCTGCACCATTTTAGTTGCCCTCCTCTGGACCACCTCCATGCTGTTTATGTCCTTCCTGAGATGTGGTCTCTAGAATTGGCTACAGTACTCTAGGTGGGGTCTTACCAGTGATCTATACAGAGGCAACACCATCTCATTTTTTCTGCTGGTGATAACTCTCCTTATGCACCCCAACTTCCCACTAGCCCTCCCAACTGCCTTGTCACAGTGCCTGGCCCACTTTAGGTCATCCGATACGATTACCCACAGGTCTGATTCCTGTTCGGTGGTTGTCAGTACCACTCCACACATTTTGGACTCTGCCCCTGGGTTTCTGCGCCTCAAGTGTGTGATTTTGCACTTTTTTGCATTGATACACAGCTGCCATAACCTTGACCACTCCTCAAGTTTTCTTAGGTCACTGCTCATTCTTTCCACTCCTCCTGGAATGTCCACATCATTGCGGACTTTGGTGTCTTCTGAAAAAAGGCAGACCTTCCCTTCCATCTCCTCTGCAATGTCACTTATAAAGACATTAAAGAAGACCAGTTCCAGCACTGATCCTTGAAGCACCCAACTGGTCTCTCTCCCTTCCTGTAAGTGAACTCTGTTTACCATCACTCTCTGCCACTTATCCTCTAACCAACTTCTTACCCAGTAAACCACCTTTTGACCCACCCCTAGGCTACCCAGCTTGCTTAAGAACAGACTTCACTGACAGAGAGGAATGAAAGCACCTAGCTTTACTTTAAAGGTATACTTATATTTATTTATATTTCTCTTCATACCGAAAGTAGCAGGGTAAGTGGAGAAAAAAAATTGTAGGTAGTGTTTCGGAAACTTTTAAACTTTCTATAAAACTATAACAGGTGGTGTAGGGGAACCTAGCTCAGGAGATTAATCCTGGGCTATGCAGATTCTGGAAGCCCTTTGAATCAGGTGTGTAACTGAGAATAGAGCTGACAGAGGCTTACTGCCTTCTGGAAAGAGTACTATAAAAGCACTTCCACTCTAACGTGCCAAGCACGTTCATGTCCCAGTGAGTTTGTGGAACTGGGAAGGAGTGGAACAGGTAACTGGCATCTCAGGTGTTGGTAGGAGGAAGCAAGGAAGCAGGGGACTCTGCCGGTCAACTAAGGCAAAGCACCTGTTCAGTACTGTGTAACAGTAAGTGCTGGGAAGGACAGTAGATAAAAGGTAGACCTGAACTGGGAATAGGAGCAGTACCCTATCTAGGGTAGGTGTACAAGCAAAATAACAAACAACAAAAGGGGATAAAATGAATAACAACCTGTCATGGGTAAAGGGTACAAAAGGGACGGGTGAAAGAAAAGGAATAGGCCAAACAAGGAAACAAGGAGTAGGAGCAATACCCCATCTTGGGTAGGTATACAAAGTGACATAAAAGGGGAAGTGATTTCCAAGTAACACAGGGAGAGTAGGAACTGGGAATGCAGGGAGTAGTGCACTGCAGTGGCTGTGGGGTGGAAGTTTTCAGAGAGACCGCCTAGACACTACAGTGTTGCCCCATTTGAATACACCTGTCTGGGTTGAGGGAGGAGGTCATTAGACTCCAGACTGAGTTGCCTGGGACTCAAGGGACCTTCTCAACCAACCAGGGACCACCAGGTCTGACACTGTTACTGCAGAGGCTGTCAGGGGGGAGGAGCAGCTGGACTATTGTGGACTCAGGAAGGGTGGGAGTTACAGGCTCTGGAAGAGTGAGAGGAATGGATTGGAGGCACATTCCTCAACTGGTACCACTACAAAATTTCTGTGCCTTTCTGGTGTGCTGGGACTGCCATGTGGAGGCACTTGAAGTAGTGGCAAGTGAGAATGTGAGGATCCTGCATAGTGGACACCCCAAGGAGGGAGGGAGAGAACCCCAGAGCAGGAGGAAGCAGCTTCTGGTGGAGGACTCGATTGGCAGGGGGACAGATTCGGGAGTAGGTACAACATAGACAGCCAGTTCTGAGTGCTGCATCATTTCTTTTTAATATAAAATGTATTACTGAATGTCTCCTGCTGAAAATCAAATGCTCTAGGAGTGACCTCACCCCCCCCAGATTTCAGCTGAGAGATGGAAGCCATGAGGAAATGCTGACAGCATGTGAGTTCACACACACTCAGTTGACAGTGTGTTACATGGAAGACTTTAATCAAGGATCCTGTTTCTCTAAGTTAATTACAGACTTGTTTAAGTTAATTTTGTTAAGAGAGAAATCATAAAGAAGGTTTATGAAGTTGGAGAGGAACCTAGGTTTTTACACAGGGGTGCAAGGTTGTGAATGTCCCTGTGAAGCCTGTGTGAGGGAGGATATAGCATGAGATCAAACAAAGTGTCATTTGAAGGACATGAATTATGCTGAAGTTGCAGAATGTAATACTTTTGTATAAGATATATATTTTCATATATCCTGACAGGGAGGAGCTAGGTGACCTCCTGAAAAGAGGTGGGGTAAAAGCCAGCATTTAATTTAGTCTGTTTTACTTCACAGAGACATTTTTACCTAGACTCTGACAAGGACACATCTTTGCAGTGCTTTAAGCAAGTATTTAGAGACTAAGTACTGCAGTAGGAATTGCACTGTTTTAAACCATGTTCTTTTAAAAGATTTGTATGTCTTGTGATATAATAATTCTGTATTGTTGTGTTTTACATATTCTTATCTGTTATAGTAAAATTAATTTTAGAACTTACTTGGTCTGTCTTTTACTTCTTTTTATTTGTAAGAAAAGTACATGGTTATAGCAGACAATATTTATTTAGTTTTTGTTTACCGGGTAAGTACACTAGCCAGTAAATTACTATTTTCAGGCACGACCCGGGAGAGTACAAGGCAATACATACAAAAAGGTATTACAGGAAATCAATGACATTTGACAATATAGCTTGTTCTTAGCTATGGGAACTAGTGAAACCACTGGCTACTCTTTTTAATAAATCATGGGAGGATGGTGTGGTACCCGAGGACTGGAGGAAGGCAGATGTGATTCCCCTTCACAAAAGCGGGACCAAGACAGAGGCAGAAAGCTACAGACCTATCAGTCTAACCTCTGTGGTAGGGAAAGTGATGGAGTCACTTCAGAAAGAAAGAACAGTTGAGTACCTAGAGGCCAGTGGAGCACAGGACCCAATGCAGCATGGGTTCACAGCGGGAAGGTCATGTCAGACGAATCTAATAGATTTCTTTGACTAGGTGACCAAAGTAGTAGACCAGGGAGGGGCTGTGGTCATGGCCCACCTGGACTTTAGCAAGGCATTTGACACAGTCCCACACAAAAGATTAATAGTCAAATTAACCAGCCTGGGAGTGGGTCCCAGGGTGGTAGCCTGGGTAAAACATTGGCTGGACAACAGGACACAGAAGGTAATTGTAAATGGAGTCCATTCTGAAGAAAGAGGGGTTACTAGTGGGGTACCGCAGGGTTCAGTATTGGGTCCAGTCCTTTTTAATGTCTTCATAAGTGACATTGCAGAGGGACTGGAAGGAAAAGTATGCCTCTTTGCAGATGACACAAAGATCTGCAACAGGGTTGATACACAAGGAGGTGTGGAAAGGATGAGAAGGGACTTGGCAAGGTTGGAGGAACGGTCAGAAGTATGGCAGCTAGGATTCAATGCAAAGAAGTGCAAAATAATGCACCTGGGAAACAAGAACCCCGGGGAAGAATACACAATGGGGGGAGGTAACAACAACAAAAAAGGAAAGAGACCTGGGGGTAATCATATCAGATGACCTTAAGGTTAGCAAGCAATGTGAGAAGGCAGTAGGAAGGGCTGGGGGTATACTAGGATGCACAGGGAGAGGCATCAGCAGCAGAAAACAGGAAGTTGTTATCCGTTTGTACAGACAGTGGGTAAGACCCCATCTGGAGTACTGTGTCCAGTTCTGGAGACCCCATCTCCGCAAGGACATAGACAGGATAGAGGCAGTCCAGAGGAGGGCAACTAAAATGGTGCAGGGTCTGCAAGAGAAGCCATATGAGGAGAGACTAAAGGAGCTTAATATGTATACCCTTGAGGAAAGAAGGGAGGGGGGGACATGATAGAAACTTTTAAGTACCTCAGTGGAATCAACAAAGTCCAAGAGGGTAGCATCTTTCAGAAAAAAAGACGTGCAAGAACAAGGGGACACAATTTAAAGATGGGGGGGCAGTTCAGGGGCAATGTGAGGAAGTATTATTTCACAGAGAGGAGAGGGTAGTGGATGCATGGAACAGCCTTTCTGAGGAGGTTGTTGGGTCTAAAACTGTGGGGAGAATTCAAGAATACATGGGACAGACATAAGGCAATTCTTGTGGGGGGGTAGAAAGAAATAGGCTGTTGGTTAACTAGGATCTGCGGCCTATCCTGTAGGTAAGGAAATGGGCAGACTAGATGGGCCAAGCGGTCCTTATCTGCCGTCAAAGTCTATGTTTCTATGGAAACAAAGAAGACAATAAACAATAAACAGTAAAGCGAAGTGCCTGACATGAAACATAAGTGGCTAAGTTTTAGCTATGTAGGCTCGGATAACAGTAAAAGAGCATTGGTCAGTACTACATGCAACAATAGCAGAAGATACTACAGTCAGCAATACAAGTACAAATCCTGGTGCAGGTTATAAGATGAAGGAGTGCAGTCAGAATTATTACAGGTAGGCATAAAAACAAAATGCAAGAATAAAACAGACATCTAAACTAGTAGTAGAGCGGATGGGTCCAGGGACTGTGTTTAGAAAGATGAAAGGAAATGGGGAGAGGAGAGAGAGAGATGTGATGTGAGGGGGTGGTGGGGGGATTCATCAAGCAGGAGATAATAGATTGTCCAGTGGAAGTGGCATGGGGCAGGTTCATTGGTTAGGTCAGGTAGGGTTGAAACAGTTACACTGTTCAGCAGTAGCCAGATAACTTTGTAGCCCACTTTTAAAGTGATAGTGGAATGTAGATTGCCTTAGCTCCAGTGGCAGCATATTCCACATCTGAGGGGCAGCTTGCCCGAATGCCCCGGTGCCTTTGGAGGTGTAACACCTGGGTACCCTCAGTAGTGATTTGTCAATTGACCTCAATTCTCAGTATGAGGTGACAGGATGTAATAGCTTTGCAAGTGAGGCTGGGGTTTCCAGTCTGATTATGGAGTCTGATAGATAACCAAGATAGTATTGTCTAGATGGAGAGGGGGAGAGCCAGCCTAGGTCGCTATAAAGCCAACATCGATGCTTGAGCCTCGGGGATGATGATGCATAACGACAGACATTATTATAGGTGACATCCCATTTTTTTAGTGCTGATTTGTGGGCAGCTGCGAGGATAGAAGCACATTATGTCAGGGTTGGGAGCAGGATCCCCCTGGCAATGGCTAGCTTAGCAGAAGGAGTTAGCATATAGCTAGTTCTGTAGGCAGCACCCAGTTTACAATTTACTGTTTTGCAGGTTGATTGAATGTGGAGGTTTAGGTCTAGAGATTGGTCGAGTAAGACCCCGAGATACCGAAAGGATGTGACAATAGACATAAGCTTGAATGGTGATACCAAACTGGAAAGAGAAGCGTTTTAAATATGAGGTCTTTATTAAAGTGTTAAAGGGTTCATCTCTGTATACCTGGTTAGGTGCCCGTAGGCAAAGATATCTGGCCCCCTGAAGACAGATATATCTGAGCCTGTGCATTGGGTATGCTAACAAGAGGTTAACAGTTTGAATCCCTCCAGAACTTGAGATCAAAGGTAGATCTGAACTCACAAAACAGACAAGAAGGTTACCTTGTACTGTTCACTGTTCACAAGACTGCACTCGGGGGTTGGCACTTTGGGAGTAGAGGGCCTGACCTGCTGAGTGGGTTTGTGACAGTAGGAAGAGGGTGTAGAGGGAGGTCAGGTGCCTACATGGTGCCATGATCCAGTGGGATGGGAAACAAATCCAGGGGATTGCTAGGTCAGCAAGAAGAAAGGGGTGGGGCTGGATGCCATTGTTCACCTGAGGACCAATGGCCTGGTTAGGGATGGGGCTAGGATAGTGCAGGGGGAGTTAAGGGAACTGAGGAGTGATCTTAAGACAGGCCTGCTCAGTGGCTTTCACTGAGGTGCTGCCTGTCTACAATAGGGGGGAGGAGATGGTTTTCCTCACCAGGAGCTTCCACTCATGGCTGAAGGAATGGTGCAGGGAGGAGGGGTTCAGTTACCTTGTGGACTGGGGATCCAACTGGGAGGATGAAGACCTGTACAGGGGTGATGGCCTCCATCCATCTGGGAGAGAAACTGCAGTCCTCAGTGGACAGTTTAAATGTTACTTTGATGAACATTTAAACTAGCCCAGGCAGGGGGTAGAAGGAATCAGGGAAGCAGAAACTGCCCCCCAGAGGCTGAAGGAGTGGGGAGAATCCCAGGGGAGAAGAACCCCCCAAAGTGCAAATTAATAAAGGAAGCAGAGGGATAGAAATGGATAGGGAGAGAAGCAGAAATATCAAAAACAGAGGGGGGAAGGTGGGGCAAAAGGGAAAAGGGGGCGTAGCAAGCTGAGTGCTCACAAAATCTGGAAGACCATTTGTGTGAATGCTATAAATCTAGGAAATAAGATTCTAGACCTAGAGGACATCATGGCAAGTGCTGACCTGGGTATAGTGGCCATTACTGAGTCATGGTGCACTGAAAACCATGACTGGGTCATAGATATACCAGACTATACTCTGTTCAGGAAAGACAGGATGGAAATGAAAGAAGGAGGTGTGGTGCTTTATATGAAAACAAGCATAAAAGCAATGGAGATATAGGGAACACAGGGAGCAGAGGTATTGTATGTTACCTTGGAGATGGGGAGCAGAGCCACTATTCACATTGGTATTATCTAAAGACCTCCAGCACAGTGGGATGAGTTAAATAAGGTACTGGTGGAAGCCATTGGCAAGATGGCAGAAAAGAGAGAGCTGCTGCTGGTGGGGGACTTCAATCTTCCAGCTATAAATTAGAGTGTCCCACCTGATGCGTCAGTTAGAAACAGGGACATCCTCCCTGCTGGAGGTGTTCCTCAGGTAACTAGTCAGTAAGCCTACTCATGAAGGGAAAATAATCGACCTGTTACTCATTAAGAGGGACAGTGTTGCAGATGTCAAGGTGAGAGGCTGCCTGAGGACCAATGATCACCATACAATGTGGTTCAATAGAAGAACAACTGCAAATTCAAACCACACATGGGCAAGGGTCCTGGACTTCAGGAAAGCAGATTTTATAAAACTGTATGAATGCTTCAGGGATGCCCTGGCAGGGGGGATGACCTGGGGGGTGGAGAAATAGTGGATCATGCTGAAAGAGGGCAGAGTGAAGGCAACAAACCTCTACAACAACCAAGTGAACAAAATCAAGAGGAAAAAGAGACCACTATGGCTCTTGAAAGAGGTCGCTGAGAGGGTAAATGCCAAAAGGGTTGCATTCAAAAGGTACGAAGAGATGTGGAGGGAGGAGGATACGAAGGTGTATCAGAAGAAACAGAGGGAATCAGGGAGAGCAGTATGGAGCACAAAGGTGCAAACTGAAGAATAGCCCTGGCGATATCAAAAGGGGACATGACATTCTTTAGGTGTGTAAGCAAAAAGGGAAAGATCAGGGGAGAGATTCTTCAGGTAAAAAGGAAAGTGGGGGATCTCTACAGAGGGGTACCAGAAAATGGCAAACATCTTGAACAAATACTTCTACTCAGTGTTCACAGAGGAAGGGGGAAGGGGAGGAACCACAAAAAGGTAACAGTAGCTTTGAAGGGGAATGTGGGCACTAGTCCATTTTTGGAGAAGAGAGTCCTGAAGGCAGTCACCAATCTGAAAGCGGACAAAGCAATGGGGTCAGACAACGTGCATCCAAGGATGTTGAGGGAGCTGAGGGAGGTACTGGCTTCACCTCTGACAGTCCTGTTTAACATATCACTGGAAACTGGAGTGGTTCTAGAGGACTGGAGTAGGGCAGATGTAGTCCCATGTCACAAAATTGGTAGCAAGTAGAAGGCTAGCAATTATAGGCCACTCAGCCTGACATCAGTGGTGGTGAAATTAATGGAAATGCTGCTGAAGGAAAGAATTGTGGAATATCTTGAATCCAACGGGTTACAAGACCCAAGGTATCATGGATTCATGGTGGAGGGAGGTCATTTCAGACATGTCTGATTGATTTCTTTGACTGGATCAGGTGACCAAGGAATTAGATCAAGGAGGAGCGGTGGATGTGACCTTCCTAGATTTCAGTAAGGCTTTTGACATCGTTCCACATAGGAGTCTAGTAAGAAAGTTGGGTAACTTGGCGATGGAAAAAAGGTAGTAAACTGGGTTTGAAATTGGTTAGGGCATAGGTGACAGAGGGTAGTAGTGAACAGAGTTTACTCTGAGGAAGGGAGGGAGGGTGACCAGTGGGGTACCTCAGGGATCAGTGCTGGGACAACTCCTCTCTAATGTCCTTATGAGTGACACTGAAGAGGAGCTAAAAGGGAAAATCTGCCTCTTTGTGAATGGCGCCTAGATCTGCAACAAAGTGGGCACTCCAGGGGGTGGAAAGGATGAGCAGAAACCTGAGAACACTCAAGGAGTGGTCAAGGGTATGACAGCTGGATTTCAATGCAAAAAAGTGCTAAATAATTTACTTAGGACATAGAAACCTGGGCACAGAGTACAAAATGGGTGGAGTTGTATTGACGATAACCTAACAGAAAGAGACCAAGGGGCAATCTTATTGGATGACCTAAAGTCGGTCAGGCAGTACGACAAGGCAATTGAGAGGGCTAGTGGGATGCTGGCTTGCATAGGAAGGGATATCACCAACAGAAAGTGGAAGGTGGTGTTGCCCCTGTATAGATCACTGCTAAGACCCCACCTGAAGTAGTGTCCAGCTCTAGAGATCATATCTCCAGAAGGACATAGACAGAATGGAGGCGGTCCAGAGGAGGTAACTAAAATGGTGCAGGATCTGCATTAAAAGCCCTACAAGGAGATACTAAAGGACTTCAATATGTACATGCTGGAAGAGAGGAGGGAGAGGAGGAATATGAGAAAGACCTTTAAGTACATCACAGGGAAAATCAGGTACAGGAGGGAAGTACCTTTCACAAAAAAGGTGTTCAAGAAAAAGGGGACGTGGTATAAAGCTGAAAGAGATAGACTCAGAAGAGATGTGAGGAAGTACTTCTTCACAGAAAGAGTAGTGTATTCCTGGAATAGCCTTCAAGTGGAGGTGGTGGGGGTGAAAACAGTGATGGAGTTCAAGAATGCATGGAATGGGCACAAGGGAATCATAGTGGACAAGAAGGAGGGGGGCAGAAGCTGTAGATCAAGTAGGGTCTACAGTGAGAATGTAGGTAAGGAAAACTGAACAGACAGGGTGGGCCAAGCATTCCTTATCTGCCATTAGGTTCTATGTTTCTAAGAGTCTCCCATGTGGAATGTGCTGAAAGTCTTACTGAAATTTAGGTAGGCTACATCCACTGCTCCTCCCTGATCTAGTTCCTGGGTCACTCAGTCAAATAAATCTAACAGATTTGTTTGACATGACCTCATCCCTTGAATCCATGCTGCCTCATGTCCTGCAACCAACAAGATTCAAGAAATTCCACAATCCTTACCTTCAGCAGTGATTTCATTAACTTTCCCAGCATGAAAGTCAGGCTGGCTGGCCTATATTTGCCAGCCTCTTCACTACTACCACTTTTGTGTAGTGGGACTACATCCATCCTCCTCCAGTCCTCCAGACCCCCTGCCATTTCCAATGAGCTGTTAAACAGGACTGTCAGAGGTGCATCTTCTACCTCCCTGAGCTCCCTCAGTACCCTTGGATGCACCATGTCTGACCCCATCGCCTAGCCAACTTCCAGATTAGCGAGTCCCTTCAGGACTCTCTCTTCCAAGAATGGACTAGTGTCGACCTCCCTCCTATGCTCCTATCACTTTTTTGTGGCCCCTCCACTTCATCCTCTCTGTGAACACTGAATAAAAGTATTTGTTTAGGGTGGCTGCCTTTTCATGGCCCTGTCTGCACAGTCCCCACCCCCCTTCACTATTTAACCTTACAATCCCAATGCTGGTATTTTTAATTTACATGCCTAAAAATGCTTTGTCCATTGTCGGTGCTACCTGGGCTAATCTCTGTTCCATTGTCACCTTTAGAAACATAGAAGATGATAGAAGAAGGGGACCTGTGATCCATCGAGTCTGCCCAAGTGAGGCATCCCAGGACCTGTTGTGCACTGGTGTTCTGTCCTCCTAGCCACCTAGCCTAGCCCTTGCCAGTGCCATGTGTTTGTTCCCAATCCTTGTCCTATCCATGCTTAAAGTTTGATACTGACTTTTCAGCCACCACCTCAGGAGGTAATCTATTCCAACGTTCCACCACCATCTCTGAGAAGTAATACTTTCTGATGTCCCTCTTGAACACTCTAACCTTCAATTTCCACTTGTGCCCTCTTGTAGTAGAATTGATGTTCCTGGTAAAATGCTGAACTTCTGGCACCTTGTTGATGCCTTTAAGGAACTTGAAGGTCTCAATCATACCCCCTCCTCTCCTTCCTAGTCTCTAGTGAGTACAATTTCAGAGCCCCAAGCCTCTCTTCACTGGTGATTTTCTGAAGGCCATGTATCATTTTTGTTGCCCTTCTCTGGACAAATTCTAATCTATCAATGTCCTTTGTTCAGTTAGACCTCCAGAACTGTACACAGTACTCCAGATGAGGCTTCACTAATGACCGGTAAAGTGGTAGTATCACCTCCCTGTCTCTTCTGTCTATCCCCCTGCCAATGCATCTTAACACCCTGCTAGCCCTGCTGTAAGCCTTATTGCACTGACTTTGCTACTTGAGGTCGTCCCTAATGATGACTCCCAGGTCATGTTCCTCAGCAGAGGAGCTCAGCTGGATTCTGTTTAGCGAGTATCCTTCTTAGGGTTGGCCCGACCCAGGTGCATCACCTTACACTTCTTAGCACTAACATTTAATTGCCATATTTGTGACCACCTTTCCAACTTCTTAAGGTTCTCCTGCAGTTGTCTGACTCCCTCCATACTATCCACTCTTCTGCTGAGTTTTGTGTCATTGGCAAACAAGGTGATGTTGCCATTTATGCCCTCGCTGATGTCATTAATGAATGTCACTAATGAATACACTGAAGAGGACCGGCCCAAGGACTGACCCCTGTGGCACACCTCTAGTGACCTGCTTCTCATTAGATTTAACCCCATTTACTACCACCCTTTGTTTTCTATCCCTCAGATGTTTGTGCTCCTTACTGCCCTCCCTGCTTCCCTCTGTTTCTCCTGCTACACTTCTCCATCCTCCTCCCTCTGCATCTCGTTATATCTTCTGAATGCTACCCTCTTAGCTTTTGCCTCTTTTGCCACCTCTTTCGAGAACAATAGCAGTCTAATTCCCTCTTGCTTTTGCTCACTTGCTTGATGTAGAGTTTTGTTTCCCTCACTATGGCCTTTTTTATCTTTGCCCACTGTTTCTCCACCCCACCCAGTTCATCCCCCCTCAAGGTCATCCATGAGTCATTCACCCATCTTTACAAAATCTATTGTCCTGAAGTCAGGACCTTCACCCTTTGGTGGTTTGATTACACAGCCATCCTTATATTGAAACACTCTGTACAGTGATCACTGGTCCCCAGGTGGCCTCTTACCTTGACATTTGCAACACTGTCCCCGTTAATGAGCACCAGATCCAGTATTCCACTATCACAAGTGGGTTTACTATTTGCCTAAGTTACACCCCCTGTACAGAGCTGAGGATGTCCCTGCTCCTAGCTGAAGCTGCAGCTGGAAGGCTCCAATCTACATCCGGCAGATTGAAGTCCTCAACCAAAAGCACCTGCCCCTTTTCAGCCATTTTGCCAATGGCTTCCACTAGTACCTCATCTAACTCCTCCCTGGCTCCCCCGTGTCAGAGGTCTGTAGATCATGCAAGTGTGAATAGTGTCTCTGTTCCCCATCTCTTTTGCTTTCATGCTCTTCCTCACATAAAGCACCACACCCTGTCCTTTCCTTTTCTACTCTATCTTTCCTAAACAGAGTATAGCCTAGTATGGCCATGTCCCAGTCATAATTTTCAGTGCACCATTACTCAGTAATGGCCACATTATCCAGGTCAGCTTCTGACATGATGGCCTCTAGGTCTGGAATCTAGACTTCTAGCATTCACACAAATGGCCTTCAAGATTTTGTTAACACTCTGCTTGTTATCCCCTTTTCCTTTTGGCCCCCTTCACCCCTGCTGTCTGTTTAATGCTTCTGTTCCCAACTCTTTTTGTCTCTATCACCCTGCTCCCTTCCTTACTTTGCATCTTTAGGAGTTCTTCTTTCCTTGGTTTCTCCTTACTCTCTACCTCATACTGTGTGTGGGGCAGTTTCTGCCTCCCCAATTCCTTCTGCCTCCTCCCTGGTCCATTTATATGTCCACAGTAACATTGAAACCATCCATCAAGGACTGTGGTTCCCCTCCAAGATGGATACAGGCCACCACCTCTGTACAGGCCCTTATCCATCTAGATGGATCCCTAGTCCCCAATGTAGCTGAACTCCTCCTCTCTGTACCATTCTGTCAACCATGAGTTGAAGCTGTTAGTGCTTAGATCCCTCTACTCCTCCTGTCCTAGGCAGGCAGCATCTCAGAAAAAGTCACTGAGCATGCTACGTGCCTAAGACCACTCCTCAGCTCCATAAACTACCCCTGCACTGTCTCAGCCCCGTCCATAGCCAGGTCATTGGTCCCCAGGTGGACAATGATATCCAGCTCCCCTTCTTTCCTGCTGCCCAAGTGATCTTCAGGATCTGCTTCCCATCCCTCCGGGCTGTAGTGCCACATAGGCACTTGACCGCCCTCTTCACCTCCCTTCCTATTCCAAACTCTATCACCTTGACAATTGAGTCCCCCACCAGAAGTTGCTTCCTCCTCCTCTGGAGTCCTCTCCCACCCTCCTTGGGATCCCCACTGTGGAGAACCCCCACATCCTCCCTGGCCACTACCGTGTGTGCCTCCTCCTGGCAGTCCTGCCCTATCAGAGTGGTGTAGGAATTTTGTAGTGGTACTAGTTGAGGAACATGCCTCCTACCCACCACCCCCACCCTTCCAGAGTCTACCACCACCATTCATCTAGAACTCACCATAGGCCAGCAGTTCCTTTTCCCTGACATTCTCTGAGGAAACCGTGGCAGGCTCAGTGGTCCATGGGTGAAGGAGACCATCCACTGAATCCTAGCCAACTTGGCCTGGAATCTAGCGACCTCCTCCTTCAACCCAGAGAGGGACATGCAGATGGGGCAGCATCACAGTCTCTAGAAGGCCTCTCTGAAAACTGCCACCCCACAGCCACTTCACTGCATCACTCCCAGCATTCCCAATTCTTTCTCTCCATACCCAAGATAGGGCATTGCTTCTATTCCCTGTTTTGCCCTACTTTTTTGCTTTTATCTGACCCTTATGTACTCTTTACTCTTGGTAGTGTGTTTTTAGTTAAACACCTTTTGTTGGTTGTTCTCCTTTGTACACATACCCTATTAGGATGTTGCTCTTATTCTCATATTTGGTCTTCCCATTATCTTTCACCTATCCCAGCAGTGAATGCAACAACAGGAGTGAGCATGTACCTTACCTTAGTCAACTGACAGAGTCCATCACTCCCCTGCTTCCTTTTGCTAACACTGGCTGATGCCTAAAATGCCATTCTTGTACCTGTTCCCCTCTGTCTCTGTTCCACCCACTCACTGGGACATGAACATGCTAGTACACATTAGAAGTGGATCTATTTATGCAGAACAAGCTGCTTCCTCCTTGCCAATGATTGAGTGCTTCTGGTCACGTGGTTTCACTGGTCCTGAGCCTACTGAAAATGGCAGTGCTTTCCTTAAGATGCCTATAATGTTCCCTCCCCGTTAAACTGTATTTTTGTTGTAGTTCCAAAATTGGTAGGACACCCTGGACCTCAAGGAACTGGAATATAAAGGTCAGTCCCTGTTGCCTCCATCTACAGAATGTGTAGTCAGCCTGAGAGGGTAAGAGTCTACAGCCAAAACTTAACAAAAATGGAACATGAGTTTCATCTTAGGTAAGGTCTGCAGTTTGAGCCATGTGGCCAATGTAGGCCTGCTGAATCCAACAAAGTAGGCTAATTGTAGTCAATTAATAGTGTAGAAAATTGTAATTTTCCTATATTGAACATGTCATTTAAAGTAAACTCTATCTGCTTCCACGGGGCCACATATTCAGAAGAAGTCAATAAATTACAGCATGGAGGTGGGCAGCCAAGTAATATTGTTTCAGATTTAGGAGATTTAATTCCTCTGTGTGTGGATGGCAGTTGTAAAATGGAATAACTGGTTCAAGGGCAGTGCCTTTCCCACATAAACTGTGAAATGAGTTTATCCCAGGAATGAAAATAAAAATGTGTTGGACCAATGTCAAGATCTGGAGAATATAAAGCACTCTAGGTAGGACATTAATTCAGAATATCTCTATATCAGAGAAAAAAATAGATTCAGATGGCCCCATGTGTGAGGTCAATTAACATGGCAACTGTAAGAGGATCATAGATTAATAGTTCCAGGTTTCCCAGGTATTTAGGGATTTTGCCTTTTGGAGTAGAGGAGAGGATGCTGGGATAGGAAGAGGAGGATACTCATGTGCTTAGTCAGACTCCTGAATGCAACTCCAATGGAAGAGCAAGCAGGCAGCGTGTGTAAACATTTGTAGAATGGCGGCCAATTTGATTTAGCATCTGTGTGACCAGTTTTTCAATGTGGGAGATACTAACTGTCACTTCAGTGGAAAAAAAGTCATTTTTCCTTGGAACAATCATTGTCAACAAATTTTTCAAAGGAGATGCAGCTGCTTGTTAATTTTCGCTCTCTAATTTGTTAATTTCTTACTGACGCAGTATGGTCTATGGTGGCGGGTTTCAGTTTGTAACAGTTACATACAGTCTCCATTTGCTAATATACCTGTAAGAAACTTGCAGTGACAAAGGTGAAGCAGTGTAGAAAGCTTCTCTTTACACATGAAACCATGCCAAAAAGAAAATTTAAGAGACCGACTGCAGTTGGAAGAAATGAATACATGCCTCCTTTGAAAACTGGTCTGTAGAAGCACTTTTGGTACTCGGCCGCCGGTCTTACATAGACAAATATAACTTTGACTCTAATGCTCCTGAAAAGAGAGATGGAAGAAGGAGGTAGGAGGAAAATGAGAAAAATAATGGTGTGGATAAGAGTGGATAAGACTCCATGTTAAGCTAAGAAGGTACGGGTTTAAAAAGGAAAAGTCTTGAATGTTTTAAATTCTAAAGGTCATAATCAAACATGATATGTTTTTTTGCCTTGGGCCTTAGGAGACCAGTAATGACAAAATACAATAACAAGTTTTAATTTAAGACATAAAACACCACCTAAAAGAACTATTGTGTACTTACTTGGAACAATCCTCCTCTTGCAATAGTATATGCGTGTGACTGAAAGATTCTCAAAGAACAGGGAGAGAAAAACCATGGAAGGGACAGAAGGAACATATTTAACAAACACAGATAAAAAGGGTAGCAAAGTCTCTGCAAATTTTACACTATAGAAGGCTATTAATTTTAAAAACAGAGAAGGAGGAAGAGAGGGGACAGTGGTGTTTAAACAATTTCTGCAATTTAAACAGACACAATTACAGGATGGAATGCAGTAAAAGGAGCAAACTTAGTAAACTACTACTCAGATCTATTTTGCAACTTCATAAGGTTTATGGCTTAACTTACTGAATATCAAGAAAAAATTACTGAAGTCGGATGTTCATCAGAAGTAGAAACTCTGAGTCCAAGCTTTAAAAAAAAATTAAAAACACAGCAGAAAGATTTGAGGCCAAACTTAAACAGATTAAGCCCTCAAAAAGCAAAATTAAAAAATAAGAAGACAGAGCAAGCACTTGAAAATACTTCAGGGCAAATGCAAATAGAAACACCTAATCAATCAAAAATTAACTTTTTCTTTAGTACCCCCTCCACCTCAGCTACCATTTTGTCTAAACCTATTTCACTTATCTAATCATAAGAAAATCCAGCAATGAAAGAGGGACATATAACTAATATGGCAGAACAGGATCAGTCAGAAGCAGTAAATAGGATGCACCCAGAGGAAAACATACCCAAATCAGATGCTATAGAGGAGTTACTATTACCAGAAGATGAAGGACAAGATGCCCTTGAAAAAAATGACTAACAAAATAAAGGGAAAGAGGAAAGCTCTTCTCAAGATGCTGTTACAACTAAGGCACTGAAAGAGCAGTATCAAGAACCTCCCCTATGGGCCAAAACTACCTTACAGGAAATTTTTACAATAAAATGCAAGATGAACCCATTGTACAGACTGGTCACAGAAGTGGACAAAATAAAAATAACATTAAAAATAATGAAACCTCCAATAAACAAAATCTAGATAAAAAAAGTTACAGCAGAAAAGAGGATAAGTGATGTTGAAGACAACTTTCACATCAAGACCTTAAAATTAAACAATTACAACTCAAAGTGATTGATGCAGAAATCAGGTCCAGAAGAAAAAAACTCAGATTATTGGGAGTGCCAGAAAAATGGGACCAACATGCTGCTTTAACCCAGCTCTTAGATGACATTTTTTCAATGTTACTGGAAATTCCTAATGAGGCTTTTAAAATGGACTATGATAGAGTTCATCGAGTCCTCAGACAGAGACCTGATGATAATGCCCCATCCAGGGCTATTATTGTAAAAATGCAAAGGACAGAAGACAGAGATAAAATAATGAGCTAAGTCTTAAAAAAAGAAAAGAAAATATACTTGAAAGGTACACCAATCAACATCTTCCAGGATCTACCAAATGAGGCTATAACTGAAAGGAAGAAATATGCCATCTTAAGAATTTTAATATGGAAAAAGGGTGCTAAATCCATATTTGTACCACCGTACAAGTTAGAAGTGTTTATAAAAGACAACCAATTGATATATGAAAATGCCCAGGAAGCTGAACAAGATTTGAGAACCAAATATCCAGAGATGTTTCAAAACACATAAAGTCTGAAATGGAATCCCCTTATTAATACAATGATACCACACTGGAAGGTATAAAAGAAGAAGCTTAAGAGAAGGAGGGTAAACATGGATGGAGGAAAGAAAGAGGAAAACAATGGACTAATTGTTTTTCTTCTCTTCTTCTCTCTTCCCTTTCTCTATTTTTCTTTATAAGTCTACGTATTAAGTCTGGATTATATTATGATATACAGTATGATCAGTTTTTACAGTCTAAATTTCTGCAAGTACTAAAGGGGGGTACAGGAAGGTGACCCAAAGGTTTATTCAGACAGTATATTTATAATGATCTGTTCCGCTGTGTTCTCCCCACCCACTTTTCTTTATCCCTTCTTCTACTTAGTTTTATTTTCTAGTTTTACAATTTTTTTTAGTTGAAACTTAAACATGGGGAAAATGAAAATAATAAATGAAATTTTAGTGTCTCAAATGCTGTCATAATTATGATGGAGTAAGAGAAAGTAAGTACACAGATACTCAATGTCAATTAACTCTGAAGGTGTAGTAAGGGAGTCTAGAAATAGCTCATGAAGAATGATTTCTCCCAGTACAGCACAATTTATTTGGGCGAATGTTAAATTTAATTAAGGGAATAGGGGGCACTTTGTAATGTTATTAATTGTTAAAAATGCAGTGCAAAATGGGTTAATAACTTTGTGATACATATTGATGTTAGACAAGTTACGAAGATTCTTTTCTGTAAGTAATGAATATAAAAGGAGGTTAAGTTATAAAATCAGAACCAGATATGGCAGGTCCTCAAATAGAATCTCCCAAACTTGTCTTTGCCATGTTAAATGTAAATGGGATAAATAACAATAAAAAAGCACTAATAATGCAATATAACAAAGAAAAAAGGGTGAACATGTTGGCTTTATAAGAAACACACTTGAATGCAAATCATAAAATATTAAAACAAGGCGGATTGGACAAGTTTATTATTCACAAGGCACCACCAACAGTAGAGGAGTAGCCCTATCAATATCAAAAAATACAGGTTTTTGTTTCATTCAGCAGTGGCAGAACAACAATGGTAGGATCATTTTAATCAAGGGCTTTCTCTACAGAGTAGAAATAATTCTTGGTTCTATATATGGTCCTTTCATCTCATATGAGGTATTTACAAATCAAATATCTCAAGCACTTATAGAACTGGATTCACATACAATACTTATAGGAGGTGATTTAAATGCTTTATTAAATTCCAAATTAGATAAGTCCTCCAAAACTAATGCATAAGACAGTAGACTATCTTCTACTTTAAATAATGTTTTAAATGAACACCATCTACGTGATGTATGGAGGACTAAAAATCTGGATACAATTAAATTCTTTTATAAGGCTAGACATCTAAATGTACAGTACATACTAGAATCAATTATATTTTTTGCAATAAAGAATTAATAAAAGATATTTTAAAAGTCGAAATAAGAGAAGTTTCAGTTTCTGATAACGCCATGATCGCCATGAATTTCATTACTACAAAAGACTGTAAATTCATCTCACAATGGAATTTCAAAATACTTTGTTACAAAATCCTGATTTCGTATCTCACATCAAAAACACATACAGGAATACTGGCTTTTTAACTTTAAAGGACAACAAATTACAGAAATCTGGGATGCATTCAAGTCTACAATTAGAGGGGCCATTAAATAATTTCAAATTTCACAAAATAAAAAACTCAGGGAAAAAAACAAATAAATTAGACACAGAAATATTAGAATAACAAGATTAAGCTAGACTTGGTAACACCAAATTCCAAGCAGTATTAAACCAATCTTGGAAACAAACTTATGTTAATGAAGACAGTAGAAAATAATTATCTAATGTTTAAGAATAAATGATGTCACTTTGCCAATAATTCAGGAAAGCTATTGGCATACGCCCTTAAAAAATAAAAAGAACGAAATACCATCACAAGTATCAGAAATGTATCAAATCAAATATCCATGAAGGATGAAGAAATAGCTAAGACCTTTATAGAATATTACAAAACTATATATAATGCCCCCCAAAAAATATTCTAAATATGATGAAATATTTAAATGACATAAAACTGCCTGAGCTATGAATGAATTCAGAGTAATATTCCAGACAAGAGGTGCTAGAAACAATTAATTCAATGAAAAAAAATTGCACACCAGGAGCAGACGGTTTTACTATGGAGTTCTATCAGGCTTTTAAAAAAGAACTAGTTCCCAGGATACATAAATTAGCTGAGAAAGTGGCAGAATGAACAGATTTTCCACCATCTTTTTTAGATGCTGATATAATACTGTTGTCAAAAGAAAAGAAAGATAAATAACAACCTGAAAATTATAGACCAACAGCACTTTAATTTTATTTTTTGTCCCGGTACCCCCTCTCCTCCAGGCAGGGTTCAGCCCCTGCACTGCTCCATTCCCAACATGTCCGGGGCTTGTCCCCCTGGGAGGGACCACTGAGAGAGATCCCCCAATGGACACTATTTAGCAAGCCCTGGCTTACCCCCCCAGGGTAGGGCCATGGGAGCGGGATCCCCAGTGGATGAGAAAGGGCAACAAGGCAGGAGCAGAGCAGGGATTCATGTCAAGGGGGGCAGATTTTGAGTTGCTTATGGATCCCTGGGGGTGGGGGCATGTATTGACATCCTGAATCCACCCCACTCCCATCAAGTTATGGCGCCTGCATGATGGAACATCCAGTCTCTGTGGCAATATGGCAGCTTGCTAAGCAGATGCACTGTGAGGCGCTCCTATCTTGTTACTTTGAAGACCACTGTTTTGTGTTGCTCTAATAAGCAGATGCACTATGAAGCACTCCTATCTTGTTACTTTGAAGACCACTGTTTTGTATTGCTCTGATAAGCTAAATTTTTTCTAAACTCAATGTAGGGGAAAAGGAAGAACAGAGCAACATCATTGTCCAGTGAGGAGCTTGCCTCTCCGAACGTTCGACCCCTTGAGAAATGTTTCATGCAGCCAGCTTACAAGCTGAGAAGCAGTGAGCCATTCAGCGAGACTGCTTCCTCACTAACACCCACTTTTGCTAAACCAAAGGAGTATCCAGTGACTTCAACTATTTCCGAACAGTTGCTGCCTTTGGACTCTCAAGAGTTGATAGAAAGCTATTCGATAACCTACTCTGAGTCAGGTGTTGCTGATCAGGAAACAAAGCCAAAATTCCACAATCCAGATATCATTTCTTCAATGGCAGCACATCAAAGTACTCACTCTTTGGATACTGCGCAGAGTTACTCACTGAAAAAACTTGGCAGATCAATCGACAGAGTCCTTGCCGTTTTGGAGTGCCAAGAACAAAAACAAGATACCTTCAATGCAAAGATAGAGTTTTTACAAACGAAGGTTAAAAATAATAAGGAGCAGCTTACAACAAACTTTAAACAGAGTTGAATACGATATGCCCCATTTACGCCGACACCAACACTGCGACTGACATCCCTGTCGGCAAAATCAGCACTTTGCCAACAGGTCACTGTCTTGGTGTGCCTGAGACAGGAGCACACTGTCTCCCGGTCTTGCATTCCCCCAAATCAAGTCTGACTGGAGTTCAGAATCCTTTAGACATGGGGTTGGGGGCAGAGCACCCCACATGGGAGGTTCGGGGGCAAAGCCCCCCCTATAGAAAAAATGGACCAGGAGACACTCTGGAATCATGTAAACTATGACTTGCAGTCTACATGATTCCAGTCAGTGAGATGCCAGTCTACAAATGGGTTGCTAATCCGGCATCATGGAGCCTTTGAATACTAAGAGAACAGCAAAAAAAGAGAATAAATTGACACCACTGGAAGCCACCAACACAGCACAAATCAAAGAGGCCTATAATCTACATAGGAAAGTGGAGCTATTGGAAAATCAAATAAGATACAAAAACTTAAGGATTTTAGGGCTCCCTAATACTCTGGATTCTGAATTTGAGAATGTAAGAGAGCTTATAAAGGACATTTTTGTTCAAATTTTTGACCTGCCTGTAGACAACCTGCCATTTATTACAAAAGCCTACAGGATAAACAAAAAGTCACTTACTGAAGAAAAAGAGAAAGCAGAAATGAAGGCTACCATTTTTATCAGCTTTGCTTTCGACTCAGACAGAGATTTGTCAATTAAGCTATCTAGACTGAAAGGGACATTTATCTATAAATCACACAGATTCTTTATTTACCTGGATTTTTCATACCAAACTCAGCAGAGATGAAGGAAATTTTTAAATTACAGGCAAGAAGTTCTGGAGATGGAAGGAACTTTTCAAATGCTAGCACCAGCTATGGTGTGTATATTTCACAAGGGCGCGACTTACATTTTCTTTGAGGTGGACCAGTTAGTGGCATTCATTCAGTCCCAGTATGACCCTGATTCGTCTAGAGATGGAGATTTCCTGATGTCTTCTAATAAAGAATTTTCTGCTATTGCCCAAGACATTACAGACCGGATCGACTGAGAAATATTACAAAAAAGAAACTGTGAAGTTATTATTAGACATTTTCTTTGTTGAGTGGTGCCAAAGCAGGCAACATTTGGATTAAATAAGTGGTACCCCTCCTATATGTTTATTTTTTTTTTTTTTAACAAATTTAATGAGTGGGAGGATTATTCAAATGTTAAATGATTATAAGGTCTGAATTAATAATAAAGTGCATGCTGCTTAAAATGCTTTTCAATGTTTTCTGAGACAGATGTCAATGTTGTTCCCCTCATGTATTGGACTGGAGGCCATCATTCATGCATCTTTTTCTTTTGTATGTAATTTTGCAAAATCTAATAAATAAAAATTATAAAAAAAAACATGCTGTAATCACCTCAAGCGGTTGCCTGGATGGCCTAGTAAACCTCAAGAGCATAGTTTAAGAGGTTTACCATTGTCATGGCAACCGCGAGAGGTGATTTCAGTGAGATTGACAACCGATCCTCAGGTATTATTTTTTATAGTGTATGAGATACAAATGTGAGCAAAGACAGCCAGGCCCTTACTATTTTTTCTTTTTTTCCTGTAGTACCAGTCATCATAAGGGCAGCTCTCATCACCGCAGCCATTTGTTGGGAGCTGCTACCTTCAAATGCGTAAATGCACAGATTGGCTACAGCTGTAATCCCATCACTATGACATACTCAAGAGGGGTTTACAACACCCTGATGTCATAGCGCTGGAATTACAAGAAAATAATGTTGCAGATTTTGACAGGTAATAAGGCTCAGCCATACAATTAGTCCCCAAAATACTGAGTCCAGTTGCACAAAAGTTCAAGACTTGCACTGTCTTTCCAGTCAGTTGGAATTGTATAATGAGTTGCTTGAACTAGTTCTTGACAGGACAGAGCAAGGTCCACAAAAGCAACTTAGAAATTCTGAGAACAGTCAGTTTCACACCATTTAATTCTATAAGTCTAGGATCTTTTTTTTTTAAGAACTTTTTGCAGAGACTCTTCTTATTCTGGTTCACAGCAATATGCACCGGAGAGACAGTCCTAAGACGAAGTCTGAGAAGTCCCAGGAAGTTCATCTGAGTGAAGGTCAAGTACAACAGAATCTGGCTGGAGACAGCTAGGAGTATGAGGATCTGAAGAAACTGGTTGCAGGTTATCAGGAGAGCTTTCTGATTCTGAAAGGATGGCAGACTCACATGTGCCTTCATTACTGGGAGGACTGGGATCATCTGGGAGGGTGTTGCTCAGGTATCTGTGCTTCAGACAACTGATGTGGACTTTGCTATGCAGAAGTTTTCCATTTGACTTGTATTACAGGTAGACATGAACTGGAGAAAGCTTTTCTGCAATGTAGAAAGGACCATTCTAAGGGTGGAGCAATTTCTTTGTGGTTCCTAGAACTAAGACAGGTGGCTATAAGTAGAGAGTGTCCCCCACAGAAAACAAACATTTATGTGACTTGGCTGCTGATATTTTCTGCATGACAGATTCTCTCTGTCTGACATCCAATGTGGTTATTGGAACACTTCAGGCAAGTTCAAGCGGTTCCAGTACAGGGATAATATTTGGGGAGAATGATTTAGGAACCTCTAGCACTGAGAAATCTATGTCCAGTGGAGTTCTTGGATGGTGTCCACAGACCAAGAAAAATGAAGTGTACCCCATACTGTCAACACAAGGGCTTGTGATGTAGGCAAACTGAACAAAAAGAACAAAGTGATCTCAAGTGTTGTGAGTTTCATCCTGGTACTTGGAGAGTGAATTTAGAATAGTAGACACCATTCTTTCACCTTACCCATTGCACTGCAGGAGATAGGTCATATTGTAAGTCTTTTTTTTATGTCAAGGAGTTTGCAAGTATCTCAAACAATGACAGAACCACACTGAAACAGCAATCAATGTGAACCAGGAAGTAGTTTTCACTGGTGGATTAAGGAGTCCAGTGCTGTGGGGGAGCTGCTAACTCCCCAAATAACACAATAAATAGCAAAAGGAAGCTGGGCACTCATGGTTAGAGCAGTAGTCTGTGAAAAAGCACTCTTCACACAAGCTTGAAATGAAAACCTGAAGATTTATTGTGGAAATCACAGACATGTGTGGCAACAGGTACAGGTGACTAGATTAGCCACAAGATGCTCTGGTGCTTCGACCGTAGTCTTTGACAGGGGTGGAGTCTTGGTGGCAAAGCAACTCCTTAAACATCACTATTGTATGAGCACAGTGATACTTAATTGGTTCATTGTTTACAATTGAAAAGTCATAGTTCAGTGGTTTGGGGAGGGGCAGAACAGAGAACAATACAACCATCACAAATTTAATATAAAATACTATGCAAAGCAGCCACTAAGACACAAACTACAATAGGGGTCTGTTCATGAAAAGGGGTTACCAATGCCCAGCATAGATACGAAAGGCAGAATAGAAAAATCTAATAGTGTCTGGCATGCCCTTTTCATTGCATTTGATAGATGGTTACATGTAGAGATAGAAAACATAGAGTCATAGAATTGTGTGGTTTGTATATATATTATTTTTTAATTTCAGAAGCATTTTCTTGCTTTTTCCCAGGCAAAATTGTGACATTGCAAGCCACATGTTTTCATGCATTTATTTACACTACTTACTTTGATGCCTGCCATTAATAAACTCAATTTTAAGCTGGTCCAGTGGCACTGAGGGTTGAGGCGCTGGATGCCATACCTCGCACTATGCTGGTGACCTGGGTTTGAAAACAGACTTGGGTTGTTGGGGGTCAGAGGGTGAAGGGAGGATTGAGTGTCCTAATGGATGCTCTCCTCCCTCTGGGATGGGAAACCAGGGGTGCGTCTAGCACCTGATGTCCCTGAAGCCAGTGGATGCATGGGCTTTCAGGGCACCAGCAGCTGTAGGGGAGGGGGGACGCTGTTCTACGTGTGGCTGTCGGTGTGTGTCAGCATATCGGCAAGCCTGGACATCAGTTCTAGGTGCAGGCATCTCAGGGGAATGTGAGAAAAGCAGGAAAAATGAAACACCCCAGGTCCTATGAGTGGATGAAACTATGGGATGGGATGCCATGGGGATTGCCCTGGCAGATGGAGTATGAGGCTGCCTCTATAAGCCGTGGGAGCCAGGCAAATTGCAAAAAAAAAAAAAAACTCACTTTTAAAGCAGTATTTAGTTGTGTGTTTAATTTCTTTTTGCTTCCCCCCTTTGTTTAGTATTAAATGCCATTTATTCCCCTCTGCAGTTTCTGCTGTGAATGTAACTGCCGGTGTCACAGCAGGTTATGTTCACCTATAACCTCTCCAAATGTTTTGTGGTGCTGCTGCTCCATGGGAGAATGTTTGTATTGTTCCCTCAAACTCTCCCAAGTGCTGTGCTACCTTTGTGATGGAGAAAGGAGCCCTTTAAAGTCAATGTGGGTGACCTTTGACCCCCTGCTCCCATCGTGTCATGCTCTCACGATGTTCGTCAGTCACCTTAAGAGACTGACCCCTCATTTTGATCCAGGCACTTATCGTGATTTTGTACAGCAGCAGGCAGAGCGACTTTGTCTATAAAATGTCGCCAATTGTGTCACTCGGTCTCATTCACCAAACCTCTGGACAAACAAGAATTTTGCTGGCATCACAGCATTCACCCCAAATTATGTTCACCGGCAGGTAAGGCCAGAATTACCTTCGCCACAGTCTTGGGAGGGTTTGTTGGTGAATGGAAATCATTTTGCTGAATGTGGCCATGGGATTATTTGTAGGAACACTCCAAATGCATGCAGTTAAAGTAAGTGTTGCAGCAGGGCTGGATTTTAGGGCAGAAGTTTCTTCTTTATGTGTTTGTGACATCAGGCACCTTTGGTTACATGTTTGTTCAGCACAGGGTGTGCCTGGTGTCACACAAGTCATGTCAATTCTGCTTGCTGCTTGCTTCAAAGGGGTAAAAATTATTTTATTTACAATTCTCCCCCAAAAAAGTTTCAAAAGGCATGGTGCTTGGTGTGTGTGTGTGCGGGGGGGGGGGGTCAGCACACAGGGGATGAGAAATGATGAATTCACTTACAGTTTGTATGCATCACAACAAAGGATGGGAATTGATGTGTTTTTACATTATTATAATTGCTTAGTATGGACCTTGCTTTTGAAAAAATAGGGCATCAATCTCTAAATGTGCCTTTCTTGTGTGTGTGGGGGGGGGGTTGGAGCTACAAACTGTTCAAAAAGTTAGTTTGCTGTGAATGCCCTTGGCCAGGTGTTGCCTGAAGTTTGGCCATTTTAAGATCCTCCTTTGTTTGGGGGGGGTCCATGCTTTTGTTTTGGGACTGTCTGGCCTGCATAGGTGAGCACAGCTCACAGAACACAGCTGGAGGAGCATCAGTCAGGTTAGGTGGGGGGGATGAAATCCATGCTTTTGTTTTGGGACTGTCTGGCCTGCATAGGTGAGCACAGCTCACAGAACACAACTGGAGGGGCATCAGCCAGGTTGGGTGGCTTTTTTCTAATGTGCCTGCACTTCCAGCTTTGTTTGTTTGTTTCACTAAATGGCCATATATGAGAATATGCGGCCTGCTTTGTTTGGTGGGGGGGTGTTCAGGTTGAAATCCGGCCTGCTGTTTTGTTTTGCTACTGTGTTGGTACTGTCTGGCCAAACGTAGGTGGACACAGACACAGCTGGAGGGGGCATCAGCCAGGTTCCGTGGCTTAAAAGTAGGTTACATTTTTTTTTGTAAATGTGCCTGCATGCCTGCCTTTGTTCCAGCTACAGTATGTGTGTTTGTTCACCCACGTTCGGCCATTTTGAGAACTATGCAGCCTCCTTTGTTTGGTTGGGGGGGTTGTTTTAGATTGACATCCTGCCTGCTGTTTTGTTTTGCTACTGTGCTGGTACTGTCTGGTCAAACGTAGGTGGACACAGACACAGCTGGAGGGGCAACAGCCAGGTTCGGTGGCTTAAAAGCAGGTTAAAATGCTTTGTGTGGGGGAGGGATTGACATCCATGTTGCTGTTTGTTTTTTTTCTGTTAAGTGACTGTGTAAATTGCCTTTTTTTGGTGTTTTGTTTCTTCAGTGACTCATAACTGTTTATATATAATTTTGAGTGCGTGTCCTTTGCTCTTTTGATTCTTGTGACATGTTTACTGTATCTCCTTTGGTAATGTTTAGCACATCTCCTTTGGTAATGTTTACAGCATCTTCTTCAGTCAGTCTGTATGCCAGAGAATGTGGAGTGAGTTTCCTACAGTCAATCTGGCTGCCTGAGAATGTGGGCATGTCTCCCACGGTCGGTCTGTCTGCCTGAGAATATGGAGCGCGTCTCCCATGGTCAGACTGTCTGCCTGAGAATGTGGAGCACTTCTCCCATGGTCGGTCTGTCTGCCTGAGAATGTGGAGTGAGTCTCCTTTGGTCAGCTCCTCCGCTTCATGCCATTTTGTAAGATGTGTACTTACCGCTAGTGTCAGTCCATCTATTTCCTGTGTAGCCTCTCCGTTTGCTGCTTTTTATTTGAGCGGAATGCCTAGCTAATATCAGACTTTTATCTCAGTTTGTTTTTGAAGCAATGGAGATGAGAAGACCTCATGTATCCACTGCAGATTTGATCAGAGATGCACTGAATATTTCACCCTGTGCGCTGTCAGTAAAGAAGAGAAGTCAGCGATACAGAGACAATGTGAAGAAGGATCTAGAACGTTATGGCAGCTGTTTGGAGAAATGCAAAGCACGATCACAATCTTATCAAGATACAATGAATGAATGAAGAAAAGAAGAAAAACTATAATGAGAAGGCCAGATTAAGAATGTAGTGATACAGAGCATGCAAGGCCCAAACTGTAGTGGCTACAGATTGCAGAGCCACTTCTTCAAAGGCAACCACCAAAAAAGACACACAAAAGAAGAACGAAGAGAGAGCACGTTGGAGGAAGAGAAAATAAATGCAGACGATTGAATGAAAAAAGGCGAGAACTGTACAAGAAAAATAAAGAGAATGAGATACTGGCTTGCACCCCCTCACCCCCACCCTGTGCCATGTCCAATGCGTCTCTCGCAGAAAATATGTGTGTGACCCAGGAAACATACTGTGACACCTCAATGGCTGACCTGACCTAGGATACATCTTGTGACACCTCAACGGCCAGCCGGTGCTCACAGAGTGCTATCAGGAATGCGGTTCAGAGAGCACAACAAGGACTGTCACAGTCACCCATACAGTTTGCTTGCACAATTGCAAAGGTAGTTTCATCATGCTCACCAGCAAAACACAATGCCCTGGAAAAGCAAAACATGAGCTTGATCTGCCGCACTAACCTTCAGGACAAGATGGTTGAGGTCATAAAGGACAAAATGTCACAGCTGAAAGAATGCAATACCAAACAGCAGCAGGAATTCAAAAAGAGATTTGTCAGTTCTTTTCTGGTGCTGAAGAAGTACAGAATGAGTTGTGGTGCAAGCACAGCACTCAGAATCAGTTGGAAGAGAATGATGAGGGCATCAAGGAGAGAAAGAGAGCCAAGAAGCAAGCAGCACAAAGCTGCACTGTCTGCAGAAACAGGGAAGAATGTTCAGAACTTCTTTGAGGCCTCTTCTATACCACTTCCACACAAAAAGGCAGTTTCCAAAAGGACTGGGGCAACAAAGGCTTTCTTGAACAAGACCCTTAATAGCCTCCACCAGGAGTTTCACCAGCAACACCCTGAAACAAAAATAGGGTCCACTAAGTTCCACAGCCTGAGACCAACAAATATCAAACTTGCCAGGCAACAAAAACTGGATCAGTGCCTGTGTGAGTACTGTGCCAATGCAGAGTTAAAGCTGTGATTCTTGAATTGGTTTGCTGATGTAAAACATTTGACTCAATGCAAAATTGAAAACATTTATAGGGCTGTTGAGCTCACCATGTGCCCAAGCATGCCTGGTGACAAATTGTTTGCAAACAATTGCATCAGCAAAACTTGTAAGAACTGCAGTACCAATGCAATATTTAAAAAATACAGAGGAACTTGTGCAGAAACATGGAAATGATGTAGTCAAATGGTTCCAATGGAAGACCGTCAGTGTGACCAGATACATGAATGACACTGTGGTTAAACAGTCTAGAAAAGTGCTTCAACACAAAGAAACCACTGTGACTCAACTTATGGAAATGATAACAGAAGATGTGCATTTTTTGGGCCAACATCTGCATGTTGCATCATGGCAACATAATCAGTTCACAACTCTAAAAGACCAAATGCCAACAGGTTGGGTCATAATGGTGGTGGACTTCGCAGAGAATTACACCTGTAAATTCCAAGATGAAATTCAGTCCTGTCATTGGCACCATGAACAAGCCACAGTACACCCCTATAGTCACTACAGGTGTTCAAAATATGAAGGCCTTGTCACCGAGTATATTGTCTTTATATCGAATTACCTTAAGCATGACCACAGTGCTGTTCACCATTTTGTGGGACTTGCAAATAGACATCTGTGTAACATTCGCAAACTGAATATCGAACGAGTGATACAGTTCACTGATGGCTGTGGAGGCCAATATAAATCTAAGTAGGGTTTTAACTCTATCTCATCTTCACCGATACAGAATGGGTTTCAAACTGAATGAGCCTTTTTTGGTTCATGTCATGGGATAGGTCCATCAGAGGGAGAAAGTGCTGGCGGTGTGGAATTGTCAGGCGGTGATTTGTAATGCAGAAGAACTATTCCAATTTTGTGCAAGTAATCTGACAAAAAAGCCTGACAATCAAGGATGCAGCCATGTGCTAAGAACCTTCTTTTGGGTGGGAGATGGGTGAATAAAACGGTGAGCAGGACCTGAAGTGCGCACCATACCTGGAACATGGAGGATCCATAGTGTTAAGTCTGTGGCAGACGTCACAGTTGCAACAAGAGGACTGAGCTGTTTTTGTAGACCATGCCAAAGGGAAGATGGCCCATGTGTGAACTCTTGTCATGTGGAATCATGGAAGTTACGTACAATTGGGAAATCTTCTGGATATTCGAGCCATGTCATGCCAGTCACATATGCAACCTCAGCATCTCCTGTCACAATGCCTGATACTACCCTGCCAACCCATCCTGACAAAGACATGGTTCCTGAGACCCCGGCTGTTCCCTCAAGCAGCAGCACCATCAACCGGAGCACTGACACAGCCACTCCTTCATCTGCCATGGTTCCTGAGACTCCGGCTGTTCCATCAAGTAGCAGCACCACCAACCAGAGCTCTGCTGCAGCCGCTACTTCTGCCTCTTCAAAGAAAGTGAAGTCAAAAGCACATATACAGGTGAACAAATTTTATGCTGTGTATTATTCAAAGACCTTCTATATCGGTCAGCTAACCACCATGGATGAGAGTGGCAAATACCATTTCAGCTTTGTGCAGCAGTGTGGGGCTATCAGCTTCACGTGGCCATGATGCAAGGACACAGATTCATTACAGAAGACAATGCTCATATTTTATGGGCCCATAAACTTTGAAGGGAATTGCACTCTCAATCTTCTCCCTGAGGAACTGCAGACCATCAATACCAAATACAAAATTCTGAGATGGTGCTGGAATTAACTAGTGTTCATACTGCAATACAATAGCATCACTCACTAACAGGACTGAAAATAGACATCCCTACATTTTGCTTTTCAATCTTCAAAAACATGAGCTGGCAGCAGAACTCCACAGTCTCTCCACTGGCCCATGGATTAATGCTAACTTAATATACAGCCTCACAAAGTGACTCAACCAATCAAATTGCTCATTCCTGTCAACCCATGTTTTATAAGCCAGTAGTATGTTAGTCGTAAGTAATGTTCAGTAAAGTTTTTTAAAAAACTGAAACAAATTTGATGGGTAATTACATTCACCATGGTAACTAGTTACATTCTTCACAATATGTTGGGTCAAACATCACATCTGTCAGTAATGTTGTTGAATTGTCAAATTTCTCCAGGTTTTATAGCGCTATGTCAGTCATTAGCAGCAGCAAGTTAGCTGTTAGGCATGTTCAGTAAAGGTTTTACAACTAATATAAATGTGTGGTGTCACTCATTACATTCACCACAGCATGTGGTGTCAAACATCACACTTGCCAGTAATACAATTGTCAATATTTTGCAAGTTTCATAGCATTATACTGTATCAGGCAGTAGTAGTAGTATGTTAGTTGTTAGGCATCTTTATTACAGGTTTAGTGAGCAAAACATGTGCGTGGTGTCACTTATTACATTCACCACAGTACATGGTGCCAAACATCAAATTTGACATTAATGCAGTAGAATTCTTGTAAATATTTGTTTTTCATATTTAATATAAGTAATGACATATGTTAGTAAACTGTTTACAACTAAAACAAGTGTCTTGTGTCACATGTTACATTCATCACGATGTGTGGTGTCACTTGTTACACTCACCACATTAGAGTTCTTTTATCTCAGGAACATGTGAAGCTTTTATCTTCCAATATGTTTATTTTTTCATGCTTGGGTCATAGTATCTTGAAATGAATCACAAAACTAATCTAGAAGTAATCTGAAAATTTGACCCTCATGTCACACTTTGGTAACCCCTTTTCATGAACAGACCCATAGGTAACAAGCAGACCATTTCTGCAGAAAATAAACTGCAACAGTTGATGGTTATGAAGAACAATTTACCAAAAACTCAGATAGCAAGTAATTGGTGATTTATAAATAGTTTTAAACTACTGCTGACTATACCAATCAATGATAGAAACAGACAGAAAAAAAGGTTTCCTAGTAGAGTTGCTACCTCCCCAAATAAGTGAATTCACACTGTATTTGAATGGGAGTGCTGCCTGCCCACACACATGGGCTGCCAGATTCAATCTGAAAAAGATAGAAAACAAGAATGAAAAAGAAATTCCATTCATACTGAGGAACACAGAGCTTTTCAACTCATCACATTATTAAAGAGCAGTTTGATTTAAATACAGTCTGAATACAGAAATGTGATTTTCAACAGTATCATTAATACCAGGCTGTCTCATAGAAGGAGTTTAAGATCCCACTCAGTATTAAGTATTTGGAGTGTGTGTAGACACAAGTGAAAAAATCCCAAAACTATCTTTTTGGAACAGATTTTTTAGTCTGTCACCCCCTCTTGGAGTTCTTCTTTCTGTTTCGAGGGCCATGAACTGAATGCCACTGGGGTTACTATTGTGTTTTTCTAGAGAATGTCTCCTATGGGAGTATCGATCACTCCTGATGTTATATTTTGACTGTGTTCTTGAACCTTGTGCTTGAGTAGCCTAATGGCATTGCCCATATAAAGGAGGAGGGAAGTGCACCAGATGGCATAAACAATGAACAATGAACTCACTGCTGCAGCTAAGAAAACTTCTAATCCTAACATCTTTATTATAGCCCTCCAGCTGAAAAATATTACCTTGATGGCAGAAGTTACAAACATTTAAGTCGCCACATTTATACACACCTTTTGGTGGTGATGGCAGTAGCCACTGTCAGTAAGGGGTTGGGTGGTAACAGGGATAGTGCTAGTGGTATAGTGAATGGTGATAAGTTTGTCCCTCAGGTTCTCTGCCCTGGAGAAAGTGATTCTTTTTTTTTTTTGTTTGTTTTTGTTTTTTTTTTTACCAGGAGAGGCACACTAAGCTGAAAGCTTGTTTACAGGTGTGACCTGGCAGCACAAGTTGGATTATCAGTGAGTTCTATCACAAGAATGGAATCATTCAGTAATGCTGGCCAGTATTTTCTGATGATATTCCTTATTTTGCAAGAAGTGCAATTAACATAAGCACAGTTACTTGCTATCTGAGTTTTTAATCAATTTTTCTTTATAACTATGAAATGTTGCAGTTTAGTTTCTGCACAAGTGATGTGTTTGTTACCTATTGCACTTCATGACTTAATGGTTGCTTTACACAGTGGGCCCAATTCTCAAAGTTCTGATTTTGATGCAAGGTGCCTGCGCCACACAGCAGTGGCTCAAGGGGCACCTTGCGTCAAACCCTGTGGACTTCGGGATTCTCAAACCCCTCCCCCATACCACATCAGGACCCAGTGTACCAGATCGGCCCTGCGTCAGGTCTGCACCATGCCGCTGGGTGCACCAGGGTACTAGAGGGCTTGCAGCAGATGCAAGCTACCATATCCCCTAATTCTGGATTCTCAAAACCCTCCCATAGGGTACACTTCAAAGTACCATTAGACCAGTCAGGGCTGGTCTAATAGTACTAAGTGTGTCTCTGGGAGGGTTTAGAGAACTTGCACCACTCCCAGAACCATACCAGTCTCAACCTTTTAGCTTTGTAATGAGGGACAAAGACACTCAACAGTAGGACAGTGAGGGACACTGACCTCTCAGCCTCAAACTTGAAGATTGATGATCAGAAGAGTGTGAAAACTATTGTGCTGACTTGTACAAAGTTTGTCTGATTTAGCATCTTATGGATTTCTGCATGAAAGTTTGAATGTACAGCACATTCTATGTGGGCGTCACCTTTTCTACAAGGGACAGCAGAGTGACAGAATAATTTTAAGGGGTAGAATGAGGGACATCCGTCGTAATCAGAGACAGTTGAGAGGTATGCCTGGAGCCCTCCCTGGGTGGGATGAAACATGTGCTGTGGTCCCCCCTCCCCAACTCTGATCTGTTGTTGACCATAATAAAACAGATCCCTGGTGGCTAGCAGTCCCCGTCCCCCAATCCCATATACACAGAAAAGTCAACACTGCCCTGGTGTCCAGTGCCCAACCTCATCCCTGAGTGCCCTGTCTAACAATACCCAACAGTCCCTGGTGTCTAGGGAACCCCCCACCACCCCACCCCAGCAGTTAATGCTCCACCACCCCACTCCCCCATCCCATCCTGGAGCCGGTGACCAGCACAGCCCTCAGATATCCACCATGGCCAGCCACTAGCAGAGGTGAGCTGTCAAGGAGTGTGTACTGTAACAGCCGATTGTATAGCATGTGCTCCCTGACAGCTCAGTCGTGGTGGTGAGTGGAGGTCTTTGTCAGTCACTGGCTCCAGGAAAGAATGGGGGAGCAGGGTGGTAGGGCACTAGTCACCAAGGAATGCTTTATATGTCACATGTGTATATTTGTACTTGTTGCACGTACTGTTCTGGCAGCTTGGCATTCACCTATGACCTATTTGCGCCCTTACAAGAGTGCCACCTGACTGCACCCACAGCTTGCGGCAAACCTTCCAGATGCACTGTCTGTTTGGTGCATGGTCACAGTTGGTGCAAGTTGTGGGATTTTGCCACCGGGACCCTTCCCGATAGAGAATTGGGTGCAGGGTCCCTGGGGCACTGGCAGGCTCCCTGGGGTCTCTGGGGTGCAGCTTGTGCCACCCTTTCAGAATCAGGCCCAGTACTTTATATTGTTTTTGTGATGGTTGTATTGTTCTCTGTTCTGCCCCCCTCCTAAACCACTGAACACTGAGCTTTCAATTATGAAACAATCAGGTATCACTGTGCTCGTACAATAGTATTATTTAAGGGGTTGTTTTGCCACCAAGAGTCTGCCTCCTGACGAAGACTATGGCTGAAGTGCTGGGGTGTCTTGTGGTTAGTCTTCTAACCTGTTCCTCTGCCACACACATCTGTGATTTCCACAATAAATCATCAGGTTTGCATTTCAACCTTGTGTGGAGTTTGCATTTTCACAGTCTACTGCTCTAACCATGAGTGCCTGGCTTCCTTTTGATATTCATGTTGTTATTTGAGGAGTTTGCAATCCCCCACCCCCCCCGGCACCAGCCTCCTGAAACCACCATTGCACACTACTTCCTGGTTCATGTTGATTGTTGTTTCAGTGTGGTCATGGGTATCAGCTCAGCACTGATGTGTTAAAATTTTTATCAGTTAGAAGTCAAATGGAATCTTGTTTTTGTGAGTGGCCTTTGGGAAAACAACTAGACTTGCCTGTAACAGAAACAAGGAATAGCCACTCTAGCATGAGCACTGCAAGCCAGCAAATGAAAAGTTTAGCATCTCCAGATGAGGACACACCCACCTGATTGGCAGCCACTGAAGAGCTTTCCAGCCAGAAAAGCTCGAGTGAAAGGCAAAATTATCAATTGTGATAATCCAGATGGCAATAATGATAATAATAATATTAAGCAGCTGTTCCTGACTTTTGAAAAACTTTGGTTTCAATAACTTAATTTATAATATCACAATCCTAGAAACATATTGCAGTGTCAGTGGCTCAGTAGCTCAGTAGGTAGCACACTCGCCTCTGAGGCCGGGAGATCAGAGGGCTGTGGGTTCAGTTCCCACATCTGGCACTTGGGTTAATATCCCAGTACTGACACTGTAGTGCAGCATGAGAGGGGTGCTGCACTTCTGAGGTGCTGTCTTTCGGATGAGATGTTAAACCGAGGTCCCATCTGCCTGGATTGGTGGTAGCTCAGGTGGATGTTAAAGATCCCATGGCACTTATCGAAAAGAGTAAGGGAATTTCCCCGGTGTCCTGGCCAAATTTCCCTCATTCACTATAAATACCACCAACAGCTTAATCTGGGTCAAAGTCAGTTGGCATTCATCTGTATCCCCCTCCCCCGGGTCGTGCCTGAAAATAGGCAGGATCTGTCTAGTGCACTTACCCGGTCAACAAAAGCTAAATAAAAAAATAAAATATCTTGAAAGAAAACATTCACCAAGGGGCTTTTGTCTTGTAAACTTGACAATTTCTTCAGGAGGGAACATATGGGAAGAAGCAGCTGCATGACTGCACTAAAACTTTCATTGAACTCATTATTGCTGAGGATACTGATAAGTACACTGAGACCGGGGGGGGGGGTAAAACTACTAAAGAACTCTCTAAGTTCAAAAATAGCCATCTATTTAAAGACTTAGATGCACAGTTGAAAAAAAGATTACAGGGACATGAATCTGATCTTGTTAGTCACAAGCAGAAGAAATTAGAAAGGGATAATGAGGACCTTTAGCAGGGTAACCTCCTGATTTGGAAGAATAAATCAATATCTACAGTACCAGTAGCGAGTGGTCCCACTTGAGGGGAAGAAAAAACAAGAAAGTGACCATTTAGGAGATCAACCACAGTGACTTGGAGTATACCAAATCTGATGTTGGTGAGGGTCCCTTCAAAGCTGATGACTTTTCTGGACAAAGAAATGTAACCCCCTTCCAAATGATTGGAGTTTATCTGGGCTCCTTAGCCCTGGACTACCTACAGTACTTGTAAAAGGAATCTATTCAGGTCTAATTCTGCAGTGGGGAACAAACCAAGACATGAATGGATTAACAACCCAGTTATATTCCAATGCATCATGGGCTGTCACACAGATGAGGCACACTGATGAGTCCTGGTAGGATGAAACACGTGTATGTGTTTCCTGTTAGCACCCTTTGCAAACCGTGTGAGTGACCTTTCGGTACTATGCATTTCTGCTTAAAGTTGAACCTGCATAATATTCTGTGGTGATTTGCATATACAGCCCATGGTGCTTTGCATTATGGGGGTATGTATGATTTTGTATTTCTTTGAAACTTGGGTTCCCGGCAGTGCCCTTTGGGGTAACCATTGCCTCAGTGCTTGTGAGCTGAGGTTGTTTGTCTTTATGTGAAATAAGAGATGTGTAAGTCTTGTGAAGCTAATGAATTATGCCCTACTTCCCCAGCTAGTATCAAGGGCAATAAAACTGTCATTCTGAGAAGACACAGAGAAGTAGTTACTGTCTTAAAGGAGGAATTCCACTTATACAATGTTAATTAAAGTGCGGCTGACACTGTCAGGAGAACTTTAACAAAATATAACATTTAGACACAGGTCAGCTTGTATTTCAAATTAGTTTTGCATTCTTCTTCTCCATTATTTATTACTGTAGTCATCTGCATGAAAACAGGAGTTTTGCTCCTGAATATTTCATCTAGTCCTGTTGCTTTCTCCTTACCTGAGTTCATGATGCCCTGCTTGTGACATCACAGTTACTCCCATGGCAACAGATTGCGATGTCACAACAGAGCATTATGACTTGAAGTAGAGAGTAAACTACAGAGGAAAAAAAACTCTAAGGGAAATCTTAGGGCTAAATGTCATGTATTCATGCAAATTTACTCAGTAATAAACAACAAGGAAGAGAACTATATAGAATACATATGGAATGCAAACAGAATTGCATCTAAATATTATGTTTTCCAAAGTTTTCCTTTTGGCATCAGTAGCTCTTTAAGAAGACATATTTTCAGCCTTATTTGTTTGGAATATGACATCATGATCCTTGGTCCCGCACTTTTCTGTCTTAGAAGGAGGATCAGGAAGACACAATAAGAGATTAGCTGCTGAGCTCTCTTTGAGCTGGAAGGGGAGTCAGCCATTAGCTCTGACAGAGAGAGGAGGGTTTGGGGGCTACTGACACAAGCTATCAGAGGAAGCCTGCCATAACTTGACTCCTTCTGGGGGTGGACTTTCTACATGGCCTGCACCTATGCTTGAAGATTGCGATTAGTGTGGGTCTGCCTTAACAGCTGTTGCAGTAGCTTCATTTTAAACTTAGTTTTAAACTGATTTTATTTTCATTTATTTTATTTGGTTTGTTCGTTTGCTTGTTAAGAAGTTGGATAGTTAGGGCTTATCAGTGAGTTTAGGCTAGAAAGGGTGCATTTATTTTTTCAGGTGTCCCGTTGAGATTTGTTTGCTAACTGCGGTCGTCTGCTGTAATAGCTGGCATTTTTATGCGCCTTGCGGTGACCTGACTTGTTGGCGGCTATCAGGGTAGAACCGCTTTTTAAATCTTTCATAACACAGTACAATGCAGCCTATTTTTTGAACTATGCCAGTTTTTAAGAATGTTCAGGACTGGGATATTAGTCTGGAAATGAGGATGTCACTATAGGAGCTCTTCCATTTAGAAGATTGTGAAGAAGTTGGATTAAATACTAGAATGAGTACTTCATAACTTGGGAGGTGGTGAGCCTGTTTGACCAGACACTATAGGATTGCATTAACTTTGGCGCTTCACTCATGCTTCTGTAATTCAACTGCTACTGTGAATTGTGGTTGGGACAGGGTCTCTGATTTGGGGGCGGTGGTTCAAACTGAGCTCTCTGGGGGTGAAGGGCTGAGCAGGAGCTCACTGGAGGGTGTTGTATTTCTGTTCATCTCGGGGAGCTCTTGATATAGAGCACTTGTAGGATCGTACTGTTATGGGGCTCTGACCCAGGTGGGGGGATCAGCTTGGGCTAGCTGCAAACTGTCTGATGCCCTATGTTCTGACTGTTTGCTGTCACAAAAAATGACTAAAAAGGAATCATGTCATTATACTGCATGAGTTGAAGGTGGCTATTGCCTGTTTGAGCTAGGCATTGTTCAGTGGACTTTTTATCATTAACTTTGGCCTGAAGCTGGAGTTGGGACTGTGGCCTGGCCTGATCCACCCAGGATAAGAGGGTTGGGTGAGAGCTCACTGGTGGGTGTAGCTTTCTTCCACCTTGGGGGCACGTCGGAGCGGCGCTGTTGTGGAACCATGTCAGCTCTGGGGCTTTGACTCGGCTGGGAGATTTGTGCTGAGCTGATTGTAGACCTGGTCTGGTAGCAGGTTCCTTGATTAAAGTGCTGCTGTGGACAAATTGGCTCCCTCCCTTGGGAAAGAAGGAGATTGTATTGGAAGAAACAAGACTAAAGTGGTGGAACCCTATGGTGATCTACAGGCTAGTTGGTATTTGGCTGCTGAATTGGTGAGGCAGTGAGAGGGCTTCTGGATTTTTATCTTCACTTTGATTGATTACTGCTGTGGTGAGAGAACAGCAACTGGACAAATTGCCGGTGAGATTTTTCCAACTTGGGGCTTTGTACGAGTACTGTGCAGTGAGAGTGCTAATTGCTTGACTTTCTCCGATTGTTTATTTCTGTAGGTAATGTGAGAGATTGACCCATTTTAAACAATTTTGGCTCACTTTCCACTGGAGGTGAGAGCTCCAATGAATTTATACATATGTTCTGAATAATTTAGTGTATTGGACTGCAAATGTGGACTCTGCCAGAGATTTTTAGTTTGTTTTGTATTTATTGTATTTTGTTGTTGATTGCTGTTATAATTGGAACTGTGTTTTTGGGGTGGGGGTATTGTTTTGTAATTTGTTTAAAGTTAGGAGGGTGGAAGGGTATTGATTGTGTGGGGGGTGAATGGTTATTGAGTTGTCGGAGTGTTGGAAATATGTGAAGGAGTGTTAGAGAGACAGTCAGGCAGTACTCCCCCTCAAGACTTATGGATCTCTGTCCTTTTAAATTACCTCCACTTACTGCGGAGGTTTATTTTAGATGTCAAATCTTTGGCATCTCGAGATGAAGAAGTAGTAGGAGACAGGGATCCTGGAACTCTTGGGGGGGGACAGGAGAGGAGTGGGCAGATAGGGACAGTAAAAGCCAAGAGACGCCCTGGGGCAAAATGGGTACAGGATCAAGGTTCTCCTTGCTTAGTCCCCGGACCCAAGGGCTCTGACTCTGAATTTGTCAGGCAGGAAATGAGGCCATCCTTGGACTCCCATCCCTTTCGGGCAGTGTTAAGCAATGCCAGGTCAATCAGGAACAAGAGCACAGTGAATAACATAACACAGATAACATAGATAATACAGAGCATTAAAAGACATTAGTCCATAAGCTCGCCATTCATAACTAAGAATACTCCTTAATGTCCCTGCTTATTAAAAATGTATCAAGGTTTACTTTAAATTCCAGTAGCGTTTTACATTCTACAACCTCGCAAGGCAGTAAATTCCAAATCTCAGTTACTCTATTATTTAGCCAATATTTTCTTTTATTTGTTTTGAATCTTTCCTTAATCAATTGATAATGATAAGCTCTGGTATTGTGTAATTGGTCTCTATATGCCAGTCCCAAGAGATCCCCTAAATAGGTATTGGTCAGGGCCCTATAAATCAAACACATGTCCCCTCTCATTCTTTGATACTCCAGTGAGTACATCTCCAAAAAGTGCAGCCTCTGCTCATATCTCTGTCTCTCTGTCCCCTTGATCAACTTGGTCACTCTCCTCTGTACCCTCTCCACAGATCCAATATCAGCTATTTTATAAGGAGCCCAGAACTGCACACAATATTCCACATGAGGGTGCACCAATGCAGTGTACAAAGGGATCACAACATCTCTATCCCTACATTTAATGTGCCTCTGAATACAATGTGTTATACTGCTAGCCTTTTTTATAGCTTTGTTACACTGAATACTAAAACTGAGATGATTACTGATATTAATCCCTAGATCCCTTTCTTCACTTACAACCTTCAGTACAGAACCTCCCAAGGTATATTGGAACAGATTATTTTTCTTTCCAAAGTGCATAACTGTGCACTTATTGATATTAAAAATAGATTGCTTTTGGGAGGCCCATGTCTCTAAGTTATTCAAGACTGCTTGTAGGATAAGCTGATCCTCCATATTGTTTACTGGATATCCAATTCTGGTGTCATCTGCAAATTTCGAGAGCCAAACCCCCGGATGAACCTGCATTGATGATATATATAAATTAAATAGGCATGGTCCCAATAACGAGGCCTGGGGAATACCACTGGTCACTCTAGCCTGGTCTGAGAATTCTCCTTTAATACAAACCCTCTGACTTCTATTGTTTAACCAGGCCTTGGCCCATTGCGAAACCCAATTGGGGAGACCTAAATCTACTAGGGCTTTCACAAGCCCCTCATGGGGTACTTTGTCAAATGCCTAGGCAAAGTCTAGGAAGATTACATCAACTAAATTTCCCATGTCCATGGATTTACTAACTTTATTGTAAAATTCTAGGACGTTGGTTTGGCATGACCTCCCCCTAGTGAACCCATGTTGAGTTTTATCTGTCATGCCTGAAGCTACTAGAAATTCCATGATAAAGTCTTTTATTATGCCCTCCAAGATCTTCCCCAACACAGAGGTCAGGCTAATGGGTCTATAGTTCGAGACCTCCTGTTTCGATCCTTTCTTGTGTATGGGGATGATTACTGCTTGCCTCCAGACCTCGGGGACCTCACCAGTTTCTACACATTTCTGAAATAGCCAGGATACTGGGTCAACTAATGCTTCAGCCATTTCTTTAATTACCCTGGGGTGAATATTATCAGGTCCCTGTGCCTTATTCTGATTTACTTGTTTTAACCTCTTCAAGACATCAGCTGGGTCTATCATGAAACTTCGCCCCATTTGTGATTTTCCTCCATTGTCCTAAATAACCTGAGTACCTGCATTAAAAATAAATATTATATTCCTCAGCTAATACTCTATTCTGCATCATAAGAACCCCATTTTGTGTTTTTAATGATCCAACAGTATTATTTTCCCCTTCTTGCTGTTAATATATGAATAGAAGGTTCTGTAATTATCCTGGACTTTAGTAGCCAGAGTATACTCATAATTTCTTTTGGCCAGAACAATACCCCTTTTTGCAAGCTTGACATGCTTTTTATAGATCTCCCAACCTGCTTCTGTGTTATGTCTTGCCTGATGATATGCTTTATTTTTATTTTTAATTAATCCTTTAACAGATGGGGTCATCCATGGTGAAAGGGAATTTTTAGTCCCCTTATACTTATTTCTAGTTGGCACATGCCTCTGGACCAAGTGATTTAGGATTTCTGTTAACCTATCCCACATTTCAGTGACTGTCAGGTTTCTAAAATCTGATTTCCAGTCCCATGTATCTAGTTTGTGTCTCATTTGCTTGAAATTAGCTAGGTTGTACCTATGGAGTACTGTACTACCTTTGTTAACCCCTAAAATACCAACATACTGGAAGCCAACCATAGAATGGTCACTGGAACCCAGTGGGGGATTCAAACTATAGTTAACAATATTTTCCCCAAGGCTGCTTAATACTAAATCTAAAATATGATTACCCCTGGTATTAAATGAAATGTACTGGTTTAACCCTGTAAGACTAAACGTTTCTAAATATTTGGATTCTTTGGCTGTGTTTTTGTGATTGTGGATCTTGTTTCCTCTGTCGACATGACTTGCATCACCGAGACCTGGCTGGATGGAAATGAGGGTTCTGTTTTGGAATCTGCAGTTCTGGCTAGGTTCTTGGTGATTCACTGCCCGAGAGTGGACTGGAGGGGTGGGGAGGGGTTGCAGTCTGTTTTAGACAGGATCTGGATCTCAGGGAGGTGCCAGTTGGAGACACCAGCTCCTTTGAGTGCATAGTGGGTGCAGGTACAGGCTACAGGACCCTTCTCATCTACCATCCACCAGGTGATGGGAGGGAGTTCATGAAGGAGGTTGCGGATTTCATCGACGAAATGGTATTGGAGTCTCCCAGATGGTTAATTCTGGGAGACTTTAATGCCTGGATCGACAATGAACTCTCACCATTTAGTCAAAACCTCCTCCAATTGATGGATTCATTGGGCCTCTCATGGTTTATTACCTCTGCAACCCATGGGGGGGGCACACATTGGACTTGGTGTTCCATCTGGGGATGGAGATCTCTGATGTGGAGGTGAAGCCAGCTGGTTGGTCTGACCATCACACCCTGAGGTTCAAATTTACAGCCCCCTGAAATAGGTCTGCTCCTAAGGAATTAGTACAGTTCTGTCCTTTAAGAGGTGTTACCTCAGAAGGCGTAATGATGGAGCTGGACTTCTCAGGATTTCCAATGGATAGCGCTGACCCAGGGCCCCTGGTCCTGGCCTATAATAGGGCTGTGCTAGGGGTCCTGGATGTCACTGCTCCAAATCATGTTCATCCCAGCACTCTTCACCTGGGGGGTCCCTGGTTTGATGGGGAGGTCCATGAGCTTAAGAGGCAGGGACGAAGACTGGAAAGACACTGGCAGAAAACTCACCTGGAGGTGGATAAGTTTGGATTGTTAGAACATTATAAAATTTATCAATCAGCAATTTCCCATAAGAAGGCAGAGTTCCTGTCCAGAGAAATTGCTACAGTGAAGAATAGATCAGCCCAGCTCTTCCAGACTGTGGACAGACTGTGCAATCCAACCTGTCTACAGGCCAGTCGAGCATTGTCACAAATACAATGTGAGGAGTTTGTGAGATTCTTCGCTGACAAGGTATCCACCAACAGGGATGAGATATTTCAATTCCCACTTTATTCACAAAATTTCCACAATACAGGAGGCAGTGAAACAAGTATGAACAGCCAGTTAGTAGTACAATGCAACAGTGCCCCCGACCCCCCCACTCCCCGGCACAGCAGTTCCCTCGAATACTGTAGTAGCTGGTTAACCGTAATGATCTCATACTTTATATGATGGCATGTTCACCAATTACACTTTAAATCCTAACGGTAATAATTAAAGTGTGAAGGGGATCCCATATAGACTTAGACTTATGTAACCTATTCTGAAGGCTTGCTATGGCCTTCTCTGTGAGGAGATTAGCAAGAATTTCATGTATCGATTCCTGATATGTTGGACAATTCCCATCTTTCCAATGCCTGAGAATAATTATTTTGACTGAGAGTGCAATCATGGAAATGTGAAATCTCCGAATCTTAACCTTAATAGAAGACAAATCTCCCAAAATGCAAATATCCGGAGTAAAGCAGTCCTGTAATCCCAATAAGGGGTTCAGGTGGGTTTTAATTAAATCCCATAATGAGGCTATCTTGGGGCACGACCAGAATATGTGAAAAAGTGTCCCAGCTTCCTGGGAGCATCCAGTGCACCTGTCAATATTGAGAAGGCCCCATTTAGCTAGTTTAACTGGCGTGTAATACATATTGTGCAAAATATGGAATTGCATGAGATGTAATCTATCTTGGGACACGTATTTGTGACAAAACATCCAGAGAGCCGATCAATTGAAAGTGGACTGTGGGAAAAATGAATTCCAAAAGCTAGTGGAACTGTTGCCACTCCCAAACCGCCATAGATAAAATACCTGATATATCTTAGAGATAACCCCTGGGGATTCGAGAAGGGAAGAAAGTTCAGGTACCAATGCAAAAACTGAGGGGCAGTGAGGGACTTTACCAAACACCGTGATTAACAAGTGCTTCAATTGACAAACCCTAAATGACTGAGAGTCAGGAATGTTGTACCTTCTGAGAATCTCGGTTACTGAAAGCCAAGCCCCCAAGCCGTCCAATAAAGAGGAGGCTATCCCTTCACCTAACTGAGGTAACCATGTACTAGAAATTACCTGCTTATTTATGGTGAAAGCCGGAGAATTCCAGATGGACTGAGACAGGTGTGTACTCAGATTGTATCTTAGAAACGAACACAGCTGCGAGTGAAATAAACTAAAATTACTGGAGTCCACCAGTTCTTAGGGTAAAATATTCCACAATCTAGGATCTTGTATAGAATAAAACTTTTCCTTTTTTGTTGTTTTAACTGATTGAACCTCAAGCTGCTTATTATGAAGTCTGGGGACAATACATCTATCTGAGTATGTGAGGCCACATTGCCTCATAAGCTTGGGGGTTTGTAGGAGAGACACACTAAGCTGAAGCTTGTTTACAGGTGCAACCTGGGAGCACAAGTAGTAGACCAGGGAGGGTCTGTGGATATGGCCTACCTAGATTTTAGCAAGGCATTCGACACAGTCTCACACAAAAGATTAATATACAAGTTAGCCAGCCTTGGAGTGGGTCCCAAGGTGGTAGCCTGGATAAAAAACTGGCTGGACAACAGGACGCAAAGGGTAATAGTAAACAGAGTCCACAGTGAAGAAAGGAGGGTAACTAGTGGGGTACTGCAGGGTTCAGTACTGGGACCGGTCCTCTGTAATATCTTTATAAGTGACATTGCAGAGCACCTGGAAGGAAAGGTATGTCTCTTTGCAGATGACACAAAGATCTGCAACAGGGTTGATACACAAGGTGGAGTGGAAAGAATGAAAAGGGACTTGGCAAGGTTGGATGTATGGTCAAATATGTGGCAGCTCAGATTCAATGCAAAGAAGTACAAGGTAATGCATCTGGGAAACAAAAACCCAGGGGAAGAGTACACAATGGGGGGTGAATTAATAACAAAAACAAAAATCGAAAGAGACCTAGGAATAATTATATCAGATGTCCTAAAGATGGGAAAGCATTGTGAGAAGGCAGAAAGGAGGGCTGGGGGGATACTGGGATGCACAGGGAGAGGCAACAACAGTAGAAAACAGGAAGTTGTTATCCCGCTCTACAGACAGTTAGTGAGACCCAATCTGGAGTACTGCGTGCAATTCTGGAGACCCCATCTCTGCAAAGACATAGACAGAGTGGAGACTGTTCAGAGGAGGGCAACCAACATGGTGCAAGGTCTGCACCAGAAGTCATATGAGGAGAGACTAAAGCAGTTTAATATGTATACCCTTGAGGAAAGGAGGGAGAGGGGGACATGATAGAAACTTTCAAGTATCTCAAGGGAATTAACAAGGTACAAGAGGGTAGTATCTTTCAGAAGAAGAGATGTGCAAGAACAAGGGGGCACAATGTGAAGATAGAGGGGGGACAGCTCAGAGGTAATGTTAGAAAGTACTTTTTCACAGAGAGAGTTGTGGATGCATGGAACAGCCTTCCTGAGGAGGTTGTGGAGTCAGGAACAGTGGGAGAATTCAAGAATGCATGGGACAGGCATAAGGCAATTCTAGTGGGGGGCAGGAGGAAGTAAGCTGTTGATTAACTAGAATCTGCAGCTTATCCATCAGGTAGGGAAATGGGCAGACTGGGTGGGCCAAGCGGTCCTTATCTTCCATCAAATTCTATGTTTCTATGTTTCTATATTTTATGTGTAAAAAGTAGGTCCCCTCTGCATCCTCTGTTGTGCAAGGAATGGAGGCCAATTCATTTTAATTTTGTTGTATAGTCTAGGTGTGCTAATCTAGGAACCATTTGTGTGGCTCTCCTCTGGATCTGTTCTAGGTGAGCCATTTGCCAGTTTTGTAGTTTTGGTGTAATGGTCACAGGAAGAGAGTTTATTATTAATAAGAATACCAAGGTCTCTCTCACAGTAACATGATTTAAGTGTGGAATTATTAAGGTGGTAAACTGTTCTAGGATTATTTTTACCAAAATGTAGAACTACATATTTATCTAGGTTGAATGACATGATGTTATGCTTAGCCCAAAGTTCAATTCATTCCAAGTCTGAAACAAGAGTGGCCATACTATCAGAGTCGCCAACTCCCCCCCCAACTTGGTATTTTCTTTTTAACAAGGAGAGACACACTAAGCTGAAGCTTGTTTACAGGTGCTATCTGGGAGCATAAGGAAGTTAAGTGACTTGCTCAGGGTTACACAATATGCAAGTGGGGGCTGTGGGATCCAAACCCAGGTCTCCAGGTTTGCAGCTCAAAGCCTTAAACCACTGCGCTATATTGCCTCCTACAAGGTATCATCAGCTAATTTTGAAATATAATTGTCAGATCCAAGTGATGAGTTAAAATTTTTCTGAGTGGATTCACCCACTGTTCCAACCTTTAATGCCGTGCCAAAAATACACAAAGCTCTGGACTTCCCACCATGACATCCCATCATATCTGGGGTGAGATCCTTGACAGATAACCTTTGGGAATTTTTGGATTTCTTCCTCCAGGTTTGTGTGTCTGGCCTTGGATCTCAACCAAGGGACAGAACAGACATTCTGGATAAATGTAATGCTTTTGAATGGCACCAACAATATCTGTTCTTGGGCATAGATGTCGAGTCGCTGTATACAAGTACTGACCATGAAAAGGCATACAAGCATGCTCCTACTTTTTGAGCTATATCCTCGAGAGGTTTCTGTCCCCACTGATTTTATTGCTGAAGCCCTCAGGTTTGTCCTAACTCACAATTATTTTAAATTTAACAGCACTTATTATTTACAGCTCTGTGAAACAGCCTTGGGGGCTGCTATAGCGCCCTCTTTGCCACGATCTTCCTCAAACTCTGGAAAGAATCCCTCATCTACTCAGATGTTGAAAACTGTTACTGTGCCATATAAAGAAATGGCACAGATCTTTTGATGGAATTATTTATATGGGAGGGATCTGAGGAAGAGGCTGGACATTCTCTACAGTGGTTTAACTGCAATCCTTTTAACTTGAGATTCACTGGTACAATAGATTTAAACTGTTGGAATATCCTTGATGTTACGCTATATGTGGATGAGCACCTTACAGTATGCACTAAAAGTTACAGAAAACCTACAGCCACCAATAATACCCTGTTGAGGGCTGAGCACTCTCAACCACATCCCCTCATCAATTGTACACTGTGTAGCTAGTTTCTGTGCATATGCAGGAACTGCTCCAAGGATGAGAAGCTTGATCCTTAGTCACAGGAACTGTTACACAGTGTCTAGAGGCTATAGTTGGAATGTACTAGAAGCAGCTCTTATTAAAACTAGGAATCATGAAAAAAGTACTCTCCTGTGCCCCAAATCAAAAATGAAAATGAAAAAGGAACCTTCATTTTTTTGCTATCAAATTCACCAAAATTGCTGACAAAATAGGGAATATCATCAGAAAATACTGGCCAGTATTATTCAGTTATCCGATTCTTGTGACAAAATTACTGATAATCCAAGAATAACCTTCTCCAGGGCAGAAAACCTGAGAGATAAACTCATCCACAGTTGCCATACTACTAGCACTATCCATGTTACCCCCCCCTAGACAGTGGCTACCACCACCACCACCAAAAAGCATGCATAAGTGTGACTACTGCAATTTTTGTAACTTCTGCCATCAGCCAATTGGCATGGGTGGAGCCCTGTAGTCCTCTTGCTAGGATTAGGAAAAAAGCAGCTTGTGAATGAACAACCTCATGAGGTGACAGAATTCACCTCCGTGACTGTGCACCATGGTCCACTCCACGCTTGCACTATTTTTTTATCCTCATCCCACCCCCTCCTTTATATTGTTTTAGCTGAGTGACTACTGCTGTCACATGATTCTACACTGTACATTTGACCGAAAGTAAAAACAGTACATCAGCACAGCAATTCTTTTTGTATTTCTAAAAAATTGAAACTGAATCTTTACACATTATTGCTTCACATGTGTTGCTGCTCACCGCTACTTCTTGACTGTGGTGCTTGGAACCTGTGCAGCGCTCTCTTGCCTGGTGGGCTGAGGAGCAAGTGAATGCAGGAAAGAGGCATAGAGACAGAGTGCATAGTGAATGGCATTCCCGGCCCAGAAAGCTGTTTGTGGTGTTAGTCTAAATGTAGTGGTTTTGCGGCAATATTACAACTAAATCCCAGATATGTAAGCTTTTATGTAACAGACTAGAAATGGCTGTCATATTCCAAGTTGTTATTTGGGGAACTGCAATAACTTGCCATTGTCCAGTGATTTCTTATAATTCTGAAGCATTTCAGCCTTGTGGCAATGGGGTTGAGGTGCTGGATGCCACACCTTGTGCCACGCTGGTGATCTGTGTCTGGGAATGAGTGTGGGCTGCCAGGGATTGACAGGGGATGAGAAGGAGCAAGCATCTCAAGAACTGCTGTCCTTCTCTGGGGAGGGGGGAGTTCAGCAGTTGGTGCATGCCTGGTCCCTAGCAAAGGCTGGGGTGGCACACTGATGCTGCCGACGTGGAGACAGAGGCAGGGCAGGTGCATGATGGAATGCACACAGGAGCATGTGCACTACTGACGCCAACATCTTTGCATGCTCGGCCTCTGAGGGGGTGTACACTGGAGGAGAAAAGATTGCTCTGGCTAACTGATGGAGGGCATCTCACAGGTCCCACCCCGAATAGCCATGATGCTGGCCACACTGGATCCAGTCTTCAGTGGGGTTGAAGTGCCCCACCAGGGGGGCCCCTGGGGTTATTGGTCGGCGTCATCTGGTGGATGTCGAGGATGGGATTTGGGGCTCCCTCACAAGCTAGGGCCATGAGCAAGGCATATAAAGTGATGGCAAAAAAATAACAATTCTGAAGCATGGAATCAAGCAAGAAAGGAATCCCTATAAATTACTCTGATTTGACTTCACATTGCCTTGATGTTGGCTCCTGCATCTGGATTTCCTCTGAAAAAAGTTTTTATGTGTTACTTATCATGTATGACTAGCTATGGTACTGTAAGTGCTGTTAGCCACTTTGGCATAGCTAGGAAGAAGAAATTTTTAAAGCGCTCACACAGTTTTTTTTCTTGTTTTTATTTTCCGTGGGTCCATAACCACAGGAGTGAGTGAGTGAAGGAGAGAGGCACAGAGAGAGAGTGCAGGGCGGTCGGCAGTCCCGGCCCGGAAAACCATTTCTGGTGTTAGTCTAAATGTAGTGATTTTGCTGCAGTATTACAACTAAATCCCAGATATGTAAGTTGTTACGTAACAGACAAGAAAATGGCTGTCACATTCCAAGTTGGTATTAGGGTAGCTGTAATAACTTGTTACTTCTGCTGCCAGTCAAGTTGAAGCAGTGCTGGGGTGATAGTTCACTCTTGCAGTGAGCTGTGATAAATAACACCAGTAACAGTTTGAATGGCAACTGGTTATTTTGGAAATCAAGGCTGTGTGATTTTTATTCCAATCTTTGAGATGTACCACTTTCATTATATAAAAAAATAGTAATCCAGCACACATCCTGGAAGTGGTCTGATTTTGAGTTACAATTAGCCACACCAAAAGCGAAGCTGTCTATCTACTGAGTTACAATTAGTCACACCAAATTGAAGCTGTCAATCTTCACATGGAAAAAAAAATGGAACTTATTTCATTTCAAACCAGATTGGTTAAAGCACATTATTTTTTTATGTTCTGTGACAACCAACATTCCTCTAACCTGGGATGCCAACAGTTCACATAAAACATTTGCAAATTCATAAAGGCAACAGAATAATTTTTTGGCAATCTCCAAATTAGTAGAAAAGTCAAGGCAATTTACTTTACCGTTTTGATGTACAGACTGTCTTTGCAGCTCAATTACCTAATCTTGTGTATTTTCCTTTATTGTAGCCAACTGTGTGTCCGCAGCTTCCACCCTCATAGCCCATACTGTATTTCCTTTTTTACCCGAGGTTAGTGACTCTTTTCCTATGGACTATAGCTGGTCCCAGATGGCTGCAGAAGAATGCCGGATCAGGCTCCCAAGGCAAACGTCAGCACATTTTATACATTGGAGAAATGGCTACCTGTGGCTACCTGTGCACCAGCAGAAGAATAGTCACCCCTAGCCTGGGGAGTGACTGGAGAATTTTGAATTTTGAATGCCTTATGCCTTGTGAGTGTGCAATTGAGCCATGAAGGCAGTCTGCACATCAAAGTGATAAAATAAGCTGCCTTCTTGGACTGTACTACTGATGTAGAGACTGCCAAAAAATGATCCCACTGCCTTGATGAAGTTGCAAATGTTTTATGTGAACTGTATGCATCACATGTTTGAGGAATGTTGGTTGTCAGAAAAAAATAAAATAATGTGCTTTAACAAATTTGGTTTGAAATGGGATAAGTTCCATTTGTTTTTCCAAGTACAAATATTTGTTTTGACCTCTCCTAATGTCTCCACTTAAACTGTGAAGTAACCTTCAAAGGAAGTCGTTGCCTAGTAATCGTGACAATCTTAAGAATGTTTCATGTACGGTTTCATGAATTACATGATGGTGGAGGAGGGTGGGGGGAGCGAGGCAAATAGGAGAGAGCATTGTTTTAGGTTAGCATCTAATGTTTTGTTTTCTTTTTTTTGGTTATTACTTTTTCCCCCAGGCCACCAGTCTGCTTGCCTCTCACGCATCAGGTATCCTCCTGAGGTCTCCGGCTGCCATCCCTGAGGACTTCTCAGCTCCATTTTTCGGGTCTCACAGCTACCCCCATGGCTTGCCTCCCATGGTGGGGAGGTGGACAGCCCCCTTCCACTCTACCACCAGGTCCAGATCTAGTACTCCTGCACACCCTTGGCACCGAGCAAGTCCCTCCACGGAGACGGCCATCATGCTGCCGTGACTGGTGCCCTTTTTCCCTGTTTTCCCCTGACATCTGTGGCGTGCAATGTGCCAATGGTCAGGAGTGCATGCACTACCGCACGCACTCCTTTCCAGGCATCGGCCCCAGTATGTCCCTCAAGTCTTGTCAGTGTCCTGCAATTTTCCCCAGCCACTGCTAGAGGCCACCAGCACACCAATGTCAACTCACACCCCCCTCCTCAGAGAAGGAGAGCAGTCCTACGGATGCTCAGTCCTTCTCCTCCCCTGCCAACCCCCTATGACCCAGGCTCATTCCCAAACCTGGGTCACTGGCGTGGTGCGAGGTGTGGTGTCCAGTGCCTCAGCCCTCAGCTCCACTATTTTTTTTTTCTTTTAATTCAAAGCTGGACCTCATACTGAAGAAACAGGTACTGTATGCCATTCAATGTATTTACATGGGGGGGTTGAACTTAGAGGCATAACTTGTTTCTAATTTTTAATACTAATACAAAAAGTATTAATACCTAGTAGCTTTCTGAACCATATCAATGTGAAATTCTCACTGAATTCAAAACCTGTCTTGCAGGCATTTGTGTTTTTTTTTAGCTGAGTGACTACTGCTGTCACCCAATTTTGCACTGTACATCTGACTGAAAGTAAAAACAGTACCTCAGCACATCAATTATTTTTGTATTTATAAAAAAAAATTAACTGACACTTTACACATTATTGCTTCACATGTGTTACTGTTCACCATTTACTTTACAGTTCTCTTGGTCACTTGCTCCCTCAATAGATTGTACTGTACTGTTACCACATTTGCATGTATGGGTTTCTTCTGCATGACCACTGAGTATTTAGTGTCACTTGTCTTGATGACTTGCTCCCATGATCAGTTGCACTGTACTGTCACTCACTTCCCCCCAGTGCTCTTACCAAAATAAAAAGTCCATTAAAACAACTACCTAGTAATCTCAAGATCTAATCTAGTGCCTTGTAGTGAAAAATCACAAGCAGGACCACCAACAAAGGAACCACTTTGTAAGTAATCAGCAATTTTAAAGTAATTTAAAACGTTTTTACTTTTTTATTAAAAAGAAATTACTCATAAAACACTTACTAAAACCAATTTTATAAGTAACAATAAGACACTCTGGGGTGTTGTATATGCTGGGAGAAATGTACTTCTAAGGGCAGTAAGGCACTTCGCCAGTGGCCTCATGCCTCACTACACCCCATGGCATATGTTTATCCAAGCATAACCAAGACCTCATTGTGTGCTACTACTAACTTACATCTTTGGCTGTGAGAGTAATGACTATCAATTCTCTATACCGAATACAAGGAATATTGGTTTACTCAGTACTTGGTACCAGATACTGTGTATTTTTCAATAATCATGGTACTTAAACATGGGAACTAAAGAATGTAAAGAAAGTTGCAAAAATTAAGAAAACTCCAGCCCTCACCAGGTGGATGGGGCTAATCATGTGGCTACCATTCTCCCACACCTAGCAATCTTGCACTCAGGACTTCTCCTTCAAAACAGTCCCATACTGGGATCAAATAAAAGGTTAATTAAGCACTGGCTCTGCACCAGGCCCAGACAGTGTTTTTAATCCCCCCCAAGTCCAACAAACATGGTCCTAAAGGGACATTTGCACAATTAGACTCCCTGCCTGACCCCAATCCATGATATAGGTGAGGGAAGCAGTCAAATTCCAATGTAACTCAGTGCCCCCGTGTTGGAATTACACAGCGTTGGAGCTTTAGGAACTGGGGGGACATTAGAGCAGTATCTAAAAATTGAGCCTCCCCTTCCATTATAAGTCAATGGCAGCTACCACGGCTCACTTCAGAGCTGGGGGGGTGGTAAATCCCCTGTAATTCTAACACTGCCCACCCCCAAACCCACAGTGTGTTGTTAGCATTTCAAAGTCAGTCTAAAAGGCAAAGAACCTTAACAGACAAAAGCACTGAGGCAAGAGTTAGGAACCTCATTTGCAATAAAGGCAGGTTTCAAGGAAATATAAAATCACTCATTTCCCAATAATGCAAATCATCATGGGAAGTACATGCAAATCACCATGACAGAATTTAGACTGTTTCTGTTTTAATTAGAAGTGTACTGTATTATGCTAAATAGCCTCTCACACAATCTTCAAATGCTGAACACAGATTGGGCTTTCTGTTTTCAGCCTTTGTAGTTTGTGTGAGTTCATTTGGCAGCTTACACTCCTAAAGGGTCCTAAAGGAACTGTAAGGATTAAGAGTCAATAAAGCAATGGAACCAGATGGCATGCACCCCAGGATCTTAAAGGAACTAATAGATGTGGTAGCTGAACCTCTGGCAATCCTGTTTAGCCAATCACTGGAAACAGGGGAGGTACCCAAAGACCGGAGGACAGCAGATGTAGTCCCCTTATACAAAAGTGGGAACAAAGAGGAAGCAGGGAACTACAGACCAGTCAGCCTGACCTCAGTAGTGTCGAAGATCATGGAACCACTACTGAAGGAAAGATTGGTGGAACATCTGGTAGTCAACGGACTATAGGACAAAGGGCAGCATAATTTCACCGGGTGGGAGGTCATGCCAAACCAACTTCATTGAATTTTTTGACTGGGTAACAAGGGAGATGGATCAGGGGAGGGCAGTGGACATGTCCTATCTGGATTTCAGCAAGGCCTTTGACACTGTGCCACACAGAAGGCTATTAAACAAATTGGGGAATATGGGAGTGGGCAGGACATTAGTGTGGTGGGTAATTGGCTAGGTGGCAGGACACAGAGGGTGGTGGTAAATGGCTATCATTCCACAGAGGGAAGAGTGACCAGTGGGGTACCACAGGGATCAGTGCTGGGACCGGTCCTATTCAACATCTTCATCAGTGACATTGCACAGGACCTAGAAGGCAGAATTTCCCTGTTCGTTGATGACACAAAGCTCTGTTACAGAGTGGACACACCAGAGGGTATAGACAGAATGATGAGGGACCTGCAGAAGCTTGAAGAATGGTCAAGGGTTTGGCAGTTGAAATTCAATGCAAAGAAGTGCAAGATAATGCATATGGGGCACAAAAACCCCGGAACAACATATCAGTTGGGGAGTGAGGCTATAGCATGCACCAAGCAGGAAAGGGACCTTGGGGTTATCATCTCTGATGACCTCCATGTAGGGAAACAGTACGACAAGGCAGCAGGTAAAGCAAATAGGATGCTGGGATGCATAGGCAGGGGCATAACCAGCAGGAAAAGGGAGGTCATAATTCCACTATACAAGACACTAGTGAGGTCCCACCTGGAGTACAGTATACAGTTCTGGAGACCATACCTATGTAAGGACATAGACAGGGTGGAGAAGGTTCAGAGGAGGACAACAAAGATGGTACAGGGATTGCATCACAAGTCCTACAAGGACAGACTGAAGGACTTGAGAGGAGGGAGAGAGGGGATATGATAAAAACATACACATACCTTACAGAGAGGAACAGGGTTCAGGAATAAAGTATTTTCCAGTGATAAAGATGTTCCAGGACTAGAGGTCATGGGATGAATTTGGAGGGACAGTGATTCAGAGGAAACATGAGGAAGAATATTTTCACAGAATGGGTGGTGGACAAGTGGAACACCCTGCCACCTGAAGTGGTAGTGGCTGAAACAATCATAGGATTTAAGAATGCATGGGATAGACATAAGGGAGTCTGGAGGTCATGGGGCAAGGGGTAATATACTTCTAGAAAAATGTAAAGGGAACTTACAAGCTCAAATGGGCAGAATGGGTGGACCATATGCCCTTATCTGCTGATAGTGTCTTTGTATCTATGCTTAAAGCAGAACCAGTCTAAATAATTTCATGGCGATTTACCTGTACTTCCAAAGATACATTGTATTATGGCATGTGTGTGATTTTGCATTTCTAAGAAAGACTATCATCTGACAGCTGGGGTGCACCTGGAAGGGTGGGGAAATAGTGGTCTGGCATCATTGGTGACACAGGTTAGGGAAGGGGGACTCACTGAGTTAGCCTAGAATTTGACAGCCATTGCCCCCCAAATCATAGTTCATGGGTTGGGAGGGTAGCCTACCTGTGATAAATCTACTTCTGGGGACTGAAGGTCAGACTAGGAAGCTGGAATGCATTAAAATATGGTGTTGTGTCCTGGCACAGTGCCAGCACCCAACAATATGTTTTAGGATGATTGCATGGGAAGGTGAGGCAGGGTGGAAGGTGGGAGATGACTGGTAGTGGGGAGGGGTGGCCACTGAACTAGGCCTGGTCACTTGGGGAGGTCTAGAGATTTTTTTTTAACATTTTATTTCTTTTTGGTGTTGGACACTGAATAGCCAAATATTTGGGGTGCCGAATATGACTACTTATGAAGTATATGAGAGAATGTACTTATGTATTTCAAGTTATATGTTCAAGTCAAACAGGAAGACTTGAGTTCATACCCATAGTATTTGGGTGGGAGGGAGTAGTGTTGCCCTATAAGAAGTGCTGTACTTTAGTTAGATTGCCATTTTTCTCCTGTCTTGTAAGATATCCCAATTTCTGCATTTTGAGTCTGGGTTAGCATTTATTTTAGATATGAAATGCATAAAGAATTGATCCTTTAAATGTACCTATTCTCTTGTTTTTGTCAATATTCTCAGCTATTTATAAACACACAACCTGTCTTATATTGTGTAGGAATAGTACTAATTGCATTCTAGTTAACCTTAGTTGCCTGAAAAGTGGGATTTAACAGTAAGTGTCCAACTGGTGATCCAGGTGTGTAAAGGAGTGCCATATGCTGATGGGCCAGTAAGGGGAGGAGGTCTGAGCATCACAGATGCTTGCCTCCTTGGAGTGGGAGGTTGATCAATTCCCAGGGTAGGAGCGCCACTTACAAGCCTGCAGGTGGAGCCATGTGGTCAGGGATGGTTTGGGGGTGGGAGTTGAACAGGATTATGTGCACCACGCATGCTTGCTACATGCTTGTGGCTTGTGAGTTCACAGCTGGTGTCCCAGGGCTGGAAATGCAGGGGAGGAACCGGCATCTAACCAGCAGGATGGTAGCGCAGCATGCTCAGGCCCATGCTGTCTGTCTGCTCAGCAGGGCAGGGTCTCCCTGCCACCAAAGTTGGTTTCCAGAGGGCCCTATCATGGAGGTAATTCTGGGAGAAGGGAATGAGGATCCTCTAGGGGATAAAAGCAGGCAACAAGGCTGGGTGGTTGCTGTAAAGGTAGATGGTACAGTAGCTATAACTGAGGAAGATAAAATAATTAATTTGTAAAACTATGTGTATTCCAAAACAGCTGAGAAATGAATACCGATCAACACAAAAAGAATCAGGGAAAAGAAGCACTCCTTGATGCCCTAAGAAGTGTATACAAAAAAGCATTTGCCTGTCTCTAAATAATCTGACTTCATTGTGCCTTTGTATATTATTGTTCTTAAATTGTTGGCCAGGGAAGACCCACTGAGCCAAATGTAATTTCAAGATTCAACCCAGGAGCAAAGGGAGGTAAAGTGACTTGTTTAGGGTTACACAGCATGCAAGTGGCGATTGTGGGTTTCAAACCCAGATCTACTGGGTTCCCATGTTCAAATCTTGGTGTTCTATCATCTGTGATATAATGTACTGCTTCCTGCTAACTTTATGACATCATAGTGCTTATCATGGTAAGAGACTGTGAAGTCACTAACAGCAGTTGCCTCTTAAATGCTGGATGGCTTGTGCAAGCACAAAAGCAGAGTCATGGGCTTTTAGGTAAGTAATGAGGTCTGCAAACACCCAGGAGATGGGAGCCCTTTAACACAGGATTGGAGGTCAGACAGTATGGAAACACAATCTCTTATGGAGAGAGTTACAGTTGTGCAAAGTCAGGAACTTTGTTTCGTGAAATTCTTTGCAAAGTTGCCCAATTTTGCATAGTACAGAGATACACTAAGCACAGTTCTTCACCCAGCAATGTGCTACTTCTTATAGTGAAGTCTATGCATAGTGGCACTTTACTGAAAATAAGTACTGGCAAAGTGGCACTATACTGTACATGCAAATTTGCATGTTTCCACTTTAAAATGTAATCCATCCACCCATTGTGTAACCCTGCCTTGCCCCCTCCCACCACCCATCCCTTTTAAACATAATTTCCCTCACCCTGCCATCCTGTAGCACCCACTTTCATCTTTACTTTCCCACAGTCCCAGTGAAGTTTCTTACAATACAGTCAGTCAGTTTAGAGAGTATAATTAAAAAGCAACCAAGTTATGAGCCTACATTGAATTTTGCAAATGCAGGCTCATAACTTTGGTACTATTCAAAATTTGTACACCAGCTTTACAACACAGCCATATCTTTACAGCACCTCATGAATGTGACAGCTGTCATTTTTCAAATCCTGGCCAAAATGGTTTTTTACGTCCCGAAAGATGATTTTGCAGTCCCTGCGTGAAATCATCTTTTGGCCAGGAGCTGAAAATCTTCTCTGCCCTTGTTCATGAGGTAGGGTCATAAGAACGCTATGTTGGAAATTTGGTGGAAAAATATTAAAAAACATAAAAGTTATGAGTCGTTGACTTTTATGTACACTGGCTCGTAAGTTCGATAATATTCAATATTGTTACCCCACATTTTCAACATAACCATTTCTTTAAAGCACCTCATGAATGTTACAGCTGTCATTTTTCAACTCTTGCCCAAAATGTGTTTTTGCATCCCAAAAGTTGATTTCCCAGTCCCTGCACAAAATCACCTTTAAGCCAGTAGCTGAACATTTTGTCTGCCTGTCTTCATGAAGCAGGGTTATAACAAGGCAATGTTGAAAATTTGGTGAAAAAAATATTACAGAACAACAAATTTATGAGTCTGTGTTACATTTTGCAAATGCAGACTTGTAACTTTGATCATTTACAATATTTTTACCCCAAATTCCTCAGCTGCAGCCCTATCAGCTCTGGTCAGAATTTGTTTTCTATTACAGTGATATAACAGGAATATTGAGATTAAAAGTTTTCTCAACTGTCGCAGTGAGTTCATTATTTATGCCATCTGGTGCACTTGTCCCCTCCTCATATAGGCTGTACCATTAGGCCACTCAAGCAGAAGGTTCAAGAATACATTTTGAATATCAGATCAGCAGAGTCTGATACTCCCATAGGAAAACATTATCTTGAAAACAAGCATTTGTCAATGCCGAATGTTTGCTTGCTGGCATTGGCATTGGTAGTGTAGGAGTTAGAGAGCTGCATAATAGGAATGGCAGTGAGGTATTGAACTGAAGCCAACCCCGCCACCACCCTGCAGAGACTGACAGGCATTGGGCTGTGCCTTTGGGTCATCAGACATAACGGCCACACCATTTCACCACATCCTACCCTGCAGACACCAAGTGTCACGGTGTGCCTTGGGGTCTTTGGCCCTTATGCTCACCCCATTCCATCAGGAAATACAGTGAGATGGGTGCTGTATAGGAGAATGGGGTGAACTTTGGGGCCGAAGTGTCCAAGGCACACCTCAATGCCTCTCACTGGCTGCAGGGTGTGGAATGGTATGAGCATTACAGGCAAGAATCCCAAGTCACACCCCTGATGCTTGTCTATCTCTACAGGGTGGGACGTAATGGTTGGAAACCCTAACGTCTCAGTCGTTCGTTGGCATTTTCACTCCAAATTTTCAACATGGGTTTTTTGTGACCCCCACCTTATGAATAGTGGCAATATCAGTTCATTAGCCAAAAGCTGATTTTGCACAGTGACTATGTCATTTGGCACCACAGGTGCGAAAACACATTTCGAACAGGATGTGAAAAATGACAGCTGTACTGTTCATGGGGAGGTGGAAAAAATGGCAATGTTGAAAATCTGCAGTGAAAATATAAAAAAAACAGGTGAAGTCACGAGTGTGTGTAGAAACTGGGCAACGCACACCCATAATGCAATTAGTTTGGGGATGTTTTACAGCAGATTGTCAACACATGCATTTTGGAACCTCCGCTCATGAACAGTGTCACTGTGGTTTTCTTAATCTGTCCCGAACAGTGATTTTGTACAGCAACCATGCATTTCTGCGCTGGAAGTGCGAAAACACATTTCAGCCATGGTGTAAAAAAGGATAGCTGTACTGTTCATAAGGAAGTGTGGAAAAATGCCAGTGGTGAAAATCTGGACTGAAAATATTAGAAATCCATGAACTTACGAAGGTGCGTAGGAACAGCGCAATGCATGCTCATGAAACAGTCATTTTGGGGAATATTTCCACCAAATTTTTAACATAGCCATTTTAACACTTCTGCTCATGACCACTGTCACTGTGATTTTCTTAATCTGTCCCGAACATTGATTTCCCACAACGACTGCGCATTGTGTGCTACATGCGCAGAAACACATTTTGGGCAACATATGACAAATGACAGCTGTACTGCTCATAAGAAAGTGTGGTAAAATGGCAATTTCGAAAATCTGGAGTGAAAATATTGAAAATTCGCGAACTTACAAGCGTGCATAAGAACAGCACAACGCATGCTCGTAACACACATTTTGTGGAGTATTGTCACCAAATTTTCAACATAGGCATTTTAGGTCCTCTGCTCATGAACAGTGCCACTGTCAGTTTCTTAATCTGTGTGGAACACTGATTTCCCACACAGACAGCATTATTCCGTGCCACAAATGTGAAAACACATTTCTTCCAGGGTGTGAAAAATGACAGTTGTACTGTTCACAAGGAGGTCTGAAAAAATGCCAGTGTTGAAAATCTGGGGTGAAAATATTGCAAATTCGCAAAGTTACGAGCGTGTGTAGCAACTGCTCAATGCACGCTCGTAAAACAGTCATTTTTGGGATTTTTCCCACCAAATTTGCAACGTGGGCTATTTGAGAACCCACATCATGAACGCTGGCACTGTCATTTTGTTAATCGGTCCTGAAAGGTGATTTCACACAGTGACTGCAAAATCACCTTTCGGGGCCAATTAATGCCATGACAGTGTTAGAATTCATGAGGAGGGGTCCCAAAAACCCCATGTTGAAAATGTGGTGGCAAAATTCCAAAAAATGCCTGAGATATGCAGCAAAGTTGAAAAAACCCTATTTATTCCATTATACAGCTTACTGGCATTTCCTCAGTTCGTGGTCAGCTTTGAAGAGTGCAGACATGTTCCCGGTCCACCAAAGATCGTCGCGCCGGACTCCGGAGGTAAGTATTGGGTGAGGGGGTGTGGGGAGGCAGGGTGCACAGTGGGTGGGTGCGGATTGTGGTGGTGGCCAGGGAGACCACTGGGGGACTGCTTCCTTCGTTACAGGTAAAAAAAAAAAAAAGACATTGCAGGATGTTTTTTTATTTACAGGGCAATGTGGCACGCTGGGATGGGCTCTCAGTGTGCCAACTGAGTCTTTTTTGGAAGGGGCCACTGTAGTCAATGAGGGATTGGGCACCCCCATCGGCACACAACAATGGGGGGGGTTGATTATGCCAACAGGGATTGCGCACCCCGTCGGCAGTCAAGAAAAGTGGGAGGGGCGTTACATACTGCCGACAGGGAGTGCCCCCCCCTCGGCAACATACATCTGGCCCACTGCAGCTGACGGGGATTGGGGCCCCCATCAGCATAAAAACCTGTTGGGGGGGCACATGCTTCCAGGTGGATTGGGCACCCCCTCGGCAGGGGAGGGGGTTAATATTGTTTGTGAACAGGCGGCAAACCACCTCCATGTTCACAAACAATATCAGTGTGTGAACATCCCACCCTGCAATGACGGGTCACTCCCTCATTGCAGCGAATAGCTGATGCTGCAATGACGAGGCAGCCCCTGATTGCAGCAGCTACTTTTTCACAAGTTGGTAGCAATGTTCCAAACTAGTGTCACCGGCTGTGTCCCCCATTATTGGTGGACATCACACACGCCCCAAAATGCCGTATGGGTATAGGCCTCAACAGTGCCACACCTCCAGAACTTGCTTCGGCACCAAGCTGCCACAATATGTTTCTTGCGCTGCGCGCAAGCAAACATTTTAAACACAAAAGTAACCCCAGTGACACTCAGTTCATGGCCCTCGAAACAGTAAGAAGAGATCTAAGGGGGGTGACAGGCCGAAAAACCTATTGCAAAAATAGAGTTTGGGGATTTTTTTCACTTGGGTCTATATACTCCCAAGCACTCAATACTGACTGGGATCTTCAACCCTTTTTATAAGACAGAGTGGTATTCATGATACTGTTGTGAATTACATTTCTGTATTCAGACTGTATTTAAATGAAAAGGGTTCTTTGATATTGTGATAAGTTGAAAACATCTGTGTTCCTCGTTACTAGTGGATTTTTTTCTTTCTTGCTTTCTATCTTTTTCAGCTTCAGTCTGGCAGTCCATGCTTGTGGGCAGGCAGATCAGCCATCCCAAATACAGTACAGCATGGATTCACTTGTTTACTTGGGGAGATTGCAGCTCTACTGGGAAGGCATTTTATCTGTCTCTAGCCTTGATTGGTGTAGTCAGCATTAATTTATGCATGTATAAAGGAGAGGGAGGTAAGGTGCCTGCCTGGCGTCATGGCTTGGAGGGACAGGGAGCGAATCCTCAGGATTGCCAGAGCAGCTGCACAGGGGAGGGAGCTGGATGTCATTGTCCACCTAGGGACAAATGACCTGGCTAAGAAAGGGATTAGAGAAGTGCAGGAAGAGTTTGTGGAATTGGGGAGGGGCCTTAGACAAGTAGCACACACGGTAACCTTCTCGGAGGTGCTGCCCATCTATGGCGTAGGAGAGGCTAGGGTGTTCCGCACCATGGGATTCAATCAGTGGTTGAAAAACTGGTGTGGAGCTCAGGGATTTGGCTTCATTGGGGACTGGAGGTCCACCTGGAGTGATGCAAGCCTATACTGGCATGATGGGCTGCATCTGTCCAGGAGGGGAACCAGGATCCTAGGTGATAGGTTTAAATGCTTCATTGGCAAGCATTTAAACTAATAAAGGGGGGAGGCACTGGAAGGAGCAGGAAATCTAGCCCCCAAAAATCACAATAGTAAATGCTGGTAAACACCAACATAGAGGTGTCGATAGGGAGAAGGGCAGGGGTAAATGGAGTAAGTGACAGAGGCAAGAAGGACAGGGATGGGGCAAAAAGGAGTAAGGCTATCAGGAAATGGAGGGTAATGAGTACCAATGCCCGTAGTCTGGGCAACAAGCTGCCTGAGCTGGTGGCCTTGATGGAAGAGGGATGCCTGTATATCGTAGCAATCACAGAAACATGGTACACAGAGAACCATGACTGGGATGTTAACATACCGAGGTACATAACCTACATGAGAGACAGGCAGGGGAGAAGAGGGGGAGGAGTAGCTCTCTATGTAAAGGAAGGGATAAAAGCAACTGAGCAAAAGAGTAAACAGGGAGGAGAGGAGGCACTGTGGGTCACCTTGGAGACTGGAAAAAACACCACAATCTGCAGAGGGGTTGTGTACAGACCCCCATGTCACGGGAAGGGAATGGACAAGGATATGACAGAAGGCATTCTTAGAAAGGCAGAGAAAGGGGAGATACTGTTGATGGGAGACCTGAATATGCCAGATGTTAACTGGAGCACATTTGCTGCAGCCACATCCAAGAGCAGGGCCATTCTTGATGCCCTACAGGTGGCAGGCCTCAGACAGCTAGTTTTGGAACCCACTCATGAGGGAGCAATCTTAGACCTCTTACTCTCAAATGGGGGCAGTGAGAGGATCTAGAAGTGGGTTGCCATCTGGGAACAAGTGACCATCAAACAGTGTGGTTCACGTTAAACTCAGCTACAGAGTCAAGCCATACAAAAGTGAGGGTACTGGACTTCAGGAGGGCTGACTTTGTCAAGATGGGAGAGTGCCTCAGAAAAGCACTAGCAAACAGGCTAGAAGGAGGTGTGGAGCAACAATGGGAATCATCAAAACTGCCATCACAGAGGCAACAAGTCTTTGTGTGAAACAAATAAACAAATCAAATGAAAAAAGCCACTATGGTTCTCAAAAGAGGTGGCTGTGAAAGTCAGGAAGAAAAGATAGCATTCCGAAGTATAAGGAAACACAGAAAAGCAGGACAGAGAGCTGTACCAGTTAAGACAGAAGGAAGTAGGGAGGAAGTCAGAATAGCAAAAGCCTAAACTGAGGAAAAGATAGCCAACTCAGTTAGAAGGGGATAAAACCTGTTATAGGTACATCAGCGTAGAAAGACAAAGGGAGGATAGTGAGGCTGAATAGAATAGACGGTGGGTGGGCAGAGGGGACAGTGAAAAGCAGGGATACTGAATGAATATTTCTGCTCAGTATTCACAAAGAGGAGGAAGTGCCTAATCCAATTAACAGAAGCACTCTTGATAGGGAGGTGGATCCCAGTCCTTTCACAGAAGAAAGGGTTCTGCAAGAACTCCTAAAACTGAAGGTGGACAAAAAAATGGGGCCTGATGGAATTCACCCCAGAATTCTAAAAGAATTAAGGGGGGAACTAGTGAAACCACTGGCAACTCTTTTTAATAAATCATGGGAGGATGGTGTGGTACTCGAGGACTGGAGGAAGGCGGATGTGATTCCCCTTCACAAAAGTGGGACCAAGACAGAGGCAGGAAACTACAGACCTGTCAGTCTGACCTCTGTGGTAGGGAAAGTGATGGAGTCACTTCTGAAGGAAAGAATAGTTGAGTACCTAGAGGCCAGTGGGGCAGAGGACCCAAGGCAGCATGGTTTCACAGCGGGAAGGTCATGTCAGATGAATCTAATAAATTTCTTTGACTGGGTGACCAAAGTAGTAGACCAGGGAGGGGCTGTGGACATGGCCTACCTAGACTTTATCAAGGCATTTGACACAGTCCCACACAAAAGATTAATAGTCAAATTAACCAGCCTGGTAGTGGGTCCCAGGGTGGTAGCCTGGGTAAAACACTGGCTGGACAACAGGACACAGAAGGTAATTGTAAATGGAGTTCACTCTGAAGAAAGAGGGGTTACTAGTGGGGTACCACAGGGTTCAGTATTAGGTCCAGTCCTTTTTAATGTCTTCATAAGTGACATTACAGAGGGACTGGAAGGAAAAATATGCCTCTTTGCAGATGACACAAAGATCTGCAACAGGGTTGATACACAAGGAGGCATGGAAAGGACGAGAAGGGACTTGGCAAGGTTGGAGGAATGGTCAGAAATATGGCAGCTAGGATTCAATGCAAAGAAGTGCAAAATAAGGCACCTGGGAAACAAGAACCCAGGGGAAGAATACACAGTGGAGGTAGTAACAACAGGTAGTAACAACAACAAAAAAGGAAAGGGACCCGGGGGTAATCATATCAGATGACCTTAAGGTTAGCAAGCAATGTGAGAAGGCAGTAGGAGGGCTGGGGGTATACTGGGATGCATAGGGAGAGGCATCAGCAGCAGAAAACAGGAAGTTGTTATCCCTCTGTACAGACAGTTGGTGAGACCCCATCTGAGTACTGTGTCCAGTTCTGGAGACCCCATCTCTGCAAGGACATAGACAGGATAGAGGCAGTCCAGAGGAGGGCAACTAAAATGGTGCAGGGTCTGCAAGAGAAGCCATATGAGGAGAGACTAAAGGAGCTTAATATGTATACCCTGAGGAAAGAAGGGGGAGACATGGTAGAAACTTTTAAGTACCTCAGTGGAATCAACAAAGTCCAAGAGGGTAACATCTTTCAGAAAAGAGACGTGCAAGAACAAGGGACACAATTTAAAGATGGGGGCGGTTCAGGGGCAATGTGAGAAGTATTATTTCACAGAAAGGGTAGTGGATGCATGGAACAGCCTTCCTGAGGAGGTTGTGGGGTCTAAAACTGTGGGAGAATTCAAGAATGCATGGGACAGACATAAGGCAATTCTTGTGGGGGGTAGGAAGAAATAGGCTGTTGGTTAACTAGGATCTGCGGCCTATCCTGTAGGTAGGGAAATGGGCAGATTAGATGGGACAAGCGGTCCTTGTCTGCTGTCAAAGCCTATGTTTCTATGTTTCTAGGTTTCTATATATACAGTATAACCAATTACTTGCTATCTGAATTTTTGATACATTTTTGCGTTATAACTATCAAATGTTACAGTTTATTTTCTGCACAAGTGATGTATTTATTTATTGCACTTTGTGTTTTAGTGGCTGCTTTACACAGTATTTTATGTTTGCAATGGTTGCATTTGTTCTCTTTTCTGCCCCCCCAAACCACTGAACTCTGAATTTTCAGGTGTAAACAGTGAACCTATCAGGTATCACTGTGCTCATACATTAGTAGTATTTGGGTTGTTTTGCTACCAAAACTCCGCCCCTTGACAAAGAGTATGTACAAAGTGCTGGGGCATCTTGTGGCTAGACTTCTCACCTGTACCTGTTGCCACACACGTCTGTGATTTCCTCAATAAATCTTCAGATTTCCATTTCAACCTTGTGTGGAGTTTGCTTTTTCTCAGACTACTGCTCTAACAGTGAGTGCACAGCTTACTTTTGATATCCCTACAAAATGGTACCCTTCTCCTGACACCATTCCTTAAATCACCCACTAAAGTCCTCTGTCTCATCCCTATTAATTCTATTCTCCCCATCCCCATCCATCCTCCCAATTTTTGACTACTGTGATGTAGTCTATGATGCCGCTCCCAAATCCTCCCTAATCAAATTGGACACTCTCTTTAATTCCTTCTGTTGATTTGTCCTTGATGCTCCATCACACACTCATCACTGTCACCTCTACCACACCATGTCCCTTCCCCTACTTGCCAACAGGTGCCTCTCTCATTGTGCCAAACTCACTTCTAAATTTTGGTTCAGAGAACTTCCCTCCCACTCCATCAGATCCTCTGACACTCGCACTTTGTTGGTCCCCCATTGAACCACTCTCATCGGTCAGTCAGGCTTTACCCATCATTTCCTTCAAATCTGGAACTCCCTCCCCCACCAAATATGGCACTCCTCCTCCTCCCACTCCCTTGCCTCTGCCTTACATAACTTTCTCTCATCTAACTGCTCCTGCTTTAACCCTCCTTAACTGTCCTCCTCTACCTCTGCTCCTCTCCATGACTCACATCACCTATTAAACCTTCCATCCCCCCCAAGCCTGCTTCTCAGCACGCTCTCCTCTCCCTTCACTGCTATGTACTATGTTCCTCAGATATGCCACTTGTAATTAAATGCATATTCCACAGGTATGATATATTTAATTGTGTGTTATGTCACAAATGTGACCGTATGATTATTTATGATATTTTTTATCTGTATGTCTTGTTACAAATGCAATTGAATGTTTAATTTCTCAGATATGTTAAATGTTAAACTGTATGTCTAATTCTTCATCGAATTGTACCCTCCCCCAAGGTCGCACCGGGAGGCAAGCAACTTGTTGTTCAGTTTGCCTTCGTGGTGAAGCATTTCAATAAATAAAATAAATAAATAAATAAATTCTTCTTTTCCTCCCTGTCCCACATAGGGAGGGCCTCAAACAAAAAAATCCAGGGAGGCTTAGTGTGCTGCCAGTCTGTCTCCCAATCTTTGATGCCTTCCCATGGAGTTCCACTGAGAAAATGTCATTATAGACAAAAGTACAATATTTGTAAGCAACGTCAATCAAGTGGCATCTTAGATAAACAATTCCAGTCTAAATACTTGTTGTTCTATTATTTAAATAAAGACTTCTTTTGCAAAATCAGCTTTTTGTGTCAGTGTCTATTCATTTAAAAAGGGTTTTCCCTTTTTAAAGATGGCCACCATCAATTTCTATTTGATGAAGCCATTTTAAAAAAGCTGGTGACCTTAACAAAAATGACTAACAGAACTTTGATATACAGCTGATAGCTTCCTGTTTGATGTGCCCATTCCAAAATGACTGCTGACAGGGGTTGAGGGTCACTTTCTGGCAAGTACTGAGTGTGTCCCAACAAAGATGGCTACTGTTTGCCACAAGGTTGTTTTGGTGGTACTTTCTGCTTACAAAATGGTGATTCCCTGTCATCCAACTGCACAAGCTGGCAGGAAAAGATTATAGTTGTGATTGTGGTGAGTGGCACTGTTGCTGTGGAATTTCTGTGTTTATTTGATTTTTTTGTATGTACTTTATTTCTCTGTCCCTTTTTATTTACTGTGAAGTGCTGCCTGGTTTGGGCTTGTGTGGGCCCTTATTACTTACTTATTTTTTCTATGTATTGTCACCAGCTGTTTAAGGGATTGTCCCATTTGGGCTACTCTCACTTTAGTTAAATTGGATCCTTTTTTTATATTATTGCCCTGAGCAACACAGCTGAGCTGTGAATGGAAGCTCTGTGTTGACAGTAGAAGCAGACATGAAAAGGGCAGAGTAGTATGTGGAGTGGACAGCTCGATACAGATACTTTTGCTTAGTTTTTTTTGGTACTCCCCCGGTAGCAGAGAGCAGATACTACAGTGAAGCTTCAGAGTAAACAGAGCAGGGAGGGCAGAGTGTTGAGTGCAGTGTGAGTAGAGCTACAGTGTTGCAGTGTTACATGCAGCCAGCGGGAAAGTCCAACACTACGGCTTTGGTCACAGACAGGCAGTGTTTTTGTGCTGGAGTAGGAGGCAACAAGAAGGGCAGAGTAGTCTGTCAGTCTGAATAGTGCAAAGTTACATGCAGAGCACTGGGTGAGGTTTTCTTAATTTTTTTATTTTCCTGCTTCTGCTGATCTCAGCAATGTCTGTGAGGGTTTATTGCAGCTGTGGAGGCTTGAACAACAGGAGTTCCCAAGTGGCCAGTCAAACTGTGTTGTATGGCACAGTGGACTCAAGTGCTTTAGAGATTAGAGTGGGCCCTGGTGGTTGTTCGTGACTGTTCTCGAGGTTTGGTTTCAGGACAGCTGGGTTAAGAAAGGAGCAGTGTGAGGGTGAGCGCATTGTCTATCTGTGATTTCTAGCTTGCTGGATAAGCATCCACACTTGTTACACTTATTTATGTTTTTTTCTAGTTTGGCCCCAGGACAGAGTGAAAGACACTGGGTGCTGAGGCAGCAGCTGACAAGCACAGAAGGTGGCATTGGAGAAGCTGCAGACAAGGAGAGGTCCCAGCGTTGGAGGGATTCAGGACAGGCCTATGCTGTCATGATGTGAGTGCTGCTGGGGGGCGGGGGTTGCAGTTCATCCAGGAGCTCCTGTGGTGCCTAGGGTCTGGAGAAATTAACTGCTGACAGCTCAGTTATGCATTAGTAGGTTTAGCAATGTCCCTCATACTTCTCTGTCACAGGCCACATTCACAGGATTGCAGAAGGGCTGTTGCAGTTGAAAGCAGGAGTTCAGTCATTTTTAGGGCTGTGGGCAGAGTCTACAGCACTATTGGGATTGTAGCTCTAAAACGGATGATCTTGGAACTCCCTTTTTAGACATTTAGATGTATTCCTACACAGCTGCAAAATAGTGCACCCCCTCTGATTTTTGCTATTTGCTGCTCTGTGTTAAAGGCATCTCAAAGGAGGGGGGATGTTACTGTATTGTACCTTAGAACTTCTCAGGATAGTAACAAAAAAAAACTTTTTAAACTGCTGTTTCTATCATCTGTCCAGCTCAGTCTAATACATTTATTCTATTTCTTTTGGCAACCTAGGGGTTAACTCATTATAAGTTTTCTGCAGTTTACTGAACTTCTGAACTTCAGACTGCAGTGTCAGATTACAGACAGTGCAGTTTGCAGCCTGTGTTACCTATCTGATTCCTATGGGCGTGCACACACACACACACACACACACACACACACACACACACACACACACACACACCAGCAGCAGCATGATGATTGTGACTAAACAGCATTATATGGCACCAACAAGAAAATAACTTTGGTCATTTGATAGCTTTTCACAGCCCTATCGGCTCTTGCTAGAACTTGTTTCTGCAGTCATGGCTGCATTGCAGTTGTTTGGAGGTCCAGAGCATATTGGTGCTGGACTGAGAATGGTTTACTGGGGACACACCTGAAAATAGGCATTTTTGTCTAGTGTGTCTACCCGGTCAACAAAAGCTAAATAAATAAACAAATACAATTTAATGACTGGGAACCGGCACAGGGAGTCAAGACAGGGCCTGGGCAGAAGAAGGGCCACATTTTCCACCATATGTGGTGTTCTGGCATTGGTCTGCCACTAGGACTCTAATCTTCTCTTCAGGTTTGCCATGCCTATTTCTCACTGCTCCAGCAAACACCTTCTTGTAGGACTATGTGAATAACTTTAGGAGGACACATAAAATAACAATCATTTGTCAATGCCAGATGTTTGCCATGCAGCATCTGAGATCTGGATAGTGAAAAAAGTTAAAAAATTGCTGGTTTTTTTTCTTTTTTTTTCATTGTCTCGTACCCAGACAGTTTGGAAGTTTAGGCTGAAATTTTCAGAGCAGAAAGGGCTTGTCCCACATATTTGCCTTTTGCTGGTTTGGTGAAAAAATATTAATCTGTTCCAACAGGGAACATAGAAACATAGACTTTGATGGCAGATAAGGACTGCTTGGCCCACCTAGTCTGCCTGTTTCCCTACCTACTGGAAAAGCTATAGATCCTAGTTAACCAACAGCCTATTTCTTCCTACCCCCCACAACAATTGCCTTATGTCTGTACCATGCATTCTTGAATTCCCCCACTGTTTTTGACCCCACAATCTCTTCAGGAAGACTAATCAATGCGCCCATCACCCTCTCTGTGAAAAAATACTTCCTCACATTACCCCTGAGCCGTCTCCCCTCTATCTTCAAACTGTGCCCCCTTGTTCTTGCACATCTCTTTTTCTGAAAGATGCTACCCTCTTGGACTTTGTTGATTCCTTTGAGGTACTTAAAAGTTTTTATCATGTCCCCCCTTTCCCTCCTTTCCTCAAGTGTATACATATGAAGCTCCTTTAGTCTCTCCTTGTATGGCTTCTGTTGCAGACCCTGCATCATTTTAGTTGCTCTCCTCTAGACCATCTCCATCCTGTCTATGTCCTTCTGGAGATGGGGTCTCCAGAACTGGACGCAGTACTCCAGATAGGGTCTCACAAACTTCCTGTACAGAGGGATAACAACTTCTTGTTTTCTACTGGTGATGCCTATCCCCATACATCCCAGTATCCCCCAGCCATCCCTACTGCCTTCTCACATTGCTTGCTAACTTTTAGGTCATCTGATATGATTACTCCCCAGGTCCCTTTCCATTTTTGTTGTTGTTACTACCTCCACCCCCATTGTGTACTTTTCCCCTGAGTTTTTGTTTCCCAGGTGCATTACTTTGCACTTCTTTGCCTTGAATCCAAGCTGCCATACTTTTGTCCATTCCTCCAACCTGGCCAAGTCCCTTCTCATTCTTTCAGCCCCCCCCTTGTGTATCAACCCTGTTGCAGATCTTTGTGTCATCTACAAAGAGGCATATTTTTCCTTCCAGTCCCTCTGCAATGTCACCTATAAAGACAATAAAAAGGACCGGACCCAGTACTGAACCCTGCGGTACCCCACTAGTAAACCCCCTTTCTTCAGAGTGGACTCTGTTTACTATCACCTTCTGTATCCTGTTGTTCAGTCAATGTTCTACCCAGGCTACCACCCTGGAACCCACTCCCAGGCTGGCTAATTTGTTTATTAATCTTTTGTGTGGGACTGTGTCAAATGCCTTGCTAAAGTCTAGGTAGGCCATGTCCACAGCCCCTCCCTGGTCTACTACTTTGGTCACCCAGTCAAATAAATTGATTAGATTCGTCTGACGTGACCTTCCCACTGTGAATATATGCTGCCTTGGTTCCTGTGCCCCACTGACCTCTAGGTACTCAACAATTCTTTCCTTCAGAAGTGATTCCATCATTTTCCCTACCACTAAGGTCAAACTGACAGGTCTGTAGTATCCTGCCTCTGTCTTGCTCCCACTTTTGTGAAGGGGAATCAAATCCACCCTCCTCCAGTCCCAGTTACTGCACCATCCTCCCATGATTATTTAAAAAGGCCAGTCAGTGGTGTCACTAGTTCTCTCCTTAATTATTTTAGAATTCTGGGGTGAATCCCATCAGGCCCCATTTCTCTGTCCACCTTCAGTTTTAGGAGTTCTTTCAGAACCCTTTCTTCTGTGAAAGGACTGGGATCAACCCCCCCCCCATCCAGAGTGCTTCTATGGATTGGATTAGGTACCTCCCTCTCCTCTTCTTTTGTGAATACTGAGCAGAAGTATTTGTTCGGTATCTGTGCTTTTTCACTGGCCCTCTATGCCCACCCCGTCCTCTTTATTTAGCCTCACTATCCCTCCCTTTGTTTTTCTATGCTCCCTAATGTACCTATCAAAGGTTTTATCCCCCTTCTTAACCAAAGTGGCTATTTTTTCCTCGGTTTGGGCTCCGTTCTGATTGCCTTCCCCGCTTCCTTCTGCTTTAACTGGAACAGTTCTCTGTCCTGCTCCTTCTGTGTTTCCTTATACTTCCTGAATGCTATCTTTTTCTCCCTAACCTTCCCCGCCACCTCTTTCAAGAACCATAGACAGTCAACCTGTTGAGCAAGGAGTGTAACCTCAGCCAAAGGTACATGAACTACCTTATTAGAGCCACAACTGTGCATCTACTATCTACTGCCAGACTGCAAGCATGGGAAATTATGTCAGCAGCACATATCAAAAGCTAGCTTGAGAAGGTACTGGAGTGTCTCTGCTGAAGACTGTAAAAAGTGGAGCGGAATCCTGGCACACAGTACAAAAGAAAATCACAGATGGAATCTTCAAGCAAGAATAAAGAAATTAAGCCTACAAGCAGGAAACAGAAGCTGGAGCTTGAAAAAGAGTTCACTTACAATGAGCATGAAACACCATCAAGCGGAAATACAGTGCTGGAAAACAAACCTTTCAAGCTCATAAACCCTGTGTTCCATAGCAAGGTGCAATCATCAATTTCAACAAGTAAACCTAAAATGTTTCACACTGTGGGGAGTTTTTTTTTCTGTTTTTTGTTTGACTGCCCCCCAAAAAGTAGTACATCATGCGGTTCTAAGCGATTTATTATTTTGACCATTCCAAACAGTGTAGTTAGGGACTATTTTTTCTACATTTTTAAGAAATTCTATGTTACAAAAGTAATAAAAGCAAACTACTTGTCAGTGTCATTTTTTTTTCAAAATCATAACCCATTTTATAAGTGCATTAAGACACTCCAGAGTGTTTGTTATTCTGTGATAACTGCATGAATAGGTATGGAAGGACACTCGGCCTTTGGCCTCATGCCTTACCACACATCTAGGCCTATGGTTATCACAGAACAACCAACACCCTGTTGTATCTTATTGCTTACTCATCCTACTTTAATAAATGCAGTTTCATTATAAATGAAACACCAGCCTCTCCTTTACAAACCTATGGAGTAATTAAAAGAAGACTGCTGCATATGTTTCTTGTACACACGAACCAAAAACTGGGAAGTCAAGCAATAGTGGCAAAAAACACTCACATTTAATTAAAATGCAAACAACAGTAGACAAGGTCTTACATGTTTTTTGGACAGCATGGCCTTTTTCAAATGTTAAAGACATCAAACTAAAACTCATATTATGTAATTAAGACATAGACATGTGGTATTGATGGCACCCTGTGACACTGAACTCTGTGATAGGCTTGTGACAGAAATGGGAAGGAAGGAGTTAATGGTTTGGATTCTCTAGTTGGCATTTTTTAGCAGTCTGAAAAAACACACACACACACACACACACACAGGCTGTAATTCTACTGTCCACTAACATCTGCTTAGGGAAGCCATAAATCTCAGACACACCGACTCACAGTTTAAAGGGATTGGTTCAATCAAATATAAACTTAAGGTTAAAAGGGAATATAATTGGTCAGTGTTCAGTCTGATTGGGACAATTAAATACATACATGGTAGATGGTTGGTGCATTCAAAGGAGGAATAGGAATTACCTAATCTCAAGAGAGAATATAAGATGCTGAAGGACAGTGAGTGGGGAGTTACTCTTGAAGTTGAAAGAAGAAACCATCCAAGAGACTAAGCTTGAGCCTACCCTTCTAACTATGTCCGTGGGAGCTGGCAGTTAGCATAGGGTCAGTGTCTCTGGAAGAATAGGGAAGGGTAAGATTGATTCTAGCATATCTCAGTAATAGCCTTTTTTCTGTTTTGTCATCTGTTATTTAAAAACATTGGTTTACTTTTCCTGTAACAGTGTTATTCTCTTGTGTTGAATATATATATATATCCTGTAATGCTTTTTTTCACTTTCTGTTAAGTAAAAAGCTATTTATTTACTCAACAGTTGTGACCATGATGTCATTTTTCTAAGGCAATACATGGTCTCCACTGGCTGAGGTAAACTCTGTTTAGCATCTGCCATCTGAGAGAGACACACTATCAGACTTTGATCTGTGCAATTGCACATTTGATTAGCCAGTTTTGTAAACATGGGAAGTTGGCACTGGGTGAACCCAACTAGTGGCAGTGAATATCCAAGGATGGACACCTCCCTAAAAGCTGTTCCAGCCCAGAAAGAGAGAGAGAGAGGTGGGTTGTCACAATTGGTTGGCAGAGGTGGGGTGATGATAGCAGACTGTTTAGCACACTGAGATATAGAGTTTGCCAGTGGAACATTTACCTTAGCAGTTGCAAAACAGGATATATAAGAGAATACACTTGTACAACTGTTTATTTTTTGTTTCCAGTTAGCACAGTGTAGTGTAGGGTTAGAGAATGAGTTCCATGTAGTATGACTCGCTTACCGTGCAACAGCTTTGCGAAAAGTGCCAGGAAAAGGGGGTTCAGCTTGAAGGTCTAAAACACAAGAAAAAGGCAGACCTCATAGCTGCCCTGGTGGCACATGACCAGAAGCAGACAGTCCCTGGGTGGGGGTGTCAGGAGCTGATGTAGCAGACTCCTCAAACCAGCTTGTTGCACTGTGACTGCAGCTGTTGCTGCAAGACAAGGTGCTTGCGGTGAAAAGACTGGATGCTGAAGCAGAAACAAGAAGGTGGGAAGCAGAAACAAGAAGGCTGGAAGCAGAAACAAAAAAAGACAGGAAGCAGAGAAAGAATTGGAAGAAAAGAGACTGGCAAACAGAGAAAAAGAACGTCAGGAAAGAGAGAAGGAATGACAGCATGAACTCGAGACAACAGCATGAAGTCCAGAGACAACAGTAGGAGAAGGAGGTGATGACCCTGTGCAGCCAGTAAACCATGAATAATGGTGGAGTGAGTTCTCCTCATGAAGTCAAAATTAATTCTAAATTGTTCCCTCAGTTTAGACAGGGAGATTATCTTTATCTATTTTTAAGGTCATTTGAGAGAGTATGTGAGCAATGCCAACTAACTAAAGGCTTCGTGTTACAACTTATCTCACACCCTTACTTATGGGGAGGGCTTTGCATGCATTTTCTAAAATGAGTGATGAAAACTATGCTGATTATGATAAGGTTAAAACAGTGTTGTTGAAATGTTTTGAATTAACTCCTGAGGCTTACAGAAGGAAATTTAGGCAGTTAATGAAAATCCAGAAGACAGTTATATGGAACTGCAGGTTCAATTGTGCACTTACCTTGGTAGGTGGGTGGAGGGGGCTAAAACAGACACTGTGGAACTAATCAAAGATTTGTTTGGAAGGGAACAATTTCTTAAAATTGTACCTGAGGAGATGCATGTATGGCTCCTAGACAGGGCATGTAAATGCTGACATGTACATATCTAGCAGGCTATACACACAGCGTAAGTCTCATGGTGGTGGGGCAGAGCAGGGTTATAAGGGGTCCCATGAGGGGGGCAGCCAAAAGGAAACCAGCCTACACCTGAGCCCAAAGCAAAACCCTTTGGTTCTAAAGGGACCCAAGATACAGGACCCAAGAAATGTCAGATTTGCAATCAAGTGGGCCACTGCCCTCAGAAAATGGTTAAGGGGCAGAGACATGGGGGAGAGGGTGATCAAACTTGCACTGGTGTGTTTGTGGGGTGTGTCCAGGCTGAAGAACCACTCTTCTCTGATGATAATATGCATCCCATTGTAGTTAATGGAACAGTAACACAGGAACTGAGGGACACATCTCCCTGGTAAGGCAAGATCTCATCTGGGCAGAGGAGATGTTGCCTGGGAAATACTCCAGGATCTGGAGAGTCACAGGGCCAGCAGTCCAAATACCAATGGCTTGAGTCTTCCTGAGCTGGGAGGGGGCCATGGAGAAAAGGAGGTGGGGGTCATAGAAGACTTCCCTGTAAATGTGATCATGTGGAATGATTTTGACTACAGGGAACCACTGGTGTGTGTTGCAACTTGTAGTCAGGCAAAAGGGCAGGATTCTGAGGGTGAAGAGGGTCTGACTCATGTGGTCCAGCCCCTCCCTCAGCAGCTGAGGAAGTGGCTAGTGCAGGGGAGGGGCTGGCTAGAAGCAGCATACCTGAAGCCCAGTCACAGATAGAGGAGCCTACAGGACTTCCTTCTGAAGGGGCATTGGGAAGGGTCAGACTGGAGCAGTTAAGCGCTGCACAGCAAACTGACCCTACCTTGCAAAAACTGAGGGAAATAGAAAATAGAGCTGAGGGTCCTCAGGCAGGTAAAGAGTCCATTTACTGGGACAATGGGCTGCTGTACAGAGAATGTACCACAGAGGAAGGGCTAGATGGTGAGGTGCTCCAGCAGCTGGTAGTCCCTAAGGTTCACCGCCAGCAGCTTTTGGCCCTTGCCCATGATATCCCTTTTTCAGGCCACTTGGGCATGAGTCACACAAAAAAGTGGCTGAACCACAATTTCTTCTGGCCTGGTATTGGCAAGGATATGGCAAATTATTGCAGGACTTGTCCACAGTGCCAGTGGGTGGGGAAAATGGGGGACAAGGCCAAGGCAGCTTTGGTGCCCCTGCCCATTATTGATGAACCCTTCAAGAGGGTAGCTTTGGACATAGTGGGACCACTGAGTACTCTGAGTCACACTGGCAAGTGGTATATCCTGGTGGTAGTCGACTATGCCACAAGATAACCAGAGGCAGTGGCCCTATCATCCTCTGAGGTGGAACCAGTGGCAGACGCACTGTTGGGAATATTTAGCTGGGTGGGCTTTCTCCAGGAGATACTGTCAGATCAGGGTGTCAATTTCATGTCAGGGTTAATGAGTAGTTTATAGGAGAAGTGTGGGGTAAAGCAGCTCAAAACCTCCCCAAACCATCCCCAAGCTAATGGTCTGGTGGAGCGATTTATTTCAACACTTAAGACCATGATAAGGACTTTTGCAGACCAGCATAAGAGGGACTGGGACAAATATTTTCCTCATTTCCTATTTGCATAAAGAGAAGTCCCACAGGAGTCCACAGGGTTCTCACCTTTTGAGCTCCTGTTTGGTCATAGGGTGCGGAGGCCCCTAGATTTGATTCGAGATGAATGGGAGGGTGACCTTGCCTCCCTAGGGGAGTGTGTTGTGGAATATGCCCTGAACTTCAGGACCCACCTTAAGGAGCTCATGGGACTTGCTCAGGAGCACTTGGCCACTGCGCAATAGTGGCACAAAGTCTGGTATGACCGCGGGACTCGCGCTAGAGAATATGAGGTGGGACAGCGAGTGATGGCACTCATTTCTGTCCAACAGAATAAACTCAGGCAGCATGGGAGGGACCATTCTTCATTGTCCAAAAGGTTAGTGATGTCAATTACATGATAGAGGTACCAGACAGGAGATGCAGCCGAAAGGTGTATCATGTTAACATGCTGAAGCCATACTATCAATCAATCAATCAAATCTTTATTTATCCAGACGATCACCATTGAGCAAGCTCATTTACAAGGTGGACCTGCTGTTGTCAAGGACAGTTATACATACATATATTAAGATGCAGTATACAAAATGAGCAAAAGGATACAAACAAACTTACAGCAACATGGTAGGTGTGATATATACATTCCGATTGTTCACATAAGAACCTACATGCATTACATAACATTATTGCGGTATTTACAACCTTCATGTACATAGAAGTTAAGGTATCATGTTTTTAATGCCTGTATAGAAAGGTACAATTATTTACATTTCAACCCCCAGCAACTGTTTATGTGCTTGGGTGAGAGTCCTAGACTACAGAAGGACCCACAGTGAAGACTGTATCACCTACTCCGGTGGCGGTAGGAGAGTAGAAAGGGAGAAAGAGGTGCCAAGGGTTCCGAGGGCCAGTATGGCAGCTGATTAGTGACTAGTTAAATAGGGAAGGATGGAACTAGTTTTGTGACTGAGTGTGGTAAAACCAGAGAGGGAACCATCCGGAGGACTGCTAGGGACTATGGAAACAGTTATCGATTTCGGCAAACGTTTTGTTATAAATAGTCCTAAAAAGGGCAATACTGACAGGAGAACTAAGTCTCAACGATCTTTGTATCTTATTCCAGAGTGTGGGTGTGGGCAAAGCATGGCTTATGGCGGCCATACCAAAATGGTTACTGATCCTGGGGATTTTCAGAGAAATTAGTGAATGACTTCGTAGGTCGTAGCTACTCGTTGGATTTAAGGGGAGACAGGCAGCAATGTAATCTGGGAGTTTGTTGGTGAGGGCTTGAAGTGTCCAGAGGGCTGCATTTCTACACCGTCTGTATTGCAGGGAAGGCCACCCTACTGCTGCATATAGAGAGCAGTGATGTGTGGAGGACAGAAGATCGGTTATGAATCTTAAGGCTCTATGGTACAGGACATCCAGTTTTGCAAGGTGTAAGATGGAGCATTGGCTATAGATAATGTCAGCATAGTCGATTAATGAGAGGAATGTAGATTGAACAAGCTGTCTTTAATGCATCTGTAGTCAGGAGGTGTTTAATTCTGAAAAAGAGGCCCAGCCTCTGCCTAGGTTTTTTCATCAATTCTTCTGTATGCTCCAAAAAGGAGAGTTTGTTGTCAAGCTATATGCCCTGATATTTGAATTTAGGTACAAATTCAAGCTTTTCACCTAGTAAGGTGGTTATGGGAGGAAATGTACCAGCAGCAACAGAGTAGGCCCCAGTGCTAGACTGTGAAAAGAGCATGGCCTTGTTTTTTTTTTTGTATTTAGTAGTAGCTTTTTATGGAGAAGCTGGTTCTGCAGTGTATTGAATTCATTTTGTTGTAGTTCTGAGCACGCGGTTCCAGGAGAGTCATGGCTTAGATAGAGCATTGTATCATCGGCAAACAGGTATATACTGGCTTCCTTGATTCCTAAATCCAAGTCGTTGAAGTAGATGGTGAACAGTAGAGGGCCCAGTATGGATCCCTGTGGGACTCCTCTTTTTATTGGTTTGAGTAGAGAGAGCTCTCCTTCAGCCTTGATTTGTTGCTGCCTATCGGAGAGGTAGTCCTGGAACCAATCCAATGAGATTGAGTCCATGCCTATGGATTTTAGGGTGGAGAGAAGTAGGCAGTGGTCGACGGTATCGAAGGCCTTGCTGAGATCTAAAAACACCACACAAACAAATTTTTTATTGTCAAGGCCCCGTTGCCAGTCATTAGTGACTTTGGCCAACGCTGTAATAGTACTATGCTTTGCTCTAAAGCTGGACTGCATAGGATTAAGCAATGAAGAGTCATCTAGGAATGATCTCAACTGTATATCCACAATTTTTTCCATCATTTTCGAAAGTATTGGTAAAAGAGAGATTGGTCTATAATTGTTTAGGTCACTTGGGTCCCCTGCTTTAAACAGTGGGATGACATGAGCAGTTTTCCATTCTGTGGGAAGAGAGCCTTGGGCTAGGGACAAGTTGAATATGTGTGATATAGGTGTGGCAAGTATGTGGTATGCAATTTTCAGAAAGTATGGGTCGAAGGAGTCGGCTCCTGCACTTTTTCTAATATCTAGTTGTAGCAGAAGGTCTTCAACTTCTTTAACGGTAGTTGGGGAAAAGGAGAAGATCCTATTTTTGTTACTTGGTTCAGGTGGCTGAGCTTTGAGCTGTGGTTGAAGACTGCTTACTGGTCCATTATAGAATGCCATGCCTGCGGTGGCAAAGTGGTTGTTGAAGGCTTGAAGGATCTCAGATTTGTTTGTGATAGTGACATTGTCAATGGTAATTTTGGAAGGTAGTACAGTACCTGGTGAATGGGCAGACAGTTCCTTTACGGATGACCGCAATTTGATAGGGCTGTTGGAGGCAGAGAGCAATTTATTTTGGTAAAAATTACCTTTGGCCTCTCTGATGAGTTTCGTACAGGCATTCCTAGCTGTCCTAAAGAGACACCAGTCTGCGTCGGCATGCGATTTCCGGGCCTTTTTCCATAGTTGGTCTCTTTTGAGTAAAGCTTTCTTCAGGTCCGGTGAGAACCAATGGCAAGTTCTGTTTTATATTCAGATTTTGGTCAAAGGAGCATGTTTGTTTAGGGCACTGGCTATGATTTTGTGGAGAAGATCATAGGCATCACTTATTGATTTAGCCAGGTAGAAACTCTGCCAGAGCAGAGAGTTTTTTAAATCGTTGAGGTAGGCCAGAGGGTCAAAGTTCCATCTAGATCTTCTGGTAGAGAACTTTGATGTAGTTAGTGGTTTAGTGATGGTTCTTATGCCAGCTATAAGGCAGTGGTCACTAACATCCGCTGGAAGGATACCGGCATGAGAAAAGTAGTGTGGTTTATTGACAAGGAGGACATCCAGGAGGGTGCTTCTCACTGGATTTTTATTGTTAATGTGAGTTGGTTCAGTTATAAGTTGGGTGAACCCATGGGAGTCATTAAATTGTTTTAGGGGTAGTGATCCATTAGATAACCAGTCATAGTTAAGGTCGCCTAGTACAATTGTTTCCAAAGGTGTCTCGTCCATTTGTGATGATAGATGATTCAAAAGCTGTGGTCCTGCTGCTGGTGGTCTGTAGCAACCTATTATTCGTAATGCCACAGATTGGGATAGTTCAACCTTAAGAGTCAGGCATGCATTCAAATCCCCCAGCAATGGAAGTAGCATCTAATATAGATACTGTGAATTTATTTTTAACATAAATGGCTACTCCCCCCCCCCAGTCTTTCTGTCTGCTCTGAAAAGGAGGTAGTCAGGGATATTGACCTCACTGTCTGGTGTGGATGCCCGAAGCCAGGATTCCGAGATCACAAGAATGTCTGGGGCAGTATGAATAATCCAGGCCTGGACGGAATCCAGCTTCTTCAGAAGGCTGCAGACATTGGTATGCAGGAAACTGATTCCTTTTAGAATAGCAATGTCATACGGTGATGAAATCAACTTTGTGGGGCCAGGATTAAGTTCAATGTCTCCTGAGCATAATAGTAGAAGGAGCAGAATTCTTCTCAGGTTGGCAAGGAGATTTTTAAAAGCATAGGTCTTTTTGCGTTTATTGCAGGCTCTGTTGCTTGGATCCAGGGACTGACTCGTCCTTTTGTGTTGCCCTGTCAATGCATAGTTTAGGGTCCAGGCAGAGTAACACCAGACTATGCAGTGTTTAGGTGGCTGAAGTTTGGGGCCATGCATAGCAGAGTAGATTGCTGTCCCACTTCTAGTAGACTCAACATAATTTGAGTGAATCAGAGGCAAGCAGGGGTAGCATGATATGTACATATTCTTACTATGTAGGCATATTGGTAGCATGGGGCATGTCTCTTTACCGGAATCAGATCTATTTGGAGGTCCATTCATATTAGATAGCAGGGAAAGGTGGGCTAGTAAGCAAAGCCAGCTGAGACCTCCCATGTTTGGTTTTGCACAACAGTGAATTATACTATCAGGGGAACTGCTAACCAGGGTCTTTGGATCCCCAAGTTTATTCTAAAGGTTGGTACTGCTGCGAAACTTTTGGGAGTCAGTGTTCAGTAAAGGAAGTTCAGTGTAGCCCTGGCAGTAACACGTGTCAAAACAACGTTAATTTAATGCAGAATCTTTACTGGGAGGAAGAGACTAAAGAGGAAGACTATGACAAGGAGGAACTGGTCCTTGCTGTATGCAGTGCCCCAGAGGAGGAAACTGAGATGGATCCACTGGTGGACCAGCCTGGGGAGGCCTGGGCTGCATCCTCTGTGGACAACCTTACCTTCTCCGAACAGCTAACACCAGACCAGGTGCAAGAAATTTGGGGTGTGCCGATAAAATTTGAGGACATTTATTTTTTTTTAAGCCATGTCTGTATGTTACTGGGATTTCCCCATGGGGGAATATCTGTTTGTAAACCTCAATAAAATCAGCAAAATTTAAATAAAAAAAAAAAATTTGAGGACATGTTCACAGGGATACACCATGATGGCAGAGCACCATGTGGATACAGGGATCCAGGTTCCCCTGAAACAGTCTCCCTACAGGGTACCTGAGTACGTTAAGCAGACCATGAAAGAGAAGCTCAAGAAGATGCTGGAACTTGGAGTAATCCAGGATCCAGTAGCCCCTGGGCATCGCCTGTGGTATTGAGCCTCAAAAAGGATGGCACCACATGATTCTGTGTTGACTACAGGAGGCTTAATAGCTGCATGGAGTCTGATTCCTATCCAATGCCCCAGAACAGAAGAGATCCTGCAACTGGGGGGACCCAAGTATCTGACCACAAAAGACCTAACAAAGGGCTTCTGGCAGGTACCTCTGACCCCTGCAGCCAGGGAGAGATCAGCTTTTGTCACTCCATTTGGCTTATACAAATTCAAGGTAATGCCATCTGGAATGAAGAATGCACCTGCAACCTTTCAACAGCTTGTGGATCACATTCCGTCTGGGGTAGGTGAGTTTGCATTGGCTTATATGGATGATATAGCCATATACAGCCAGACCTGGGATGAGCACATCAAGAATGTATGGGATGTGTTCCACAGACTGAAGAACGCAAGTCTGACAGTCAAGGTGGAACAGTGCCAGATAGGTATGGCAGAAGTGTCCTACCTTGGGCACCGGGTAGGTAGAGGACACATCCACCCGGAGCCTGCCAAAGTAGATAGCATCCTGGCCTGGCCTACTCCTACCACCAAGAAACAGGTAAGGGCATTTCTGGGGACAGCAGGGTACTACAGGAGTTTTTTTCCTTGCTTTAGTGATCTGGTTTAGCCCCTGACAGACCTAACCAAGAAGGGAAAGCTAGATAAGGTGCAGTGGTCAGAAGGCTGTGAGGTTGCTTTTCAGGAGCTAAAGAAGGCCTTAAGTGGCCCAGCTGTATTGGCCAGCCCCAATTACAGTCTCAAGTTTATGGTCCATGTGGATGCCTCAGATCATGGGCTGGGGGCCGTGCTGAGCCAGGTTACCCAGCAGGGGGAGGAGCAACTGGTTGTGTACCTCAGCCAGAGGCTTTTGCCCAGAGAGGAGGCATACACCACAATCAAGAATGAATGCTTGGGAATAGTGTGGTCCCTTCAGAAGCTGCAGCCTTATCTATATGGGAGAGAATTTACTGTGGTCACAGATCATAATCCGTTGATCTGGTTTCATAGGCCAAGTGGGCAAAATGGAAAACTACTATGCTGGAGTTTGGTATTGCAGACATACAACATGACCATCCAGCATCACAGTGGTAAACAAAATGGCAATGTGTATGGACTATCTAGAAAGGTCTAATAGCATTGCTGGATACTTTGGGCACTTCTCAGCTGTTGCATGAACGGCTGTGTCACTTGGGGAGGCCCAAAGGACACACCTTCATCACCTGGGGTGGGGGGCAGATGTGACAGAAATGGGAAGGAAAGAGTTAATGGTTTGGATTTTCTAGTTGTCATTTTTTAGCAGACTGCAAAAAAAACACACACACACAGGCTGTAATTCCACTGTCCACTAGCATCTGGCTAGGTAAGCCATAAATCTCAGACACACAGGCTCACAGTTTAAAGGGATTGGTTCAATAAAATATAAGCTTAAGGTTAAAAGGGAATATAATGGATCACTGATGGGTGTTCAGCCTGATTGGGACAATTAAATAAATACGTGGTAGATGGTTGGTGCATTCAAAGGGGGAACAAGAATTACCTAATCTCAAGAGAGAATATAAGATGCTGAAAGACAGTGAGTGGGGAGTTACTCTAGAAGTTGAAGGAAGAAACCGTCCAAGAGACTAGGCTTGGGCCTACCCTTCTAGCTATATCTATGGGAGCAGGCAGTTAGCAAAGGGTCAGTGTCTCTGGAAGAATAGGGAAGGGTAAGATTGATTCTAGCATATCTCAGTAATAGCCTTTTTTCTGTTTTGTCATCTGTTATTTAAGAACATTTGTTTACTTCTCCTATAACGGTGTTATTCTCTTGTGTTGAATATAGATATCCTGTAATGCTTCTTTTCACTTTCAGTTAAGTAAAAGCTATTTATTTACTCAACAGTTGTGACCGTGATGTCATTTTTCTAAGGTAATACATGGTTCCCACTGGCTGAGGTAAATTCTGTTTAGAATCCGCCATCCGAGAGAGACACACACTACCGGACTTTGATCTGTGCAATTGAACATTTGATTACCCAGTTTTGTAAACTTGGGAAGTTGGCGTTGGGCGAACCCAGCTGGTGGCAGTGAATACCCAAGGACAGACACCTCTCTAAAACCTGTTCCAGCACACAGAGAGAGAGAGAGAGAGAAAGAGAGAGAGGTGGGTTGTCACAAGGTTAAAAAAGTATTTGAAAATACTGATATCGTAAGATTTTAATTAGAAACACTCACTAATGAAAAATCAAATACATTATCTAAAACCAAAATGACGATTAAAATATTGTGCATAAAGCAACAATAATTAGTCCAAAGAAGATGGAAAAGATGGGGTGGAAGGGGAACAGAGGAAAGGAAACACTAGGAGAGGGGATATAGAAGGATTGGGAGGGGAGGAGGAAGGAAACACAGGGAAGGGTATGAGAAAGGTTGGGAGAAGAGGCGGGGGATGGGGAAAGGGAAAGGGGAGAGAAGAAAAAAGGTAAAGGGGAAGGGATAGAAAAAAACTTTTCAAAATGTGTACATAAAAAGGCATATACCAGAATAAATACAATTATACAAGCTCATCACATACATCAATAGAAAGAAATGTTTAGCTAATGAAATAACAGTGCCTATGACTACATATTCATCTGCTGACCGTTAAGTAAAGTTAATATATGGATTCCTAAAGGTAAACCAAAAATGGGACTAGACAAAGGAAACACAGGAGGGAAGGGAGAATAAAAAGGGGGAGGGGAGGGGAGGGGAAGGTAGATAAATAGTAAAAATAACAACAATAATGGTGGGACTCAGACCCACACCCTTGGGGAAATAAAGTTAAACATGCATTTGTCAATGCCAAATGTTTGCTTGCTGGCATTAGCATTGGAAGTGCAGGAGTTAGACAGATGCAGAATAGGAATGGCAGTGAAGTATTGAACTGACACCAGCCCCATCCCCACCCTGCAGAGATGGATAGGCATTGGGGTGTGCCTTTGGGTCATCACCCATAACGCTCACATCATTTTACCTCACCCCACCCTGCCGACACCGACAAGTGTCGAGGTGTGTCTTGGGGTGTTCAGGCTTCATCCCATTCCATAAGGAAATACACTGAAATGGGTGCAGTATAGGAGAATGGGTGAACTTTGGGGCCGAAGAGTCCAAGGCACACCTCTATGCCTGTCACTGGCTGCAGGTTGGGGGTGGAGTGGCATGAGCACTACTGTCGACAGTCTCAAGTCACACCCCTGATGCCTGTCAGTCCCTACAGGGTAGGGCGTTATGGTGGGAAACCCTAACACCCCAGGCAATTCTTGGTATTTTCACTCCAAGTTTTCAACATGGACTTTTTGTGACCCCACTGCATGAACAGTGACACTATCAGTTCGTTATCTGAAAGGTGATTTTGCACAGTGACTGTGCCATTTGGTGCCACAGGTGCAAAAACACATTTCAAACAGGATGTGAAAAATGACAGCTGTACTGTTCATGAGGAGGTGTAAAAAAATGGTAATGTTGAAAATCTGGAGTGAAAATATAAACAAATTGGTGAAGTCACGAGTGTGCATAGAAACTGCGCAACAGACACCCATAATGCAATTATTTTGGGAATTTTTTACACCACATTTTCAATGTAAGCATTTTGGGACCTCTTCTCATGAACAGTGGCACTGTGATTTTCTTAATCTGTCCCGAACAATGATTTAGCACAGTGACCGTGCCCATTGTGTGCCACAGGTGCAAAAACATGTTTTGGGCAGGATGTGAAAAATGACAGCTGTACTGTTCATAAGGCGGTGTGCAAATTGACAATGTTGAAAATCTGGAGTAAAAATATAGAAAAATAGGCAACATTATGAGCGTGCGTAGAAACTACACAATGCACGCTGGTAACGCAGTCATTTTTTAGAATTTGTTCACCAAATTTGCAACATGGGCTTTTTGGGACCTCTCCTTATGAACACTGTCACTGTGATTTTCTTAATCCATCCCGAACATTGATTTTGCACAGCGACCGCGCCATTGTGCGCCACATGTGTGAAAACACATTTCAGGCAGGATGTGAAAAATGTGCAGTGACCAGGAAATCACCTTTTGGGACTGAATAACGACATAACAGTGACTGAGTTCTTGAGGTGGGGTTCCCAAAATCCCCATGTTGAAAATTTGGGGCCAAAAGTCGCAAAAATGGCCGAGGTATCCACCTAAGTTGAACCCCCTTCCCCCCATTTATGCCATTTTACAGCTTACCAACATTTCTTCAGTTCGTGGTCGGGTCTGAAGAGTGCAGACGTGTTCCTGCTCCACCAAAGATCGTCGCTCCAGAGATATGAATGGGGGAAGGGGGTACATGGAGGTGGGGTTGCAGAGGGTGGATACAGGTTGGGGGAGGGGACCCGATGGCGAGGGACCATTTTCTGTATTTCGGGTTATAAAAATAAATAAAAGGCACTGTGGACTGTTTTCTGTTTTTACAGGTGTAAATTTGGGGGTCATGTTAGCCACACTGGGTGGGTTCCCAGTGTGGCACACAATCAAGGTGGGGAGGGGCAGAAAAATGCTGACACAATGGGGTTAAACATGCTGACAGAGGTTGGACACCTGGTCAGCAAGCATGTCTGTGTTTGGGGATGACGCTGAGGGGACTGTGCACCCCCTCGGCAGATTGGGGACAGGGCACTGAAGCTGACTGGGATTGGGCCCCCATTGGCAAGTGTGTCTGTGTTTTGGGAGGGATGATGCTGAGGGGGATAGGGCACCCCCCCTCAGCAGACAAAACACAGCAAATGGGCACATGTGCCAATGGGGACTGGGCTCACCTGTCAGCAAACGAACTGGGAAGGGGGCATGCTGACAGGGGGATTGGGCACCCCCAAAATCAGCTTGCTGGGGACTGTGAGAGGTGGACGGTGACAGCTGCTGCCATGTTTATTGAAATGTTACACCAGGCAAGGCATGCCCTGCAATGAGGGGGCGCTCTCTCATTGCAGCGTTGAAATCGTTTCAAGTTGGTGGCATGCTTGCAGGCTACTGTCATAGCCAGCATGCTCCTTCATTGGTGAAACACAGACAAGCCCCAAAATGCAGTGGTGGCATTGGCTACAACAATGCCGCACCACCACAACCTGCTACTCCAGCAAGCTGCCACAACATGTTTCTTGTGCATGCATGCAAGCAAACATAAACAAGCATTTGTCAATGCCGAATCTTATTTGCGCTGGTCCGTTGAGCTCGCTCACTGCCCCTGTGTCACTCACTCGTTCTGTTTCTCCCAGAGCTGCAGGCTGCTCTTTTGTACTGTGCTCCTGCCTGCATCGGCATGTTTTTCTGCCCACAAAGAAATCTACAGCTGTCCCAACAGAGCTCTGTTGAGGTGGGTCACTCCCCCTCTCTCACTTGCTCATTCTGTTTCTGCTGGCGCTCGCAGGCTGCCCTTTTGCACTGGACTCCCACCTCTGTTGGTGCCTTTTTCTGCCCACAAAGAAATCCACAGCAGTCATGATAGAGCTCTGTTGATGTTGCTCACTCCCCCTCTCTCACTCGCTCATTGTGTTCCTCCCAACGCTGCAGGCTGCCCTTTTGTACTGGGCTTCTGCTTGCGTTGGCACCTTTTGCTGCCCACAAAGAAATCTGCAGCTGTCCTGACAGAGCTCTGTTGAAGACGCTCACTCCGCCTGTCTCACTCACTCATTCTGTTTTTCCTGGTGCTGCAGGCTGCCATTTTGTAGTGGTCTCCTGCCTCTGTTGGAAGCTTTTTCTGCCCACAAAGAAATCTGCAGCAGTCTCGACAGAGCTCCGTTGAGCTCACTCACTCTGCCTCTCTCACTCGCTCATTCCGTTTCTGTCAGCGCTGCAGGCTGCCCTTTTATACTGGGCTCCTGCCTGTGTTGCCATCTTCTTCTGGCCACAAAGAAATCTGCAGCAGTCATGATAGAGCTCCATTGAGCTGGATCACTCACTCCCCCTCTCTCACTCGTTCGTTCTGTTTCTTCCACCGCTGCAGGCTGCCCTTTTGTACTGGGCCCCTGCGTGCATTGCTGCCTTTTTCTACCCACAAAGAAATCTGCAGCAGTCCCAACTGAGCTCCGTTGAGCTCACTCACTCCCCCTCACTCACTCACCTGTTCTGTGTCCCCCGCTGCTGCAGGCTGCCCTTTTGTACTGGGTTCCTGCCTGCGTTGCCGGCTTTGTCTGCCCACAAAGACATGTGCAGCAGTCCTGACACAGCTCCGTTGAGGTCGCTCACTCCCCATCTCTCACTTGCTCATTCTGTTTCTGCTGGAGCTGCAGGCTGGCCTTTTGTACTGGGCTTCTGCCTGCATTGCCGCCTTTTCCTGAACATAAAGAAATCTGCAGCAGTCACGATAGGCCTCCGTTGAGGTCGCTCGCTCCCCCTCTCTCACTCGATCATTCTGTCTCCCAGAGCTGCAGGCTGCCCTTTTGTACTGGGTTTTTGCCTCTGTTGGCATTTTTTTCTGCCCACAAAGAAATCTGCAGCAGTCCCGACAGAGTTCCATTGGCCTCACTTACTCCCCCTGTCTCACTCACTCGTTCCGTTTCTGCCGGCGTTGCAGGCTGGCCTTTTGTACTGGGCTTCTGCCTGCATTGCCGCCTTTTCCTGCCCATAAAGAAATCCGCAGCAGTCACGATAGACCTCCGTTGAGGTCGCTCACTCTCCCTCTCTCACTCGTTTGTTCTGTTTCTCCCACTGCTACAGGTTGCCCTTTTGTACTGGAGCCCCTGTATTCATTGCTGCCTTTTTCTGCCCACTAAGAAATCCACAGCAGTCCCAACAGAGCTCCGTTGAGCTCACTCACTCCCCCTCCCTCACTCACTCATTCTGTTTCTCCTGGCGCTGCAAGCTGCCATTTTGTAGTGGTCTCCTGCCTCTGTTGGCGCCTTTTTCTGCCCACAAAGAAATCTGCAGCAGTCCCGACACAGCTCCATTGAGCTCACTCACTCCACTCTCTCACTCGCTCATTCCGTTTCTGCCGGCGCTGCAGGCTGGCCTTTTGTACTGGGATCCTGCCTGCATTGCCACCTTTTCCTGCCCACAAAGAAATCCACAGCTGTCCCGATAGAGCTCTGTTGAGGTCGCTCACTCCCCCTGCCTCACTCACTCATTCTGTTTCTCCTGGCGCTGCAGGCTGCTGTTTTGTACTGGGCTCTTGCCTCTGTCAGCATCTTTTTCTGCCCACAAAGAAATCTGCAACAGTCCCAACAGAGCTCCATTGGCCTCACTCACTTCCTCTGGTTCATTTCATTTCTGCAGGAGCTGCAAGCTGCCCTACTGCACAGGGCTTCTGCCTGTGTTGCCACCCTTTCCTGCCCACAAAGAAATCTGCAGCAGTCATGATACAGCTCCGATGAGCTGGCTCACTCCCCCTCTCTCACTCATTCTGTTTCTCCCTCTGCTGCAGGCTGCCCTTTTGTACTCAGCCCCTGCATGCACTGCTGCTTTTTCCTGCCCACAAAGAAATCCGCAGCAGTCCCAACAGAGCTCCGTTAAGCTCACTCACTCCCCCTCCCTTACTCACTCGTTCTGTGTCTCCTGGCGCTGCAGTCTTCCCATTTCTACTGGGCTCCTGCCTGCATTGGCACCTTTTCCTGCTCACAAAGAAATCTGCAGCAGTCCTGACAGAGCTCAGCTGAGCTCTGTCACTCCCCACCTCTCAGTCGCTCGATCCTAATCTGTCCCAAACACTGATTTCCGACAGCTACTGTGGTATTCTGCGCCGGAAGCAAGGAAACACATTTCCACCAGGATGTGAAAAATGACAGCTGTACTGTTCATAAGGAGGTGTGAACAAATGCCGGTGTTGAAAATCTGGTGTGAAATTATTATTAATTTGCAAACTTACAAGGGTGCGTGGAACCTGCACAACACATGCTCATAACACAGTCATTTTATGGTGTTTCATCACAAAATTTTCAACATAGGCATTTTAGGACCTCTGCTCATGAACAGTGTCAGTGTGATTTTCTTAATGTCACGAACACTGATTTCGCACAGCGATCGCGCTATTGTGCATCAGAAGAGCAAAAACACATTTCGGCCAGGATGTGAAAAATGACAGCTGCACTGTTCATAAGGTGCTGTGGCAAAATGGCAATGCTGAAAATCTGGAGTGAAAATATTGCAAAGTTGCGAAGGTACAAGCATGCGTGGAAACTGCACAATGCACATTAGTAACATACTCATTTTATGGACTTTCGTCACCAAATTTTCAACATAGGCATTTTAGGATCTCTGTTAATGAACAGTGTCACTGTCATTTTCATAATATGTCCTGAACACAGATTTCCCACAGTGACCACGCTATTATGCACCGGAACTGCGAAAACTTATTTCGGCCAGGATGTGAAAAATGACAGCTGTACTGTTCATAAGGAGGTGCAGAAGAATGGCAATGTTGAAAATCTGGAATGAAAATATTATTAATTCATGAAGTTACGAGCGTGCGTGCAAACTGCCCAATGCACGCTCGTAACACAGTCATTTTATGGAGTATCGTCACCATATTTTCAACATAGGCATTTTAGGACCTCTGCTCATAAACAGTGCCACTGTCATTTTCTTAATCTGTCCTCAACACTGATTTCCCACACTAACCGTGCTATTCTGTGCTGGAACTGTGAAAACACATTTCAGCCAGGATGTGGAAAATGACAGCTGTACTGTTCACAAGGAGGCCTGAAAAATGCCAATGTTGAAAATCTGGCATTAAGTGTTGCCAACTTTGCAAAGTTGCGGCGTCACGTAGCAACTGCTTGATATGCGCTGTAAGACAGTCATTTTTGGGATTTTTCCCCAAAATTTGCAGAATAGGCTTTTTGAGAGCCCACCTGAACATTGGCACTCGCTGCCGTTATTCGTCCCAAAAGGGATTCTGCCCAGTGACTGCAAAATCACCTTACTTGGCCGAATAATGCCATGACAGTGCCAGAATTCATGAGGAGGGGTCTCAAAAATACCATGTTGAAAATTTGGTGCCAAAATTCCAAAAAATGCCTGAGATTTGCATCAAAGTTGAAAAAACCCTATTTATTCCATTATACAGCTTACCGGCATTTCCTCAGTTTGCGGTCATCTTTGAAGAGTGCAGACGTGTTCCTGGTCTACCTAAGATCGTAGCGCCAGACTCCAGAGGAAAGTATGAGGTGAGGGTGGGGTGGGGAGGCAGGGTGCGCAGTAGGTAGGCGTGGGTTGTGGGAGCGGGGCAGGGAGACCACCGAGGGACCGTTTCCTTTTTTACAGGTTAAAAAAAAAAAGACATCCCGGGACCATTTTTGATTTTACATGGGCAAGTGGCATGCTGGCACACAACAAAAGGGGGGGGTGACATTATGCCGACAGGGATTGGGCACCCCCGTCGGCAACATAAACCTTGGGCCACTGAGGCCGATGGGGATTGGGGCCCTGGCCGGCAAAACAAACACAGTGGGGTACATGCTGCAGAGGGGATTGGGCACCCTCGGCGGGGGGGGGGTTTAATACTGCTAGTGAACACGGTGGCAAGACGCTGCCATGTTCACAAACAATATCAGTGTTTTAAGGTTCCACCCTGCAATGTCAGGTCGCTCCTTCATTGTAGTGAATGACTGACACTGCAATGACAAGGTGGCCCTTGATTGCAGCAGCTAAATTTTTACAAGGTTGTGGCACGCTGGCTGAGCTAGTGTCAGCAGCAGTGTGCCATGGCATTGGGGGAAGTGGGCCAAGCCTTTAAAGGCTGTGGGGGGCATTGACCACCACAGTGCCGTGCCTCCACAACCTGCTTCTGGAGAAAGCTGCTGCAATATGTTTCTTACGCATGAACGCAATCAACATAAAAATAAATGACAATTCAAACATGTTCCACTAGGGAAAGGGCTCCTTCCTAAGCAGCATTATATATACTGTAGTTATTAAAGTGCAAGATGCAGTTAAGAATTAGTTCATGCTGTGCAAAAACTGAGTTTTAAATAAATCAGGAAAAACAATAGCAATGGTGAGACTCAAACCCATGCCCCTGGGGAACTAAAGTTAGAGAAATAAATAAAAATTCATACATCTGCCATTAGGGTGGGGGGCCCTTTATAAACAGCATACATATAGTTATCCAAGTGCAGTATGCAGTTGAGCACTAACTCATGCTGTGCAGAAACTGAGTTTCAAATAAAGCAGGAAAAACAGCTCAAGGGTCAGGGTCAATAGCGTTTTTTTATTCTTTTTCAGATAGGGTTTAATGTCTAAGTGAGAATTCGGTCCAGGTTTCTTTGTGGCCCCCAGGGTGATTATCCAAAAGTTTTCCTTTATCAGGATCAGATTCTCAAAATCCCCACCCCTGAGGTTCCTGCAGACTTTATCAATAGCTGTGAACATGATACTATGTAGGTTAGGTTCTGGGCAGGTCATGATATGGATGGCTCTAGCATAAATATCATCCTTTCTGATAACAGCTCTCAAATGTTCCCCAGCCCTGGTTTTAAAAGTTTTGCTTGTCTTCGACCACATAAAATGCTTCACATGAGCTAGTGGCCAGGTAAATAACTCTCTCAGTGTCACTTGTTATGCACTCTCAGATTTGGTAATCCTTGCTTGAGTTTTTTTTTTTTTCAAGGTTAAGACCATTGAGTATAAACTCATTTACAATGGTGACCTTCCATGCATACATTACACAAACATTCAATAAATATAAGTAGAACGGTACAATAAACACAATTAATTAAAGCAATTGCACAACTTTTCCAAGGCCCACAAAAACTTTTTCAGTGTAAGAACTGAGGGAGGTTTCCTGGTTTGAATCCTAAATTCTTGAGGGACCGTTCCAGAGAACTGGAACATAATAACTGAATGATTGTGAATGCTTTGTTTTATAAAAAGGAACGAACATTTCTCTTGCACTAGAATTCCTCAAAGAAGGTTCTATAGTTTTAGGTGGTAAAACTTTTGTGGGTCGTTATACTGGTATACATCATACATCTTTTGCGCTTAAAACAACCTGTTGGTTTTGTTAGCCAAGTGTTGATCTTTCTGTCTGTAAAATGGCTGTGCACCAGTAAATCTCTAAATACTGGTGTTTTTCCTGTAACACATTCTAAATAGTGTACTAGAGATTTCTTTCAGCCCTGGCTCAGCAGATAAAATATGTCAATATCTGTTCAGGATTATTTCAAGTTCTTTAGATTGGTCTGAGAATTTGGTCACAAAGTTAAACCTGGTGTCATTATTAGCAGAAATGTGTTTTTCCAGTAACAGAGTTTGCCCATCTGTGTCCTTAGCTTTGTCTCTGACCTCTTGGATGTAATCCTGTTTGTACCCCCCTTTGTAATAAACTGCTGGTTAGCTCCTCTGCCCCTCTTTCAAATGCTGTTTCAGTTGAGCAGTTGTGCCTTGTTCTGAGGAACTGCCCAGTGAGGATATTTTGTGCCAAATGTGGTGGATGGCAGCTATTTGTTCTCGGAAGAGTATTGCCATCTGTTGCCTTTTGTAAATGTTACTCTCCAGTCCTCCTGCATTATTCTTGGAAATTTTTAGGCCTAGATGTGTGATCTCATCAGGACTACAGGAATATGTGAATTTATGATGCAGATTAGTTCCATGTAAAACAGTAAGGAAATATTCAAAGCTGTTTTGTGTACCTTGCCAAATAATGAGCACATTGTCTCTGTATCTTTTCCAGTCAATGAGCTTGTTGAAGAAAACATTCACAGACTCATTAAGCACCACATCTTCCTCCCATTTTCCCACATATAGATTAACAACTGAGGGGGCACATGTGGCCCCTATTGATGTACCTTTAATCTGATGGTACAGGCTGTTGTTACATAGAAAAACATTGTCCTTTAAGACATGCTCCAACATTTTCAAAAGTAATTCGATAGGTGGCACTTGTAAAAAGGATTTATCTAGAAAATGTGCCATGGCATCTAGGGCCCCTTCATGTGGCACATTTGTATATAGTGACTCGAGGTCACAAGTCACTAATAGCATGTCTTATTCTAGTCTCACAGTGGGAAGGAGGTTCAATACTTCTTTGGTGTCTTTGAGAAAAGAGGGTAAACAGGTAACTAATGGTTTTAAAAACCACCACAGTACTGGGACAAAGGCTCAGTCAAGGAGCCCTTTCTGCTAACTATGGGATGTACTGGTGGGTCAATGAGCATTTTGTGGACCTTAGGCAGGGCATAGAAGGTGGCCCTTACAGGAAGTGTTGTGGTAAGAAACTCTTTAGTTTTACTATCAATGTCCCCATTAGAAAAGGCTGCCTGTACCAGTTCATCAATACTGTATTTGAAATCAAAAGTTGGATCTGATGTTAACTTCTTGTAAAATTCTTTATTATTCAGCCATCTCTCATTTTCTTTGATACATGCTGTTTTATCAAGAAGGACCTTGGCACCCCTTTTATCTGCATGTTTTATGATTAGGTCCATGTCAGCTTTAAGGGAGGACATGGAGTCTGTTTCACTCTTACTTAGATTGTTTAAAAAGTTATAAAGAGGTGTGCAAAAAGTTTTCTAAGTCATTCTCTACTAATTCTTTAAAACTGACACAGCTGCATGAGGTTGGAGGACATAAAGGTTACAAAATTGAGGTAAAATATTGCCAGTTTGTTCCCTCCTCCTCCTCCTCCTCTGACGTTCTATTATGGAGGAAGGCTTGCAAGTTTAACTTATGACAATTCAGGAAAGGTCTACTAATGTTCCCACTCTATCCATCACTTTGGTGGGGAGCAAAACCCAGGCCTTTACTCAATAACGTTTTTTCTGCCTCAGTCAAGGAATGCCTGGATAGATTAATGACTTGTGCAGCACAAGCTGAACAACTTACCTCCTCTGACATCCCTGTCCACTGTATGGCCACCTGTGATTTGTTCTGCCCTGGTTGTAACCATAATAATAATTCTCCCTGTACTCCTGACTCTTGCAGTCGGTTCCACTATGCCACGATGACAAGAAATTTGTCAACCGATGGCACAGCAACAGCACAACACTGCCAAATGGTGTTGTGCTATCACTCGGGGACAAGTGTTTTCTGTGGGGGGCTTTGCCCCCCACACCCTCCTTGTGGGGAGCTCTGCCCCCCGCACCCCCCATACTTTAGATTACTAACTCCAGTCGGAGTTAGTTCATGGATGGGGCAAACACCGCCCCGGCACCAGTGTTGGGTAGTGGAGACCATCACAGCGACTGCCGACAATGTCGCTGTGATGGTCTTCACTGTAGCACCAATGCTGCACGGTCGGTACATGCTCGTGGTCACTCCTGGAGTCCTAGGCTCCTCCTGGGGGGGGGGCAGGAATTGCTAGTAGTTACTGGCCTGAGGCTGGTTGTGGTCTGCAGGCTGTGGATCCAGAGGCAGTCGTTCCCAATGAAAAAAATAGTCTCTGCTAGATTTGTCGTTGTCAGAGTCACTTACATCAGAAATGTATTCAAAGGAGACAATCTTGGTTGGTTTTAACATTGTTTTGGTGATGGACTTTTTATTCCACTGGAAAATTCTCTCTCTCTCTCTCTCCCGGTTTCCCTTATCCCACTTGAATTTAATCTTTTTCAGTTGATGTAAGTCATTGTCCAGTTTATTTATAGACTCTTCAAGTTTCTTATTTTGCTTATAAAATTCTGTGTGGTCTTTCAATTTAAGGACCTCCACTTCTTGCTTTTTAATCTCCTCAAGTTTCTGTTCTTTTTCTTTGCCATATTTAATAATTAGTTGAATAGGCTTAAGGCTTGCCTCAATTAAAATATTATTTCATTCGACTAGGAAATCTTTACTTTCTGTGCTGCATGCTGGATTTTTCACCAGCCGTAAACCTCTGGGTACCCGTTTAACCTCCATGTATGCTTCTAAATTGATGCTGTTCCCATACAGTCTGCGTAGCTGATGTGCTCATTTCTCCAAATTTCTAAAGGCAGTCAAAAGAGACTGTTCTTCTTGTTGTAGGGGTGCACCCTCTGTATCATCCGTGAAGAACTGATTAGCTGCTGCTGTGGTATGCAAAATATATCCACATAGTCCAAAGGATTAGTCTGCTGTTTACTGGCAGTACAGGCTGTACTTGGAAATACCAAATTAGGTGTACTTTCAATAGGCATGTTGTCAAATCTTTCTTAGTTTGATGTATGAAGGTCTCACTGTTGAATATTTGCAGCAGGCGAATACCCACAAGGTTTTACACAGCAAGGTAGAGTATAAACTGTTGTGGAAAAAAAAAAAACATTCATGCAATTGTTTTCCCATGGTATCAGGGTAAACTCACCACCTGAACTCTTCTAGACTGCAAGCTGTGCTACTACTCTAATGTAAGAGCCAAAATCCCATAGAGTGTGCACAGGGATGTGGTGCAAGGAAACTCACCAATGAAGACAGTTGCACAGGTTTCCTGCACATACTAACCAAAAACTGAGACACCAAGCAATAGTGGCAAAAACCACTCACATTTAATTAAAACGCAAACAACAGTAGACAACGCCTGACATGTTTCAGACAGCACGTCTCACTTATGTGGGTTTGAGTCCCACCACTACTATTGTTTTTCCTAATTTTTTAATTTTTTTTTTTTCAACTTTCTTTCCTCCAGTCACGGTCCCAGGAGCCTCTCTCAGGCATCCAAACTTGCTCCTGCCCTGTCTGAAGTCCCCTCCAGCCATACCTTCCTCTCTCCACCCTGCCTACAGCTGGCACCCCCAGCTAAACCCCTGTGGGGTGCGGCCATCCCTCCAACCTTAGGCACTCTCACATACACATAGACTCCAGCTGCAGATGTGGGCCTCAGGCAGAGGATCTGCAAAGGTCAGCAGAGTCAGACCTGGTCGTGGGCATGGGGAATGGTGCCATCACCTACCACGGGAACCGGATGTTTCCATTTTCTCCCAGCTTCCTCCTCCTTCTCCCTTGCATGGGCACCCCCGACATCATGCGCATGGCAACCCTGCCAACACCAGCCCCACTAATGTGCATTGTTTATGCACTGCAATGCCCCCAATCTCCACCGGGAGCTGCTGGTGCACCAGACAAACCCCAGCCCACCCCCGGGAGAGGAGAGCCATCCGTCGGACCCTCAATCCTCTCCCTCCCCTGCTAACCCTCATTGACCTGGGTTCATTCTCGAACCTGGGTCACTGGCATGGCGTGAGGTGTGGTGTCCAGCGCCTTAACCCTCAGCACCACTGGGCTGGCTTTCCTGATTTATTTGAAACTCAGTTTTTGCACAGCATGAGCTAGTTCTTAACTGCATCTTGCACTTTAATAACTATATATAATGCTGCTTAGGAAGGAGCTGAGTTCCCAAGTGGAACATGTTTGAATTGTCATTTTTTTAACTTTAGTTTCCCAGTGGTGTTGGGTTTAGTCCCACTATTGTTATTGTTATTTTTACTATTTATCTCCCTTCCCCTCGCCTCCCCCTTTTTATTCTCTCTTTCCTACTGTGTTTCCTCTTTCTAATCCCATTTTTGGTTCACCTTTAGGAATCCATATATTAACTTTACTTAACAGTCAGCAGATGATTATGTAGTCATAGGCATTGTTATTTCATTAGCTAAACATTTCTTTCTATTGCTGTATGTGATCAGCTTGAATAATTGTATTTATTCTGGTATATGACTTTTTATGAACACATTTTAAAAGTTTTTCTCTCTCCCTTCCCCTACCCCTTTCCCTTTTTCATCTCTCTCCTTTCCCCATCACCCATCCCCCACCTCTTCTCCCAACCTTCCCCATACTCCTTCCCCAGTGTTTCCCTTCCTCCCTGCCTCCCCAATCCCTTCTATACCCCCTCTCCTAATGTTTCCTTTCCTCTTTTCCCCTTCCCCCAGTCTTTTCCATCTTCTTTGGACTAATTATTGCTGCTTTATGCACAATATTTTAATTGTCATTTGGTTTTTTGTATAATGCACTTGTTTTTTATGTTTGCTTTTGCACATGCACAAGAAACATTATGTGACAGCTTAGGAGAGAAGTGGGGTTTTGGAGGTGCGGAACTATGGCAGCCAATGTCCCCACTGCATTCTGAGGCTTGGCCATGTTTCTCCAATGTGGTGACAAGCTGCTGCTGACACTAGTTCAGCAAGCGTGCCATCAAGTTGAAATGGATTGGCCGCTGCAATGAGGGAGTGACCCATCATTGCAGGGCATGCCTTGCCTGGTGTAACATTTCAATAAAGATGGCGAGCTGTGGCTCGTTGCCTGCCGCTCGCTCACAGTCCCTAGGAAGCCAACTTCTGGGGTGCCCAATCCCCCTGTCGGCATATGTGCCCCCTTTACTGCTGTGGTCTGCCAAGGGGGTGCCCAATCCTCACTCAGCATCATGCCCCCAAACACAAACATGCTTGCCGATGGGGGTGCCCAGTCCCCCTGACGGCATGTTAACCACCCCTCATTTTCCTGGTGCTGTCCCACCCGATTGTGTGCCACACTGGGAGCCCACCCCAGTGTGGCTAACATGACCCCCCTCCAAACAAATATGCCGCACTGGGAGCCCACCTCAGTGTAGCCAAAACCTGTAAAAAAATGGAAAATGGTCCACAGTGAATTTGTTTAATTTTGTTTACCTGAAACAAAGGAAAAGGTCCCTTGCCATCCTGTCCCATCCCCCAGCCCGCACCCACCCTCTGCACACCCTGCATCCCCACCCCCTCACCCTATATGTACGCCTGGAGCCTGGCGCCACTATCTTCGGTGGACTGGGAACCGCACTCTTCAAAGCCAACTGCGAACTGAAGAAATGCCAGTAAGCTGCATAATGGCATAAATGGGGGTTTTCAACTTAGCTGGATATCTCGGCCATTTTTGTGAATTGTTGCTCCAAATTTTCAACATGGGGTTTTTGGGACCCCACCTCATGAATTCAGTCACTGTCATTTCGTTATTTGGTCCTGAAAGGTGATTTCACGGTCACAGCGCGGAATCACCTTTTGGGACTGATTAACGAAATGACAGTGTCAGTGTTCATGAGGTGAGTTCCCAAAACCTGATGTTGAAAATTTGGTGGAAAAATTCCCAAAAATGACTGTGTTACGAGCGTGCGTTGCATAGTTTCCACGCACACTCGTAACTTTACGAATCTGTAATATTTTCACTGTAGATTTTCAACATTGGCATTTTTTGATACCTCCTTATGAACAGTACAGCTTTCATTTTTCACATCCTGGCCGAAATGTGTTTTCGCACTTCCGGCGCAGAACAGCACGGTTGCTGTGGGAAATCAGTGTTTGGGGCACATTAAGAAAATCACAGTGACACTTTTCAGGAGCAGAGGTCCTAAAATGCCTATGTTGAAAATTTGGTGACAAAAGTCTGTAAAATGACTGTGTTACGAGGTGCGTTGCGCAGTTTCCATTCACCCTTGTAACTACGCGAATTTGTAATATTTTCACTCCAGAGTTTCAACATTTGCATTTTGTCACACCTCCTTATGACCAGTACAGCTGTCATTTTTCACATCCTGCCCAAAATGTGTGTTTGCATATCTGGCGCACAATGGCGCGGTCGCTGTGGGAAATCAGCATTCAGGGCAGCTTAAAAAAAAATCACTGTGACACTGTTAATGAATGGAGGTCCTAAAATGCCTATGTTAAAAATTGTCTGAGAAGATTCTATAAAATGACTATATTATGAGTGTGCATTGTGCAGTTTCCACACACGCTCGTAACTTTGAGACGTTTTAATATTTTCACTCCAGATTTTCAACATTGGCATTTTTTCACACGTCCTTATGAACAGGATAACTGCCATTTTTGACATCCTGCCCAAACTGTGTTTTCACACATCTGGAGCAGAATGGCGCAGTCGCTGCAGCAAATCAACATTCGAGACAGATTAACAAAATTGCAGTGACATTGGTCATGAACAGATGTACCAAATGCTTTCATGATGTGAGGGTTACAAAAAGGCCATGTTGAAAATCTGTAGTGCAAATACCAACAAATGCCCGAGGTGTTACAGTTTCTAACCATAACACCCCGCTTTGTATAGACTGACAGGCATCAGGGGTGTGCCTTTGGATTCCTGGCTGTAATGCTCATGCCATTCCATCCCCATCCTGTAACCAGTGACAGGCATCGAGGTGTGCCTTGGACTCTTCGGACCCAGAGTTCACCCCATTATCCTATACTGCACGCATTTCAGCATATGTCCTTATGGAATGAGGTGACTGTATAGCCGAACAGCCCAAGGCACACCTCAACACTTGCTGGTGTCTGCAGAATAGGGTGAGGTGAAATGGCTTTATCGTTATGCACGATGACCCAAAGGCATACCCCAATGCCTGTCAATCTTTGCAAGGTGGAGGTGGGGTTCACATGAAGTTCAATACTTCACCGCCATTCCTATTCTGCATCTGTCTAACTCTTGCACTTCCAATGCTAATACCAGCAAGTAAACATTTGATATTGATAAATGCTTGTTTCTCTAGTGAGTGTTTCTACTTAAAGTCTTATGACATCAGTATTTTCAAATACTTTTTAACCTATCACAGAGTTCGGTGTCACAGGGTACCATCAATACCACATGTCTATGTCTTACTTATATAATGTTAGTTTTAGTTTGATGTCTTTAACCTTTGAGAAAGGACGTGCTGTCCAAAACATGTCAGGCATTGTCTACTGTTGTTTGCGTTTTAATTAAATGTGAGTGGTTTTTGCCACTATTGCTTGGTGTCCCAGTTTTTGGTTAGTGTGTGCAGGAAACCTGTGCAGCAGTCTTCATTGGTGAGTTTTCTTGCATCACATCCTTGTGCACACTCTATGGGATTTTAATTTTAAAAATAATTTGTAAAAAGAGGGTTTAGGTATCCAGTGCTAAACACAGTACATTGAAGGCACAGTGTTCTTTTTTCACAGTGGAGGTTTGAAGTGGACTGTTCATATGCACTTTTTCATCTTAAAACTTACCATGCAGTTGAAATTCTGTTGCTAAAGTACTGGAAAAGGAGTTTGATGATCTATGCTGGTTATGTGCCTTCTTCATGAAAACTTAGATCAGCTTCACCCCACTGCATTGCGATGATGTCAGACTTGCCAGACAGCCTTCCATTATGTCCATGCTGGGCCTAGCTGTTTGACAGGGAGATTTTTTTTTTAACCTTTGGATTTTAATAATCTTTACTGTGCCTGTGCTCAGTAGTCATCATTCTCGATGTAGAGGAATAGAAAAATGTTAATGCCATAAATTTAAACTTTGATATTGGTGTTCAGTCTTACCAATTTGATCCCACAGTACCTCGTGTTAATCAGTGTGAGGAGGCCCAAGCTGCATCCATTTCTGACACAGAGACTTAAAGTTATGATTCAGATAACTCAAATCAAAGACTTACCTTGGATTTGTTAGTATTTTAATTATTAATACCTAATCATTACTTTATCTGTAATCTAGGGGTCATTGTTTGTTTTATTAGCAACGCAAAGGTAGTCCTGTCCATCATATCATCTGCGATGCCCCCCATTATATTGTATAGCAACTCATTGTCCTACGCTGCATCACAAATTATCTATATTATTTTTTTTAATATGTCTTTGTACTCATCAGTTCTGAAGTATATCAAGTCATACTGTTTATTGTGTGTACATGCATGCGTGTACGTGTGTGTGTGTGTGTGTGTGTGTGTGTGTGTGTGTGTGTGTTGGGGGGGCTCTTCAGAGGTGCACCCATCTTAAATTGCTTTTTCCTCCTGGCCATGGTCCCACAGGCCTGGAAGACTGCACATGTCTTACCTCTACACAAAGGAGGGGATACCCACTCCCCAGACAACTATCGATCAATTTCTCTAATCCCATCCCTTGCCAAACTGCAAGAATCACTTGTTCTCATCCGCCTCTCTGAGTTCCTAAACTCCACAAATTTCCTCTCCCTTTTTTAATCAGGCTTCCAGGCCAACCACTCCACCACTACCTCCCTTCTCCATGTCACAAGCAGTATCCTCTCTGGCATGGATCACAGCCATTTCACTGCTGCAGTATTTATTTACCTCGCAAAGGCTTTCAACTCGATGTCCCACCCATTTCTGCTCAAAAAATTGTCTGCTGCTGGCTTCTTTCCCATCACCGTAAATTGGTTTCTATCATATCTCACAGGCAGAACATAATGCATTAAGAGTAGCGACGCCCTATCTCCCCCTCTACCAATTTTGGCAGGCATTCCCCAAGGATACATTTTGGGCCCTATTTTATTCTCTATATTCCTGAATAACCTCCCATCATCATGCTTGATGGTGAACGTACAAATGTACACTGATGACATGGTCCTCTATGCCACTGGTCCCTCCCCCACTTCTATGCAGGAGCTCCTCCAAACCAGCTCTCACTCAGTCCTTTGCTGGTTTCAGTCTAATCACCTCAAGGTCAAGGTCAAAAAGACCGTCTCTATGATCTATGGAGCCACCCAAAAGCAAGCCTCCCTCTCCTCCCCCCCTTACTTTCTATATGCTTGATAGCACCCAGTTTGACGTCATCCCCCACTACAAATATCTGGGATGTTTGGCTCGACTCCCAGCTTGACTTCCCCAGACATAGCGAACACATTCTTGTGAAACTCCTTCCCAAGCTGGGTGTCCTGTACAGAAACAATGATGCCTTCCCCCTCTGCACCATCATCAGCTCCTGACTAAGATGATAGTACCCTCATTTGACTACGCTGATGTGGTGTACAGGTCAGCACCTGCCTCCCTCCTTGCCAGACTTGATACCTTATATAGCTCATTTTGTCATATCGCCACAAATGCTCCCCCGTGCCCATCATTTCACCCTCTACTCAGCCCTCTCTCTCACACCTCTTCAACAGTGATGGCAGCTCCACCCAGCTCTATTCACCTCAAAATTCTAGTTCGGGTCACTTCCTTCCTACCTCCAATCCCTTGTTTTCCCCCTCAATGGAAGCTCATATCCTCTCTGATCCAGGGACGCTCACACTTTCACCCTCCCGCGGCCCTCCCACAGCTCAGGTTCAGCTGCCTTCTCCTTTGGATTACCCTCACTCTGGAAATACCTCCCCTTCCAAACCCACCACTCCCTCTCCATCTCCTTACTAAAAAAAGCTCTGACCACTCATCCAGTGTTCCCAAACCCCTGCTACTGCCAAGGCTAACTCTCTCCACTGGGCACTGGCACTCCGCCAGTCTTGTCACTCTCTCCACTTATCTTCCATTTGTTTCCACCCTCCTGTCAGTCTCCTCTGCTTTTCTTCCTAAAATGATTTCTCAGCATTTTATTGTATTTGATTCTGAGAAATTTGACTCGCACTGTTTTTTCTGACTTTTTCCCTGTTCCTGTACTGCAACTGTAATTATACAGTATCTACTGCAGTTGTTTATGTTGTTACTACTTCATGTCTGTAAATTTACTGGGCTTATGTGTGCAATTCACAGTGTTAACTTATAAATATCCAAATTTATCATCTGTTTTACTGACATTAATCCTCTTTTACTCATTTCCCCCAGGTTATACCTGGAAACGAGCCTCGGCTCAGTGTGCCTCTCACAGTTACCAACTTTAAATAAGTAAATAAATAATTTAATGGTTCTTCAAGTTTGTTTATTAGGGGCTGTGTTTGATTATGGTTTCATCTTGTGTTGCAGTACAGGTATGTTTGTGCATTTTTTTTCATTGTATACTGTATGTTACCTATTCTGGTGTCTGTGTGTGTGTGTGTGTGTGTGTGTGTGTGTGTGTGTGTGTGTGTGGTGGGCCTGGCTGTCCATTCCTGTACTGTTAAGTGTATGACAACATGTGGATTTTCATGGACAGGGTTGAAACTGGCACCAGTTCACTAGCCAAATGCTGTTAGATTAGGTAGCAGATCACCTGGGGGCCAGTGACCATCACATGGTATGGTTCAGTTTGGCCACTAGAACTAAATCAAGGCAAAAATATGGGACTTAGAGGAGCTGACTTTTATAAGCTGGCCAACAGAGTTAAGCTAGCCCTGGCAAGAAGAAATACAGGTGAGGGGGTACAGGCAAAGTGGGCAAGCATTAAGGATGCAATACTTGAAACCACATCCCATTGTGTTAGGGAGAAAGGCAAGAGCAAAAGGAGGAAACCACTTTGGTTTTCAAAAACAGTAGCAGAAAAGATCAGAGCAAAAAGGTTGGCCTTCAGGAAATAATGGAACGCAGCAGGATGAAGATAGGGAGGCATACCAAACTTCCCTAGGGGAAGCAGGGAAGGCAGTAAGGCAGGCAAAGGCACAAACCGAGGAAACACTAGCACGAACAGTAAAGGAAGGGGATAAGACTTTCTATAGCTACATTAGTAAAAGGAAAAAGTCCAGAGGGGGTATTGTTAGATTAAATGGGATAAGGGAGAGTGTGTAGAGGAGGACCAAGGAAAAGCATCTATCCTAAATAGATACTTCTGCTCAGTATTTACTGAGGAGAAGGTAAGGTAGGGCCCACAGCTCAGCACCATGAACACAGGGGGGAGGGAGGTGTGCACAAGTCCCTTCACAAAAGAAAGGGTCCTACAAGAGCTCGCTAAGCTCAGGGTGGCCAAGGCAATAGGACCTGGTGGCATACATCCCAGGGTACTAAAGGAGCTAAGGGTGGAACTAGCAGAGCCATTAGCAAAACTGTTTAGTGAGTCTCTGAGAACAGGAGAAGTCCCAGAAGACTGGAGAAGGGCTCATGTGATCCCGCTCCACAAGAGTGGCAGCAGGGAGGAGGCAGGAAACTACAGACCAGTCAGTCTTACCTCAGTAGTGGGCAAAATTATGGAGGCACTCTTTAAGGAAAGGATAGTGCAACACTTGGAATCCATAGGAGCATAGGATCCAAGACAGCATGGGTTTACAACAGGAAGGTCCTGTCAAACTAATATTATAGATTTTTTTGAGTGGGTAACCAGAGTGGTGGACCAAGGGGATGCAGTTGATGTTGCCTACCTTGATTTCAGCAAAGCTTTCGATACTGTTCCACATGGAAGAATGATTAATAAGCTGGGTAGGCTCAGGGTAGGCCAGAGGTTGGTCAACTGGGTGGCAAACTGGTTGGCAGGCAGAAAACAAAGAGTAGAGGTGAACGGTATACAGTCAGAAGAGATGCAAATCACAAGTGGGGTACCTCAGGGATCAGTCCTGGGGCCAGTCCTCTTCAATATCTTCATCAGTGACATTGCAGATGGACTGGAGGGTAAGGTTTGTCTGTTTGCAGATGACACCAAGATCTGCAACAGAGTAGATGATCCAGATGGGGTGGGACAGAATGAGAAGAGATCTGGATAAACTGGCAAAATGGTCGTAAGAGTGGTAACTGGGATTTAACGCAAAGGAGTGCAAGATCATGCACATAAAGAAGAGAAACCCTGAAGCTACCTATAGGTTGGGATGGGAGTTGCTGGCAATCACAAGAGAAGAAAGAGACTCAGACATCATCATCACAGATTACTTGAAATCATCCAAGCAGACCACTAAAGCAGTAGGTAAGGATAGAGGGATGTTTGGGTGTATTAGTAGGGATATCACAAGTCGTAAGAGGGAGGTAATAATCCCTCTTTACAAGACACTGATTAGGCCCCAGCTGGAGTACTGTGTGCTGTACTGGAGGCCACACCTGCACAAGGACATTAACAAAATGGAGGCAGTCCACAGAAGGGCAACCAAAATGGTACAGGGACTGCATCAGAAAACATATGAGGACAGATTAACAGAGCTCAATATGTATACTCTAGAGCAAAGGAGGGAGAGAGGTGATATGACTGAAACGTTCAAACATCTTAAGGGCATTAACAAGGTGAAACATTCTAACATGTTTCAATATAAGAAAAATAACAGGACACGAGGATACAGCATGAGATTAGAGGGGGGCTAATTAATGTGTAATGTGAGGAAGTTCTTTTTTCACAGAAAGGCTACTGGATGCATGAAACGGCCTACCTCAGGAAGTGGTCAAAGTGAATACAGTGCAGGGCTTCAGAAAGGCAAGGATAGGCATAAGGGAGCAATACAGATGAGTATGAATAGATAGACCATTGACAGAGTAAAGGCCTGTGGCACATTCATAAGATAAAAAAATGGGTAGACTGGATGGACCTTGCAGTCCTTATCTGCTGTCAACTTCTATGTTTCTGTGTTTCTTTTGGGACAGTCAAAAATCTTTATAAGAAGCCATGAGGGCTTGTACTGGAAAAGGTAATATTTCAATAAGTAGATAAGCTGGGCCAGTAGTAAAGTCTGTGTGGCTGGTGGATTTTCCAAGTCACTACCCAGCTAGCTAGTAGCTGCAAAACTTATCTTGACCCCTGCATGGATCAGCCTGAGATGGGATTTTTTTTTTCATTCTGTTTATTCTCCCCTAGCTGGCTGGTCTCTGGCCCCTGGTCCCCAAACACATTGTCCCCCCACACTTGACAGGAGACAGCCATAACCAGTATGGTGCCCCTCCCCCCAGAATCATGGCAGGCAGTAGAGACAGCATACATATGTATACAGAGTACAGTGTACCCAACCATGTTATGCTGGCTGGCTGTTCATTGTGCCATCACCTTGGTGACCACATGTGATGATGCTGGGATCAGCATGAGAAGTTGATGTTTTATTGTTATCTGTTGTTTTCTGAGTGTGTCAGGTATGCTCAATGATGTGTGTTTGTTGTTTTTTTTTTTCCTGTTCATTTTCTTATTTCTCCCTTACCAGACAGTCCTACATCTGCCGAATGACATAGTCCTGATACCCCGACATATGACGGCACCTACCTGCCAGCCAGTGTTGACCAAGGTTCCCCACCTCCCTTGGGGCAGTCATGGTTTTGAAGCTCCCATTGGATATGACTAAACAGAAGCTTGTGGAATTAGGGTGAGACTGTAGTAAAAAAATTGTGGAAACAGCAATTTCATAAGGACATGACAGATTCACGTCAATTTTTTTGCTTCACACGTTATATATACTTTTTGTGGTTGCTGGTTTTGCTTCTGTGTGTGTGTTTTAACAGCATGTTAACTTCTTTTCCATTATCTCTTTTTTGTTTATATTGGGGCTCCTGCAATCATTGTGCTATCATGGACACAGCACAAGAATGTTTATTCTGCCGCAATGTGAATGCTATAGTGGCCTAACTTACATATGTAAATGTAAAACTGCCAGAAGAAAAAGGCCGCAATGGTCAATCGAGCCTACTCAAGTGTGTGGCTCACTTACTTTCCTGGGGCTGCCCCCTCTCCACAACTCCACCCGGAGTCATCCCCCACCTTCCTGTTCCCCTCCCCTAACCCCCTTCCCAGTAGAGCTCCCTTCAGTCCTAATCCTCTTCATCACCCCATCCTATCCTCTTGAAACTGACCACTGTCTTTGCTTCCACCACCTCCTCCAGTAACTCCAGTTGCTCATTCCATTGCTTCACCACCCTTTCAGTGAAAAAGTTTGTTTTCATTCCTTCCTGAATCTACCCCCCACCAATTTCAAGTAAATGCTCCCTTGTTGTACCCTCCTTTCTTAAGTTAAAGATGCCCTTCTTACCAACCCTTTTTATGCCCTTAAGGTACTCATATACCCCCCCCTCCCTTCTGTCCTCCTTGGAGTACATGTTCAGTTCCCTCACCCTCTCCTCATATGTTCTGTCCCCCATGCCCCTGATCATTTTGGTTGCCCTCCACTGGACCCCTTGTCGTAGTCTGATATCCTTCTTCAGGTAAGGGCACCAGAACTGAACACAGAACTCCAGGTGTGGTCTCACTAGTGATCTGTACAGTGGCATAATAACCTCCTCCCTCCTAGAGGTGATTCCCCTGGTGATGCAGCCCAGCATTTTATTTGCCTTGGCTGCTGCCTTTTGGCACTGCACTGTGTGTCTCATATCACCCCCGACCATTACTCCCAGGTCCCTTTCCTTCTCTGATATGGACACCTGTATTCCCCCTAGCCAATAATTGGCCTTTGGGTTTCTGGCCCCCATGTGCATTACTTTACATTTCTTAGCATTAAAGCCCAACTGCCAGGTGCCCAACCATGTCTCCAGCTTAGCCAGGTCCTCCCTTAAATCCTGTATCCCCTCCTCTGTTTCCACCCTCCTACAGAGCTTATTATCATCATTAAAGAGGCAGAACTTCCTTTTGACCCCCTCTGCAATGTCACCTATAAATATGTTGAACAGCACAGTACTAAGCCCTGTGGTACACCACTGGTTACAGACTAAGGCTTCGAGAGTTCCCCCTCCCAACCACCACTGTTTGGTTCCTGTCCCCTAGTCAACTCTTGACCCACCCCTGCTTTTTGTCCCCTAGTCTCAGGTCCCCCAACTTGCTGATCAGCCTGCCATGTGACACTGAGTCGAATGCCTTGCTGAAGTCCAGGTACAGTATGTCAACCATCTGCCCTTGTCCAAGGTCCTCATAACCCAGTCAAAGAAGTCCAACATGTTGGTTTGACATACCCTCCCACTGACAAAACTATGCTGTCTGTCATCCTGGAGACCATTTTCCTCAAGGAAGGACACCAGCCTTTCTTTTAGAATGGTCTCCATTAACTTACCGACTATGGAGGTTTAGCTAACTGATCTGTAATTACCTGGGTCATCTCTGGGTCCACTCTTGTGGAGAGGTACCACATGAGCTGTACTCCAGTCCAGATGTTCATGCCCCTTTTCTGGTGAGGTGTTGGACAGATCAGCTAGTGGTGCTGCTAAAATCTCTGCCAGTTTTCTCAGAACACTCTGGTGTACCCCATCTGTGCCCAGTGCCTTATCCACCCCTAGTTCCCTCAGCCCTCTTAAGACCCTTTCTACCCCATCTACTCCTCATACTCCTTCCCCCCCCTGAAGAATCTCCCCTAATTTCCCTTGTGGCATAGGCCTGTCCACTTCCTTGGTGAAGATGGAGCAAAAGGATCTGATGAAGAGCAGTATTTCTGTATAACACAGATGAAGTGTTTTTGAGATAAATCCAATACGTTCCTTTGCCTGGGTGACCAAAGAATTAGATGGGGTAGGAATGGTGGATGTGGCTTACCCACATTAGTAATGGGAACAAAAAACAAGAAACACACAATATCATCGTGCATACCTGATGCACCCAGCTGACAATAGGTACCAATAAAATATCAGCTTGTCATACTGATCCCTGCATCACGGCATGTGGTCGCCAAGGTGATGGCACAGAAATGGACAGCGCAACCAACATAACAGGGATTTGGAGTACACTGTTCTCTGTATGCATTTGCATACTGTCTCTGCTACCTTTCATGATCCCATAAGGAGGCATTGTATAGGTTATAGCTGTCTCGCATCAAGTGGCATGGAGGGTCGATGTATCTGGGGAACAGGGGGCAGAGACCTGCTGGCTAGGGGAGAATAAATAAAATAAAAAAAAGAGAAATCCCATCACAAGCTGATCCATGCTGGGGTCAAAATTAAAGAGCTAGTGTACTGCCTAAAAGTAATGTTAGCACCTTTTATATCTGAGGTACATTTTCTTTTCCCTTTGTTTAATTAGAAGATTGTTTACCTGATGTTAAGAGGTGTGATGTGTGGAACAACTTTTAGCCTGTCGGCTGACATATCTAGCTCTACTGCACCCCCACTACATCATCAGCATTGTCACCTCACTAACTGTGACATCACTGCTGCTGAGAAACAATCATTAAGTGACTGCCAGGTCATTCACTTGTGATGTCACTTTCAGTGAGATCACCATGCTGATGATGTAGTGGGGGGCGATACAGACAGAAAAGTCAGCTGACAGGCTAAGAGCTGTTCCACACATCCAGCACAATGGTATCTCATAGAAGGCTTTCTGATGAGTAAAAGATAAAAGAAAAATGCTTCAGAAATGAATAGTTACAACTAACTTCTTAACATTTGTATTTTTTTTCTGTCTGCCTGTTTTGGCTCCACTAGCACTAGCCAGCAGGGCTTGTGACTTGGAAAGTCCATAGAAACATAGAAACATAGACTTTGACGGCAGATAAGGACCGCTTGGCCCATCTAGTTTGCCCATTTCCCTACCTACAGGATAGGCCGCAGATCCTAGTTAACCAACAGCCTATTTCTTCCTACCCCCTACAAAAATTGCCTTATGTCTGTCCCATGCATTCTTGAATTCTCCCACAGTTTTAGACCCCAGAACCTCCTCAGGAAGGATGTTCCATGCATCCACTACCCTCTCTGTAAAATAATACTTCCTCACATTGCCCCTGAACCGCCTCCTCTCTATCTTTAAATTGTGTCCCCTTGTTCTTGCACATCTCTTTTTCTGAAAGATGTTACCCTCTTGGACCGTGTTGATTCCACTGAAGTACTTGAAAGTTTCTATCATGTCCCCCGTCTCCCTTCTTTCCTCAAGCGTATACATATCAAGCTCCTTTAGTCTCTCCTCATACGGCTTCTCTTGCAGACCCTGCACCATTTTAGTTGCCCTCCTCTGGACTGCCTCGATCCTGTCTATGTCCTTGCGGAGATGGGGTCTCCAGAACTGGACACAGTACTCCAGATGGGGTCTCACCAACTGTCTGTACAGAGGGATAACAATTTCCTGTTTTCTGCTGCTGATGTCTCTCCCTGTGCATCCCAGTATACCCCCAAGTCCACTGGCCCCACAGACATTTATGCTGATCTAGCTGTACTTACTGAAATATTGTCTGTTCTAGTACAAGCCCTCATAGCTACTTAAAAAGATTTTTGACTATCCCAAAAGAAAATCTAACAGTGCATTTGAAAAGTCCTATTTCAAACCTCCACTGTAAAATAAAAACACTGTAACTTAAATGGACTGTGTTTAGATATCCTTTAACTGACTCACTGCTGACAGTACAACTCAGGGGAGCATTCCATTAAATACAGCCTGAGTAGTACAGGGAGAGCTGTAACTGGATGAGCACTTGAACGTTGACTTTCTGCATATCTGTTGTGCTGATTAAGTAATACTTGAGACAATCACGGGTTAACTACAGCGCCAGGCAGAGCTGGGACAGAGACAGGTAAAATCACAGGGCTCTGGATGTTTTGAATTCCTGAGCCTGGCTGATAGGGAGAGGTCAGCATGCTGGGCAGCTACATCAAAGGAAACAGCTAAGCCATGATTGGGTCGGCTTCTTGTTTTGAACTAGACGCAATTTCGACCCACCAAGCTAAAACTCTGTCATAATTAGGCTATCTGATAATTGGTGTGCTACTGACTTGCCCCTTAAACACTGCTCTGCATTGGAGGGATAGTGTCACGCCACTCAAAAGGCATCATCATAGCAAGATGTTTGCCATGTGCAGGTGCACATGGCAAACATAAAAATAAGAAAAGTCTTTGTTCAGCACTAGAGTCTTCTGCACATCATTAGGCTATGCCTCACACTGGAGGGGGTAGGGGTCCCACAGCCCCTGGAATAACATGGCACTGTCAGGCAGTGCAACCATCTGTAGTAACAACTAGTGTTCTGAGGGCTCTTAAAGGGGCAGCAGCTAAACATTAAGCCCCATGATTAATTGTGTGCTTTACACTTCATAGAGGGGGTCTATCACTGCCACAAATCACTACAGTCATTTTCAATTTAGACTGTAACAATATGCCGAACAACAGGCACTATATCCATCACCAAAATGTAAGAAACTGACTTATAGCTGGCCCGGTGGTGTTGAGGGCTGAGGCACTAGATGCCTTACCTCACGCTATGCCGGTGACCCGTGTTCGGGAACTAGCATGGGCCGTTGGGGGTCGGCAGGGAGGAAAAGGATTGAGCATCTGAGGGACGGCTCTCCTTCTCCAGGAAGGGGGGCCTTCAGTTGTCAGTGCTCCAATGGCCCCTAGCAGCTGATGGGGGCAGTGCACCAATGCTGCAGCTAAGGGGAAGAGATGGGGCTGATGCTTGGAGAGCGTGTGTGGAAGTGTGCGCGCTCTCTCCATAAGCGTCATTGCATGCCCCACCTCCACACACAAGGGAGTAAAAGGAAAATAGCCCCGAATGTATGAAGCTGTCCCCACGGTGCCACCCTCGAGAAGGCACCTCCCTGGCAATGGTCCATTTGGGTGGGTTGAGTCACTCCCCATCACTCTGCCATGAAGGGTAAGTCATGGGTGCTCAAGGGAGAGGGTCTGTCTTTTGGGGGTTGGCGCTGGGGTGACAGCTGAAGGCAGAAGTGCCCCCGGAGCTCCAGAAGAAATACCATTACAAAAAAAAAAAGTAACCGACATACTGTGGCACAAAGAGGTAGATGTCAACCTCCAGACTGTTGTTACTGCTCAGACCTGGACACTCACATTTGTGTTAACTTGATCTAGATACTTCCACTTGTGTTTCTTAGCTTGGTTTTGCTAATATTAGCTTACAATCAAACAGATGATAGATGCAAGTGTCAGAGCTCATACCTTCTGAATCTGTTTTTCTATGTCTAAACCGATATTCCAGTGAAAAAAATAGACATGCTGATAGAGAACAACATTATTGAAATAAGGCTATTACTCCAAAAGGAGCAAGTAAAGCCCTAAAAGACTACTGATAAGTTATAAAACATCCAAAGTAACTACCAACAAGGCAATTGCCATTGCAAATACTGTACAAGACTGCATTTCTGCCTCCCCCAAAAAGCATGGGCAGATAATTTCTGTATCTTGCTCCGGCTCTTCTTTCTTTTCTCCTCCAGATCTCTCTTTTTACTGCTTGGTGGCACGTTCGGTATCTGTTCTTATTCTCTCCACCTTTCCAAAACAACTGGCAGAGCCAGTGTCTGCATCTGCTACTTTGGCACTTTTACTCTCCCCCAAAACAAGTCTCCCTTTCCATCCCTTGGCAGCACATTTAATGTCTGATCTGTCCCCCCCCCAAAAAAAAAAAATCACTGGGCATAAGGAAGTCAGTGGCATCCACTGCAAACATAACATTAATGGTTATGGAAGAAACAGACCCTGCTGTTACCTTTACTCCACATCAAACATCGCTTGAGATTAGAGAACCTACAGTATGAAAAGTTATATGAGAGTTTAATTTGGACCCAAAGCTATTGTCTGCTGCTCACTGGCACTTTCAGTCTCGGTCCACCCTCTGAATTCACTGGTAGAGCTTGTCTCCGCTCTGCCTCTCAGCAGCATGATTAGTCTATGTCACTCCCTGAAATAACTGGCACTACCAGCTTCCCTTTCTGTCATGCGGCAGCCTTTCAGTGTCTGTCCCTCTCAGTGCTACTGCATCCAGCTGATGGAGGAGTGGCTGCAGGGCATCCTGGCTACAGAGCTGGATATCTGGATACAAGAGGCACTTTAGGGGCTCACACCCCAGAGTGAGGGATGACCCAGAACCCTACAACTGCAGCCACAAATTAAGAAACATAGGAGATGCACACAAGGCATTTGTGGGGGGGAGAGGACTTTATTCTTCAGGAAGCTGCCTGTCACTGATACTTTGATATCAACCCAAGACATCCAAGTAGAGTACAGTACTTGGACATCTCCAAGCTTGGGGGCACAATTCACCCATATCTGTATCTGTAGGGTGTGTAATATTCCTCTACATGCCATTGGTCATGCTGCAAGGTGACAATTACTGAGGGAGCAGGAGGATAGCCTGAGACAGGCACCCCGCAGATACTGCTTGCATGCTGTGTACCGAGGGCTGAGCCGTGTGTCGCACGAGGTCATAGTGCAATAGCCCAGGGCCACAGGTAACACTGTCCTGGGCACAGATTGGGATGCAGTTAAAGAGAGAAGGAAGGTGAGGGAGGATCACTATTGATTCGGCTGGGTGCAATTTGGAGCAAGTGGGCACCATATGTCAGCAGCACCAACAATCCCATGATACTTTTCATGAACCACAGTGGGAAAAAGAAGCAGAGGACACAGAAGCAAAGCTTGCAATTAGACAATCTAACTGTCATCCATCTCCTCCTAGACTAAAATAACTAGTAACCCTGGAGGTTGAACTCTTGTTGCCTGTCACTCAGTCACTGCTTGCTATTTGTTATCCCAGGCCTGGCCATCTGGCCACCACTGACTGACCCTCTTTTTGATAATTAGAGTGATGACATGTTTATCCTGTCCTCGCCTAGTGCTTACTGCTCTGTAGAAACCTGATTTACTTGCACCTCTGTAAACTGCTGTATATAAAATTATCCTAAATTGCCTGTTCCTTGTTCTTGAAGTATGTGATGAAATATGATGTATGCCATGTCATATAAAGCTGGCTTTTATTGTTGTTTTACATGTATAATCTTCCAGGTCCATCTTGTAAATGAGTTTTTCTTAAAGGTGTTTTGCCGGGTAAAATAAAGATTGATTGAATGATTGACTGATTGTGAGGAACCCGCAAAGAGGCTGACTGCAAAGGGCAGCTAGGACCTCCCAACCTGCTGCTCTTACCTTCATCCAGTAACAAGGAGTGGACTAGGGAGTCTTGCCAAATTCTGACCAAGGTCGCAGCAGACTGATGTGGGCTTTTGGGGTTGCCAAATTCTGCTGTTCCATTCTGCAAACTTGGGTAACGCAGGTATTTGGAGGGAAGCAGTGGCCATCAGTGCATGGTGCTAGTGGTAGCAGATTACTGTACATGGCTCTGACACCTGTCTCTCTCGTTCTCTCTCTCTCTGTAAATTTCTCTGTCTCTCTATTATGTTACTGTAAATTAACTGATTTAGTTCTCATTTTAACTTGCAGGTCAGGCTGTATATCCCATCTTCCCTGACAGGTATTAACTTCTATCCTCATTCATTCCATAAGAACTAAGACCCTTTGCTGATCTCCTCAAAAAATAATTTTGTTTATTTAAGTACCTGCATTAGAAACAGAGAAACACAGAAACAGAGAATTTGTCAGCAGAAAAGGACTGCTTGGCCTAGCCAGTACCCTCACTATGGATCTCTCCCCAGGTCTGGTAAGTAAACTGCATAGTTTTTAAATTGTTAAGCTTTGCGTTTCCTTGTTTTTTATTTAAGCCTCATTTTCCCTAAAATTTGATTTAAGCCTGGCTTCCATAAATTTAGTTAAGCTTAGCTCCTCTGCATTTAATTCTTTCTTCCCTCGACTAAGTGTTTGCCTACCCGATTGACTCTCTGCCCCTGATCTCTCACGCCTTCTCCCTGTAAGCCCGTGCAGTACCTTTTTGACCTTAGTTTTCGCTCACTGCTTACCCTCCTTCTCCTAAACTCTGCATTTTGCCTTGGTTTTCTGATGTCTCTACTTCCTTCCAGTGCCCCCGCCCCCCTGTTCTTTTGTCTGCCTGTGTTGGTCCTTTAGTTACCTGTTACTTAAATTCTTCCTCTCTTCCTCCTCAGGTTGCCCAGACCAGTAGGGGCTGGTGTCCCTCTCTAACCGCAGGAGCAGTGTAGGATCCTGCGCTGCACCCCGCTGGAGTCTCCACTCACTGCCGCCGAAACGATGCTCTGTTTCCCTGCAGCACACCCTGAGGATAAGCCGCCCCAGCTCTTTTGGCTGCAATTTTCAGCTCAGGTACACATGTAGAGCTGTTACTTTGCTCTGCAGTTTTTCTCGCTGGTGCTTCACGCTGGCTCAGTTTTTTTTCTGTCATATGACTATCAGTCCAGTATCCCATTGGCTGGTTATATTCTCTGCCCGCTAAGGGTATTTTCTCACTGATTTACCTTCCAACTCACTCAAACATCTCTGCCTTCTCAGCGTTCCTGAGTCCTGTCAAGCTTTTATGACTTTTCACACCTGTATTTCCTTTACAACATGGCACTACTATCTGGATTTCTGCTGTCCTTGGGTTTAACTCAAGTTATCATTTTATGGCTCCCTGTGGGCCCATGCCCCTGTGCTGAAACCCAGTCGGCACCAAGTCTGAAGGATTTCATCTTCTCCAACATGCTAGCTGAGCCTGGCATATGCACTGATCTTACCCCTATGCTTCTCCCGAGGTTCCTAATATACTATACCGAGTTTACCTCCAACAAACTCTTAAGGCACCAAATACATCTACTACACCATTTCTTTTATGGCAGGCCCTGGTACCTGATGCTACTTGCTCTACTACTGACAGGAGATATTGAAATGAACCCTGGCCCCATGACTCAACCCACACATACCGTACCAGTGGTGGTTGAACTACTATAAAAGGCTTGCCTATTATGCACCTCAACATCAGAAGCCGTCTCAGAAACTTCTCTGAGTTGGAGGCCTTTGTGGTGCTCTATCATACTGATGTTCTCTGCCTATCTGAGACCTGACTGAAGCCTTCAACTACTGATCCCGATTGCACCCTAACCAACTACAGTCTTGTTAGGTGTGACAGACCATCCTTGAAGAGGGAAGGGGGTGTTGTGATTTATTTCAAGAGTCATCTAAATCTCTCCCTGGCAACAACCCCCCATCCCGCACAATCATGTAAATCTCTCCATGCTGTCCTCCTCATAGGGACGAAAAACTGCACATCGTATGTCCTTACAATCCCCCTCATAATGGCTCCTCAGGCCTTACTGAGTTGCTTGAACACTCTGTCTCCTCTGTCAGGCAAAATTAACTACTAATTCTGGGTGACGTGAACTTGAACTAGTTAGGTCAAGCCCATAACACCCTCCTATCCTTAGTCCAAGGCTACAACCTGCCCCAAGTAATAGCTGATCCAACTAGGATAACAACCACCTCCACATCCAGTACACTTCTTGACTGGATACTATCAAATTGCATTGACAGGGTCGTGGCTGCTGGTGCACCGCCAGACACTATTAGTGACAACTCTCCAATTTTCTGCATTTGGAATTCCTCTGCTGTCCCCTCCACTCCACCACGGAAAGTAATTTTATGCAACTATGCTAAGCTTGATCTTGCTGTCTTCCTCAATGAGGCCTCCTCTATTGACTGGTCCTACATCCATCAGACCCATGATGTCCAGGCTGCTCTGGATTTGTTTATTGACAGGTTTGCGACCATTCAAAACAGACACACTCCCCTCACCATGCGGTGTGTTCAGGCAACTCAAACTAGATGGCTACATAAAGACCTTCTGTCCTCCCTCTAGGCTAGGACACAAGCTGGGAGCATTTTAAAAAGTCAGGCCTCCCATCGGACTATAACACTTACAGGGCTCTATGGAATACCTGCAAAAGACAAATCAGGCTAGCCAAAAGTGCCTATTGTAAAGGACTTCTATTACATGCGGTTGGTGACTCAAGAAAATTCTGGACGCACGTAAAAACCTTTCTGGGCTCCAAACAATCTTGCACAAAAAATGACATGATCCTTAATAGTGTCCATTGCAACAATCCCATGACTACTGCCAATGCTTTTAACATATAGTTCTCAGATCTTACTAAACACTCTTCAACTTTCCCTATCTCACCCCACTTGTCAAACCCAACAACTGCGAACAACAAACCTGAGCATCCCCCTTTCTATTTTAAAGCCATATCCAGAATCTATGTCCTCAAACACTTAAACGCTATATCAGATAGCACTAGTGTAGGTGTTGATGAACTTGAGCCCAAACTTCTCAAACTGGCTGCTCCCATCATTGCAGCACCTCTAGCCAGAATCTTCAACCTGTCCCTATGCCTTGGTCATGTTCCAAGTGTATGGAAAAAAGCTACAGTAGAGTCCCTCCAATATTCAAACAAGCATTTGTCAATGCTGAATGTTTGCTTGCTGGTATTAGCATTGTAAATGCAGGAGTTGGAGAGATGCAGAATAAGAATGGCAGTGAAGTATTATACTACACCCCAACCCCACCTCCACCCTGCAGAGACGGACAGGCATTGGGGTATGCGTTTGGGTCATCGCCTATAATGTTCATGCCATTTCACTTCACCCTATCCTGCAGACACTGACACGTGTTGAGGTGTGCCTTGGGGTGTTCGGCTGTACAGTCACCCCATTCCATAAGGACATACACTGAAATGGGTGCAGTATAGGAGAACGGGGTGAACTGTGGGGCCGAAGAGTTCAAGGCACACCTCGATGCCTGTCACTGGCTGCAGGGTGGTGGTGTGGGGGTGGAATGGCATAAGCATTACAATCAGCACTCCAAAGGCACACTCCTGATGCCTCTCAGTCTGTACAGGATGGGACATTATGGTTAGACACCCTAACACCCCGTGTTTGTTGGTATTTACACTACAAATTTTCATCATGGCCTTTTTGTGACCCCCACCTCATGAAAGCATTTAGGACCTCTTCTCATGAACAGTGGCACTGTGATTTTGTTAATGTGTCCCGAACTTTGAGTTCCCACAGTGACCGTGCCATTCTGCGCCAGATGTACAAAAACACAGATCGGGCAGGATGTGAAGAATGACAGCTGTATCATTCATAGGGAGCTGTGAAGAGATGGCAATGTTGAAAATCTGTAGTGAAAATATTAAAAATAGTCAGACTTCCGGGCTTATGTGGAAACTGCGCAATGCATGTGTGTAATACAGTCATTTAGTGGAATTTTTTCATCAAATTTTCAACATAGTCATTTTGTGACCTCTGCTCATGAACAGTGTCACTATGATTTTCCTAATCTGTCCCGAACATTGATTTCCCACAGCTACCGCACTATTCTGCACCAGATGTGTAAATGCATATTTCGGGCAGGATATGAAAAATGACAGCTGTACTGTTCATAAGGAGGTGTGGAAAAATGCCAATGCTGAAAATTTGGAATGAAAATATTACAAATTCGTGAAGTTACGAGCATGCATGGAAACTGCGCAATGCATGCTCGTAAAACTGTCATTTTTTTGGATTTTTTTCACCAAATTTGCAACATAGGCTTTTTGAGAGCCTACCTCATGAACACTGGCACTGTAATTTTGTTACTCGGTCCTGGAAGGCGATTTCATGCAGTGACCGTGAAATCACCTTTTGGGACTGAATAACACCATGACAGTGCCTGAAATGGGGTCCCAATAACCCCATGTTGAAAATTTGGTGCCAGAATTCCCCAAAACGCCCGAGATATGCACCAAAGTTGAAAAAAACGCTATTTATGCCATTATACAGCTTACCAGCATTTCTTCAATCAATCAATCAATCAATCAAAATCTTTATTTATTCAGGCGAACATCATTGAGCGTAGCTCATTTACAAGATGGACCTGAGTGGTCATACAAATAAGGGTACAAGTTTTTTTACAAAGACATGAGAATAGCATAACATTAGTACAATCAAATAAATAAGAGATATATACAAAATTTACAGATATACAAGGCACAGTAAAATAACTTAACCTGTAAAAATGAAGAGGATAATAGATATACCAGGGATAATAATCAAATAATAGGGCTTTTGTAGGCTTTTATATGAAATGTGATAACTGACTGGGTAGAAGAAGGAAACTAAACATAGTGGATTACAGAAGGGAGGGATGTAGGTTGGATTGGGAGACTAGGCCTTATGGAAGCAGTTGCACAACTCTGGAAATAGGCGGTGTATAATCTTTGAAGGATGATAAGGGTAAGAGGGTATTCAGATTCATAGATTTTTGGAGTGAGTTCCAGACAAATGCTAGGGAATAGCTGATAGCAGCCCTCCCAAACCGGGTGCAGGTATTGGGAATCTTTAGCATAATGAGCTTATTGATCCTTAAGGTGTATGGCCTAGATGTGATTCAGGTGAAACAGTCTGAGATATAGGAGGGGAGTTTGCCTGATAAAGCTTTAAAGATCCAGATTGCAGCATTCCTTTTTCTTCTGTGCTGTAGGGATGTCCAATTGACTGCCATGTAAAGAGAGCAATGATGGGTGCTGGAGGGAAGGTCTGTAATAAATCTGATGGCTCTATGATACAGGGTGTCCAGCTTATTTAAGAGGAGAGTGAGCAATGGCCAGAGAAAGTCAGCATAGTCAATAAGGATAGGAATGATGCCTGGATTAATCTTTGTTTGGAGTCTCTGGTAAGGTTGTGTTTTATTCTGTAAAATAGGCCAAGCCTTTGTCTCAACTTTTTAATAGCTCTTCAATGTGGACAGAGTAGTCAAGCTTATTGTCAATCCAGACTCCAAGATATTTGAATTTATCCACAAATTCCAGCTTTTCTCCAAATAAGGTGGATAATTGTGGGGTGATGAATGATGGGGTAGTGGCAGAGCAATTCTTTGTTGCAAAAGAACATAGCTTTTGTTTTTGGCATTTAGAAGTAATTTTTTTTTCCAATAGGTTGTGTTGTAGGATGGAGAATTCTGACTGTAACAGTTCACAGGCTTTTGATGGTGAGGGATTGCTGACATATAATACAGTATCATCAGCAAACAGATGAATGTTAGATTGAGAGAGGTTGGCATCAATGTTATTAATATAAATGGCAAAGAGGATGGGGCCTAGGATAGAGCCTTGCAGTACACCTCTTAGCAGTGGTTTAGAGGTAGATAGGTAATTTTCATTTTCTACCAATTGTAACCTTCCAGAGAGATAGCACCTAAACCAATTGAGTGAGAGTGAATCAAGGCCTACAGAGCTAAGAGAGGGGGTTAATGATTCATGATCCACTGTATCAAATGCTTTACTCAAATCCAGGAACACAGCACAGGTACTATTCTTTTTATCCAAGGCAGTCTGCCAATCGTTAGTGACTTTGGCTACGGCAGAGATGGTGCTATGCATTGATCTAAATCCAGATTGTGCTGGATTTAGGAGGTTGTTGGTGTCCAGATAGGCCCTTAACTGTGAATTTACTAATTTTTCAAGCATCTTGATAGTACCGTAGGATGGAAATGGGCCTGTAATTGTTAAGGTCCATGGGATCACCTGATTTAAGTAGTGGAACTACTTGAGCTGTTTTCCATATGGAGGGATGGAACCAGTAGCTAGGAAAGATTGAAGAGGTGAGTGAGGGGGGCAGATAGGCGTGCAATGCTACTTTAAGAAAGTAGGGGTCCAGGGAGTCTGCACCTGCAATCTTAGAAGTATCTAAATTGGTGGAGGTCTTCTACTTTTTAAGGATATTGGTTCAAGGAGAATGTTGAAGCAGCCTTTGTCCCACAGTGGATTGAAGGTTTAATGATGATCTCAAGAGGTTTGCAGGTGAAGAGTCAAATGCTAGGCCAGCTGTGGTGAAATGGTCATTGAAGGTATTCTTCAGTTCGTGGTCGGCTTTGAAGAGTGCAGACGTGTCCCTGGTCCACCAAGATCATTGCGCCAGGCTCCTGATGTAAGTATGGGGTGGGGGTGTGGGTAGGTTGGGTGCACAGTGGTGAGTGCAGGTTGGGGGAGGATGAGACCAGCATAGGACCATTTCCTTTGTTTCAGGGAGATAAAAAAAGTAAAAAGATGTCGTGGGAAGGTTTTTTTTTCCAGGCTTGTTTCCAGTGTGCCATCTGTCTTTTTTGGGGTGGGGTACTGAAGATGATGGGAATTGGGCCCCTCGTCGGCAAAGAATGACTGTTTAGGGGGGCCATGATGCCAAGGGGGATTGGGCACCCCCTCAGCACACAACAAATGGGGAAGGGGGTTACATCATGCCGACGGGGAGTGGGATCCCCCTTCAGCAAATTAACTGGTTCAGGCACTGCCAATAGGGGGGATTGGCCAACCCAATAAGCTTTCATAGGGCCGAGATGCGGCAGCAAGCCACCACCATGTTTAATTTAATTGTTACACTTGGGAAGTACCGCCCTGCAATGATAGGTCGCTCCCTCATTACAAAGGAATGGCTGACGCTGCAATGATGAGGTGGCCCCTCATTGCAGCGCCAAAAATGTTTCAACTTGGTGCTACTTTTGGAGACCAGTGTCATTGGCACACTGTGCCTCCTTTGGTCCACCAGTGCCAAGCTCCCAAATGCAGTGCCTCTGTTGGCTGCCACAGTGCCGCACCTCCACAACCCGCTTCTCTCCTAAGCTGCTGCATAATGTTTCTTGTGCATGCGCACAAGCAACCATAAAAAGGTGACAACGCCAAGTACTGTCCTATAGCAATCCTATCAGTACTATGTAATATCCTGGAAAAGCTAGTGGCCTCTCAAATCTCTAATTTCCTTTCTAAGCACAATCTCTTATCACCTTATTAGCATGGCTTCCGTAAAGGGCACAACACCTCCATAGTCCTGCTCCAGTTCACAAATTACACCTTTTGCACTATGGTTCTGGCCTTCTAACCAGGGCGATATTTATTGACCTCACGAAGGCTTTCGATCTGGTGGACCACCCTCTCCTGCTGCACAAACTTGCAGCCCTTGGTTTCTAGCAAAAATCCATTGCCTGGATAGAAAGCTACCTATCTAATTGATCCCAAGTAGTGAAATTCAACTCTGCAACATCAGATCTAACTTCTGTGAAAGCCAGCATTCCCCAGGGCTCTAGCCTGGGCCCGCTCCTCTTCTCTGTTTTTATTAACCAGATTGCAATGAACATCCTCTCCTGCTCGTCCATACTCTATGCGGACGATCTTTTACTGTATTCCAGCTCAAGTCATGTACAGGAAATCAATCTTAAGCTATCTTCAGCATTTCTTCAGATCCAGTTCTGGCTCACAAGTAATAAGCTTCTTCTCAATATGTCCAGAACACAGGCAATGCTCTTAGGCTCGGCAGCCAAACTGAAAACCTGCCGTGGTTAGCTCGATACCTAGCCCTGCTGGCTCTTTCCTGGAAACTGTAAGGACCTTCAAATATCTGGGGTCCTACTTGATGAATCACTGGTTTTTGACCAGCATATCCAAGCTTTCTGCAAATCGGTGAGTAACAAAATCGGCATTGCCTACAAAACAAGTCACATACTCACTCCCTCTCCTAGACTGGCCATTGCCAGAGGCATTTTATTGCCATCGCTTGCCTATGATGCCGTCACCTATGTAAATGCTTCCAAGACCACACTTCATAAATGGGATACTACCTACAACAATATCTGCCGCTACACCTCTGCATCCACACAGCGTAAACACCACTGCCTGCTCTGTGCTGATCTCAACTGGCCTTCCCCCTCGGCCCACCGGCTCCCCTCCCTCTGCTCCCTCACAGATAATATAATCAGGTCTAACACTCCCTCAGCACTTAGCACTCTTTTAATTCATCAGACCTCCTCCTATGGCTTTTGCTCAGCAGACAAATCCTTACTACAAATGCCCAGGTGCAAAACCTTCATGGGTTCTAGTGCCTTCTACCATGTGGCTCCTAAACTTTGGATTTCCCTACCCCTAGCCATTTGTCAAGCACCCAGTCATGCCACATTAAAAATTAAGCTCCAAACTCACCTTGTAAACCTGTACCTTGCACCTGCTTCAATCCTCTTTAGTATGCCTGCCTCCACAACAATGCAACCTATGACCTATATTGCCCTCTCTGTCACCTTCTGTCTACCCCACCCCCCCAATCACCTCTCTCTCACTTTCTGCCCAGACATCACTCCCACTGCCTATCATCCACTTGGGCTAAACTGTATGCTTAGATCTGTTTCAGTCTTGCTGCCTTATGTCTGAGACTAGTCCCTGCTTAACCCGAAGCCCTGCCCCCCCGTCCCTGAGTTTCTACTGTACACCTGTCCCTAATAACTCAATCCCCCTCCCACTCCTGTGCCTGAGTGCTATTTAGATCCACTGTATCTATTTAACTAGGTGCTTTACAAGCTGATTATCTGAAAATTGTACAAATTGTATAAATTTGTACAAACTGTAAAATTGCATTCAGCACTTACATTTTAACGCTATACACCTTGCCTGCTTCAATTTCGTTATTCCGAATCTCCCGGCTAATATTTGTAATCTTTTCTTTCTACAGATTTCTGTATAATTTGTTGCTGTTTTCTTGTTGCCACTTTGTAATCTCCCAGGTTGTGTCTGAAAATAGTCACTTTAGTGTCTAGTACAACCACCAGGTTATCAAAAACTAAATAAATAAACTATTTTGTAGGTTGTCCCTTTAACAGATTACTAGAATCTATTATAGTGTACTGTAAGTCACTGTCACTCAAAGTGTTGAAGTAGCAACTACCCCTGGTCTTTATAGTCTTTGCGATGTTCTGCCTGTTCTGGTGGTTAAGTGAATGTTAAAGATCCCCTAGCCCTTCTCAAAAAGAGTGAGGAAATTTTCCTGGTGTCCTGGCTATGTTTCCTTCATTTTCTATGAAACAAAAACCCTGAACAGCTTAATCTGGATCAATATCAGTTTTGATGCCATCCATGATAGCTTTTCTTGTGCCCACCAAGTAGACTCATATAGACACTGACTATGGTTGCTTCATGTTTGCCTGCTAAGCAGCCTTGTATTGATGACATCCATGGCAGTTCTCTTCCTGGCCACCAAGAGAGCATGTATTGATGCTACCCCAGGAGGTTTCTTATGTGCCCACCCTGTAGGCTTGTATGGATTCCACTCATGGTGGCTCCTTTCCTGACAAACGAGTGAGCTTGTATTGATGCCACCCACAGCAACTTTCTTTGTGTCCTCTGAGTGATTGATGGTACCTATGGTGGCTCTTTACTTGCCACCGAGCAGTCACCTATGACACCAGCTCCACTGCAGGAAGGAGATAATTTGACTAATTCAACTCCCATCTCTGGTTGGTATAGTTTATTACTGACCATGTTCTTCAATACACCTACCAGGGTTTTTGATTGAGAGAGGCCTAGCAAACGCATCCCTATACAAACATGTAAATATAAGAAATAGCCAGCAGAAGAAGGCATTACAATTTATTGAGTCTGCTCAGTTGCAGTACCCCTGATCAAGAGATTACAATGGGCTCTGTCAACCCTGACCCTCCCCTTTATCCTAACCCAACCTCTTTTGAACCTTCCTCATTGTTTTTCGAGTGATGACCACAGCTGGAAGTTAATTTCACACCAACATTGCTGGCTCTGTAAAAAAGAATCTTCTGACCTCCTTCTTGAACCTTTCCCCGACCAGCTTATAACAGTGCCCCCTTGTGATTCTTTTTTCACTGAGACAGAAAAGTTCCCTGAAATTCACCTTGTTTATACCTTTTGGGTACTTTGAGGTTTCAATCATGTCTCCCCCCTTCCTCCTCTCCTCGAGTGAGTACATATTGCAGTGTCTGAGTCTGTTCTCACATGCCCTGCCTTGCTGTCTCTGAGCTAACTTTGTTACTCTCAGAACTGTCTCGAGCTGATTTATATCCTTTTTTAAGATAGGGGTTTCAGTACTGCATGCCATACTCCAAATGTGGTCACACCAAGGATCTGTACAGCGATAGTAGAAACTACTCCTTTCTGCTCGTGAACTCTGTAGCAATACAGCCCAGGGTTCTGTTTACCTTGGCCGTTACCTTCCTGCACTGTGTAGTCTGTTTAAGGATGCTAGTGATGGCTATTCTCCATGTCATTTTCCTCCACTGATTCTGTGACCTTTACATGTTTTGAAACCAAATGGTTGTACTCCAACATGATGCATGAAGAGGCCAAAAGGCAACCCTTTTCACTACCATTCATGACATATTTTATAACTATGCCTGTAATGATAGATTCAGCAAAAATAGAACAAATCCACTATATACTGGAAGGGAAAATCAAGGTATTCTCTAAAGTTTGGGGCCTATTTGAAAGTTACTTGAGAGGTAATAGTCAATAAATGGGGAGACTTAGGAAAGGGGTGAAAGAGTATTAAACTACAAGAGCACTTGCTAATGGGAGATGATGTAAGGTGCTCTCTGATAGAAAGTGTTGGCTTCAGTTAACGGAGAGACCATGGTTTGGCAATACACAGTGTCAAGACATGACGGAGATTTTGCATTCTGATCCCCCCGCAAAAAAAAAACTATGAAGAGAGTGTTGAAGGGTCTGAGCTGATTGTTTTCTGTATTGAAGCTTTGTTTTATTTGTTTCAGCTTTTTGCAAGAATTTCAACAGGATTGGGGGAACAGAGCTGACATTGGCTCCAGTGTTATAAATTTTTGGGCTGAACTCTGGTTTTGTCTGCTCCATGGGTCACTGAGAGGGAGCTTGGCTGCAGGAGATGAGGCAGCCAATCAGGAGCAGCTCTGTACGGGTGCCAAACTTGAAATCCTCTGGCATCCCTTTAAATACTGTAAGCTGCCTGACTCAGCTCAGACTATGGATAACTGAAGAGAGTGTTGGAGGGTCTGAGTTGATTGTTTTCTGTGTTGCGGTTTTGTTTTATTTGTTTTAGCTTTTGGCAGGGATTTCAGCAGGCTCAGGGGAACAGCGCTGACATTGACTCCAGTGTTATACATTTTTGAGCTGCATTTTGGTTTTATCCACTCTGTGGATCACTGACAGGGAGCTTGGCTGCTCTTCCCACCCACCCACCTGGTTCCTGTCCTACTCTTATAGCCATAGCAATATGATTGACAGCAGGAACACCTAGTTCAGCTGCCCCTACTGCAAACTTTATTGGGAGCTACAGCTGATACAGGAACCTACCAAAGAGCACGAAGGCTCTGAAGGATATTAGCTACTTCCTGTCAAGGACAGAATTGTTGGCTAGATTGCTTTTTGGCAAGATCATGAAAAGAAACAGTTTTTGCCAATAAAGCTGTCCTTTGTCATTGAACTGTGAGTCGATAGCTGTCACTGATGTTTGTGTGTGGGGAACAGGGACCTAGTCTCATGAACATATTTGTGACACTGCCCACCAACCTGTTTATGTAAATAACTAAATAATTGTACAACTGATATGATAAGTTGTCAGGTGAGCGCGGCACTTGTCCTCCAGTGTCTTCTCTGGAGGGTGGGTCATTGCCCTATGTGTAGGAATCTGAATGACCTCAGGGCTCAGCTAGGAAGTAAATAGCCAGGCTGCATCATCAGCTATACTGGAACTCACTACCTCCATGTTCTCTCCCCAGAGGCCCACTGGTCCAGGAGGGGTGGAAGGTGGTGGGACAGAGGGGGAAGTTGCAAGGATGGACCATGAGAAACCTGTTTGGCCCAGTATCATCTCAACCACTAGTCAATTTGAAACCCTAGAGAAGGTACACGGCCCTGACTCAGAAAGGGGGGACTATGAGTCAGTCAAGGCAGAGCAGAGAAATGGCATCCAATGGTTGAAAAGTATAATGGGATAAAAATACATTTATGTAAATGCTTGTTGTAGGGGACTCAGTGATAAGGGTAGTCGAATCCCACTTCAGTAAATGTACACAACCTATGGTGATGGTCAAATGCCTTCTTGGTGCCTCAGCTATGCGTGACAAAGAACGTATTGGGAGGATCATGGACAAAGCGGAAGAGGGACTCAAGGTACTGATTCATCTTGGAACCAATGACCTGGCAAACCAGGCAGTGGAAGAGACCAAGCACAACTTAATTAAGTTGGGGGAGCAGCTGACGGCTGAATAGACCTCCCTGGCATTCTCAGAGGTCCTCCCAGTATGGGGTAAAGGGGATTGCATGAACAGGATCAGGAACAAGAAGATCAAAGAAGTTAATGCTTGGCTTCAAGAAAGGTGACAGAAAAAAGGATACCACATCATAGGTTACTGGGGGAACTTCTGGCAGTGAAGGTTTTTCAAGTTTGTTGGCCTTCACCTAACCAAAGAAGGGGTTAGTGCGCTGTGATGGAAATTCAACGTCCACTTCAGCATTAAAACTAGGTAGGGGGAGTCTGACACTAGGAACCCTTTAATGATGGGAACTTAGCTGTCACTCCCCACAAGCGAATGACTCTCTATCAAAATTGGAGTGCAATCATAGGAAATAGGAAGAGAATCCAAGGGACTGGAAAGGGAGCCATGATGTCAGAAACCAGAAGACTAATCCAAAAAGCAGGAAGAACATTAAGGCTCCTGGTTTATGGAAGGGGGTGTGCCTCAATGACAGGAGCATGGGCAACATGGCCAGTGACCTGCAGATGTTGATGGCAGAATCCCAGGCAGATCTGGTTGCCATCAGGGAGACTTGGGCCTCAGAAAACAATGACTGGGATCTCTCGGTACCAGGGTACTCACTCTTTAGCTAGGATAGAATGGGAGCCAGAGGGGGAGGGATAACACTTTATGTTAAGGATTGACTAGTGGCAACAACATTCAATGTCAGCAGAAGGGAGTGGAATCCCTGTGGGTATAGCTCAGCTCAACATTGGGAAAGAAGGTCTACATTGGCATGGTATACAGACAGAGGGACATGGACAAGAAGCTTCTGGAAGAAATCAGAGGTGTGACATGGAAAGGGAACACAGTGGTGGTTGGAGACCTGAACATGCCTGGTATTGACTGGGGCATCCCAATGGCTAGATCATTGAGAAGTCAAACTGTGGTATAAGCCTTACAAGACTGCTTTCTCATGCAACTAGTAAGTGAACCTACTAGACTAGACACCATCCTGAATGTGGTCCTCACCCACTCAGAGATAGTTAGTGTGGTTAGGGTTGGTGAACTGCTAGCAAACGGTGACCACAACTTTGTCTGGTTTGCATTAGCCCTTTGGGATGTAAATCTCAATCCAGGGCAGAAGTCCTAAGCTTTAGAAGAGCTAGTTTTAAAAACAAATGTGGGAAATAGCCAGAGAAAAACTGCCAAGGATCCACGCGCAATTGGAAGTAGAAGACATATGGGGATTGATTAAACAAGCCATCTTAGAGGCTACACAGCTGTGCATAAGGACAGTAATGAAAAAGAACAAACATAGCAGACCTATATGGTTCATTAAACAAGTTAAAAACAGTGATTAGAACCAAAAGAAAGGCTTTCTACAACTTTAAAACGAAACTGAGTGACAGCAAATGGGAAGATTATGTTCAAAAGAATAAGGAAGCCAAGAAGATGATGAGACAAGCAAAAGCAGTGACTGAACTATGGATAGTGGAGGGGGTCAAAGTAAAGAATAAACAATTTTTTTAGGTATATGCAAGAAAAAAGGAAGAAAAGGGAAGGGGTAACTAAACTTAAAGATGCTGACAGTATAGTAGAAAATGAAAGACAGAAGACCGCTGTTCTGAACAACTTCTTCTCTTCAGTATTCATCAAAGAACACAATAACCTGTTGCCTGACACAGGTATTAAGCAATTGATAAGGGGGTCCCACAAATGTAAATGCCAACATTCACCACCAGTAGGGTTAAGGAGGTGCTCAAGTGAAAAAAGCAGAACAAATCGCCAGGGCCAGATGGAATACAGCCAATGGTACTAAAGGGGTTGGCAGGGGAATTGGCACATTTGTTCAACCAATCGCTTCAGACCAGAATCATGCCAAGGGACTCAAGAAGAGCTGATGTGGTACCTCTACACAAAGGTGGGAGCAGAGAGCAGGCTGGTAACTACAGACCGGTTAGCCTCACTTTGGTAGTGGGGAAACTGATGGAAGCCTTCATTAAACAGGACCTGGTAGAGCACCTGGACAAGAACGGCCTTCAGGATAACAGGCAGCATGGGTTTGTAGCAGGTAGATCATATCAGATGAACCTGATTACATTCTTCAACTGGGTAACTAGGGAACTGGACAGGGGCCATCCAACTGATGGTCTCTACTTTGACTTCAGCAAGGCCTTTGACTTGGTACTGCATAATTGTCTGCTGAAAACATTGGAGGACATGGGTAGTGCAAAGAGTATTGTTAGATGGGTTGGAAACTGGCTTAAGGACAGAAATCAGAGAATGGTTGTCAATGGGGAGAGGTCGGATGAGGGTGAGGTCACTATTGGTGTGCCCCAGGGCTCAGTCTTGGGTCCAGTCCTGTTTAATGTTTTTATCAGTGACATTTTGAAAAGTATACAGAAAAAGATTTTATTTTATTATTTTATTTTAGTCTTTAGTAACTGTGTAAGGCCCACTAGGCACAAGTGCCTGTTTTCAGGGGCAACCAGGGAGCACTGGGTGGTTAAGTGACTTGCTCAGAGTCACACAGTATGCATGTGGGGGCTGTGAGAATCAAACCAGGGTCTGGTCTGCTGGATGTACCAAGCTCATTCACAGCTCATTACTCTAACTTCTAGGCTGTACTTCCCCTTTTGCAGATGATACTAAGCTAGGTGGTAGGGTGGAAAGCAAGGAAGCAGTTAAGAACCTTCAAACAGATCTGCAAAGATTGGAAAAATGGTCTAGTGTCTGGCAACTGAAGTTCAATGCCAAGAAGTGTAAGGTAATGCATCTAGGCAAGAAGAACCCGAAGACTGCATATTGGCTTAATGGGGTCAGACTCAGCACTTCACAGGAGAAAAGAGATCTAGGTATTATCATCTGTGACACCCTTAAGTAGACCAGCCAATGCAACACAGCTTGCAGCATTCAGGCCAACAAAATGTTGGGGTGTATTGGGATTTGACAGCAGGAACAGGGAAGTGATACTGCTACTCTATAAGTCCCTTGTGAGGCCCCACCTAGAGTACTGTCTCCTGTTTTGGAGTACACACCTTAGGAAGGACAAAAACAGACTGGAGACCATGCAAAAAAGGGCAATAAAAATGATACAGGGCATGCAGGGGCTTTCATATGAGGGGCACTTGGAAGCATTGAATATGTTCTCACTGGAAACTAAGAGGGAGTGGGGAGACATGATAGAAACTTTCAAGTTCCTGAAATGAACAAATAACATCCACTGCTCTGAACTGTTCAACAAGATTTCCAGCTCAAATACTAGAGGGCACAAATGGAAGCCGCAGGGAGGGAGCTCAAAGTGGGAACTCAGGAAACACCATTTCTCAGAAAGGGTCGTTGAGCCTTGGAATAGGTTGCCCACAGAGGTGGTGGGAGCCAGGACAGTGACAGCTTTCAAATGGGGCTGGGATAAAGAGAATGCTGAAATGAAAATCCATGGAAATTGGAATGGGTAGGGGTCAGAAGGGGGGGCTAGGTCTTGGGATCTGAGAAAGTCTTGGGAAAATTTGGGCAGACTAGATGGACCCTTGGTCTCCTTCTGCCATCAGTTTTTCTCTGTTTCTGTGTCAGTAAATAGCAACTCAGGACCTAAGGAGATGTTTCTAGTGTTGTTTGTTTGCTGAGCTGAGGTACATGTAAAAGCCTTGATACTGATAATGTTAAAAGCTCTGTGTGCACTGCAATAAAGAAATTGACCTGAGCTTATGATGCTTAGGTAAAATGTGCAAAACTTTGGTTTTAGAGTATGCTTTTTGCTCAATGGGGTGCTAACTTTTAACACTTCTGTTATGATAACTATGAGCTGTATAGTGTAATGATACACTTAAATAGAGAGAGAGTGTTTGTGTGTGCGTGTGGTGGGGGGATTCTCACTCCATGGGAGCAGGTGAGTCCTTATTTTAATTAAATTCCCTTCTATTAGTTACTAGACATAATGTCACTACTACAACATTTAAGCAAGAATCATTGGCATTGACCAATGCCTGCATTTTATTGTAAGCCAAATGCCTTGATGCCCAGTGCACCTTATTCTCAGTTGTTGTTGATGGTGGTGGGGGTGATGGTGGTGGTGGGGGTACAAAAATAAATACAATTGAAAATGATGTTTGTCAGCCTAGGGTTATGTTCAGATAGGCAGCCTTATTACCTGAACATCTTGTCAAGCTCTAAACTGTCACTTATCTGTGATAGGTCACATACTGACCTTATCATAAATACACCCTTCAATTTGCTTGCTGAGTTTCAATGTTTAGTGCATAGCATAATGCTTGTATATACTTATGAATTCTGAACTTTTGGCCTTTCTCTGTTCTCACCCTTGATAAGTAAGCTGGGTAGTGAGCAGGCAATAGAAGGCCCAGTACAAAGGGTGAGTACAAAGGGTGAGCTGAGTGCTGGAGGAAGAGGAGGCAGGGGAGGATGGTGGGTGTTTCCAAATGCACTTCATGAGAACTGCTGGTTGTGGCTAACATTTTTTTTTGGAATGTGTGAGGAGCTATTTCCCCACATTGAGCCTTGGTCTTCAGGTCTCCCATTCAATGTTTGGTGCATAGCATGGTTCTTGTGTATACTTACGAATTTTGAACTTTTGGCCTTTCTCTATTCCCACCCTTGATAGGTAAGCTGGGTAGTGAATAGGGAAAAGAAGACCCAAAAAGATTTATTAGCAGTTAAAAAGATTACCTCCTCCAACTCATGGAGAGTTTGACCAGTAGCACGCAGGAGAGGAAACCCCACATGTGGAGGAAACCTCTGCCAACCCATGGCTACTGACCTGCCCATCCTCAGGGCAACCTAAGGGGAGATGATCCTAAATGCTTGAACTTAGTTCTGACTGTGGTTTAGGATTTAAGTGATCAAGGCATGATGAGATCTGACTTCCTGGTCTTTGACGATGTATGCAGGAAGGTCAAGTCTTGGGGTTGAAGAAGCAGATCCAAACTGGATAAATGACCAGATGGTAAATATGTACTGAGTCCAGCTGCTGAAGGAAAGTTTGAACAAGATCTAGGATTTACTTTACGGCATTAGGTGATAAGTTATCGGAGGTACAGTACACGGAGAACATGATAGATCTGAGGATAAGAAAAACATGAGTCTGTCTAGATGGACTGCCAGACTCCTGTACTTGCATGATGGGAAATAGGTTGTGAGAATTCCTACTGTAATCTGTCAGATGTTGAAGAAGTATATGGCAGGTTAGAATGATCAGTTCCTTTTGTAGACTCCCAATTTTATGGATGTTGGCGAGGTTCTCAGAATTGCTTAAGGATGATGGGATAATGAATCCTCAGGACGTGGAAGTCCAACGAAGGCTAGATAATTGGCGGAAGAAACTATGATGTTCAACATACTATCTGATGGATTTGAGTTCACTAATTTCACTATGTTTTACCATGGAGACACTGATGGTGAGACGAGAAGGAGTCCAAGCAAATGAAACTCTTTAGATACCCAGTTGACAAGTGTAACTGCAGGACTTATATAGTAAAAGCGAGGATACAGTAAGCTGTAAAACAGAAACTGGATACTTGATTGGTATAGCTAAAATTTTCTATGAAGTTTTGAGTCTTTATGACAAGTTTAGAAATGATAGTACATGGTTTGCATGAACAATGTTCAGGAAAGACTGAAATGGCAAGATGATGGATATGTTTTATGCTGTAGTATAAGCAGCTTGGGGCAGGAGCTAGTGTGGCTCACTTAGAGTTGAGTCATTAGTGATTAAATTCCAACATGTTGTGAGACTGCTAGGATAAAAAAAGAAGAGTCTTAGTTGAGTTTTGACTGAGTCTGCTTACTGGTGAGTCAATGAAAGGTCTGCTATTGGAAAGGAATAGCACATCGAGTGAGTCGAGCATAGTCTACACAGTCTTGATGTGGAATCGCTGTGATGTGAGACTGTGTTAAATAAGACAGTAGCGCATGAGTGACATGACAGAATGGAGACTAGACTTGCCCTTGGTGATGGTATTAACTGGAATGAGTATGAGAAACTAGATACAGTCTGACAGGATCAAATGGGTCTTAGAAAGGTGACTGACATGGTTGGTGAATCTTGAAGAAGATGTAGGTGAATTTGTGATGTATTATAATGTCCAAAGGCCAAGGAGCAGGATTCAGGATTGTGTAAAGATAGATATGCAGTGTAGAAACGTTGGTGCATATTCTGATAGGTTAGAAGGAAGAAGTATCTTTGAAGACCATCAGATAGTTATGCCAGGAAGATGTGAGTGGGATGGCATGATCGCATCTGATTAGCCACTACCAAGAAATGGGTATGATGGTGCCATGCAACTAACTGCTGGTACCAGTGCAACAGGTAGGGTATGAAGGACCTCACCTGAGAAATATGGATGTTGTGCAGGTGAGGTATCCTGGAAGGGAAGAAAGTTCACAAAACTTTTGCAACAGGATCAGTTCAAGAGAATACCACTAAAGCTTGGAACCTATGGAGTTATCAGGAATTAATGGCTTCCATATGGTGTGAATCAAATGAGATGTCTGAGGAGAGCTCTAAAGGTAAGAGCTTCTATACAGTTTGAATCCAGTAGGATACTGAGGAATAATCCCATGGAGATTATCAATAGGTAACAGTGCTTCTGTATCTTCTTTGGCTCCAATATGCTGAGCAGGCCAAAGGATGTTGCTAGACCAGGGATATTCACATTGGTGAGAGGAACTGATAATCCTTGAAATGCCAGACTGAAGCAGTAGTGCCAGCCATGGGAGGGAAATAAGGCACAGCAATCAGGATATGTAGTTGACAGATGATTGAGTGCTGGATGCAGGAGATGTAATCTAAAACCTGCAATGCCTACAGCAGTGTGATTTTTGAAAAGGTCACAGTACTGCCACTGTCCTTCTCAAATTCACTAGCTATATCCACCATGTGTTGGATAAGGGCCAACTTGTTAGAGCAACATTTATCGACCTCACTAAGGCCTTTGATATGGTCAATCACTCCCTTCTGATTACACTGTTATCCATCTTATGCGGATCAAAGGACACTACACATTGGTTTGAAAGCTACCTTTCTAAACAGTACCAACAAGTAAGGATTGGAGATGTTCTATCAACCAAGATTCCTGTGAAGTCCAACATTCCACAAGGCTCTATTCTGGGCCCTTTATTATTTAGTATCTTCCTAAACAAACTCTCATCCTCTTGTCATGATAGGATGTTGCTGTTTGCGGATGATGCAGTCATCTATTCCAGTAACCCAGACCCTTCCCTTCTGGAGACCCAGCTTCAGAATAGTTTCAAAGATACTGAGGCCTGGTTCAGCACCCACAAACTTATCCTAAACTACAACAAAACCAAAACAATGTTGTTCCATGGCTCACAGAGCAAGTGCAAAGTATGACAATTGACAATTAGGAATTGTGCAGGTGCTGCCTTGGAGCAAACTACTGCTTTTAAATATTTGGGAGCAACACTAAACAATACAATGTCTTATGCCTCCCACATAGACAATGTCACCAGAGCAGCAAACATCCGGATTGGCCTCCTCTATAAACACAGGCACTGTCTGCCACTGGAAGCACTCAAGTTGGCATTACAAAGCTCAGTCCTATAAATCATCAGCTATGGTCTCATAGTTTATGGGTCGGCCACTGACACTGTTCTTCGGTGCATAGCTATCTCCCTCAATAAGGCTTGCAGGCTCTTCATTGGAGCAGTGTGGATGACACATACCTGTGACATTTTCAGGCAAGCAAATTAGCTCCAGCTGAAGAGCAGAGTCTCATACCAGTCCTGTCTCTTAGCCAAAAAGTCCTCACTTGGTCTCTTGCTTGCGGGGTTACTTGAATTGCTCAGGCAGACCAATAACCCCTGTGTAACCAGAAGTTCTGAAAGCCAAACCTTCCAGGTGCCCTGCTGTAGAACTATTCAAACTCAGCGTGCATATGCTGCTAGAGCCCCTAATTGGTTCAATGCACTTCCTGCCGATGTCTACTACACTACCTCACTGGGAGTCTTTAAACGCAAACTCTGTGAACACCTTCTGGCCAGAGACACCTATAACTGCTTTAGTTAATCCTCTCAACTAGTATGCTTTTCAATAGTCTCCTCCTTCTCAGTTTCTGCCTCCACTCCTTATCACCCTCCCTCCACTCTACACCAAAGCATCCTGACTCACTGCCTTCTTTCTAACATCTGTTCTTCCTTTCTACCTCCCCCACCTTATTCCATTCCCAATTGGCTACCTCTCACCTCCCTCACCTATCTATCCCTCACATGCCCTGATCTTTCTAGCTGCCTCACACACTTCCCTCCCCCACCACTCCACCCCCTCAGTATAGCATTGAATACCTCCCACCTCCTTTGCCTACCCTACTGCCTCCTTCTATCACTCCTAGACACACTATCATCTACTTGCCTTCTTTTCTCTTACCTAGTTATTCTCTCCTGACTTACACCCCTGCATTTCCTATCCTATCACCAACCCAGAACCTTCTAAATATTCTAATTATCCCCCAGGGTGAATTGTACAGGTGGGCATACATTGTACAGTGCTCATGCCAACTTGTTTATGCTCTTGTTAATTTTTGTTAAGTTGACAATGCCTCTGTCTGCAGCTAATCCTTATTTGTCTTAGTTTTTATGTTGCCTTGTGAATGTGCAAGTAACATATTGGGGTAGCTTGGAATAGCAGGTTTTGGAAGTGTGGTCATGTTGTGGCCAGTGGCACCACTGCTTTTTCGGGCTGGGCTGTGTGGCATGAATTAGACTGCACGCTGTCTATGACAGCAGTGCTAAAGCATGCTCCATCAACTTGAAATGACTTAGCTGCTGCAATGAGGGAGAGACCCCTCATTGCAGGGCGTGCCTTCCCTGGTGTAACATTTCAATAAAAGATGGCGGCTGTTGCCTTCTGCCTCTCGCATCCCCCAGCAAGCTGACATTGGGGGTCCATGTCAGCATGCCCCCTCCACAGTTAAATTTGCTGACTGGGAAACCCAATCACCGTTGGCATAGAGGCCCCCTATTAACATAATTTGTATGCCAAGGGGGTACCCAATCCCCCTCGCATCATGCCCCTCAAAACAGAGCCACGGTTCTGTGCCACTGGGGAGACCCTTTGGAGTGCCCAATCCCCCTGTTGGCATGCCCTCTCCACAGTTAAATTTGCTGATGGGGAGCCCAATCCCTGTCTGCATAATGGCCTCCATTAATGTAATATGTATGCCGAGGGGGTGCCCAATCCCCCTCTACATCATGCCCCCTAAAACTGAGACATGGTTCTGTGCTGATGGGGGGTCCAATCCCCATTGGCTTCAGTTCCCCTCCCAAAAATGCAGGTGACAGACTGGGAACCCATCCCAGTGTGCCAAAACACACCTGCAAAAAAAAAGAAAACTGACCCACTTTGTCTTTATGTATTTTTCCCCTGAAAAATGATAAAACGGTCTCTCAACATGTCCGGTGCCCCTCCCCCAACCCGTGCCCACCCTCTGGGCACCCCAACTCCCCATACTTCCCTCCAGAGCCTGGCGCGATGATCTATGGAGGACCGGGAACATGTCTGCACTCTTCAAAGCCGACCGCAAACTGAAGAAATGCCGATAAGCTGCAAAATGGCATAAATGAGTTTTTTCAACTTAGGTGGATATCTCGGGCCATGTTTATGACTTTTGGCACCAAATCTTCAACATGGGGTTCTTGGGACCCACCTCATGAATTGACTCACTGTCATCTCATTATTCGGTCCCGAAAGGTGATTTCGCAGTCACTGCGTGGAATCACCTTTTGGGACTAATTAACGAAACAACAGTGTCACTGTTCATGAGGTGGGCTCCCAAAAAGCCTATGTAGCAAATTTGGCAAAAAAATATTTAAAAAATGACCGTTACGAGTGTGTGTTTTGCAGTTTGTATGCACACTCATAACTTTGAGAATTTTTGATATTTTTACTCCAGGTTTTCAACATTGCTATTTTTTCATGCCTCCTTATGAACAGTACAGCAGTCATTTTCCATATAGAAACACAGAAACATAGACTTTGACAGCAGATAAGGACCGCTTGGCCCACTTAGTCTGCCCATTTCCCTACCTACAAGATAAGCTGCAGATCCTAGTTAACCAACAGCCTAGTTCTTCCTACCCCCACAAGAATTGCCTTATGTCTGTCCCATGCATTCTTGAATTCTCCCACAGTTTTAGACCCCACAACCTCTTCAGGAAGGCTGTTCCATTTGTCCACCATCCTGTCTGTGAAAAAATACTTCCTCACCTTGCCTCTGAGCCGTTCCCCCTCTATCTTCAAATTGTGTTCCTTTGTTCTTGCACATCTCTTTTTCTGAAAGATGCTACCCTCTTGAACTTTGTTGATTCCACTGAGGTACTTAAAAGTTTCTATCATGTCTTCCCTCTCTCTCCTTTCCTCAAGGGTATACATATTAAGCACCTTTAGTCTCTCCTCGTACGGCTTCTCTTGCAGACCCTGCACCATTTTAGTTGCCCTCCTCTGGAATGCCTCCATCCTGTCTATGTCCTTGCGGAGACAGGGTCTAAAGAAATGGACCCAGTACTCCAGAAGCGGTCTCACTAACCTGTCTGTACATAGGGATAACAACTTCCCGTTTTCTGCTGGTGATGCCTCTCTCTCTATACATCCCAGTATCCCCCCAGCCCTCCCTACTGCCTTCTCACATTGCTTGCTAACATTAAGGTCATCTGATATGATTACCCACAGGTCCCTTTCCATTTTTGCTGTTACTACTGCCCCTCACATTGTACAATCTTCCCCTGGGTTTTTGTTTCCCATGTGCATTATTTTGCACTTCTTCTTTGCATTGAATCCAAGCTGTCATATGTCTGACCATTCCTCCAACCTTGCCAAGTCACTTCTCATCCTTTCCATGACTCCTTGTGTATCAACCCTGTTGTAGATCTTTGTGTCATCTGCAAAGAGGCATACTTTTCCTTCCAGTCCCTCTGCAATGTCACTTATAAAAACATTAAAAAGGACTGGACCCAGTACTGAACCCTGTGGTACCCCACTAGTAACCCCTCTTTCTTCAGAGTGGACTCCATTTACATATACCTTCTGTGTCTTGTTGTCCAGCCAATGTTTTACCCAGGCTACCACCCTGGGGGCCCACTCACAGGCTGGTTAATTTGATTATTAATCTTTTGTGTGGGACTGTGTCAAATTCCTTGCTAAAGTCTAGGTAGGCCATGTCCATAGCCCCCTCCCTGTTCTACTACTTTGGTCACCCAATCTAAGAAATCAATTAGATTCATCTGACATGACCTTCCTGCTGTGAACCCATGCTGCCTTGGGTCATGTGCCCCACTGGCCTCTAGGTACTCAACAATTATTTCCTTCAGAAGTGATTCCATCACTTTCCCTACCACAGAGGTCAAACTGACAGGTCTGTAGTTTCCTGCCTCTGTCTTGCTCCCACTTTTGTGAAGAGGAATCACATCCACATTCCTCCAGTCCTCAGGTACCACACAATCCTCCCATGATTTGTTAAAAAGGGTAGTCAGTGGTGTCACTAGGTCCCATTGCTTTGTCCACCTTTAGTTTTAGGAGTTCTTTCAGAACCCTTTCTTCTGTGAAAGGACTGGGATCAACCCCTCTATCCAGAGTGCTTCTATTAATTGGATTAGGCACCTCCTCCTCCTCCTCTTTTATGAATACTGAGCAAAAGTATTCATTCAGTTTCCTGCTTTTTCACTGTCCCTCTCTGCCCACCCACCATCCATTCTGTTCAGCCACACTATCCATCCATTTGTCTTTCTATGCTCCCTGATGTACCTATAAAAGGTTTTATTCCCCTTCTTAAATGAGTTGGCTATCTTTTCCTCAGTTTGGGCCTTCACTATTTTGACTTCCGTCCCTGCTTCCTTCTGCCTTAACTGGTACAGTTCTCTGTCCTGCTCCTTCTGTGTTTCCTTATACTTCCTAAATGCTATCTTTTTCTCCCTAACCTTTCCTGCCACTTTTTTTGAGAACCATAGTGACTTTTTCTTTTGTTTTGATTTGTTTATTTGCTTCACACAAAGGCTTGTTGCCTCTGTGATGGCAGTTTTAATGTTTCCCCATTGTTGCTCCACCCCCCCCCCCTTCTAGCCTGTTTGCTAGTGCTTTTCTAAGGCACTCTCCCATCTTGCCAAAGTCAGCCCTGCTGAAATCCAGTGCCCTCACATATGTATGGCTTGACTCTGTAGCTTAGTTTATCGTGAACCACACTGTTTGGTGGTCACTTGTTCCCAGATGGCTACCGACTTCTAGATCTGAGAACCTCTCACTGTCTCCATTTGACAGTACGAGGTCTAAGATTGCTCCCTCACGAGTGCGTTCCAAAACTAGCTGTCTGAGGCATGCCACCTGTAGGGCATAAAAAATTGCCCTGTTCTTGGATGTGGCTGCAGCACATCCTGCCCGAAATGTGTTTTCGCACATCTGGCACAATGGCACAGTCGCTGTAGGAAAACAATATTCAGGACAAATTAAGAAAAAAACAGTGACACTGTTCATGAGCAGAGGTTCATGGGACCTCATGAGCAGAGGTTCCAAAATGCCTATGTTGAAAATTTGGTGACAAATTTCCACAAAATGACTATGTTACGAGCGTGCATTGCACAGTGTCCACGCACAGTCGTAACTTCATGACTTTTTAATATTTTCACTCCAGATTTTCAACATTGCCATTTTTGCACACCTCCTTATGATCAGTACAGCTGTCACTTTTGACATCCTGCCTGAAATGTGGTTTTGCACATCTGGCGCACAATGGCGCAGTCGCTGTGGGAAATCAATGTTCGGGACAGAGTAAGAAAATCATAGTGCCACTGTTCATGAGCAGAGGTCCAAAAATGCCTATGTTAAAAAATTGGTGAAAGAATTCCAAAAAGTTACTGCTATGAGCGTGCATTGCACAGTTGTCACGCATGCTCGTAACTTCGAGACTTTTTAATATTTTCACTCCAGATTTTCAACATTGCCATCTCTTCACACCTCCTTATGAATGGTGCAGCTGTCATTTTTCATGTCCTGCTCTAACTGTGTTTTTGCACATATGGTGCAGAATGGCGTGGACACTGCAGGAAATCAACATTCGGGACAGATTAACAAAATCACAGCGCCACTGTTCATGAGCAGAGGTCCCAAATGCTTTCATGAGGTGGGGTTACAAAAAGGCCATGTTGAAAATTTGGAGTGTAAATACCAACAAATGCCTGGGGTGTTCGGGTTTCTAACCATAACGTCCCGCCCTGTACAGACTTACAGGCATCAGGGATGTGCTTTTGGATTGTCAGCTGTAATGCTCACACCATTCGACCCCCACTCCCACCTTGCAGCCACTGACAGGCATCAAGGTGTGCCTTGGACTATTCGGCCCCAAAGTTCACCCATTCTCCCATACTGAACCCATGTCAACGCACATCCTTATGGAATCGGGTGAGCGTAAGGCCGGATGACCCGAAGGCACAATGTGACACTTGTCAGAGTCTGCAGGGTAGGTTGAGGTGAAATGGCATTAGCGTTAAGGCTGACGACCCAAAGACACACCTCAATGCCTGTAAGTCTCTGCAGGGTGGGGTGGAGTTGACTTTGGTTTCATACTTCACTGCCATTCCTATTATGCATCTCTCTAACTCCTGCACTACCAGTGCCAACACCAGCAAGACAACATTTGGCACTGACAAATGCTTGTTTATTTTACTTTACTCCAGATGTATACGCTTATTGTTATTTGTACCCTGTTCATAGTCTTATACTGTAACTGTTTTGGTCTCTTGACATAGAACCTATGTAAAAGAGCCTCAGGCTCATAGGTGTTTATCCAAAAACATAATAAATAAATAAATAAATAAATAAATAAATATATGATTGAGTGCTGAGTACTGCAAACTGGGAAAATTGCCCAAAGACAAGACATGGATGCAAACGTGAAAAGCCTTGGGCCACCTGAACAGGGAATGCAAAAGCACCACAACAGAACAGCGGTCCTTCCTAGAGATGCCATGGAGATGGAGGAGCAGGAAGCAATGCCAGAAGCAAAGGATGACCATGGAGTCGAAGAGCTTACTAGGAAATTCAGCAGGTCAGAAAATGTCCAAGAAGTGACATGGAGATGGCTGATCTAATAAGGAGAAATGGCAGAAGGAGCACAGGTTTCAGGAGAAATCCATTGAGACAGCAAAGTGAAACAATGGGAACAAAGTTGGGATCCATACAGCAGACTGAAGTAGATGATGGTGGAGGCAGGAGGTGAGCATCAATATGCCAAGAGGTCCAAACGGCAATTGGTAAACAAAATATTGGGAAATCATCATGCTGGAAAGGAGTCTCATGCTGCCCAAGCGAGAGTCAAAGTCATAAAATGATGCTGGGCAACCAGGGAACAGAATGAAACAGCAATGACCAGGTAAGCAGGTGCACCATGGTTGAAGGCCCTATGGCAGCATGCAGTGGAAGGTAGTACTCGGAACCAAGAATGAATGGCCTAAAAAGGTGGACCCCAAAGGACCAGAGGGCATACAAGGAACCACATCCAGGACAATAAAATTATGCAAATCAATGGAGAAAGTTCTGAACAGATGGAAGTCAATGCAATATGGCAGAGAAGGAAGGTGGAATGGATCCTGAGGCATGAGAGGCAAAGCGATGAGTCACGGGCCTTGAGTACTATAGACCAGAGAAGAGTCCAGAGATGAGCAATCTGGCAGGGTGCAGGATCCACAGTAAAGCAGGATGAGGCTGAGGGGCAATACAGCAATCCAAGGCTCGAGCAGGAGCCGAGTAATGGAAAATAAGGCAATCGAAGTGTGCCCATGAGGCATAAACTGTCCAAACAGCGAAGGCAGAATTGAGTCTGAGGATCATGGATGGGCGGAATGAGCAGAGGAAGGAGGCTGGGAAGACCTTACAGGACTGTCTGTGGAGACTGGAGGCATGGAGTGGAGATGAAAACCAGGTACAGGAGATGAAAGCTGAAAGGTTAGAGGGTGTCCAGAATAGAATGAAGATAGTGAACCTGAAGCGCAATTCAAGGGATCCACAGAATTCAGCTGGAGTGGAAGGCAATGATGCTGCAGGTAGAACGTACACGGTAGAAATGGCAGATGGATGATATGGATTCCCAGCCCCAGCAGACAGGCAAGCTGGAATGTGCTTGAGCCCCGGAAGGCAGAGTGAGGGACTGTGGCTGTCAGAATGACAGCACAGGAGGGATTTATGGTAGGAACTGAAAATGAGTCACAGGTTTCCAACCCAGCAGACAGGGCAAGCCTACCTTCGTTCAATACCCCACTATACAGATCTAGGGACTGAGACTGTCGACGATGGTATAGGATGGATTGATTATAGAAATGGAAAATGAGGAACAGGCTCCCAACCTCAACAGATGGGGCAAGCCCACCTTAGCTCAACACCCCACTATGCAGAGCTACAGTAGTAGCTACAGACATCGCCAGCTTTTTCCCGAAAGTTGTGTGATATTTCAAGAGGAATCTTCTGCTTTCTGCATTTCCACAGTAGGGGCAGCAGAAAGAAACTCTTTAGAAATTTCATAAAATATCTGGAAATAGCTGGCAATGTCTGTGGCTACTACTGTAGGGACAGAGACTGTCGATGGTGGTATAGGATGGAACGATGGTAGGAATTGAAAATGAGGAACAGGTTCCCATCCCTGGCAGACAAATCAAGCCCACTTTCACTCAATACCTCTCTAGGCAGAGCTAGGGATAGAGACCATTGAAATGATAGTAGAGGATGGATTGATGGCAGAACTGGAAATGATGAACAGAACACCCGACCCTGGCAGACTGGGCAAGCCAACCTTCACTCGATACCTCGTCAGGTAGCGGTACAGATGGAGACTGTCAGATAGCTAGTAGCAATTGAAATTGGCAGTAAATCTAGATGGATGAGACAAGCTGTCATCCCCTGTGGACAGGGCAAGCCCACCTTCACTTTGATACCTCTCTAGGCAGAGTTAGGGATGGAGGCTCTTAGACTGCTGGTATGGGCTGAGCAAGGCAAGGATAGCTGCCAGCGGCAGAGTAGCGAGAGGATTAATGCAGGAATAATGAGGTGGAGAAAGGAAATAGAATTAAAATAGCAAGAGGAGGACAAAATGTATATTATGGAATACTGAAGCAGAACAGGACAAACAAAAGGCATCAACTTGGAGGTACTAGGAGGGCGTATAATGAGTGCATATAGTAAGCCTTGAAGCAAAATGGCACAGATAATGGATCACATTATACCCTAAGATGATCATAGATGAGGATAGATGAGTTGTGGGTGCAGAATTAGCCACTGCTAAGCCACTAAAATCACAATTGTAGTGAGAAAGAAATAACATGACCTTCAGTGAACCTCCCCCCCCCAAACACACACACAACACACACACACACTTAATACTGACATGGTAATCTTTATAGCCAAGTTGATGAAACTGGTTAGCAGGAGGAAATTTGTGCTGAAAGTAACTACTGGTGAAAGGTGGGATAAGATGTGCAAACAGTGAGAGAAGTGGCTCATTCTTCTAGCAGGCATATTTGTGTTCTGCTGAGATGAGAGTCACAAGCTTGTAGGAAGCAGCAGGTAACACGGCCAACATGAACGGTTCAAATGGCAGTAGGTTATCGTTTCCCATTGAAAGCTGAGACCCACGAGAACTCAGCAAAGAAGGAGCAGCAACAAAACATAACTTAGTGGTCCTCTTTGATATGGAAATTTGTAACAAAGCAGTCGGTTAATGAAGAGACATCTCCCAGGGTAGAGAACATGAAGCATCTGTTACAGGTCTATTGTGCAATATTTGGCTGTAAGTTGAGCGCTGAGGGATGACGTCACACCCCAGAAGCCCTGGTGAGAAAGGGAGTGGCGGCCCCACAAAGGATCTAGAGATGCCCAAAAGACACAGACACAACAGGACACAAGGCAGCCACAAACTAGCAAGGTAGGGAGACACAGAAGTGGACACGGACAAATGGAGGAGTGGGGGGGTTGAGCAGGGGAGGGGGAGGGGGAGGAACAGAACAGAGGGAAAAGGGGGGCACAGACAATGGAAGGGGAGACACAAAGTACAAGCAGAATGGAGAGGGAGGCAGAGGAGAAAGAGACCAGTGAGGAAGCACGGGGAAATGAAGGAGGCTCAGCCAAACGTCAAACAGGAGCCCAGAGCGCAGCATCCTTTTCCAAATGCGCTAAGTGAGAGCTGCTGGGAGTGGCTGACTTTATTTGGAATATGGGGAGGAGCTATTCCCCCACATTGAAACTCAAGCTCCAGCCCTCCAAGAAACATGTTATTGTACAGTACATGATGTTCCACCTTTAAAAGCCATCAGAGGAAGCTCAGTACTAGGCCATGTTACAGTTTTATATTTCCCTTATCTGACCTTAAGTATCTGTGTATCTGTGTAAGATGTCTGGAATCTTTTGCAATTAATTAAAGCTTGTATCCATATTTTATCCCACCTTTGCCACACTGCTGATTTAATGATCATGTAACACTATTACAAAGGAGTAAGGATAATCCTAGTTGTTATGGATAACAGTCCCTGTTTCAAGCTGGCCTGTCATAATAGCAGTAGTGCCACCATTTGTGGCACCAGCAACCCAAATTCATGATCAACCTCAGGACTCTGGGACCAGAAGGGGGAAGGAGGATTGAACATCCTCAGTACAGCTCTCCAACAAGGTTGGTAGGTATCCATGTCCCTTACTGTGATCTTAGCCGGGACTCATAGAGCAGGGTTGGGATACCTCTGGATGCAGGGACTTTGCACACTTTGGTATATGCATGTGCATAATTGCACACCGGCACCCTTTAGATGAAAATGGTGGAAAATGCACTCTGGTCCATCAGGAAGAGATGCCAGCTCCTCTGTAGGTCATTGCACTACTGACCAGACACCCCGTCCAACACTTCAGGGGGTCCTGAGTAAGTGTAAGCTCAGAAGAAGGTAGGTGATAGGGCTAGGGAATGCCATCCAGGGATCAGGCAGAATGGAGGATTCAAGAGAGGATAAATACCTCTATATAAATAAAATAAACAGTCCCTGATTCAGTACAAAATCCTCTGGAATTGTCCATGGCCACGTGTCAGATGTTTCTTGTGGAGGCTGTCAGATTCACTTGCTATCAGAGTCACCCTGCTACAAAAATTACCTTGCTCTTTGATTCCAAGCACTTTCACATCCTTTGTACAAGAAAGTTTCAGGGTTAGAAACTTTTTGTCTTCCCTCAGCTTTCAAAACTTTTATCTGATAGGTTCATCTTTGGCCCAGGTCATGCATTTTTGTTTCCCTTTAGTGCAGGGATGTTTGGTAAGTCAGTGTTTACACTGTACATGTCTGCTAACCTCATGGGCCTTCTGGCTTTGTAGAAATGCCTTTCCTCCCATCTGGATGAACCTTTACATACCTCTCTTCTGCTGCCCATGTGGTTTTAATCATGGCCCATTATTATAATTATCATCATTATCGTTACCATTCACATGCAGAACCATCAACGATAAGACACAGCTGAGATCTGCAGTTTGGTTACTGATGATCAGAAAAAAGGCTATGCTTCCTCTTGAGTCTGAATGCCAGTTTTCTCCTCTCTGCTATTTGACAGAATGTTATCCAAATAAAACATAATAGTAACATATTACAGTTCTGGGATCTAATGATAATATTGAGTCTCAGGCCACTGGTTCCTTCCAGCCCATTTACAATCTTCTGCTCACTGTCTCTTTCAGGGTCAAAATTCTCCAAAGAAAATAAAGTGAGAATGGGCTCGGTGCCCCCCATCATTCCTTTCCACAGGGCTTCTTAAAATAGCTGTAGCTATGGCTATTTAACTTAAGACCCAGGAGACCCCCAAATCAACAGACAATGGGCCTTTCTTCATCCTAGAAGAATGATGTCATGGATTTCATAGCCCCTGCCGTGCTTGTCTGCTGCTGAAGTCTGACCATACCCTGGGGGACAAGGTTTTACACACTGAGCTGCACTACATTAATTTCAACCAGAAAGCATTTAAGGATTTAATTCCTTCCCCTCCCTCTGGCCATCTCCCCAGCTATAAAGAAATGTAGGGAGGGGGATGAAGGGTTTATTCATGGCTCAGGTCTTGCAGCAGTAGCAGTAAAGCCTCCCCAACTCCACCCGCCAACAGTACTGCTCCCAGGGGCTGTTTGTCTTGGAAAGTCTGACTTGGATTGCTAAAAGATTAGATTTAACCTACAGACTGTAAAACAGCCACGTCAGGCTTTCTGGTCCAGATGGAGGCCACTGCTGGGGATGAGACAGCATTAGGTTTCAACATGCTCCCGGTCAGCATGAACCTAAACAATCATTTTCTGCCAAATGTTCAACTTCTTTTTCAGAATTGCTTGTTTAAAAGCTACTGTACCTGGGGTGTGAGACTAAAATCAAATTCCACTTTCCAGTAAAGAAAAAAAATAGTTTACTGCATTTCTTTCTTGCTGTTGCCAAAGCACTGCCTTTTCGAACCAGAGAACTGGGTTCAAATCTCATTTCAGGTCACATTTGAAATGAGTCTGCAAGTTTCCTTTTAGCTTCCCGGGGGTGGAAACCACCAAGAAAAGTAATACAACTTTTTATCTCCCAAATATTGCAACTACCAATGGCTCTGATTATTTTTCCTTCACTGCACTCCATTGCTGGAAATATCCTTCTCCCAATTTAAGGAACTGTAACCATTGAACTGTTTTACAAAATTGCTGAAATATTCATTTATAGACGCTTGTGTTTTAATTAGATGCTTTGCAATGTATGTCTATTTGCTTTTGTTAAATGTACTTGTATTAGGTTTAGATAGATTTCATTTATTAACATTTTTTTGTTACTTTGCCAGCCCAGGATGTTTTTGTGAACAAGACATTGGTCTTAATGTGCTTTTCTGCTTTTTGAAACTTGAAAAAAATAAATAAAATGAGAAGCAGCACAATATATGCAAATGCAAGTCCCTAAATTGAAGGTGGAGGGTTTGGAGCACTGAGTCTGCTGGTGAGGCTTGAGCATTGCTCAAGCCAGATCTCAAAATGTCCAGTGATAGCGTACTCACCAAAAATTATACAGACTGCAGGACAAGTGAGGCAATTTTCTTTTACTGACTCGCAGAGTATTCGCTGTTCCTCAGTGTAGAATTAATGCTAACAGTACCAATTATAGAAGTCTGCTTGCCCTAAGCTCCAACCGTAGCCCCAGCTCTTCAGCTCTAATGAGCCTTCATCATTTGCCGTGCCTGTCAGGGAGAGCCCAAGCCTGACCAGCAGGTCCTATGCTCCAACCCCCCTTACCCTCAACCACCACAAGAAGCAGTATCCTTAGTCTGGAACCAGAGTGAGACATATCAGTTTGTGAGCTGCTGGTCAGCTTGGTCCCTAGCTTTTAAAAAACTGATAGCCAGATCAACATTTTTTAATGTACATCATTTTAAAAAAAATCAAAAATCACTTTCATGGGCAGGTAGCTAGTTTGCTGGTAACTTTTGAAATCTGGTAGCAAACCCTATTTTTTTAGTGGCCATTGGCTACCTGATTTGTCACACCTTGTCTGGAACACACAATTCTGTGTACTCTTCAATCAAAAACACTTCCAAGACTATGGCCTCCTACCCCAAAAGAGCTCAATTTTAAACTAAACTGTTAATCTCCACACCCACTGCCGCACAAGGTCCACATGCATTTTAACATCCCTAAACATAATTTTTAAATCTCAATCTCCACTCCCACACACAAATGCTATCCCCCTCCCCAGCTTTTGAAGTGAAGGGCCATGGTTGATGGGATGCTTGGAGTGAAGGACCAGTTGTCCTGGCTTGGTTGCTCCTCAAGACAGACCAACAGACCATTCACTCCAAAATAACCCTCAAGTCACACCAGTAGTCTTTTCACTCCAAGTACCCCCCAGTTGCACCAGTAGACCCTTCACTCCACCCCTCAAACAACCAGGAGGTCCACCCACCCAGTCGCCCCTCCAGCCACACTAACACACCTGATCCAAAAACCTGACCAGCAAGCCTTAAGTTCCAAGCCCCCCCCCACCCCTACACTCATACAATACAAGCGGGCACCATTACTTCCACAACACCCAACACAACACCCCAGCCACACCAGTAAGTCCTGCACTCCAAATCCCCCCCAGGACAGGCCAGGAGGCACATTGCTCCACTTCTCCCACAAATCACACCAATGGGCCAGGTTTCCAAGCTGAACCAGCGCCATTTGTTTCAAGCCCCTCCTTGTAAGTCCTTCGTTCCACCTTCCCCCAACCAACTAGGCAGTCCATCGATTCAAGCCCCCCCAAGCCACAGTCAAGTTGGGTCCCAAAGCTAGACCAGCAAATCTGGCTTCAGCTCCAAGCCCCCCAACACACAAAGCAAACAGGTACCATTACTTCCACAGTGCCTCCCCACAACACAAACCCCCAGCCACATCAGTGTGCCCTTCACTTTAAACCCTCTCCGCCAGGCAGACCAGGAGGCCCATCGCGCCACTTCCCCCACAAGTCATACCAACAGGCCAGATTCCAAAGCCAGACCAGCTCCTGTAGCTTCAAACCCCACCCCCCCATTGGCCCATCACTCCACCACCTTCACAGCAACCGACCAGGAGGTCCATCAATCCCCCCCCCCCAAGCAGGGCTGGCTTTGCAGTTTTGGGACCCCCTCAGTGAATTGATGGCTGTAGGGTCCTAAACATTTGGAGAACCATGATATGCCCCAATATACACACAGTTATCAGTATTGGCTCAGTAACACCTGATGAAGTCAGAGCAAGGAAAGGCATCTTAGAGAATTTTGTTAATATAAAATATTGCACATTACTAGGAACAGAATATTGCACATTATTAATTTACATATGGGTTGCAAGAAAGGTACACCAAGCCAAGGTTTGTTTCTCAACAGTGTAATGCCCCATAATAGTTCACTACAGTGTCAGTACTGGGTAGTAACCTAAGTTTCTGGTGTAGAACTAGAACCCATGACCTTCCTATCTTCAAGTCCTAGAGATAAGCATACCAACAGAACCACTTACATAGTACTTTCTTTGTTGAATCAAGACTCAGTAGTGAATCATTTCTTTTTATGTTGGCTCATGCATGATCAGCCAACATATTGTGGTAGTAGCAGATTTGGAGGCACAGTCACAGTTGGGCAAATGCAGGGCATACATCAGTAGGTGCATCCCTCATTCCCCAATAAGCCTGCATACCGGCGCCACACCATAAATACATAATGTGGCGAGCACATCTAACGAAAGGTCCGCTGCAATGCAGTGGCACCTCCCGACTTGCTTGCCCTGGTGAAAAATTAATTAAGCATGGCGGCACACTGCCTGCCATAATGCCAACTTCGGGGGGTGCCCAATCCCCCTGTCAGCATGCCCTGACCCAATGTATATGCCAATGGGAGAGCACACTCCCTGTCAGCATCATGCACCCACCCTATTTGTTATGTGCCGAGGGGGGTGTCCAGTCCCCCTAGATCTTGCCCTACCAGCTTTCGTTGTGTGCCGATTGGGGTCCCCAATCCCCCATCGGCTACAGCAACCCCCCCCAAAACACTTAGGTGGCATGCTGGGAGCCCACCCCAGCATGCCAAATCTGAAAGAAAAATCGTCCTTCAATGTTTTTTTTTACCCTGTAAAGAAGAAAATGGTCCTAGTGGTCTCCTGCCCCCTCCCACAACCCATGCCCACCCTCTGCACACCCTGCCTCCCCACACACCCCTCACCCCATACTTACCTCTGGAGTCCGATGCAATGATCTTCGGTGGGCCGGGAACACGTCTGCACTCTTCAAAGCCGACAGCGAACTGAAGAAATACGGGTAAGCTGTATAAAGGCATAAATAGGGTTTTTTCAACTTTGGTGCATATCTCTGCCATTTTTTGGAATTTTTGCACCAAATTTTCAACATGAGGTTATTGGGATCCCTCCTCATGAATTCAGTCAATGTCATGGCGTTATTCTGTCCTGAAAGGTGATTTCACAGTCACTACATGGAATCACCTTTTGGGACCGAGTAACAAAACAACATTGCCACTGTTCATGAGGGGGTCTCTCAAAAAGCCTATGTTGCAAATTTGGTGAAAAAATATCCCCAAAATGAGTGTTTTACGAGCTTGTGTTGCATTGTTTCCACGCACACTCGTAATTTCATGAATTTGTAATATTTTCACTCCAGATTTTCAAAATTGGCATTTTTCCTCACCTCCTTATGAACAGTACAGCTGTCATTTTACATATCCTGGCCGAAATGCGTTTTCTCATGTCCGACGCAGAATAGCGCGGTCGCTGTGCGAAATCAGTTTTTGGGACAGTTTGAGAAAATGACGGTGACACTGTTCATGAGCAGAGGGTCCTAAAATGCCTATGTTGAAAATGTGGTGCCGAAAGGCCATAAAATGACCGTGTTACAAGCGTGTGTTGCGCAGTTTCCAAGCACCCTTGTAACTTCGTAAATTTGCAATATTTTAATGCCAAATTTTCAACACTGGCATTTGTTCACACCCCCTTATCAACACTACAGCTGTCATTTTTCACAACCTGCCCAAAATGTGTTTCTGCACCTGTGGCGCACAATGGCGTGGTCACTGTGGGAAATCAACTTTTGGGACTAATTAAAACAAGCATTTGTCAATGTTGAATGTTGATTGCATTGGTGTGCTGAGCTCGCTCACTGTCCCTCTGTCACTCATTCAGTCTGTATCTCCCCGTGCTGCTGGCTGCTGCTTTGTACTGAGCTCCTGCCTGCATTGGCACCTTTTTCTGCCCACTAAGAAATCCGCAGCTGTCCCAACAGAGCTCCGTTGAGGTGGCTTACTTCCCCTCTCTTACTCAGGCACTGCAGGCTGCCCTTATGTACTGGGCTCCTGCCTCTGTTGGTGGCTTTTTCTGCCCACAAAGAAATCTGCAGCAGTCCAAACACAGGTCTGTTGAGCCTGCTGACTCCCCCTCTCTCACTCACTTATTCCATTTCTACCGGCGCTGCAGGCTGCCCTTTTCTATCGGGTTCCTGTCTGTGTTGTCGCCTTTGTCTGTCCACAAAGAAATTTGCAGCAGTTACAATAGAGCTCCATTGAGCTCGCTCACTTCCCCTCTCTCACTCGCTCATTCTGGTTTTCCCGCCACTGCAGGCTGCCCTTTTGTACTGGTCCCCTGCGTGCATTGCTGTCTTTTTCTGCCCACAAACAAATCAGCAGTCCCAACAGAGCTCCATTGAGCTCACTCACTCCCCTTCCCTCACTCACTCGTTCTGTGTCTCCTGCTGCCGCAGACTGCCCTTTTGTACTGGGCTCCTGCTTGCATTGGCGGCTTGGTCTGACCAGAAAGAAATCTGAAGCAGTCCTGACACAGCTCCATTGAGCTCGCTCACTCCCCCTCTCTCACTCACTCATTCCGTTTCTGCCGTGCTGCAAGCTGGCCTTTTTCACTGGGCTCCTGCCTGCATTGCCGCATTTTCTGCCAACAAAGAAATCCACATCAGTCACAATACAGCTCTGTTGAGCTCACTCACTACCGTGCTGTCACTCACTCATTCTGTTTCTTTTGGTGCTGCAGGCTGCACTTGTGTACGGGACTCCTGGCTGCGTTGGCATCTTTGTCTGTCCACAAAGAAATCACAGCTGTCCTGACAGAGCTCCATTGAGGTCACTCAGTCTCACTCTGTCACACGCTCATTCTGTTTGTCCTTGCGCTGCAAGTGGCCCTTTGTACAGGGCTTCTGCTTGCATTGGCATCTTTTTCTTCCCACAAAGAAATCCGCAGCAGTCCTGATAGAGCTCCGTTGAGCTCACTCAGTCCCCCGTCTCACTCACTCGTACTGTTTCTCCCACCGTTGCAGGCTGGCCTTTTCTACTGGGCCCCTGCCTGCTTTGATGCCTTTTTTTGCCCACAGAGAAATCCGCAGCAGTCCTGATAGCACTCCGGTAAGTTCACTCACTCCCCCTCCCTCACTCGCTCTCTTGTTCTGTTTCTCCCAGTGCTGCAGGCTGCCCTTTTGTACTGGACTCTTGGGCTGGGGCCTTTTTCTGCCCACAAACAAATCCGCAGCAGTCCCAACAGAGCTCAGTTGAGCTCGGTCAGTCCCCCCTCTCACTCGTTCAATCTTAATCTGTCCCAAACACTGATTTCCCACAGCAACCGTGCTATTCTCCGGCAGGAGTGCAAAAACATATTTTAGCCAGGATGTGAAAAATGGCAGCTGTACTGTTCATAAGGAAGTGTGAAAAAGTGCCACTGTTGAAAATGTGGTGTGAAAATATTACAAATGTGCAAAGGAACAGGGGTGCATGGAACCCTTTCAACGCACTCTTGTAACATGGTGATGGTATGGAGTTTCATCACCAAATTTTCAACATAGGGCTTTTAGGACCTCTGCTCATGAACAGTGCCACTATCATTTTCTTAATCTGTCCCAAACACTGATTTCCCACAGTGACCGCGTTATTCTGTGCCGTAACTGTGAAACCACATTTCAGTCAGGATGTGAAAAATGACAGCTGTACTGCTCATAAGGAGGTGTGAAAAAATGCCACTGTTGAAAATCTGGCATGACAATATTACAAATCTGCGAAGTTACAAGGAAGTGTGGAAAGTGTGCAATGCACACTTGTAACACAGTCATTTGTTAGGGTATCATCACCAAATATTCAACACAGGCATTTTAGGACCTCTGCTCATAAACAGTATCACTGTAATTTTCTTAATCTGTTCTGGACAGTGATTTCCCACAGTGACCGCTCTATTCTGTGCCGGAAGTGTGAAAACACATTTTGGCCAGTATGGGAAAAATGACAGCTGCACTGTTCACAAGTAGGTGTAGGAAAATGGCAATGCTGAAAATCTGGAGTGAAAATATTATACATTCGCGAAGTTAGGAGCGTGCATGCAAACTGCGCAACACACGCTTGTAACACAGTCATTTTATGGAGTATCGTTGCCAAATTTTCAACACAGCCATTTCAGGACCTCTACTCATGAACAGTGTCACTGTCATTTTCTTAATCTGTCCCAAACACTGATTTCCCACAGTGACCGCACTATTCTGCGCTGAAAGTGCGAAAACACTTTTCCACCAGGAAGTGAACAATGACAGCTGTACCGTTCACAAGGAGGTGTGAAAAATGCCACTGTTGAAAATCTGGCATGAAAATATTGCAAATTCATGAAGTTACGAGCATGCATAGCAACTGAACAGTGCAAGCTCGTAAAACAGTAATGTTTGGGATTTTTTCCACCAAATTTGCAACACAGGCTTTTAGAGAGCCCACCTCATGAACACTGGCACTGTTGTTTAGTTAATTAGCCCTGAAAGGTGATTCCGCGCAGTGACCGCAAAATCACCTTTCGGGGCCAATTAACGCCATGACAGTTCAAGAATTCATGAGGAGGGGGTCCCAGAAACCACATGTTGAACATTTGTTGAAAAAAGTCCCAATAATGCCTGAGATATGTACTAAAGTTGAAAAAACCCTATTTATTACGTTATACATCTTACCGGCATTTCTTCAGTTCGCAGTCGGCTTTGAAGAGTGCAGACGTGTTCCCTGTCCACTGAAGATCGTCGCGCCAAGCTCCGGAGGTAAGTATGGGGTGGGGGGGTGTGAGGAGGCAGGGTGCGCAGAGGGTGGGTGCGGTTGCGGGTGGGGGCCAGAGATACTACGAGGGACCATTTCCTTTTTTTGCAGGTAAAAAAAAAAAAAAAAAGACTTCGCTGGACCGCTTTTTCTTTACAGGGGCATGTGGCACACTGGGGTGGGCTCCCAGCATGCCACCAATGGCTTTCTTTTGGGGGCAGCAGTAGCCTACAGGGGACTGGGCAACCTGTCGGCACACAAAGGGGATTAATTATGCGATGGGGATTGGGCACCCCATCGGCAGGAATAAAAGTAAGGGGGGGTGGGTGTTACAGTATGCCAAAGGGGAGTGGCCTCCCCCATCGGCACCAGAAACAATGGGGCACCGAGGCCGACGGGGTTTGGGGCCCCCATTGGCACATAAACATGGTGGGAGAGTTATATTGTTTGTGAACACGGCGGCAACCCGCCGCCATGTTCTCAAACAATATCAGGGTTTTTACATCCCACCCTGCAATGACAGGTGGCTCCCTCATTGCAGCGAATGGCTGACACTGCAATGACGAGGCGGCCCCTGATTGCAGCGGCGAAATTGTCAGTAGTTGGTGCAAATGTTCCAAACTACTGTCACCAACAGCCTGCAATGGCATTGGGGGAAGTGGGACAAGCCTTTGCAGGCTGTGGGGGCATTGGCCATAACAGTGCCACGCCTCCACAGCCTGCTACTGAGAAAGCTGCCGCAATATGTTGTTTGTGCTATGCGCAATCAACATAAAAATCACAGCGCCACTGTTCATGATGGGAAGTCCAAAATACCCATGTTGAAAATGTGGCTAAAAAACTCCCAAAAATAATTAGGTTATGGATGTGTGTTATGCAGTTTCTATGCATGCTCATGACTTCACCAATTTTTCATCTTTTCACTCCAGATTTTCAGCGTTGCCATTTTTTTATGCCTCCTCATGAACAATGCATATGCTATTTTCCACATCCTGCCCAAATTGTGTTTTCATCCCTGTGTCACCAAATGGCATAGCCGCTGTGCAAAACCACCTTTCAGATAACAAACTGATAGTGCCACTTTTCATGAGGTAGACTCACAAACAGCCCATGTTGAAAATTTGGAGTGAAAATACCAACACACACCTATGGTGTTAGGGTTTCCAATTGTAACACTCCACCCTGTAGAGACTGACAGGCATCAGGGGTGTGACTTGGGATCATCATCTGTAATGCTCATGCCATTCCACCCCCATTAACACCCTGCAGCCAGAGACAGGCATTGTGGTGTGCCTTGCACTGTTCGGCCACAAAGTTCACCCCATTCTCCTATACTGCACCCACCTCAGTGTATTTCCTTATGGAATGTGGCAAGTATAATGCCCAAAGACCCCAAAGCACGCCACAGCACTTGTCAATGTTTACAGGGTAGGATGAGGTACAATGGCATGAGCGTTATAGCTAAAGACCCAAAGGCACAACCCAATGCCTGTTGGTCTCTACAGGATGGGGGTGGGGTTGGCGTCACTTCAATACTTCACTGCCATTCTTATTGTGCATCTCTAACTCCAGCACTACCAAGGCCAATGCCAGCAAGACAACATTCGGCATTGACAAATGCGTGTTTTTTCTGGATCAGTAGTGAAGTAAGGCTTTAATATGTTGCCCTTTTCAAACTGGGATAGTCATTCAAAACTACAGACAGATGAGGCTGAAAATAGGCAAAAAAATTGTCTAGTTCTCCTTCCTGGTCAACAAAAACTAAATAAAATAAATGATATTTTTCAATCCTATGTTACTGTACATTATCATATTCCAAAATACAGTTTCTGTAATAACAGTGCTCAGTGTTTTTTAAGGTACATAACACAACAACAAATTCTTTAGCTATAACGCTCATGCCATTGTATCTCACCCTACCCTGTAAACACTGACAAGTGTTGTGGCATGCTTTGGGGTCTGCAGTTAAAGGAAATGCAGGTGTGAGGTGTAGGATTATCCTCGTCTATTGCCCTCTGGGCAGAGACCTGGAATTCCTACTGGAATTTGCAGATTTCATTGTTAACCTTTTTTTGAACACCCCAACATGATTGTGTTGGAGGATTTCAACATGTGGGTTGATGATGAAACCTCACAATTTGCTCTGTAGTTTCTCCAGTTGATGGACTCACTGGGCCCCACACAGGTAGTTTCCACTGCTTCTCATGAATTTGGCAACACCCTGGTCCTCATTTTCTCTCCAGGGGTGCACATTTAGGATGTCAGGGTGGATCAAGTTGGGTGGTCAGATCATCTTGCTGCCCATTTTTTTGCAGAGGCCCCCCCAGAAAAGTCCTCTCATATGGATATGGTCCAGTACCACCCATTACATAATCTGGAGTCAGCGAAGCTCCATGGTGTACTGGACAATTCCATCATGGAGGCAGCATGTGAAGTGGTACAGTGGGGGCTGCTGAAGGCTATAATTTGGCAATGTTGATTGTGCTGGACTCCATCGTACCAACCTAAGTCTGTCCAATGTTCTCCTGCTGCACCTCTTCAAGGAATAATGACAAGCTGGGGCAGTTGACAGCAACAAGGAGGTGATTGCAGCATTCCTAGAAGAGGTCTGACTCTACAGATGACAGGATGGCTCTGAGGTCACCTTCTTAGTACGATCAGTGGACAAAAACTCTGAAAAAAGCAAAATTCCTGTCACTGGTTATTGCCTCAGGTGAGAACACACCAGGTCAACTCTTCCATGCTGTGGACAGCCTGATACTAATGCCTTGTATATAATCTGGTGGAGTATTGTCCCCGAGATAGGTATAAGTTTGGTTTGCTTTTCCAGCACAGTCTTCCATTAATACTGGATCTCTACATGTGGTCTTTCATGGGCCAGTAGTGGCTAATCTGCAGGGTTTGGTGCACTCTGGGGTTGTGGTGTGAGCTCTAGACAGTGCCTTTGGATGAGGTGCTTGGGTTTGCGTTCCACCTGCTGTAATGTGTACTGTTTGCCTACATGGCTGTTGGTGAGCTGAGTGAAACCTCAGTTCAGTTTTCACTAGCATAATTCAGTGTTCCCTTTTGGAGGGTTGTTTCCCCGGTACTCTTAAAAACCCATCGGTTTTTTGGACACAGATGTGCTGGCGCAGTACAAACCTGTCTCAGACCTTTCCTTTTTTGGGGAAGATTATCAAGAAGGTGGTGACAATGCAGACTGAGGCTGGCTTCAATGAACATAACATCTATTAGCCATTTCAGTTGGATTTGTGGCCTCGTTACAGCACTGAGACCCACTCCTCAAGGTGTTCAATGATCTGTTCCTGGCATGGGATAGGGAGAGTAGTCTATTGTCATGACATTCTCCTTGATCTCTTGCCAACATTTAACTATCTGGAACATGGGGTTTTGATGAAGCACCTAGAGAAATATGTGGATGTAGCACCCAGTTTAGCAGTAGGAGCTGCACACCATTGTTTTTTTTTATGGCTGCGGAGGCGGAGCTCCTCAGATGTTATGGCATCATCAGAGTTTTAGTATAGCACTGTGGAAGCACATGACCAGACTGCTGTCCATTGTGCTTCCACAGTGCTGTGGCAAAAATCCACTAGTGCAGTTTATTCATCCCTTCCCCTCCGCGGGCCACAAAGCACACCCCCTTTGCCAGTGCTCTACTTTTTGTGCCATTATTCTGGCACTGCCGGCACTGTACCCAAGATGGCCACCACAGGCAACTGCGCATGCATGAGTATCACACATGCACAGTTCTGTTATATCGGCCATCTTCCATAAGGCAGATCCAGTGCTGTGTCTTCCGTACTGCTCATCCGGTGCAGCGAGAGCTCCGATTAATGTTTCACTGGAGCTCTCACCACTTAATCTGCCTGCTATCTGTTTCTTTATCTTAAACAGCACAAACACTCATAACAGCTCTGTGCAGCTGTATCGGCGCAGACTAGATTTGTTTTTTTCTCTTTTCTATAGGAAGAGATATGAAGACCTGGGAAAGCAGCTGTTTGAACACTCACAGGAAATGAGGGTTGTACAACCAGCACTTAGAAAATGGACTTTTTTATTTTCTGGCATCTGATTGCCTGTTATCCTTGCCAAAAGGATACAGTAACTTACAGTAGATGCCCTGCAAATACAAAGTACTAGTCCCAGTGCCCCTTCACCCACTCAAGTATCCTTGTGCCCACCCTGCTTGCTCATTGGCCAAAACATCCCCACTGAATTTGAAATTGCTGCCATTTTTTCCCTCTTTTAGCAAGTGTTGCTGGCCCCCCCAACGCTCCCTAATTCAGTGCCAGACCCCTCAAGACAGAAAGTCCCCCTCTCAGCAGATTCCCCAAATACATTAGCGGCTGTCTTTCTACCACAGATTCAGCCAATTTAACAGTTCTCCCAGTGGAAAAACTTCCTTTTAAATCAGTAGTGGAAGCACGGCACGTGCTCAGTGCTACTTGCAGACACCAGTTCCATAGGCTTTGTCTGTGAGTCACCCCGACTCCACTCTGATTCTAGTACAACTTATTTTCTTTGTTTGTGGATTTTTGGGGTCTGGGAATTTTTTTAAACAGTACCTGCTTCGTTCCTGTCTTGACCCACCAGTCCCATGTACAATGCTGCTGACAACAGAACTCCATCTCCAGACATGGTGCTACAGCCAACCAAACACCGAAATTACTGTCCCTTTATAAAAGTACTGCTCCCAGTTCACAGTTTATTATCCATTTTGCCAGACACAGTAATCCAGCATTTCTCCGAAATAGGGTGATTTCCACAATGCAAGTCTCGCACAACCATTTGAGCTCTCGCGCCCTCTCCCTCAGCTAGCTGGCCATTGACTGTCACTGACAATCAAACCCCCAGTTCATGTCAAAACAAAGATAAAGCTAAAATGAAGCTGCTTTTCTATATGCTTACTGTGTTGGGAGGAATAAAAAACAGAGTCTCTTTTTCTGCTCATGGTGGGGGGGGGGAATCAGTCCAAATGAATGGCTCACACACAGACAGAGACCTTTCTCAGAACACGAGGAAACCAGCAGGGACTGAAACAGAAGACAGTGTAGAGTTGTAGCAACATCTAGTGGGCAAAACACAACCTATGGACTTTGTTTTGCAAACGTACATCTACACACACAAAAATTAAATAAAAAAAATATTTTAAACATTATTTTTTAAAATCTTTTTTTCTTTACTAGCCAATTTTTTAAGCGCAATAATACCCACCAGGGTGGGTGGTATGGGCAATACTGGACCTTCCAGGAGCTATAAGGCCTTCCGCCTGCAGTGTCGGGCCTTATTACCCCCCTAGGCTGTCTGGTGTGTGCCCAATGCAATACACCCTGTGAGTATGTGCTATGGAGGGATAGCAGGGATTAGGGGTGTGTAAGTAATGAACAGTATTTTCTGAATACCACAAATAATAGGCTACTCGTTACTCGGGAAGAAAAGCGAATAATCAGCACTATTTGTGGATATTCAGGATTTTGTGATTCAGTAGGTATTCAAGATCTCACAAGACTTCCTATCCAATCAGAAGCCAGTGTAGAAGCTCACTGAAGGCAGTTCATGTGACGCAGCACTCACAGAAGCTACAGGCAAGTGAGAGAAACATCTGAGCTGCTGTGAAAGAGCCCTCTACATAAGTCCACTTGTTAAAATTAGACAGAAAGCAGAAATCTTGACAGTTTTTGTTCCCTTTCAAAATCTGAAGCTGTGAAGATTGATTAATTTTATCAGAACTGAAAGAGTGAGAGAAGGTGAAAGTCAAGAAGGGCTGTTTTCTCAGACAGACAGGTAGGGGAAGGGGCCCAGTCCAGCAGGCACACACAACCTGTGTGTGTACTAAGGCTGTTGGGGCAGGATTTCCAAAGCACGGTACAGGGCTTGCATCCAGCCCTGTGGCTCAACACTTAGGTTCTGGCAGTGCACCAAACCCTTCACCACGACTGTACCGGATTTGACAATCTCAGGCAGAGTTGCGACAGTTTCCATGATTACAACAGCTTGTGCCAAATATCTGGTGCAAGTATCATGCAAACGGCCCCCAGGATTGCCACAAGTTAAACCAGAAAAAGTTGGTCTAACTTGCAGCAATTGCCGCACTGGATAGAAAACCCCATTGGAGCACCGCAAGCTCCATGTGCCGTATTGTCGGTGCACCAGGGCTTGCAGCAATCTAAGACTTTTGAAAATCCTGCCCCTTAGTGTTCTAACACAGCTTAAGGGAGTAAGGGAGATTTTGTAGGGGGTTATTTAGTAAATCGAAATGTACAGTAAGTTTTTGTCTGTAACTTAGTTGGATGAATTGTCAGAAACAAAGAACAAGGCAAAGTAAGCAAAGCAGTATTTGTAGTCTAAGTGACGTGCAGGGAAGTGTAGAATAGCACTGAATAATTCATTTTGTGTGTGTGTGTTTGCGTCAGAGTCAGCTGACTCCTGCCACCACTGCTTCAGGGCAGCTACTGTTTTCTCCTGTGTTTATGTGTACAGCAGTGTGTTGTAACTGTAGTGTGCATGAGACAAACAGTGTATGGTGCCCTCAGCCCAGCAGTTATGGACCTTTAACTTTTGGTATTGTTTTTGGCTTTGTGCTAGAAAATAAATTAAAACAATACATTTTTTAGTCAGGCAGGCTTGATTATTGTATTAATGAGACTAGAGAGAGACTTGTCATCTGACTGGCATTGTCACAGTGATTGACAGAGTGACTACAATATTTACTAATAATATAATTTAAATTTAATATTACAGCCATCTTCCTGTGAGGGACCCAGGCCCTTAATAGAAACCTTTGATAAAATTTCATGGGTGTTTTCAAGTTGGTATGTAAGCAATAAGACCAACACAGTGTTTGGGAATACCTGTACACCCAGGGTCATAGTGAGGCCTGATGCTGCAGATGGAGGGCATTACAATCCCTAAAAGTGCAGGTATCCCCTAACATCCACATCTTGGACAGTCTTAGAAAATGGGTTTTTGACTTGGCCTTGCAGGGCAATTAAAGTGGTTGCATATCAGGCCCACCTAGAAGAATCCCTAACAGGGGCCAACTTTAAACATGTGTGCACTAATACATTTTCCATTTCCAGGTTTTATGTTCCATAAAATAAAGTTGTGTTTACTGCTGCGCCATTTCTCATCATTGTCCACCACAGTACAGTGCATGCCAGTTGGGGGATACGGTTGCATTGGTGTGGGAACTGCAGCAGATGTGACAGCAGTTGGGAGGTTGGCAATTGCAGCATCCCAGGGGACTGTACTGACACACCACCTATCACACTTAAATTTGTGTCTGGATGGAGGCAAGGCACTTTCCTTTTCTTTTGGATATGCCTACCCCCCAATTGCTGGGAGCAGAACTCAGGAGCCACCACAAACATCTACACCAGCTCTGGACAGGGTAAGCTAGAAGTGCTTTAACACCTACACCAGTTGAAAGGGGCATGCCCTACATTTGAGGCACTGCTGGGGTCTATCTCTGTTACCAAAAAGTCACCCTGTGACCTCCTAGAGTGGTGCAACAGAGTCTGCCCCCCCAAAAAAAAATGTCAAAGGATCACATCCAAAGCTCACAGTTGAAAAAATAGCATTCCAGGAAGTGGAGAAGTTGCATAAAATGGAAGGGTGGGACCCCAAGAAAGTGTTCATGGTTTGGAATATCCTAAACACCATTAGCAAATGGGCCATTTTGACACATTTGGGTAAAAGCCTCCTCATAATAGGAAGCACGAATTTTTTTTGCCTAATGTATTAGATGGTAACTCAAACTGTTAATTGATAGTGGGGGAGTGAGTATGAGACGGATGCAGCCAACTTCCCCTCTTCCTTGATTTTGATGGCCTTTGGGATGCATTATTACTCTTCAGCTGGGAAAGCATCCATGATAGAGGTGCTTCAGGAGGCGATCATGCTGACTGGAAAGCCCGAATGATGTCCTTGCTTGCTAAGAAGGTTAAAAACCACTCAAGATTTCAAGGACCTGCTGAGCTCTGTAGAATCAGACTTGGCCCCTCTTACTTCCAAATGGGACACTGTGGGCCAGTTGATAGAAAAGATGCCTATGCCATTGAGAGAGTACAAAGAGTACAAAAAACGACAAGCTTTTTCCAACATCACCGCACCCATAGCAGAGAGGAGGATTTGGATTCTTGGATCGAACAAATGACACAGATAGTCCAAGGACTGAAGTGCTCTGTTGAGGAGAAGCTGGCCTGCATACAGTAGGTGAGTCCGGCTCTCAGTGCTGTTCAAGATCTGAAAGTTAAGGAGCCCAAGGTCACCCTGCTGAAGTGCATATTGACCCTGGAAGACTTGTTTGGAAGTGTGGAAAAATCAGGTCAGATCATAACATAGTTGACTCCTGGTTAAACAATTGAAAAAAAATAATAATAATAGAGCAGTCTGAATGGGAAGTTGTTAAGAGTTTTTAAATCGCATGGAGAAACTTATACAGAAGGTGTACTAGAAAGGGACTCTGGAGGCACCAGCCATGGAGACAGTCTGGGTGGAACAAATGATGGTTGTCTCCTGAAAATAGTTGCCAATTTATCTTGGGCTGTTTCATTGATAAAACCATCAGATCTGCTCCCCAACCCCACCGCCGCCATGGTAGAGATGTTAAAATGCTCTAACAAGGTGTATGCTTTTGAGTCTAATGAATGGTCGGTATGGGCTGTCCCCCCAAACCTACACACTTACGCGAGACCAGACGTTTGCTGCATGTGGGCCCAAACTTTGGAACACTCTCTTGCTGTGGATCCGGAACTCCCCCTTTCACTTTCTCTTGAGAAGATTCTTATAGGACCATTTGTGGGCTAGCTCAAGATGTAACTGTATCTGACAAGTATTTTACAGCATAGTACCTTCTAGACATGTTACTTCTGACTTCTCACTACAAAACTATTAGCTATGTTAAGGGTGCTCGTGTTTGAAGCTCCATTTTGTGATGTGTTTTGGTATCTATAATCTTTTAATCTTCCATATGTTAGCCTACTTTTGTGATATTTATTATAATATTGTTGTCATCTGCCCTTGCGCCCAGGCAATGAAATTGTTCCGGTTATTTCTGTACTTCTGTAATGGATGATATTTCCCTGTCTTTCTCTACTTTGTAACATCCTGGGTCGCTCCTGAAATAGGCAAGTATTTCTCTACTGTGTTTATCTGGTTAAGAAAAACTAAATAAATAAATATACAAATCCAGAAGGTATGTCCAAAAATTCCTTTTCACAGAAAGTGATGGACAGGTGACACAAACTGCTGGAAGAGGTAGTATGCAGGAAAACAATGCATGGATTCAAACAAGAGTGGGACATGCACAGTGACCTGGTAGGATCAGTAAATGATAATGATGCTGTTTGAGAAAAAAGGGTGTGGATGGGCAATAGTGCCATCACTACTAGGCAGGGTTGGGCAACCCTTTTCTGCCATCATAGACTCAATGTACAGTATCTATATATTTGTATATGTTTACCAGTCTAAAATTCATCCAGTTGTTTAAAGAACCCCCCAGGAGAAATGATGAGGGTGCCTACCAGTACAGAATATGTAGAGAAATCTGGGGCTTGTATACAGGGCCTTGCATTGTGTTCCTCCACTTGTGATACTCTGCAGAATGATAACAAAAAAAAAAAAGAAAGAATCCAGAAATAGAATAGTTTTGAAAACCAGAAGCAGACTCGATATATAAAATTACACAATGTTATCTCTTCCCTACTTCTGAGTGTCTGGAAAGCCGGAACAGAAGGGTTTTGACTCCCCAAGCAGAGTTACTTATGACTTGGAATGGAAACCATGGAAATTACCCTCTCTGATTAACATAACAGACCAGAAGAGGGGAAAAAGGAAAATCAAATCCTGAGGGATTTCTACAGCGCACTCTTTGAGTAACTGGTAGCCACAGCTTTAACCCTTTCCTTAGTACAGCAAGCATTTGTCAATGCCAAACACATTTGCTTACATGATGTTACAAGTTACAGAAGCAGTATTGTAAGGCTACGTGCAGACCTTTATTACCCCCAGTAGCAATTGTTTTGTGGAGTTTGGGTCCTACCAGGTGAAGGGGTATAGTCCAAGACAACGACAACAACAAATGGCACTGAGAAGTAAGGTATAGATTGCTGTGTGCAATATTTAATGTATAAACCAAAGCTGTATATAAAAAAAGTACAGTTTACAGCATTTCCAAACTGTCCCCAGAAGGACGCTGAGGTGCCCTCTAACTAACCCTGACAGGTTTTGTACATGCACACTTCCTCAGGGAGGCTAGTCTGTTGTCACATTCACATTTAAATAGTGATAATATAAATGCCGAAGAGACACAAAAAGTTAAAAAAAAAAGATCAAGACACAGTATACCGTCACACTGGGACACTCTTTAAAGACAGTTATTAATGCTTACAAATTATGAGAACTCGTGTAACTATGGAAACTTTATTCATAAATTTAAAGAGCAGCAAAATGAATTCTCATGTTATTTGAAATCCTTTTTTCTAGAATATTTAATTGTATATATCTTTAGCTTCTGCATCTTGTAGTAACTACGTTCTAGGTATCACTCTTTAAATGTGCACATGGCAACAGATCAGCCTTTCCAAGGAAGGACATATGCACCTTGCTTGCATTGTAATCCCATAGCTGTATGCTATGGGTCGGCCCTGAAAAGTGGACTGTAATTGTCTCAGTGGACTTACCCGGCTACCAAAATTCAATAAATAAATAAATAAAAACAGTTGGGGCTAATTAGTGAGCACCGCAGGGTCCTTCTGTGGCAGTCTGGAAATTCTTTAAGTTGCCCTTTTTAATATACTGCTTTGGTATGCATATTTAACATTGCACACAGCAACCTATACCTGACTTCTCAGTACCTTTTTTTGTTTTGTCGTAGTTGTCATTTAAACCGTGCATGTTTGATGGTAAAACAACTTTTGTCTGTTTGCTCATGAAGGGATATAGGGCTCCCCCCCCACCCCCATATTCAGAACCAGCTGTGTGCGGTGCACTGACTGGAACCCAGCAATTAGTGCATGTCTGGCTTGTAGGCAATATTTGGATAATAAGCATGCTCCAATGGAGTGTGCTAACTGTATGAATATGGGGTCATGTTAGTGCAGTGCACAGTGACTATAAACTGCTCTAACATAGCTCCAGACTCAATATGGGTCACAGAAACCCAACAGAGATAGCACAGCACAATGGGATAGTGTCAGGGCTCCTGTGGGCCATATTCAACCCTAACATGCTAATGAGCCCATTGGTCATGCAAGGCACTATAGGCAATTTGCATTTCCTTTATGGGCTTATTAGCATACAAGTGCTCCTCCCCTCAGTGCCAATCCTGTAGCCTTCTCGAATATTCCTGGTGGTTTTGTGGTCCCCCCTGCCCATCCCCAATCTGTCATACTTTAGTTATGTTGAATATTTGTGGTGGTGTAGGAGTCTACCCCTCCAATTGGCCATCCTGTAGCTGTAATGAATAGTCCTAGTGATTTAGTGTCCCACCATAAGGGCATCTGATCCCCTCCCAACTGGCTGATAAGGACCCCCCTCCTTGCACCCACCTGTATCTCTGATCACCTAAGCCAAACTGTGGGAACAGTGATGGGGAGTGGCATAGCCATCTGCTCACCACCTTGACCAGCTGCTGTCTGATGGTCAGTGAACAATCATGAGTACTGCAGAAATGGCTTTTTATACAATACTTATGATTGTTCACTGACAGTCAGATGGTAGCTGGCCAAGGAGGCGAGTGGATGGCTATGCCAGTCACCATGGTAGTTCAGCCTAGATGACTGAGGCAAGGGGTGTGTGGGAAGGAAGGTCCTGAGTGGGGGTGGGTCAGGAACAGGTCAAATACATTTATGGTTATAGGGGCACCACTAGACCACCAGGAATATTCAACACCGGTACAGTATGGGCCATCAGAACATGGAGGGAGCAGTAGACCACCAGCACTATTCAAGACAGCTACAGGACAGGTGATGGGGGAACACTAGACCTTCAGGAATATGCCTTGTTCATGAGATGGTGTCTGAAAAAGGCTATGTTAAAAATTTTGGGCAAAAAAGGTTAAAAAAAATGACAACGTTATGAGTAAAAGTCCAAAATGCATTAAAAAGCATGCCTGGTGGTGTTAGATGGCCGAGGCACCACGTGTGCCATACGTCTTAACACACCAGTGACCCGAGTTCTGAAATGAGCTCAAGTTGCGGGGGTTGGCCAGGGGTAGAGGATTGAGCATCTAACAGACTACTCTCCTCTCCTCTCCTGGTGGGAGGGAGAGATGTGGTGCCAGTTTTCAGCAACACTCAGTGGAGATTGGGTGTGCATCAAGATTGGGCCACCACAGGACGGGGTTGGAGGTGATAGTGAATGTCCGTAGGCTGGGTGCGGGAACTCACTCAGCCTACACGGGATGTCATTGCATGTCCATGCCTCTGGGGGATGGAAAAAAAGTGGAAACTCCCATTCATGGGCGTGCACAGTGATGCCCAGATGCCTCCCCAAATGACATTCCAGGCCAGCCAAGAGCTGGCGAACTGTGGATCTCAGTCCCTCTCCTGTAGCCCCCAAGGAGAGCCCCACCACAGGGGGCAAGCCATACATCTCAACCTCTCAGCATTAAAAATCATAGCACTGGCCTTTAAAAATCATAGCAAAGGGCCAGAATGTGTAGCACTTTCTTATTTTAAACAATATTATGTCTACAGATAGTAGGCCCCATATAGTTAGTGATAAGGAATGTTTCTATCAACTTAGTTCAATGATTTAATAGTTTGTGTGTTCAGAAATCACTTTAACATTATGAGCAACATCAGTAAACCTGTGCAGAACAAGAGTAAATTTGAGTGTGAAAATCATAGCGCTATGCGGAATTCATAGCAGTTGAGAGGTATGAAGCAAGCTGCAGGCATTGCCGGCCAAGGATGGCCTGGTGGGGGATTCTGGCAGAAGATTTTCTGGTGCAGAGTTGGGGTAGGCCCCTCAGTCTCCCTGGAGGAGCAGAAATGGAAGCGGAAAAAAATGTATTAAAAAGCTATTAACAAAATTTACCTTGTTTTCAGTCAGTTTGCAGTCACACTTCAGATCACCAGGACATGCCAGTCGAAGAAGGGTGATCTAATAGGTAAGTGAGAGATGTGGAGGGTGGGGTGGGGTAGGGGGTGCTGAGAGGTGGGTTGGGGTGGAAGGTCGGAGGGGGCTGCAGAACACTTTGAGGGACCATTTTTTTTAAGTAGATAAAAGACTATGAGGCATGATTTGATTATGAGGAATAGTTCTCTTTATGTCAGGTCCTGACACTGGAGACTGAGTACTCAAGTGTTGGTTTGTTGTTTGGTGACATGGTGGGGGAAGGGGATATACTGATTTTGCAACCCTTTTGTGGGAGTGGGGGATTAGCTGGCACTGGGGGTGGGTGCTCTGGCATCAGACTGTGTGAGTGTGTATGGTGGTGCTGAAAACTGATTGGGGCAGGGGATGAGAGACTACCATTGTTTGCAATGGTGGACCGGTGTGACATAACTGGGTCGGGCAGGAAGGGGGATGCTAATTTGATGCTTAATGGCGGCAGTTTGTAACTTGTTATTTTTTTGAAAGTTCACAGTATCACATACAATTACATCATATTTTTGTTCCCATAGAAAACAGCATACTACATCTGCAGGACACAAGCATCTAATGATTGCACCAAAAGCCCTACAAGGAAACTATGAGATCTCAACATGCACACCCTGGAAGAGAGGAGAGCAAGAGGGGACATGATATAGAGCGACTAGTACCTCACAGGGGTGAACAGGCTGCCTCTTTCAAATCTGAAACAGCACCAAGACCAGATGGCATGTGATGATGCTGGAGGGGAGAGTTTAAGTGGGATGTGAGGAAGCACTACTTCACTAAAAGGGGGGGAAGATGCCTGAAAGAGACTGCCAGCAGCAGTAGGTGGTAACAAAAACAGTGAGGGGCTTCAGACATGCACAGGATAGACATAGGGACTAATTAGTAAATAGGCAGGGAGGATGGAGGGCCACTTAGGATCCGCTGAGATGAACTAGGCAGGGAAGACTGGGTGGGCCAAGCACTCCTTTTCTGCCAACAAATTCTGTGTTTTTATGACAAGCTGCTACCAATGTGGCATAATACTGGTGGTCCAATCATGCTAAGGTTTTCAGTCCTACAGAAAATAAATTCTCATTTAAAGTAAAAACCCAAGATGCCCCAAGATCACGAACATGGGGGGGGGGGAGATAAAGGGAAAGTAATTAAAAAAATACTGAGTAGAGTTTTAAAGTTGAAGCAAATCCTTTCAAAAACTTGGCACTGATGCCTCCTAGTGATGAATTCTACAAAACTGTCAGTGTGACTTGAAACCCCATCCAACAGAAACTCATAGTAAGGGATCCAGAGCAGTTACCAGTAATGAGTGTCATCTGCAGCATCGTCATCCCTCCACAAACAATGCTGGACATTAATAATTTCATACCTTGTACAGTCACACACCACAAGAACTCCACCCTTGTTCTATTAAGCAAGAAAGTGTCACCACCAGTGTGCTTTGCTGTAATGTACAGAAATAGTACCATGAGATTACAATAAACCCATGAACATAGCAGGCATTGACAGTGGCACTAGTAAGCACTGGGATATTGTACACCTTTTCTGTAGGACTAAAAGCATTTTCATAGACTTGGCAGTTAACTGCAGTCCACCACAATCATTGTCCACTAACCTTTCTTGAGTCCAACCCAACCCCTTCTGATTGCCAGCAATCCTCCCAGCCTTTGGTATAATGCTCCCCTCCCAGAGTGCAACAACCCAGTAAACATTAGACAAAAAGAATTCACAGCATAGCTGCCCTGTTGGTGCAGTGGTAACACTGCTGCTCACAATGCCAGTGAATGGAGTTGGGGAAGGAGCTTGAGTCATCAGGGGCCAGATGGGGAAGGAAGATGGAGTGTCTGAGAGACTGCTTTCCTCCTACAGAGCGGGGAGAATAGCTTGCTCTGCTGTCTGCCTGCCAACGTGGACGGGCTGGGTGGCAGCACAGTAGGAGCATCCACTGCAAGGAAGTGTTGGGACACAGTGTCGGCATGATCCACATATCACAGGAGCATGCCATGGGTGTCATCTGTAACCGAGTCCCAGAGGAGGGAACAAAATGGGGCAAAAAAAATCGGCACTGGCCAGGCAGATGAAGCCCTGCCTTCCCTACACATTGAGATTCAGGCAGCAGGATATGATGGTGGAGCTGCCAAGGAACTGAATGATAGACCCTGCCTTTGGTAGCACAAGCCAAGAGGGCAACACAGAGGTGAGACCCAGGTGGCCAGTGGAGTCCCATGAGTTGGGGTAACAGGGGCTCCATGGGTAGGAGGAGGTGCTGGCAAGTAGTGGAAAAATAACTCCAGCCAGAGGGCCGGGGGACAAATAGAGTTAAAAAAATAAATCGCATCTCTCATGTACAGCTGTAAAGACATGTTCTATAACAGTGAACCTTATTTTAATTAACCAGTAGTGAAGGAAATCCATCCGTGTGCATCATCTGCTGTTCATGGATGTGGCATTTTATCCTCACTTTCCTTATTCAATTTCCATAGTACTTGTTATTTTTTGTTGGTTACACCATTGTAATGGATTGGTCATTAGAGGGAATCTGCTAACCAGGGTCACTAACAATTGCGAAAAAAGTTGCCCAAAAGTGCATAGAGTTTCTGCAGAATTGTGAGAGTCCTACTGCACATCCCAAGTGCTTTACTATAATTTTTTTTGGTTTCTATAACGTGTATTGGGCAGCTTACTATGTTATTCAGACCAGGCCTGACATATCCCCTCCCCTCCTCTCTCTGGGCTAGGTTCCCCTTCTTCTGGCTTAGCTACGGCTTAGTCAGAGGGGTGAGAATTCTGGATTTACACCAGATTAACTGGGCACCAGTGAAGGTGCAGAGCTTTTGGCACAATGCAAAATATGGATGGCCATTGGTTGAACTGTTATGTTGTAGCCCAATGAGCAGGGGAATTTTTTGTTTGTGGATTCCATCCTCCCACCCACCATTCATGAGGTGTGTAGCTCACCACCCTAGGAGAGGAAAAGCCAAGTGTTGCATGATCCCCTGTGCTGCCAGTGGCTTCTCCACAAGGCTGGTCCTTGGCATATCTCTAGGAATGGCTCATGCCCACCAGGCCTAGTGGGAGCGCACCCTAATAGACACTCTGAGCCTTCCCTGCTGACCTCTGCTCCAAATGTTCCAGCCTCAGGGCATGCATGCCACAGTGGTCAAGGACAGAATATTGCTTTTCCATATATCTCTGTAAAAGCATTATTTATATTTTTCCTTTTTAATTATATGTTTATTTTTTTACAAATTGACATACACTCAAATTCCAGACATAGAACATAAGATTAAAAATATGGACTGCTCACTAAGGGCACCACTCCTCTTAATATGTGCAACATTTAACATCTAACGCGTAACAGATACATCTTTTATCCAAAGTTTAATAACATTCTGTAACAGCTGCATTAAGCAAGTCCATGGGTAGCATGATAAAAGTACTTGCAGTCAATGTGGTGAGCTACCCAACTGCTAGTCCTTATTTGTAGATATAATTCTGTTATATTTATTTTTTTATGTAACTCTGTGTATATATTCATGCCATCAGACATGCCAGTGATAATTCAAGGGAACAGAGAAAGACTGGATTTAAAAAAAAAAGTTTTGACCTTCCTTTGACCTGCAAGGCAGCTGCTTGCCAGGAACTGAAATTGCATTCTTAGGTTTTTTTAACAGAGATATGCCCACATCCATTTGTAGGTCATAAAACCATGCACTCAGAAGCAGAATGCTTTGATCCAAGGAAGTTGTTATAATATGTTACATTTTATGAGGCAACAGAAAAGAAACATGCTTCCTAGGAAACCTGTGTGAATTCTTAACACCCTAATGCCAATGATGTTACTGCGGGACCCTGACACATCATAGGGACAGCTAGAAAGTGGGTTGTACAGAAAGAGCAAGAGTGCCATCTACTGGCCCAAATGTTGTGGGATTTTCACTCATTATTTCCAGAGCTGAAACAGGGGTATAAATAGCCCCAGTTCAGGGCATTTAGACACACTTTTCATCTGGACATCTCCTGACACACAGGAAGCCAAACTGCTGAAACACAGTGGCTGCCAGCACATACTTTTCCTCTGGACATTCTCTCGACCACAAGCACAAAGACAAAGACCAGAGCCTGTACCTACTTTTTATGGACTTCAAAATATAAGGTAGACTTTTAGCTAACAGTTTTAGTGCATTTAGAGGTATATATCGTTCCATTTTATTTCTGTGTACTGTAACCCAAATTAGTATATTCTCTTCTTAGTTGTAACTGTATTTATTTAAGTATTTTAGTAAAAACATTTGTTTTCCTAAAGAATATCTGTCTGAGTGATATTTATCTATATTTGTGAATGAAGTGTGGAACTGTTAATTGCTTAGAGGTGTCGCCATAAGCAACCAAATCGAGTAAAAGGGTCCATAAGGGATCTGGAAGGATAGGGAGAATACCAAAGTCTCAGAGACAAGTCTGCAGGGATTTTGAACCTGGCTGTTGCATGGCCTGTAGGGAGAAGGCTAAATCAGGCTTACACTGCTACCCCAAAGAGAGTGTGATGCCTGGGCCTTCCTCCTTTATGTAATAGCCAAGGAAGGGTTCATATTTGGCCACAAGACTCGAGACTGGTATTGCGTCCTTATCCAGAATTAGAGGGGTGCCCTGGATCCTCGTGGCAGAGGTGCAGTCGTAACCTCAATGAGCATTTAAAAAGGACACAGAGGGTATCCCTGTTCCCCCCATCACAGATTGCACTTAAGGGTGGGCACTGTGAGCTCAGTGGACCTGACCCCAGGAGTGGGTTTGTGACAGTCAATACCAAGAGTCTTTCACAATTTCTATTCCCTGTAAAGAAAGCAAGATTATCATGCATTACCAAAGTTAACAAGGTAAAGGCATTTTTATCAAAGGTATCATCATTCTGCACCAACTCTGCTTCTAACATAGTGCTTCTGCCTTAATACACTTGTAATGATAAAGTGATTTTTAACTTTGACAACTGAATAATAAATCAAAATATTAACTCAGTACGCTTACATATCCACTGTGTTTTAAAGTTCCATTAGACCTCGCAACAGCAAGGTTTAAAGAACCCCTGTCTCTATGCAATAAAAGGAAAATGTAATAGCAGCACTAGAGGCATATTCACATACCACCCCTTGTTATCACCAGTTCTAGCCATATAGTTCAAGAGACTGGGAAATGTATTCTGACTGTTGTGAGTCCTTCCTCCTCAGCCATGGAGGGATGTGTCGCTGGCCCTATTTCAATGTCTTGGCTGGGTCTGAAAACAAGTGCATTTTCCTCTGGTGGACAATGTGCAGTCAGACCACAAACACCATTCCACTGGAGATTTCTACTTCCCTTATAAAATGGCCCATACCCAGTCCAACCACTTCTTTTTCTGGTGGGTAGCAAAACTGACATTGGGGTATAACACACCTGTTGGCCATCCTGAAGCAACATAATTTTTCCTCCTTGGAAGTGCCAAAATAAAGTCTCTGGAGTCCACTCCATCCAAGGTCATCACAATTGCTGATGGTACATTGGGGTTGTATGGCCTACCTCTCGCTTCCACTCTGTAGGATTTTTTAATGTTCAATGGTATCTCTGTGATGGGGCCTACAGTTTGTTGTTCTAGCCAGTCTTTTAAGAATAAAGGCAAGTGGTCTCCTTCACATCTATCTGGCATACTGACCACTTTAATATTCAGAGGCTCTTGTTGGTTCTTGAATGATTCTAGCCATGATTTAAAGTGGAGGGTTTTCCTTTATTAAATAAGCAGTGGCCCCATGGCCACTTCTAAGCATTTCTTTGCTTGCTCTGTTTCCGTTTTTACAAAGTCAAACATCATTTTTTTTAAAGTTTGTAATGCTGTTAGTTAGGTTATCAAATCTTTATGCCAAACCAGAGGCCGTGGCAAAAAGTCGATGGATCTTCCCTTCCAGGCTTTGGAGTGCCTCCTCAGTTTCTTCCTCCATGGCAGATGCAGCTTGACCTGGGGTGAACCTCGTGGTTGGGGGACCAGGAACAGTTTTACTTCTTGAGCCGTTATGCTGAGGTTTTCCTTCTTAATGTTTCCCATCTTGTGGAGCAAGTATTCATTCACCGTTGAATATATTTTTTTTGACTGAAGGAAGGCTTGAAAATGCAGTATTAAATTGTTAGTTGCAAACAAAGTTTGTAGAGCTCTAATTCTTGCTTGGGCTCTGTAGTGACCCCCCAAAGCACTGTTTCATTTTGACTGAAAAAATGGACACATATGTTGCATTTCCATCTGGAAATGTTACTTCTCATTTTGGAAGATTAATGTTTGTGGTTCAGCCAGACTATACCCTGCCACAGCTGGGGAATGTTGTTTTGGGGCAGAGCAGCCTTGCTTACACAGCAGGAAAAAAATAAAATAACATTAGGTGACCCAGTCAGTATAAAATGCCAACCAGAATAGAGTTTAGTGGTTGAACCAGTTGAAACCTGAGTGGGACAGAGAGGGGAAATATTTGTTTGTGGGGGGGGCACACCAGTAAATTGCTCAGCCAGATATTTAAAATGTAGTATTCCTGTCAGTCTACATATCAATAGTGTTCCCCGATGAAATATTTGTTTGGGGCCTGTCACCCTTACTTACAGTGCAGTCATTAATAACAAAAAATGGTGTGCCTTTAAGTAGTTCCTCAGAGGGGGAGAATGAGGGGGAGATCAAAGTTTTCTTTCTGAACTGCTTTATTATGTTCATTACAGAAAGTTGTTCCCCTAACGGAAATATAAACCTGGTTTACATTTTCTTACTATAACTGTAAATTTGGGCATGTGTGAAGTTTGTATAACAACCCAAGTACACTATTTTGAAATAGTCCTATTTTATCCTTAGTGTCCCTTTTGATATGAAGTGATTGCATATCACCCCCATCACAGTACTCTGCAGTCATCACCAGTGGGAAATCGCCTGTTCATCCTGTAGGATGATGTATGATTCAATGAGATTCAGACTGGCCAAAAGCCAGCCCCATAGTACATCCCAGAAAACTCCATTTTTCTTTGTGCATCCCTAGAGGTTAGTCATGATCCTAGACTACTCCCAGGCATTCAGGTATTTGTGTAAAAATATCTCTGCTGTTTCTATCCGTTTTCCCTCTTGTGTGCATCAGTGTCAATTTATAAGCAGAGCATTGCAAATGCATAACATCACCTTTCTAATTATTTGCACTTACTAACTTTCTAACCTCGTGGGGATTGGAACCATCTGCAGCTGCCAAACCACTGTTTAAAGTAGCACCCACTGAGACTGCTACAACTTGAGCAGGCTAGACCCTCCTGCAGCATCCAACCCATAGTCAGCAGACGGGTTTGCTGGGGCTGGGATCCTCTCGTAGCATTTTTGCCATCCTGCACATGTGCAGCATACCTGATGAAAGGGACGTTCCTGTAGCATCCCTTTCTAAGATTAGATGGGCATAGATCTTCATGGTATTTTTGGCTGTGGACCCTCCTGCAGTGCCTACATCAGCTATTTTCTAGTCCACAGGGGAGATGGGGGAGACTAAGGCTCTGCACTCTGTGCGGCTGTTTTTTTTTTTTGTTACAATTTTTGGCCAAGAAAGACACACTAAGACAAGACTTGTTTCCAGGTGCATCCTGAGAGCACATGAAAGTTAAGTGACTTGCTCATGGTCACATAGTATGCAAGTGAAGGCTGTGGGATTCAAATCCAGTTCCTGCAGTTTGTAGCTCAGCACTCTTAACCACTACACTGCACTGCCTCCCTTTTAACCACTACACTATATTGCCTCCTATTTGCATTGGGACCCACTATCTGGCTAGAAAAACTGATTGCAGCCTTGCCTGCTTAAAGTCCTCTACTTCAACCTTAAAGCTCTCTCCCAACTTCTGGGATGTGCTGTACCCCACCTCTAGTTGCATCAGCAACATGGGGGTTCCCTTAATTCTCCTTGTTGGCATGGTACCCAATGCCATTATCACCAGCTGTTCACTGACTTTTGTTTATTCAGAGCCATCTCCTTCTGGCTCCAACCCAGCAGGCCTAGTCTTGTGAGATCACTCATTTTCCACAAAATCTCATGAGATTTTGGATGACTACCTTGGAGCCTCAAGATCTTGCCACCCATCTTAGGGGCATATAACACACTTGCCCAGGGCCTCTGTTCTCATGAGAACAGTGGCCATTTTGAAAGGCAAAATGCACCCGTGGCCATCGTGCCCTGGACCACAGCTTCATAGATATACACAAGAGGCACAGGAAACTCTAATCTCACTAGAGGCACCCATTTTAACACAGAATCTCATTGTAGCCATTTTAGGTGCCAACTTATGCATTCCACCAGGCCTCCTTCACGTTATCATTTCACTTGGTACCATGCTCAGCATGTTGGCACAGCAGAGGCAGTATACCACACTCCTCCAGTTTTTTTCTGCTTCTTTCTCATAGGCTTGCAAGAGGCATCCTCATAATGGCCAAATGTAAGGAATGTGGAACCCCACTGCTGGAGACACACGTGGGACAGTGCATCTGCACAGTGTGCACTATCACAGAAGGATATGGCATGCAAAACACTGACACCTCCCAGCAAGACAGAGCAGTCATTTCCGGTCCATGCCTCACTCCACAAACAGTGCCTCTGGCCTTGGGCACAGAGCAAGTACAGTTACTATTTTCTGGAGGATCTCAAATCCAAAACACCCCACTCAATGGCACTAGGCAATGAGGGCATTTCAGCAGTCCATGGTCTGCCAGCCAAAAAGCCTCAAGGATCCCTGAATAGATCCGCTCACGCTTCCAATACTAAGGAAGATGGCTAAGACAAATTGGGTATCCTGTGATAATAGCGAGTAAAGAATGGCGAATAAAGAATAGTGAATAAAGAATAGCGCAAGCAATAATAGCGAGTGACATTTAATAGCAAGCACCAATAATGGTGACTTTTCCCGCATCAAAATCTCAAAAACTTAGTTGCTGTTGAGGTATTTTTACACTCGCTATACTTTCAGTTTCTATGTTGAGTTTTACTATTGTGCACTCGCTATTTTTGAACTCGCTATTTTTTTTGTGAAAGTCCAAGTAGAGTTGCTGCATTACATTGTCCAGTTCTCAACTGGGAACATTGCACTCCTTCTCCTGGAACATCCTTTTGGCCTTCCAAGCCAAGAGTCCCCGAAGTAATCGAGGACTGGTTGTAATATCTCCTCATTGGTAGTGAAGAACTCATTTTCTCTGAGCTCCTCGAATGTGCTGACAACATCACCTGGCATGCACAAAAGCCAGTGACAGCAGCATTCGCAGATGTAGCGCAAAGTCTGAGTCGCTACAGTATCTTTTTTCTACTTCATGGCACTGTTGTATTTTCCGCCACATGGCTTGAGTAAAGTGGAAGAAGCAACCACGGACAGATGTGCTTGTGAACACAGTATTGAAACCCTTCCATGCTGCTCTTTCATAGTCCATAATAGCTGTAGAGGGGCTGTTATCACCACACAGTGCCTTAATTTCCTTGAAGATGCAGTCATATGTAATAGCTGTGCATGAGCACATAAGGATGAAAACAGCAGATATCACTTGTCCAGAACGCATTGCATGGATACTGTACAACTGTGTAAATAAAGCTGGGCATGATTTAAAGGTACCATCCAGCATCCAATCTGGACTGTCCTTCAACATTCTAATGTTACCCTCAATGTCAAAAACAATAATTCTGTCACTTTCTGCCCCGCTATCATATAGAAGAAATCTTTCACCAGATCCCAGCACTGCAAACTCATTCAGTATAATAAGGAACTCTACATATGTTGGGAGTTACTGGGCCAGCACGCTCTTGCTGTCTAATTCTCTGAATGGTGCACTTCATTAATCTTATTTCAGGCAGGCGACCACTTACTGACTCAGGCACAATGGCAGTGGATGTCACAAGTACCTGTGACATGCTCTCTACTGTTGTTCGTGCTCTGTCACGAATATCGGCCATTACCTGATGTGCTGCAACATCACCAGAATCAGGGACATGGTTATGCTGTTTAATAACAGCAGAAACAGTGTCTGCAACTGTGTGAAGCCTTGCCAGACATTGGAACTTATGAGCTTCGACACACATCCAATATACCTTGTTAGCTGTTTCTTTATTCATGCGGTATAAGTAGCCTTCATAAAGAACAAGAGGCTTACCCTTTTGACTGGTCACAAATTGCACAGACATCTCACAATACAATTGCTTTAATCCAGGATGAAAACCGGCACAAGAAACAGCAACGCAAAGTAAGGGGCCCATTACTGCAATGGAACTTATGCATTGGAAAGGACTCTGGGTTGACTATGGTCTGGTTTCCAGGCAACATCAAATTGCTATGCAGAAACAGGAAGTGAAGGATAGTGAATGCTCCCCTTAACTGTTAATGCCAGAGAAACCCAAAGGATACAGAACACAGATTGCTATAGTTGCTGTTGAGGTATTTTCACACTCGCTATACTTTCAGTCGCTATGTTGCTTTTCGCTATTGTGCATTCGCTATTTTTGAACTCGCTATTTTTTTTTTCACTATTTTGACATAGAACCGACAAATTGTCTGCCAGATTTTGCTCCAGGGAACATGTTGATGAGCTTATCAGGATGGTGAGGGGTATTCATAACATACCAGAGGAAGCTCCTGTCCCTGTGGCATCTGCCAAACCTTGAACCCAGGTCACAGGCATTGCAAGCAGTAGTGCTACTGCTGCACCTGTGGGCTGGTAGCAAACCTGTTTTAGATCAAAAATAAAAAATGTTGAACTGCAAAATAAACCTACCCATTGCTTTTCTGCTACCTCTTCTGGCCATCATTGGTAAAAGGAAACAAGGATGGAGAAAGTCTTCACATCTCACAAATTTAGTCAACATGTATAATGGACCCAAGTTGTGTGTTTCAGTGCATGTTCTGCTAAGCTGTAACAGCCCCCCTCCTATCCACCCTGTTTTTTTTTTTTTTATTTCCATCACCACCTACCTTGTGATTTGCTGCAATGTGGTATGTATCTATCTGCCACATTCCTAGAGAGTTGCAGAGCACAGGGCACAAATCCTGACATTCTAGATTGTCAAAACACACCATGAGCAGTACTGTCTGGATTAGGCAGCTGCTTAGAAATGTGCACCCACAATCATACTGCAGCTTCATCATATCATGTTCAGTGAATCAGCAGGCAAGCAAGGTAAATGCTGTGCTATGCTCTTCATAGCAAAATTGGCTTTTAATGTGCAAGGGGGTCCTAAAATGAATTACAGTCAGATTTAAATGTCCATAGAAAGAAAATGAAGCATAGATGACATACAAAAAGGTCTTAAAACATGTTGAAATGCCAAAATGTGCTGTTGGCCATACACAGCAGCAGCAGGCTCCCTCACCTCCCTTTATTGCAATCGACAGCAACCCCAACACAAGTAGAACTGCTGAAGGCAATTTTGCATCGGTCTCTGGCTTGCAAGATGGAACAAAAGTTATGTTGGGGGTATGGGACAGGCAGCACATCAAGCCAATAAACACTGAAGAAAGTAGTGTAAGAACAGGGAGGAGGGATCCACTGGACACCAGGGAGCTTTTGTTTCATGGCAAAATCATTTGAAGGGCAACTGACTCACTGCCATTGGACAGATAATTCTGGTGATGGAGTGGCCACAAGTCAGCTTTACAGTATGGAGATGGGGTGGGGATAACTGTGGTGGTGGTGCCACCTGGCAAGGAACTTTGCATGGCATATCACGAATACACCATGCCACTAGTGATATGCCTTGGAATGACCCCCTGTGTCTGGCACACCACCATTTTAGATGACACATGCCCCATTCATCCCACCTAATATCTGGAATCTGATATTTGCATAATTTATCTGTGTCACACTGGGCCAGATACTCCACCCACTACTCACTGACCTTTAGCTTTGTGTATGGCAGAATAGAGGGCCTTGAGCACCCCAGCTTTCCACCACCACACTTTGTGACTGTGTATTGGTCCCCAGACATACTCCCAAGATCACCTTATTGGAGAACTTAGCCCTTCCTTTTTACATTCTTAGAGTAACATGGTTTACAAGGATTATCTTGTAACTCTGCCACGTTATAAGGATCCTCATAAACTGTTGACTGAGTGTGGTTAGTGTATCCCATACAGACCCTTTGAAAATATTAGGCATATCTGTCTGCATTGCATTATTGGGTCAAATTTACAGTTTCAAAGAGATGGCTAGAAATAGGGTGGAGAGTAAACAACTGTCCCATCGTGCCACCACCTTTTGGGTCCATACACAAACAAACTTTCTCATTGCTGGGGGGAGTTGTACTCCTTGTGACTGTGTCACAATACAAATGCGTTGGCCAGCCATTAATGGACAGAAACAGAGTCTGGACCAGCTAACATACTGGCATTCAACCAAACACATCTTTTCAGTATGGCATAGTATCAATGGCATGGTGCCATGCCAGGCTGTAAAGCCATGGGTACTGGAGCTACCACTAAATGCTTCCCCCACACCTGCCAAACTATCACCTGTAGACCTACTTCTGGACTAGCATCAGTTCCCTTTTGTAGGGCAACAGTGACCTAATGGCCCACACCTGCTCTGTCTATTGAATCAAGCCACTTGTGTCCAGTGGAAACCCCATGCCATTCCCCTCCACACTGCGAGATACATAGATGCGTAGAATTTGTCAGCAGATAAGGACAACCTGGCCCATCTAGTCTTCCCATTTTTTCTACCTTTAACTTGTGCTGCAGACTGCAGTTGATCTGCAGCTTTCCTAGTCTTCCCTTTTTCTAGTGTTCCCTCGTGTGTGTCCTGAGCATTTTTGAATTTCTTCTCCTGCTGATACCATCTTGGCCCCACAGTGTTCTCCATCCCTCATCAGCTGCCCTTAACCCTGCTTCTATGTTGTGACACCATTAATGCTTGCCCTTGACAGTTCTAAATTGTGAAGGACTGTCACAAAACAAAGCTGAAGGCTTTACTAGGTTCATTGTGTTCTGAGTATGGTCTTGTGGGCCATTAGCATGGTAACTCCCCCCCCCCATCTTCTACCTGCATTGTCATGATGTGTTAGTGATTGCACATTGAAGGCAATCAATCCTGTTATGCATGATCCAATGGGTCACTCAGTTACAACTCTCACTAAGTGCTCTTGTGACCACCTAGGGTGGTGCCTTCGATACTGAATAAGAACCAGAAATGGGTGAAGTTTCCAAAATTTGCTCCACAAATTAATCCACAAAGTTAGTGCAATTCGTGACATGAGGATCAATCTGTGAAGTTTTGAATTTCGCCAGAAAGTATGGAGTTTCACTTGTGAAGTGCTGAGTTTCACCCACGAACGGTGGAATTCACCTAAAACTTTGTGATTTCAGGCATAGTTGAAGTTGGTGAGGGCAGGGAAAACTGCGTAAAACTCCACAAATGCGAATTTTAGCCACTTCATGGCAATTTTGCCAGCAGAGTAAAACTTCACTGTAACTCTAATCATGACCATTTCATAAAATCTAGACCTTTCTATAATACGTCATTGTTCTTTTTTCTTAATTGAAATTTATATTATTTGCATCATAAGAAATATAATTTCAAAAGTACCCCATGAAATGTAACATTCTTCCGATACAGTACTGTATATGCGAGGAAGTCATGGATCTATTTAAGACTGTCAAACAAATTTAGTGCAAGAAAACATAAGATAGCCTTTTAATTGTTAAACCTAAGAGAGTGTATATATGTATAGCTATATATATATATGTAGATATATAGATATATATATATATTATAGTGGCTCAGTCGCGCCATTATATTTAGAGTTGAGATGTCACTTCTATGTTAAAGTCAAAATTTTGCGTGTTAATAACTTTGGACCCGTTCAACAGATTAGCCTGAAATTTGGTATGTGCAGTGGGGCGTGGTAGGTCTCTTTATTTTTAAATTTTGTTTCGGTCGGACTTACGGTCTTTGCACATGAAAACGCTGAAAAATGCGAAATTATCCAGTTTTGGAGGCAGTTTTGGGGATATTGTCCATGGTGCTGCATGGCCATTGTGTGGCATGCCACTCTGTGATATGGCTCCTTTGAAAGAGCTTCACTGGCCAAATATGCTGCTTTTTGTTTGGTGAAAAAATATTGAGGCATTCAAAAGTTATAGCACTTTTAAATTCCCATTATAAGTCAATGGGAAAATTTATATGGTTATTTTGCGAACAAAGAATAGGGTTTTGTCCATCTGGTCCCTCCTCACGATCAAAGAATTTGCAGGCTCACAGTCAAAGATTCTTTGATCCTGAGGGAGGGACTAGATGGCCAGATTTGGAGGGACCAGATAGCCCAATTTTAACAACTTTTAAAATTAAATATCTCAGAAACAGTTTGGTCTTTTAACTTGAAATTTGGATGTTGTTGGAGGGATCTCCTATAGATGTCAATTATGGTGCTTAGGTGTCAGAAAATAAATTTGTTGCGGAGATATGGCATGGCACAGTTTACATTTTGCGGACAGCATTTTGCATTGTGGTAGTGGCTTGAAATTATAGGGTAGCTAGCCTTACTGCCATGGACATATTTTTCAGTCGTTAGGTGTGTAAAATGTAAACAGGTGTGGAATTCTGCCACTCAGACCAATGAAAATCTCAAACTTTAAAATGTTATATCTCGGACATGGTTTGGTCTTTTATATTGAAATTTGTAGGGTGTTGAGAGGATGTCCTGAACATGTGAAGTATGGTATTTAGGTGTTGGAAAATTAAGTTGCTGCAGAGACATTGTGTGACACACTTTACATTTTGCATATAGCGTTTTGCATTGTGGTAGGCACTTTTAATGTTAAACCTCACATTTTGCACATTAATAACTTTGCAACCATTCAATGGATTTGCACAAAATTTGTAATGCACAGTCTGGTGTGGTAGGTCTATTGATTTACTAAATTGCATTTCAGTCAGACATGTGTTTTTTGTGCAGCAAAGTGCCAAAAAATTCACTTTTTGCCACTTTTGCTCATTTTATGTCTGTGGCGCTGCATGGACACCGTGTGGGCTTTTGGTCCAAAATGGGCGTAGAAAGAGCTTGGGCCAAGGAACATGCCACTTTTTGTTTGGTGAAAAAATATTAATCTGTTTAAAAGTTATTGCAATTTAAATTCCCATTATGTCCTATGGGACATTTTATCTTGGAGTGTTAATGAGAAAGACTAGATGGCCCAAATTGGGATGACCATATCTCAATAACAGTTTGGTCTTTTTACTTGAAATTTGCAGGGTGTTGAGGGGATGTCATAGAGATGTGAACTATGCTGTTTAGGTGTTGGGGAGATACTTCATTGCAGAGATATTCAATGATGTAATTGACGTTTTTCCCATAGGATTACATTGCAGTCTGTGTCATGACTTTCAGCGCCGTTATCTCGGAAACAAAGTGAGATACAGACTTTTCGCTACAGATGGCTTAGATCACTAGCCACCAGAAAAAGACTTGACATTGTAAAGTAAGTCTGCAGTCAAATTTTGTTTGTACGATGCATGGTTCATATTGTGAAAGTACTGTCACAAGGGTTGAAAGAGTGCCTGTCCAGTGCTTTTTTGTGCCCATAGCTAAGTAACGATGTGAGAGATGGGTACGGTCTTTCGATGTTGCATGAAGTACTTACTGTCATGATTACAATGATGCTGGAATTTTTTTTCTAGCTCTTACAATTCCCAAGATATGCCCAAATTACTGTTACAAGGGTTTGGTGCCCTATAGTGCTGCTGCATGGCTCTGTAGCCTTGCATAAGTGGGCGCGTGGTCCCAGGTGCATATTGTTATGCAAAAATTGGCAACTTGGTGGGAGCTGGGCTCCGCACTCCCACCAATACATGTTTTTTATTACTTATATTACATGTTTTCAAAAAGTAAGGATATTCTATGCAAAAAAACTGTGTTAATGCTTCATTTAGGATTAAAGCAAAAAAAGTCAGGAAATTAGACATTAGGGTTGAATCCCTAACCCACCTCACACACACTACCCCAATCCTCCACAGTCTGACAGATGCCTTGGTGTGTCATTGGGGTCATGAGGCCTTAATTTCCCCCCATTCTCCTTTACTGTAGTATGTCAGCATGCTCTGCCATGGAATAAATTATAGGGGTGCGGTCGCATCCCTATATTTACAGTTATGAAGCCTCTTTTATGTTAAACTCAAAATTTTGCTCATTAATAACTTTGGACCCTTTCAAAGGATTTGCATGAAATTTAGTATGTGTGGTGGGGCATGGTAGATCTCTTGATTTGCCAAATTTCATTTCTGTTGAACTTACAGTTTTTGCACACCAAAATGCTGAAAATGCACTTTTCACTAGTTATGTGGGCAACTTTTTTGATTTTGTCCATGGCGCTGCACGGCCATCGTGTGGTGTGCTGCTCTGCAACTTTTCTCAGCTGAAAGAGCTTGGGTCAAGGAACATGCCACTTTTCATTTGGTGAAACAATATTAATCCATTCAAAAGTTATTAAAGTTTTAATTTCCCATTATAAGTCAATGGGGAAATGTATATGGTTATTTTGTGAAAGAAGAGTGGGGTTTTGGCCATCTAGTCCCACCTCACAATCAAAAAATTTGCAGGCTCACGATCAAAGAATCTTAGATCATGAGGAATTATTTGATCGCGATGGCCGCCATCTTGTTTTTAGTTTGCAGTCAGAAAAGTTCTAATATCTCTGCCAAGGGAGGACTTCTGAGGTGAAACTATGGTGGGTTTTGCTCAGGGGTCTTGCCTCTATTGAGCCATGCCTGTGGTTTATTTCAAAATGGTCAAAAAATAAAGTTTTTAACTTTTTTATTCTTTGATCGTGGCTCACTAACGATCTTTAATCATGAGCCTGCAAATTCTTTGTTCGTGAGATTCATTGATAGCGATCTTTGATTGTGAGGGCATGACTAGATGGCCACTTGAAAAAATAATTTTTTCAGCTCAGGGGTGGCTTATTAAGCCAAATGAGAGTGGGTTTTGCTCAGGAGGCTTTGTTCTATTGAGGCATGGCTGTAGTTTCATGTATTTCTGCCTAAAAATTGATTTTTAAAATGTTTTATTTGATCACAGCCTGCAAATTCTTTGATACCGAGGTTCTTTTATCGTGATCTTTGATTGTGAGGGAGGGATTAAATGGCCAGATTGGGAGGGCCAGATAACACAATTTTCACAGTTTTTCAAATTAAATATCTCAGAAATGGTTTGGTCTTTTAACTTGAAATTTGGAGGGTGTTGACGGCATGTCCTGTAGATGTGAATTATAGTACTTAGGTGTCAGACAATACATTTCTTGCAAAATATTGTGTGAGGCAGTTTACGTTTTGTGGACAGCGTTTTCCATGGTGGTAGTGACTTTAAATTACTAGGGTAGCTAGCCTTACTGCCATAGATGTACTTTTCAGTCATTAGATGTGTAAAATGTTAATAGGTATAGAATTCTGCCAGTGTGATGAATGAAAACCTGAAATGTTCACATTTTATATCTCAGAAACAGTTTGGTCTTTTACATTGAAATTTGGAGCGTGTTGAGGGGATGTGCTGTCCATGTGAATTATGGTTTTTAGGTGTTGGAAAATCCATTTGCTGCACTCATATTGTGTGACACACTTTATGTTTTGCATGTGGCATTTTGCATTGTGGTACTGGCTTCACATTTATAGGGTGCTTGGCGTTACTGCCATGGAGGTAATTTGTAGTGGTTAGGTGTCTGACATGTAAACAGGTGTTGAATTATGCCACTCTGATGACTGACACTTTGCTTTCTTTCAAGGTGGTGGGCCCCACACTCCCAACCATATGAGCTGCCAGCAATACATATGATATTCAGTACTTGAACTCTTATCTTAGGCAGGAATTTGCAAGTTGGTGGGGGCACAGGGCCTAAAGGGCTGTGCCCCCACTAACTTGTGCAACTTTCTACTTTTCTATTCTTTCTCAAAAAGCAAGGGAATTCTATGCAAAAAATTTTGCTAATGCATCATTTAGGGTTAAAACACAAAAAGTCAGGAAATGATACCTTTAGGGTTTCCCCATCCCCCCCTCCATGTACCCGCCCATCATCCCAAGATAGACAGCTGACGGGGTGTTTTATTGAGGTTGTGTGGCCTAATGTCACCCCATTCTTCTTTACTGTGGCTTTTGAATATGATTACAGATGGAATGGGGTGACATTTAGGCCTCACAACCCCAAAGACACACCTCGTCAGCTGTCAATCTTGGGATGATGGACGGATCCACGGGGGGGATGAGGCAACCCTAAAGGTCTCATTTCCTGACTTTTTGTGTTTTAACCTCAAATGATGCATTAACAAAGTTTTTTGCATAGAATATATATATATATATATATATATATATATATTTATGCAATTTTTATGCACCAGTAGCCAAACCCATTGCACAATCCATTTATTCTACACATGTGGGATAAACTCATGCAACCTGTCAATCAACCCCCACCCAAAAAAAAGCCAGCACTACTTCCTAGCTTTCACCTTCAGAGTACTGTACTAGACTTGCACACAAAAACCTACTTCACTACACCCTTTCACATATTAGTCGCACAACTCTCACAAACACACACTAATTCTCTACAAAAAAAGGCACATCACTTTTTTCACATTTAAAATCCTTCATTTCCAGCTGCCTCACTCTCTCTCAAGTCACAAAACTGAAATGACATTCAGTGCTTCAAAGAACCCCCACCAAAACCAAACCAACACCACAGACATAAGCCACTTTAAACATCACTTTTGTGTCCTTGTTTTTTCCCCTTAATACCTCTGCTTTATTCATTTTTCTCTCCACACAGCTGAAAAGCCCACCCAGCTTTGTACTTTCCAAATGCTGCACATTTCTCTCATCTGCTCCTCTGGTCCATGTCTCGTCTTCTCACAGAAAACTCCAATACTCTTTCTCAAAAAAACACAAAAAGTGTTACAGTTTTGTCTCTCCAGCTGCCACATTTTCCAAAACATGCACACTCTGTAAAATCAAACAATGAAAGACCTACACATCTTCTTTTCTCTCTTTTTGCAAAAAGAACCCCAAAAACAGGACCAAAACCACAATGGCTCCCCCAGAACCTTGCCAAGCGAGAAACTGAGCCACCATGTTTTTCTAACTTTCCAACCTGCCCACAAAGTAAAACCAGCCAATCACAAAAACCGCTGCATATCTCAATTGCATCATATCCATAGTAACACTGTTCCTAACCCTACCAAACTGCACAAAAATGTGTAGCAATATCAACAAGACCACAAAAAAGTCTACTCGATTTATACAAATATCAGCTTCAAAACATAACAAAAAATAAATTAAGACACCAAAAAGTTATATTCCTACTGCATAAATCAGACATGTGATGGGGGGCCGTGGGATCAAAGATTTATTTTCACTCTTTCCTCTGTGACCTCAGGTAAATCACTCATAGCTCCTCTGTGCTCCACCACTCATGAGGTTACCCAAGGTCACCGGGGCACTTGTGAAAATAAATATTTTATCCGACAGCCCCTCATCGCATATCATATTATATATATATATATATATATATATATATATATATATATATATATATCAGAAAGATAACAGGTATCACTAACTTATCTTCTATCAATAGATAACCTCCTAACATTTTAAGTCAAACCAGGACACACATTAATTAGAGTGTATGATCATGGACTTTCTTCTTCAGAGGAAAACCCTGGAACCTGTCCTCTTGGTGTGAAGCTGAACAGTTTGTAAAGTGAGTGCAACTCATGCCACAAAGGATGGACAGGGGTTGTTCAAAATACTACTACAGATGTACATGTCTGCTTCATCAAAGATCTTTACTCTCCCATGAAATCCCTGCACCACTGCTGTCTCCCTTCAGAATCCTTCTGCTATTCTCACATAAAAAGACTTCAGCGACACCAATGCACTGTTCCCCAGTGGGAGCAGAGACCAGAAGGGGGAAGGGGGAGAAAAAGTGGAGCTGCAGCCAGGGGATGGGGGTGAGGAAGAGTCAGCAGAAACCACAACTGGAGAGGAGGAAGAGTTAGTAGGATGAGTCACAACTGTAGGGGGAGCAAGGAAGATTTGACAAGAGCTGCAACAGGAGGAGGGTACAAAGAAGCACAAGAAGCAGTGACCAGGTGAGGGGGCTGGATTGTTATCATTTCCACTACAGAGTCAGACTTACGTGTTTACACCACTGAAGATCTTGGCCCCCCCCTTAAAATCCCTGCATCACCACAATCTCCCTTCAGAATCAATCTGCCCATCCCACGTATTTCAGCAACACAGACATGCTGCATCCTTGGCAAAAGCTGTGACTGTGAGGGGGAGAAAGAGTAGAACTACAACCGGGGGAGTGGGCAAAGAAGAGTCATCAGGAGCTGCTACTGGAAGGAGGAAGGCTGGCAGGCAATGGGGTCAGAAGTGATGGGGGGGGCAGAAAGCAGAATCATGTAAGAGGGGAGATACTGATAGCAGGGTTGGCGGATCTTTAACATGGCTGTTCCTAGTCCTTACCTTCACTGATATAAATTGTCTTGCTTATATTGAATTACTGTATAAACTCATTACAAAGACATGTGCAAACCCACAATTAAATAAATTCATTAACTCAAAAGTGCAAAGTGCTGCTATTATTCTAGATACAAGTCAATACAGAAGGCAAAACGCGGAGTGAAACTATAAGGAAGAAAAACAAATAACTGTTTAAAACAAGACACTAGCAAAAGAAATGATGAATCCATACTCAGGAATGGATAAAAATAGTGATAAGAAGAGGGACTTGAACTAAAATGAAAATGATTAAACTAGACTAAATTATTAAAACTATCAGAAAATTCAAGGGAGGGGGGCTCAGTGATGAGTTGGGGCAGGCAGCAGTTGGAGCCACTAAGAGGAGGCTACTCCATGCTCCCAGAATGAAACAGAGTAAGGTGTGGGTCATAACAGAGCAGCCAAGAGAGGAAACACCATGGGAAGAATTTAAATGCTCAGATGGACTTAATTAGTAGATAATCCTGCTGGATGCAGTATAGAGAACTTGGTAGGCTTCCTGAGGGAGTAATAGTCAGGGATGCTGCTCCACAGCAGCCTTTAGCACAGCAATGATCAGTGGCATCAGTGAACTTCAAGGCACTCCCTCATCAGGATCCCCAGGGACAGCCATGTCAGGCAGCATCCATGTAGATCAAGGCTTCCGTGTCTTGGGATCCAATGGGATAGCAATGCCAGGCAGCAGCAGTGTAGACCGGGGCACCCGTTCCTGCTTCCAGGACAGCCACACTGGCAGCATCAATGTAGAGTGATGGTGAGGGTGATGGAGCCCAAAAGCAGTCAGGGCAGGAAGTATGTTGTTTGCTCCAGACCTCATCCTCTACCCTATAATGCTTGATTCTTCCTCCAAAGAATGTATATAATTTTGCAGCGCTGCTTATAAAAAAGAACTGGTGCTATGAAGATGCTACTACTGCCACTGACCCTGACTTACTGTATTTGTGTACTGGCATTGAGAGAGACATCACCTGTTCTGAACTGCTGACAAGAACTCCAGAAATAACTAGGTTACTCAACATCCATGACTGTGGTCTGAGTAGATCTGTAAGCAAACACATTTACACAGGATATGAACTGCACATCGGTAACCACTCCAGAAATGCAGACTGAGGGTGAGGAGTATACCAGCAATGGGACTGAGCACCAGACATCTGTAAAATGCTTAATTACAGTCAGTGGGAAAGGACTCACAGAGCTAAGGAGGTCAGTAAACAGCCATTAAACTAATGAGCACCAGTCTGCAGGAAAGTGGTCTTGGAGGTAGGGAGTTAAATAGCTTCTTAAGTGGTTGATGGGTGGTGGAAACTTCTCATATGAATATACACAGCTGGAAAGGATGAAACTGCACTGTGATTTGTGTGGCTGAATCCTTTCATATGTGAGAAGTTTACACCAATCAGTGAGCATCAGCAGCCTCTGCAGCAGCCTTGCCAAGAGTGGGTGTGTACAGGCTACAACTCCTGCAGACTCAGTTACATTGGCTGCTTACAGCACACACCTACCCAGGCACTGCTCAGCCCAGGTGCCAATATGTTTACAAATAAAAAGTCAGCAAAACTGTACACTGACTACCTGAGGTGCTGTCAACCAGGCTTAAATTTGGACAAATACAAGAAAAGGAGAAGAACAATATTGGTACCCTCAGATGAGGTTAGGTCAGAAATAAGTGCATTTATTGCAAATAAGCATCACATAATGCTCACTAGTAAAGGGGCAGACTCCCCTAACATTTTCCTTAAGTAAAGGCTTCCTAGGGAAGGCTTTTGACAGCTTGAACCATGATACCCTAATCCACAAACTCCACAGTCTGGGATTTTCCAGAAACGTTTACCTGGTTCAAGGACTACCTCTGAAATATATCCCAGGTAGCACAAGCTACAGTGCAATCTCATATTCTAAACCTCTCAGCTTAGGCACATCTCAAGGATCCATATTGTGCTACCAATTCTTCATCTTCTTTGAAAATGGCCTTCCCTCCATCAGCACTAACACATTCACCAATATTCACCCTTATACTGACAAAACAAACATACTGTATATGCAAAGGCAAAATCGATCAATGAGCCCAATAGATAACTAAACTCTGTGTTTGATAAGGTGCTGCAAACTTGAATTTTCCGTAATGATCACCTATTAAAATGCTCCAAGATAAAATTTAGACTGTTCATTGGTAAAGTTCACTCTTTTAACACACTGCAGATGTCACCATAATGCAAAGAGTCGAACTGCCTTGGGCTGTGACTTAATCCATCATTGACCAAACAGTGTGGTTCACAATAAAAACAGCTGAAGAGTCAAGCCATACAAAAGCAAGGGTGTTGGACTTTGGGAGGGCTGACTTTGGCAAAATGGGAGAGCACCTCAGAAAACCACTAGCAAACAGGCAAGAAGGAGGGGTGGGAGAACAATGGGGAAAAATCAAAACTGCCATCACAGAGGCAACAAGCCTTTGCATAAATCAAATCAACAAAACAAAAGGAAGAAAAAAGCCACTATGGTTCTCAAAAGACATGGTAGGGAAGGTTAAGGAGAAAATGATAACATTCAAGAAATACAAAGAAACACAGAAGAAGCAGGACAGAGAACTATATCAGTTAAAGAAGAAGGAGGCAGGGAAAGGAGTCAGAATAGCAAAGGCCCAAACTGAGGAAAAGATAGCCAACTATGTTAAGAATGGGGATAAAACCTTTTATAGGTACATTAGGGATTGAAGAAAGACCAAGGGAGGGATACTGAGGCTTAATAAAGGGGAGGGAATGTGGGCAGAGGGTGACAGTGAAAAAGCAGGGATACCGAATGAATACTTCTGCTCAGTATTCACAAAAGAAGGGAAGGGGGAGGTACCCAAACCAAACAATAGAAACACGCTGGATAGGAGGGTTGATACCAGTCCATTCACAGAAGAAAGGGTTCTGAAAGAACTCCTAAAACTGAAGGTGGACATAGCAATGGGACATGATGGGATTCACCCTAGAATTCTGAAAGAACTAAGGGGAGAACTAGTGACACCTCTGACTACCCTCTTTAACAAATCATGGGAGGTGTGGGTGGTACCTGAGGACTGGAGGAAGGCAGATGTGATTCCACTTCACAAAAATGGGAGCAAGGCAGAGGCAGGAAACTATAGACCTGTTAGTTTGACCTCAGTGGTAGGTAAAATGATGGAATCACTTCGGAAGGAAAGCATTGTTGAGTACCTAGAGGCCAGCAGGGCACAGGACCCAAGGCAGCATGGATTCACAGAGGGAAGGTTATGTCAGATGAATCTAATAGCTTTCTTTGGCTGGGTGACCAAAGTAGTTAACTGGAACACCAGTGCTACAGACAAATCCAGGAGCAGAGACATACTGGATACCCTGCAAGGGGTGTGCCTCAGACAGCTAGTGGTGGAGCCCATCCATGAGGGAGCATTATTGGACCTGGTGCTCACCAGTGGTGATAGAATAACAGATTTATTATTGGGAAGCCATCTAGTGTCCAGCAATCACCATGCACTATGATTCAAGGTGAAGACAGTAGAAGAGTCAAGCCACACAAAAACAAGGGTCCTGAACTTCAAGTGGGCCGGTTTTGCAAAACCGGGAGAATGCCTCAAGAAAACCCTGGCAAAAGGGAGGGGTACAGGAACAGTGGGAGAATCTTAAAAGAGCCATAGCAGAGGCAACAAGCCTTTGTGTGAAGCAAGTTAACAAAGCAAAATGGGGGGGAAAAAGCACCGGTTTTCAAAAGAAGTGACAGGGAAGGTTAGTGAGAAAAAACTTGCATTCAGAATATACGAGGAAACACAGAGGGAGGAAGACAAGGAACTGTATCAGACAAAACAGAGGGATGCGGGGAAAGCAGTCAGGTGTGCAAAGGCTCAAACAGAGGAAAGAATAGCCCAGACAGTAAAAGAGGGAGACAAAACTTTCAGGTACATTAGGAAAGGAAAAATAGCCAAAGGAAGGATTGTGAAGATAAATAAAGCGAGGGGTGGGGGGTGTGGAGGTGGACCTAGAAAAAGCTGAAATCCTGAACAAATATTTCTACTCAGTATTAACAAAAGAAGGGGAAGGGGGAACCACAATTAGGCAGTAGAAACAAGCATGGAAGGGGGGTGAACACCAGTCCATTCATGGAGGAGATGGTCCTTAAGGAACTCTAGAAACTGAAAGTGGACAAGGCAATGTGACCGGATGTGATATATCCCAGAATATTAAAAGAACTCAGAGAGGTGCTAGTGACACCATTGACAGCACTATTCAACAAATCACTGGAGGAGGAAGTGGTACCAGAGGACTGGAGGAGGGCAATGTGATACCTCTCCACAAAAGTGGGAGCAAGGTGGAAGCTGGAAATTATAGGCCAGTCAATTTGACCTCAGTGGTGGGGGAAATAATGGAATCGGTGTTAAAGCAAAGGATTGTGGAATATCGTGTGGCCAGTGGAGCACAAGACCCAAGGCAACACGAATTCACAGCAGGAAGGTCTTGTCAAACAAATCTGATAGATTTCTTTGACTGGGTGACCTGGGTAGTTGATCAGGGAGGGGTAGTAGACATGGCCTACCTATACTTTAGCAAGGCATTTACACCGTCCCACACAAGAGGTTAGTAAACAGGTTGGGCAATCTGTGAGTGAGTCCCAAGGTAGTAAACTGGGTCAGAAATTGGCTGAGCAACAGGACACAGAGGGTGGTGAGTAAACGGAGTTCAACCCAAAAAGAGGGGTAACCAGTGGGGTGCCATAGGGCTCAGTGCTGGGGCCTGTCCTCATTAATGTCTTCATAAGAGACATTGCAGAGGGGCTAGAAGGGAAGGTATTCCTCTTTGCAGATGACACTAAGATCTGCAATAGGGTTGACACTCCAGGAGGGTGGAGAAAATGAGAAGGGTCCTGGGCAAGTTGAAGAAGTGGCCAAGAGTGTGCAACTTAGATTCATTGCAAAGAAGTGCAAAATCCTGCACTTGAGGAACAAAAACCCAGAAGAAGAATACACAATGGGGGGTTACTGAAGACTACCAAACACCTTGGGGTTGTCATAGCAGATGACCTAAAGGTAGCCAAGCAATGTGAGAAGGCAGTGGGGAAAGCTGGAAGGATACTGGGGTGCATAGGGAGAGGTATCACCAGTGGAAAACAGGAGGTGGTGATGCCACTGTGCAGACAATTGGTGAGACCTCATCTAGAGTACTGTGTTCAGTTCTGGAGTCCATAGCTCCATAAGGACATAGACAGGGTAGAGGCAGTCAAGAGGAGGGCAACAAAAATTGTGCAGGGACTACACTAGAAACCATATGAGGAGAGGCTGAAGGACCTCAATATGTATACCCTGGAGGAAAGGAGGGGGGTTATGATAGAGACATTCATGTACCTCAAGGGGACAAACAAAGTTCAAGAGGGCAGTATCTTTCAAAGAAAATAAAGAAATGTGATAGAACAAGTGGTCACAATATGAGGTTAGAGGGGGGAAGACTCAGGGGCAATGAGACAAAGTATTTTTTCACAGAAAGTGTGGTGGATGCATGGAACAGCCTCCCTGAGGGGGCCATAGGGCCAAAAATGATAAGTGAATTCAAGAATGCATGGGTTAGGTAGAAGCAACCCTAGTGGTAGGAATGAGAAGGTAAGCTGCAGATCAAATAGGATCTGGAGTTCATGCAGTAGGTAGGGGAAATGGCCAGACTTGGTAGGTCAAGCGGTCCTTATCTGCCATCAAAGTCCATGTTTCTGTTTTCATGAAAGAAAAAATGTAGTCCTATTCAGTCATTGCAGTTTTGCTATTTGGCCAGCAGATGGTAGATGCTACATTTTTTTGAGGTGTTATGATAGCTGTACCTACTTAAAGTAAAAGGTCAGTGAGGTCACAGATCTTTTTCCAGTGCGGTTTTGATGGAACATCAGCACTGGATTCTCAGCTACGCAACCAGTTATATTTCAGGAATTTTTATGCCCATTTCTTAATTATTTAACAGGATTTCCCAGGAAGCAACAGCAACTCATTTCCAGGTACAACCTGGAAGAAGGTTGAAGGAAGAACTTTAAATTAATTAGATAATTACGGTTACCTCAGAAATGTCTGATATGCTGTGAGTCTAAGCCATCTAAGGTACAGTAAGAGCCTCTGAAGAGAATGACAATGTAGTGATATTTAGTGTTTATATTATAAGATATTTGACGGGATCTTTTTTTCTGTTATGTGCTGGGATTTACAGCTAGAGATGTTTGTGAAGTTTTATTTTGCTGGAGAAGTTCCCACTTTACAACTTCGCTTAACTTTGCCTGTAAAGGAAACAGGAGACCCCCCCCCCAACTCCCATTCTTCATTTCTTCAGTCTGTGAATGCTTAAGTTGTTGAGTATAAGTAAGGAGCTGTTGAGTATGGGTAAGGTTGTTCATATTCAGGATTATTTTAGTGTATTTTTATTGAACATTCTTGATCTTATCAATATCCCACCTTAGATGTGCTGCCCTGAAATGTGGTGCATAGGCTAAGTAGGGGTGGTTATAAATCCTGTATATGCCTCCCATATATGTGTACTTCTGCTAGAGACACTGGGAGGGAATTATAGTGTAGTGGTTAAGAGGACTGTACTGCAAACCTGGAGAACTGGGTTGGAATGTGGCAGCCACCACTTGCATACTGTGCGACCATGAGTAAGTCACTTAACATCCCTGTGCTCCGAGGCCACACATGGAAACAAGCCTCTGCTTAGTGTGTCTTTCCTGGCCAAAATTTGTAAAATAAATAAAAATGTTGTATAGAATTCTGTTTCCCCTTGTGATGACACTGTCATATTGTTTTAACAGTTTTATGTCTATAATAATGCCCAGATCCCTTTCTGCATTTTTGTTTGGTTCTAATGGTGTGCTATCAAGGTTATAGTATTTAGAAAATGAGTAAGAAAAATCATTCTCTACCATTGGAGTGGACACATCACATGACTGTGCATTATTCCCCCAACGGCCACAAGCATACACTTCTTTTGTGCAATTAAGAGGCTGTATAGGGTTGTGGTTTAGGGTTCTGAGCTGCAAAGCTCAAGACCTGGGTTTGAATCCCACAGCCCTCACTCGCATACTGTGTGACCCTAAGCAAATCACTTAACTTCCTTGTGCTCCCAGGTCACACCCAGAAACAAGCTGCAGCTTAGTGTGCCTGGTTAAACAATTTCACCCCTTCTTTCATGTATTTTTTTCCCCTTAATATAAATTTTGTGGTCATTTTATAAGTGTGATAATGTACCTTATGGTGTGTGGTCAAGCACTGATATACACACTTCTTAGGTGGATGAAGACATTCATCTCTGCCCCATTCCTTTCAATGCATCTGAGGTCTGGGTATATCAGAGCACAACTGCACACCCTTTTGTGTTATTGCTTACATAACAGCTCTGCTGCTGATAGATGTTGTCACCATAACTTACTTGTAAATAGGTACAATGAACACAATAAGGAATGACAGAAGGTGCATTGTGGTGGGATACCAGCCTGCCTTGGGTGCTTCCATTACCCAAGAAGGGCCATTATCCTACCACAATACAACCTCTGGAAAGCTTTTTTTGCAATTATGAAATGAGTTCATTCAGATAATTAGATAAATAACTTTTGTAAAAAAGTAATTATCAGTTAAATTAGTAAAATGAAATACCCAAAAATATCAAAAATGTTCCAATAAAAATTAGTGCAATTTGTACAATGTAATGTGGCCATTTGGGCAGTAGGTGAAGACAACACTGCATTTAAGAAGCATTTTTTTTTCTTTTTATTATGTTGGCTTGCACGCTTGCACAAGCAACATCTTGCGGTAGTACGGGTTTGGAGGGGTGCGGTCGCTGTTGGGCGAATGCAGGGCACGCATCAGTAGGTGCGTCCCTCATTCCCCAATCAGCCTGCATGCCAGTGCCACACCATGCATATATAATGGGGCGAGCACATCTAAGCAAAGGTCTGCTGCAGCCGAGAAAAGCTCGATATCGCAGCGGTCCTTTTGCTTCGTGCCGCTCGCCGCTTATGAGCATGGTCGGCGAGCGGCTCAGGCTCGCCGACATCGGGGTGCCCAACTCCTGTCGGTAACCCCCACTGTGTTAGGTGCCGATGGGGAGCCCACTCCCTGTTGGCATACCCCCAATGTTGAATGCCGAGGGGTGCCCAATCCCCCTCAGCTCGCGGCCCCTCATGTCTTTGTCACGATGGGGAGCCCAATCCATCCGGCATCACCCCCAATTGTTAAATGCCAAAGGGTGCCTAACTTCGGCTCCCGCCCCACTTTCTTTGTTTGCCAACAAGGGTGCCCATTCCCAGTTAGCATTGTGTGCCGACGAGGGTGCCCAATCCCCCATCAGCTACTGACACCCCCCCAAAAAACCCAGTTAGGTGGCATGCTGGGAGCCCACCCCAGCATGCCAAATGCCCTGCAACACAAAAACTGTCCCTCGATGGTTTTCCTTTTTTTTTCCCTCTGTAAAACGAAAACCGTCCCTCGTAGTCTCGATGCCCCCTTCCCCTCACCCGCACCCACCCACTGCACACCCTGCCTCCCCTCACCCCCTCACCCCATACTTACCTCCGGAGTCCGGCGCGATGATCTTCAGTGGACCGGGAACACGTCTGCACTCTTCAAAGCTGACCACGAACTGAGGAAATGCCGGTAAGCTGTATAATGGAGTGAATAGGGTTTTTTCAACTTTGCTGCATATCTCAGGCATTTCTTGGACTTCTGGCACCAAATTTTCAACATGGGGTTTTTGGGGCCCCTCCTCATGAATTATATCACTGTCATGGCATTAATCGGCCTCAAAAGGTGATTTTGCAGTCATTGCGTGAAATCACCTTTTGGGACCCATTAACAAAATGACAGTGCCAATGTTCATGAGGTGGCCTCTCAAAAGCCTATGTTGCAAATTTGAGTGGGAAAATCCAACAAATGCCTGTTTACGAAGCGTATACAGTAGTTGCTACTTTGTGCTCATAACTTCACGTGTTCACAATATTTTAAAGCTGGATTTTCAGCATTGCCATTTTTGTACACCTCCTTCTGAACAGTACAGCTGTCATTTTTCACATCCTGCCAGAAATGTGTTTCCACACTTCCGGCACACCATAACGCAGTCGCTGTGGGAAAACAGTGTTTGGGCCAGATTATGAAAATGACAGTGACACAGTTCATGAGCAGAGGTTCTAAAATGCCTATGTTGAAAATATGGTGCTGATACTCTATAAAATGACTGTGTTATGAGCGTGCATTGGCAGATTGCATGCACGCTTGTACCGTCATGCATTTGTGATATTTTCACTCTGGATTTTCACCATTGCCATTTTCTACACCTCTTGATGAACAGTACAGCCATCATTTCACATATCCTGCCCAAAATGTGTTTCGCACTTCCGGCGCCAGAATAGCGGGTAAGCAATGTAAATCACTTCTTGGGGTGACTTTGAGAAATGACGGTGACACTGTACATGAGCAGAGGTGCTAAACTGTCTCTGTTGAAAATTTGTTAGCGAGCGTCCATAAAATGCAGTGTTGTAAGCGTGCACTGCATATTTCCCACGCACCCTTGTAACTCAGCAAATTTCATATATTTGTATGCCACATTTTCAACACTGGCATTTTTTTACACCTCCTTATGAACTGTGCAGCTGTCATTTTTCACATCCTGCCCAGCATGTTTTCCCGCACTGCACTACCAAACACCCAAAGGGACACCCTAATGCCTGTCACTCTCTGCGGGGTGGGGGTGGGTTGGCATCAGTTCAGTACTTGACTGCCATTCCTATGCTGCATCTCTCTAACTCCTGCACTCTCAATGGCAGCAAGCCAACATTTGGCATTGATAAATGCTTGTTTAAAAAGGTACTGTAAGTAAGGACAAGAGTTGGAGCAGGCTGCAGCTTCAGTGAAGAATGCGGCAGATACAGGGCGTTCCATCCATAGGTGGTGTTAGCATTTGTATGTTGAACAGTAACAAAACTTGTAAGATGGGATATTTGCACTTATATTATTGTATATATATGTTTATGCATTGAATTGTTTTAAAATCTTTTGCTATATTTAATTGTGTAGTCCAAATCTCCTATAAGAACGTATCACTCTGTGACAGGATACTCCCCTGCCTTGCTGATTCTCCATGCCTTAAAGCTAGAGGAAATTGCTACAAACTTGCATCATATCCAATGAGCACCCAGGCATGGCCTCGACTGATGGCTCCAATCCTGTTTAATGGCCTAAAAAACTCATTCTTCTCCTTTTAGGAGACATTAAGACAAACCCATGACCAGCAGATTGCAGGGTCTCCACCCCCTCTGACCCAATCTGGAAGTTTACCAAGAGACTAAAAATAGTTCAGATGAACATCTGCAGCATCAGGACAAAATTGCATGAACTCGAAGCATGGGTAGATCTCTATTCCCCAAACATCATCAGCCTCATAGAAATGTGGAAAAAACCCTGTATACTCAACCATGAAACTGATCTTCCAGGGTATAATATAATTCAGAAGGAAAGGAATGACAAGAAAGATGGAGGGGTGCTAAACTCCCCTTCAACAAGATTTTGCAGCAGTCACAACCTGTTTCAACATTAACTGCCTCAAACTGAACACAAAAAAAATGTATATACACACATCTAAAAATGTAGCCATGACCTTTGGCACCAAACAGAAACTTGCCAGGACTCCCGCCCTACCCTCCTTCTCCTATGGTGCTAATACTCCTCTCGACAATGTCACTGCTTACAAGTACCTCGGAGTGTGGCTTGATCACTCCCTGGGCTTCTCTTCCCACTTTAGTGCCTTTCACTCCAAATTGCACCCGAAATTAGGATTACTCTATCATCACAAAGCTAGTCTTCCCCTCCCAGTTAGACGTGACATTCTGATCAAATGGATCCTCCCTGCTTTCGGTTATGCAGATGTAGTTTTCAGTGCAGTTCCAGCCACCACCCTCACCAAACAACTGTAGATGTCCTTTTCCATGTCTTCTGTCATTTCGCCTCAAAGTCCCCCTACCTGACACACCACTGCGACCTCTATTCCTCCTTATCCCTCCAATCCCTCTCACAGAGACTTTTGTCCCACTGTGCCACCTTCATCTCTAAATACTGGTTTGAGACTCTGCCATCCTACCTCACTTCTCTCCTAAATCCTGACACTCCCGTCCCCTACAACTAGCATACATATGTTGTCTGCTCCTCCCATGAGTCTGCATCTCATCTGGCAAACTAGCTTTCTCTTATAGACTTCCCTCCCTCTGGAACAACATCCCCTCCTAACCCATCTCACCCCCTCCTTTCCCACCCTTAAGCACTTATTCAGACCTACTCCTACTACTTCTTGTACCTCCCCAACTTTCTAATGTCTTTTTACCCCTGCTTTTCGGTGTTTAGCTATTATCAATTGTATATCTATCTATCCTATCTATCTATCTATCTATCTATCTATCTATCTATCTATATGCAAAAAACTCCATTTAATGCATCAGTTAGGGTTGTTCCAAAGCAACAAAGTGAGGAAATTCAGTGTTAGTGTTGAAAACCCCCCTTGGACCCCCCAGCCCACCTCCTCAACCGGCATCGGGGTGCGCATTGGGGTCATCGGCCCTAACTCTCACCTCATCACATGTGTAAAGAAGCAGAGGTATAGGAGAATGGGATGAGAGTTAGGATCGACGACCTCAACGAGCACCCCCGATGCCAGTTGGAAGGGTGGGATGGGGGTCCAAGGGGGGTTTTCAACTCTAACATCAAATTTCCTCACTTTGTTGCTCTGGAACAACCCTAACTGATGCATTAAATAGAGTTTTTTGCCTCTAATTTCCCTTCTTTTTGAGAATGATGACAACAAATAGTGAAAGTAATGCAGCGGCGGGAGCGTGGGGCCCAAAGGGCCCCGCACTCCAGCTGCATGATGTCTTGTGACATAGTAACAGGAAAAGCAACACAAATAAGTGCCAACAGTGGTGCACACAGTTAAGGAAATGTAAATGGTAAAGGAAATGTTAATAGAAACGCAAGTGCAAAGTGATGCCAAAGCGAACAGTGACGCAAACAGACATTGAAGCGCATACAAAAAACACAACTGGTAATGTGAACAGTGATGGCAGTGGTATTTTAAATGGAAATTTTAAGTGTCACAGCAAAAAGAATACGAAAAGGAAAAGAAAAGGAAACGCGAACGAGAGCGCACATGTAAACGCAAACCGTAACGCACACAGCCATGGTACCGCAATAGTAAACACAAATGGTAATCTTAACATGAAGAATAATGCCAACAGGAATGGAGGCATGTATGGAAATGCAAACTGTAACGTGCATGGTCACGGAACCGCAATTGTTAACGCAAATGGTAATGGTAACAGCAACAATAACACCAAAGGAAAGAGAAATGCAAATGCAAGTGAGTACAGAAACACAAACCATTATACGCACGGTCATGGTGCCACAATTGTAGAAGCAAATGGTAATGGTAACAGCAAAAATAATGCCAAAGGAAACAGAAATGAAACAGAAATGCAAGCGTGCATGAAAACGCAAACCGATAACGCACGTGGATGGGACTGCAATTGCAAATGAAACTGGTAATGGTAACAGCAACAATAACACCAAATGACACAGAAACACAAACGCAAGTGAAAATGCAAACCATAACGCACACGGTGGCTTAGACGGTAATGGTGCCACAAACGGTAACGGAAACAAACTGGAAATGCTAACTGGCACAGTAACGAAAGGGCATACCCTTCTTTTCCCCAAAAAATGCATTGGAAAACACATGAAAACAAAGAATATATACATAACAATGGGCCTCAGAGCAGAAAATGAGGACTTGGAATATTAAATTGCTCATATCTCAGGAACCATACGACATAGAAAAAAAATGTAAATTTCATATGAATTATGACTTTCCTGGCTAGTTTTATACTTAGCCCCTCATAGGGGGCTAAGCATTTTTGTGACCAAAAGTCTGTATCTTGCACCGTTTCCGAGATACGGGCCCGAAAGGTGTGACGGGCGCCGTAATGTTATCCAATGGGAAAAAGCGTTAATTTTGGAGTGCTGTCACTGTGCCGTCCTGCAATATTTTTTCACCAAACCACCAAAAGGCACATCAGAGCAATGTTGGCTTTCTTCCCTACAAATTTCAGCCCATAAGACCAAACCGTTGTTTTGCAGCAGGGCGGCAAAGGATTCCTGTAATGCAGCGGACTCCGTAATGTTATCCTATGGGAAAAAGCGTCAATTTTGGAGTGCTGTAACTTTTCCACCCTGTAATATTTTTTCACCAACTGAAAGGCACACCTGTGAGATGTTGGCTGTGTTCCCTCCAAATTTCAGCCCAAAAGACCAAACCGTTCTTTTGCAGTAGGGTGGCAAAGAATTGCTGTCATTTTGCCATAGCCTGGAAAAGTAGTGTCGCAATTTGCAAAAGCTTTTGCAAAAATTTGTGACACTTTCATGAGTGTCACACTACTTTGTGAAAGTACTTTTTCCAGAAACTTGAAAAAACATATTTCTAGGTTGTTTAACCTTAAAATAAAGACATGCCCAGCATGCTCAGGGTCCGACTAGGTAAACACAAAAAGAATTGTGTTGCTAGAGGGTCCCAAATTTAAATGCCAAGCATTTTTCTGATCACCAACTGAAAACAAAATGGTGGATTTGTGAAAGTAAAAGGGCCATTTGCGAAAGTAAAAACTGCATTTGCAAAAGTGTTGAACTTTTTAACTTTTCCCTTTGACTTATAATGGGAACTTGTTTTTTGAATAAGTTTTGAACTGTTCAATATTTTTTCACAAAATCTTCAAAAGACACATTGGAGACACCGACTGCATGTTCCCTGAAGTGTTTGGACTGGTCGCACAAACCGTGCAACCTGTAGGTGAGAGCAAAGAAATCGCAAAAAAGAGTAATTGCTCAATTGGTTGTCGCTTAATAACTCCGCAGCCATATATCCAACTGGTACAAAACTTGGCAGATCCCAAAATCTACTATGCCCAATTGTACATACCAAATGTCAGGCAAATCTGTTGAATGGTGGCAAAGTTATTAAGGTGCAAAATTTGACTCTTTTACCTTAAAAGTGCTACTCAACCCTAGCTATGGTAGCACTACCGTGCTATCATTATATATACCGTATATATATATATATATATATACAGTATATGTATAAATATATATATACCAAAATGTAAATAGCCTCAATGTACATTGTATTACACTGTATATATATTATGTACCCCTCTGTTGTTTCTGTACCCCCAGTTTCTGGGTCACACCTGGAAATGAGCTTTAACTCAGCATGCCTTTCCTGGTTATCAAATTTTAAATAAATAAATATGTTAGGAGCTCCCTAAATGCCCTTGAAATCAGTCCCACTGGCCTAGAAAATAAGACCTCAGAGTGGCTTCTAGTCAAATGGGTGTTGGGTGGGACTAAATCCTTAATGATAGCCTGTACTTATAACCCCCAAAAGGTGTCAAAATGTGCACTGGCACATCTCATAAATTGTGTGGCGAGTAATCCCGTTGGAGAGCTGATACTTATGGGAGACTTTAATCTAAACTGGCTGGGTAATGGGGTGAAAAAGACTGCCTTAACAGATGTATTGATTACCCAGTTAACTAGTGAACCAACTAGGCTAAATCCTAAGTCTGGAAAACACATTCTACTCAACTGGATATTAGTCAACTGACCTGATAGAATAAAAACCACTGGACTATTACCTGACTCCCTTAGTGACCACTCCCCAGTCTTCTGCAGGAACAACTCCCCCAACCCTCCCCCAAAGATCTTGATTGCTTGGGACCTCTCCAGGTTTGATCAGATGGGCTTTCTTAATAGCTTAGGAGAAATACATTGAAATAAGCAACCACTCTGACATCGACCAAGCTCTGGATTTCTTCATCCATAATTTCCTAAGTGTCCTCGACAACTCCCTCAAGTGTCCTCAGGGTGCCCCCCCGAAACAACATAGGGTCCAAAGGCAAATGCTCATACTGGCTGGATAGTGAACAAAGGAAATGAATAAAAGTCAGTGATATGGCACGGTGTCAATTTAAACACTCTGGTGAGCACTCGGATTGGCTCAAATACAGGACCTTGAGGAACTCATACAAGAAGGAGTTAAAAAATCTTAAAAGATCATACATCAAGTCAGCATGGGGTCATACCGCTGTAGAACAAAATGTTAAAATACCCCGCAGCCAAACAATGCTGAACACAGAGTCAGACAAAATGCCGACCTGTTTGTGACAGCGCAACCATTGAAAACAATGGGTGTTTACGTTTTTTTGTGGGGGGACTTCTCCCACACCCCTGGAACTTAGATAGCTAACCCGGTGGGGGGTGGACTTCAGGCTCAGGAGAACCTCAGTGGGGGGAAGTTTGATTTAAAAAAAATGCTGTAAAAGTTGCAGCAGGGGAGATCTGGGGGGAACTGAACCATGGTCTTGGGTCTCCTAATTGCACCATGTGCTAGAGCCCTAGCCACTACACTATGGGAGCAGCTCAACCAGGTATCCAGAACATGGCAACTTCTCCTCTCTCCACATCATCATGCAGTGACAGGGGTAGTGTTATATCCCTATCACTATTCTACCCCTGTCGCTGTAATTTGATGCGCTGTATATACAGTGTGGTTAATACTATGCTGTCTTACATGCATGATATTGACCCTGTACCCATCAAGTCTTTTCAAACCACAAACCTATCTGACCCAAACAACTTTTGGGAGCAGATCAACTACCTCTTAAAAGGCCATTCAGCTGTCACTACTCAGAGTATCACAGTTGACAGTCATTCAATATCTGAACCTGATGCCTTAGTCAATGCCTGCCACAACTTCTTCAGCAATCTGGATAAATACATAGACTCCAGACATGTGAGCATGAGTTCTGTCCTCTCTGATAAACAACCCTTTCCCCAATTTCACTTCCGGCTTATCACTCAGAAAGAAGTACTTACTCAACTGAGATCCCTTAAACTGGATGGTTCCCCAGGTTTCGACAAACTAGAACTTAAATTTCTGAAAATAGTGGCCCCATTATAGCTGCCCCACCCAAAAACCTATTTAACAAGTCTCTTCTTCTTGGACAGTTTCTGACCAAGAGGTAACCAGTGATGGTAGTCCCTATCCACAAAGGAGGTGCTAAGGATTTGATGGAGAATTACAGATCTATATCAATACTCAGTGCGCTTGCAAAAGTATTGGAAAAGCTGGTATTTAGAAAGGGCCAGGATTATATGGAGCTTCATCACCTACTTTCTGATGTGCAACATGGATTTAGGAAAAATCACAGTACCGACACAGCCCTCGCACAGTTTACTACTGATGCAATTGGGGCAAGGGATCATGTTCTGACAACTGGTGCCTTATTCTTATACTAAAAAAAAAAGAATTTGACCTGGTAAACCATGATCTCCTTCTTACCAAACTTGACCATCTCAGACTGGACACTCACGCTTACAACTGGTTTCAACACTACATTATGGGAAAGGAAACAGTTAACAAAATGAAAGGGTACTACGTCCGACCTGAAACATGTTCATCAAGGTGTCCCCCCAGGGTCCATTCTTGGACCTCTGCTATTCTCTATATTTATAAACAACGTGCCTAAACATTGTGGGGGGTCAATAACCAACTCTATGCAGATGATGCTGTTACATACAGAAGCTCAAACAATATTAACAAGATAAGCCTGGACCTAAATGCATACTTCAGAACTCTTGAACAGTGGCTGGCAGAAAACAAACTAGTCCTCAACCTAAAGAAACCAAGGCCATGCTTTTTGGTCCCAGACATCTGGGTATCGAGAGAAATAATCTTTTCCATCTATCCTCAACTAATTGTACTAGGATGGAAGTCTGTAGAAACATAGAAACATAGAATTTGACAGCAGATAAGGACCACTTGGCCCACCTAGTCTGCTCATTTTCCTACCTAACAGATAAGCTGCAGATCCTAGTTAACCAACAGATTACTTCCTCCTACCCCCCACTAGGACTGCCTTATGTTTGTCCTATGCATTCTTGAATTCCCCCACTGTTCTTGACTCCACGACCTCGTCAGGGAGGCTGTTCCATGCATCTACAACCCTCTCCATGAAAAAATACTTCCTCACATTACCTCTGAGCCGTCCCCCCTCTATCTTCAAATTGTGCCCCCTTGTTCTTGCACATCTCTTTTTATGAAAGATGCTACCCTTTTGGACTTTGTTGATTCCCTTGAGGTGCTTGAAAGTTTCTATCATGTCCCCTCTCTCTCTTCTTTCCTCAAGGGTATACATATTAAGCTCCTTTAGTATTTGTTCGTATGTCTTCTGGTGCAGACCCTGCACCATTTTGATTGCCCTCCTCTGACAGCCTCCACTCTGTCTATGTCTTTATGGAGATGGGGTCTCCAGAACTGCACACAGTACTCCAGATGGGGTCTCACCAACTGTCTGTACAGAGGATAACAACTTCCTGTTTTCTACTATTGGCTCTTCCTATGCATCCCAGTATCCCTCCAGCCTTCCTTACTGTCTTCTCACATTGCTTGCCCACCTTTAGGTCATCTGATATAATTACCCCCAGGTCCTTTCCATTTTACTGTTGTCAGTATCTCACCCCCATTGTGTACTCTTCCCCTGGGTTTTTGTTTCCCATGTGCATTACCTTGCACTTCTTTGCATTGAATCTGAGCTGCCATACATTTGACCATTCCTCCAACCTTGCCAAGTCCCTTCTCATCCTTTCCACTCCATCTTGTGTATCAACCCTGTTGCAGATCTTTGTGTTGTCTGCAAAGAGACATACTTTTCCTTCCAGTTCCTCTGCAATGTCACTTATAAAGATATTAAAAAGGACCGGTCCCAGTACTGAACCCTGCGGTACCCCACTAGTAACCCTCCTTTCTTCACTGTGTACTCCATTTACTACTACACTTTGTGTCCTGTTGTCTAGCCAATTTTTTTATCCAGGCTACCACCTTGGTGCCCACTCCAAGGCTGGCTAACTTGAGTTTTAATCTTTTGTATGGAACTGTATCAAATGCCTTGCTAAAATCTAGGTAGGCCATGTCCACAGCCCCTCCCTGGTCTACTACTTTGGTCACCCAGTCAAAAAAAATCTATTAGATTCGTCTGACATGACCTTCCCATTGTGAATCCATGCTGTCTTGGGTCCTGTGCCCCACTGACCTCTAGGTACTCAACAATTCTTTCCTTCAGAAGTGATTCCATAATTTTCCCTACAACTGAAGTCAAACTAACTGGTCTGTAGTTTCCTGCCTCTGTCCTGCTCCCACTTTTGTGAAGAGGAATAACATTTGCCCTCCTCCAGTCCTCAGGTACCACACCATCCTCCCATGATTTGTTAAAGAGAGTAGTCAGTGGTGTCACTAGTTCTACCTTAGTTCTTTTAGAATTCTTGGGTGAATCCCATCAGGCTCCATTGCTTTGTCCACCTTCAATTTTATTAGTTCTTTCAGAACCCTGTCTTCTGTAAATGGACTGGTATCGACCCCGTCTTCAGAGTGTTTCCTTGTTTGGTTTAGGTACCTCCTCCTCTTCCTTTGTGAATACTGAGCAGAAATATTCGTTCAGTATCCCTGCTTTTCACTGTCCCCTACCCACATTTCCTCCCTTTATTAAGCCTCAGTATCCCTCCTTTGGTCTTTCTTCTCTCCTAATCTACCTATAAAAGGTCTTATCCCCCTTCTTAACAGAATTGGCTATCCTTTCCTCGGTTTGGGCCTTTGCTATTCTGACTGCCTTCCCAGCCTCTTTCTGCTTTAACTGATAAAGTTCTCTGTCCTGTTCCTTCTGTGTTTCCTTATATTTCCTGAATGCTATCCTTTTCTCCTTAACCTTCCCTGCCACCTCTTTTGAGAACCATAGCGTTTTTTTCCTTAGTTGTGTTTTATTGATTTGCTTTACACAAAGGCTTGTTGCCTCTGTGATGGCTGTTTTGATTACTCCCCATTGTTCCTCCACCCCTCCTTCTTGCCTGTTTTGCTAGTGCTTTTCTAAGGCACTCTCTCATTTTCCCAAAGTCAGCCCTCCTAAAGTCCAATACCCTTGCTTTTGTGTGGCTTGATTGTATGGCTGTGTTTATCGTGAAACACACTGTTTGGTGGTGGCTTGTTCTCAGATGATTCTGCCATTCTAAGGAAGCCTTCTATCATTTCTTTGTCCATTACCTCCCTGAGATGGGGGTCTGTATACAACCCCTGTGCGGATTGTGGTGCCATTTCCTGTCTCCAGGGTGACCCAGAGTGCCTCATCTGCTCCCTGTTTACTCTTTAGTTCTGTTGCTTTGATCCCTTCCTTTACATAGAGAGCTACTCCTCTTCCTCTTTTACCCTCCCTGTCCCTCCTGTAGATGATGTATCCTGGTATGTTGACATCCCAGTCATGGTTCTCTGTGTACCTTGTTTCTGTGACTGTCACAATATCCAGGCAACCCTCTTCCATCAAGGCCACTAGTTCAGGGAGCTTGTTACACAGACTATGGGCGTTGGTACTCATCACCCTCCACTTTTTGATAGCCTTACCCCTTTTAGCCCCATTCCTGCTATTACTGCCTTTGCCTTTTTTTACATTTACCTCTGTCCTGCTCCCTGATAACTTCTCTACCTTGGTGTTTACCTCACTAATTACCATGTTTTGTGGGGGGAGGCTGGGATTTCCCTGCTCCTTTTCAGTACCTCCCCTGTGCCTCCATATAGTATCTTGCCGTACATCTGGGCCAGGAGCTTACCCTGAAATCTCATGTGGAGGCAATTATAAAGTCTCTCCACCAAAAAAGCTGGCTGCTATACAGACTAGGTGGGTATCTCAGTAATGAAGCTTGTTTGACCATCACCACGGAACCCTTCTTCCAGTTTTACTAAATAGTGCTTCCCTCCTACAGCCTCTCTGAGGTGCTGAATTAGGTAAACTTAGAGTGCTCTACCACAAAGTCACTCTCTTTGTAGCTACTGCAACCCCCCATCGATATCACCACTGCAGCATACTCACCTCGTTAAACTGGCCTGCACATGAGGCAAGATTAGCCTACCCTACCTCTGCCTTTAAAATAATCAAAACTACCCCCCCGCCTTAATGGGCTACTTCAGTACAAAACTCACAAGCAGGAGCTTAGATCATCTACTTGCTCTGCATAGGACATCCCAAGGTCTAGATCCTGTGCTGGTGATAGGTCCTTTGTTATCTCTGCCCCTATCCTCTGGAACAGCCTGCCACCAGAAGTTTCTAACTGTACTTCCTTAAATGCATCCAAAGTCACCTTGAAATCTCACACACTAGTGGTAACTAGGCACAGTTGCAGCTGATGCCTCAGATGCATTTTCCTAGCACTTAAATACTATTTTCTCAGCCTACTTTTAGTTATAGGTTTTAATATTCATGGTCACTTAACCCCATTGGAAATACAGTCACTTAACCCCATTGGAAATACAATAACTAGTTGCATCTGCATCCTGTACTCCTCATCTATGATGGTACCCCAGATATGGGGTTGCTTGTACTTGGACTTTATACAGCATATGAGTGCAATGTGATTTTACTTTAGCCCTACTATTTTTATGTTGGCACGCGTGTGCAGCCAACATCTTGTGGCAGTGAGAATTTGAGGGCGCAGTCGCTGTTGGGTGAATGCAGGGCACGCACCAGTAGGTGCATCTCTCATTCCCCAACCAGCCTGCTTGCTGATGCCACACCATGCATACTAAGCTGGCGAGCACATCTAAGGAAAGGTCCGCTGCAATCCGAGCAAAGCTCATACCATGTAGTGGACCCTTCCTACATGCTCACCTGCTAGTAGCATGGCGGCACAGTGGTCGCTACACTGCCGCCAAAGCGCCGATTGGTGCCTCAATCCTGTCAGTTTGCCCTGCCCTGCGAAGTATGTGTCGATGGGGGAGCCCACTCACCATCGACCAAATGTGCTCCCCACCTCGTTGTTTGCCGACGGGGGTGCCCAATCCCTGTTGGCATCCGCCCCCCCTTCCCATTGTATTGTGCCGACGGGCAATCCCACTCCCCATCGGCATCATGCCCTCCCTTCTTCTGTGCTGATGGGGGTGCCCAATCCCCCATCAGCTACTGTACCCCCCAAACAAAAGAAACAACCTGTAAAAAGGAAAACCATCCGTGTTTTTTTTTTCCCCTCTGTACCTGTAAACTGAAAACGGTCCCTCGTAGTCTTCCTACCCACCACCGCACCCCACCCACCCACTGTGCACTCTGCCTCCCCACACACACCAATTTATTACTTACCTCCAGAGTCCAGCGACGATCTTCGCTGACCGGAAACACGCCTGCACTCTTCAAAGCCGATCTTGAACTGAAGAAATGCCGGTAAGCTGTATAATGGACTAAATAGGGTTTTTTCTAACTTTGCTCTATATCATGGGCATTTTTTGGAATTTTGGCACCAAATTTTCAACATGGGGTTTTTGGGACCCCTCCTCATGAATTCTGTCACAGCTTTCATGTTAATTGGTCCCGAAAGGTGATTGCGCAGTCACTGTGTGAAATCACCTTTTGGGACCAATTAATGCAAGAACAGTGGCAGTGTTCATGAGGCAGGCTCTCAAAAAGCCTATGTTGTAAATTTGGTGGAAAAAATCCAAAAAATGGCTGTTTTACAAGCGTGCATTGCGCAGTTGCTACACAAGCTCATAACTTCATGAATCCATAATATTTTCATGCCAGATTTTCAACATTGTAATTTTTCTACACCTCCTTGTGAACAGTACAGCTGTCATTTTTCACATCCTGGCCGAAATGTGTTTCCGCACTTCCGGCGCACAATACCACGGTCACTGTGGGAAATCAGTGTTTGGGCCACATTGCAAAAATGACAGTGATGCTGTTCATGAGCAGAGGTCCTACAATGCCTATGTTGAAAATTTGGTGATGATACTCCATAAAATGATTGTGTTATGAGCATAAATTGCTCAGTTTGCACGCACGCTCATAACGTTGTGCATTTGTAATATTTTCACTCTGGATTTTCACCATTGGCATTGTTCCACACCTCTTGATGAGCATTAAACCTGTCATTTTACATATCCTGCCTGAAATGTTTTTTTGCCGTCCGGTGAAGAATAGCGCGGTTGCTGTGCGAAATCACTTTTTGAGACAGCTTGAGGACACGACAGTGACACTGTACATGAGTAGAGGTGCGAAAATGCCTATGTTGAAAATTTGGTGCCAAAACTCCATAAAATGCCTGTGTTACAAGTGTGCATTGCGCGTGTCCCACACACCCTTGTAACCTCGCATATTTGCAATACTTACATGCCACATTTTTACCACTGCCATTTTTTTACACCTCCTTATGAACAGTACGGCTGTCATGTTTCACATCCTGCCAAACATGTGTTTCCACAATGCACTACCAAAGGCAATGCCAGCTCAACAACATTCTGCATTGACAAATGCTTTGTTACTATTGGGGCCCATCTCATATATGCTTCTTATTTGTCTCAATATGTATTAACTTGTCTTTGTATGAAAACTCTTATTTCTAGATGTCTCAAAATGTAATCTGTGATTGTTAACTTACTTGTGATTGTTAGTTTGTCTTTTTCTGTAAACTGTTTATATTGAATGTAATTACCCCTGGGTCGCCCCTGAAAAAGGGACACTAGGACTTATCTGGTTAACAAATTTCAATAAATAAATAAATAAGTCCCCAGTTAGTGAGATTTGTTCATGAATGTAGATTCTTTAGTGTATTAATTGTCACTGGACACTGGCACTTTAAAATGTATGAGTTTCTCTGACATTTGGTGAGTAGGGTTATTTGTAATTAGCTTGTGAGTATAAATTACTGCAGTTGACATGCAAGTACCATCCTGAGGTAGACTCTGCGAGGAGGCACTATGTAGGGCTATTTGGCTTCCTGAGCACAGTTTTTTGTTTGATAAAATAAGTGGCTACTGAGATGGTGTGTGTGCCATTTTCTTTTGTAGCCCATGGGTGGTGTCAGACTGTCATGATTGGCAGCAGTTATGAGGATGTTGCCTTGCTGGCATGATGTTCAGCTACAACAAGCAGCAGATTTACTTTTCATTGGGAGTTTTTTTTTGTATTTTTTTTTCCTTAAAATAAAAAAAACCTGTGGCAGTTTCAGCTGCTATCTGAATGAGAGTCATCTCAGCTGCAGTCAGAGACTAAACCTGGTGTTTTTTTGTTTTTTTTAAATATGAATGATTTGTGGATAAGGTAATTGGGAATGGTGACAGTCTGCAGATACAAGACTGGAGTGGGGAGTACCAGAAAGCAGATCAGATAGTGCCCTAGGTGGTGAAAGAGACAGAGCAACCATGTTTGTTGTGGGAATTTTCCCTGGAAGGAGAAACGGATGGCTATCTTTTGAAGTAGTAAGTTTATGTGGAGATAATTTCAGATGGGCTGCTGTGGTGGGCTAACAGCCCATTTGAAAGTACTTCTCAGACAATCAAAATTGGACATTCTTTTTACCCATTTCAAAATCTTAAATAAGGCCATACTGGGTTTGCAAAATCCTAAATAAGCTAAAGTAAATAATAAAAAGATCCTAATATCTGGGACTTGAACCCATGTCTCGTGACCCAGAGGTGAGAGTGTCACCAAATGCACGTAACTGACAAAATATGCCTGGACAAAGGGTCAGTGAATGGATGGACAATAGAACTTTACGCCAAAATGTGGTGATTTATGATTAAATCTCTCCATGAACACGTAACAGCTGATCCCTGGTTTATTTTTGCAGCAGAGTCAGTCTTGCTCACGTTTTATTAATTTTCAGTGGCTGTGCTAGCAGGGGTTATTTGATCCTGGTGCTCATTACTTTAGGATTATTTCATAGCAAGTTCCTCAGCAGTAGCAGGAAGCTGTCTTATATGGGAAAGCTTTATTTCCAATTCAGCAATGAAAAACATACAGATAAATATATATAATGTCAAACAGGGATTTCCAGCCTAGACACACATAATATGGGTTATTAACAATAACCCTCATTCATTAAGCTATTTCAGAAGGAAACCACTCTTTATTGGTTCATCCTGGCTCAGGCTGGTGGAAAGTGAGGGAAAAATAGTACCAATGACTAAGCCCTGTCTTTACCCAAAGACTCGGGTACATTGCAGGCAGCTATAGTGAGGGTCAAATATTGTGATGAGTTTAGTTTATCCACAAGGCCAGGTGCTCAGGTGCAGTGCAGGCTTCCCGACTCCCTACACAGTGATGGTTTTAGTGTTGGTGAAAGTTAAGGGACTGACAATACTGTACTTGAAAATGAAGTCTGCTGTTTAGATACAGATTAGACACTGCGTGGGCCGGTACACTGAAGGCTTCCATACACTGTGATGTACCTGTATTTAGTGCTTGTGAAACCTGAGAGTCTGACAACACTGGATACCGAAGCCCAATGTTTATCCATAGGCCAGGCACAGTGTGGATAGATACCCTGCAGGCTTCCACACACTGTGATATACAGTACTGTACTTGTACTTAGTGCTTGTGAAAACTGAGGGACAGCACTATTGAAGCCCACTGTTTATCTACAAACCAGCCACAGTGTAATATATTACCTTAAGGTCAGAAGGATCTGTAGATCCATTGTGTGTGCCACTTTCCTCTGCATAAGAAAGAGTGAATAAATATGCTGTGCAGACATATATTAATTTATAGACATTCCTTTAGCTTCTGATGAAGGACCGTGTTTAGTCTGAAAGCTTAAGCACCTGTTTTCTTTTGTAACATCTATGTCTGTTGGTCCAATAAAAGGTATCAAATCATCTTTTCTTCTACTCATTCCTTACTCATTTTACTACTCAGGGTACCCTGTGAATCCCTATGTGAAGGCCTGCCTTGAAGGTGTGTGCTATTGCCATGTCTTCACAGGTAGGCTTCAGGTACAAAACCATGTGCTACACACAAAAGGGGTGCAGCTGTACAGAGGCATAAGGTACAAAACAAAAATACAGCACACTCCAAAAGAGAAACATTACTGCAGCAAAGAGTGCAAACAACCCCGACGCTTCAAGTCACTATGACTCTTCACCAGGGGGGTGAAGCTACACAAAATATGTGCTTCCTGTACAGAAACAGTGCTTCTTAAGGTGACAGTATACTTACAGACATTGTAACAAACCAGCTGAAAATTGCCAACAGAACAAAATTCTATCACAATTGAATTACATTTTCTTAAAAATATATATGATAAGTGACATATGTGAAGACAGAATAACAGGCTCAACCAAATTGCTGGCAATCGCCAATGACAAGCATGCAGTGTTGCAAAAGTATTTAGGATGTGAAAAAGAGAATCACCTATAGGATAATTGAAATGTGCAAAGAAAGTGGCAACAATTACCCATAAAAAAAGCAAATACACTACAGTCAGTGAAATACATATTACAGAAAATGGAGGGGGGTGAAGTGAATGAGGTGTTAAAACAAACACTGCAAATTATGTTAGGAAAAAAGAGAAACATGGAAAGTCATAGAATCTTGCAGGTGGGGAGAGGGGAAAGAAAACCAGAGGGAACAAGGGGCCTAAATATGCTAATCAAGACAAGCTGTCTAGGATCCTATCATCATCTGTCAGCCATCATGCCCAACTTCTTTGTACCCATCTCTCTCTCTCTCTCTCTCCATTCTTCATGCTACTGGTATTGGTGTTCTGTTGTTCTTCCTTGCATTAAATTGTCTTGGATAGCATTTAGCTGTTTATCCCCATTGTTCCCTTTGCTTTTCCCTCGACTCAGAGCTTTAGGTTTTTTTTATTGCTCTTTGCTGCAATAAAGATTCTCTTTTTGAGTGCACTGTACTTTTTACGGCTGCAGTGGGTGGAGCCTGCAGACATCTTGCACGTACAAAAGGGGTGATGTCATGTTTTCTGTCCGTGGAACTGACTGAAGGTGTAAATAGTCTCCTCCGCCTTACCCTCCTCCAACAAATGTTTTCCACCCTCAAATAAACACATCTTCATGTTAGTCAATGGTTGAAGGGCACTATTTTCTTTCTTAAATGGGAGGTACAAGAACTGGAACCTGAGTAGTGGGAGGAAGCATTAGGTTTTGGAGGGAGAGTAAGATCCGCCCAAGAAGCTCCTAAAGATTCACCCTACCTTTTTTTTTGTTCCTGTGGGAGGGGCATGAGGTGGATCTATCATGTTGGAACAACTGACTATCAGAACTGTCTGGGGAAGTAATTAAGGAGTGCCTGAAACTGCATCTAGGCATATCCCCCTCCCCCACCACCACACACACACACACATAGGCATCATGATTTTTTTTAACTCTAAGGATGTCAATATTTGGCTCTAACAGAATGGGCAAGTTGGGCATAAAAATAAAATAGAAACAAAGGATCAAGCAGGTGTCTTTTCCTTTGTCAGATACATGCAGACAGAAGGTCACAAATACTGTATGACAAGTTCATTATATGGATGTTTTCCATGTAAAACAGAAATGTTGTTATTGTCATGTCTGTAGCATTGTTTGTAGCCAGTAAACTATTATTTACATAGGTACTGTAAACGACAGGTTTTAATTCAGAAATCCAGTCTTAATAAATTGGTTTTTTTAGCAGTTCTGTAAGATTTATGTCTCTCTGATGTAAGAGTGCATAGCACAGAAACTAAAGGGGTTTTCCTAATTGATTGTTGTTTGCATGAGAAGTGGGCATGACGTGGTATCCAAGAGTGAAGTTTAACAATTGTTTTTTGGCCATTCTGGGATCTGAAGTTTAACAGTGATGTGTGAAGAGAATAAAGTCCTGTGTTTTGTGCATTTGAATAGGTTTAGTGCTTTGAAATTACAAGATATAAATATATATACATAGTGTCATGGGCACCTGAAAAGGAAGTAGATACTAATGAAATAAATGCTATTCTAATTATTTATTTATTTATTTATGTGTAGGATTTTAAGTGTAGTTCTGCCTAGGTCACAGACACATAAGCTATAAAAAGTACATTTAAGGATGGATGTATTAGTCAAAGCTTGTAGTAGCAAAATAAAGCAAGAAAAATAATACATTGTGTTTTTTTTTCTTTCAATTGTTTAACCAGGAGTGGCACACAAAGCTGAAAGCTTGTTTACAGAGGCAACCTGGGAGCACATGGAAGTTAAGTGACTTGCTTATGGTCACCCGGTATGCAAGTGGGGGCTGTGGGATTCAAACCCAGATTTCCAGATTTGTAGTTCAGAGCCTTAAACCACTGTGCTATACTGCCTCCCTAGTCATGGCCGTCATCTGTTTTATGGTTCATGATGTTGGTGCAGTAAGCAGCAGTACATTGCATCGCAAGTGTAAAATGTCAATAAGTAGGTCATGCAATAGATGTGCTGAGCAGTTACTGAAGCAAGAAATATATTTAGGATAGTAAAAATATTCCTGTTAGAAAACTGATACATGTGTGACATTTGCATCTCAATTTCAGGGAGGTACTTATGGGGTGTCAATGTACAATATAAAGTAGTTGTAATTTTCAAGGTGTCTGAGTAATTGCATTGTACTACCACTGTTACTAAATTTAAATTATTCTATGAAGTAAATTTAACTTTATGTAACTGTCTATACATGTATTAAAACATTTACTTATTCTTATAATGTAGTGCATTAAATGCTGTTGCTTGGTTAAGAAGTCACATAACAGCAATAGAGATGAAAACAATGGGATGCATAGAAATTTGAAAAAAGTATACATTAGCAGGAGCAGTGTCATGACTTCACCAATTTTTTATAGTTTCACTCCAGATTTTCAACATTACCATTTTTTACACCTCCTCGTAAACAGTACAGCTGTCATTTTTTACATCCTGTTCAAAATGTGTTTTTGTACCTGTGGTGCCAAATGGCACAGTCACTGTGCAAAATCACCTTTCAGCTAGTGAACTGATAGTGTCACTGTTCATGCAGTGGGGTCACAAAAAGCCCATGCTGAAAACTTGGAGTGAAAATACCAAGAAACGCCCAGGGCATTAGGGTTTCTGACCATAACACCCTGCACTGTAGGGACTGACAGGCATCAGGGGTGTGATTTGGGATTGTCAATAGTATTGCTCATGCTATTCCACCCCCATCCCCACCCTGTAGCCAGTGACAGGTATTGAGGTGTGCCTTTGACTCTTCAGCCCCAGAGTTCACTCCATTCTCTTGTACTGTACCCATTTCAGCATATTTCCTTATGGAATGGGGTGAGTGTAAAGTTTAAACACCCCAAGGCACACTGCAATACTTGTCTGTGTCTGCAGAGTAAGGTGAAGTGAAATGGCATGAACGTTATCAGCAATGACCCAAAGGCACACCCCAATGCCTGTCCATCTCTGCAGGGTAGGGGCGGGTTTGGGATTGGGGTTGGCATTACTTCAATACTTCACTGCCATTCCTATTCTGCCTGTCTGTCTGTCTCTATCTATATGTCTATGTTATTATCTATCTTTCTATCAATTGCATGTATCGCTATTTTTACCTATTTCTGAAACAATCCTGCATATCACATTTGCCTGCACTCTGAGCACATACTTATGAAACTGTGCATATTTGTACTCCACTTCTGCATAGACCTCATACTTTCCTACTATTCCCATTATCACAAGCATAACTGCCTTGCTGTTATCAAAAGTGACCCCCTCTGAAAGTTACTATCACATTTTCTCTGCTAACAGTCCATCATTACACCTGACTTCCTAACATCAACACGTTGCTTAAATATAACTTAAATCACATCATGGACAAAAACCCTGTTTCTCTTCAAAAAAAACTGTGTAAATAATCCCAAGGCTGAAATATACCAGCCATTACTTTTTCATGTACTGCCACCTCTTGTACCATCTTGGGGATTTGCATATGTTTCCCATGATGCTTTGCATTATTGGGGTATGTGCAACTGTTTTTTTTAATTTGGCTGTCCAGCCAGTATCATCTGGGATAACACATTCCTCAGTAGCATTTGTTCTAGGGTTCTTTTGTAAACCTATATTGTTTCCTATTCCTTCCATTAAAATGTATACCTCCATATATTTTCCTAATAATGCGTATGCCTTCCTTAGAACAGAAACTAAAACAAATCTTACTACTTACAAATCATTGTGTTGTTTCTCCATATCTCCTTAATAATTTCACACAACTTCACTAACTTCATTATGCAGCTGAGGTGGATCTGACCAGAACCTGTTTTTTAGGCTGTTAGTTTACTATTGTGGGAAGGCATAGTGCCATCTTCCCTACAGCAGAAACTTGATTTCTAAAGGACACATTTCTTGAATGGGAATGATGGTCGATGTTGATTGACGGACAATATTCCAGATATGGACTGTGCTGGCAAATATTTTTTCAAAATTCTCTGTTTGTAATGGAATATTAAAGATGTTTTTGCTCAGTTGTTGACTCTTTATGCCAGTGAAACTGGTTTCAGCTGCCTTGGAATCAGGTGTGAGCAAGTCAGCACTGAATGTTTCAGATGCAATCTGTTAATGTTACATTAGGTTTGGAATCAATGTCTCAAGATGCAAACATCAATAATTCATCTGCATTAGTGCTGTGTGGGCTTTTAAAATTCCAATGTAATAGAATTCCACTGAATTTTGGAAAACTCCATCTATTTCCATGGAATTCTGGTGATAGCAGAAATCCATAATTTCAAAAGCAGAATGTTTTCCATTGGTTAATAATCTATGCTTTACATAAGCTACTGATTTCTTTTCATAATCTATGGAAAATTATTCTGCAGTTTACAGTGAAATGCTTTTCAGAATTCTGTGGAATTCAAAAAGAAATTCCAAAAAGCATTTCAGAAGCAAAATTGTTATCCTGTACTAATTGTGCTAGTGGAATTATGCTTCCTGCACAGCTCCAAAATGAATGTATCTCTGTTCCGGGTTACATACAAAAATACAAACATACATACTAAGGGTGAGGGATGTGGAACATTGGTAACTTCGCTTTGGCTTTGAGTTGGGCCCCTGAATTTGTTTCTGCAATTCCTCTGAAAAACTCCAGCTCCCAGTGCAGTAAGTAGCATGGGGTAAAGAAAACTTGAAATGGGGGGTTAAAAATTCCTTGTGGTTAGCAAAGAATATTTATTACTGTGCAACTATGAATAGAAAAAGCCACACCGGGCTTGGGTGCTCACTGATGGCAGTCACACTGGAACACAACGACAAAGAATCAGGGTCCTCACTATCATGATCAGGAAAGCATCTCTTGAGACAGCAGTTGTGCAAAACATGCTGATTTTATTTGGTGCAAGAGATGGACCAAAATTTTAAATTGTACCTTGGAAGTCTCCATCTAATGCGTTTCATGTTAAGATGCTTTTTCAAACATGAAACGCATTGAGTGGAGATTACCAGGGTCCAGTTTTAACATTTGTTCCACCTGCTTTCCTGACCACCAGTAGTGAGGGCCCTAATTCTTTTGTTGCTTGGAATATTTATTACTCTAGTTTACTTGTGGCAGGTGATGGTGGCTTGTCACTTCTGCAGATTGGTGGAGTTAAACTCAGATGATTTTAAATTATTATTATTAGTCATTGGGAACAGTTCCATGATAATAGGTTACTGTATGCTAAGGATAGGCTGCATTTGAATGGAAATGGTGCTGAACTTCTAGGAAACATTTTGAAACAAACACTAAATCAGTTACATTTAAAGAGGAAAATCGTAGTTAGAATGATTTACAAATACCACCCTTTGAAGGGCATGACTACATAAAAGTTAGCAATAAAACAAACTTTAGCAATATTAAGTGTCTTCTGCTTAATGCTAGAAGCTTAAATAACACACGTGATGAATTAGTTTCAATAGCCTTAAGGAATATGACAGACATTATTGGGATTACAGACACCTGGTGGGCTGATAATAATGCTTGGGAGAAGAATATTAGTGGGTATGATCTGTTCTGTCTAAACAGAGGAAATAAACTTGAAGGGGGAATAGCACTATATATTAATGACACATTTAAAGCTGCAGATATTTCACATAGTAAAATTAATAAACATCTGGATACAGAGACAATTTAGATTAAGATATGTCCTAATCCTTCAGACTCCTTTAAATTAGGGCTATGTTATCATCCTCTGGATATATCAGTAGAAGGTACAGATCATATTATCAAAGAACTGGAAACAGCATGTGAAAACGTAAACGTTATTTTTATGGGCGACCTCAATTTTGCCAATATCGGCTAAGTTAGGAGTATACAGTAGCAATCACACCCCTTAGCAAAAGCTTTTTATCAGCATTTGAACAGTTATCACTGAATTAATATGTCTCAGTGCCCACAAGGTATAACAAAATATTAGATATTGTTTTAGGCACTTCAAATATGAATATAACAAACCGCAAAGTTGGCCCACCCCACTGCAACAGTGATCCTCTCTCAGTGGGTTTTAATACTGAACTAATGTTTACTATATATACTAATGACTCCCATTTTTCTGATTTTAAAAAAGCTGATGTGAATAAAATGAATAATCTATTGGCCAAAATTAACTGGGATGAACTATTAAGGGACTGTGACACAGAAAATACATGGTTACGATTAAAAACAGTTATTCATAACAAAAGCAATAAGTGTATTCCTAGATTTAAGAAAAGTAGAAATAGGAACAGAAAACCCAGATGGCTAGATAAAAAAATAATTAAACTATTAAACAAAAAACAGAAAGCTTTTCATGCTTTTAAAAAGAGTAAAACCCCTGCTTATTGGGAGAAATATAAGCGGTTATCAAAAAAGTGTAAGGTGTCTATAAGAAGCGCAAAGAAAAATGCATAATTAAAGTTAGCTATAGAAGCCAAAAAATACAAACAATGTGAAGGCCTTTTACAGCTACATAAATTCTTTAAAAAGACTAGTATGTAAAGTAGGCCCTATTGTTCATGATGAAGAGACTATAAAATAATATTAATAATAAAACTTTATTTATTAAGCACCTTTCAGACACCAAGGCACTGCACAAATTGAACAATAAAAATTCCAAGAAATAAATTAAAAGATAAAAATGTTAATCATAATAATACACACATCAACTCATGAATGCTTGTCTCCACAAGTGAGTCTTAAGTTCCTGCTTGAAGCTCCCCACAGTCGTGCATTCGCAAAGCTGATGGGGCAGAGAATTCCAGAGGGTTGGGGCCATAAACGTAAAAGCATGGGCCACAGAAGATTTTAAAGTAACCCTTGGAACCTCCAGCAACCCCTCATCAGCCGAACGGAGCTGTCACACAGGGCTGTAAGGCATCAGAAGTTCTTTCAAGTATTCGGGACCAAGTCCATGTAGGGCTTTGTAGGTCAAAATACCTACTTTAAAGGTGATCCACCACTGAATCGGCAGCCAGTGCAGCTCACGCAATACAGGGGCAATGTGTGACCTCCTTACAACCCTGGTAGCAACCGAGCTGCAGCGTTCTGCACTAGCTGCAAGCAGCGGATATCAACCCCAGGAAGCCCTAAGTGCAGGGAGTTGCAATAGTCAAAAACCACAGAACATGGCTGATATCTTTAACAATTTTTTTGCAGCATATACAGTGCAAAATATGCTGATAATACTGCTTTTAAAATAGATAGTTCAGCTCACATACGCATTACACAAGATGAAATAATAAAAGGACTTGATAGAATAAAGGTGGAATGTTCCCCAGGACCTGATCATATTAGTGGTGGCATGATTGCATTAATATAAAACATCTAATATCCCCATTAAAACTGTTTTTTGAAAGAAATATAAATACAGGCGATATACCAAATGAATGGAGGATGGCAAGTGTTACTCTGTTGTTTAAAAAAGGAGACAGGCATAGCATTGAGAACTACAGGCCCATATGCCTGACTTCAATCATATGTAAAGTTTTAGAAAGGATTATAAAAATAAGTTGCAATCTGACTTAGGTAACCTTGACAGAGAACAATATGGGTTCATAAAAGGCAGGTCTTGTCTATCAAATCTATTGTGTTTCTATGAAAATGTCAGTAAAAACCTGGACATTAGAAAACCCTGTGACATTTTTTTATGTAGACTCTAGTAGGGCATTTGATTTTGTCCCACATGAGGCCATTATGAAGAAGATCTTGCTCACCAGAGTGAATCAAATTTGGGTAAAGTGGATTGCAAATTGGCCAACAAATAGATCCCAGTGATTAGTTATAAACAGCTGTGTTTCTGATGAGGGAGTTGTGACTAGCAGAGTGCCCTAGGGCTCAGTTTTGGGTCCCTTCTTTTTTTACATCTTCATTTCTGACTTAAAAAATAACATTAGCGGCTGGTCTGTCAAATATGCAGATGACACCAATCTAGGTGGAGTCTGCGCTATGACTCTTGATTGTCATAAACTATAGAGTAATCTTGACTCAATCTCATATTGGTCTGTAAAATGGGGTATTAAGTTCAATTTAAATAAGTGTAAGGTGATGCACCTAAGATAAAGCAATATGAATCATAATTATTATTTATGTGGTGAACAGCTGTCAGAAACAGAACGCAAAAAAAGACCTAGGGGTCTACATCTCTAAAGATTTCAGTTGTACAAAGCAAATGAGTGAAATAATTAGTAGATGTAATAAGATAATATGATCTATTAAGAACAACATAAAGTCCAATCAACAGGCTGTAATGTTATCCCTTCATAGAGCATATGTTAGGCCTCATGTAGATTATTGCACATAATTTTGGTCCTCATATAAAAAATGCTATATCCTACAAGTAGAGAAGATACAAAGAAGATTTACAAAAAACATAACTGGCCTGGAAGAACTTGACTATAGGACAGATTAGAAAGATTAAATCTCATGTCCCTGGAAATGAGATCGATGGGAGATCTGTTATATACTGTATATGGGATGTTATAAATGAACCTTATTTATTCACAGAGCTTAACTTTGAATACAAACAGGACAATATTGACACCTGTGGTCACCCACTTCAGTTAAGTTATAGAAGATATAATACTGCTAAGAGGGGATCATAGTTTTCCCTCCAAATAGTCAAGAACTGGAATTCACTACCAGTAGACATAACAGTTTGCAGGAGTAAAATGTCCATTAAGAAAAAGCTCGCTATATGGTTACTAGAAAAACAAATTCTAGGGCAATAAGGATACTGGATAGAAGCACCATGGGCATTTTGCCTTTAGCTCCTGTTATACCTCAGTATGAACCTCAGTATAACAACATAATAGGACTTCTAAGGTATGTCCCTTATGGTATAGAACCAAGTACAAGCAAAATGCTAGGAGACCCGCACCTCTGCTAAAGGCAAGGGCATATGCCAAAATGAGTCAAATACTCTGTTTCTAAGTCAGACTCACCAGCTCAGGCTTCATATATCAAAAGTTCCTTTATTGTAGAAAATCACCAGAGCAATAAGGTCCAAAACAACACACACTGCTCCCCACGGCTTACTCTCACTTCCTGGTGTGTAACCAGGTCACCTGATGTGTTTTGCTCAATCAGAGCTTTCTCAAAGGTAAGGTTAAGGAGGTAAGTTCATACTTAAATACAAAATGCAGTTAAAGAGACACACACTTAAATAAGATATTAGTACACCAGAAAATCCCATAAGTAAAAATCACAACATTGTCAGGTGCATAAATCTCATAAAGAAACACACATTCAGTTAAAAATGTATTATAGACATAACCACAATAGCTGTAAATTTGCTTTTATAGGAAATATCCATTTTTAAGGATTTCAACTGGTAATTAATTCTCTCCAGTCCTATAAACCATTATCATGGTAGATATTGCCCAATACAGTACCTCATAGTAATAGTACAAAACACAGTTTATTTCTATAACAATTTAAAAGTGCAAATCTGACCAATGTAATGAAAGAGAGAAAAGAGATTGCACGTAGTTTTTGGTAAACTCAGAACTGCATAGAGGGATGCTGGTGCAAATTTATCTGAAAAAAGGGATTAAACAGATAAATAAATTAACATAAAAAACAATGACAAAACATATTATAAAAAAACTTTTCAAATAATCATTTCTTTAGAATTGGTTTCACTTCAGTTCTGCCATTAAGACTTTTACCTTTCATTGCTTTAAAGGAAAAAATTCAATACTGTTCTCTCTTCAGCAATAAATTGTCATAGTCACCCCCTCTCCCGACATAACTGGTTTTTCAATACCCAGATATGTGAATGTATGATTTTTTCTATCTCTGGTTTTAAGCACATGCATTGCCAAAGAATTAATGAGATCCTCCCCTTTTATAGCCCTCTCATGTTCACCTATTCTTAATTTAAACATTCATTTGGTTTTTCCAACATAGAAATAGCCACACTTACAAGTGGCCAAATCTACCAATCCTTTAGTGTTACAAGTAATGAAGCCTCTAACAGGTGTATTTCTGTCATTCAAGGGATTACTGTAATGTTTGACTACCACCAACTTCTGACAAAACTTACAATTGCCACATTTATTGTTACCATCATCTCTCTTTGGGAGCCACATCCTGGGGTCATTTTTAATAGGTTGTAAGGAGTGTACTACCTTGTCCTTAATAGTCTTTCCTTTCTTATAAACCATTTTGGGCTCTGTTTTATCAGTTTATTAGACCTGAATCTTGTTTAGCTATATGCCAGTGTTTCCTAATTATATCTGCAATCTGTCTAGACTGTGGGTTGTATGTGCTGACAAAGGCAAGTTGGGGGTCAACCTTATTCACTTTTTCTTTCAATAATGATTCTCTAGGGATCCCATCCACCTCCCTTTTTGTTTCATGTAGAAGTTTCTGGAAATACCCTCTTTCCTCCAACTGTGAAGTGAGTTCATTGGCTCTCATCTAATACATTTCTGTAGATCCACAATTTCTTTTTGTCCAAATGTATTGCCTTTTGGAATAGCTTTAATGGCATGTCTAGGATGGTTACTGCTGGCCAATAGTAATGTATTCCCATCAGTGGGCTTATGGTATGAATTAGTTAAAAGTCCACCTAGCCCATCCTTCTTTATCACCAAATCTAGAAATGTTATTTCCTTCAAATCCACAGAAACACTGAACCAAAGATTTGAATTACTATATTCCAGATAATGGATAAAACAAGTTAATTCCTCTAATATTCCTTTCCAAATAATCAAAATATCATCAATAACACATTTTCATAAGTCTAACTTCTGAAGATACACATTTTTGTTAGAACGTATTATGTCCTATTCCCATTTAGCCATATACAGATTAGCATAATTGGGGGCAAAACTAGCCCCCATTGCTGTCCCCTTTTTTTGTAAATAAAACTCTTTACCAAAGAAGAAAGTATTACATGTTAACACAAATTCTGACAATTGTACAAGAACCTCGGTGACTGGTTCTAAAATCTCTCCGGTATTTAGGAAAAATTTCAATGCTTCAAGTCCTTCTTTGTGGGGAATATTGGTATGCAATGAAGTCACATGCAAAGTTACTAAATACCAATCATCTTCAATTTCTATTTCTTCTGATATTCTAAGAATAGCTCCAGTATCCTTAACATATAAAGGCACTAATCTCACCAAATCAGTTAGAAAAAAATCAACATATTTAGCAAGAGCTTCAGCCAGGGAATTATTTCCTGACACAATTGGCCTGCCTGGGATCTTGTAAGTTCTTATGAATTTTGGGGAGACAATAGAAAGTAGGCCACACAGGATGTTCTACATTCAAAAAATCAATAACATTAAGTGGTACCCAATTCCTCTCCTTAATCAAATGTAAGTAACTATCTATTATTTTTTTATATTCTAGAGTATGGTCATAAGTAAGTTTCATATAAAAATCTGTTTGACCCAGTTCTCTGAGTATCTCGGCTTCATACGTAACAGTGTCCATAATTACAATTGCCCCTCCTTTGTCTGGCTGTTTAATTGTGATTTCTAAATTCTCTCCCAACCCTTTGAGGGCTATTTCCTCTTGCTTACTTAAATTATGAAAGAAACTCTTTTCATAAGTAGCAGCGAGTGTCTCAAAATCTCTCTCAGAACTTTTAAGAAACACTAATAAGGCAGGAGACGTAGGGGGACAAAAATCTGACTCCACTTTAAATAACTCACATTTCATATAATCCACAATCTCACCTGAGTCCATATTAGTGTTCATACTCGAGTCTTTTCTTGCAAAAAATAATTTAAGGCTCATATTCCGACCAAGTTTATTGAGGTCGATAACTATTTCAAAAATATCAAAGGTCTTTGTTGGTGTGAAAGACAGTCCTTTGTTAAGCACTTTTAGTTCCAATTCACTCAATATATGGCTGGAGATATTAACCACGTTTACCGCTGGCTCCTGCCTCTGCCTCATCTCGCTTTCCAAAAACGTCCTCGTCTTCCATTTTGTAGATCTCTGCCACTTTGTACCACCTCTTCTTGTCCGTTTCTTAAACTGGGATTCCACTGTGTAATCCATTGACTGCTCCAGGGACCCTGTGAGGTCTGTTGGGGGGTGGTTTAACACATATCTCGCTCTCTTTTTCTTCCCCTAAAAAAAGATCCTCATCGTCTGGTTCTTCAATAGCAATCTGATCACCTGCCGTAATTTTATTTACTGTATGTCCACTATCAAGAACTGTTTCTTGATTACTAGGGATTTGCTGAATATTTTTAGACCAGTCAAAGATCCGTCCTTCCCTGTAATCCCTTTCATCCCTCTCAAATTTTGTTTTTTTATTTAACTTGATTTTTTCCTCATATTTCCTGATATTTTCCGAAAAACCATCTATTAGTTGTTCGTACTGTGAGGTATATGAGAAAGTTTTCAATACTTCTTTTTTAATAAATTTGTCTTCCACTTCTTTTTGTATTATGGCATTTTTGGCAAGAATCAGTTCGATATACTCTTTACTAGCCTTATGGCTAATTGTTTGCCACTTTTCTATTAAACCAACCCTGTCTTTTCCACAATTTGGTTTCTTGACCACCCAAAGTCCCCTTGGCGCTCTCTCTACTTCTAAATAAGCTTTCAAGCTTATTTTTTCCCATTGAAGTCTTTAATTTTTGAGCTGTGCTTCAATTGGGTAAAAGCTTGTTTAGTATTGAAAGGTGTAGTTACTGGTGTAGTAGGTCATTACACAAACTAGTGTAACTAGTGCCATTATTTGTTGGTTTAAAAACAATTCATATGGGATCGGATTCCATCATCACACTGTTCTTCCTGTGGTGTCATCATTAAACACTCATAAAAACATGCAAGGGCTAATGAAACAAATGGAGAAAAGTATAGATAACAATGGATGGACAGCCTTTTTCTGTTTAACCCATGCAGCTTGCAAGGAAATGAATGTAGAATTTTACAAAATCTGCACACCCATTTACTCCACAAATTTGTTTGCTCAGAGATTACTCAATGGTGGATGCAAAAGAAAGGAGATACTATATTAATTTAATTTCACTTATGGTCAAGCTTAGTATTAAGGCACTGGAAAGACCAACAAATTCTTACCTACCAAGAATGGTTCAATGACCTACTATATAACCTAAGGATTGAAAAACTAATGCCAGTCTTAGAAGTGCTCTTCCCCATTATAACACAAAAGTGGGAGAAATTCCATACCTTATGGTCAATCACTCCACACATTAAACTGAGTGTTGTGGTCCCCATCCCTTAGTTAGGCTACTACACCACCATTTGACTTTAGTGGTTTCAACTGATAAACTTTTCTTTCTCCATTGTACTCACCCAACTAATGGCTAGTGCAAGACTATTGATATGGCTCTAGGGTAGGAGGAGGGGTTTGGGGAAGGGGGTTTAGAGGAATAATTTGGGGAGGGAAGAGTGGCTGAGTTAGCTAATAGTAGTTTAGTAAACAGTTTACTTGATCTGTACATGTTTAATATACAGTGTTTTATTTGCTGTAATGAGTATGTACTGTGTGACAAAAATGTTTATTCAATAAAACATATTCAATTTTAAAAAAAAAGCCGTCACACCCAGGGAAGTTGTGCTGTGGTCAAACAAGATTGAAGCTTCTTATATCAAAAGTTCCTTTATTGTAGAAAATCACCAGAGCGATAAGGTCCAAAACAATACACACTGCTCCCCATGGCTTACTCTCACTTACATTGGTCAGGTTTGCACTTTTAAATTGTTATAGAAATAAATTGTGTTTTGTACTGTTAGTATGAGGTAATGTATTAGGCAATATCTACCATGATAATGGTTTATAGGACTGGAGAGTATGGATTACCAGTTGAAATCCTTAATAATGGATATTTCCTATGAAAGCAAATTTACAGCTATTGTGGTTATGTCTATAAAACATTTTTAACTGAATGTTTGTTTCTTTGAGATTTATGCACCTGACAGTATTGTGATTTTTACTTATGTGATTTTCTGGTGTAATAATATCTTATTTAAGTGTGTGTCTCTTTAATTGCATTATGTATTTAAGTATAGGCTTACCTCCTTCACCTTACCTTTGAGAAAGCTCTGATTGAGCGATCACATCAGGTGACCTGGTTACACACCAGGAAGTGAGAGTAAGCCGTGGGGAACAGTGTGTGTTGCTTTGGACCTTATTGCTCTGGTGATTTTCTACAATAAAGGAACTTTTGATATAAGAAGACTGAGCTGGTGAGTCTGACTTAGAAACAGAGTATTTGACTCATTTTGGCATATGGCTTTGCCTTTAGCAGATGTGCAGGTCTCCTAGCATTTTGCTTGTACTTGCTTCAGTCTTGTTTGACCACAACACGGCATCCCTGGGTGCAGCGACTTTTGTAAAATTCTGCACCCTTATGGTATAACAGAATCTTCTCAGGATGTTTGGGCAGACAGAACTGCTCAGCTTCGCTTTGCAGTCCTCTCCCCCATGCCTTGCACTTGAGTTTCTCATATCATAAGGGAATGCCTCGGAGGCCCTATTAACTTATATTATAAATCACTATGGTGATTTCAGCCAATCAGCATGCAGACCCACTGTACTTCTTATCCTGTGTACAGTGTCCTCTCATGCAGAAGCAGCAAGAGTTAGAGCTCCACTTCAGCACTGGGGATGGATGGCAAAATATGAATTAAAACAAAGGCTCTAAACTTATCACTTCAGCTAACCTCAGGCCATTTATAATACGATAAAAGGCCTCTGAGGGATGTCTCTTATGGTATACAGACTCCTCTTGTGAGATTTGGACAAACAGAACTGCTCAAATTCGCTTGTGGTCCCTCAGCCAAACCTCAAGCCCAGAGTCTCTTATAGCATGAGAGACATCCTTTCAAGGGTCCATTAACTGCTGGCCCAGTGATGCTGAGGGATGAGGTGCTGGATGCCACACCTGTACCATGCCGCGACCCAGGTTCAGGAGCGAGCTTGGGCCGGCAGTCAGCGGGAAGAACAGGTTTGAGCATCTGGAGAACTGCTCTCCTGTCCTGGTAGGGAGGGGGGTCCATGATCCTGGGCTCTGGTGACTCCCTGTGGTGACTGAGGTATAGCAGCCCATGGATCCATCTGTCAGGGATTGGCTGCAGCGATCTTGTGTGCATGCTTGGGAGTGAGCACATGCGCTGGACACATTGCACATGCGAGCCATAGAGGGAGGGAGAAAACAAGGAAAATGCCCTGGCCCTTGGTAGGTGAAGGTGGGTCACGTGGCTGACCACCACACCCAGTGCTGGATCTTCCAGCCTGCCTCTGGTTGCTCCCTGTGCTGCCTGGTCAACCAACTAAATCTCAGAAAGGTCACCAGGAGGAGTCAGCAGTCTTGCCCTGGGGGACTTAGCTCCGGGGGGTCAAGGGATAAGTGTGAGCAGAGAGGAGTCCCTCCCCCCACAGGCAGGTAAGGCTGGGGATTTCAGGCGGGTGGAATCAGGTCAGATCAGGTGTCTCTCCGGAGAGAGCCCAAAGTGCCAGTGAGAGGAGAACAAAGAAAGTATACAAAAAAGGGCCTATTAACTTATAGAAGAAGATGTCACTTGTTGGACATGTGAATAATTAAATGAATAGTTAAAGTTGCTTCTTGCTGAGTTGAATGTGAGAAAGGCTAAGAAATCAAGATTTTCAGTATCTAGCCTTGAGAAGTGTGGTGAGGCAAGATCTCCAGTTGTACTGAAATATTTTGTAGAATTGACTGAGGTAAGAGTGCACGCAAGAAAATACAAAGTCCGTTTAGCCAGTAGCAGCCAAATGACTTGCCTGCCCTTTTGCCTCCTTTTCTTGTGCTTTCCCCGACTGTCCATCCTCAGTCTCGTACTGCTGTTCTGACAGGTCCACTTGCATATCATCCTCACTGGCATTCTCCACTTGGCAAAGCAAGGCAAATTTATTTATAAAGCACCATATTCCATGCAATCATGGCACTGCACAGGTCATAAAATGCAAAACAGACCAAACAAATAAATCAATTATAAAATAGACATTGAGGGATGGTAGGATAAAGCCATGAATACCATTACAAGAAAGCTAAAAAATGGACTCCTGTGGGATATTTGCCTCTTAAGTGCTACTAAAGGTCTGCTCAAACAGGTAGAACTTCAGACACCTTTTAAAATGCCTCCACTGTGGGAAAATACTACAACCTGGTGGAAAGGGTATTCCAGATTGTTATAAGTGCAACTACAGAAAAAGCCCTATCCCCTGACTGTTTCAGTCAAGATCTCGGAATAGCTAGCAGCACCACGGTGGTGCAGAGAGCTTGGGGAGTGCAGGTAAGAGATCTTTTTAGTAGCCTAAACTTGCTTTGGTGGTGGTGCTACTCACTTTCTTTTAAAGAATTGTGAAGTGGGGGTAATTGACCCCACTGTTAGTCCCATGAACAACTATACTTTTTCCTCCGGTGACATGATATCAATGGTGTATGTATCAGAGCCAGACTCAGTGTTACTTTCCTCATTCAGTGGCTGGCCAGCAGCACAGACTGCATAGTGTTGTTGCTAATGCATGATTTAGAAGCTGGAGGGCCTCATATAGTTGTTCACAGAGGACTACCAATTGCTACATCTACATATGGTTGGCTGTGGCAGCTGTTGTCATGTTATTTGTTTGAGGTGGATGGGGAGGAGATCTTGACTTTATATTTCTGGAGGGATAACTTCTATCCTGGGTAGTGGAACTGGAACTGAAACACACAAAGGTGGAATGGGAGAGTGGTATGCTTCTGGATAGCCCAGGATGGTTTTGTCACCAGATGCTGGCTGGATATGAGCAGAACCTGTGGATTTCTGGGGAATAACAAACCATGGATTTTTTTTGGTCATGCTATCAAGCACGCAGCCTTAGTCCTCCTCCTCATAGCCCCACAATTATGACTTTGATGTCTCTGAACCACCATGACCAGTTTCTTCCTGACCACAACTTGCATAATGTCTGCACGATGGAACTGGCATGATGACACCCTTATCTGTTCCTTTGCAGCACCGTGCATCCCTTTCTCCTCCCATTCTTTTTGTCATAATATCTACACTCATCCGAAACATAGAAACATAGAATTTGATGGCAGATAAGGACCGCTTGGCCCACCTAGTCTGCCCATTTCCCTACCTAACGGATAAGCTGCAGATCCTAGTTAACCAACAGCCTACTTCCTCCTACCCCCCACTAGAATTGCCTTATGTCTGTCCCATGCATTCTTGAATTCCCCCACTGTTTTTGACTCTACAACCTCCTCAGGAAGGCTGTTCCATGTATCCATAACCCTCTCTGTGAAGAAATACTTCCTCACATTACCTCTGAGCCGTCCCCTATCTTCAAATTGTGCCCCCTTGTTTTTGCTCATCTCTTTTTCTGAAAGATGCTACCCTCTTGGACTTTGTTGATTCCCTTGAGGTATTTGAAAGTTTCTATCATGTCCCCTCTCTCCCTCCTTTCCTCGAGGCTATACATCTTTAGTTCCTTCAGTCTTTCTGCATATGTCTTCTGATCCAGACCCTACATCATTTTGGTTGCCCTCCTGTGGGCAGCCTCCACCCTGTCTATGTCTTCACGGAGATGGGGTCTCCAGAACTGTACACAGTACTCCAGATGTGGTCTTACCAACTGTCTGTACAGAGGGCCAACAACTTCCTGTTTTCTACTGGTGATGCCTCTCCCTATGCATCCCAGTATCCCTCCAGCCCTCCTTACTGCCTTCTCACATTGCTGGCCCACCTTTAGGTTTTTTGATATGACTACCCCCAGGTCCCTTTCCATTTTTGTTGTTGTCAGTATCTCACCCCCCATTGTGTACTCTTCCCCTGGGTTTTTGTTTCCCAGGTGCATTACTTTGCACTTCTTTGCATTGAATCTAAGCTGCCATACATTTGACCATTCCTCCAACCTTGCCAAGTCCCTTTTCATCCTTTCCACCCCACCTTGTGTATCAACCCTGTTGCAGATCTTTGTGTCATCTGCAAAGAGACATACTTTCCCTTCCAGTCCCTCTGCAATGTCACTTATAAAGACATTAAAAAGGACCAGCCCCAGTACTGAACCCTGTGGTACCCCACTAGTAACCCTCCTTTCTTCACTGTGGACTCCATTTACTATTACCTGCTGTGTCCTGTTGTCCAACCAGTGTTTTACCCAGGCTACCACCCTAGGACCCACTCCCAGGCTGGCTAATTTGTTTATTAATCTTTTGTGTGGGACTGTGTCAAATGCATTGCTAAAGTCTAGGTAGGCCATATCCACAGTGCCTCCCTGGTCTACTGCTTCGGTCACCCAGTCAAAGACATCAATTAGATTTGTCTGACATGACCTTCCTGCTGTGAATCCATGCTGCCTTGGGTCCTGTGCCCCACTGGCCTCTAGGTACTCAACAATTCTTTCCTTCAGAAGTGATTCCATCATTTTCCCTACCACTGAGGTCAAACTGACAGGTCTGTAGTTTCCTGCCTCTGTCTTGCTCCCACTTTTGTGAAGGGGAAGCACATCCACCCTCCTCCAGTCTTCATGTACCACCCCATCCTCCCATGATTTATTAAAAAGGGTAGTCAGTGGTGTTACTAGTTCTTCCCTTAGTTCTTTTAAAATTCTGGGCTGAATCCCATCAGGCCCCATTGCTTTATCCACCTTGAGTTTTAAGAGTTCTTTCAGAACCCTTTCTTCTGTGAAAAGACTAATATCAACCCCCCTATCCAGAGTGCTTCTATTGACTGGATTAGGTATTTCCCCATGCTTTTCCATTGTGAATACTGAGCAGAAGCACTCATTCAGTATCCCTGCTTTTTTACTGTCGTTATCTGCCCAACCACCTTCCTCTTTATTCAGCCTCAGGATCCCTGCCTTAGTCTTTCTTTGCTAGCTAATGTACCTATAAAATGTTTTATCCCTCTTCTTAACCGAATTGGCTATCTTTTCCTCGGTTTGACCTTTAGCTATTCTGACTGCCTTCCCACTTCCTTCTGCCTTAACTGGTACAGTTCTCTGTCCTGCTCCTTCTGTGTTTCCTTATACTTCCTGAATGCTATCTTTTTCCCTTACCTTCCCACCACTTCTTTTGAGAACCATAGTGTTTTTTTCTTTTGTTTTGATTTGTTTATTTGCGTCACACAAAGACTTGTTACCTCTGTGATGGTGGTTCTGATGTTTTCCCATTGTTGCTCCACCCCACCTTCTGCCTGTTTGCTAGTGCATTTCTGAAGCACTCTCATCTTGTCAAAATCAGCCTCCTGAAGTCCAGTACCTTCACTTTTGTGTGGCTTGACTCTACAGCTAAGTTTATCGTGAACCACACTGTTTGGTGGTCACTTGTTCCAGATGGCTACCCACTTCAAGATCAGAGATCCTCTCTCCACCCCCATTTAAGAGTACCAGGTCTAAGATTGCTCTCTCCCGAGTGGGTTCCAAAACTAGCTGTCTGAGGCATGCCCCCTGTAGGGCATTGAGAATGACCCTGCTCTTGGATGTGGCTGCAGCAAAGGTGCTCCAGTCAACATCTGGCATATTCAGGTCCCCCATCAGCAATATCTCCCCTTTCTCCGCCATCCCAAGGATGCCTCCTATCATTTCCTTGTCCATTTCCTCCCACTGAGATGGGGGCTCTGTATACAAGCCCTGTGCAGATTGTGGAGCCATTTCCAGTCTCCAGGGTGACCTATAGTGCCTCCTCTCCTCCCTGTTTACCCTTTAGTTCTGTTGCTTTTATCCCTTCCCTTACATAGAGAGCTCCTCCTTCTCCTCTTCTTCCCTCCCTGTCTCTCCTGTAGATTGTGTACCCTGGTATGTTGACATCCCAGTCATGGTTCTCTGTGTACCATGTTTCTGTGACTGCCACAATATCCAGGCGTCCCTCTTCCATCAAGGCCACCATTTTGGGGAGCTTTTTACCTAGACTATGGGCATTGGTACTCATTACCCTCCATGTTTTTATGGCTTTATTTCATTTTGCCCCATTCCTGTCCCTACTGCCTTTGTCTTTTTCTCCATTTACCCCTGCCCTTCTCCCTATGGACTGCTCTATTTTGGTGTTTACCTCACTAATTACCCTGATTTTTTTGGGGGGGCTAGGATTTTCCTTCTCCTCTTCAGTGTCTCCCCCCCTTGGCTAGTTTAAATGGTTGCTACTGAAGCATTTAAACCTATCACCTAGAATCCTGGTTCTCCTCCAGGATAGATGCAGACAATCGTGTCTGTATAGGCCTGCATCCCTCCAGATGGAGCCCCAGTCCCCAATGAAGCCAAATCCCTGAGCTCTGCACCAGCTTTTCAACCAGTCATTGAATCCCATTGTGCAGGGTGCCTTATCTTCATCCATGACATAGACAGGTAGCACTTTCGAGAAAGTTACCGTGTGTGCTACTTGTCTAAGTCCTTCCCCCAACTCCACAAACTCCCGTTGCACTGCTCTGATCCTATTCTCAGCCAGGTCATTTATCCCTAGGTGGATAATGACATCCAGCCCTCCCCCTTGATGCTGCTCCCACAATCCTGAGGATTCGTTTCCTGTCCCTACATGCCTTGGTGCTGGGCAGGCACCTTACCTCCCTTTCCCCTCCCTCCCCCAGTACTACCCACCTAACAATTGAGTCCCCCACCAAGAGTTGTTTCCTTCCCCTGTGGGGTCCTGGGCCACCCTCCTGTGGTCTCCATTGTGGAGGTTCCCAGCATCCTCCTTGGTCTCCACTGCAGGTGCCTCCATAGAGGATGATGATATACGCACAACAGGTGATGACACAACAAAGTTGCCATCAGATACTAACTATGATGACTCACAATAGAATGATTTTAGATTATCATGTGACATATATGGCATATGGACATGCCACAGTGTCACATGACTTGCAAGGTGACCGAGAATTAAGCAGATGAGTGTGAGATACACCACCAGCCCCAAGCTCACACCCTAATGTCCCACACAGCTGCCAATTACACTTTTCACTCACTGACTGGCTGGCTGGCTCACACACCATCAAAATATAAAACAATGGATTTCTGCGAATTTCACCACCAGCAGTCAGTAAGATACAGTTATTTGTCAAACAAATCCTTCTAAATTTCCCCTACTGCTTTCCTAATCTGCCAAATACACTCACTACCCAGCTGCTAGGGCTGCAGCAGCAGGCCTGCAACAAGCACACTACACACACCTCTTCTCTGCAGCAGCACATGATTTCACTGGCCAGCCTGCCTGAATCTACAGTTAAATACTGTGAGCAAGGAGACTGTCAGTGCAAGAGTCTATGATGATTTATTACTATTTTCTGTTCAAACTAATTATTCTTTTTGGAAATAAATGACAAACTCTCAGGAGCCAGATCTTTGTCCTCTGAGAGGTAGTTGTCAATGGCATTAAGACATGCACAGCATGAGGAGTTTTCATTCTCTGTCATTGCTGATTGTCTCCTATTGATGATGTGGCATAGTACAACTTGCATAGGCTCAATATGTCCTCTGCGTAAAAAATGCTGTGTGCTGATGTCCAAATGCTGAAATGCTGGAGTCATAAGTGCCAGATTTGTTCGCACTCCATAAGTGGGACTCAGAGCCAGTCAGGAATGGTGAAAAGGTTGACTTGGTGGCACCCAGTGGTTACAGCAGAAGAAAGGCAGCAAGGAACATTCTAGGGTTGGGGACTCAATGATTAGAGGGGTGGAGAAGTTAATGGGTAGTGGGGGAAGGGATGGGGTGGTCAGATGCCTTCCAGGTGCATCAACCATCAGGGACATAGACTGGATGGGGAAATGGTAGAGGAATAAGGAGGGAAGCTTGAAGTGTAGGTACCCTTGGGTACCAGCAATCTAGCCAGTCAGTTGAGATAAATGCAACTTTGAAGGCTGGGGCAGATTGAAGGCACACATGGTTTCCTGGCCTTTTCTAAGATCCTTCCTGTGTGGGGAGGGAGAGGAGAATGAATGAATGAGTGAGGAAGGAGGAGACTGAGGAGTTCAGTGGGTGGCTGAAGGCATGGGGTCAGGAGGAGGGGCATTATTTTGTAGAATGCTGGGGGGGGGCTTCTGCAACAGGAGACTCTCCAATGGTGATGGCCTTCACCTGAAAAGAGTGGGTGATAGTCCACTGAGGCAGAAGTTTGATGTCTGTGTTGGTGGACATTTAAAATACAGTACATTGGGGGGAACACAGAATGGGAGAACCACAGAAGAAGGAGAAGGGCATAAAAGGAACCTACCTAGGACTCTCTTAGAAATGGGGGCTAGAAAAAGGGGGAATGTATGCATCCAGACAGGGTCCCTAGCAAAGAAAGAAAAGGAGTCAGAGGAGAGGGGCACACAGAAATCAGAAGAGAAAGGAAATTAAGCAGGGAAGGACAAAAGGAGAGGTGCAGACAAGAAGTGGAGGATTATAGGTGCATGTGGAAGGCTGTCAGTCTAAATGCCGGAGTCTCAGGAACAAAAGTAGAGATCTTCAGGTTATGGTGACAGACATGGAATTAGACCTCATAGCAATCACAGAAACATGGGCCACTGGCAGTAATGACCGGTACTTAGCAATACCAGGATATATCATGTATAGATGAGACAGTGATAAGGGAAAAGGGGAGAGGGGTTAACCATTTTTGTCAATAAGACAGAGCTGGTTGAAGAGGGGTCCATCAGGGGAGGGAAGGAGGGGACAGAATCGCTGTAGGTGAAACTCATGACCACATTGGGTAAGAAGTTGTTCATGGGGTCATCGATAGACTGCCAGGCTAGGGGGTGGGGTAGACGGGAAACTAGAGGGAGAGATTCAGAAGGGACAGCAAAGAGGGATAGGGGTGCTGTGGATTTCTATCTACCAGATGTAGATTGACACATTCTAGCAGTTAAGAGTACCAGGAGTCAGGCCCTGCTAAATGCATTGCAAGACTGACTGCTAGTGAAGCTGGTCATAGATCCTACAAAGCAAACTTCCATTTTCAAGTGGTGCTCACCATCTAGGAAATGGTAGGGTGAGAGGACTGGGAGCCTCCGAGTTCCAGTGACCATAGTTCCATATGGTTTGAACTGGCCAAGGGTACTAGTATAGCCTCATCAAAGGCTGTGGTTCTGGACTTCAGAAGAGCAGACTTAGACCAGATGATTCTATGTTTATTTATTTAGAATTCAGCTTTATTTAAGCTCATTGCATCATACAGCATTACAGAATTCTTCAATAGCCTACATTTGTCATGTTCATACATTTAATCATTTTAATCTTTTGCATTTTTGTGTAAGCATAGCAATCTCCTGTATTTGGTCCATGCTATTGATATGAACCTGATATCCCTCCTTACAGTTGTGTTATCTAATATATGGTTTCCTATTGTTGGGTTCCTTTTGTTTTTTTATACAGCTTTTATATGCACTGTATACTATGAATCTTTTTTTTTTAGTTTTATAAACCCATAATTCATTAACCACTATAACTAACAAATAACAGATAATAAGCTTGAGCCTTCTATAACATAAGGCTACCTAAATTACAATAAACTAACTTTAAACTTTGGTTACTTGTTGTGATATTTTCTTTACCTTTATGTTTTTTTATGTGTCAGGAAACAAAATAAAAAAATGACTATCTTTCTTTTATTATTATAGCCTAGCTCGATGATTACTGTTGTTCTATGTGGCCAATGTCCCCATGCCCATTTTCCTTTTCCAGTCCTCCTCTCTGGAGGACTGCCAGAGAACCCAACCCTTTCCCCTGTCTGTGTGCTTTTCTTCCACTACATTCTGTTCACAGTCATCTGCTCCAGCTCGGTATTCAAGCAATGGCCCACTCCATTCCTCTACTAACAGAGGTGTCACCTGTAGCCTGTGAGCTGTAATATGTTTCAGAGCTGCAGCTGGTAGTATTAGCATAAATGTTTGATTCTCTGCCTTTAGTTTGGTTGTTTCTGGAACCCTAGTAACCATTCTATAAATTCCAGTGGGAGCAGGGTGCCCATTATCTGATGTACCACCTCCTGAAACTAAGCTAAGAAAGGCTGAGTAAACCTACTGCTCCAAAATATATGCCAGTGTTTTCCTCCTTCCTGCATACTCTCCAACATGCTGCTGAGGTTATAGTATGGTAATGTTTAATGACCTTGAAGTTCTGAATAATCATATTAGAATTTTCCTGCAGAATTCCACACTGGAGCAACTGTTACCTTCCAACCCCTTCTGCAACCTTCCTGTCCAGTCCTGTTCTTGGAAGGAGCCTCGCCCTCCCTCTCCCAGGCATTCTTCATTTTTATGTTGCTTGCACACATGTGCAAGAAACATAGTGCCATCATCCGAGTTTTCAGAGGTGTGGTAGCCCTCTTCCAATTCAGTCAGTGTGTTTGCAGGCGTGGCTGCAGTTCTCCAATCAAGCTGCAGCTGTCTATGACAGCAGTTGAAAATGCAGTGCCATACAGTTGAAAGGGAGAGCTACGCTTCAGTGAACAGGGACAAGATTGCTGCTCATGCGTGCTCCCACCCCCCCACACACACGCATACTACAGAACTATTGTACTGCTGAACTGATACATCAGTCCGCAACACATCAACAGTTATTCAGTATACGATGGTGACAATGGGGTGAGATGTGTAATCATAGCAGCATTAAGTGAAGTTGTACCAGAGCTAAAACTGAGACAAAATAATGTGCATGCACACTACACCCACACACACACACACACACGCATACTACTGAACTATTGTACTGCTGGACCGATACATCAGTCCGCAACACATCAACAGTTATTCAGTATACGATGGTGACAATGGGGTGAGATGTGTAATCATAGCAGCATTAAGTGAAGTTGTAGCAGAGCTATAACTGAGACAGAATAATGTGCTATGGGGTGGGAGCCGAACTCAAGGACTAGTGATTTTTTTTAAAAATCGGACACACCTGAGGATCGTGAGTGCACTTCACAGTAGTGACACATTACAAAGCAATGGGGAGTGTGCGATCAGTGCCTGTGTGTGTGTGTGTGTATTGGGGGGGGTCCAAATCAAAGGAAAACAGCACAGACATTATGAAAAATTCAAAGCAGCTCTTGCCGTCTGTATTTTCGGAAATACATAGGGGTACACACTGAGAGTGAAGCTGCAGACCGATTATGGATATTTACACCTCTACAGATGCAAAACACTTTTCGGCAAGCTCTCTGTGACCGCAGATGCTAGGAACTGGCATATGCATTTTACTAGTAACATAATTCAAACTACAATTGCCTAAGATCTACCAGTCTAAACTGGTCCAGCTCTAATAATCATGTGAAGCCAAAATTGGGCAATACTCAATTATGTTATCTAATGGAACAAAAAGAAAAATAAATCTCCTTTTCTTTTTTTTCTGGGGCGAGTGACGAGCCCATGTGAGGGGATGAGATTCAATACAGCAGCGACGCCCCCCCAAAAAACATATTTATAAATGTGTGCCAGAATAATTCAAGTGCATGTCAGTAGGTGATTATACTTACTCAGAAATGATAAAAAAAAACGTAAATAAGAGTCTGCAGATGGTCAGATGACAGTGTCCAAGTCAAAAGAAAGCTATTTAGCAGCAGATGTTTAATATTAAGATGTTTATGAAAAAAAAAAGAAACTTGTGGACACAAATGTAGGACATCAAGAGAAAAACATCAGGTACTGCGCGCACACACACACACACACACACACACACACACACACACACACCCTCTGCAGTAACATAAAAAACTGCGTCCAGCTGCCCGGGCTCGCAAAAACATCTCGAAGTGGGCGGTCATAGTAGGGGCAAGTAACGGAGGTTAGAACACACAGAAGAAAAATTGCAGAAGACATATTATTTAGAGTCAACACATCCAATTTATTGCTCTGCCATCAGAAACACTTGTGGGAAAAAAAAAACCTTGTTTGCCATTGATCTTAAGATTACTATTATATCAACTATGCAGTGACTCACGATGGTGACAATGGGGTGAGATGTGTAATCATAGCAGCATTAAGTAAAGTTGTACCAGAGCTGAAACTGAGACAAAATAATGTGCATGCACACTACACTCTCCCCCCCCCCACACACACACACACATACTACTGAACTATTGTACTGCTGGACCGATACATCAGTCCGCAACACATCAACAGTTATTCAATATATGACGGTGACGATGGGGTGAGATGTAATCATAGTAGCATAAAGTGAAGTTGTACCAGAGCTGAAACTAAGTCAGAATAATGTGCTATGGGGTGGGAGCTGAACTCAAGGACTAGTGACTTTTTTTAAATCGGACACACCTGAGGATCGTGAGTGCAGTTCAGTAGTGACACATTACAAAGCAATGTGGAGTGTCGTTCAGTGTGTGTGTGTGTGTGTGTGTGTGTGTATTGGGGGGTCCAAATCAAAGGAAAACAGCACAGACATTATGAAAAATTCAAAGCAGATCTTGCCTTCTGTATTTTCGGAAATACCTAGGAGTACACACTGAGAGTGAAGCTGAAGACTGATTATGGATATGTACACCTTTACAGATGCAAAACACTTTTCGGCAAGCTCTCTGTGACCGCAGATGCTAGGAGCTGGCATATGCATTTTACTAGTAACGTAAATCAAAATACAATTGCCTAAGATCTACCAATCTAAACAGGTCCAGCTCTAATAATCATGTGAAACCAAAATTGGACAATACTCAATTATGTTATCTAATGGAACAAAAAGAAAAATAAATCTCCTTTTCTTTTTTTTCTGGGGCGAGTGACGAGCGGATGTGAGGGGATGAGATTCAATACAGCAGCGACGCCCCCCCAAAAAAAATATTTGTAAATGTGTGCCAGAATAATTCAACTGCATGTCTGTAAGTGATTATACTTACTCAGAAATGATAAAAAAAAAACATAAATGAGATTCGGCAGATGGTCAGATAACAGTGTCCAAGTCAAAAGAAAGCTATTTAGCAGCAGATGTTTAATATTAAGATGTTTATGAAAAATAAAAAGAAACTTGTGGACACGAATGTAGGACATCAAGAGAAAAATATCAGGTACCGCGCGCACACACACATACACCCTCTGCAATGACATACAAAACTGCGTCCAGCTGCCCAGGTTCGCAAAAACATCTCGAAGCTGGCGGTCATAGTAGGGGCAAGTAACGGAGGTTAGAACACACAGAAGAAAAATCACAGAAGACATATTATTTAGAGTCAACACATCCAATTTATTGCTCTGCCATCAGAAACACTTGTGGAAAACAAAACCCAAACCTTGTTTGCCATTGATCTTTAAGATTACTATTATATCAGCTATGCAGTGTCTCCCTGTGGTGTCAGACATCACTGCAAACATAATTTATATTTTCTCTCTGTGCACTTTACACACAGGAGTCATTATTACTGTTACTGAGCTCCTTCTCTATAAACATGACTGCATGGGCACCCCCATTTTCCAAAGTTAATAGTTAAAAGTGCAAAGTCAATAGTTAAAAGCTATACCACCATAGGCAGGTTGAGGGGGGCCTATCAACACCTTTCCATCCAACTGTGCAGGGACAGCGTGCTTTCAGCTATAGGGCCCCCCAATGGCTCAATGAAATCCCAGTGCACATTCTGAACTCCCAATGCGTCTCGCAATTCAAAAATGGCCTAAGGCAACACTTTCTTACTAGGACAGTTTGTGACTGCCACTAGGACTGTAACACCCATAATGCCCACTCATCCACATTTTCCTTCCCCTTCCTCTTCCTTTTAACCCCCATTCTTCCCTTTTGCCCTGTCCCTTTGTCTTCCTCTCCCCCATGTGCCTTTTCTCCCACTGGATCAACCTTAAAACCAACCTACTACCACTACCTCCCAACCTCCTAGACAAAGCCACTTATTTGGCCACCCACTCTCCCCCAGTCTCCCCTCCCCCTCACATTGACTCCTCTTTGGACTCTCACACTAGGTGTCACACCTCTTTATCTCCTTCGCTACATATAAACACTGTCCTTTACTCTAGTTGAATGCTCTTGATGCTGTACTATCACCATTGGTACTATGAATGACATTGTAACCTTATTGTATACTAGCTACCTACCTACTATTCGAGTATTGTATGTAAACTGTTTGTTATTGTTGTCATTGTCACTGTTTGACATGGAACCTTTGTAAAAGAGCTCTGAGCTCAAAGGTATGATCCGAATCCCTAAATAAGAAAAAAAAAGTAAAATTCAGTTCCCTACATTTTGACTGCATCATACTTCTCCATGCTGATATAAAAATGCCTAGCTAAGTGTAACACAGATCATTAGAGTTGGATTTCTCGTAACTGTAACCAGATTTTTACCCTGAATTTGCAAAGGTGTTTGTAGAAAATGCAGTTTGCTACCCATGTTCTGAAATGCTAGAATTTACTGGTTTTATGTCCTGGCATCCCATATCCCTTTTTGGAAAAGTGGTATATACTGAACCTGTTTGGTTACTGAGTTTTGCTCCTCTATTTTTTAGAATAAGTTGAAGCTGGTCTTTTACTTGGTAAAGGTTGGTAAAAGTGTATATTAATTTGCTAGTGCAACTGAGTTGCTTAACTGATTTTTATGTTGCTTGCACACATGTGCAAGAAACATAGTGCCATCATCCGAGTTTTCAGAGGTGTGGCAGCCCTCTTCCAATTCAGTCAGTGTGTTTGCAGGCGCAGCTGCAGTTCTCCAATCAATGCTGCAGCTGTCTATGACAGCAGTTGAAAATGCAGTGCAGTACAGTTGAAAGGGAGAGCTACGCTTCAGTGAGCAGCACAAGATCGCATGCTCATGTGCCCCAACCCCCACACACACACACACATACTGCGTGCTCGTGCTTCCCCATGCACATACTGTATAGCCGACAGGGGTGCCCAATCCCCCCATCTGCTGTGCTGTTCTCCCCCAACAGAGTTCCAGGTGCTACATGGGAGCCCACCCAGCATGGCAGCAGTCTTAGGGGCTGAGGGGTGCCCAATCCCCGCCGGGCTCTACTGTCCCACCCCACCCGAGACTATCGGGTGCCACACTGAAGCCCACCCCAGCATGGCAGCAGGTCCTATGGCTGACAGGGGTGCCCAATCCACCATCGGCTCCACTGTCCCTACCCCCAAACAGCCTTCCAGTTGCCACACTGGGAGCCCACCCCAGTGTGGCACAAGTCCAGCGTCATCCAAGTAAAAAAAAAAAACACCTAAAAAAAAAACCTTCCCTCGCAGACAGTCCTGACCCCTCCCCCCACCGCATTCACCTCTGTGCATCTACTGCCCCACACCCCACACTCACCCCTATACTTACCTCTGGAGTCCGCACGATGATCTTGGTGGACGGGAACACGTCTGCACTCTTCAAAGCTGACCGCGAACTGAGGAAATGCTGGTAAGCTGTATAATGGAATAAATAGGTTTTTCAACTTTACTGCATATCGCGGGCATTTTGGAATTTGGGACCCACCTCATGAATTCTGTCACTGTCATGGCGTTAATCGGCCCCAAAAGGTGATTTTGCAGTCACTGCGTGGAACCACCTTTTGGGACTGATTTACAAAATGACAGTGTCACAGTTCATGAGGTAGGCCCCCAAAAACCCTATGTTGAAAATTTGGTGAAAAAATTCCCAAAAATGACAGTTTTACGATCATGCGTTGTGCTGTTCTTATGCACTCTCGTAAGTTCGCAAATTTTCAATATGTTCACTCCAGATTTTCAACATTGCCATTTTACGACACCTCCTTATGAGCTGTACAGCTGCCATTTCTCACATCTCGCCCAAAATGTGTTTCCGTGCATGTAGCGCACAATGGCGCAGTCGGTGTGCGAAATCAATGTTTGTGACAGATTAAGAAAATCACAGTGACACTGTTCATCAGCAGAGGTCTTAAAATGGCTCTGTTGAAAATTTGGTGAAAAAATTCCCTTCAGCCGTTCTGCAATGTTACTAATGAAGACATTGAACTGGACTGGCCCCAGAACCGATCCCTGCAGCACCCCACTTGTCACCCCCTCTCCCTAGACTGCACCCCATTTACCATCACTCTCTGCGTCCTGTCTGTTAGCCAGTTTCTAACCCAATTTACCACCCTTTCCCCCATGCCCAGCCTACCCAGCTAGTTTATCATCCTCCTATGTTGGATGGTGTCAAAGGCTTTGCTGAAATCAAGATAAGCGTTGTCCACTGCCCCACCCTAATTCACTTCCTTTGTCACCCAGTCAAAGAAATCAACCAGATTTGTCTGACATGATGTCCCCACTGTGAATCCATGTTGTCTATGGTCCTGGGCTCTGATGGCTTCTAGATGCCCTACTATCCTTTCTTTAAGCAATGTCTCCATGATCTTCCCCACTACTGAGGTGAGGCTGAACAGCCTATTGTTCCCCACCTCCTCCCTGCTGCTGGACTTGTGTAGAGGGATCACATGTGCCTTCCTCCATTTCACTCGTGTTGAATGACTCAGTGAACATGGCTGCCAGAGGTACTGCTATCTCTCTTCGCAGTTCTCTTAATATCCTTGAGTGTATGCCATCTGGTTCCATCGCTTTGTCCACCTTCAATTTAGTGAGCTCCTGCAGGACTCTTTTGCCTTTGAATAGACTATTGTCCACCTCTTCACCCCCTTGGCAACTGCTGTACTGCTGTGGCCCATGCCCCTCCCACTCTTCTGTGAATACTGAACGGAAAGACACAGTGCATGTCTTGGGAGGAAGGCATGGAACTATCACTTCCAAATACCTAAACAGCACATACAAGCAAGCAACATTCGGCATTGACAAATGCTTGTTTCTATTGTTATTTCCATTGCCCCTTGCAGCATTTGATATATACCTGAGGTATACCTCTGGTTTCCTGCTAATGCACTATCTGATAACTATTATCTTCCCATTTCATGAGGGGTCTAGATAATTTCTGTATATGCCCTGGCAAGTTTGATGAAACACCTAACCTGCATGTATTTATGAAACTCAGAATTAGTCCATCCAAATTTCTCTTTAGCACTACTGAATGTAAGGCAGGTTCCTTGCTCTGTTAGTTGTGAGAATCTGGTTACTCCTTTTCCTTATCCAGGCTGTCACTGGAACCCTGACTCATATCTGATAAGTGATAAGGAACCTAAGTTGTTATCTGAGTGCATCAGCTTCCTAGCCATTTGTAGTACCTCAAGGCTGTGTTTAACCCACCTATTAGCTATTCCGTTTCTGTAATCTGTCAGTACATATATCAAAGCTAGTGTGAAAAGTGTTTGCCTCCTGCCCCTCCATTCTCTATGTCCTACCAGCCCGAGCTCCTTCTCTGTTTTGTAAAAGTGCAGTCTGCACTCAACTGTGTTGCCAAGTAGTATGTTTTCAGGTCTGGTAAGGTTAGCCCTCCCTTGACTCTTGGCAGGGTGAAAACTCAGCTATCTACTCTTAGCTGCTCCCCCCCTCCCCCAAGATAAACCCTTGTATACCTTTATAGATTCTGTTCCAAAATGCATTTGGGATATACACACATATGTGTATGTATATATATATATATATATATATATATATAGAGAGAGAGAGAGAGAGAGAGAGAGAGAGCGAGAGACTGGAATAAAAAAGAAATCTTGGAAGATGATTCATCTATACTGAGTCTATCCTCCCTATTGGAGAGAGTGGCAGGAGAGACCATCTTACTATATCTGCCTGTGCTTCATCCCATAGCCTGTGGTAGTTGAGAGTAAAGAGTTTTGTTAAATCTGTATCCCCAAATATCTGATCCTATTCTGTGGGGCCCACTTAAATGGAAATGTTTCCATAATGTCCTGCAGACATTCTCAAGGTTTCTGATTTCAAAAAGTTAATTTTGTACCCTGATATGTGGCTGAACTCTTGTACTAAACTGACTAACATGGGAACAACACGGGGTCATAATGTTGCACGGCAGAATGCAGTGTGGCAGAATCGTGTTGCGCGTTCAATTTATTTCTTGTTCTGTGGGGGCTCCCTCCCACCCACCATTATGGGGCTGCACCCCTGGACCCCCACTAAAGATTCCAACTCCGGGGGGGGGCCCAACTCAGAGTGCTCACAGGTCCGGGTTTCGCCATAATGCCGTACGCTATTAAGTGTACAACATTATGACCCGGTGCACATGGGGAACTGACTCTGCAGATCTACTCAAAAATAAATACAAAAATAAAAGGGAATCATCAGTGTATAGTGAGATCTTTTGTTTGACTCCCTCTGCTGTTATACCTGTTATGCTGATGTCTTCCTCATCCTTGCTGCCAGTGGCTCTAGACACACTTTAAACAGCAAGGGAGACAAAGAACATCCCTGAAATGTACACTTAAGTGGAAGTGTCTTGAATTGACTTCATTCAGTCTCACCAACATCTGTGTGTTTGTGTATAGTGCTGTTATTGCGGCTATTAACTTAGGGCCAGATTTCATTATCTCCATGTTTTTATAAGAAACTGCCAATTAACCCTGTTGAATGCTTCTTCAACATCCATGAAGATGGCTATATGAAATGCCCTCTGTCTCCCCTGCATTGAGATTATGTTCAGTAGCCTACGCACAATATCTTGTAAATACCTTCCATTAATAAAGCCTATCTAGTCTTGGTGCATTACCTTCTTGCTCACCTTCCAAGATCCCTGTAAAAATCTTTGGGTCTGTGTTTAGCAGGAACACCAGCCTCTATGACCTACACTCTGTGAAGTTCTTCTTTGGTTTTGTAGGGTCAAAATCGTGTGAATCTCCATGAGTCTGGGACCTGCCCCTCCCCCACATCATCTCTGTGTACACCTTACTTAGCAGAGGACAGAGGGCTAAGCAGCTCTTCAAATGTTCTGAAGGACTCTGAAGGCAGCCCATTCAGGCCTGGTGATTTGCTATCTGTGAGATATTTTATCGTATTCCTGATGGCTGCCTATTCTATGTTGACATCCATCTCCACTTCTTCCCACTCTGTCAATGCTGGGATGGTGATTTTGAGAAAAATTATTGGCCTCTTCCTAGAACAAACCTGTCTGTTCTGGTGATGTCTCTTGGATTTCTTGTTATACCCCATCTTAGGGTCTTGCAGCCTCAGAACTGCTCAGTTTCCTTCTTCTTTCTCAATTGCTACACTAACAGCCTCTCTGCCCTAGTACCTCCTTTGTAATATTTTTGGGATTCTCAGACAGCTGCCTTCAATTTGTTTTGTCAGGATTTTATAAGCTCTTGTTTCTTTTTCTCCTATTCTGCTCTAATCTGTTCATAAAAAAAATCTTATGTTCAAATTCTAGGTTCCTTATTTGTTGTCACAATTCCTTTTATTTTCCTACTGTCTTCTTCTGCTTGGAGGAGGTGCTATGACCACCCTTTTGCCACAGCCTTCAAGGCATCTCATCTTACTGCCCGTGAGACAGAGCTAGGGTTACACTTTAAGATGAGGTAAAACCAGATTCTAAACCACACCCCAAACTCCGCCTCTGGCTCCATCCCTTTTATGACTGGCAAGTATATCGCTCCTCCTCCAAAGCCATTTGCAATGTTGGAATAGACATTGCTATTGATAGGAAATAATTTTTATTCTATTTATTTGATTTATTTATTCAGTTATTTATTTTTATTCTTTGGCAACCAGGTTAACTCCCATAGGCCACATAGCCCATTTTATAGGCATGACCCAGAAGCACAGGAAGGTTAAGTGACTCGCTTATGGTCACACAGCATGTAAGTGGAGGTTGTTGGAATCAAACTCAGGTCTGCTGGCTGTGCCAAGCTCATCCATAGCTTATTGCTCAGCCCTCTGTTAAGCACTTTTCCATTTTCCTTTCCATGTCAGTCATGTATTCTGATGCTTTGACCAATTTTTGATAACTTAATTATTGGTGCTTGTGGTACCCTTAATACTGCACTATGTTCTTCCCCTTTCCCTCAGCCGCTACTGCTGCTTCTTTTCATATTTCTAAGACATTCCACAATTTCAGACACACCATTCCATGCTGTTTATCTGAATGACCTGTACAAGTGTAGCTAATATCATGGAATGTTCAGGTAATACAAAAAATGAGAGCAAATGTAGTGATAAAGGCAATAAAAGCTAGAATATTACTTTAATAAAAATGGGTCTAAAACATACCAGAATATAGGACAAACAAAAAGAAACATATGAGAGCACATAAAGGTGTAAGCGCTGTTTCCTGTCATATCAGTAAAAGACCATACTTAAAATTCAGAGTGTAAAAGATTAGGTTAATTTACTGCTAATGATCTTAATGGCCGTACTTTACACCTTCCAGACAGACTGGTTTTACAAACAAAGGCAGGTCTGAATGACTGTGCCATCAGAACTTCTTTGTAATCTGGACATGCATGAAGCCAAAACAGTGAATGATTTGATACATCAGTTTTAAGAGTATATGAGCACTCAAAATGGCACCAAAACCAGACTGCATTTAATCAAAACCGGATGACCGGATAAGGAACCTAAAAACCGGATTATCCAGTCAAAAACCTGATATGTGGCAACCCTAGACAGAGCCCTCTGAAATATTTATTAAGTAATCCATTGCAGCTTTCTCCACCCTCTCTAAACTGTGGGGCATTTAAGTGTCCTACAGTCATCCTCCAATTTGAATTCCTCAAAGCTGGGGCTATTTGTAGTTTCATGCTTACTGGGGCATGATCTGATATTGTTCTGGACATATTGGTACAAGATCATGCCACATGTACCCATTCTGTTGAAATGAGGAACATGTCACTTTGTGTATAACAGCTGTGCCTACCTGAACAGTGTGTGTAGTCTTTCATTGTCCCATTTAGCAATCTCCATATATTTGTAAGCCCCAAATTCCTCTGTTAATCTGCTAAAAATTTGTCAAGATCTGCTTTTCTGACAACTGCTCCCCCCATCTTATCCAGCCAAGGGGTATTGTGGTATTAAAATCTCTGCTGTTATATATACTTGTATTATACCTGAGTCAGTGACTGTTTTCAGTAGGATTTCTTTTATGAATAGCGTGTTTTCGTTTTCATCATTTAGTGCATATATATTTAAGAGAGTACACCTAGGGGAGATATTCAGAGCAGTTGCGCATGGCACAACTGATGTGCACTGGCGCAACCACGGATTTGCGCTGCAGAGTGATATTCAAAGATGGCGGCTATGAAGCGCAAGGCTCATTGTGCCATGGCACAAATATAATGTATGCAATACAAGTGTAGGGGGTATTCCCATGAATTGGCAGCACAACAATATATTCAACCAGAAAGCATGACGCACGTCCGGAGCAAACCACAAGATGCACCAGCTAGTCTTGAGCCTATAAAAATGGGCTCAAACACAAAGACAGCAGATGCATAACTCTGTGCCCAGAGAGACAGACAGAGAGAACCAGAGGGGGACACCACAGAAGGCAATGGAAAGTGCACCATTCCTTATGGAAGTGGTAATGAGGGGTGTGAGGAGGCAGAAGGAACACCAATGTAGCCGATGAAGGGCCCGGCGGCAGTATGCCTGACAGAGGTGGTACCGTGCCTGTATCACAGATGAGAATTACAGTGACATAGAAATCATGGGCTGGTATCATCTGAACAGGGTAATTCTGAGGCAGCTCTGAGAGCTGTACAGTGAGAAGATGCAGGGACCCACCAGACATAGTCATGCCATGATAGTGGAGACTAAGGTGACCACAGTGATGTGCTTACTCACCACGGGCACTTTCCAGAGACCAACAGGGGATACCACGGGCATCAACCATTCAGCCACGTCCCTTCTCCTCACACAGTTCCTCAACACTCTGCTGCCACATGTTTCAGAGTTCCTACATTTTCCCAGCAGACAGACAGAGCATACAGCAAACATGCAGGACTTCCACAGGGTTGCCGCATGCCAGCATGATCGGAGCCATAGACTGCACCCAAGTGGGCATCTGCGCACCACCTGGCCCAGAGGGCCCTGTATACATCAACAGGAAGGGCTACCCATCCATAAACTGCCAGGTGGTGTGCAATGACACAGGGCACATCATCAATGTCTGCACCACACACCCCAGGAGTGCACATGATGCGCTCATCTGGCACAGTTCTGCACTGTGCCATAGGTTTGAACATGGGGACATCCTCATGGGCTACCTTGTGGGTGAGTAGGGCATGTGCCAGTGTGCCTGGAAGCCACAGCCCTGGGGGTGAGGGAGAGCAGGCAGGACGGGCATGGAGGAGTGGGCAGTGGGTGACAGGGAGCAGGAGACAGCACAGCACAGGGATAACCATGTCTATCCCCACATTGGTGACAGTGCATATCCCTTTAGGCCATGGTTGCTCACCCCTTACCAGCAACCGTCGTCCACCGGAGAGAACAGATACAATAAGGCATATGCCAGCACACACAATGTCATTGAGTATGTCTTTCGCATGCTAAAGATGTGATTCCGTTGCCTAGACAGGTCAGACAGTGCCCTACAATACAGCCCATCAAAAGCCTGTGGCATATTCCAAGCCTGCTGCATCCTGCACAACATGGCCATTGACTGTGGGATAGATGTCAAGGCTGATGAGGGTGACAGTAGTGGGGATGATGGTGGTGATGGTCTGGAGGGTGGTGGACAGCCACCCCAAGGAAGGAGGGATCCTTGACTGGTGCAGAAGGCAAAGAGGCAAAGGGATAGCATTGCACGGGAGCATTATGGACAATGCAGGTAAGTGCACTGACACACATGCATGGGTCACACAGACCAGCATACCACACAGTGGAATGGATGTACACAGAGGTATGCATGCAGGGACAGGGGTGCACAGTACACATGATGGAGTCACTGGCACACAGACACACACACACTGTACAGGGATGTGTGCGTACGCACACACACACAGGCGTTAAGGAACATAGCATGGATCAGAGGCATGACACTGGTGCATAGGCACAACTGGCGCAGAGCTGCCCTCATCACACCCATGCCACACATCCCAGCAGCATGGTCAGCACACACAGAGGGCATGCGGCACAGCACACATGCGTGCCACCACATGCATGCTGCACCACCACCTCCCACGTGTGCATGGGGCAGCAGCAGCGAACAGCAGGACAGGGCAGCAGATACATCATGCCATCCATGCAGTCCCATGACTGCCACATGGGCAGCTGCACCGGGTCTGATGAGCAGATGCAGGGTGTGCATCAGCCATGGGGCGTCAAATGTCCCTCAGGGGTTGATGTCCAGGACCATGACCGTGTCCTTGCCAGGGTGTAGAGGCGGCCAAACAGACCAGTCCCAGGGGTGCCTAGGATGCTTACATCTGAGTCCTGCATCTACTTTGAGGGGGTCACCAGACGCCGGGACCGAGGGGGGGGACAGTGCACTGTGGGGGGTCCTCTGCGCACAGCCAAGCCCAGTGGCTGCCACCGATGCAAACCCGGCTGCAATGGTATTGGTCATGCAATCCATTGATGCGGTCGTGGCCTCCCGCATCTGGCAGAGTTCATCCATAAGCCTCGCATTGCCCCTGTCCTGCTGCTCAGCCAGCTGGCGCACCTCTGCCCACAGTGTTTGCATTTCAGTGGCAAGCATCGCCTGGTTCCTACAGATGCCCACAGCAACCGGGTGTGCTCTGCCAGCCGCTCAGCATCCTGGGCCTCCTGGCCTGTCCGCCAAATCACTGGGGGTGACATGGCTCACTGCACAGCTTCCCGCTCTGGTAGACACTGCACAGTGGGCTGTAAAGAGGACACGGTGTCAAAAGGCACACCAGCGGTGGACACCGTGAAGTGCTGCCTGATGATACCTGCATCCTGCTGCCATTGCCTGCCCATCTGCTGGGTCTTGCCTGCACTTCCACAGCCACAATAGCACCACCACCCATGCCGGACTCAGCAGTGGTGCCATACACCACCACACCAGAGGGGATGGGTGACAGCTGTGCAGCTGCAGGAGCAGCACTTGGCTCTGGTTGTGTCTATGAAGCGGCCAGGGGCATGTTGGGCACCACCTCCCCTATGATGTCCAGTATCAGGGTTATGTCATCATTGGTGTCAGACCCCACCCCAAGCTGAGTATCCACACACAGCACAGTCAGGCTGGCATCATGCAGGATCTCAGCCAGGGTGTCGTCAGACCACAGGCCTAGTACATCCACATGCCCCACACTGCCAGGACATGGCCTGTCTCTGCTCTGAATGCCTGTGGATGTTCGTGGTCTGGCATCCATGTCCACAGCTGCAGCTGCCTCCGTCTCTGCCTGGTCTACTCCACGGAGGTGTGATGGTGCTGAAAGATAGAAACGGACAGTTAATGGTGTTCCATTGTCCATGCACACCCCCGTGCATGTTGCCATTGTCGCTTGCCATCATGGCGCACTGCAAGGCTGCATCCACACTCACCAGTGGCATGCAGCATAGCATTAGGCACACCTGCATGTCCATCCCACACCAGACAGGCCTGTCTGTTGTGTGCATACTCACCATGCAGTGAGAGGCTGCCACCTGTCTGGAATCCACCACCAGGCACACCCTCCACCACCGTGCTGGTAATGGTGGCTGCCACAAGCTCCTCCATGGCCGACAGTGGTGGCAGTGTGGGTGGGCCACTGCCGATCACCCTGCGGAATGCCTGTATGGCTGCCATCATCTCCTTGATGTGCCTCTTGTCAGTACCAACCTTTTTCTGGCACTCCTGCACAGTTCGTTGGTGCCTGCCATGGGTGTTGACTTATCGTGCCACCTCCCCAAGCCTGCTGACTGCTCCTGCGGTGTACCTGTGGCACCACTGAGCATGTCTTCCCTGTCTCGATATGCCTCAAAGAGGGCATTCTGCTCTGCTACCATGAAGTTGGACCTGCGCTTGTAGGCAGACCCCTGCTCCTCCTCTCCGTCATTAGCCAACATTCCGTCACCTGTGAACATGAACAGCACAGTGGGTCAGCATCAGCACGGCCCTTTGCAGCCCACTGTCACAGTGTTGTAGTAGGCCTCTGTTCATCCAAGTCACCAGGCACTTACTTGAACAGTTGCAATACCGGTCTGTGACCTGTGCTGTTCTGTGGCGCTTATAAGGTGCATCACATGCAAATGAGCATGTGCGCAATGGTAATGAAATGCTTATGGACCCTACTGCTCCGTGAATTGGCTGATGAGGTGATTTGCATACAGCAGCTCAACATCGTAAGATTGCACCATGCATAGTCGGGATGTGCCGGTGCTTGTGCATCCGTGGTGCATGTGCCCGCAGTGTATATGTGCACAACACGGTGCACAGGCCTATCGCGTGACTTGTTTACCATGTGCAATGCTGTGGCATTGTGTATGCAGTGCTGGCATGGCATTGCTCATGTGCACGCTGTCTGACAGTGGCTTCTGTCCGCACATGCGCACTGTACATGGGGTGATGACTTCTGACCCCCAGGTAATATGCGTGACCCTGTGCACATGCTAGACCATGGCGTGATGTGCATGCCTATGAGTGCTCTATTCATCTACACTGTGCAATGCGATTGCACATCCCCATGCTACGAAATTGCATCCTGGCATTTGCGATCATGTATCACGCACATGTTGCCACCACATGTGCATTTTCATGGCCATTTGCACAGGCATTGCTGCTGCACTCTGAGGCCATGGTGCACAGCAGGGACAGGTGTGCAACTAACTGGTCAGACCTTGAACTGATCAAACTTATGGCTGTGGTGCAGCCATCTGAGGGGCAGTTATATGGACAAGTGCCCCTCCAGCAGGCTGGGGGGTGTCTGGCAGTGGGTCTCCGAGGTCTTGGAAAGGAGGATGGAGGTGGCCAGGATCCCAGAACAGTGCTGCCACAGGTACGGGGACCTGCACAGGAGGGATCAGGAGTGGCTGCACTGTATGCAGGCATGCATCCAGCATGGTGCAGTGCCACAGCCAGGTCGGCATGTGCATTTGGCATGTTTGCCTGGGTGGTCTACTGTAGTGTTTGTAGGGCTGTGCAGCATAGTCCGCAGTGGGGGTATGACACAGTCCTGGTGGGCACTGTGCGTTGTGCATGGCTGCTGTGTGTGTTGCAGTCATGCTGGCATGGGGTCCTCAGGATGAACAGGGACATGCCCAGTACCATGCGGGCTGCGTGGTGGCAGGGGGGTCTCCATGCGTGCTTATGTACTGATACCCTCCTCTCTTCATTCCTTCCACAGGTTCAGAGGACTGCAGGTGGGCCAGGGTGGCCACAGCAGTCAGGGGGACCCCAGTAGAGATCAGCAGGCAGCACCCGCTGCACAGCATAGGGCAGGTAAGCTTTGTCACATTCCTTGTATGTGTCTCTGTGAGATAGCAGTGGGGACAGGGTCCAGCCATGGTCACTTTAGCCATGTGCCTGCACAGCCCTGTTTCACGCACTGTCCATTGTGTGTGCCACTGTGGCATATCCCTTGGCCACCTTGTTCTGGCTGGTGGGGGGGCATATGCACAGCTTCCACCTTGTGTGCTGCAGCAGTGCCTTTGTGCTGCACTGCACCTTCCAGCTGGCTGCACCACTGTGGTGTGCCCTGTGGATGGCTGGTGTGGGCCTCCGTGCGATGGTCCATTGTGGTCTCTCCAGGGGTGTGTGCCCTGACTGCCCACTACACGCTGTGGGTGGGCAGGGGCCTTTGGGGCATTGCACTCATTTCCTGTCCTGTCTCTTCCCCTAGGTGGATGACAGATGGCAGGCCAGAGGGAGTGAGGCCACAGTTGCTGGCTGTAACCAGGATCCTGCTTGTGCTGCAGAGGGTCCTAGTAGTCCTGCGGAGAAACATGCGGGAGACAGCAGCCATCCAGAGGGCCTTGGAGTGGCATGGGCCAACTGGCCATGGTGGGCACTAGACCATCACTGTAGATAGCCCCCTTTCCCATGCTTTCCCTATTTCTCTGCAGTCCCCCATCCTGTTGTACAGCCCCGGTTTCCTGTCTCCATCCTACTTTCTACCTCCCCTGTTCCTGACCCTTCATTCAATTGTTTGTTTTGTTGGTTGTATATTGTTATAAAGCATTTATTTTGCTACATGCCTGTGTCCACATCTGCATTGCGGGTGGCGTGTGTAGCCATGCTGCAGATATCAGGTGTTGGTCCATGGTGTCAGCACGGGGGGGGCACATGTGGGGTTCCCGAGGGTTCCATGTTGTATCCAGTTGTGTTTCACATGGTGGTGGGGGCTGTATCCCAGATTTGGTAGGGTTTGTTGTGTCTCTTCACGGTCTCCATGGGGATCTGGACTGGGATGGGCAGGCGGGGGGGGATATGCACACAGACCTAGGTGTCCTGGGGTCCTGGACCACCTGCTGGGGATTGGATGTCTGCATACACTGTTGCACTTCCAGTCACATAGGGCATGGCCACCTGCCTGAGGCATGCATCCTTTGGTGCCTGGCACCGGTGCTGCCAGTGCGGGCAGGGAACCTGGGTGTGCTTGTGTCCAGAGGCACAGGGGTTGACACCCACTGCAGGCAGGCATTGCCCATGGCTGGCAGGCCAGTGGTCTGCATGGGAGGGGGGGCTTCACTGGCAGGCTTGCATTGGCCAATGTCCCCATCTGTCACCTGCTGGTCAGGCCACCATTGGATTCTGAGGGGTGGGTCTGGGAACACTTCCTGTCACATGGCTGTGGACAGGTTGTGCTGGGTGCAGTGCACAGTGCCTCTGTTGGTGGCTGTGCACCATCCCCTGGTGCCCTGTGTTCCATCCAGATCAGTGCTTCTATGTACCCAGGTGTACCCTGCTGGTAGGGTCCTGTGCCCCTTGTCCCTGTGCTTCCTTGGCTGTGTGACCCTGGGCCTGTGCCTCTTGCCCTGCTCACTGGGTTTATTCTCAGTTCTGCTCCACACATACATGGTTGCGCCGGTGCATCTCTGGTTGCACCATGGTACATCTTTGCCATATTCAGCAGGCTTGCGCTGGCGCATTTCCGATGGCTCATCTTTTGAATATGGCTCCTGGTGTGCCATGGCACATCTGACTTGTGCTGTGCTAAACTTGCATCACCATTTGGCGCATTTCTGAATACCCCCCCTTAGTATCCTTATATACTCCTTGAAGAAGAACAAATCCACCTTCAGGGTCAATAATAATAATAAATAATAATAATAAATCTTTATTTATAAAAAGCTCAATTCAGCAGGTATTAAAGTGCTTTTACAAAGGTTAAAAAGTAAATTTAGGGACAATCTATGTTTGGTATATAGGGCTTTCAGAGAGGACTACCTATTGAAATTCTTGGGGCTAGAAAGAAAAATAATAGAAAGAGATGTAAGACTTCATCGATTCCAACTGAATGGTGAATTATATAAAAAAAAATAGAAGGGGGCATGGGCTAAGCAAAGAGCAGTGACTCATTGGAATAGCCTTCAGAGGCTGTGGTACAAATCACTTCTATGGACTCCTTTAAAAAAGCACTTGATGAATTTATCGGTAATGAACCAACAACGTTTATCCATTGAGAAATGGAGAGTCAATTTGGCTAATGCTAACTGACACGTATTTTTCTATGAATCCTATGAATTTGCTGTAGGCTGTCCTTTCTGATGAGTACAGCTGTACCCTATGATGGGGGTACTCCAGCCAAGATGTTGCATGCACCTCTCACACTCACTTTTGCCCAAGTTTCTCATGTGCTATGGGTGTAAGCTGACTCTCCTGCAGGAAAGCTATCGTGGCCCCTGTTTTGTTGATTTCCAGCAGTATTCAGGCTTTCTTTACAGTACTGCTAAGTCCTCTGACATCATATGTTGCCACTGTTAGATCCCCCATAAATTTGTTTTCCCATAGGTGTTTACCTTTCTATAGGTATGCTCTCCCAAACCACAAGCATATCGTGTCCATTAGTTTTTCCCCTCAACACAACTCTATTAACATTAACCACAAACAGTAACTTGAACTATTATAGCAATCATGTTTCCAACGTTCCTCTGGAACCATAACCCTTTTCTCCTTCACCGGCCTTCTCATCCCCTCCTCCTTCTTCTTCCTTTCTGTCTGTGGCACCCTCTTCCTGCTACCTGTCCAATTTTAACTGGCAGCAGGAAGTACAGGTTCCAGTCCTGCACCTAGCCACCTTTCTGAGGTCTCCCTCTGGCAGTTGTTGCCATCGCAAACCGGCACAGAAAATTGACGATCCCCAGGAAGAAAATAGGAACATGTCTGGGAATGTACTAATTAAGCAAAGAGGGATAGTGGGACCCAAAGAAGCCTAACAACTCAGAGACTCAGGGGCTTGGTGGGGAGATGCCATGACTCACTCAATTAAACTCCTCCAGATTATACATATTGAGTTCTATCAATCTCTCCTCATATAGTTTCTGGTATAACCCCAGCACCATTTTCACTGACCTTCTCTGAACTTCCTCCATCCTGTCGATGTCCTTTCAGAGATGAGATTTCCAGAACTGCATGCAGTACTCTAGATGAGGCCTCACCGACTGCCTGCACAGCGGCATCACCACCTTCTGTTTTGTATTGGTGATACCACTCCCTATGCACCTCAGCATCCCATTGGCTTTCCTCACCACCTGTTCCTTCACCTTTTGTGAGCTAAGGATCTGCCTGTATTATTCCTCAGCTTTGTAGGGTGTGCTTTTGCCTCCATCAAGATGTCAAGCGTTTTCACTTCTCCATTGGTAAAGATCTTTAATCTGGCTGGGTAGTCAATTCTAGCTTGTAGTCCCTTAGCCCTAAGTTCTTTCACCACACCAAATAGCAGCTTCCTGCACTTCACTGTGAGAGGATCAAAGTCATGTTCAAAGAACAGTTTTTGGTCACCAAAGACATCATCTTTCTTTTCCCAGGCTGTTTTCAATACATTTTCTTTTAACCGGTAGTCTAAGAACATGATTATGACCAATCTCAGTCATGCCTTATGATCTGTTGATGGTGCAGACAATGTTCTATCTACTGTTATGATGTTCAACTGATGTTCTGCTTCTAAGTTTAGGATCTCATGTATGAAGCTGTTCATTAACTGAATCATGTTCCCTGTTTCAGTTTTCTCTGGAATGCAGTGAATTCTTGTGTTCACATGGCGAGACCTGTTCTCCAGGTCTTCAATTATCTGATGTAGCAGAAGGTCTCTGTCATGGAGCTTTAAGAATAGCCCTATTGTACAAGTCAGTCATTTCTGTTAGTCCGGTCATTTGTTTTTCTATTTCCTGCCATTTCTGCTCCTTCATATGAGGTCCCATCTTTTGTCTGCTACATAACTTTGCATGTGAACTAGGGTGTCCTCCAGCTGCCTAAACTCCCTATATACTTTATGGGAAGTAATAGTAAATGCCTCCCTGTCTTCATCGAATTCTGTTTCAGAGGTGGGGTCTGGGGATTCTGCCCACCTCAAGGAAGATCGGCTCCTGCTCTAGACTCCTTCCACGAGGACAAACATTTGCTGTTTTAGCACTCACACCATAAAATCTATCAGCTTTCACCTGGTGACCATTCTGAACTCTGCAATTTTACTGTTGGAGGACAGCTTGCTAAACTGTAACACAAAGATTATGTGATTTTAATCAAGGCTTGTCAGAGCTAAAAGAGCTCAAGTCTCCATTGCATGGTGATGTCACTGGAAGTCCCCAGGTTTCTGTGTTTCTGTGAGGAAACTCATCAAGGGTAAGCAGTGGAGAGGGAGATATATTAAATTAGAGGGGTGGTGGAGTGGTTGGGAGTAATTAAAGGGGTCATTTTTAAGGCATATAACATGGAAACATAGAAATATAGAATTCGCTGGCAGATAAAGACCTCTTGGCCCACCTAGTCTGTCCATGTTTCCCTGCCTATATTATCACCACAGATCTTACCTGATCTCTGCCCCATTCACCCATCCCATCTTCACTTTCCCTAAGATTCCCTTATGCCTATCACTGTTTTTGCTCCCACCACCTCCACTGGAAGACTGTTCCGGGGATCCTCCACTCTTTCTGTGAAGAAGTATTTCCTCACATCTCTCCTGAATCTAGCACTCCTCCAGTTTCTTATTGTTCCCCCTTGTCCTCGAGCACCTTTTTTCTGAAAAATACTTTCCTCTTGTACGTTATTTACCCTGGTGAGATATTTAAAGATCTGCATCATATCCCCCATTCTCTCTTCCAGGGTGTACATGTTTAGGTCCTTAAGTCTCTCCTCATAGGGCTTCTGATGCAGATCCTGCACAATTTTAGTGGCCTTCCTCTGAACTGTTTTCAGTCTTTCTATGTCCTTCTGGAGATGCGATCTTCAGAACTGGCTATAGTACACATGGCTAACGGCAGTTATCAAGAGTAGCAAGCACAAGTGAGCAATCTGGTTCTCAAAGAAGGTTAGGGATGCAGTGAGGACTAAAAAAGGGCCTTCATTAGATACAAAGAGAAACAGGGAGATAATTAATGGGGTGAATGTCAGTTAAGGATGAGGGAGGCTAAGAAGGCAATCAGGGGGTGCAAAAGCAGGCACAAAATTGCATTTTGTGGATGGGGTCAAGGAGGGAAACTGTTGTTTAAATACATTAGGAAAAATGGAAAATGAGAGGAGACATTACTGGTAGATGGAGAGGGAAAACAGAGAATTCAGTGCACACACTCCCCCCCAATGGCAAATCATTCCAATATAATATTCCTTCTGCCTGAATTGGCTAATTACTTATTTTATCTCCAACAGGAGTGAGGCTCTCTTGATACTCATGTCAGACCACTGCTGTGAAGTTGCCCAGCTACCAAACATGGCGGTGGTCACCCATCAGCTGGGTCTTCTTTTAAAATGTAACTACCTGAATTGGCTTCTTTTATATAAGGTGCACAGCCTAAATTGGCTTCCTTTAATTAAGGTGCAATTCCTAGAAGATTAGGATGACAGAGGGGGCAGAGTAACAGAGGAGGAAGAGCAGAAGGCAGCCACTCTAAATGACTACTTTTGCACTGTGTTCACACTAGAGTATAGCATGCCCTTGACTGACATCATTATACAGGCTGCTGCAAGAAGGATCCCAGACATAGGTCAGGTGTGGTTTATGGGGGAGTGACAGGTGGGGTTTATGGGGGAAAGGGTCAGAAAAAGGTCACCAGTCCTGAAAACAGGGAACAGTGCTCAGTGAACTGGCATCAGAACTGGGTGAACCCCTGGCAAGGCTATTCAGTAGCTCCCTACAGCCTGGGTGGTCCCAAAAGATTGGAGGGTAGGTGATGTAGTACTACTACACAAGTGAGGTGACAAAGAGCAACCAGGAAACTACAAACCAATTAGTCTTACCTCCATAGCAGATAAACAAATACTGACACTAGTCAGAGAGAACCTAGTGAACTGCCTGTACAGAAATGGGCTCCAAGATAGTAAACAGCATCAGTTTGTGGCAGGGACATCTTGTCAGACCAACCTGATAGCATTCTTTGACTAGATAACTTGGACAGTGGTCAAAGGACAATCAGTGGATTTGCTCTACTTTGGCTTCAGCAAGGCAATCAGCTCTAGCCATGCAAAAGGCTGCTGAAGAAGTTTGATGATCTGGGAGCAGTGAAGGGTCTCGTTAGATGAGTGTGAAGCTGGCTGGGTGTGGGATATCAGAGGGTGGTGGTAAATGGGTCAAGTCAAGGGAGAGGAAGGTCATGAGCGGGGTTCCACAGGGTTTAATCTGGGGGCCCTTTCAATATGTTCATCAGTGATATAGGTGAAAAAATACAAGACAAGATATGTCTTTTCTTATGTGACATTAAACTCTGTGGCAAGGTAGACACCCAGGAAGGGATTGGGGAACTGCAGAAGGACTCTCAAAGATTAGAGACATGGTACAAAGTTTAGCAGTTGAAATGTAACCTCAAAAAGTGCAAGGGTATGCACATAGGAAACAAGAACACCAGGTAGGAAGAAGTACCGGACAGAAGGGGTCAAGGTGGGCACTATAACTAAGAAAAGGGATCTGGTAGTCATCATAAGTGACTCCTTAAAATAATCTAGTCCATTTATCAAAGCATAAAACAAAGCATCCAGGATATTGTAGTATATCGGAAGGGGGGATGCAACAGGAGGAAGGAGATAATATTGCCTCTCCATAAATCACTGGTGAGGCTGCATCCGGAATACTGTACCCAGCTCTGGAGCCCGTACCTAAGAAAAGACAGAGGCAGGCTAGAGACAGTACAAAATAGGGAAAGAAAAATGATTCAGGGACAGCTGAGCAGATCCTATGAGGATCAGTTTAAGACTTTGAACATGTTTTTGCAGCAGATCAGAAGGGAGGGGGGAGATATGATAGAGAACTTCAGATTCATGAAAGGAGTGAACAGGGTAGATTATAGGAACATATTTAGCAGGACTGGTGAATCAAGAAACAGGAACAAGTGTGGAAGCTGGCAGGGGGAGATTCAAGAGGAATGTGAAAAAGTTTTGTTTTATGGAGAGAGAGTTGCTGAGCTGTGGGACTGCCTGCCAGCAGAGGTGATGGGTGCAAGAACCATTGATTGCTTCATACACTTCTGGGGCTAAGTAAAAGGCTTGATAGTTACACTGAGGAAAGCAGTAAGGAGGGGCAAGGGAGGGGATGTGAGGGCAATAATACGGACTAAACATTAGGTCCCAGGGTAGGATAGGGTAAAATAGCGCAGGCAGGATGGACCGATGATCTTTTTCTGATTACATATTCTGTGTCTATGTTTCAAACTGACATTATAGCAGCAGGCACTACAATAAGGTACACCTTGCCACAGCTCAAGCAACAACTGCACTTAGGAAGGTGGGCACTGTCCTGACCCTAAAGGGAGACCTGTAGGTAATCCTGGTAATTAGTGATGGGTGAAGTGGCCCCAATTCGCTCCGTAGAGTGATTCGCAGAAGTGGGCGAATTTGGAGTGCTCCAGCAGCGAAGCAGAGTACTTCACATTATTAATAGTGTGTCACGTAAGTCCATTGAAAATAATGACTTGCCACTCCACCTTCCCAAACCACTACTCCACTATTTCTAAAGGCAAAGTACATTGAAAACAATGTACTTCGCCTTACTTCACCTTGGTTTTAAGCTCCAAAGGCAAATTTTGCAGTGTTTCATTGGATTTCATGTCACATGGGCTCTAGATTGTTCTGCACAGCCTCAGTTTGGGGTAGTGTGTGTGGGAAGCTGTAGGAGACAATCTGCTCTGAAAGCTCTCTACAATTCAAACCTTCAAAAAGCTGTGAAAAAAGCCTTTTTGAGTCATTTTGCTGAAACTTTAGTTCATCGATTATAGGAAACCCTACTGTGCTCATAACATCGAGCATTTATTGTTTGTGCATGGATTTTGAATGTTAATGTAAAACATTCAGTCTGTGTACTGAGAGACAGTGGAAGTGTGCTTTGGGGGAGGGGTGTATCTGTGGTATAGGTAGATTAACTTGGAGAAAAAGACAGTGCTTTCTGTTTTGGTGATATTTTTCTTGTATAACTGTGTTAATGTACACACAGTAATATTTTCAATATTTCTTGCCATTTTTTTTGCTGATTGTTGTGGTGCAGCAGTGCATAATTTTAGTTTGTTTAAAATATTTGGTTATATTACTGAAGTTTTCAATTTGCATGCATTACTTAGTGTGTGTGTGAGTATGTATGTGATGCGTGTCATCAAATCAGACATCTTTTATTGTGCCACATAATAATTTCAGCAATGTGAAGCTGCTATCCACTGCAGCTGTGTGATTTTTGTACTTCTTTGTGGTATCTTTACTAGTACTAGTACTAGTGACTGTTACTGCAGCAGTGCATTACACTGCCCTCCCCCCCCCGCGACCTGCCTCAACCGGCAAAGGTATTTTTTTACAGATTTGAATTTCTGATGGTGAGCACTGGTTAGGTGTTGTGCCTTTGTGTCTGCATCTCTTCAGTGCACAGTGCAATCTTAATCTGTCTGTGCATCTGCATCTCTTTGGGGCCCAATCTCCATCTGTAACTTAAGTCACAGTTGTTTCTTTGACTTCCCTTCAGAGTACTGGACAAGTGTGGTGCTTAATTCTGTATGAACATTGTACTCATTAATATGTGTTTTTAAGTCAGGACCATCATCACGAGTCACTTGTGATACAAATCACGTTCTTCATCATCACGGTCACAAATGCAGTCACAAATCATGATTCACGATCATTCACATTACGAATCACAGCATTAATTTTTTTCTAGTTACTTGGATGTATTGTAAGCCTGTTTTGTAGTATGTCTCCAGACTTCACTACCCCACCATTGTACTCATTGATACGTGTTTTTAAGTCTGGGAGTTTTAAGCTACAGCTCATCGGGGAAGTACAGCCGTAGGTGGTAGGCATTCACGTTTCTTCATCATCACGGGCACAAATGCAGTCACAAATCACGATTCACGATCATGTCACGAATCACAACATTAATTTTTTTAATAGTTACTTGGATGTATTGTAAGCCTGTTTTGTAGTATCTCTCCATGCTTCACCACCCCACCATTGTACTCATTACTGTTTGTTTTTAAGTCAGGAGTTGGACAGTGTCTGCAGTACATACACAGACTGGAAAAAAGACAATACACACATGCAGTTTAGTTCAGTATACTTGCACTGCTCAGAATACAAAGTGTCATGCATACGGAAGACAACAAAAAAGGGCATAATTACATACAGGGGTCGGGGATGGTGGAGGAATACATTTTATAACACAGCAAGGAAGGTGTGGGGGGCAGATGGTGTGAGGAAAAAAAATAATGTGGGATCCCATGGTGATCCAGCAGCAGTTTCAGCATGGACATAATTTGCAACTGATGTTCATCTATGTGATCCAGCTGCTGCTCCACAGCACTCACCCTCTCATTGTTATCCTCAACAGCACTCCAGAGAACTGCCAAGTCAGCCTGTGTTACATGCAGTTCTCCGGGGTCAACACGTTCTACAGGCTGATTTGCTGGTGGTGGGGGTGGGGGTGGGGGTGCTGGCGGAGCAGCAGGTGCTGCTGTGGCACTCCTCTTCTTAGGGATGCCACAATGCACAGCTGCACGCTCTGCCGCAGAATGGCCAGCGGGTGCAGGCATGGTCCGTTCTGTGGCAGCCTGCCACTCCAACTGCTGGTGATTGAGCATATGGGTGCACTGGCCCTCAGTCCCCAGGTGAGTCCACGGGGGGTCACGGCACACCTTCACCTCACATAGGTGGCATTTGACCACACTGCTGTCCCTCCATACAGTAAAACAAAATGCCAAACAATGGAGGTGCGGGGAGGACCAGGCACAGGCTGGAGATGGCCAGATGAACTGGCAGCCAGCTGGTCACAGTGCTGAACAGGGATGGGATCCACACCTGGGCCCGGGGGAATAGGCACATCCTGCTCCAGAGAACCTGGACTTGGTAGTGGTGGTGGTGGTGGTGGTTCAACTGCCTCAGAGTCAGGACAGGAGGCGGTGCTAGTCCTGCTTCTGGGGGGGGGGACACTCACAAGTATTGAGCGGTCCAACAGGAATGGGTGCCCATGCCCTCCATACATGTGCATGGTACGATGCTTACCACTACCACAATCTCTCAGAGCTGCCCCCGCTCCAGACATTCCCTCACCCTGGTCCATATCTCCTACTAAGCTCCCTCAGTCTGAGCAATTGCTACTCACACTGTCACACAACACACACACACACACACACACAGTCACACAGACAAACAACTAACTACTTATAAAGGTAAGAAAAATAAAATTTACAGAAAGAACAAATTAAGTAAAAAAGAGTACAGAAAAGACAAAAAAATGTAGCTTTTAGAAAAGCTGTTGGGTCTAAATCAAACTTTAAATCTCCTCCTCGATCTGATCTCAAAGTATCAGCAGTCACAAAACACACTACTCTCTCTCTGTGTCTGCACAGGAGAAACTAAAAGTGTCTGCTTGTATGGCTCACTTTCTTTCTGCCTAGTTAAAGAGCATGTGACTTACAGTACTACAAGCCATGTGATGTGTGGGGGCTGCCAAATCTGAAACACTAAGTGGATCACTTAGAATCCTAATGAGGAATGTGAAGTCCATTAAAAACAATGACTTCGCCTTACTTTGCATTGCCATTCCACCTTAACGCGAAGTGGTAATGACAAGCGGAGTGAGCACTTTGCATTACCCACTTCACATTCACTTCGCCAGCGGAATTTAAATTTGCTGCATCTCTACTGGTAATTCCATTTTGCTTGTCCTTCAATATGAACTTTACTTTAGGATCTTTTTACTGCATTTTCCCTTTTCAAAGGTAGTTATATTTAGAGTGAATGCCACACTTGGTAGCAGGCAGCAATTGTGAAGACTCCTTGGTACAGCTCAAGCAAAGACTGAACTCATAAAGGAGCTCATGCACCAACCATCAATGAAGACCTCTAGAAACTCTACACCTCAAGGTATCATTGTTGACATGGAAACTTCTGTAGGACCTAAAGGGCCCAATTCAGGGCCACAGGGGTACCCTTCCCTTGAATTCTTGTCAATTGATTACCTCAGCCTCTAATGCAGTCTCTTACTTGACAACAGAGCCTTTGGCCTCTTGCTATGTTTAGTGTCCATGCTTCACCACTGCACTTTTTCCAACCTCAAATCAACAGAAAAGGAAGACACGTACTGTGCCACAGATGATGCTGCCATGATAAAGAAGTCTACACAGCCATACAAACTCCTTTGGTGTGTGCCTGATAGTGCATACTTCATTTTCGGTTCCAAAAATAAAGCAATTTACTTTTCACAATAAAGCAGTTTACTTTTTTTAATGGTTTGAGACCTCATCGTGACCCAGTGTGCGTTTTGCTTTTCTGTCGATTTTTTGTTACTGATTGACCGTGTTCCAGTTCCAGAGATGGTAACTCCAGGGGTTCACCTGTGTGCATTTGGTATATATGGATTGCTACTAGAAATTTTATGCTGTCTATATGTAAGTATTAAGCCACCAACCTTATGAAATTTTGTAGTAAGGCTGATTGCATTTAAATCAGATTGCCTCTAAATATACAGTACTAACATCAATACATACTTATAACATACTGTATTGGAAGACTATATTTCAGCAGCAGGTATGGTGTATTTTTGTATTTCTTGACTTACTGTACAAATACCCTTTTAAACAAATGCAGTTTTAAATGCATTTATGAATGTGATTGTAATAATTTGATTGATGGCAGTACTATGTCATATGATAGCAATTAGGTTTAACAGGCAGGGTGCCTCAAAGCACTGGAACATTAGTCTGTTTTCACAACAGTTATATAATAAATTATTTATAGTACTTATTCTGTTTGTACTATGGTTTGCCGCTTTGTTGCACTACTGCCTAATACATGGCAGCATCCTGTTTTCTATTTTCAGTTTAGCATGCAATGCTAGGAACCAGAGGGCCAAGACTGAGACCTTAAAATATATCTGGAGGATAATCAGGGTGGAGTTGGAGGAGCTTTTGAAGTTTAGCACAAATGTGGTAAAAAAAGACTAAATAAAGTTAGTGGGGAGAAGTTTACATATGGAAATGAAAAAGTACTTATTTACGGAAAGGGTGATGGATAGATGGAAAAGGTTGCCTAGGGAGGTGGTGCAGGCAAAGACAGTAGCAGGATTTAAGCATGTGTGGGACTGGTACATAGGTAGCATCAACAGGAAGAATCACCAGGAGCAGGAGGGGGAAGCTGGGGCAGCAAAGGGCCCCTTGTCACTACATAGTGTAGATAAAGTTGGGACAGACTAGATGGGCTTTGCATACCTTTCCTGCTGACAAAATCTATGTTTCTATTTTTTTGTTTTTGTTGGAGGGGCCATTACAGAGAATCAAACAACAATAAAATATTTTCTTTTTTTCCCTTTTCCCTTTACTCTGCGCTCTCCCACTCGTGAAATGCTTCTTCCGTCAAATTGATTTGGTTGGTATAGCAGGCCCCTCATCCCATACGTATAGTGGTAGCCAGTGATATGTCCCTGTTCATCTTTATTTATATCACAGGAAATCCCATTGAAAGTACTTTTAATTGCAATTTTTAATCACCATAATACACACATCACCACTGGCATTGGGTGCGTGTATTGCACACCCACCCACCCCATGGACCCAAAAAGATCAGAGTAAATCGGCTTACTGCCTCCTGGTCTGCGCATTCTTTTACTATTTATTTTAATGTTGTGAAAGATTGTATAACAGTCTGGGTCATGTTACAGGCATGAAAGGTCACTTATAATAAACTGCAGGGGCTGCTAGACAATACTTTAATTGATTTTTACTGAAATGTTGAGGTATGTGCAGAGTGGCCGCATGAGTTTGCTAAGCATATGTAGGGGCTTTGAATTCATGGCAAGCTCAGTTAAGGCAGATTCAGTCACACTATGCAGTCTCTGCATGCTTAAAAAAAGTCTTATCCTGAGAAGTGATGCCTTGCTTTCTGAATTCACTAAGCATTTGTAGCAATGCCTGACGTTCATGTCATTGAAGGCCTGTTAGAGAACAAAGGTCTGGCCTTTATCTGTGGGATTGCTACTGCAGGTGTGACAGAGGGGATTAAGGGCAGTGTAAACCAAGTCAACTGCCCAAGTTCAGATGTGATTTGAATCTTGTTGTGGGCTTTGGCTGTGGGCTGAGGAGGGAAGGGGAGGGATGGATAAAACTGGGCCTTGGAGTTCCTCCATCAGGGCCAAACTATGTTTTCCATGATTGACCATTGGTACACATACTTTTTTGTGTGTGGTGGAGGAAGGGTTTATCTGGTGTAAAATACATCCCAAATATGGGGAGGTGGTTAATGTAAACTTGTGTGTGCTGCTCTCTGTGGGACAGCTGTTCTCTAACTGGTGATCAGCCTACACTTGTGAGGCTTTGTTATTAGGGCTAGGCATAGGTACAGGGGATCGAATGCTTTATTGTATTATATTGCAATACCATCTTATTGTACATAAAATGCAGCACACACAAAAAATTGATCAATAATATATTAACATTTTGGAAAAAATCCTCCAAAAGTGTATAGGGAAAGGGATCACTCTGATTAGTTGATAGTGCTCCCTCAATCCATAACACACTGTACATTGTACTGATCCACATATGCAGTGTTTGTTGTTTCCCTGATAGAGTATTAATTGGTGTGTTCAGGAGAGACTAAAGGAGCTTAATATGTATACCCTTGAAGAAAGGAGGGAGAGAGGGGACATGATAGAAATATTTAAGTATCTCCGTGGAATCAACAAAGTTCAAGAGGGTAGCATCTTTCAGAAAAAGAGATGTGCAAGAACAAGGGGCCACAATTTGAAGATAGAGGGGGGACGGCTCAGGGGCAATGTGAGGAAGTATTTTTTCACAGAGAGGGTGGTGGACACATGGAACAGCCTTCCTGAGGATGTTGTGGGGTCTAAAACTGTGGGAGAATTCAAGAATGCATGGGACAGACATAAGGCAAATCTTGTGGGGGGGTAGGAAGAAATAGGCTGCTAGTTAACTAGAATCTGCAGCTTATCCTGTAGGTAGGGAAATGGTCAGACTAGGTGGGACAAGCAGTCCTTATCTGCTGTCAAAGTCTATGTTTCTATGTTTCTACATTCAGGGTTGCTATCAAAATCTCGCTGTCAAAATCTTGTCAGCCATTTTGGGAATCATGGTCTGCAGCTTCTCCACTATAGTCTGTTCATGACGGCAGCACTGTTGAAATTTCCTTTTTCCTTGATAATTTTTATTGAGGTTTTTAAAAACAATAACAGATCATAACATAACTATTGAACAGTAAATAGCAGAGTGCATAGTCATAACCATATATAATATGTACAGAAAGGGAGACTGAGAAATGAATAGACTACAAGACAGTTGCTATTAAAAAAAATAGGTACTGAGTAGGTATTGAATAAGGTCTTGTTTCAGTTGAATAACACTGGAGAAGAAAATCTTATCTAGAATTAAACTTATCCATGTAATTAATAAAGGAATCCCATGTCTCTGAATAAATCCAGTTTTTCCCAAAGCAATACTGTATAATTCAGTCTTTCATTGAAGGCTAGTCTGACCATGCCTTGAATCCAGTCCTTTAAGGAAGGAACACAGAGTACCTTCCAGTATGATAAGATGAATCTTTTTAATCCTAAGAACGCTGCTAGCAACCAATATTGGGATTTGTTGGGTATTGCATGGCGCTTCTGGCAGTCTCCCAGAATGCATAGCACAGGATCAAGCAGAATCGACCTTTTAAGTACAGTATTTGAGAACGCAGATCTATTATTTGTTACTATATTTTTTAAATCTTTTGGCAGGACCACAAGACATGGGAGAGGTTCGCTTGATCCTGACCACATCTCCAGCAGATATACTTTTCCAGTAGGATTATTTTTGAAAGGACTGAGGGAGTGCAGTAGATGTTATATAGTATTTTATACTGTACTGCTCTTCCCTGTAGCTCTTTAGTGGTCTTTATAGCATTATTCAATATATTCTCCCATGTTTTGGTACTAATGGAGACCCCCAGTTCTGCTTCCCACTTTATCCTTGAGCTGTCAGGAAAATCAATTTTATGGTTGTTTGAAAGAAACTTGTATAATCTCCCTGGTGCCCCTTTACCTGTTCCTATTTTGAGAAGCTTATTTCATTCAGGCTTTTGGAGCCTTTCTGGGTCTGTACTAAATATATATTTTATTGCTTGCCTAATTTGTAGGCAAAGGTAAAAATATCAAGACCAAAGGGATGTTTGATGTTACTGAAAGCTTTGATTGTGTTAGCTTCCTTGTCCCAAATTTGTTCTATGTTAACTATTCCTTTAAGATTCCATCTTGAATCTTTAAATATCTTGCCTTCGTATTTAATCATGGGATTATTCCACAAGGGTATTGTTGTTTGTGTTGTAAAAGTTTATTCCTTACAAGTACAAGGAAAAGGATATCCCTTTGAGTGGTTAGACTCATCTACAATGGGGTCCATAACATACAAAACACTTTCATAAATACGCATAACTCAGTAAAATCCATATCTTACAAAATAAAGCTGAGTCACACACACATATAACTTGTCTATTAACAAACCATGACACAAATGACACATTTTCTTTCTTTCTTTCTTTTTTGTTTTAAAAATGCAAAGTCCTAGCAATAACCATGCTTCTTGTACAAAAGTGACTTAGAGAGACAACAATAATAATCATAATAGCTAGTGGAGAGTGACCATAAAAAGTGTAAACTTTTAGCTACAACCACTATTAGTTGGTTGAATAGGATTCTGATGTAAACACCTTTTAATCACATTCCATGGGGCAATTATTTTTGTTCTCAGATAGTCTGGTTGCCCATTCCAAAGTTCGGGCCCACTAACTGTTAATGCAGAGTTCCCTTTTGCTGTTCTAGGTTTTGGAATTACCAATTCCAGATTTTGTGCTGATCGCAAACCTACTTTGTGTATACATGTTTTAAACAAGTCATCCAAACAGGGTGGAGTCTTCTTCTTTAAGTGTTGATGGGTTAAGTACAGTATATGCAAGTTTCTACACTCCGTAAGACTGGTCCAGTTTAAGGCACTGTACATAGTAAACTGATGCGTCAAACTGGGAGCATCTAATGCAAACCTTGCAAATCTATTTAAGGCTGTATCCAACCTCTCTAATACATTTTTTGATGTACCGACATACATTATGTCCCCGTAGTCAAACAGTGGAATTATTGTAGAGTTGATAATATGTTTTCTGGCTTTATTTGGTATACATATTTTCAATCTATAAAACGCTCCTAATCTACTGTGTAATCTTTTAATCAAATTGTCTACATATATGTCCCATTTTAGATGTGTATATCCAGCCATACTCCCAAATACCTATACAAATTCACCTTTATTAGTGTTTGTTTAGTCGACATTTTAATTTGAAATGTGTTTGTTGTAACCATCTTCTTGTTTCCAAAAAGCATAACTTGTGATTTTTTGCTATTTAGTATTAAATTTCATGACTTCTAGTACTCTTGTAAGGTATTGAAGTCCCTTTGAAGCACTTTCTGAATTTCCTGAGGGGAAGCACCTTCTGCACACAGAATCACATCATCTGCATATGAGTGATGCTCCACCCCCCTTGTGAGGGCACCAGCACCATTTGTATACAGATTAAACCAAAGCAGATCCAGCCCTGATCCTTGAGGGACCCCAGATTTAACAAATGCAAATTGAGATGTAAACTTTCCTAGCAAAACTTGTTGGGTCCTACCAATCAGATATTCCGTAAACCAGTTCAGGGCCACCTGGTCAAGGCCAGTGTCCTTTAACGTGTCTAACAGGACTGTGTGACTGACTGTATCAAATGCTTTGACAAATCAACAAATATGGCCCCAACCAGGAGGCCTCTATCCAGTAAGGACTGAATATCAGAAATTACCTTCATCAAAGCTATTGTTGTACTATGGCTGGAACGAAAACCTGACTGATACAAATTATATATTTTATTTTTCTTTAAACAAGTCTGTAACTGCTTCCCCACAAGTTTTTCAAAAAGTTTGGATATTATTGGAAGTAGGGATATAGGTCTATAATTCTGAATTTCATATTTTTTAATCAGACATATACTGGAATTACTTTTGCCTTTTTCCAGGCACTTGGATATGTTCCAGTAATCATAGACAAATTAAAAATGTAAGAAATGTGTTGTGCTACTGCAGGAGTGGCACATTTTAACAGTGAAGTAGAGATGCCATCTAAACCTGAAGCTTTTTTCACATCTAATTTTAATAGGTCATCTATAATTTTCTTAGTGTTAACTGGACAAAAAGTAAAATCTGGCTTATGTAATATTTTCTCTCTGTTTTTATCTTCCTTTAGTGAGTCCTGTTCACTATCAGGGGTGTAGCCAGGAATTTTAAACTTGTACTCAGAACTGATGCACTGTTGCCCTCCCCCCCCCCATTATGGAAACATAAACCAAAATATACGCTGCCACACCACACCAACAATAGCCCCCGTTGCTTGCCATGTCTGAGTTCAAGTAATCCGTTTCTTCCTGTAATCCTCCTCCTTTGTTTTTCTGCCTGCCTGGTAAGTTGTTCTTGTTTGTGTATTTGACCAGTGGCATCAGTGCCCCATAGTGAACAACAAAGGCAAAAGGGCTTAGTGCAACACAGACACAATGTGACTCACAATGTCCTTGCTTTCCTCTTTTTTGTTGCCTCTGCCTGATTTTTTTACTGTACTCTGCTGAGTATAGTGCGTATGCCTGCCGACACCCCTCTTCACTATCAATCTTGGTTGTCCCTAACTCCAAATCTTTCCCTGTCTTACTTTTATTGGCATCCTCTGCTGAAATTCCAAAATCTATAAAAAAACTATTAATAGTATTTGCCACCTGATCAGATGTAGGAATGTTCTTTCCATCAGTACTAAAAGAACCAGGGAAGTATTTTGTTTTTTCACCTTTTAGTTTTGAATACAGTGTCCAAAAGTTACAAGGGTTCTTTACATTCCTTGTCTCAAATAGGTTATTAAAGTAACATCCTTTGGCTTTCTTAACTTCCTTTGAATAATGATTTCTTATTTGATGATACTTATCTCATGCACTTTTTGTGTTTATCTTTTTAGCCTTTCTCCATAATCTATCCCTGTTTCTCCTTATTACACCCAGGGTCCCATTGTACCATTCTGCACTCTTTAGTTTCACTCTTCTTTTTAAAATTGGATCATGGAAATCGCATACTGCTGTAAATTCCATACAAAATTAATCAATCCCAAGCACTTTCTACATCAGGAATAAGAAGTAAATGATCCCATCTCCTACTCTCCAAATCGGTCATAAATGTTAAATAATCAAAATACTTCATTTGTCGTGATTCTTTAACATCATGTTTATTCATTTTCATCTTTTGTTTCCAGACACAATACGTGACCTGATGGTCACTAAATGCGTCCGGCAACACACCATACTGTATGTAATTATCAGGGTCAGTAGTTAGAATTAAATCCAAGACTGATGAGCAATTAGAATTTCAAAGATTCAGTTTGGTTGGAGTCCCAATCAACTGAGTTAACCCTACACCTAAGGTCAGCTCCAACAGCTTCCTATCTAAGGGAGGTCTAGACCAGTTGACATTTATGTCTCTCATCATCAGTATTTTGTGATTGTATGGATATAAAAAATCCTGAATCACATCAAAATTTTCCTCCCTTCCTTTGCGGGGTGAATAACACCCCAAAATCAGAACAGGTTTATTTCCAGGTAACCTTAACTCTAATACAATGTTTTCCACCACTGGGGTATGGATACCATTCATTTCCATAGAAGATAGATCAAGTAACATTTGCCCATATATCAACACCACCCCCCTCCCCTCTTACTCTGGTCCTGTCTCTAACTTTGATATCCTTGCACTTGAATTTCTGAGTCCTCTATTCTATTATTTAACCATGTTTCTGTAATAACAACCACTTTTGGGTTGTTCTCCAAAATCCAGTTTCTAATCTCTCTCATTTTAGGGGCTAAATTACGCACATTAAAGTTTATAAAAATATCCCCCTTACCCTTTAAAAATATTTTCCTTCTCTTGTTCCTGTATACGAATCTGGATTTAATTGCACATCCTCAGCCAGTATTAAGCATAACGTAATTATCCCCTTAGCTGTTATAATGTTTTTCAAATGTTCCCTCACTCTCAACCTTATTGTAAAATACCTTCCTTTTACAAGCATAATTCTTAACTGGTTTGTGGTTCTAATAACATTTATTACTGCCTTCACTAAGCTTGTAGTTACCATTTGGGGCATCATACCAGGTGCTATTAAGTCATGCAGTAGGGTTTTCTATTTTTTTTTTCTGTTTCATCATTACCTTATATGTTTCAAGTGCTTGAGGAATTGTTGGGTGACTTTTAAATGGTTCCTTTAGAGGAATGAATAGGAAGTTAGTGTCTATATTTGGGTTCAATAACTTGCTCTCATAAGTGGACCAGGGTGGGGGGAGCAGGAGTAGTAGGGTTGTAATTGAGGAGGGAGCATACATGTTTCAAAACGTAGGAGTGATTGTATCATTTGAAGTTTGGCAATGCAAAATCTCCCTTCTCTTTTGGCAACCAGAGTTTTTTAAGGCTAAGTCTGGGCCTTTTGCATTCCCCAAATTAATTTTGAAAGTATTCCATTGATCTTTGCAAACCAGATTTTGTAAATTTTGATTGGTAAGGCATTTAAAATATAAAATATGTTGGGCAAGCTCACCATTTTAATTGAATTTATTCACCCCACAATGTCAGGTTGAGTTTACTCCAGGAGTCTAGTGCTATTTCAAGTTTCCGCAACAGAGACTGCACATTACATTTTATTAGCTTTTTGAAATTAGGTGTGATATATATTCCCAAATAAGTTCATTTTTCAGATGCAACAATTAGAGAGATTAATGATTTTACTTGTGACAGTAAATTTGTGGAACAGGCTTTGTTTAGGGGGAGTAATTCTGACTTGTTCAAGTTAATTAGTAGCCCAGAAAATTCTCCAAATGTGTCTAGTATTCCCAGAACAGATCCAGAAACAAATGGTTTGATACCTTTTCTTGGACTAACATAGATGTAACAAAAGAAAATGGTGCTTAAGCTTTCGGACCAGCCGAGTCCTTTCTCAGAAGCTTATGGCAGTCGTTTGGTAAATCACATACTAGTAACACCAAGATCATACATAAAAAAAGCAACAGAAGGAATTCTCATTGGTTTAAAATGCCTTTAAAAAAAATAAATAACTGAGGTTTAAATGCAGGAAACCAGTTTTAATCAGCTGGCAACTATGAGGCAGTATAGTATTTCCATACTAACCTTAGCTGAATGTTGTGGATTTTGAATGGATAGTACAAGAATGTCAGCAAATGCTAGGCTTTACTTTATTTTTTCCCCAATTGGGAGCCCTTCTATTTCATTAGCCTTTTCCAGCCTTCTAATTAGGGGTACTATCATTAACACAAACAGGTCGGGGATAATGGACAGCCTTGTCTAATCCCACAACTTGATAAATTGTTGGACCTTACTCCATTGGTGAGGACTGCTGCTATTAGATTGTTATAAAATACTTTTACCCACAAAATAAAGGTATCAGGAAAGTCAAAGCATTTCAAGATATGCTAGAGATAATTCCATTTGATGGAATCAAAGGTCTCTATGGCATCAAGCGATAGGAGAGCTACAGGCTTCTTATTTTTGGATACAGACCAGAGGATAGACATCATCCTTCTGATGTTATTAGACCTCTGGCATCCTGGAATGAAGTATGTTTGCTCAAGACATACCAGCTCAGCAATGACTTTCTGTGGATGTATACTAAGAAGTTTTGCTAATATTTTGTAAACTGAGTTTAGTAATGATATTGGTCTGTAGTTTGTGCAGAATTTGGGATCATTGTCTTTTCTGTGAATAATCACTATTAATGTTTCATGCATGGTGCAGAGTATGCTAAAAATATTTGCTAATATTTTGTATTCCATGTTTAGTAGTGATATTGTCCTGTAGTTCATGCAGAATTTGGGATCTTTATCTTTTTTTGGTGACAACCACTATTAATGCTTCATGCATGGATTGTGGTAGGCTATAAAGGAGTTCCAAGTCTGAAGACATATAAGAGTTTACTTGTAATTACTTGTGAGAATATGGAATAAAATTCATAGGGCAGTCCATCTGTGCCTGGAGTCTTCCCTTGGGGAGATTATTAATCACATAATGTATTTTCTCCTTAGTAATTTCAGTGTCAAGACTTTTGGGGCCCGATATTCAAAGCTTTGCCCTTTGGATAAGTTAACACTGCCTGGCGGGCAAACTTAGCCTGGAGCACAAAGCAAGCTATATTCAAAAGGAATAGCCCGTGGCAAACAGCTTCTGAATATAGCATGGGAATGAGGCCGTGCAAACTGGGCTGGAAGTGCAGGGCAAGTGTAGCCCTGGAATAAGACAGCACTGAATATAGCAACCAGGAAGTGCAAACCACAACATCAACACAGTGCACAGTGACGTGAGGGGAGGTAGAGATGAACTATGTGGCCAATGTGCATGCCAGCAGATGTGTGGACCCAGTACAGCAGCAGGCAGCAGCAGATGTGAAAGAACAGTGATCAAAACTGTATAAATATCCCTGAACTCTTAGCGCTGCACTAACATGTTAGCGCGGCTTAGCGAGGAGCTAAGCGGTTAGCCCAGTGCTATCATGTTTGCCCGGTGCTAAGATTTGCCATATTCAAAAGTGACATGCAAATGAGCCTACTTAGGTAGTCTCTGGGCAAACAGCCAGATTAGCATCTCATCATTCCCTGATTTGCATGCAGTTTGCCCAGCATAAATACTGAAGGGTCCCACAGTTCCACCTGTAGGTCAGTCTGGAAGTACAGGGGCTGGCCAGGTCTGGCCACAGCTCCACCTGTAGGTCAGTCTGACAGTGCATGATGGTTGCTGCTGGCTACATGTATGCAGTGCAGCATAGCATTGTGTGCCCCAGGGGAGAACACAGCATAGGCACAGGTGGTGGTGGTGCTGTATGCAACCATCACACTGTAGGCCATGCTACAGTGCACAGCAAATGCTACAGTAGCAAGGGGGCTGGTAGTGTGAGGGACACAGCAATGCCTATGGTATGTAGGGCAGTGATGACCACTGCACTGTACAGAGTGACAGGCCCAGCATGCAGGTTATTACTGAAGGTGGACAGTACTATTTCACCGTTGTGTGCTCCACAGATACTGCACCCATGGCCTGGGATGCTCACAGTGACATCTGCATGGCCGGCTGTGTATGCTGTGGCTTTTGTACAGTTGTACGGTATGTGGCTGGGGGGGGCAAGTATGCTCCAACTGGCACTCAGATGGTGGGGTATTCCCACTACTGGCCCATGTGCACTGCATGATGTATCCAAGCCATATGGCCACACCTGGGCTGTGGTGAGGTCTGGCCACCCGTGCACCCTCCTCTCAATGGCCACCATGCCCACAGTGCTGCACATGTGTGCTGGCATCTGCTGATCACCACAGATGTAAGGTCTGCAGGTGTGTGCTGTATGGCCACACTACCTAGTTGTCACCTGTAGGTCAGATCCCCCCTTACTGTCTGTGCTTGGCTGGGATTGGTGGCAGCTGTTGGCATCATGGTGGTGCCAGCAGTGAGCAGCATGTGTCCTCCATGTCAGGCATTTTCTAAGTGTCATGCCCTTATACTAGTGTCGCGCAAGCCGCGCTAATCCCTCGCAAACAACACACTATGCACCAATGACGTGCAAAGCTTTTTGCCCAGGGTTAAGACCAGCTTTTCCTGGGTGGTAATTTGTTCCATGCTAAGGGTCACGCTATATCGCGCTAAACACCTTAGCGCGGCTCTAGTCGCTGAATAACTCATAGCACCTGTATTCATGTTCACTTTCCCCCTTGCATATAATTATGGTTTGCTCCACGCTAATGCACTTTGCCTGCACTATGTTGCCTTTTGAATATGGCAGTTCCACACTAATCCCACGCTAAACCCGTGCAAACTGTTTGCGGACCACACAAAGCTTTGAATATCTGGCCCTTGATGTCTATACAATATCTGAAAGTTTAGGTAGATTGGTATCAGTTAGAAATTTGTTTATTGTACCTGTGTTAAAGTCATTCATACTTCTGTATAAATTAGAACAGTATTTTAAAACTTCTTTTTTAATTTTGATGTTGGATGTGGTGACAATCCTATCTAATTTAGCGCAAGTACAGTAGTGATGACACATTTTAGCTGTTTTTTCTTTAGCCTGTTTGTGAGTAACCTTGTGGGCTTTTCTACTGATTCCCAATATTTTTGATTTTGCATTGTAAGTGCCGTTTCTGCCCACCTATGCTGGATTTTGTTAATTTTGAATTTTAATTGTTGTATCTTTGGTATTAGGTATTTATATTTTTCAGGATGTTTTTAATGCATTTTAAGCAATGGATCAAGTTCTCTCTCCAACCAGCAAAGCTGTTCCCTGTTCTCTTTTTTTCAGAGTACGCAATATACAGTCCTCTTACAAAGCACTTGTATGTTTCCCAAATAGTTGATTCTGAAATGTCAATCAATCAATCAAAATGTTGTTTCTTAAGCACTATTCCAGAGATCATAGTGCTGTACAGATTGAATCAATAAAATCATAAAAACACATAAATAACAATTCATTAATTCATTCAACTAAACTTAGGCAGATAAAAAGCATCAGATTAACCATTACTATCCTCAAAAAATGCTAAGGCAAACTGGTACATTTTTAGTGCAGATTTAAAACCCTTGACAGTCAGGCACTCTCTAATCCAATGAGGTAGAGAGTTTCACAGGGTCAGGGCCATAAAAGCAAAAGAACGGGCCCCAGATGTCTTCAATCTGACCCTGGGTACCTCTAACAATCCCTCGTCAGCAGAACGGAGTGAGCGGAGGGAGCAGTAAGGACAGAGAAGATATTTCAAGTAGTGTGGTCCCTGACCATGTAGGGCTATTTTAGATCAAAAACCCTACCTTGAAGGTGATCCACCGCTGTATAGGCAGCCAATGCAGTTCACAGAGCACAGGCATGACATGGCTAGATCTAGATAAACCAGCCAGTAACCTGGCCGCCACATTCTGCACTAGCTGCAGTCAGCAGATATCAATCCCCAGTAGCCCTAAGTATAGGGAATTACAGTAATCAAAGTGCAAGGTTACAAAGGCATGGACCAGTGTTGGCAGGTCACCAGGTAGGATCAGGTGCTTAATACGGGCAATGTTCTTCAGCTGGTAAAAAGAGGTTTTAACAACAGCAGACACCTAGGTTTTTAATGTCAGGCCACTATTAAACACAACACCCAGATTTCACACCTGATCAGAGGTAAGCAGCTGGTCACCCCAGAGCCAAAGCCCTGAAGGTAACCCTGCCAACATCCCTATACCTTGGCAACCTGGAGCCACCACCAACACCTCAGTCTTGCCTGAGTTCAACCTTAGCCAGCTAACAGTCATCCAATCCTGGATCTCAGAGAAGCAGTTGTTAAAGACCAAGACTGCATCATCCTGCTCAGGTACAAAGGACATGTAGAGCTGAGTATTATCTGCATAGCAGTGAAAACCCAGCCTATACCACCTTATAATGTCTCCCAATGGTAGCATGTACACTGCAAACAACATGGGGGACAACACGGAGCCTTGCAGGACCCCACATGGTAGGGGGGAGTGCCGAGAAATAAATTCCTGACACCACTCTTTGAGCCCTGCTAGTGAGGAATGATTGAAACCATCTGAAAATGGTGCCAGACAGTCCACAGAGTATCCACAAGTGCTCTAGCAGCACCCCATGGTTAACAGTGTCAAATGCTGCAGAGAGAGCTAGGAGAACCAAGATGGAACGGCATCCCTGATCTCTCACTATCAGGAGATCATTAAGTACCCACACCAGAGCAGACTCGGTATTGTGCCTCTTCTTAAACTCAGACTGAAAAGTATCATAGACATTGTGGGAGGTTTAATGGTCATCCAGCTGCACCGCAACTACATTCTCAATAACCTTGCCCACAAAGGGCAGGTTAGAGGCAGGTCTGTAGTTAGCTAAGCAGTCTGGGTTGAGGGAAGCTTTCTTCAGGAGTGGTCCAACTACTGCCTCCTTCAGGGGGGTCAGGAAACACCCCAGAGTCCAACGAGCACCAGACAATCTCAGCAAGGACTGGGTCAATGACCTAAATGCATCCCACTAAGAGGAGCATTGGGCCCAGGTTCAAACTACAGTAAGTTGGGCGCATGCTCTGAATGAGCCACACGATGTCCCCGATCTCCAACTAACCAAAGTCTCATCAGGCTGACTGAGGGCCTGCAACCTCTTGTTGATCACCACAATACCCATTTGAAGGCATCAAGCAGATCTCCACCTGGATCGTGTCAACTTTATCATCAAAATATCAAGCAAACTCATCGCACTTTATTTGCGAAAATGCTCCCCATGGCTAGAGGCAGACTGGATTACACAACCTGTCCACAGTCTGGAAGAGTTGGGCAGGTCGATTCCCTGCCACAGCAGTCTCTTTGGACAGGAATTATGCCTTCTTACAAGAGATTGCTGATTGTAGGTCCTTATAATGATCTATCAATTTAAGCTTGTCAGTGACCAGGCTGGATTTCCAACAACACCGATCCAACCCTCGACCCCTATGTCTCAAATCCTTCAAAGTCCCATCAAACCAAGGGGACTTCAGGTGACGAGTGAGTGGTCGAACATGGACAGGAGCCATGGGGTTGACGGTGCCTGTCTCTGCCTTATTATAGGAGAGTACAAGATCCCCCAGATCCCAGCTTTCTCAACAAATCTGATAGGTCCAGCCCACCATAAGACCGTCTGGAGTCAAACCCCTTTAAAGGTGGTACCAAACCATCTCTGTAGGGGCAGGCCTATTGGGGGGCCTTGAATCTGAACCCCACAGTATAGTGGTCAGACCACCCAACTGGCTCCACCACCAGATCAGTGATCTCCATCCCCAGAAGGAAGACCAGGTCCAATGAGTGTCCACAACTATATGTAACAGAGATAACTACCTGTGTCAGGCCCAACAAACTCATCAATTGGAGGACATTTTGTGCAAACTGTGAGAGTTCATCATTGACCCATACATTGAAATCCCCCAGAACTATCCATCTAGGGGATTCTAAAATCAGGTCAATGATGAAGTCCGCTACTTTCTGCAGGAACTCCTTCTCACCACCGGTTGGGCGGTGGATGAGAAAGATCATGCAGCCTGCACCTGCACCCATGATACACTCCAAGGATCTGGTTGCTCCTACGGGAATGTCTGTAAGGCCGAGATCATATTTAAAACAAATGGCAACTCCCCCCCACCCCTACAGTCCTTTCTTGGGTGGTGTATCACTGAGTACCTAGGCAGAATTGCTGATTCCAGTACTAGACCAGCATTATAATCCAGCCAGGTTTTGGCGATGCAAGCCAGGTCAGTTAACTCAACAAGATCAGCAATAATGGATGTCTTGTTTTTAATGGACCTGGCATTGCACAACACCACCCAAGTATGATAGGAAGTCGAGGCAGACCACATGACTTGCCCACTAACCATGGAGTCCTTGGGTATGGGAACCAGAGAGGGAGGTCCTCTCTCTCTTGTACCCATTTCATCCCAGGGCATCTCCTCATTCCAACCAACCCAATCTACCCACTTTGCTCCACACCCCCATCAGACCCAGGCCTAATTACTCACAACTCCTTAATCCTCCTAGCTATCCCCAATTCCCAGCAGCTCCCATATATCTTAGCAGGCAGAGGGGGACAGTCAAAAGGGCGGAGGGCCCTGAGTCTGGTGGGGGAGTAGTGCCTGACCATTGGCAATCCCTGCCAACACATGTTAAATAAAGCCAACAAATCAGCATGAACAGTAAATGAAACAAATATGCAATAAATATGCTTCCACCCATACTCTAATACCAACCAGTTAGACAAAACCAAATAATATACATATGCATTAAATAACCCCAACCAACCCCCCACAACCCCACAATAATTGAAAGCTTAAATTGATAGTATCACACACTACAGTTATACACATATACAGGACTTAATGTAATTAGAAAAACAGAACTAAGGAATCTTAAAAAAGCCAAAATAAAATAAAAGTCTGGTCCAAATAATCATGTATCGATAAAGAGTCCATAGGGCTCCCACCACCTAGGGCAAAGATTGGCTCTCTTCAGGTCCTTAAAGAAATTTGTACTCCAAGGTCAAGAGATAATAAAATGAATTTGAAACAGTTATGCCCAGGAGCTCCCACCTCCATGGAAACTACAGAGTCACTGCACAGTTAGTTCATGGGCTCTCACCACCAGGTAGTAACATAATCCATGATGTGTTGGAAATGTGCAGAATGACACTGTCCACACTATTTAGAAAAGAACACAGAGTCTGGGACCAGTTTAAATTAGAAAAAAAGTACAAAGAAGGCATACAAATCACTCTGTACAACCAGTTGAGTCAGAATGTACCTGCAGTAATCAGACTATAACTCGCCACAGTAGCCAGGGAAATAGAACAAGCTGAGAGATCAAATAGGAGACAATTCAACCAAGCCAGGAGCTCCAGGAATAAGACACCACTCTGCATTGACCCAAACTCTGGACACCTCTTCTAGCCACAGGAGGCCCCTCCTGAACCCCAAAACCTCCTCCGGACCTTACTGCAACTGCTCACCAGCCGCCGCGTAGTAGACCAGAAGCTCCACAAATGCAGCTGCCCACCAGTGCCAACACCACAGTGCACCACCAGATGAAGAACAGAGGACCAGGATAGGGCACTCCTTGGCACTTTCCACTTCTGCACCTGGGTCACTAAGGTGCTCCTCTCTCACCAATCCATTCTGGAAAATCTCCTTGTTCCAACCACTCAACTCCGCTTTACCTCCGGCTGCTCTCCTTCCAGAACTGTCAAACTCTCAGGCTGTTCTCCTTGACTCTGGCACCAGGACCACAGAGAAGTAAAAGAAATCATTCCCTCCAGTTCAACCGCAGGTAACCAATTTTGCAAAAGACTAGAATAGTACTAATCGGGCCACTAGTTGTACAAGCATGTCTCCAACTCCGTCTTTTTTGGCCCCAGACTTCAAACCGAAAACAAAATTTAAATAATAACAAATCAGGAAAAAACAGACAATGTGAAACAAACAAAATAAACTGCAAAAAATAATTTAAATAAAACAAAAATGAAACTCCCTAACTGCTGATCATAAGGTCGGCTCAGCGTAGCTGCCGTCTTTTGATCCAATGAGGGAGAGGGTTCAGAGGGATCCCAGACAGTATTAGTTTCAAATAAATGTTTAGATTCTTCTGTAACAAAATTGCAAAAGTTTGAGTCATTGAGAAGATGGATAGTCAGGGTCCATCTGGGATAGCCCTCTCTGTAATTCCTCATATCTAGAGTACAAATAGCTATGGAGCTTTTGAAATTTCACTGTGAAAATCTCATCATCCATTTTGTGTGTTGGGATCTGCAGTTGCTCTTCTGTCATCTGTTCAAGACTGCAGTGCTTTTGAATTGTGCTCTGAAAAATCTCAGAAGCTGTTTTGTGAGTAATGCTCTACAGCTGCCTCACCACCTTCAGTGTAATTTCGTATTGTATGGTGCTGTGTGTTTACAAATAGTTAGAAACATGAAAATAACTATGTGTAATTGTTAAGGATTTTACTGTTAATATTTAAGTGATCCAAAATCAACCCCCAAACAAAAAAATAAAAATGGCCACCCTTTCCTCCAAAACACTTTAAGGCCCAACACAGCTCCCCCACCACAAGTGTTCCAAAATTAATAACACCCAAACAAAAATATTGGCTAATGCTCCCCCCCGATACAAATAAATGCCCACCAAACTTATAAGTTGAAGAACTACATATTTACAAAAAAATTCTGTTTTGCAGAGTATTTGGATTTGGAGTGTATAGTCCTACTGCATCCTATCCTTTGTTTGATGTTAGGATTTTTTTTCCCTAAATTTGACTACTTGTTTTATGGCCCACACAGAAGAGTTCACACTGAGACAGAGGTGCTGGTGACAGAAACATGAAATACAATTTCCAATGTTGGGCATGACGCATGCCCACCTGACAGATTTCAGACAATTTAGTCCTTTATCAAAGCCATTGTCTGCAGTCTATCATGTCTGTATTTTAATGTCATGGATTGTTATTTTAATAAATGAACAAAACAGCTTAAAACTGGAAGACTGGTTAATCATGGAAAACATAGTCTGGCACTGATGAAGGAAATACAAGGCCACTTTTATCCATCCTTCTCCCCCTCGGCCCGCAGCCAAAGCCCACAACAAGATTCAAATTGCAATGAAACTCAAGCAGTTGAGTTAGCTTACATTCACTTCATCCCGCTCCATCACACCTGGTTTCCTGACTGGTGTCCATTTCTTTGAAGAAGTGGTGAGTGCTTGACTTTGGAGATTGTTTAATGGCCCTTCGGGTTTCCTTGCTTGCTTTTTTTATTTCCTTTCTTCTCACAACAATGCCTCTTATCCCATGTTACAGTGATGCATCAGAGACCACTGATGACTTTTTACACCATATCCAGCTGCACTGTACTGTCAAAGTGTCTGCTGTTCTGGCCACAACTTAATAACTTTTTCTAATTCAATATTTTTGGTTTCTATATGTGTGTCTCAAGGTCTAGCTAGCACAAGTTAATGTTTTGTTTGTAAAGATATTCTTTTCATCAAACCAAACACAGCCATGAAAATCACACAAATAACCCAATGTCATCAATGTTATAATTTGTGAAGACTCTAGCTGTTTTCTTAAAGAATATCCCACTCAATTACTCCTTAGCTCATTGACAAACTGTGACTGTAGCCTTTATTAGTGCTCACTGGATATGAAGAGACACTTACCGGAACAATTCTATTTCTGTAACTAGACAAAAATCCAGCACTCACTGAATTAATGGTTTCAAATGCATCTTTGTCACATAGGAAAGGAGTCATTGTGGTAAATGGCATGGGAATAAAAGAAGCAAGCATGGGGATCCCCAGAGGCCATAACATAAGCAGACAAATTTAGAAAAAAATCCTACAGTGACAGTAAACAAAGGCAAGGATGCACTAGGACTATACATTCACATAAAAAAATCTGCACAGCATATTCTTTTGTAAATTATGACTCTATTGCTCCTTTGAGCTTTTTTCTTTTTGTTCCTTTTTAGTACAGTAGTGTGCTATCATCACTGGGAGGCTGAAGGGTCTTGTGCAGCACTATAGCTCATTGTCTGTCTGAAAGACACAAAGTGCATTGGAGTAATCAATACCAGCTAAAGTCCAGTATAAATTGTTTTAAATAAATAAAAATACACCAACACCAGGCATGGCACGCAGTGTTGAACAGAGTATAGAGGGTATCCACCAATGAGATTTGGCTCCCTGTGTTAGAAATGGGTAAAAAAAATAGTTTTTTCTTTATTTCATGATTGACATATAAATGCAAATGATAACAGCCATTGTCCAGTGCCAGACATGCTAGCTTGATTGTATTTGCTGTGGAGCTGTGTGGCGTAGATATTGCAGCGGTTAAAATTCACAAATGAATAACATGAGCTTTAACTGTGAAATTAACATGGCTGACAGCTGAAAAAGTTCACACATTGTTGTTTTTGTTAGATGCTAAAATGCTATTTTTAAGATAGCATTTTTATTAAAACAGTATATGAATATGACAGATGTCATTCATCAAATTCTACCAGAAACATGACAGTTTCAAATTCTAAATTGAAAATAGAAGGAGATGAAGGCAGCAACTGCCCACTAGATGGACCTATCATATATTTTGCCTGCTGCCCTCGTGCTAAAATGATATCTAAAATTACTAAAAACTGTTATGCTTCAACCAGCAATTTTGCATTTGTGTGCTAATTAAGAATTATATGGCTGTTTTAATTATCACCAAATGTTTTATATATATGTTGAGTGTACACTGTGAAGTGACTTTGCTCTCAGAAAGGGGACAGATAAATTAACATTGCCTTACCTAATATCAAAGAAGGCAATGAGGGAAGAGCAACTTCTGTCTTCCCATTGAAAATTGGAAGTTCTAATAATCGAGCTATTCTGTATATTTATGAGGGGACCCAAAGAGTTTTAGTAACAACTTCAAACTACCAATTATGTTTTCAGTAAGAGATGGTGCAACAACAGGGAAGGCTCAGGAGTAATGTTAGAAAGTACCTTTTCACTGAAAGGGTAGTGGAGCTGTGAAACAGCCTTCCAGCAGAAGTGGTGAGGCAGAAAACAATACAGAGGCTCAAGAGTGCATGGAATAGGCACACTGTAATGGTACTCTGGAGATGAGCAGATCAGGACAGCCGCAGATCAAATAGGATCTGGGGCTGCAGCAGTGAGTAGGGAAATGGGCAGACAGGGTGGGCCATATGATCCTTATCTGCAGACAGATTCTATTTTTCTATGTTTCTATGGATGTGGTAGTGTTTGAAGTCTCAGTATTGCAAAAATGCCTCCGGGGGAGGACATGGTCTCATGCAGTTTTCAAAATCTCAGCATTTTTAACTCCCCAGGCTTTAGGAAGACAGTGCTAGGGAGGGTGGAGAATGCTTCCAAACCACTGAATTGTGGGATTAACAAAGCATTCTTTGAAAATTGTTTACAATTCCTCCAATTAATATTTTTGAACTAATGTTCCATGAAGACATGATTTGTTTCTTTATGCGAAGGACTGTGAAGGGTCATTTTCAAATTATTTATAAAAGGTTTCTTTTTTAAGCTGTGGTCCTTTATATGGTCCCCAGGGCCTCATAAGTGTCGAAATATGGTGTTCTTCAGATGTCATGTTATGTCTTACTTGCTTTTTCCACAGTGTACACTGAGGATCATGTTTTACTTACTTTTTCCCCCATGTATATATCTTGTGTGTCACACCTTGCATGCTTAGATCCTCCAGTATACTCTGTGTATCACGATTTGTTAGTAGGAACAAAGAGGTATCTATGCTACTATTTAGAAGCTTGGTCAGATCTATCATGGATTACACATTATACTTTTGGTCAGCATACTTGGCAGTTGAAAACAGAGAGCTGGAGTGTGTCCAGAGTAGGTCAACCAGGATGATGCATGGTATGAAGGAAAAGGAGTATGAACAAAGGCTAATAAATTAAACCTCATGACTCTGGAGGACAGAGGATTAAGTGTTCTTCTATGTTTGTGTGATTTAAACAAGGACGACAATTTATTAGACACATCAAATATTGAAACAAGAACTGAGGTTTACGCAAATAGGGGACACAGCATGCAATATAATCTGTCAGCCTTAAAAAATAATAAAACTGTATTGAAAGAATACTACAGAAGGAATATGGAATAGTCTTCCAACCACAATAATAGATAGTAAAACCAAAACAGAATTTAAAAAGAAAATCAACAGCATAATATTAGAGGGAGATGGATTAAGAGTCTACCTCTGAAATAGTGGGGCAGTTCTACGGGCATCTTAGCCTACTTTTGCCCTATGTGCCCTAGTTATGAACTGTAGTTATAGATTCCCCTGGTGAACTCTAGCAGATATCATGCCTTGTTTGCTTGATTCCTCTGGTCTGTCTCTAATCCAACAGTTCTTCTCTTTGTTATTCTTTATTTTACTTCTGGCCAACTCTTCCCTTTGCTGAACGACACACTGGCAGCTGAATGAGCTTAGTATTTATGCTCATTTAATTTATTTTTATTTATTTTAATATTGTAGGTAAGAATTCTGGAATTTGCATTCCGTTTTCAGGTACAACCCAAAGTTTATTGATAGTACAAATATAGAGATAACATATAATAACAAGCCAAGGCAATTTTTATTTAAAAAGACACCAAATCCCAGAGGCTCTGAGCACCATACAAAATAAAATAAACGGATAAGTAGACAAGGATAAATTCAAAAATAAGTATCTGAGATCCATAAATAATAAAATAAGATACATTTATCTAAGAGATAATAAAACAAGGTTGCCGGGATCTGAGATTGAGGCCATAGCATAATGATCTCACTAAAAAGCTAGGTCAGAAAAAGCCTGGGTGAACAGGAGGGAATTGAGGCGGGTCTTGAATACCTCCAATGATGGGGCCTCCCTAACCCCTAAGGGTAGCGAATTCCATAGGACGGGGCCAGCAATGCTGAAAGCCCTGTCGCCTGCCCATTTTTAGCCGTGTCCTGGGAATCACCAGGAGGCCCCTACAGGAGGAGTAGAGGGGATGGACCGAAACAGCCGGTGTAAGAAAGTCCATCAGGTAACCGTGGCCCTGGCCATGTAGTGCCTTACGGGTGAGAAGACCCATCTTAAAGATTATCCTCCATCTGACTGGCAGCCAGTGCAGTTCTCGTAGTATCGGTGTAATGTAGCAATATTTAAGCTGCCCCGTAAGTAAACTGGCAGCTGCATTCTGCACCAGCTGCAGTCTGGGAGAGATCCTCCCATGACCCCACGGTAGAGCTCATTCTAGTAGTCAAGCCTTGATGTCACCAAGGCATGTATCAAAGTGGGGAGGTCCAGAGGTGGTACAAGGGGCTTTATTTCTGGCAAAATTCCTAAGATGGAAAAAACAGGAGCGGACAGTGGAAGACACCTGTGCCTCCATCGTCAAACCCCTGTCCAGAATGACACCAAGATTCCACACCTCAGAGGAGGCCTTCAATGAGACAGATCCCAGAACAAGTCTGGTATGTGTGCCAGAGACCATTCTATCCTGCAGTCTGTTCAACTCCACCACCAATACCTCCATCTTATTGGGGTTCTGCCACAACCAGCTAGAGGCCATCCAGTCATTGATCTTGGCAAGGCAACTGTTTAGCATGCCTACCACATTGGTGTTCCTGGGGCAAAGGACAAGTATAGCTGGGTATCATCAGCACAGCAATGAAACCCCAGACCATACTTCCTGATGATCCCCCCCAGGGTAGCATGTACACTGTGAACAACACTGTGGACAAGATTGAGCCCTGGGGAACTCAGCACAAATGTTGAGTCAAGCCTAATACATCCATCCATCAGTTTACATATATTTGTGTCCTTGATCATTTGCAGTAATGCTGTCCTCTGCATTGCTCTGGAGGCTGCTAACTGTCCCTTTGCTAACACCAGTTGCAGAGGCACGATAGCCCATTCAGAAGCCATAGACCATTCATGCAAAAGCCTTGTAATCCTGCTTCTTCTACTTGTGCATGATAATGTTAATGTACTGGCCTGTTAGTGCAGGACTATGGGGACCAGCCATGCATGGAGGATTAAGTGTCTCAGTGGGTAGTCTGCTTCTCTGGGAAGTGAGGATAACACTCTTCAATATGACAATCTAATGTTGGGAAATACCAGAGGCCAGAACTCAGAGGAGTTAGATGTTTGTGAATGTTACTGAGGGCAGTTTTTTAGCAAATGAGAGATGGAGGCAGTACAATGAGTTGATAATTCAGATCTTGTCATTTTTAAAAATATTATATGAGTGGCATCAAGGTTAACTTATCTCTATGCAGTTTAATATTGTTCTGGGGTACAATGTAACCACTCTTGTACCGTGGTCCCCAACTTCAATATAATTGATTTTACTAAAATGGGAGCAATATTAATTGATAAATTAGAAAACATAGATAAACGAAGATTGGAGTACTGAATTAACCTTGGACATTGTAGCTGCATTATAGTAGAGCACAGTACCATCCATATACATATGTAGATGGCCTGTTTTGCTGTGCTTTGGAAGGTTGTTAACAAAAATGGAGAACAGCAAATGTGTTGTTGGGGAAGAAATCAAATGAGAGGTCAAATGTAACTTCCAGTTTGTTTTGTTTATTTAAAATCTGGAAAAGACCATGGGCTGAAGATCCATTTACATGGCGACCAGAACAATGAACAAATATAAAACAACACTAGATACAAAACAAACCAAGCTATCGTACAGTCAAACACTTACAAGTATTGATAACAATGAGCTGTCTCCTTAATACAGTTTAAAAAACAAGTAGTATATTGTGTGCATCTGAAATTGTTAAAGGAATAGAATTGTATATGGATGGTAGAGAATATAACAAAGATCCTTGTCCAGTAGCTGTTTTTTTTGTCATAGGAACTGTAAACAATGTGCATTTTGAAGATCTAGTTTGAGTTTGAGCTACTGAAACATGATTTTTAAATAGCTCATGAAAGCAACATGGAACCCTGTTAAGTGTAATCTTTTTGCCAGTATCCCAATTTGTAGCTGATACCTCTGTTCTAACTGCTACCAACCCAAGCGATCATAGAGACTACAATGGTTTGTAGAAATTGGTAACTAAGTAACAAATCTTGCTATTTGGTTGTTTAATGTCTTAACCTTATTGAACAACCCCTGGTTAGCTGAGTGGTAGAATAATAAACCATAGTCCAGCAGAGGTAGAAGAAAACTCTGTGATAATCGTGTTGATGGAACAAGAAGCAAATTGATTCTATAAAGAGAGCCTAGTCTGATGGACTTGCTTAATCATTGCACAAATGTGTTGTTTGTATGTTAGTCTTTCATCTAATATGAGCCCCAAATATTTAAAAGTTTGAACCTATTCACTGACATCTCCCTTCGGCGTATGAAACAATAGGATAGGGGTCTCACGTAATCTTTTCCTTTGATTATAAAAAATCATTTTAGTTTTTTTCCCATTCAAAACCAGTTTACTATCAAAAAACCAGCTTTGTATTGTGACAAAGTCATAGGCAAATTCATTATTTATTGCCCCAGGTTGGATCCGCTCATGAGGATCACTGCATCATCAGCATAAAGAAAAATTTGTGTGTTAGTACAAATAGAAGGTAGTAAGTTTAAAAATAAACTAAATAGTAAAGGATCCAGAATAGACCCCTGTGGAACACCCAGTGGAAATGCAGATAAGGAAAATGACCTACCCTTTATCCTTGTCAATCGGGAGCGACCAAAAAGGTTGCTCTCAATCCATCCAACGACCTCGGTAGAAAGATTTAATTCAAATAAAGCTGTCAAAAGCAGATTGTGGTTGATCAAATCGAAGGCCTTTGTCAGGTTCACAAAGGTGGCCACAGTAAAATGACCTTTATCAAGAGTCTGGTGGATCACCTGTGTGAACCTGACCATGGCCGTCATCATACTATGTCCAGGGTGGAAACCATGATGTGCAGATGGTAAAAGCTCATAGTTTGATAAGTACTCTATACGTTGGTCAAACACAATTCACTCTAAAATCTTGGAAAGTGGAGACAGCAAAGAGACTGGATAATTCTTTACACTGATCACTCACCTCTTCCAGCAAGGATCTATCAGCACAGGTATGGGAGAACAGAGAGGGCTCCTCCAGCATTTTGGTTTGGAGCCAAAATGTATTGTCTTCATTTTTTTGCAGCTTAAAATTTGACTGTTGGTTGATAGCCTGGACTGATTATGGGCAAAGGAGTCAGAGAAGGTCAGATTGATATCATAGATGTTAGTGAAACTTTAGTAGAGGACAAGATAATCTGTATACAGCAGGAAGTTGCAACTGGTGGCACTATCTGGGAGACTTTCTGTAGTCAGGGATACAAAGTGGGCCCTGAATTGATCCTTGAGGAACACCAGCAGCTATGTCAGCAAAGATTGGAAGAGACTGAGTGTAATCTGAGTGTAGAAGACTTGGTTTGCTGGCCAAGACACCTAGCTTCACCTGAGCTCTTTCCTTCTAAGACTGCTTGAAAGGCAGAGTAGAGAAACTTGCCAGAGCAAGGGAAAAGGATTAAGACTTAGTTTGGCTAAGCAGATTTACTGTGTGGTGGTGTTTTTATATTTTTACTCACAGGGATTGCTACTGTTTGTTGCTAACATTTCATTGCTTTATTTTTCTCTGATTCAAATTGTTGTTGCTGGTATACCTTCTTCTACATTATTACAAGGTGTGCCTACAGGTGTGTGCTAACAGATTACTGCTGTAATCTTCTGATTCAAATTGTCTTTTGCAAGGTATATCTTCTGTTACTGCTTTATTTTTCTCTGGAGCAAAGTGTTTCTTACAGGGTATATCTTCTCTGAAATTACTGTATTACAGGTGGAGCTTACATTTTTGTGACTTTTTTATCATTGGGCTAAGCAAAATTACTGTTTGACACTGTGTTTTATTTTATTCTTGTTTGTTGAAAAGGTTTGTTGTCTCAGAGGTGTTTCAGTCTCCTTCTCACATTGAAGAGCTAATTGCTTTCCTCCACAGCTCTTCCAAAGGATTAGGTGTGTATGTGGGGTGGAGCTGGCAAACTGTCAGTAATTTCCAACAGAAAGAAGGGTTAAAAAGTCAGGTTAGTTGATATCTTGGCGGTAGAAGACTTGGTTTGCTGGCCAAGGCACGAGCTTCACCTGAGCTCTTTCCTTCTAAGACTGCTTGAAAGGCAGAGTAGAAACTTGCCAGAGCAAGGGAGAAGGATTAAGACTTAGTTTGGCTAAGCAGATTTACTATGTGGTGGTGTTTTTATATTTTTACTCACAGGGATTGCTACTGTTTGTTGCTAACATTTCATTTCTTTATTTTTTCTCTGATTCAAATTGTTGTTGCTGGTATACCTTCTTCTGCATTATTACAAGGTGTGCCTACAGGTGTGTGCTAACAGATTACTGCTGTAATCTTCTGATTCAAATTGTCTTTTGCAAGGTATATCTTCTGTTACTGCTTTATTTTTCTCTGGAGCAAAGTGTTTCTTACAGGGCATATCTTCTCTGAAATTATTACAGGTGGTGCTTTACAGGTTTTACAGTTTTATCTAACGTTAGGATAAGCTTTCAGGGTTACTGCATTTATTGTTGACTGATTGTTTCTGCTCTTACCTCCTTGTTCTTTTGTCCATGGTTCTTCTTTCTAGGCAGGGGAAGGGCCCAGCCACCCACCCCCATCCCCAATCACCCCACGCTACACTCCTTTTATAGGGTACCACAGTTGTGACATTTCCTGTGGCAGAGCAGAAAGGGGCGGATCAGTGGGGCCTCCACAAGGTGATCTCATTTACAGGAGCACTAGTAATTTAACTTGTTATAACAAGTTAAACAAAGCACAATTAAACAATTACTTGCATTTTTTCCTTCTTTTTCCTTCTAATTACTCTGACTAGGTTACAAACCCAGCAACTTATTTGGAATGGATTTCATTAACTGCAGGTACTGTGGAACAATTTTCAGAAGGACAGTCTTACAGGATTTAGGACACTGTCCTACATGCTGGGCCTTTGGAGATCTTAGGTCTCAGCTCCGGGCAGCATGGGCAGAGATTGCCGCCTCAAATTTCATATTGAAGAGGAAATACATTATAAGAACCACCGCCATTTCCCCAGCATCCAACAGAAAAACCTCGACTGCACAGGGTAGTTGGTCCAGGAGGTTGGCAGGTGGTTAGGAGGAGCAAATCAGGTGCCCCATCACTCTCTGCTCTCAACACATTACCTCCAAAAACCATATAAACACTACAAACAGGTATCTGCCTCTATCTCTGAAATCATATAAAGAGGCAGAAGACACTGCAGAGCAGGACACTCAGCACAGGAGCTAGTACAACAATACTCACCCAAATCAGGAACCAAAACTAAACAAGCACAAAGAATCCAAAAACTTCTGATCATAGGAGACTCCATGATTCGGGAGTTGACACCCATCTCCAGCCAGGGGTGATGGTCAGATGTCTCCCAGGTACATCAGCATGGAGGAGACACTGAGCCGCATTGCTAAAATTGTTCACAAAGCAGGAGAAAACATTGATGTCCTAGTACACATAGGGACTAATGATCTTGCCAGTCGGTCAGTTGTGGAGACCAAGGAACACCTGACTAGGCTGGGTGACAAACTATCATCTATTTCGTCGGCATCTCCTTCTCTGAGATCCTGCCAGTCTGGGAGAAGGAGCAGATGGACAGAAGGTCAGAGAAGGAGAGATAGGGGAGCTAAACACGTGGCTCAAGGACTGGTGCCAGGAAAAAGGACACAGATTTGTAGGAACTGGCAACAGTTCTGGGAACAAAAGTTCTTTAAATTTGATGGACTGCATCTGAATAAAGAGTCAGTGCATTAGGGCAGAAGTTTGAGCGTCTTTGCAGAATATTTAAACTAGCAAATGGGGAGAGGTGCAGCACCCATCGTCAAATGGGAAGAACACCTCTCCCCCTCAGCTAGTGGTCAAACAGGAATTCAGCATGTTTGCCGTTCATTTACATCACCAGGTAAGAAAAAGGTTTGTCTCCCCATATGATGCACAGGGTAATGCCAAACTTCACCCAACAACTAACACACCAAAATCTGGCCAATGGAAAATCATGTACACAAATGCTCACAGCCTGGGAAATAAGATCCCAGACCTGCAGGCAATAATGTCAGAGCTAAACTGGACATAGTAGCAATTAGTGAGGCGTGGTTTACCAGTAACCACCTTGGGAGACTTCAGTACCTGGCTATGTATTGTTCAGAAGAGACGAGGTGCAAAAGGAGGAGGGTGGCCCTGTATGTTAATGAAAATATCAAAGCTACAGAAATTCAGAATACACATAGGAGCCAAGAACTGTGGGTCACCCTGAAACAGGAAATGGGACAGCCATAAGAACTGTGGTTGTCTACAGGCCCCAGACCAGGGGAGGACATAGACACATTACTGTTAGAAGATATACAAAACATGACAGCTAAAGGGAGGTTCTGATAATGGGAGACTTCAACATGCCAGATACAGATTGGTCAATACCAGCAGGAACATCTGCCAGAACTAGACTCATAGTGGATTCCCTGCAGGGGAGGGCCTCAAACAACTGGTACAGCAACCCACAAGAGACAGGGCTATCCTAGATCTAGTACTGACTAACAAAGAAGGATCACAGATCTCCAGGTAGAAGGTCACCTGGGGCCAGTGACCATCACATGGTATGGTTCAATTTGGCTACTACATCTAAATCATCCCATTCCAAGGCAAAAATATGGGACTTCAGAGGAGCTGACTTTGATAAGATGGCCAACAGAGTTAAGCTAGCCCTGGCAAAAAGAAACACAGGTGAGGAGGTACAGGCAAAGTGGGCAAGCATTAAGGATGCAATACTTGAAGCAACATCCCATTGTGTTAGACAGAAAAGGAAGTGCAAAGAAGAAGGAAACCACTTTGGTTCTCAAATACAGTAGCAGAAAGGTCAGAGCCAAAGGCTGGCCTTCAGGAAATATAAGGGAACACAGCGGGATGAAGATAGGAGGCATACCAAACTGCCCTAAGGGAAGCAGGTAAGGCAGTAAGGCAGGCAAAGTCCCAAACTGAGAAACACTAGCACAAACAGTAAAAGAAGGTGGCAAGACTTTCTATAGATACATTAGTGAAAGGAGAAAGTCCAGAGGGGTATTGCTAAGCTTAATGGAGAAAAGGGAGCAAGTGAGGAGGAGGACCCTGTAAAGGCATCTATCCTAAATATATACTTTGCTCAGTATTTACTGAAGAGAAGGTAGGGCAGGGCCCACAGCTCAGCATCATGGACACAGGGGAGGGAGGTGAGCACTACTCCCTTCACAAAAGAAAGGGTCCTTCAAGCTTGCTAAGCTCAGAGTGGATAAGGCAATGGGACCTGATGGCATACATCCCAGGGTACTTAAGGAGCTAAAGGAGGAACTAGCAGAGCCATTAGCAGAATTGTTTAGTGAGTCTCTGAGCACAGGAGAGGTCCCAGAAGACTGGAGAAGGGCTCATGTGATCCTGCTCCACAAGAGTGGTAGCAGGGAGGAGGCGGGAACTACAGACCGGTCAGCCCTTACCTCAGTAGTGGGCAAGATTATGGAGGCACTCCTTAAGGAAAGGATAGTGCAACACCTGGAATCCATAGGGGCACAGGATCCAAGACAGCATGGGTTTACAAAAGGAAGGTCCTGTCAAACTAATCTCATAGATTTCTTTGACTGGGTAACCAGAGTGGTGGACCAAGGGGGAGCAGTTGATGTCACCTACCTTGACTTCAGCAAAGCTTTTGACACTGTTCCACATAGAAGATTGATAAATAAGCTAGGTAGCCTCGGGGTGGGTCAGAAGTTGGTCAACTGGGTGGCAAATTGGTTGACTGGCAGAAAACAGAGAGTGGTGGTAAATGGTATACAGTCAGAAGAGATGCAAGTCACAAGTGGGGTACCTCAGGGATCAGTCCTGGGGCCAGTCCTATTCAACATCTTCATTAGTGACCTCGCAGATGGACTAGAGGTAAGGCTTGTCTGTTTGCAGATGACACAAGATCTGCAATAGAGTAGATGATCCAGATGGGGTGGGCAGAATGAGAAGAGATCTGGATAAACTAGCAGAATGGTCAGAACAGTGGCAACTGGGATTTAATGCAAGAAGTGCAAAATCATGCACAATAGGGAAGAAAACCCTGAAGCCACTTATAGGCTGGGAGGAGTTGCTAGCAGTCACAAGGAAGAAAGAGACTTGGGCATCATCATCACTGATGACCTGAAATCATCAAAGCAGACCTCTAAAGCAGTAGGTAAGGCTAGGGGGTGTTGGGGTGTATTAGTAGGGGTATCACAAGTCGTGAGGGAGGTAATAATCCCTCTGTACAAGACATTGGTTAGGCCCCATCTGGAGTACTGCGACAGTATTGGAGGCCACACCTTCAAAAGGACATTAACCAAATTGAGGCAGTCCAGAGAAGGGCAACAAAATGGTGCAGGGACTGCATCAGAAGACATATGAGGACAGATTAACGGAGCTCAATATGTATACCCTTGAGCAAAGGAGGGAGATAGGTGATATGATTGAGGGCATTCAAACACCTTGAGTGCATAAACAAGGTGAAAGAGTCTAACATGTTTAAATATAAGAAAAATAGCAGGACAAGAGGACACAGCATGAGATTAGAGGAGGCCGATTAAGGGGAATGTGAGGAAATTCTTTTCACAGAAAGGGTGGTAGATGCATGGAATGGCTTACCACAAGAAGTGGTGGCTATGAATACAGTGCAGGGCTTCAAACAGGCATGGGATAGGCATAAGGGAGCAATACAAATGACTATGAATAGATTGGTCACTGACAGAGCAAAGGCCAATGGCACATTTATAAGGTAGAAAAAGAAATGGGCAGACTGGATGGGCCTTGCGGTCCTTATCTGCCGTCAACTTCTATGTTTCTATGTTTCTATGTTTCTTGCTGTTTATTAGATAGGTAGTTAACAAACCAAGAAATAACAGGGCAGACACCAAAGTTGGTCAGTTTGCTGCAGAGGAGTGTGTGACTTGACCAGGTAAAATCCCTTTCTGATGTCAGTGAACCAGTGTTGGGTAAGTTACTTTTTCTATTACTTTCTATTACTTTTGGAAACTTGTTCCAGAAAGCTCTGTGCAGTCATTAGCAAGGATGGAGAAGTACTAGAAAAAGTAATACACCTTACAGATACAATTACTAATGTCTTTTTATACAAAAAGAAATACGTAACTGTAACTGAATACATTTATTTGAAAGTAACTGGTAACTAACCTATTACTTTCAAAAAACATAATTTGTTATAGTTATTTGTTATTTGTGTATTGTTTTTGTATTAAAAAAATAAGTAACTATAATTGCAAGGTATATTATTTTTCTAGTACTTCTCCATCCTTGCTAGTGACTGCACAGAGCTTCCCGGAACAAGTTTCCAAACATAATAGAAAAGTAATAGAAAAAGTAACTTACTCAACACTGCAGTGAACGCTGCACCAGTTAGGAGGCCAGAATCCATGGCCAGGCTGATGTTATTTTTAAGTTTGATTAAGGTTGTGGTGGTGCCATGATTTTTCCTGAAACCATGTTGGATAGTGATTATATTTGGAAATATTCAATGAGCTGGGATGTCACAATCCTCTCAGTGATCTTCCCAATGACTGAAATAATAGTTATGGGGTGATATTTTTCCATAAGTTTGAGGTCACCTGTTATAAAACAGGTGCAACTATAGCAGCCTTCCCTACATCAGGGACAACACCAGAAGAGACAGGTAGATTAAGGATGTTAGTGATACAGAGTGCTATGGAAGGGGCTGCCAGTTTCAGCAGCTAGGACGTGAGACCATTAGACCCAGAAATAGCAGAGTAACAGAAGCCTAAGTATTTTGATATCAGTCACCCTTAACTGAAAAAAGGTAGAAAGGAGGGGGACAGGGAGGGGGACAGGAAGCAGTAGTGGATGAGTAGCTAACTGGTAATACTGAGGCTCAAGAACCAGTTACCATTTGTAGTGAAAGTCAAGAGGTCAGAAAATTTGTCATCGAAGGCATCAGCAATGGTGGCAGGGTGATTGCAATTTACTTGATTAAGAAGAATATTAAACAGAAGACATTTAGATGTTGTACCCAGCAGACCTTTGATAGCATCCCAAAATGTTTGAAAGCACAAGCAGACACCACCAATTTGTTTTTACAGTATGACCTCTTACTGGATCTAACTCCAAACATGGTAGTGAACAGCAGTGAACCTACCGAATATTTGGGTTGCATTGGGATTTTGTGCTTAAACCCCTGTTTTCAAATGCCTATAACTCAGCAGTTTTAGACTGTAGCACTACAGAAACATAAAAACATAGACAGCAGATAAGGACTGCTTGGCCCACCCAGACTGCCCATTTCCCTACCGATTGGATGAGCTGCAGATCATAGTTAACCAACAGCCTACTTCTTCTAACCCCCACTATAATTGCCTTATGTCTGTCCCATGCATCCTTGAATTCCCCCACTGTTTTTGACCCACAAATTCCTCAGGAAGGCCATTTCATGTGTCCACCACCCTCTCCATGAAAAAATACCTCTTTACGTTGCCCCGGGCTGTCCCCCCTCTATCTTCATATTGTGCCTCCTTGTTCTTGCACATCTCTTTTTTGGAAAGATGCTACCCTCTTGGACTTTGTTGATTCCCTTGAGGTACTTAAAAGTTTCTATCATTTCTCCCCTCTCCCTTCTTTCCTAGAGGGTATACATATAAGCTCCTTTAGTCTCTCTTCATATGGCTTCTGGTGCAGACCCTGCGCCATTTTAGTTTCCCCCTTTGGACTGCCTCCATACTGTCTATGTCCTTGTGGAGATGGGGTCTCCAGAACTGCACACAGTACTCCAGATGGGGTCTCACCAACTGCCTGTACAGAGGGATAACAACTTCCTGTTTTCTACTGGTGATACCTCTCCCTATACATCCCAGTATCCCCAGCCCTCCTTACTGCCTTCTCACATTGCTTGCTTACCTTTAGGTTGTCTGATATAACTACCCCCAGGTCCCTTTCCATTTTTGTTGTTGTTAGCACCTCTCCCCCCAATTGTATACTCTTCCCCTGGGTTTCTGTTCCCCAGGTGCATTACTTTGCACTTCTTTGCTTTGAAGTTAAGCTGCCACACTTTTGACCATTCCTCCAACCATGCCAAGTCCCTTCTAATCCTTTCCACCACCCCTTGTGTATCAACCCTGTTGCAGATCTTTGTGTCATCTACACAGAGGTATACTTTTCCTTCCAGTCCCTCTGCAATGTCACTTATAAAGACATTAAAAATGACCGGTCCTAGTACTGAACCCTGAGGTACCCCGCTAGTAACCCCACTTTCTTTGGAGTGGCCTCCATTTACTATTACCCTCTGTGTCCTGTTGTCCAGCGAATTTTATACCCAGGCTACCACCCTGGGACCCACTCCCAGGCTGGCTAACTTGTTTATTAATCTTTTGTGTGGGACTATGTCAAATGCCTTGCTAAAGTCTAGGTAGGCAATGTCCACAGCTCCTCCCTGGTCTACTACTTTGGTCACCCAGTCAAAGAAATCTATTAGATTCGTCTGACATGACCTTCCTGCTGTGAATCCATGCTACCTCAGGTCTCGTGCCCCACTGGCCTCTAGGTACTCAACAATTCTTTCTTTCAGAAGTGATTACATCATTTTCCCTACCACTGAGGTCAAACTAACAGGTCTGTAGTTTCCTGCCTCTGCTTTGCTCCCACTTTTGTGAAGGAGAATCACATCCACCCTCCTCCCATCCTCCAGTACCACACCATCCTCCCATGATTTGTTAAAAAGGGTAGTCAGTGGTGTCACTAGTTCTCCCCTTAGTTCTTTTAGAATTCTGGGGTAAGTCCCATCACATCCCATTGCTTTGTCCACCTTCAGTTTTAGGAGTTCTTTCAGAACCCTTTATTCTGTGAATGGACTGGTATCGACCCCTATCCAGAGTGCTTCTGTTGATTGGATTAGGTACCTTCCCCTCCTCTTTTTTTTGTGAATACTGAGCAGAAGTATTTGTTCAGTATCCCTGCTTTTTCACTGTCACCCTCTGCCCACCAACCCTCCCTCCTCTGTATTAAGCCTCACTATCCCTTCCTTGGTCTTTCTTTGCTCTTTAAGGTACCTATAAAAGATTTTTATCCCCCTTCTTAACCGAGTTGACTATCTTTTCCTTGGTTTGGGCCTTTGCTAATCTGACTGCCTTCCCCACTTCTTTCTGCTTTAACTGGGACAGTTCTGTGTCCTGCTTCTTCTGTGTTTCCTTATACTTCCTGAATGCTATCTTTTTCTCCCTAATCTTCCCCACCACCTCTTTTGAGAACCATAGTGTTTTTTTCCTTTGTTTTGATTTGTTTATTTGCTTCACTGAAAGGCTTGTTGCCTCTGTGATGGCAGTTTTGATGTTTCCTCATTGTTCCTCCACCCCTCCTTCCTGCCTGTTTGCTAGTTCTTTTCTGAGGCACTCTCCCATTTTGCCAAAGTCAGCTCCCCTAAAGTCCAGTACCCTCACATTTGTATGGCTTAACTCTATGGCTTTGTTTATCATGAACCACACTGTTTGGTGGTCACTTGTTCCAAGGTGGCTACCCACTTCAAAATCTGAGATCCTCTCTCCATCCCCATTTAAGAGCACCAGGTCTAAGACTGCTCCCTCCCAAGTGGGTTCCAACACTAGCTATCTGAGGCATGCTCCCTGTAGGACAGCAAGAATTACCCTGTTCTTGGATGTGGCTCCAGCAAAGGTGTTCCAGTTAATATCTGGCTTATTCATCCCACATCAGCCGTTATCTCCCCTTTTTCTGCCATCCTAAGGATGCCTTCTATCATTTCCTTGTCCATTTCCTCTCCCTGAGACAGAGGTCTGTATACAACAGTATCCCATGATAATCGTGACTTTAAAATTGCTACTGAAAAAATAGCGACTAAAAAACAGTGAATGCAGGATGAGTGCACAAACATACTAGCGCATACGCCAGAAAAGTGACTGCAACTGCCATTCAGTCAACAAATATCACAATCTGAAAATTAGCGATTACACACACGATTACACATGAAGAGTATTCCTCCTGAAACCCCTCCGAGCAAAAGCAACAGACAATGCAAACAACAGACCTGATTCCCATCCTGATTACAGCAACAGACATTTAGCTCCTCAATATGGCACTTGCACTGGCACAGAAGTCACAGCATACCAAGTAATAACTCCCTACAACCATGGCAACCAGACAGCCATGACAACCATAGCACAGCCATAGCAACAACCAGGACATCAAAATAGCGACTTTTCTCTTTGCTGCAGTTCAGTGCTGTTCAGCACTTAATCCTTTATTAATGAATTAAGATTCAGTGGGAATTGGTTCACTCTTTGTTGTTTCAAACTTGGAACTGGAAATTGTAGGCAAGTACTGGGACATAGTCGTACCTACTCCTGTGTGAGTATTCATTGACAATTAAGCACACCCTTTTATTCATGTCCTTGTACTTTCTTTTTTTGGACACAGCTGCAGCCCCAGAAACCATTTGCTCAATTTTAATTTCTGTTAGTCACTGTTCTTCCTTTAGGCACTGGATAAGTTTCTGTATACTGGGGTGACAGGCTCCGATGCGACAGTTAAATCCTCAGTGCCGCCCCTCAACAGCATTGTTAGTTCTTCCCAGCCCCTTATGGTGGAATCATAACAATTCCATTGTTGTAGTGGGAATGATGCAGTTCATCTTCCTGACCTTCCCCTGCATTTACCTACCCACGTGGACTCATAGTAGTCAAGTAGTGTCTTTAATAAGTCTGCATTGTTTGAAAAGAACTCCCACTCCACATGGACCAATAGGATTTGTTTAAACACTGCTTCTGATATTTTGGACACTTAATAAGGTAAGACATTCATGTGCATCGCTTGGTGCTATTTTGATGCTTTAGTTAAATGTGCAGCGCTATTATGCTTGAGCACTAAGTTGACAGTCGCAGTTTTGAATTAGCCATTTTTTACGGAGCTATTATGCGGTCGCGATTTTAACATGGAACTATATACAACCCCTGTGTGGATTGTTGTGCCATTTCCTGTCTCCAGGGTGACCCACAGTGCTCATCTCATCCCTGTTTACCCTTCAGTTCCATTGTTTTGCTCCCTTCCCTTACATAGAGAGCTACTCCTCCTCCTCCTCTTCTACCCTCCCTGTCCCTCATCTAGATTGGGTACCCTGGTATGTTGACATCCCAGTCATGGTGCTCTGTGTACCATGTTTCTGTGACTGCCACAAAATCCAGGCTCCCCTCTTCCATCAAGGCCACTAGTTCAGGAAGCTTGTTATCCAGAACACGTAATCTGGTTTAAGGAATAGGCTTTTTTCAGGTTTTTGACAAAAACAGTTCATTGCTTAATTACAGTTAGGTGATCACAAAAAAAAATAATAACTTAAAAACAAATAGATTTTTTAAGTCCATCATGATCAAAAACTTAAAAGGGACACTGTCAGCTTTTTAATCAGTTTATAGTGCCCCTGTAACAGTTGTGCCTGTTTACAGAGCTTTACCCAGTAATTGCTTTGATTAGGGCTGGGCAAAAATTGCAGATTCCGATTCTGTGAAAAATTCATGGGATTCTGCAATTTTTGCAGAATTCTGCCAGAGGTTTGTCTCTGGTGAAATTCTCACGTTCAATGGTATTTTCACCTGCTTTGTGGAATGAGTAAGTGTACTGTGGAAAATATCTAATGAACTACGGAAAGTAATTATTAAAGAAAAAAACGTTCACAGGTGTAATTCGTGGAAAATATATTCTATGAGCTATGTAGTCATGTGTTTCATTAATTTAAGTGGGAATTGAATGGACAAAGTGCTGTTTCTTACAGCCCCTCTCTCTTTCTTTAGTGATACTGTCCATTTTGTCCAAAGTAAAATTATATGTGGTATTATTCCAAACTGTAATTTACTGTTATTTTCCAAAAATTATGTGATACGTTCCAAAAGTCCACCATTCGCTAACATTTTCCACGAAACACACACACAAAAAATTCCACAAGTAGTGCTATCACCTGATCTTTTTTCATTAGTTGGGAGACTGTGGGTGAAACGGGTGAGTTGCTATAGCAACCTTCTCTCTCTCTCTCTCTCTGCTGGGCAGTTTTGTAGTAGGTGTTGAAGAAGAAAGATCTGCAGCTCTTTGCAACTTACTTTTGTAAATCAAAAAGCAATATTTCAAAGCACATTGTTGCGCTTCTTATTTATGCATGTTTTCTGTGAAGTCCATAATGATTTTATGCAGTGTTTTTCTGCAATATAATTGTTAGCTTATTGATTTTAGATGTTGTGAAATTCCTTTTTGTTTGCACGCTGGTTGATGACAAGAGAAAATGGATCTTGTGGTGGCAGAAAAGTGGGGACAAAGATTTTTTCATCATCAAGCAGGGGTGGTAATGGGCATGGAGTTAGTGCTGGCACCCTCTGCTTAGTGTTAACTGTTTCCATTTTTTTTTTTTTTGGAGGGGGCTCGAGCAGCTGGGGTCAGCATCATTATTGCTATTTTTTTGTGGGATATAATGTAACTCTAAACCAAAAGGCAATGATGTCTATGTCAGGAACAAACATAATTCAGGCAAACCTGTGACAGATGTGACAGCACTAATGCTGGACACAGGAGATGTTTGGTACTTATGGAGGTCAATGCAGTTGAAGCAGTAGTGGTGACTAAAATATTAGTTATTACCTGAAGAACGAATATGGAATCCACAGTTTGCAGGATATTCTGAAGTTTACATAGGCCACTGTTTTTTTTAACTTTCTCTTTATACTCGCTTCCTGTCTCCCACACCTGCCTCCTTCAGGAACTCACAAGGCACACCCAGTCCCCTGTACTACTACGTGTGATTGTGATCCTCCATGGAGAGTGGGTAGTCTACCTGCAATTGCCATTCTTCATGTAGAGTGGATAGTCCTACAAAGTGTCATTTTTAAAATAATTTGCCTCAAATGAGCTTTTTTTAAACAATTGTATCCTGTCTACATGCCCCAAATGTTATTATAATGACTTATTTATATTCAAGCTCTTAAACAGGGATTTTGTATTTTAAATCTCTGTTCTCCTGCCTGCCTGTGTGCCCTCAGACCTTAAAAGGACTTGATAGATGCCATGCTATGAAAAGGACTTTAATGCCAGCCTGCATTTCTGAATAAGGCCTTAGCTCCAAAGCCCTGAAAAGGGCTTTTTTTTATTTTTTTCATAATCGTTTTCTCCTTCCTGACTGCATGCACTCAGTTCTTTAAAGGACTCATTAGACCCCAAGCCCAGAAAATGGTTTTAATAGCAGCCTGTATTTCCTGATCTCTGAAAAGCTTTTTTAATGATTTTTCTCCTGCCTGCATGGCCCTAGCTCTGGTTAGCTAACAAGCCCTACAGAGGGCTTTTTAAAATGAATTTGATGCTTGCCTGCCCTGATACAGTAGCTCCTTATAATTATTTATCCCTAGGTCCTTAAAAGGGATTTTATCTTTATACCGTATATTATGCTGCACTGCTGAGGGTACCTAAGACTCCATACCAGTAGCCCTTAAAAGGATGGTTTGTGAGTACTGATTTTAAGCCATTAAAGAGACTTTTCTCTTTGTTCTGCCTGCTGCTCTGACAACCAGTTTTACTCCCAGCCACGACATATTCTGACTGGTTGAATAGTGCTCACCAGTAACACTTCTTGGGGAAGGGATCAGTCACCAGAAGCAGCCAATCAGTGCCTCCACTCCAGGTTGTGAGCTGATGCCTAGTGAGACCACCTGTTATGTGGCACTAGCTGCACAACCAAGTCAGCACAATTCTCAGTGCACAAACTTTGTGGTCACATGACAAGCTGTTCACCGCACTGCTCCTTCCTGTTCCTGGTTTCTCCACTACACCTAAGGGTAACTGCCGTCATGGACTTAGTCACGCAACACTAATGCTGCACCATTGCAGAAGGCAAAAGCACTCGAGGACAGGGTGTGCTGGGGAGATGGAAAAAAAAGAAATTAGGAATACAGGACAAACAAAATTAAAGCTACAGTAGTACTAATGCCTTAGTTTCCCCAATGGGCAGGCACTGAGGAGCGGTAGGTGTCTTTAGACAAAAGTGCTTGCCTTGGGGTACCTAAAGTGTAGGAAATTTGCACCCTAGCAGTGTTTCCTCCCATTTGTAATTGTGTCTCCTGACAGTTCTGTCAGTGCATCCCACTGTATTCAAAGTTACACATATTTCACCATAGTTTGTCATATCTGTGTCTTATTCCAGTTATACCAGTGTATGCTCCCAGTTACACCAGTATCAGTTGCTGCAGTCTCACCTCACAGTTCTTCAGTTTCTCCTCCCAGTTACACTAACTTTTCCACTTCCCAGCTGTGGTCCCAGGGTCCCAGTTACACTAGTCTTTACTTACTAAATAAAAGAAAAAGGCAATCAGTTCCACAGAAATATTTTCTGTAGTTCACCACATTATTCCACAATAAGTAATTAAATTCCACAGTTTAAGGTGGAATGTCACAAAATTTTCCTCCATCTTTTGTGAAATTTCATGGAAGCAAATTTTGCATTTTACAAGAATTCCACTGGCAGAATTTACATTTTGTCCGGCCCTAGCTCGGAGTCAATTTCAAAAGCATATTTGCCATGTTTAATGTTTATTTTTCACAAAAAATTATTTTGCTCATCCAGACTTAAATGTTGTGGTTTGCCCCTTTTCATGCAACCCCAGCGCAGGGCTGGCATTGAATGACACTGCACTTGTGCACAAACAAATTTAGCAATTTTGGAGACATATAAACGAAATAGCTTGTTGCATAGTGCTGCCTGTATTGATTTCCACAGTATCAGTATTTTTTTTAAACTAAGGGTTATTTCATATAGAAATTGTTGTTTGAAAACTGGAACCGAGGCTCAGCGCATGTAATATTTAGGTCGGGACAAGTGAAATTCTTTTTTTGTGAAAAGTAAACATTATATATGGAAAATATGCTTTTGAAAAGGAATCAGAGCAATTACTTGGTAAAGCTCTGTTAACAGGCACAACTACAGTATCACAGGGGCACTAAAATTGATTAAAAAGTTGACAGTGTCCTGGAAAGGTGATGATAACTTTTTAAATACTTAAAAGTTAAGGGTAACACTTCAGTGTTTATCAGGGGGGAGGGGTAGTACATGGAACACAATATACAAATTAGTTATCCCTAATTAAAACTGAACTGGAGGGCCCTGCATTCCCACAGGCAAATGAGGATAAGATTACCCTATGTCAAAAAGTATGGATGGATGGGAGCACAGGCCTGGAGGGCCTTGCATTTTTACAGACAAATGAGGATGCAATTATCCTATCTGAAAAACTAAGGAACTTTATTGCAAAAAATGTTGTTAATGCACTAGTTAGGGTTAAAGCAACAAAGGTAGGGAAATGTGGCATTAGGGTTTCCAGTCCTAATACCCCAATCCCTACCCTAAAGGCAGCAACAGGCATGAAGTGTGCCTTGGGGTTGTAAACCCTAACACTCACCCCATTATCACACACTGTATCCATATCAGCTTATTTACTCATGGAATGGGATGAGCGTTAGGGTTGACAACCCCAAGGTACACCCCACACCTGTTGCTGCCTTTAGGGTAGGGGTGGGGTGTTAGGGTTGGAAATCCTAACACCACATATCCCTATATTTGTCACTTTAATCCAAACTAGTGCATTAAAAAAGTTGTTTGCAGTGAATATACAGGTATATAAATAGGTATATAGATTTGGATGTGGGAGTACCCCTGTAGTTAGGGTTGAGTATAATGCTCAGTGTTAAACCCGTAACTTTTCAGTTTAATAATTTTGGTGGGGTTTGTCAGAATAGCTCACAAATTTGCATTTTCCATTGATGTGTCATGTTGTGAAAACGTGGAGAGTTTCATGACAGCACCTTGTGCATTTTCCAAGATCTGGGTATCCTTTATTTTGTAAAACTTCGATTTTTTTCCCCTATCATTGGCATTTTTTTGTGTGTGTGTGTGTGTGTTCTTTTGCTGTCATGTACAGGCTACATGGTATTGATTTTCTGCACAAAACCTTCAGGGTAGATGTGGCTTGTGCTTAGGTAGTGTCTTTCGAAGGTTTGGTGAAGAAATATTAAATGGTTCCTGAGTTATAAGAATTCAAAAAATAGAGGCCTCATATGAACCAGAAATTTCTGGTTCAAGATAGTGTTTTTTGGTTCACAAATCTGATGTATCATGTGCTGAAAATGAGTCTCACAAACCACTTTTTTTTTTTTGGTTCACGATGGCCAACATCTTGTTTCTTTATTTCTGTTTCTACTTAAGTTGGTTGGAAAACATTTGTAAAGGAATAGTTTTAGCAAAACTAAAACATCCCTGATGTAAAATGTTTTCCCTAAGCAAGACTTCATAGTCTGTTTATGGGTAAATTTGCCAAAATTGTATATTTCACACATTCATGATTTCTCCCATGTGATGTCTGGTTCAAAACACTTTGTTTGGTTCAAACTAAAAATGTTCAGGTTTGTGAACCAGGAAAAGTGGTTTGAACTACTAATTCTAGTTCACAAACCAGAAAAAGTGGTCCAGATATTCAAAGGAGATGTGCCCAGTGAAATTGAGTTATGCTAGCTCATCCCTGAAATGAGCCCCTGGGCCATATTCAAAAGGGGGTGATGCACCACACAATTCTGGATGCATCACAGTGCAAAGATAATGTATGCAGTGCATCCAGAGGGGGGCATTTCCTTGCATATGTGGCACATCTCCATATTCAGCCAAGATGTGCAGTGCAGTGAAGCTGCCTACATATCTCGGAGATGTGCCGCACAAAGTTAGGCATGGAAGAATCATGCCTAAGTCATAGCCACCCACAGGTGGGCTGCTATATTGCATAGCACAACACAGCAGCCACCAGCCTCTGAGTGGCTACCCCCAGCCCTGACCACGAATAAAACTGGAAATATCCCCACATCTTCCTGGTAGTCTAGTGGCCCCCTTCCCTTTCCTGAACCTGTTTGATTAATGTTTATCCGTGAGCAACCCTGGTAGTCTAGTGGTACCCACCTTCCTCTCCAAACCCATCCGTAGCCAAATCCTTGATCAAAATACCGTAGTGGTTGAGTGGCCCACCCTTCACTGACCCCATCCATAGCAAAATCCTTTATCAAAATACCCTGGTGGCCTAGTGGCCCGTCCCTTCGATCATATCACAGAATAGAAACCCCAATATTTCCCTGCTGGTCAGTGGATCCCCACCCTCCCACCCATTGAGGCACACTTACCCCCACCCCTCCCCAGCATGGCCAAGTAGCTGGCAGGCAGCAAACCCACGGCACCGCCATGGCTGCCCCACCGACTGAGCTGTCATGGAATGACAGCTTACATTATCACTACAATTCCATTGGTCAACACAGTTGATCCATGGGCTTGCAGTGTGTACTGTAGCTTTCATTCACAAAGTTAACAACTTTGTGAATGAAAGCTTACAGTACATACTGCAACCCATTGTTGACTGTGTCAACCAATGGAATTGTAGTGCATACTATGCTGTCATTCCATGACAGCTAGTGAAGTCAGGGCACGTGGTGTTTTGTGGGTGGGTTTTGCTCCACTGGTTACTTTGTCATGCTGGGGAGCAGGGTGGGGTAAGGGTGCCTCAGTGGGTGGGAGGGTGGGGTCCACTGGACTACCAGGGAAGTATTGGGGTTTCTATTCTGTGATACCATCAGGAAGGGACGGGGCCACTAGATCATCAAGGTATTTTGATAAAGGGTTTTGCTATGGACAGGTTCAGGGAAGGAAGGGGGGTACCACTAGACTACCAGAGTTGCTCAGGTGATAAACATTAATTGGAGGGGTTTGGGGAAGGGGGGGCCACTAGACTACCAGGGTGATGAGGAGTGTGTTTTGTATCACAGAGGTTGCAAGGCACCCAGCTCATTCTGCTGGGTGCACCCCTGCCCCAGACATGCAAATGTGGCCATAATGACATGCAAATGGCCCCATTTAATAATAATAATAAGCTTTATTTTTATGGCACCTTTCTAAAACCAAGGCACCTAACAAATAATTATAAAACAAACATGAAATCAATCAATATAAATACTTTAAAATGAATATTTCAGTTAAAACCAGAATATAAATCAGTCATCAAATGCTTTTGTCCACAGGTAAGTTTTTAGAGCCTGTTTGTGCCTTGCATGCATTATGATCCCATTTCCATATGTCGGTCTGAATATCTGGAATTTACTCACAGGACATCCTGAAGATGTGCTGTTCATCCCCATTCCAGGTATTCAGCTTTCTGAATGAAAACATATAGTACACACTGCAAGCCCATTGGTTGACTATGTCGACCAATGGAATTGTAGTGCATAATGTAAGCTGTCATTCTGTGACAGCCCAGTCAGAGGGCAGCCGTGGTGGTGTGTGGTGGGTTTTGTTGCCCGCCAGCAACTTGGTCATGCTGGGGGGGAACGGGGGTAGGGGTGCCTCAGTGAGTGGGAGAGTGGGGGGTCCACTGGACTAGCGAGGAAATATTGGGGTTTCTATTCTTGGCAGCCACCATTTGTCCAGATCACATTTTGTGGTATAGTCAGATGGTCTGAGCGATTGTGCATCTTGTTTGAATATATCTATTATTTGCTCCAGCGCAACACTTTGCTCGAAGCAGCCACTTGCACCCTTTCCAGGTGCAGTTTGAAAATCCTGGCCAGTGGCTTTAACTTACAAACAGTAAGTGTACTTACAAATTATTTATTTTAAAAAAACAAACACATTAACCTAGCTAAATGGGACCCATTTAGCTAGATTCTGTTTTTTTTTTTTTTTAAGTTGACAGATATAAATTTTCTGGGCACCCAATATCCAGGGTGCCCAGCTTCATGAGAGGAGCCATTCACCCATGTTCTCTGTATGAGAACAGTGGGATTTTCTTGACTTCTGCAGCCACAGCTTGAACTCATGCTGCAGGCTGCAGTGAGAGCAATGAGCTACCATTTCCCTGGTATCTAATGGCACCCCATTGCCATCCCCATAATGTTTTTCACTTTCACTGGTGTCTAGTGGTACCCTCGTCCTTCAATTGCTGTCCCAATTATGTTCTTATCTTTCCCAGGTGTCTAATGGCACCCCCACCCTCCTATCACCATACCTGTAATGTTTTTCTTTGATGTCTAGTGGTACTCCTCACCCTCTGGTCACCATCCCCATAATGTTTTTCATGTTCCCTGGTATCTAGTGGCACCCCCACCCTCTGATCACCATCCCTATAATGTTTTTCACTTTCTCAAGTGTCTAGTGGCACCCCCACCCTCTGATCTCTGTCCCTGTAATGTTTTTCACTTTTTCTGGTGTCTAGTGGCACCCCATACCTCTCAACTGTCCTGGATTTTACAGGAAATCCTGATTTTCAGCTGTTTGTCCCACCATCCCAATCTGACTGGCCATTTGCATGATTTCCGAATGCCACCATGCGGTCTCCTCTCCACACCACCATCACCACGCTGACTGTCTCTGTCTAAAATCCCCACGTACCCATGTTGCAGTTGCACACAGTGGCATCTTACATAGGAGGCACTGACGTATGCTCTCCCATTTGACCAATGGTGTGAATCAATTGCTGTCTGTTGTCTTTTAGCACCCCTGCCCACACGCAGACCTGATTTTTTGTGTCCCCCATCAGGTCCGAACGTACAGCATATAATAGGACCTCCGACGCTCTGGGAACCACACAACCAAAGAGAGAATTCCAGAGCGCCAGTGAAGAATTAGCCCCCTTGCCTAGCTACGAGTCGAGGAGCGAGCGAGAGAGACTGACTGCCTGCCACAGCCTTCTGCAGCATGGAGACTTGGACCGACCGGGAGAGAAAATCGAGACTCTGCATTCAGAGGAGGAGAAGTGCAAGTTAATGCTAGGGCCAGCCCGTTTGTTGAATTATTGCCACCACGTGCCCATCAGCCAGACCGTTTATTTGCACCAGTCTGCCAGCCCTGCCCATTAGCTGCTGCCTGCTGCTACTGTAAATCATTTATTATTTCATTTGAATAAAAGAATGAAGCAGCAGCAGCAGACAGTGCCAGGCCAGCAGCTGGCATACCAACTACCGAGCAATGGGGAGAACATAGAGAGACAAAGGACCCGAGCCCAGCCAACCCTGCGACCCAGTGCCACTGTCACAAGCAGAGATTGCCACCACACCAGTGCCTTACCGTTTAAGTGTTGGGTATCAAGTATGTAAAAATGCCAGGAACTGTGGAGAATATTTTGAGTATGTTAACAACTTGGTTTATTTATTCTGCTAACGTGAACCAAATGGGGGATCATGGAGTAAGTGTTAGGATTTATAAACTGCCAAGTGGACTGTAGGTAATGGCTTTTGGATGAGTTGGAATCATTTCATTCATTTCATTTCATTTATTAGTTTTACCAGGAATTACTGACTTGGGCTATCAAATGATTCAGTTTTTACATATAAGATACATGGGGATACTGAAAATGTTGACTGGTCTGGTGGGGCACGGGGGGTCCACCTTGGAGGTAGTGAATGCATGAGCTGCCTCCCACCCTGTGGAGGGGGGGCTTGAAATTTGGAACCACGATTTTGGGGGGGCAAGCACACTATTACAGGTTATGGGAAAGAGATGGGGTGTGGGGACCTCATCATTTGGCAGTCCCCAGGGCACAGCATCTTATAATCACTGCAACAGGAGTGGGGTGCAGTATGTTAACTATACTGTGGTGATGGTCATGTCTGTGCTAAAGGATGATAACTCAAGAGTTAAAGGGTGGTACAGTGCCTGCACACTAGTACCTAATAGAGTTTTGGTCATCAACAACAGGCCAAGGTGACTCAGGCTGTGCCTTATTTCTTTTATCTTCTGAGTGTTCCCTAGAACCCAATCATTATTGTAGGGATGAGGTCTTTGGGTATTTTGACACTGTACTGTGGACTGAGACCCCCCCTGCAAGAACACCTAGCGGGAGAACTCTGGTGAACGTTTGTACACAGCACTACAAGATTCAGAATGGCAAATGGTAGCGATTTGTAATAACAGTTCCTGTGAACATTGCCTCTCAACAACTTGGCTGTTCCACATGAAATATCGCTGTCTGTAACTAGTGATGGAGTCCTGTAACAACTGTTAGCTGCTGAACCTGTGACCAGTGCCATTTGAACAACTTGTCTACCCCACAGTAAATATCATTGCATGCTTCAGTGACTGAGTGTTGTAAGAACTTTACTCCATACTGCTGAATCGCTGCTTCTGGGGCTATTAACAGGTGTGTGTAAGATGCTGGGACTACCTGCTGTAATTGGGGGCTCAGAGGTGAGCCAATAGAGAAGCGGGACCACCTCTGTGGGAGGGGATTGTTGTTTTAAATCTCCACGCTCACACATGGGGCAACAATTTCTAGTTTCTTAAAGTGGTGAAGTCTGTTCCCAAACTTCCCATGTTGGGATGCTGTTAGCCTGTTACAGTAGGCTTCAAGGCTTGTAAGGTAGCAGTGACTGTCATGTCCAAGTAACCCCTACCAATAGTTGGTGCTTGTGGTGGTCTTTCTTTTTGGGGTGCGGGGGGGAGGGGGTAGTGGGTACTACCTGCTGGCAGACTTTGTTACATGTGTTTGAAGTAAAGGCTTATTTTGTTTTTACTTTACTGCATGGGTGAGAGCTGCATTGAAAAAACCTTACGTGTTCTTCAGTGAGTGGCACTGACAGTGTGTCTGTCTGTGAGACTGTCAGTAATATATCAGTCACTGTTTTTTGTCATGTGTGTAAAGTGTGTAGTGTAAACAGGGGTTAGGATTATTGGCCACTTGTAGGCTAGCCCTGATTAAAAACAAAAGTAGTGAATGTGATTTGATAAATGATGACCTGGTCATATTGCATAAATATTAATACAGAATACATATGTGTAAGTTCTGTCCTGCTCCAGTCCACTCTGGGGAAGATTATGTATTAAAAATGTAAAATGCACTCAAATTTTTTTTTTTGGGGGGAGGTAGCTAAGGTAGGACAGAACCTACATATGACTAAGAACCTAAGGCAGACTATTCTGTATTACTATTTTGCAAAACTAGGAGACCTGGGGTTTGAATCCCATCAGCAGATTTCCATACTGTGATCCTGAGCTATTCACTGCCTTGTGCTGAGCTTCCCGCAGGTAAGCAAGCTCTGGCTGAGAGTGCCTGTCCTGGTTAAACAATTTCCCTTCTTCAATAAATTTGATTTGGAATGTAACAGCAGCACTGTCCCAGACAAAAATATGCTATTGAGGCTGTCTGTATGAAGTACTATGCTAACAAAAAAAGAAGAAATGCCCTGACAGACCGTATTACTTACTAACATTAGTAAATGATACCGTCTCTCTGTTTTGGAGTGATGTGCTGTACTTTATTTTGTTTTGTTTGCAAAATACATAACACAGTCAACCTCAACCCTGGCCTCAAGTGCATAGTTTTGTCTGGAATGGCAGCAGTAAAAGTCAGAGTCCAAATCTTCCTTGCTTATGGTCCTTATCTGCCGTGTTTCTTATGTTGCTAATATTCTGAACTTCGGATCTCACTTTCTGCAGTAGATGTGGTACATTGTATCTGGTACTTTTATAATTCATTTTCTTTGATATCTGGGGGCTGAAACAATCACGGGATTTAAAAATGCATGGGATAGACATAAAGGAATTCTGGAGCTCAGGGTTAAGGGGCAACAGACTTCTAGGATAACATAAAGTAAACTTACAGGCTCAAGTGGGCAGACTGGGTGGGAAATAGGACCTTATCTGCCAACACTCTCTATGTCTCTCTGTATCTATTATCTGCACAATGGTTTTAATAATTGGAGTTAGGTAATCTATAACTATCTCAGTGGGATAGCCAGACAAAAATATGCATTTGAAGTTGTTGCCCTTGCAGCAGAGTAATCGCAAACTTGGGAACACAAATTCTGTATATGACAGCATCACTGTGCATCTACTGGCATGAAGCACAATCATAGAAAACTGTTGCCATTGACAATGAAAGTGGCTGGACTGGCTGGGGCTCAGCTTGGGGACAGTGTGAATTTGGATCCATCCTCTAAACTAAGTTTTCTTTTTCTTTGCACTGTCACAATCTAACTGGCCATTTATTTAATTTAATATGGACCCTATTTATAAAAATAAATCCTACAATTATTTTTACTGGACAAAATAAAATCAGAAAAAGGGAAAATGCATGTTTCTGTCTATTGCTACTGTCTGGATGGAGTTGTCACAACACCATCCAGTTACTTAGTAGCAATGGACAAAAATACAGACTCTTTGATTTTCTTATATTTAAATATTTCCGCATACTACATTTAAAAAGAGAAGTCATCCGGCTGAAAGGAGAGTGTGTGTGTGTGACACACGTTACACATATATATATATATATATATATATATATATATATATATACAGTATATATATATATATATATATATATATATATATATGTATATATATATATATATGTCTGTTGACTGTAGTACAGAATCTCTCTTCAAATGTAATACGTTGGCCTAGAGTAGAGGAGGGAACTCTCACTCACGCCCTGTGGTTGTGAAATGGGTAGGGGAGCGTTGGTTAAAAGCAGTGCCGCTAGGACAAAGCCCTCCCCTGTGGGCACTGGTTAAAATACAAATGTATATTGTTTGTTTTTTGTCTGCCTTATGCTGTGGTTGACGACCAGGTCTAGAGGTTTCAGACCTGGTAGGAGGACTTTTAAAATAGCATGCTTTAACTAGTTTCAGACTTGGCAGGAGGACTTTTATAAAAGTGTGGTTCATGGAAGATATTTACAAAAGTGTGAATCAGCTAACTAATGACTCATTAGTAGCTCTTTATGAGTGCATGAGAGAATGTGTTGTAGCCAGGCCAGATGGAAAACTTGTATAGAAACATAGAAACATAGAATTTGATGGCAGATAAGGACCGCTTGGCCCACCCAGTCTGCCTATTTCCCTACCTAATGGATAAGCTGCAGGTCCTAGTTAACCAGCAGCCTACTTCTTCCTACCCCAACCCCCCAGAATTGCCTTATGACTGTCCCATGCATGCTTGAATTCCACCACTGTTTTTGACTCCACAACCTCCTCCGGAAGGCCATTCCATGTATCCACAACCCTCTCTGTGAAAAAATACTTCCTTAAATTACCTCTGAGCCACCCCTAACTTCAAATTGTGCCCCTTTCTTCTTGCACACCTCTTTTTTGAAAGATGCTACCCTCTTGGACTTTGTTGATTCCCTTGAGGTACTTGAAAGTTTCTATCATGTCCCCTCTCCCTCCTTTCCTCGAGGCTATACATATTAAGCTCCTTAAGTCTCTCTTCATGTCTTCTGGTGCAGACCCTGCACCATTTTAGTTGCCCTCCTCTGGACAGCTTCCATCCTGTCTATGTCTTTGCGGAGATTGGGTCTCCAGAACTGCATGCAGTACTCCAGATGGGGTCTCACCAGCTGTCTGTACAGAGGGATAATAACTTCCTGTTTTCTACTGGTGATGCCTCTCCCTATGCATCCCAGTATCCCCCCAGCCCTCCTTGCTGCCCTGTCACATTGCTTGCCCACCTTTAGGTCATCTGATATGACTACCCCCAGGTCCCTTTCCATTATTGTTGTTGTTAGTATCTCACTCCCCATTGTGTACTCTTCCCCTGGGTTTTTGTTTCCCAGTTGCATTACCTTGCACTGCTTAGCATTGAGTCTAAGTTGCCATACATTTGACCATTCCTCTAACCTTGCCAAGTCCCTTCTCATCCTTTCCACCCCACCTTGTGCATCAACTCTGTTGCAGATCTTTGTGTCATCTGCAAAGAGACATACTTTTCCTTCCAGTCCCTCTGCAATGTCACTTATAAAGACATTGAAGAGGACCGAGTCCTAATACTGAACCTCAGGTACCCCACTAGTAACCCCTTTCTTCAGAGTGGACTCCATTTACTATTACTCTCTGTGTTCTATTCTCCAGCCAATTCTTTTACCCAGGCTGTCATCTTGGGACCCACTCCCAGGCTGGCTAACTTGTATATTAATCTTTTGTGTGGGACTGTGTCAAATGTCTTGTTAAGTCTAGGTAGACCATGTCCACAGCACCTCCCTGATCTACTACTTTGGTCACCCAGTCAAAGAAATCTATCAGATTTGTCTGGCATGACCTTCCCACTGTGAATCCATGCTGCCTTGGGTCCTGTCCCTCTGGCCTCTAGATACTCAACAATTCTTTCCTTCAGAAATGATTCCATTATTTTCCTACCACTGAGGTTAAACTAACAGGTCTGTAGTTTCCTGCTTCTGCCTTGCTCCCACTTTGTGAAGGGAATCACATCTGCCCTCCTCTAGTCCTCGGGTACCACCCCATCCTCACATGATTTGTTAAAGAGGGTAGTCAGTGGTGTCACTAGTTCTACCCTTAGTTCTTTTAGAATTCTGGGATGAATCCCATCAGGCCACATTGCTTTGTCCACCTTCCAGTTTTAAGAGTTCTTTCAGAACCCTTTCTTCTGTAGATGGGCTGGTATCAACTTCTGTATCCAGAGTGTTTCTACTGTTTGTTTTAGGTACCTCCCTCTTCCTTTTAAATATTGAGCAAAATATTTGTTTAGTATCTCTGACTTTTCACAGTCACCCTCTGCCCACCCTTCCTCCCCTTTATTAAGCCTCACTATCCCTCCCTTGGTCTTCCTTCGCTCCCTGATGTACCTATAAAAGGTTTTATCCCCTTCTTAACTGAGTTGGCTATCTTTTCCTCAGTTTGGGCCTTTGCTGTTCTGACTGCCTTCCCAGCTTCCTTTTGCTTTAACTGATACAGTTCTCTGTCCTGCTCCTTCTGTGATTCCTTGTACTTCCTGAATGCTTTCTTTTTCTCTTGAACCTTCACTGCCACTTGCTTTGAGAACCATAGCGGTTTCTTGCATCATTTCATTTTGTTTATTTGCTTCACACAAAGGCTTGTTACCTCTGTGATGGCAGTTTTTATTATTCCCCATTGTTCTTGCACACCTCCTTCCTGCCCATTTGCTAATGTATTCCTTAGGCACTCACCCATTTTGGTAAAGTCAGCCCTCCTAAAGTCCAGTATTTTTGCCTTTGTATGGCTTGACTCTATTGCTGTTTATTGTGAACCATACTGTTCGATGGTCGCTAGTTCCCAGATGGCTACCCACTTCTACATCTGTGATCCTCTCTTCATCTCCATTTGAGATAACCAGGTCTAAGATTGCTCCCTCTCGAGTGGGCTCCAATACTAGTTGTCTAAGGTATGCCCCCTGTAGGGCATCTAGAATAACCCCACTCTTCAAAATGGCTGCTGCAACTGCACTCCAGTTAACATCTGGCATATTCAGATCACCCATCAGCAATATCTCCCCTTTTCTGCCATTCTAAGTATACTTTCTATCATTTTCTTGTCAATTTCATCCCCCAGAGAAGGGGGTCTGTATACAACCCCTGTGTGGATTGTGGTGCCATTGCCGGTCTCCAAATTTACCCACAGTGCTGCTTCTCCTCCCTGTTTACCCTTTTGTTCTGTTGCTTTGATTCCTTCCCTTATGTAAAGAGCTACTCCTCCTCCTCTTTTACCCTCCCTGTCCCTCCTGTAGATAGTGTATCCTGGTATGTTTATGTCCCAGTCGTGGTTCTGTGTATACCATGTTTCTGTGACTGCCACAATATCCAGATGTTCCTCCTCCATCAAGGCCACTAATTCAGGAAGCTTGTTACCCAGACTACGGGCATTGGTACTCATTGCTCTCCATTTTTTGATGACTTTATCTTCTGTTGCAGCATCCCCCACTGATCTTTCTACCTCGGTCTTTTTCTCATTTAGTACCCTGTTTTGTAGGGAGAGGCTGGGATTTTTCTGCTGCTTATCAGTGCCTCTCCCCTTGGCTAGTTTAAAAGCTTGCCAATGGAGCATTTACACCGATTGCTCAAAAGACTTGTTCCCTTCCTGGACAGATGCAGACCATCCTGCCAGTATAGGCTGGTGTCCCTCCAGGTGGAACCGCAGTACCCAATGAAGCCAATGAAGCATACATATGAGGATGCATTCGCAGCTCATTATGTGCACATGGTAGAATTTGTAGAGCATATGTTAAAAAAATAAATAATGGGGACAGCTTAAGCTTGATTTGGACTCATTAACTACTGCTTAGGTATACTTGATATTGTATCTCAATGGTGGACATTGAAGGTGTTATTCAGCGATCTAGAACTGATGCTGCTCTACCTCTCTGCCTCTGTCAAAGAAATGCCCTGGAGCACCCGTCCATCTAGCCTGAAGTCATTGTTACATTTTTTCTTGATTGCAGTCCTCAATAGGAGATGGACTGCAAACAGATGCTTCAAATGCAAGAAGACTGCAGTGCCAGTGGTAACTCAACACCTACCAAGAAGAAGAGGAATTCAGTGTTCCAAAGTTCCTGGAAGACTTCCTTTGAATGGATCACAACCAGCAAGAAAGGGCCCCTGTATGTGTTCTGCAAGTTCTGTGGATGTGACAACAGCATCAGCCATGGAGGATGGAACGATATACAGAGACATGAATCTTCGCAGAAGCATCTCCAGAGTAGAAAGTATGCAGAAGGGAAGAAGCTGACCCAGTTCTTCCAAGCACAGACTACCTCAAAAGTTTTGGAGGCAGAGGTGGCATTTGTGAACATGCTGGCAGAGCACAACCTGTCATTTTCTTGTGCAGACCACCTCCTGAAATTTATGAATAAGTACTACACAAATCCAGAGGTGGTAAAGAAAATGAGCTGTGGGGCAACCAAATCCTCCTGTATTTCCAGAGATGTGCTTGGTCCCAGCTACCAGGAGACTGCAGCTTCCCTTTGCCGTCGAGTGCCATTTGCCTGTATGTTGACCAAAGCATGGACATGGGGGATAAGAAAACTTCTGGTCATTCTTGTAGGTTGCTATGACATTCGAGAGGGAAAAAATGTCATACAGTTTCTTGACATGCCAGCATGCACTTCAAGGACTGGACAAGCAATATTTGACTGCATGATGAAAACTCTGGAGCAGCTGGACATCCCTGTAACAAACCTTGTGGCATTTTCATCTGACAATGCTGCAGCAATGATTGGAAAGCACAACTCTGTGTTTTCCAGATTAAAGCAGGTGAACCCAAACCTAATAAATATGGGATGCTTATGCCATCTGCTGGACCTGTGCTCCAAATCAGGGGTCAAGGCCTTGTCCTTGCATGTTGAGGAACTAATTTCTGACATTTATTGCCATTTCTCTTCCAGCTCATTATGGCAACAGCAGCTGAAACAGTTTGCTCTCTTTGTCGATATTGACCCATTAAAAATCATTAAACATGCACCCACAGATGGCTCAGTTTGAGTAAAGTTGTTGAACAAATAATTGATATGTGGCCCACTCTACTGTCTTATTTTAGGTCTGTTGAACCCAGAGGTGCCAAAGTAAAGCTAATATGTGACACCCTGGGCAACCAAGAAGTTCGAATGACCTTCCTTTTTCTAAAATATGCCCTTGAGCCACTGTGCAATTTTAATAAGAAACTGCAGAGCAGAGAGAGCCAGCTGATGACTCGGCAGGGTGCCATCAGCAAAGTCACACAATTGTATGCTAGCAGGGTTTTGCAACCTCAGGCTGCAGTCGCCTTGTACAAGGAAGGTCTTTTGGACCTAAAGAGCGAGGCAAACTTTCTTCCTCTAAAAGATGTACATGTTGGCCCTGAAGTGCAAGAATTAATTGCAAGCAATGATGACATGGTAGGGACATCAGTGGAACTAAGTATTTATAAAAAGGCCAAATCATTTTATTGTGCTGTGCTGCAAAAAAATGTTAACAAAGCTCCCACTGAAATGCAGTGTCCTGAAACAGGTTTCCATGTTGCTGAACCCAGCACTAAAACTACACATAAGTGGAAGCTCTGTGGTGAACCTTGCTAAGGAACTTGGTGCATGCAGTTCACACTCTGACTGTGACCAGCTTTTGAATGGGTTTGGGACATACCAGTCTGCAGAAACTGGATCTGCCCAGGCCTTTGAAATAAACAGTTCTGCTCTAAAGTATTTTAGAGCATGATGCTCTCCCAGCTATGCACCAGTGGTGACGATCTACCCCTATTCAGGCGTCTGATGGAGACAATCTTATGCCTACCTCACTCCAATGCTGAGCTAGAGTGGGCCTTCAGTATGGTGTGAAAAGTGAAGACTGAGTTAAGGCAATCATTGAATGTAAAGACTTTGAACTCTATTATCACTATAAAAATGAACGAAGAGAGACACTGCTATGAGGTAACTCGTACGAAGGGAGTCTTAGAGGCTACGGGGAAAGCAACTATGCTTTAGAACCAAAAGCACCTTGCAGCAAAAGACAAATGAGACTCTTTTCCAAACCAACTTTTTGTGTATAGGTACATAGGTTTAAATTTGTAGTGTACAGTAGATCACATGATTTTCATTTTTAGTATACAACAGCATGTATATGATGTAGAGTAGATATCATGTAAAATATTGTGTGTGGATGTTTCTTTTTTAGTATAGATGAGATAAAATATTGTGTGTGTTTGTTTTTAGTATAAACTATGGTAGCATGGTTTTCATTTTTAGGATAGGGTACAATGATATGTAAAATGTGTGTAGGTTTTCAATTTTAGTTAAGTGCATAGACTAGATAGCATGTGCAATACTGTATATAGGTATGTAGGTTTTCATTTAATCTGTTTGTTGTAATATGTAATTAAATGTATTTAATATTACCTTATAAATAGCCCAAAATAAAGTTTTAAAAGTAAAACTATCATGCTCTATGTTGTATTCTTAATGTAGTATTCAATAACTTTTAATTTCACGCATTTGAAAGATGTGAACACTGTGACACTGCACTTTACAAAGCATGAAAAATGGTGTCCCTGATTTTGAGCATTTGTCCCTGATTTTAAAAGGTAGTGTCCCTGATTTGTGGCCTTAGAGGTTGAGAGGTATGTGGCACCCCCACCCTCTGATCATCATCCCCATAATGTTTTTTCACTTTTTCCTGGTGTCTAGTGGCACCCCCACCCTCCAATCACCATCCTGCTCTAAAATAAAGAAAACCATCCCTTGATGTTTTTTTTAACCTGCATAAAAGAAAATGGTCCTTTGCTGCTCTGACCACCCCACCCCAACCTCCCACTCAACACGCAGCACCGCACATATCCCAGTACATCCCCACACACCTTCACTCACCTGAACAGGTCACAGGATGAAGATCCACTCTCTGATGGAAGACATGTCTTGATGCAGGAACTGCCAACAGCAATATGAGAAACTAAGGTAAATGCAGTTCAGTGTATTTTGATGGGGTTTTGAACTTTGGTGCATAACTTTGTAATTTTTGCATATTTTGACCCCAGATTTTCAACATGCCCCTTTTGGGATCCCACTTCATGACCAATAGCAGTGGAACTATGCAACTCATGCTCAAAAGGTGATTTCATGGTCGTTTGGTGAAATCACCTTTCAGGCAGGATTTGAACATTTTTACTGCCCTTGTTTCATGAAGTGGGGTCATAAGAAGGCTACATTAAAAATGTGGGGTCATAATATGTAAAAATGGCAAAGTTATGTGCATATATTTACATTTTACTATGCTCGCTCATAACTTTGGTAATTTTAAATATTTTGACCCCAAATTTTCAACACCACCTCATGACTGTGTCAGCTGTCATTTTTAAAATCATGGTCAAAATGTGTTTTCACACCTGTAGTACAGAATGATGTTTCAATGCTACAAAATAAAATTTGGGAGGGAATTTGAAAATTTTCAGTACCATGTTCATGAGGTGGGGTAATAAGAAGGCTATGCTAACAATTTGGTTGTTGTTTTGCTACAAATGCAAGCACAGGGCCCTCTGGGCCCTGCACTTCCACAGAAATATACATGTACTTATTGATGGAGGGATGTGAGTGCAGGGCCTAGAGCCTTGCATTCCCACAGGCAAATGAAGATGTGATTATACTATTTCAAAAAGTAAGGAAATTCTTTGCAAAAAAAACTGTGTTAATGCAACAGTTAGGGTTCAGATTACACCAACAAAAGTAGGGAAATCTAATGTTAGGGTTTCAAACCCTAACACCCCTTCTCCAACCCTAAAGCAAATTACCAAATGCTCACCCCATTATCATACACTGTACCCATCTCAGCTTACTTATGCATGTAATGGGGTGAGCATTAGGGTTGACAACCCCATGGCATACCCCATGCCAGTTCCTGCCTGCAGGGTGTGGGTGGGGTATGGTTAGGGTGGGGTGTTACGGTTGGAAACCTACAGTGGGCGTGGGGTGTTAGAGTTGAAAACACTAAGACCGCATTTTCCAACTTTTGTCACTGGAACCCTAATGGTGCATTAGCAAAGTTTTTTGCAGAGAATATATATCTACACACACACACAGACACAGACACACACACTCACACACGCACACGCGCACACACATATGCTTTTCAAAAAACTCATTATTGCACCAGTTATGGTTCAGCTTAATGCTACAAAAGTAGAGAAATGTGGCATCAGGGTTCCCAAACCTAACCCATACAACCAGCAAAAGAACAAGACAACACACGCAACCACAGACAGCCATCATCAGTTAAGACAAACAACATACAACTTTCCAGATGACACAAATGCAGTAGAAATGATGTGCTACCTTTGTGGATTTGTATCTGTGGCATGCACAATGCAATACATGTGCACTCACTTGTCACTGCAGACAGAAATCCATGATAATCAACTCACAATAATGCTTCTGTGTGCACAGCACAGGCCCCTGCAGTCATAAATACAGAGCCACAATGCCAAATAACAAGAGATTTTTTGTCTACAAAAGCACTGGCCCCATAGCTTCAGGTACTCATGCACACTGTAAGATATACACATACTTGACAGGCCTGCACTTCTGCGGCCACAGGTGTAAAACATGCACACCAACAAAAGCACAAGAAGGGGGCTCACACCTTATTCTTCAAGTCAAGCAATTGTGTGCACATACCCAAGAGTGTAAAATATTGAAACTAACACAAGAACTCCGCCAAGTGGGTACGTGTCATACCACAGAGGAAAAAATGGACTGTAGTCTCCAAATATTCTTATAAAGTGCAGCAAATATTTTGTTGATGTGTATCTTAAAAGCCCACCCACATCAGCAATTTAGACAGACCAGCAACTCATTTTCTAGACATGCTTATTTTAAAAAATAATGGGAAATTGGAAAGAAGCTTGTATAGAAAATCGCTGTCCCAGAACACACTCTTGAGGAATGACAGCTGTCATTCATCTGTTGTAGTTAAAAACATACCAAAAGGACAGTTTATTAGCGTGCAAACAATCTGTTCTACAGACCATGGTTTCCAACAAGCAAGGAGAGACCTTACTGAAAGATTTTTAGAGAGGTCTTATGAGGCACCACTGATACTTGATGCATTGTTACATGCAAGAAGTCGTGATAGAGAAACCTTGCTACAGGGTCATGACCCCAGTATAAATGAGGACATCCCAACATTTGCTAAACAGTATAATCCCTTGACATCTAAAATTGGACAAGTGATTAGGAACCACTGGCACTTACAGAAGTGAGATCCCAAGCTTGATGTTATATCAAGACAGACACCTAGGATGACCTACCGGGGGGGGGGTTAAAAGACAGACTGCTCCACACAATCCTACCTCTCATTCAGAATCAGAGAAATTGGATGCCCCCTCTCCCTGTTGGGAATTTCCTTGTTGGGCCTTGTTATCAGGGTTGGGCATAGATAACTGGGGATTGAAAGCCTTATTGTATTATATTGCAACACCATGTTATTGTACATAAAATGCAGCACACACACAAAAAAAGCTGACCAATAATATATTCAAATGTTTGAAAAAGTTCCCCAAATGTGTTGGGAAAGGATCACTCTGATTGGTTGATAGTGCTCCCTCAATCTACAACATACTGTACATTGTACTGATCCACGTATGCAATGTTTGTTGTTGCCCTGGTAGAGTATTAATTGTTGTGTTCAAGGCTGCTATCAAAATCTTACTGTCAAAATCTCATCAGCCATTTTGGGAATCATGATCTGCAGTTGCTCTTCTAGAGTCTGTTCATGACTGCAATGCTGTTGAAATTTCACTGTGAAAATCTCATCAGCCATTTTGTGTGCTGAGATCTGTAGTTGCTCCTTTAGCATCTGTTCAAGGCTGCAATGTTGTTGAGCTCGTGCTGTGAAAATCTTACAAGCCATTTTGTGAGTGTTGCTTTACAGTTGCCTCACCACCTTTTGTGTAATTTTGTATTGTATGTTACTGTATGTTTGCAAATTGTTAGAAACATGATACTAACAATTTGAAACTGTTAAGGACTATTATTATTATTAATATACAAGTGTCCGAAAATTAACCCCCCAAACAAAAAGTAAAAAATGGCCAATCTGTTCCACCCCAATAAACTTTAAGGCCCAACACAGCTCACTCACCACAGGTGTTCCAAAATTAATAACTCCCAAACAAAAACATTGGCTAATCCCCCAATACAAATAAGAGCCAAGAAAATGTAAAAGTTAAAGGGGAACTACCCATTTAGAAAAAAATAAATAAATTGTATTGTGTGGAGTATTTGATTTGTGTGTACAGTCCTACTGCATCCTTTTCTTTGTTTGATGTTAGGATTTTTTTCTAAATTTGACTATTTGTTTTATGGCCCCTCTGGGTCTCTATGCTTGTTTTTTAATTTCCTTTTTTCTTTCAACAATACCTCTTGTCCCATGTTACAGTGATGCATCAGAGACCACTGATGACTTTTTACACCTTCTTCAGCTGCACTGTACTGTTAAAGTGCCTGCTGTTCTGGCTTCAACTAAATAACTTTTTCTAATCCAATCTTTTTGTTTTCTATGTGTGTGTCTCTAGGTCTAGCTAGCACAAGTAAATGTTTTGTTTGTAAAGATATTCTTTTCACCAATTACCCCTTAGTTGTTTGACAAACTGTGACTACAGTCTTTTATTAGTGCTCATTCAATATGAAGAGACACTTACCAGAACATGTCTACTTCTGTAACTAGAAAGAAATCCAGCACTCACTGAATTAATGGTTTCCAATGCATCATCATCACATAGGATAGGAGTCATTGTGGTAAAAGGCATGGCAATAAAAGAAGCAAGCATGGGGATCCCCAGAGGCCATAAAACAAGCAGATAAATTGAGAAAAAATCTAACTGTAACAGTAAACAAAGGCAAGGATACACTAGGGGTGGGATATTCAAAAGAGTTACACATAGCGCAACAAGGTTGTGCCACGTGCAACCCAAATGCACCCAGTGCAATATTCAGTGTTATGCTTAACCCCAATGCGCTGGGGTGCATTGGTAATGTATGCGGCGCAAGTGCAGGGGGCGTGCCCATGCATAAGCAATACATCCCAATATTCAGCCCGGGATGTGTGGCGCATATACTGGCACAACTCCACCTTGCACTTCTCAGGTGGGTGCAAAGTTGTGCCTGGTGAATCCAGGAACAAATCCTGGACATCCACAGGTGAGCTGCCTTATTGCAAGGTGCAACATGGCAACCACCTGCTGTGGGTGGCCACCCAACCACCCAGGACACAGTCCACATGCCCCCTGCCCAGGGAACATTGTTCCCCCCTCACCTATTTGTGGGCATAGGTGAAATAAATCCTTGGTGGTCCAGTGGACTGCATCCCAATGCCCGATCGTGGGCATATAGTATTTAACTCCCTGGTGGTCCAGTGGACCGCTATCCAATGCTCGATCATGGGCATATGTTAATGAAATCCCTGGTGATCCAGTGGACCACTTTCCAATGCCCAATCATGGGCTTCGGTGAAGTATTTCCCTGGTGGTTCTGTTGAACCCCTTCCCCCAGTTCCCGATCGTGGGCATTTGTATAGATTAACCCTGGTGGTCCAGTGTCACCCCCCTTTCCTTCCACCCACCCACTGAGGCCCCCACCAGCACCCCCAGTCAGTGGCAGGTGGCAGTGCCACCCACATGCCACCAGGCTGCCCACCGACTGACAGCATACAGTAGGGGTCTGTGCCTATTGGTCACTTTCATGGGCCAATGGGGCATGCTCCTGCTAACACAACCTGAGCCCAAATTGTGAATGAACACATTCATTCACAATTCAGGCCTGTGCAGTATCTGATGTGTTCTGCATGCCCATTGGCCCATGCAGTGGACTAATAGGCATACAGACCCTACTGTATGCTGTCAGTTAGCGGGCGGCCGGGCAGCATGTGGGCGGGGTGCTACCACCCACCGCTGACTGGTGGGGTTCTGGGTGGCAGGGGCCTCAGTGGGCAAGTGGGGAGGGGGCTACCACTGGACCACCAGGGTTACTCTATACGAATGCCTGTGATTGGGTGTTGGGGGGGTTCCATTGGACCACCAGGGAAATACTTCGCCGAAGCCCACAATCAGGCATTGGAAAATGGTCCACTGGACTACCAGGGATTTAATTAACATATGCCCATGATCGGGCAATGGGGAGTGGTCCACTGTACCACCAGCGAGTTATGTAACATATGCTCATGAGCAGTCGTTGTACTGCGGTCCACTGGACCACCAGGGAGATAAATAAGCTATGCCTGCGATTGGGCATTGGGATGCATTCCACTGGACCACCAGGGATGTATTATACAAATGCCTGTGATCGGGTGACTGGGAGCGGAGACTGCCGAGGGGCAGCAGGGCATCGGACCCCGACGGCTGCAGCCTGGCAGGGCACCAGGCGCAAGTCACCGGGGATTGGCGCACCACATGCAAATGGGGCCATAATAACATGCAAATGGCCCCATTTGTGCCTTGCATGCATAATGGCCTCATTTGCATGTCCACAGCTGAATATCGCAGTTGCTGCGCCTAGTGCTACCACACTTGCTCTAGCGCATGCCCCTGCTCCCCTTCTGCCACTTGCACTGGTGCAGTACCACTGTGCTGTGTGCAGTGCATGTGCCCTCAGTGTCATATTCAATGGTGCTGAGCCATGGCGAAGCACCATTGAATATCGCCTGGTCCATGCCCTGGCTCAGCCCAGTTGTGCTGTGCCCAGGCTTGCGCCCCTGCCTGGCGCAGTCTGAATATCCTACCCTAGGACTACACACTCACATCAAAAAATTCTGCACAACATATTCTTTTGTAAATTATGATTGTAGTTCTCCTTTGAGCTTTTTGCCTTTTTGTTCTTTTTATGGCTGCATGAGAACAGCCATGCAGATATTTTGCTATTATCAGACAAAAGGGTCTGAATTCTTAACACAGCACAACATTTGTTGTTACAAGTGACTGGAATGGAATCAAGTCCAGGTTTTCTGAATTTGCTAAACAGTGCCCCGCTGTGGTGTTAGGAGGGACTGGAATCCATCCTCACTGCAATGTGTTTGAGCTCAGGTTTCACAGTTTGTTAGCAGCATAAGGTAATGGAAAGGTAATTTAATCATAGATTCCTTCTTTTTTCAAAAAAGTTCAATATAGTTTGCTATTTAAAAATAAAAAAATAATAATCCTTCCCAATTAATAAATGTCAAAATATTTTCTGGGAGTAAGCCACTACTAGATTTATTTTCCAGTGAATATTCCTTATCTTGGTACTGTACTGTAGCACACACACGCACACACACACACACACACCTCTCCCTCCATTTGTCTCTCTTTCTCTCTCTCTCTCTCTCTCTCCCACACTTACAGGGGAGGTTTGGAATCTTCAGTTGTTTAGTGTGCCATAACTCTAACTATCCAGGTTTTCTGCATTTGCTAAAGTATGTTTCCTCCTCCTCCCTCTTTCCTCCTCCTTCCCCCAGCTGTGTTGTTAGGAGGAAGTTGAATCCATCCACACTGCAATGTGCTTGAGCTCAGGTTTCACAGTTCATTAGCAGCATAAGGTAATAGCAAAATAATTCAGTCACTATATTTTCTGGGAGTAAGCCACCAATAAATTTAGTTTAGAGTGAATATTCTTTATCTTGGACCAGTACTGTAGCACGTACACATATGTCACACACACACACACACACACACACACACACACACACACACACACACACACACACACACACACGTCTCTCTCCCTCTCTCCCCTCTCTCTCTCTCACACACACATACAGGGGAGGTTTGGAATCTGCAGTTGTTTAATGTGCCATCACTACATGTATTTTAAGTGTTAACTCTAACTATTGTGGTTTTATACTATTAATCTGATTTTGGTATTACTCTTTCCTCTAGAATTTTGCTCTTTTCAGATTTGCTCTCTTCATTAAATCATGCTGTAATGCAGTCTATGATAGATGTTGTAGAACAATGAAATTAAAAAGCAATAAACAAACAACTGCCATTAATTTAGAAGTGTTCTACTACAAAAAAATATTTAACACACTATTGAGATAACTTGATAATGTCATACAGTGTTTTAATATCTATGCAATAAAATGTAACCATTTTTTCCATATGACTATGAAAAATATCCTTCACAAACAAACAAGTACTGGACGTCCCACACCCACATACAGGATAATGGATGAGCAACTGTGAACAGCAATGCTGTGTTCACTTTGAGTGGTTGTCATGACAATCAAGTAAACCTCGCAAGCAAAGCTTGTGAGGTTTTTAGTTGTCAGACAACCTCTGCAAATGAACACAGTGTGTTGTTTACTGTTGCCCATCAATTGTCTTTTATAGTGTATGGGCAACAGCAAATCAATCGCTGATCACTTCTTCGGTGTTGCACTGCAGTGTCAGACTTTGTCCCCACCCCAATCCAAGAACAAGCCCCACTCTGTCCACGTTCCCCCACTCTCACAGAGTCTATTTTTTGTAATAAATCTACAGGTACCTTCTGTGTTATGGGCAGCTGTAAAACAAAATATTCCCTTACTTTGAGTGCATTGCTCAGTGCTGTTCATTTTCTCAGCCTGCACTCACTGCATTTCCCATTTCCCATTTCCCAACATCAGGAGCATTGCGAATTGCGCGTGTGCAAAGATGTTCAATGTTGTTGTTGTACCATTAATGGGACATACTCAAGATGGTACAACAGCATCGTGACATCACATCAATGGCAATGGTACAACAACTCTGGGAAAGGATGGAAATCAGTTTGCAATAATGTTCTACCATACACTATATGCTTATTGTCTCATTTTATAAAAGTGTAGGTAATCCAGGTAAGATATGTTTGCATGAGTTAGCCATAATGCAATGCACCAACTGCTAATACTTTCAAAGTTCATCTTCGGCTGGATAGGTGTTGTACATCCAGGCACAGAGTATTATCCTACTGTTTACCTGGCTAGTATATTCAGTTCATTACTATTTGGCCAGCATGTTCCGTTCTATGCTTCTACAGACATATGTAACAGTCTGTAAGACCTTTGCAATGTATCCGACTGTTTTAATGTTTGTATCAACTTAATAAGTCAAATCAATAAAACTTATTAACCACAAAAAGTGTAGGTAATTGATCACAATTAGTATAAATGTGCTCACAAGTATATTACTACTTCTAAATATGCAATGCTTCAGTACAAGGTACAGGTCAAATCTGTTTGCACTGTCCAGTGCCCTTTGCTGCTTCATATCAGTGCAAACCATTATCTTTTCTTCTAGTATAATATGGTATTGAAATGATATATTTGTGGTTTCTCCTCAGACAAATGGTCATTAAGCAATTTATATATAAACAAATTCTACCCAGGTATATCCTGAGCAACGTGCTTCTAGTCTGGGGACAATACAAAACATAAACTTTACAGAACACTTATTTTGTAACTTGTAGAGTGGGGAGGGGGGGGTTCTACTGTAGGTTCCAAAGTGCATATCAGAATGTCAAACCGCCTGACCTCTAAAGGTAGTGCACCCATATCATTTTTATTGGAAAATAAAATTTCATGCATATAACTCCAGGCAATTTAGTTGTTTATAATATAAGCCATTTTAGTAATTTCCCCTACATATTTGCTGTGGTATCATTTTATGAACCACCACAACAGCATTTCCAAGCCACCTAGAATGATACAGTACATGGCAAATACAATGAAACCACACACTCAGCATCCTTATGCATGTTATACATGTTCCATCCCAAAAGTATATACCACAAAGCAGGGTGAATTTCCTCTTAGCACTCTACTGAAATTTAAATGACAGGGCATAAACACTTTTTTTGCTAACTGTATAACATTGGCATGCTTCTGTGAATGCACATTGTGGTCACTGTTTCAGAGGCTGTGGCAGGATTTCAACCCAGTAACCTTAATTTTCATCCAGTAACTGCTAAAAAAATATAGGAATTCATGTAGCAATCCTGAAATATTATATATATATCTAGATATATATATATATATATCTAAGATATATATATATATATACTCATACCATGTCCTTTTCAAGTTTCAAATATTTTTGATAACAGTTCATTGCAATTAAAGGGATTCATTTAACTTCTTACCAACACTGACCCTGTTACTAATAAAAGTCCAACTTTTCTGTCCCAGTGCAGTTCATTTTTAACTAGCTCTTATATGGTACATGTTCTGTCCCAAAAATAGAGACCACAAAGTGGTTGGAGGTGTGATGGTGGTGGTGCTGAGGGAGAGGGGTAGGCAGGTAATACAGGACTAGCAAAGTTAAAGTTATAAATGCATCCTGAAGTGCATCCACATATAATACATGATGATATATTTAATGGTTTAAATTGCAAATTCGTGTTGTTATTAGATCCAGAACAGTACAGAACATAGAAAAAATCCTTTATGATGAGCAGTAGCAGCCGTGATGAAACTACATGTGTTATTCTAAAATGATGAAATGACAGTGAAGAAACAGAAACACACAACCCTTGACGTATACCTAGAAAAAAAATATCAGCAGATCTAGCAAACATAATTCTCTATGCAGCTCAGGTACTGCAGACTGTTCAATACTGATAATGCAAAATCGGAACAGTAGATAATCATCAATTGACCTGTTTCACTACACTTCTGCCTTACGCGGAATCTGTTTGCCACATTTGTCCAACAGGCTACCACCTACCCCACTACCACCACCACCATCCTTTAAAGAAACACACATGCACACACCACAAAGACATGCACTGCTCTCCACCCCCCCACACACACACAAAAAGTCAGGAAAATGTCAGCTGCCAGGCCCCCATATGTCTTTCTCTATCACTATCAGTGTGCGCAATCCTACAAACAAAAAACAACTCTCTCTAATTTATCTTCCCCCCTCCTAGCTATCTCTCTCTCTCTCCCTATCAGTGAGTGAGATCACAAAAAAACTCTCTCTCTCAGTAGCCTCTTTTACATGACAGCATTTGCAACTCACTAAGTGGTCCAGAACAACTGAAACGTCACCTTTGTTGCCAGCTGCAAGTGAGACCCACCTCATCAGAGGAGAATGTTCACTGTCCTGGTGTTCCCTGTTTTTCCTGGTTCACCACTGTGTGTCAGCATTTCATGCCACTCAGTGGGGCTGTGTAATCCTATCATAGTGCCCACATTGATTCAAGGATAGCCTCTCATGAAAGACTCTTTGATTTCCCGGGCTGCACTTCCCCATACTTAGTCCATGGCTCATTCTTGACATATAGTACACAAGTTCAGCTGAAGATATAATCAAATACTGGAAAGAAAGCTGATCTTGGGAAACTAATTGCTTTTCATAATCAAGGGCTGAAAAGTACTTTAAAAGCACTGCAAAAATGGAGCCATGATACCGGGCAATAGCACGTATGCATATTTGTATTCATTGGGATATGAATATGCATAAGTGAGTGCCTAGTATCACGGCTCCACTTTTTCAGTCCTTTTAAAGTACTTTTCAGACCCTAATTATGAAAAGTGACTAGTTTCCTGAGTTCAGCTTTCTTCCTAGTATTTCATTATATCTTTAGCTGAACTTGGGTACTATACCTCATGAGAACACCCCACCCCCCTCCACCTCAAGACAGAAGTCTTGGGCTCTTGGCCGGCAGAAAAGATGGAAGAAGATTCAAGAAGAGCCACAAGAATGGTGCAAGCCTCTGTAGTACAGAGGTGCAAAGTAGCAGTATAGACTGAGTGGAGCAAGCAGTTGGAAACTGCTGCGTTGTCCATACTGTTCCATATAAAAGGGGCTTGTATCTCTCAGTGCAGTCAGATCATAAAAAAAAAAATCTCTCTACTGATTTGTCTTTTTCACTTATGCCCTTACTCAGTCTTTGTTAGTACTTAATTACAAAATAAAACAAAACACCTAACAGTTTAGGACAGCAGACATGCTCCTGCTTTATGCTGGGAGCCCGGTTAGAGAAGATGTGTGTTTATCTAATTTTATAAATAAAATAATAAGTGTCCGAAATAAGAGGTAGATGTTTAGTCTTACTAGACAAAAATAAGATCTAATGCTGTAAAGGAGCATTTATCAGAAGAATTGGGAGACCAGGTACCAAATCACACAGCATGCATGTAATCTGCCCACTATACATGCTGCTGGCAAAATGAGCAGCAGCAGCAGTGATAGAGAATACAGTCACATTGCCAGTCATAAAAATCAAATATTCAAACATAACATGTATATATACATCAAGTAGTAAAGGATATGCACTAAGTCTAGGAACTTCACTGGTTCTATGACCACTGTGTTTAATGCTACCTAAATCATTTCTTTAACTGTGTTATTTTCCAAAGACTTAAACCTTTTGATTTTCAGGCTCCAGAGGTGTGTGGCCTGTTTATTGAGCTACCCTCACCACCCAAGGACAGTCTACAAGTACAAGGCCATATATCAATGGTATGGTACCTCATACAGGGTCCTCATTAAAATTAGTATATAGTAACCCTAATCTCCACCCTGAAACTACCCTTGTGACCAGGGACACCCCAATCAGTCATACTACCCAACTGATTACATGCTCATTAAGTGATTTTTGAGCCCTACAAAAACTGACAACTATGCAATTTGTATCGCACTTTCAAATTTGTAACAATTCTGCTGCTTTGTAGAGGGGTATACCATATTATGTGCCACATAATGCACAAGTAATAATGGATAACAGAGGAGACATGATAGAAACATTTAAATTTGTTAAAGGGATAAATGCAGCACATACTGGTAACCTGAGGTGGTGGTGGCTAAGATTGTCAGAGAATTCTAACAGGCATGGTACAGTCAATGTAGTCACCTCAACTAAAGCAGTAGATGGAGGGGTAGACATCTCAGGCAGACTATATGGACCACACGGTCTCCTTCTGCCAGCAAATTCTTATGTTTTTATAATACAAACCTTCACAGATATCCACCCAAAAAGTATTCAAATTACAGATGAAAAATGTGTGTGGAATACCACACTTGTGTCTCATGACTCCAGACATGCACTCTGCCAATCACTCATGAGAGTAGTGGAGGGGGCAATATGGTTTCTATATACCAATTTTAATATGTGGACCCTGTATGAGGTACCATACCATTGATCTATGGCCTTGCACCTGCAGACTGTCCTTGGGTGGTGAGGGTAGGAAACATGGTAGAGCGGGTTGGAGGGTGGGTGGGTGTAAGTACAGAAGTAATTTGATTAGAATATTTTATTATTATAATTTTATTATATTCTTAATTGCTATTCTATATCCTTATATTTGCTTCAATATTAAGTACTATAATATGAACTCTAAAACAAGGACAATGCTGCTTAAGGCTTGAATACTGAAATGGAGGAATGATGCCATGAAACAAAAAGGAATATAGCATACATAGACAACTTCAGAAAAAAAACTGGTTCAGGAATAGTCTGTTTAAATTGGGAGCCCCCTTGGCACCTCTTCCAATGATTAGCAGAAGAGCTTGAAGCTGAGACTAGGAGATTATCGCCACGGAAACTTGACATAATTTATGGCCTTGTTTTTCACATAACAGCTGGCCCCAGGTACACCAGAAGTTAACAGAGACTGAAATAGACTGGCTTTAAGAAATTAAGACTTTTATTTATAGAAAATATGCAACAACTCCGATACATTTCAGAGTCACACAGGTTAGTGAAAATACAAGAACCTGCCAGTGATTAAGTTTTAAACCTATCAGGAAAGTGTGGTGTGAGCTATTTACATAATTTTGCAGCAACAAAGCTGTTAAGGTTAGAAATTACAGAGTGGAGTCTAAAGTAAATTGACCTTATCACCTTTTCAATGAAATGAGTCTTTATCTAACGAGCAATACCTAGTCATGTGACTTGTAAGCCTTTTAATGAACTTCAAAGCAACATGAGGTCATGGGTCATCAACTACAAACAAAAGAAATCACTGTCTTAAAGAAGTTTGCTAAGATTGTAACGTTTCTAATGATAGCAGGTATGCCAAACTAACATCATTTTGAACAGGAAAAAATGTACTTCTGGAATCTGTAAATACTTTTTAGATATCTATAAAGGAACATGTTTTATAATGTTTTTTATAAATTACAGATTTTATATTAGAATTGACACCGTCATGTTTGGTCTCAAATAAATCCTCTCTTTTAGCTGCATCTGAAAATGTAGGTTTTACATTTGTAACACGGTCCACATAGATGCAAGAAAGAAAACATGTTTTATATCAAAAATAGTTTTTGAAGATGAGGTCATATTGAAGAAAAAATGGTTTAGGAGGGGCTAACAGTAATACCCTCAAAGAGTACTCAGACCAATCATAATTTGATGGTGATGTTGCCCAGCAAGAGGGACATGCTGGCAAAGCTGGCCCAGAACTGCCTGATCCTTTGGTGTGTGAGGACCTGTGTGGGCTGCCTGACAATTCTGGATGAGCTTGGGACTTGTACTAGGCCAAAAGCCTGAAGCAATGCCTGCTTGGAACCAGCATTTGGTTTGAGCCACTGCCACCACCAGGGGGTGTTAGGTACAAGCTTGAGAGCCTGCACAATGCTGCAATGTCCAGCTGCTAAAACTGCCTGTTACAGGAAGGACTCTCTTCCCAATATTGGATGAAGCAAGGCCTATGTTTTGCATACTGAGAATTTGGACTAAAGTAATGTTTTGGAATTTCTGTTAAACACCTGAACAACAGACTAGCTTTGTAATGTACCAGCCAGCAAGCCTGCAGTACTGTTAAACAGCAGTGAGTCCACAGTGGTAGGTTCAAGAGCAGAAATGAACTAAAACAGAAAAGAGTCACAGAGTCCAGTTACCAAAACAACATTGCTGTCCACAGGGACAGATCTTTCTACAGACTGTGCTGCTAAACTGCTACAATCTTGCTCTCTGATTTTTCCCACTAAATCCTTAAATTACTTTTTATGATTCATGATGTCAAGCAAGAAGGATCCCGCCTGCATTGCTTCATTGATGTCATCATGGGCTGCATATGAAAATCACCACAGAATGTTATGCTGGTCCAACTTTAAGCAGAATTGCATGGTGCCAAAAGGCCTATCGCATATGCAGCCCATGATGCTCTGCATTGTGTGGGCATGTGTGATTCTGTATTTTCTTGAAACTTGGCTTCCCAGCCAAATGCCCTTTGGGGTGGCCCTTGCCTCGGTGTTTGTGCACAGAGGTTCTTTGTCTTTTAAATAGTTTTTTATTTTAATGGGTTCACCACAACATATCCAAAACACACTGTCTTGGGGTAGCTGGTCCATTCCACTGGGGTGTTGGGCAGACGAGGTGTGCTGATGGGTCCTGGTAGGACGAGACACATGTCTATGTCTTCTGCTAGCGCCCTTTGCAAACTGTGTGAGAGACCTTTCGGCACCATGCAATTCTGCTTAAAGTAGGACCAGCATAACATTCTGTGGTGATTTGCATATGCAGCCCATGATGCTCTGCATTGTGTGGGCATGTGTGATTATATATATATATATATATATATATATATATATATATATATATATATATATATGTATGTATACACATTGCAAAAAAAATGTCAATGCAGACATTAGAGTTGAAGACAGCAAAGCACACAAAGTGGGGGAAATTAAACAAATATTAGGGTTTTTATCTCTGGAGGCTTGGCAAATCAGTAACAGGATCTTCCCTGGGATTGCCAGTGCTAATGCCCACCCTTCCCCTTAGCTCATGACCTCCTGTCCTAAGCACAAGGTACAGCTCCAAGTCAATGCCTAATAGTGATATACTCTTTGGAGGTAGAGAAGTATGTCTCATCACATTTTGCCAACAGAATTAGTCCTTGCTTCTTGTTAGCTTGGGGGGGTAAGGATTAGAATTGAATGACCCCAAGCAAGACCCCATACAATACAATCCACACATTAATTCTATATCCCTTGTCAGAGTAATACATTAGTAGCAGTGTTGGCTCTGACTAGAGTTTTTTATGGCTGTGGGCAAAGCCTGCAGCCGTCTTGCTATAGCTGGAAAATGGGACACTAAAGCACAAATTTTGGGAGTTTTCAGTGTATCCTTCCACAACTGCAAGCCACTCCACCAGTTGAATGAAATACTCCCTTGCAGAGCTGCAGACTGAACATCTGTCCAGACCTCAGTCAAATAGATTCATTCTAGTTCTTTCAGCAGCTAAGTAAAAACCCTACAGCCTAACGTAAATGGGATATCAGATCTTCCAGATTGCACCAGGCTATAACAATCAGAGCTTCTTAGCAATTTCAGCTTCTTAGATTTTGGCTGAATGTCAGAAGTACCTTTTTTGTTGCTAAAAAAAACTATATGATGATAATTGTTGTCAAATAAATGAGCTGCTTTAAACAAGGAGAAAAAAAAAATTTAAAACATGAGTGTGACAGATTAGCCATTAGTCAAGAAATACAACCAGAGATTAGCAAACATCCCTGAGACTAGAAAGTTAACAGTCACAGAATGGAATGCAATGAACTGACTCCTCAGATATTCTAAATCCCACTGAAGTCAAAGAAAATGTGTGTGTGTGTGCGCGTGTGTGCACTAAAGCATATTAATTAGAAATATGTAAAATACATAACTCTGTGTGTTTATTTGTCAATAATATTTGTGAAAATTTAGACTCACACTGTTTAAACATGTGCAGTCTGCAAAACAGTGCAGAAACCTAAAGAAGACCTTCAAATGAGATGTAAAAAATACAGTCTGAAAATGTATTGTGAATTGTGCAACTGTGGCAGGTGCAGATTTCCTAATTGGACAGAAGCAGTGATGGTTTGTTTCACTACATAATCCTGCATTGAAATATATTGTATGACTGTATTGCCAGTGAATACATTTCGAGATTGTACTGGGAGTTCTTCCCTAGTACTTCAACTGATTGAGCCTCTCTACCTTTATAGCCATTTAGTAGATGTGTGGGTGAAACAGTAGACCCTTTGTGAAATAATTAATATCTTCCCTATCAGGTAACAGTTCCACATTTCTGCCATTACCCTTGTAATATTGATCATGTTTAAAAAAAAATGTCAACAGTTATGTGGCATCTGTGGGTGTGTGTCTACCATGATCACTGGGAATGGTGTACAATCTCTCCCACATATTTGTTAAAAAAGTTGAAAATGTTGACAGAGTCAAGCAGTTGTATTATAAAGAAGGAACCCTGACAGCTAGAAAAATGGAGACCACACTCACATTATGCCCTAGTGGGAGTGGAACCTGAAATCTCAGGTACTGTTTGTATGGCCCATAAAGCACAAAACCAGCACTGAAAAGTAACTGAAAGCTTAAAAAATGCAATCTGGCAAGTTATATAGTAGCAACATAGTAAGACAATAGAGATTAGACAGAAGCAGTGACGTTTTGATTCACTACATAATCCTGCTTTGAATTATATTGTATTATTATATTGCCAGGTAATAAATGTCAAGATTGTATTCAGAAAGTCTTAATTAGGTTTTATCTAAGTTTCAGTGCTTTATGTTTAATACAGTAAGAACCTGAGACACCAGGTTTGAATCCCAGTAGGGCCAGACCTTAGGATTTGGGTGCACCATTTTGTAAGTTGTTACAGTAAAATCAAGATACTGCATCACATTATTTCATAGAAGAATATTAACTCCCCTTGACTTTCTGACCTCCCATCTGTAATAGTTGGCATGCTTAGGAAATATGTAACTCAATGTAAGACATAGACATGGGTGAAAGAATATAAGCAGCAAAATGATGAAGCAGGTTTGACTACATAGTTTTTCACTACAGTATGTGAAACAAGCATTGTCAATGTGGAATGTTGCTTGCTTCTATGTGCTGTTTAGGTATTTGGAAGTCATTGGAGTGCAAATATTGAAAATTCGTAAACTTACGAACGTGCATAGGAACTGCGCAACGCACGCTCGTAAAACAATCATTTTTAGGAATTTTTTCACCAAATTTTTAACATAGCTATTTTAAGAGCTCTGCTCATGAACAGTGTCACTGTGATTTTCTTAATGTGTCCCATACATTGAGTTCGCACATTGACTGCGTCATTGTGTGCTACATGGGCAGAAACACATTTTGGGCAAGATGTGAAAATGCAGCTGCACTGCTCATAAGGAGGTGTGGTAAAATGGCAATGTTGAAAATCTGGAGTGAAAATATTGAAAATTCGCAAACTTATGAGTGTGCGTAGGAACTGCGCAACGCACACTCGTAAAACAGTCATTTTTAGGAATTTTTTCAACAAATTTTCAACACAACCATTTTAAGATGTCTGCTCATGAACAGTGTCACTGTGATTTTCTTAATGTGTCCCATACATTGAGTTTGCACACCGACTGTGCCATTACATAGAAACATAGAAGTTGACGGCAGATAAGGACCGCAAGGCCCATCCAGTCTGCCCATTTCTTTTTCTACCTTATAAATGTGCCATCGGCCTTTGCTCTGTCAGTGGCCTATCTATTCATAGTCATTTGTATTGCTTCCTTATGCCTATCCCATGCCTGTTTGAAGCCCTGCACTGTATTCATAGCCACCACTTCTTGTGGTAAGCCATTCCATGCATCCACCACCCTTTCTGTGAAAAAGAATTTCCTCACATTCCCCTTAATCGGCCTCCCTCTAATCTCATGCTGTTTCCTCTTGTCCTGCTATTTTCTTATATTTAAACATGTTAGACTCTTTCACCTTGTTTATGCCCTTAAGGTGTTTGAATGCCCTCGATCATCACCTCTCTCCTCCTTTGCTCAAGGGTATACATATTGAGCTCCGTTAATCTGTCCTCATATGTCTTCTGATGCAGTCCCTGCACCATTTTGGTTGCCCTTCTCTGGACTGCCTCAATTTGTTAATGTCCTTGTGAAGGTGTGGCCTCAATACTGCATGCAGTACTCCAGATGGAGCCTAACCAGTGTCTTGTACAGGATTATTACCTCCTCTTACGACTTGTGATACCCCTACTAATACACCCTAACACCCCCTAGCCTTACCTACCTGCTTTAGAGGTCTGCTTGGATGATTTTAGGTCATCAGTGATGAAGATGCCCAAGTCTCTTTCTTCCTTTGTGACTGCTAGCAACTCCCTCCCAGCCTATAGGTGGCTTCAGGGTTTCTCTTCCTATAGCATGATCACTTCTTTTGCATTAAATCCCAGTTGCCACTCTTCTGACCATTCTGCTAGTTTATCCAGATCTCTTCTCATTCTGCCCACCCCATCTGGATCATCTACTCTGTTGCAGATCTTGGTGTCATCTGCAAACAGACAAGCCTTACCCTCTAGTCCATCTGCAAGGTCACTAATGAAGATGTTGAAGAGGACTGGCCCCAGGACTGATCCTGAAAGTACCCTTGTGACTTGCATCTCTTCTGACTGTATACTATTTACCACCACTCTCTGTTTTCTGCCCGTCAACCAGTTTGCCACCCAGTTGACCAACTTCTGACCCACCCGAGCCTACCCAGCTTATTTATCAATCTTCTATGTGGAACAGTGTCAAAGCTTTGCTGAAGTCAAGGTAGGCGACATCAACTGCTCCTGGTCCACCACTCTGGTTACCCAGTCAAAGAAATCTATGAGATTAGTTTGACAGGACCTTCCTTTGTAAACCCATGCTGTCTTGGATCCTGTGCCCCTATGGATTCCAGGTGTTGCACTATACTTTCCTTAAGGAGTGCCTCCATAATCTTGCCCACTACTGAGGTAAGACTGACTGGTCTGTAGTTCCCGCCTCCTCCTGCTACCACTCTTGTGGAGCGGATCACATGAGCCCTTCTCCAGTCTTCTGGGACCTCTCCTGTGCTCAGAGACTCACTAAACAATTCTGCTAATGGCTCTGCTAGTTCCTCCTTTAGCTCCTTAAGTACCCTGGGATGTATGCCATCAGGTCCCATTGCCTTATCCACCTAAGCTTAGCAAGCTCTTGTGAGACCCTTTCTTTTGTGAAGGGTAGTGCTCACCTCCCTCCCCTGTGTCCATGATGCTGAGCTGTGGGCCCTGCCCTACCTTCTCTTCAGTAAATACTGAGCAAAAGTATCTATTTAGGATAGATGCCTTTACAGGGTCCTCCTCCTCACATGCTCCCTTTTCTCCATTAAGCTTAGAATCCCCCTCTGGACTTTCTCCTTTCACTAATGTATCTATAGAAAGTCTTGTCACCTTCTTTACTGTTCGTGCTAGTGTTTCCTCAGTTTGGGACTTTGCCTGCCTTACTGCCTTACCTGCTTCCTTTAGGGCAGTTTGGTATGCCTCCCTATCTTCATCCCGCTGTGTTCCTTATATTTCTCGAAGGCAAACCTTTTGGCTCTGACCTTTTCTGCTACTGTATTTGAGAACCAAAGTGGTTTCCTTCTTCTTTTGCACTTCCTTTTCTGTCTAACACAATGGGATGTTGCTTCAAGTATTGCATCCTTAATGCTTGCCCACTTTGCCTGTACCCCCTCACCTGTGTTTCTTTTTGCCAGGGCTAGCTTAACTCTGTTGGCCATCTTATCAAAGTCAGCTCCTCTGAAGTCCCATATTTTGCCTTGGAATGGGATGATTTAGATGTAGTAGCCAAATTGAACCATACCATGTGATGGTCACTGGCCCCCAGGTGACCTTCTACCTGGAGATCTGTGATCCCTTCTTTGTTAGTCATTACTAGATCTAGGATAGCCCTGTCTCTTGTGGGTTGCTGTACCAGTTGTTTGAGGCCTTCCCCTGCAGGAATCCACTATGAGTCTAGTTCTGGCAGATGTTCCTGCTGGTATTGACCAATCTGTATCTGGCATGTTGAAGTCTCCCATTATCAGAACCTCCCTTTAGCTGTCATGTTTTGTATATCTTCTAACAATGTTCTATGTCCTCCTCTGGTCTGGGGCCTGAGACAACCCCAGTTCTTATGGCTGTCCCATTTCCTGTTTCCAGGGTGACCCACAGTTCTTCTGGCTCCTTATGTGTATTCTGAATTTCTGTAGCTTTGATATTTTCATTAACATACAGGGCCACTCCTCCCCCCCTTTGTGCACCTCGGTCTCTTCTGAACAATACATAGCCAGGTACTGAAGTCTTCCAAGTGTGGTTACTGGTAAACCACGTCTCACTAATTGCTACTATGTCCAGTTTAGCCTCTGACATTATTGCCTGCAGGTCTGGGATCTTATTTCCCAGGCTGTGAGCATTTGTGTACATGATTTTCCATTGGCCAGATTTTGGTGTGTTAGTTGTTGGGTGAAGTTTGGCATTACTCCTGTGCGTCGTATGGGGAGACAAACCTTTTTTCTTACCTGGTGATGCAAATGAACGGCAAACATGCTGAATTCCTGTTTGACCACTAGCTGAGGGGGGGTGTTCTTCCCATTCGACGTATGGGTGCTGCACCTCTCCCATTGCTAGTTTAAATATTCTGCAAGAGCGTCAAACTTCTGCCCCAATGCACTGACTCCCTCTTTAGTCAGATGCAGTCCATCAAATTTAAAGAACTTTCGCTCCCAGAACTGTTGCCAGTTCCTACAAATCTGTGTCCTTTTCCTGGCACCAGTCCTTGAGCCACGTGTTTAGCTCCCCTATCTCCCCTTCTCTGACCTTCCGTCCATCTGCTCCCCTCTCCCAGACTGGCAGGATCTCAGAGAAGGAGATGCCGGTGAAATAGATGATAGTTTGTCACCCTGCCTAGTCAGGTGTTCCTTGGTCTCCACAACTGACCGGCTGGTGAGATCATTAGTCCCTATGTATACTAGGACATCAATGTTTTCTCCTGCTTTGTGAACAATTTTAGCAATGCGGTCAGTGTCTCTCCATGCTGATGTACCTGGGAGACATCTGACCAACACCCATGGCTGGAGATGGGTATCAACTCCCCGAATCATGGAGTCTCCTATGATCAGAAGTTTTTGATTTCCTTTGTGCTTGTTTAGTTTTGGTTCTGATTTGGGTGAGTTTTGTTGTGCTAGTCTCCTGTGCACAGTGTTCTGCTCTGCAGTGTCTTCTGCCTCTTTATTTGATTTCAGAGATAGAGGCAGATACCTGTTATAGTGTTTATATGGTTTTGGAGGTAATGTGTTGGAAGCAGAGAGTGATGGGGCACCTGATTGCTCTCTAACCACCTGCCAACCTCCTGGACCAACTACCCTCGCGGTCGAGGTTTTTCTGTTGGATGCTGGGGAAATGGCAGGTGGTTCTTATAATGTATTCCCTTCAATATGAAATTTGGGCGTGCAATCTCTGCCCATGCTGCCGGAGCTGAGCCCTAAGATCTCAAAGGCCCAGCATGTAGGACAGTGTCCTAAATCCTGTAAGACTGTCCTTCTGAAAATTGTTCCACAGTACCTGCAGTTAATAAATCCATTCCAAATAAGTTGCTGGGTTTGTAACCTAGTCAGAGTAATTAGAAGGGAAAAAAAAAGGAAAAAAAAATGCAAGTAATGGTTTAATTGTGCTTTATTTAACTTGTTATAACAAGTTAAATTACTAGTACCCCTGTAAATGAGAGATCACCTTGTGGAGCTCCACTGATCCGCCTTCCTGCTCTGCCACAGGAAATGTCACAACTGTGGTACCCTATAAAAGGGGTGGCGTGGGTGGTTGGGGATGGGGTGGGTGGCTGGGCCCTTCCTGCCTAAAAAGAAGAACCACAGACGAAAGAACAAGGAGGTAAGAGCAGAAACAATCAGTCAATATCAAATGCAGTAACCCAAAGCTTATCCTAATGTTAGATAAAACTGTAAAACCTGTAAAGCACCACCTGTAATAATTTCGAGAAGATATCGCTGTAAGAAACACTTGCTCAGAGAAAATAAAGCAGTAACAGAAGATATACCTTGCAAAGACAATTTGAATCAGAAGATTACAGGAGTAATCTGTTAGCACACACCTGTAGGCACACCTTGTAATAATGCAGAAGAAGGTATACCAGCAACAACAATTTGAATCAGAGAAAAATGAAGCAATGAAATGTTAGCAACAAACAGTAGCAATCCCTGTGAGTAAAAAATAAAAACACTACCACACAGTAAATCTGCTTAGCCAAACTAAATCTTAATCCTTCTCCCTTGCTCTGGTAAGTTTCTCTACTCTGCCTTTCAAGCAGTCTTAGAATGAAAAAGCTCAGGTGAAGCTAGGTGCCTTGGCCAGCAAACCAAGTCTTCTACCTCCCTGTGTGCTACATGGGCGGAAACACGTTTTGGGCAGGATGTAGAAAAACAGCTGTACTGCTCATAAGGAGGTGGTAAAATGACAATGTTGAAAATCTGGAGTGAAAATATTGAAAAGTCGTGAACTTACAGCGTGCACATAGGAACTGCGCAATGCCGCACGTAGAAAACAATCATTTTAGGAATTTTTCACCAAATTTTCAACACAGCCATTTTAAGACCTCTGCTCATGAACAGTGTCACTGTGATTTTCTTAATGTGTCCCATACATTGAGTTCACACACCGACTGTGCCATTGTGCTACATGGGCGAAACACATTTTGAGCAGGATGTGAAATGACAGCTGTCTGCTCATAAGGAGGTGTGGTAAAATGGCAATGTTGAAAATCTGGAGTGAAAATATTGAAAATTTGTGAACTTACGAGCGTGCATAGGAACTGCGCAATGCACGCTCGTAAAACAGTCATTTTTATGAATTTTTTCACCAAATTTTCAACATAGGCTTTCTGAGAGCCTACCTTATGAACATTAGCAGTGTCATTTCATTAATCTGTCCTGAAAGATGATTTCATGCAGTGACCGCAAAATCACCCTTCGGGCCCGATTAACGCCATGACAGTGCAAGAATTCATGAGGAGGGGTCCCAAAAACCCCATGTTGAAAATTTGGGGCCAAAATTCCCAAATATGCCTGAGATATGCAACAAAGTTGAACAAACCCTATCTATCCCATTATACAGCTTACCGGCATTTCCTCAGTTCGCGGTCGGCTTTGAAGAGTGCAGACGTGTTCCCGGTCCACCGATGATCATCGGCGCGAGCTCCAGAGGTAAGTATGGGAGGAGGTGTAGGGAGGCAGGAGTGCGCAGTGGGTGGCTGTGGGTTGTGGGAGGGCAGGGGAGACTACGAGGGACCTTTTTTTTATTCACAGTTTTTTTTTTTATGAGGCGTAGCGAGGGCGTTTGCCACGCTGGGTGGGCTCCCAGCGTGGCAGCAGAAAAAACTGTTTTGGGCAGACATGGAGCCGATGGGGATTGGGCATCCCGTCAGCCAAAAACAGATTTGCCCACGCTGGGGTGAGCTCCCAAGCGTAGCACTGGGAAAGCTTTGGTGGGAGGGCGTGCAGCCTTGGAGCCGACGAGTTGGGCACCCCGTCGGCTATAACAGTTTTGCCATGCTGGGTGGGCTCCCAATGTGGCACCTGGACAGCTGTTGGGGGTGTGGAGCCCGACAGGGTGGGCACCCCGTCGGCCATACAGTGTGTGCGTGGGGAGGAGCGCATCAGCATGCAATATGCGTGCTTGCGTGTGTGTGCGTGGGGAGAGATCTGCTCACTGAAGCAGAGCTCTCCCTTTGACCTGTATGCTACTGCATTTTCAGCTTGCCATTGACAGCTGCAGCAGTGATTGAGGAACTGGGGCCGCACCTGCAAACACACTGACTGCATTGGAAGATGGGCTGACACACCTCCGAAAACTCGGATGATGGCACTATGTTTCTTGCACATGCGTGCAAGCAACATAAAAAGTACCTTTATCTAATTTCATTACTTTAGCATGGAGAAAAGCTGGGTCACAATTGATAGTGAAAGGGAAGTGCTACAATTATTGGTAATGGCTTAACAGTACTACAGTAGCTCACTGTGACCACCCATGACCTCCCATTAGGAGAAGGCTGTGAGGTTGGATTTTAAGTAACATTAATAAACCTCTTTTTTTAAATCCCATAGTTTCATGTAATTTATGTGGCGGCAAAAGGATGGCTTAGACTATACATTATGGCCAATGGAAACCAATAATATTTATTTTGATGAAGATATGTACAGTATGATGCTACAAATAGGACATTATGGGTTAACTTTATGTGGATTTCAATGTCCCTTACAGCTTTGCCATTAAAGAAAGTGACATTTCATAAGGCTCTGAACCTGAACGTGAACCAGAACTCAAACTATGAATACATATTTGTAACAATTGTAAACTGTGGCTGTCTGTAATCGCACAACTGTAAGGACAATTGCAATCTATAACAAATAGTGAACCCCCTAACTTACTATTACACTACAGTGTCATCCATATCACGGTTACAAAACATATAATTGATTCTCATTGGTGCATAATGTGTAGTCTAAATTATCATTTTGCAGCAACTTACATGAAATGACACTACTGGACTTAACAAAGGCAGTTTATTAATGCTACTTGATATCCAACCTAACATCCGTCTCCTAATGGGAGGTCACGGGGGTCACAGTGAACTAAAGTACTACTGTTAGGCCATCATGAAAGTCTGTAGCACTTCCCTTCCATTATACTATAAATGGTGTCCCAGCTTTTCTCCATGTAAATAGCATAATGAAACAAGAGAAGGGTACTTTTCACACTTACCGTACTGAACAATTATGTAATTGAACTTAGTTCCTCATGTGGCTGGCCAAATTTGTAAGCAATTTCTATATCTAACATCAAGCTGCATATTTCCCAACCATATAGATGGGTAGTCACAAGGGTCAAGAGAAGCTAATATGCTCATATCAAAAAACGTTCTACTGGGATCATGTTTACAACCTTTACTGGTCATTTTAAAAAAAATTAAAAACTGTGATATGTCTGTTTTGGTTTTTTTCCTACTAAGTGATTCAACAGTTGCAATACTATCTTACACAGTGTTTTTTTCCCTGACTGAAAGACATGTATTTAGGAGTGTTGGCGGGGGGGAGCAATCCACACATCAGTTAGGACTTCAGTATGTGCCATTAGTAAACATTCATTCACATTTTTGACTGTTATACTAAGTTGCATGATGTGTATGTCTATCCTTGGACCATTGATCACTTTCATGCAGTCTGCTCTGGCACAGTTATGATATGCTAGACTTGTTTCTATCAAGTTTGGGAACTTGCTGTCCTGCAATTTTTTTCTCCTTAACATAGTGTTGATACATATAATGAATGAAACATGGCCAATGCAGGCTGACATTAAGCATTGTGCGCATTGAAAGCATTCTGTCAGTAGGAGTTATTACAACTTTGCCAAGTTTCAGTCCATCCCTTGTTGTCTATTGATTTATATCAACAAGTAGCCCATTTGCCAATGGAGGTTTTTGTCTCACTGAGTAGTATAAATCAGGCATGCTAGATATGAGAAGACAGCCACCATTGTCTTTATAGAAGAAATGGACATCTAGGCAAAATAAACTAGTGTGTGTATGTGTGTGTGTGTGTGTGTGTGTGTGTGTGTGTATATATATATATATGTATGTATATTAGGGTTATCAACCCCACCACCACACCCCTACCCCCCCAACCCTCCACACACCAACAGGCATCAGGGTGTACCTTTGGTTCATCGGGCCTAACTCTCACCCCATTCCATGTGTAAAAAAGCTGAGATGCTACAATATAGGAGAAAGGGGTGAGAGTTAAGCCCAATGACCCCAAGGCACAACTCAACACCTGTTGGTGTGTGGATGGTGGGGGGTGGTAGGCTTGGTAATTCTAACACTGAATTTCCAGTCTTTTGTTGCTGTAATAGAAACCCTAACTGATGCATTAGCAAATTTTTTTGCAATGAATTTCCCTTCTTTTTAAGATAGTATAATAGTATCCTTATTTTACTGTGAGAGAGCAGGGTCCTTCTGATCCTGCACTCCGTTTCCTCTGTAGATGTGCATATGTATGTAAGTGTGGAGGTGCAGGGCCCTCTGGGTGCTGCACTTCCATGTGTTCATCAGCAGTGACCCAGCTGTCAGGATAGCCATCTTATTACTCCACTTCATGTACCCTGATACAGAGAAATTGTGACATGAAGGGCAAAACATAATTATGCACAACTACAATGGCATTCTGTGCCACAGGTACAAAAATACATTTTGGGAAGGATGTGAAAAAGGACAGCTGTACTGTTCATGAGGTGATGTGATAAAATGGCTTTGTTGAAAATTTGGTGGCAAAATATTGAAAGTACCAAAGTTGTGTGTGTGCATAGAATAAATTCACTGGATGCATGTACTTTGGGCATTTTCAGGAATTTTCTCACCGCATTTTAAACATAGCCTTTTGGGGACCCCACTTCATGAACACTGGTACTGTGGTTTCATTAATCCATACTGAAAGTTGATTTCACACAACGACCATGCCATTCTACGCCACAGGTGTGAATACACATTTTGGGCAGGATGTGAAAAATGGCAGCTGTACTGTTCATGAGGAGGTGTGAAATAAATGGCAATGCTGAAAATCTGCAGTGAAAATATTAAAAATTGGTGAAGTTAGGAGCGTGCATAGTAACTGCGCAATGCACATTCATTACTCAGCTGCTTTTTTTATTTTCTCCACCAGATTTTCAACATGGGCCTTTAGGAACCTCCCCTCATGAACACTGGCACTGTCATTTCATTAATCAGTCCTGAAAAGTGATTCCACACAGCGACCATTAAATCACCTTTCAGGACCGAATAATGAGATGACAGTGACAGTGTTCATAAGGTGGAATCCCAAAAAGCCCATGTTGGAAATGTGGTGGAAAAATGTTGAAAAATGCCTGTGATATCAATATAAGTTCAAAATGCCATAGACAGCCATTATAGGGCCCTTAACTTGATTCCTCAGTTCACAGTTCAACTTTGAAGAGTGCAGATGTGTCCCAGTCTAAAGAAAATTGCAGCCGCCAACCTTTGAGGTAAGTTTAGGGTAAGGGGGGGTGTGAGGAGGTGGGTGCACAGAGGGAGGGTGAGGATGGGGAAGGGGACGGGAGAGAAAATGAGGCACTATTTTCTTTTTTACAGGATTTTTTAAAAATAAAAAGACATTGAGGGACTGTTTTCTTTATTTCAGGCATCATTTAAATAAATAAACATTTAGGACACTGGAGGTGGGCTCCCCAGTGTCCCACAGTGACAGCATTGGTAGTGATGGGGAGCATGATATAATAGGGTACTCTGGGAGTGGGCTCCCAGTGTCTCACTTTGGTGGGGGGCTATTGCCAACACAGGGATTGGGCACCCCATTGTTGGATTTGGGGTTTTTTTCTGTTGGGAACACTGGGAGTAGGCTCCCCAGTGTCCCACTCTGGTGAGGGGGGTCATTTAGTGCTGACACAGAGATTGGGCACCCTGATGTCAGCATAAAAATTTATTTTTTAATTAATAATCCTATTTTTGGATCACGATGCAGGATCCTATTTTGTATCTCAACATACGAAGTAGGATCCTAGGTCATACTACGCCAATACTAACTAGGAATTAAATGATTAGATAAAACACATTTTACAGGCATATTTCATCCAGTAAAGTGAAGAATGCACCTAAGGGGGTCACAATAAGCAAGCTACATGTGTTGGTTCCTCCCCAGAATATTATTTTGGGAGGTTTCAGAATTTTTTATTTCAGACAAAACTGAAAACAAGATGGTGGTCATACAAAGTAGGAATTTTCCCATACAAAGCAGGAGTCCTACTTTGTTTCATACAGCTATCTTGAAGTGCTTACTGAGCATGATCAGAAATGATTTTTTCAAATTTTTGAATTGCTATAACTTGAAAACTGCATATTATTTTTTCACCAAACTAGCAAAAGGCACATTTGTGGGGTAGTCCCTTTCTGACCTGAAGAGTTCAGACCCAAAAACCAAATCTTCTGGGCTGCAGGCAAGTTAAAAAAAAATCCCAGCAAAGTTAATAAGTGAAAACATGTTTTTTTCATCTCTTCGTAACTCAGAGACCACAAATCTGACTTGAACATAACTTGCCACATCAAGAGATCTACTCCACAGGATGGGGCAAACCAAATTTTGTGTAAATCCATTGAATAGCTGCAAAGTTTTTAAAGTGCACAATTTTGAGTTTAATATTGAACTGCTTACTCAACCCAAACTATAAGAGTGTGACCACACCCATATAGTGTTTGTGTGTCTATGTGTATATACTGTATATATATATATATATATATAGCTGTGTGGACAGTATTCGAGAGACAAAGTGTGACAGTCATACACTCAAAAAAAGTTTTATAATTAGGCATGACTCAACCTTAATTTTAATGTGTATATGTGGTAGTTGCATAATAAAAATATAAAGATAGTTCTGTATTTCTAAGTTTGGAAAAATGGTACAGTTAGTCATGACATGGAAACTACTGTTGTGGGTAACTCTGTGTCCATTGTGCATTATTTTCCATTTCTAGTAATAAATAGAATTTTCAAATGCAGTGTTTCTGTCTTCTAGTTAAGTGTATTAGTGTACACCATTTAATAATTTGATGTTCTTCCATACCTAAGTGTTGCTATCTATCCTCAATGTAGACAGCACTAAAAATACAAACAAGAAGTTAACAAAGTTTCATTACTTCATTCTTATACTGTTTATGCCCAGTCTACATGCCTTTCACAGTTAAGCTGGACATTAAGCAGAAAGATAAACATGAACAAATCACTTGGTTGCACTTGATTTTATGTGACCATCTCTGTCACATACTACTACTGTGGGTTACGTGGACACCGCAGTAGCAATGCAACATGTAAAATACAACGTACAACTTTTATTAGTGGCTTATTATTAAACAAACAGCCAAAACACATTGTTAAGTGCCATGCCACATCGGGGCCATTTTGACATCACTGTAGTTCCACAGAGGCAGACTGAGGGCAGGCCCAACCACAGTTAATGACCAGAAAGCACCCAGGCAAGTTGTTTTGTACTGATAACTATAGCTGAAGGTGCCACATGATGCTCCCTGGCAACCCCGTGCTGGCCTTTGAGGGGAAAATGATGCCAAAATATCACAGAGGCCCAGCCTGGGCTCATCACCATGTGCATCACAGGGATGTCATTGCTGCAGGGTTCTTGATCTGCATGTGGAATTCCACATCCAAACTGCTCTACAAGTCAAATCAATACACCAACATTCCCCATGAACAAGGAAAGGCAAGGCAAGAGACAGCTGAATGTTACATGGTGGGCCTGTGCCACATCAGGAGTCATTTAACATCACTGTACCTCCACAAAGTCAGACTGAGAGCAGGCCCAACCACAGTTAACAACCTGAAAGCACCCAGGCAAGCTGTTTGGTGTTGTAGCTGCAGGCACTGCATAATGTCCCCTGGCAATCTAGTGCCAGCCACTATGGGGAAAATGATGCCAAATATCACACAGACCCACCCTGTGCTCACCAACATGTGCATCATAGGGACACCACTGCTGCAGGGTTCTTGTACTGCACATGGACTGCCACATCCAAACTACTCTATAAGTCAAAACAATACCCCAAAATGCCCTACAAACAAGCAAAGGCAAGACCAGAGACCGCTGGATGTTACCCAGCAGACCTGAGCCGCATCAGGGCTCATTTTTACATTACTGTACCTGAGTGGAGCAAGACCAAGAGCAGGTCAAACCACAGATAAAAACCAGAAAGCACCCAGGAAAACAGTTTGGTGCTGATAACTGTATATGTGGGAGCCACATGACATCCTCTTGCAACCCCATGCTGGCCTTTGTGGGGATCATTATGCCAAAATATCACACAGGCCCAAACTGAGCTCACCACCATGTGCATCACAGGGACACCGGTGCTGCAGGGTTCTTGTTCTGCACATGGAATGCCACATACACACTGCTCTACAAGTCCGAACAATACACCAAAGTGCACCACAAACAAGCAAAGGCAAGGCCAGAGACAGTTGAATGTTACACAGTGGGCCTGAGCTATATCAGGGGTAATTTTGACATCACTGTACCTCTGCAGAGCCAGAACGAGGGCAGATCTAACCACAGTTATCAACCAGAAAGCACTCAGGCAAGCTGTTTGGTGCTGATAACTGTAGACGTGTGCAATGCCTAACACCCCCTGGTAACCCTGTGCCAGCCATCATGAGGACAGTTATGCCAAAATATCACATGTGCCCACCCTGGACTTACCACCATGTGCATCACAGAAACACCACTGCCACAGTATTCTTGTACTACTGCACATGGAATGCCACATCCAAACTGCTTGAGTTAGGCCCAGGTGATGTATTTTTTTATTTTCAAACAGTTCCAAGATATTATGCCAGCACTTGACATTTAATTTATAGGCAGTCTCATTATAAATAAATCTGCTAAATGTTTTGGCCAGATGAATCCAAACCACTGATGTTGCCCAACAGGCACTAGTACACCCAGGCAATGACCAGACTACAGTACTACACATGGTATCCCTCCCATACCCCTGAATGTACTAAGCAATGCCATGAGCAGCCATTCTGAGGTAAGCCCAAGTGCTGTATTTATAATTTTTAAACAGTTTCAACATATTGTGCTATCACTTGACATCTAATTTAGAAACAATCTTATTATAAATAAATCAGGAAAATGTTTTGACCAGATGAATCCAAAACAATGATTTTGCCCTACAGGCACTAGTACACCCAGGCAATGACCAGATCATTACACATAGTACCCCCCATGCCAAGAGCAGCCATTTTGAGGTAGGCAGAAGTGCTGTATTTTTTATTTTTAAACAGTTCCAGCATAATATGCCACCACTTGATGTCTAGTTTAGAAGCAGTCTCATTCCTACACATGGTAATACCCCCCCCCACTACCTCGAATAAATTGACCAATGCCATGAGAAGCATTTTTGAGGTAGGCCATATTGCTGTTGTTTTTTATTTCAAACAGTTCCAACATATTATGCCACCACCCACACCTGATTCCCTAGTTCAGTATGACAATACAATAATGCTCCTTTATAACCTTACATCAAGAAAGGCAACTTTTTCCTTTTAAAATAATACACACACACATATGCACGTACACACACACACACACACACACACACACACACACACACACACACTTAACTGGAGCCAGCATTACCCTTCTTTCCAAAAATTACAAGCATCTTATACAAATTGCATTTTTTTTCATTTAAAACATTTTAAGAGTGCAGCTTTTATATTCATTCCACATACACACTTCTAAAATAGAGCCCTCATCACATCAACAGGTGCAGCGTTCATTCGACAAACACACACTTCCTCAGAATTTACCAGTAGGAACCCCACAGTTGTTGTTTTTCTACCTTTAAACATGATTAAAGCAATTGTCAAAGGAACATTCACCAATATTAACAATATTCTGAAAAATCTAATTATATAATGAAAACCTGCTGGATGGATTATAAACAAAATACTATAAATCACAAACAAAACTCTATTTGATTAGACTGATCACATATATGCACAGCTCCATTTTGAAGAGGGGTCCTTCACAAACAGCTGGACCATGAGAGAACACACAAATGTAATTTTTCTGCCCCAAAAGATGATAGAACACAACTGCTGCACTATAGTCAGATAGTATTTAATATGCCCCATTTAGAAAGTGCCAGAACCAGAGGAAAGTTCAGCTGATATACTTCCCAAACAAAACTTTAAAATATACTATTTAATATGCCCCATTTAAACACTACCGGCACCAAAAGAAAGTTCTGCTGATATACTTCCCAAACACAACTTAAAACTACACTATTTAATATGCCCCATTTACACAGTGCTAGAACCAGAGGAAAGTTCTGCTGATATACTTCCCAAACAAAACTTTAAAATATACTCATTATGCTGCATAGTCCACTAATCCAATCATCCTCTGTTTTGAAGAGAGGGGCCCTTCACAAACAGCAGGACCATGACATCCTGAGGTGAAAACTTTACCTCTTCTGTCCCCAAAATGACACAGAATGACTGCTGCACTTTGGCCAGTCACTATTTAACATGCCTTCCAGAATTTTAACTTACTGTTTTGTAGTAGAATGATGAGAATCATGTTTTCTAGTGACTGGAGACCTCTGAGATTCATCCAAACTCCTGTGCAGCATGCCAGATTTTTTTGTTAGTACTTTTTTACCTGTGGCCTCAGGTCTGCATTCCTGTCCCGGCATCTGTCTGTCTCCAGCCACCGTCTGGTCCTCCCCTGGCTCCTACTGAAGCCCCCACCACCTCCTACCCCCACGGCTTGCCCCCCTGCAGCAGGTCGGCAGGGAGTCCCCCTCACTCCCCACCAACAAGGATCCAGTGTTGTGTGGTGGTGCTCCCAGTTCCAGGCAGTCCCCTAGATGGCCATCAATCCACCATGACTTGAGCATCATGCTTTCCCCTTTTCACCCTGATGTGAGTTGGGGTGTGCAATGACACCCATGGAGGGATGGCACACGTGTCGGCACACGCTCCCCCCGGTGCCATGCCGCAGACTCACCCTCACTGTATAGCACCTGCGCACCACCCCCAGCCTCCACCAGAGGTCACAAGTGCACTAACGACTGAAGACCCCCAACCCCGGAGAGGGAGAGCAGTCCACAGATGCTCAGTCCCTTTCTGCCCCACCAACCCCTGAAGACCTGAGTCTGTTCTCAAACCCGGGTCATCAGTGTGGGACGAGGTGTGGCATTCAGTGCCTCAACCCTCAGTGCCACTGAGCCAGCTACAGCATGCCAGATTTAAAATGGACGATGCTTCATTCTCCCTGTTTTTAAGAATGGTAAATGGGAGAAGCAGTGGGAACAGAACAGTTTTGCTTAGAGCCAGAGTACCAAAACTGAATGCCTGCTGTCACCTTCAGTTCCTGGCTGTTTGTACCAATACCAGCATCGTCAGCCACATAGGTAACATGGACACGACAGCAAGAGCCACAGCTTTTGATGCTGCTGCTCCTAGCAGGCTGTATGTACCACTGCATTAAGATTGCAGACTTGTGTGGGGGAAACACGTTAAGCAATCTGAACTGACACTGAAAAAAAACCTCAAACATTAAGGCAGAATACACAAAAGAAATTATGCAGCTATATGAGACACCACAGTAATGCACAAAAGTAATAATTACATGTGGTGAAATGTAAATGTAATTACATCTGTATAAAATCAATAATCACTGGGGGACAGTTACACATCCACTCTGTCCATTAAAAAAGAAAACTTTAGTATTGTGCTTTAAATACAGTAAATGTAATGGTCACCAAGATGTGTAGCACAGCCATGTAACAAAATGGTTGCTTTTTTTAAGGCTATTTTCATTATTAAAATATTGCCACAATAAAATAAAAATATATACACCCTTTTTTTTAATGCACACTATCTCTTGACCATGTTGGCAACAGTACAGAGCAAAATTCTGTATTTTTAATAAATTATGAGTAAAATACAGACCTTATTTTAAGTGCATCCCCAAGTCTCTTGAATACTGTCCACACACACAGACACACACACATATATATATATATATATATATATATATATGTTTATATAGTGCACTCCACTTAATAAGGACGCATTTAATAGGGACATTCAGTTATTGGGGACGTTTCCCTGGTAACTGACGTTTCTTCAATTGAGTTTAATTGTAAGACAGTTCGGTTGAGTGGGACAGCTGTTCCACTTAATTGGTATGTTTATGGGATGCATACAGTATAAAAACAGGCTTCTTAGAGGGTCCCCTAGAGGATCCAGTAGTTTCCACTTTGTTGGGGAAAAAGGAATGAACTCATGTTTGCACAGCAAGTGAAAGTGATAGAAGGCCTCTCTTCTATTTGTTGCAAAAGACTTTGGCCACTTATTAAAAAACAGGCAAATGAACTTGCCACATAGTTGGGCCATGACTCATTTGAATCCACCAACTGATCCACTGACAGACAGCTTTCATGGTAGAAGCAATGGCATGGCATCGTGTACAAAAAAGAGCACAGAGAGTGGTCAGATGCTGACATTGTGCTAACAGAGGGGGAATCTAGTGATGGGGATATCTGTGATGCCACAAAAAGAATGCAGCTTGATGAGGCATCACAAGATTCATCAGATACAGAAGATTATCCACTGTCAGTGCTTATTTCAAACAAACAGGCACTAGAATAATTGTGCAGCTTGGTGTCGTGGTGTGCACAAAATGGAGACATGGCAGCCTAACCGGGCTTGAACAAAAACTGACAAGTAAGATCTGCTCTGACGTTAAGCAGAGCAGAATCCAATATTTTTTTCTATAACTGACTAATGACTGCCTTCAATTTTTGCTTATGCTCCTATGAGGTTGCTCATATGATTGTACAGTAGTGAACGTATAATGCAAGCTGCAATTAAAGTACATTTAATTGTCCTCTACACATGCCACTGTGAGCACTAGCAGAAAAAATACTCTCAATGCAGCACTTTAATAAATGTTAAATAATGGGTAATTGTGGTCTGTCTTGGCTTGCTAGGTTTTTGTTGTGGTCTTGCTATGACACCTGTGTTTTCCCAATGAAACAAATGGTGCTCCTGGTAAAAGGAACGATCGGTTAATAGGGACAACTGCTGCTCCACGGAGCCATCCCTATTAAGTGGCTTCATCTGTGTAGCTATGTATATATATATATATATATATATATATATATATATATATATATATATATATATATATATATATATATATATATATATATATATATATACATATATATATAATGCATCAGTTAAGGTTAAAAGTGGCAAGTAGGGAAATGTGGCATTAGGGTTTCCAACCCCTTACATTCCACCCTCACCCTGCACAGATGAAGAGAGACTGGAGGGTGGCATTGATATCTCCAGCCCTAGCACTCATCCCATTCTCCTATGCTGTGCCTGCCCAACTTATTTTCTAATGGAATATGGGGAGCGTTAGGGCTGGAGATGTCAATGCCACCCTCTGATCTCTCTTCATTTGTACAGGGTGGGGATGGGGTGTTAGGGTTGGAAACCCTAATGCCACATTTCCCTACTTTTGTCGCTTTAACTCTAATTGATGCATTAACAAAGCTTTTTGCAATTTATTTCCTTACTTTTTGAGATAGTATAATAGTATTTTTATTTTACTGTGTTAGGACCCTGTACTCCCATCCCTCCACAGATGCACATATGTATCTAGCTATAGAAATGCAGGGGCCTCCACCTTCCACACATAAAGTTATGAGCAGGGGTAGTGAAATTGTAACAAATAGTCATAACTGTGCCATCTTAAATCATTTTCACCCCAAATGTTCAACATAACCTTCTTATCACCTCACTGCATGTACCCAGTACAGAAAATGTTCAAATCCTCATTGAAATATAATTCTGCGCAACTGTAATGCCATTCTGCACCACAGGTGCAGAAAAACATTTTTGGCAGGATTTGAAAAATGACAGCTGTACTATTCATGACACACTGTGAAAAAATGGCAATGTTGAAAATTTGGACTGAAAATATGACAAATTGCTAAAGTTACGCACGTGCATAGAAATATTTCAATGACCGCATGTATCTTGAGCATTTTTAGGTATGTTTGCACCAAATTTTCAACATGGCCTTTTTGTGATCCCACCTCATGAACACTGGTACTGACATTATGTTACTCAGTCCTGAAAGATGATTTTGCGCAGCAACCACATCTTTCCATGCCACAAGTGCATAAACTTTTTTTGGAAAGGATGTAAGAAACTAAAGCTGTTTTGGTTCATGAGATGGTGTGAAAAAATGGCTATGTTGAAAATCTGGAGTGAAGATATTAAAAATTGCCAAAGTTACATGCGTGCGTAGCAAAATTTCAATGACTGCACATAACTCAAGCGTTTTTTTGTATTTTTGCACCAAATTTTCAACATGGGCTTTTTAGGACCCCACTTCATGAATACTGGCACTGTCATTTCAATAACTGGTCCTGAAAGGTGTTCCTACACAGTGACCGCAGAATCACATTTTGGGACAGAGTAACGAAATGACAGTGCTAGTGTTCATGAGGTGGGGTCCAAAAAGGCCCATATTGAAAATTTGGTGCAAATATTCCAACAAATTTATTTTATTCTTTGGTAACCAGGTAAGGCCCACTAGGCACAAATACCTGTTTTCAGGGGTGACCCGGGAGCACTGGGCAGTTAAGTGACTTGCTTAGAATCACACAGTATGCAAGTGGAGGTTGTGAGAATCAAACCAAGGTCTGGTCTGCTGGAGGTACCAAGCACGTTCACAGCTCATTACTCTAACCTCTAGGCTATACTGCCAGCCCCAAATGGCTGAGATATCAACATAAGTTAACAACACCATTGGCAACCATTATATGGCACTTACCTTGATTTTTCAGTTTGCGGTTCGGCTTTAAAGAGTGCAGACATGTCCTGGTCCACAGAAGATGTAAACCATCTCCAGTGATAAGAATAGGACAAAGGGGTGTGGGGTGTTGGGTTGCTCAGTGGGAGGGTTGGGATGGGGAAAGGATGGAAATAGCGAGGACCTTTTTTTACAGGATGTTAAAAAGATGTTGGGGACTGTTTTTCTACAGGAGATTACACAATATTTTGGGACACTGGGGGTGGGCTCCCCAGTGTTCCTTGGTACTGGGGGGGTTGGACATAACTCAAGATACTGGGAGTGGGCTACTCAATGTTCCACACTGATGGGGGGTTACTTCTAGTGCCGACACAGGGATTGAGCACCCCAATGTCAGCAGAAAAAAAAAATCACATATCAATATTTCTGGACACTGGGAGTGGGCTACCCAGTGTCCCAGATTAGCTGTGGGAAGGCATCATGGGACACTGGGTGCGGGCTTCCCAGTGTCCCACACTGGCAGGGAGTGCAGGGGACTTCTATCTGGGACACTGGAAGTGGGCTCCCTAATGTCTCATAATGAAGTAGGGCTTCTACCAATGACATAGAGATTGGTACCGATGTTGACAACATTTTTGTTCAAAAAGTGTGGATTGTAACCCAAGATGGCAAAAGGATTCCTTTTCACCACTTACTAACTTTGAACTCACAAAAAAGGAAGTTAGCAAGTAGCAAAAAAGGAATCTAAATGGGTAATAAAACACCCTCAGAGGCTGCATTGCATGAAAGGACTTCAGAATGCATCTGAGGGAGTCCCAATGAACAATATACATGTAATGGTGTATCTTGTTAACTACATTTTTGTGGGTTTTCAATAAAAAAAACAGAAACCAAGATGGCGGCTTGCAAAAAAGGAATTTTTTCTCACGAACAAGGATTTTTGTTCTCACAAAACAAGATTGCTCTTGTAAGACTAAATCCTTGTTCGTGAGACCACTAGTTGCTCCAAACTCCTTCTTTCAGCTGACCCCTGATGACCAGAGTTCATTCCTGAACTTGGGTCACTGACGTCACAAGCAGTAGTAGTACAACTGTGCCAACAGGCTGGAACAACATTTCTTTTTGTAGTTGAGGCCTGCTTTCAACCAATTTTACCTCTGGGTGGAATAATGCACAGTGAAGTCACATGACATACATATGACCACACAAGTAGTGAGTGACTGTAATGGGATTTAAACCTGGGATCTCCTCATTCAATCTTCATTGCCCTCTCAAAACAACACCACCATCCAAGCATTTTTCCCATAACAGGAGCTGAACCTCTGCTGTTGAGGTGAAACTAGGACTCCAAACTACAAGGCAGTCTGAGTGTGCATCTAATGAAGAAGAGGTGATTCACTGAATTCCTTCATTGTCTAAGGCAAAATTCAAATGCTCAGATTGAGACCTGTTCACAAATCCGTGTTCAGCATTGTTTTCCATGATAATAAACATGATGAAACATATGTTAAATATTAAAGCAGTAGTTATAAATAGTGATGTACAGAGCCTCTCTGAAGAAAACTGAGCCACCCTGAAAGCACGCTGCTTGGTTTTCATGAGACCTGAACTGAATCTTGCTAGGTCAGATCTCAGTGCGTTTATTTTTATACCTCCCCCAGCCTCCCAGCTTGGATGTCTGTCATGTGGCAGGCTTAGTAGGCTGAGGAGAGGTCAAAGATGCCTCAGAGGAGTATATATAGCCATGTGACTCTGACCTCGATACATGGGTGCTGGAACATGGGGAAAAGTGGGGGTGCTGAAGTTCAAAAGGGCACAGGGTAAAAAGGTAGTGTTTCCAAGCAAAAGGGAGCTTTCAATGCTCATGGGCAAAAGAGAGCAGCAGCAGCACCCTTGCACCCATAGGTTCCTGCACCTATGCTTCGATATCATTCCAACTCAGTAAGCAGTGGGGAAGGAGTTGAATTTTCTGGTTGCTGCCATTCACCTGTAGCAGCACTGAGCAGGCCAAAGCAAGGAGAAGAAAGGAATGAGAAGCTAGGGGCAGACAGGATAGGATGAGAAAAAAGTGTGTTTATTTTTTTAACTAAAATGAAAAAAAAATGAAAACTTTGCAAAATAGCAACGAAAAGAAAACAAAACACTGACTAGAGAGGAGACTGTGGGCCCGATTCCAAGACAGCGAGTAGAGCATGGCGCAAGCTGTGCCACTGCATAAAGTTATGCCCAAACCCTTGCAATATATGAGCTGTGCCCTATTCCACGACAAAAGCAAGTTACGACAGAACAGCCGAATTACGCATGTCACAAGTTATGCCTGCAATGCAAGACGTAACCCACAATAGCGGGCATAACAGTTAGGCATGTCACAACTCAACGACCATAATGAATGTGCACAAGTCACAGACATGTAGTAGCTAGCTACCCATGCTGTCAATGATGGCACAGTCTGGTAGTAATACAGAGGCAGCAAGTGTGGCAAAAAGGAAGAAAAGAAACTTTACAAACGTCCTCCTCGAGGAACTAGAGTCACAGGCAGCCCTACTAATGGGCAAGGGTGGGGAGCATGACCTGCACAGGAAGCACAAGGAGGCATGGAAGGACATGGACAAAAAGGTCAACGCAGTGGGCAATGCAAGACAGACCATGCGGGACCTACAGAAGAGGGTGAATAACCAGAAGTGCCATGCGAAGGCAAAAGAGGCCTTCAACAGGTGGCAAGCGGCCGCCACAGGTGGTGGTCATGGGAGAAGAGACCCTTAGTGCCCATGAGGAGATGATCCTGGAGTTCTGGAGCCAGCACAGCATCCATGGTGACATGGACCTGGACTCAATGAGGATGGCAGCAGAGACAGGTAAGTGGATGACCAACTGTGCCCCTGGTGCATGGAACAGCAATGCAGGGGTGGGAATGGTGGCATGTACAGAGGCCATGACATAGCAGGGGAGCACTGATGCACTGTCGATCCCCCCACAGGCACAGTGACAGTGGGCACAGGGGCTAAGGACAGTGGTGGCACAGGCAGTGAGCTGGAGCAGGACAGCATGCAGCCGACCACCCAACAGTCCACCGTGACAGACATCCCTGGTGGTGTGAACACAGTGCAGTCAGACTCAGCCCTGACACTGGTGTTGGGGGAGCAGCAGGCAGTGGAAGAATAACAGCAGGAGGAAGAGGTACTGGACCTGTGTGATCTGTTTAGTGTCAGCAGCATAGTGGACAACATAGCACAGAACCTCAGCCCTGCCTCATACAACAGGCTGCAGGTGACCCTGAATGAGGCGTCGCAATCCCTGCAGGACAACCACACAGCAACACCCACAGAGTATGTCAGATTCTTCAGGACCCTCATGACCACTCATGAGAAGCAGGCTGAGATGCTCGGCTGTATCCACTTCAGTATTGATGTCCACCACTCAGCAATGGAGGAGCACATGGACACCCTCATAGGTGCGATCAGGACAGGGACATGCACCACAGAGGCAGCTATAGGGAGGCTGTTGGATGCCATGGCCGCCTCCCAGGCCTGTGTCCAGGCACAGACACAGGCACTCACCTGACTGGCCATGGCCGTGGAGGGGTCAGTGGCCCAACAAACCAGGCAGTCAGACATACTGGCCATAGCGCTACAAAGTACACTTACAGGCCAGCCTCTGCAAGACACACCGAGGAGGGTTGCCACCACACAGGCAACACAGGTGGTGCAACAGCACCAGCCGGGAGCTGGGGCACACCACCATGATGGCAGGGGGCATGCTGCGACCCCCCAAAGTGTAGCCCATGCCACCAACAGCCACAGGGGGTGGAAGTGTGCAGCCACCACCAACACTGCCACAACATCCCTCAATAGCAGCGGTATCACCACCACCACCGCCAGGGGCAGCAGGTCCAACAGCACCACCTGCTCCACCACCACCAGCAGCACCACCTGCACCACCACCCCACCACCACCACCACCAACACCCCCAGCAGCACTAGCACAACCCAGACCCCACCACTGCCACCACCAACACCACCAGCAGCACCAGGCCACCACCACCCCCACCACCACCAACACCACTGGTTGCACCACTGGTGGCAACACCGCCATCGCAAAGAACTGCAATGCCACCTGTGGCCATGGCCATGGGGTGTGCAGCAGTGGATATCAGGTGCAGGACAAGTGCTAGACGGGGAGTGGTAGCACCTGTCGTACACCAGGACAGGGCACATCCCAGGTGGCAATGCAAATGCAAGCTGTGGATGAAGGAGGACCACAAACCAAGGGAAAGAGGACTGTGCCAGGACCAGCACCTGCTGCCACAGGGAAGTGTAGAAGGCATCGGAGGACAGTGGTACCTCTGGGACAAATGGACATTGGGGGACCTGCGGGCATGCAACCAGGGCAAGGTGGGCCCAGTGGTGCTGCAGGGGCAGCAGAGCCCGTGACACAGGGTGCTGGACAGGGTGGTAGCACTGCCAAGCAGAGAGAACTGGGCAGCAGCAGCAGGCAGATGTCTGACTGTGCCAATGTGGTGCACTGCTGCACAATTGGTGGTGGGCATTGAGCAGAGTGGCACTAGGGGAGGGCACTGTGTGCGGACGTGTGGTGTGTGTCGGGTGTGCGTGCGTGTGTGTGTGTGTGTGCGCATGTGTGCACTGCATGCATGTGTGTGGGTGATGACAAACAGCACAATATGGGTGTGGATGTTGTGCAGTGACACTGGGATGTGGGTCTCTGTGTTGGGAGTAGCTGCACCACTGTACTGTAAGACTGCACCATTGTACAGATGTAATTAGTAAACTGTGCTCACTGGCAAACTGTGTGGTGTTGCTCATTCCCACATGCTGTGTGAGGGCCAGTTGCATGTGGGGTAGCCGGTGTCTGGGATGGGTGCATCGTCCAACACGCAACTGTGACCTGCATTGATGTAGTACGCACATGCGTAATGCAAATTAGCATGTCGCTTGTGCATGATGCAACTATAGGCCACACGTGTGGCTTCTACATGTGCCATGTGTGAGGCGTGGCCATTAAAGTGATACACAGGCAGCATGGCGCACATGCTGCACAGACAGGGGAGGCCCTAGCAGTCGTGGTACAGAGCACAGAGTAGGGATACCACCGTGTAGGACGGGCACAGTGGTACAGCCACTACCGAATATTGGTAAGTCATAGAACAGTCCAATAATGTGATCTGCCTTATGTACAGGGGGGCAGTGTATAGGCCCTGAACAGCATCCTGCGTACAACTGAGGCCTGTGTCAGTGCACTGTGCACATGCGGTTTGCGTGACAGCATGCTGCATGTGCGTGGTGCCACTGCATGCTGCTTGTGGCTCATGGACGTGTGACATGTGCTGGGTGCAGTCGCAAACAGGCCACACAGCATTCCTGTGCAACAGTGGCTGCAGACACAGTGCACTGAGAGGTGGCACAAGGTGGGACACCACAGCTGTACTGGACCACTGTGCAGGACATCACACCAGCTTGGGAGGTGCACCACACCTGACCACACAACAGGTCCAGAGGTATGTACAAGTGTGTGTTGTGTGGCTGTCACACATCCTGTGCCATGCTAAATAATGCATTTGAACAGCTTGGTGGCCTGCAGCTGGTGTTGGCCACTGTGTAGGGACCCTGTGCAGGCTGCTGCTGTGTAGAGGTTGTCCATATGCATAACACATCTGATGAGTGGAGGTGGCACCCTAACACTACCCGGATGTGTATGGTAGGCGGCAGTATGGGGGAGTGTGGTGTAGGTCATTGTTGGGGGGAGTACCTATTGCAATATGGATGAACAGGGCACCATGCACCACTGTCAGACAGGGGGCAGTATGTAGGGGGATGTATACACTGTTAGAAGGGTGGAGGACAGTAGCACCATGTGTGTACAGCACAGAACATCTGGGCAACACCCCTGGAACAGCATGTGTGATGCAGTGCTGTAGCCTTTGCCACTGTACCCCAGCCAAGTACGGTATGCAGCCCATGGGTGGCCATGCCAAGGAGAATGTAGGGGAGAGTGACACTATGGTGAGCCCCACTACCATACCATGACATGATGTATGTGACATGTTGCCTTGCAGGACATTGCCACCCACAGCAGGACTGCCCCACACAGGCAACATTAGGGTGTGCCCATAGGCAGCATAAGGACACAGGGTGGTGCCTATGCCATGCCATGCCATGCCACAGTGGCATCAGCTTAGTGGCAGGGCCCTCAACTTTACCCCTGCAGAGATGGCACAGCTCATCAATCTAGTCCAGCAGTTGGGGACAACACTGCTCCCACCAGGGTGCAGGTCACATAGCATGGTGGAGAGGACACAGGCATGGAGGGTGATTGGGGCATGCCTCAGCATCATTAGGGTGTGTTCTGCAGCTGCACCAGTGGCAAGACTTAGCATGGCATGACCGGGATCCTGCAGTGGATGTTGGCCATGGCAGAGCATAGGGATATTGAGATGCGGAGGCGCCAGGCCCTAGGTGCAGGTGGGTATGACAACATGTAGCTGGACAGTTGTGCAATGCAGACACACAGGCCATGGCCAGCAGTGGTGCACTCATGTAACTGTGTTCCCCTAACCCACAGGTGCCGGACACAGCACCACAGAATAGAGGGTGCATCAAGATGTGGCTCATTGGTGCTCAGGGAGCCAGCAGTAGGTGCAGGGCCACAGGAGATCAGGTAGGTGCATGCACTATCTACAATGTGTAGTGGCCATGCCATGTGGGTCCAAAGTGGTGGCGGTGGGGGCTGTGTTTTGCATGGGCATGCTGTGTGTCCCAACATGGCACTGACCTTCCAATTTGCTACCTTGCAGGTGGGCGGAGCAGACTATCCCCAAGGCAGCAGACATTGCTGAGGGCTATGGCCAAGTAGAAGACACAGGATGTGGCAGCCTACCTGTGCCACACCCAGCGCCGGTGTCACAGGGTCCGACCCATCCAGCCATCACCAGAGGAGGAGGAGGCAGATGAGGGCACTTGTGACAGTGAGCCACAGGGGTCAGTGGAGCAGCAGGTGGAGATGGTGGTGGCAGACGACCAGACTGCAGAGGTGCCAGGGGAAGCACATTCACCCACTGATGTGCCGGTGGAAAGGGAACATCCAGCTGTGGAGCTGGAGGTGGACGAGCAGCCAGCGGAGGAACAGGAGGTGGAGCAGCTGCCTACAGTGGAGCTGGAGGTGAAGGAGCAGCTGGGAGAGGAACAGGAGCCAGAGGAGCTGCCTGCAGTGGAGCTAGAGGTGATGGAGCAGCCAGCAGAGGAGCAGGAGGTGGAGGTGGAGGAGCACCCTGCGGGGGAGCAGGAGGCAGTGGGCATACTGCCAGCTGCAAGTGCCACCCACCAGTCTGGACCTCTGGACATGCACCCACAGCACCCAGGCTTACATGGTGCTGGGAATGTGTCACATGGGGGACAGCCAAGGCCACAGGCTATGGACGGCCAGAAGCAACAGCCTATGTTGTACCCAGGACAGCAGGCAGTGAGTGACCAGTGGCTGATACAGCTGGTGCCTGCCATCATGGAGGATGTTGCATGCCTGCACAGCTCCCTCAGGGCTCTCCTATCAGTGCTGCAGGGTTGATAGCGCAGCAAGTGAATGGTCTGCGGCCATTGACAATGACACTGTGCCTTGGGGGTGTGGACCATTCTGGATGGATGTCAGGGTGGTATGGGGGCCCCCTGTTGTGTGTATATGGGATGGGGGGGTCTGGTGGGCTGTTAATACTGTTCTGCAGGGAGGCTTACATATTGTGTTTGTGGGAGGGCTGTAGTTGTGGACGTGCCTGGGTGGTGGTCCATACTTGCTGAGGGGCTGTCTGCTGGAGTGGTACTGGGGGGTGTACATGGCATGGGTGGGTTTGTACATAGCGGGTGGCTGGTTTGGGTACTGGGGGGTGTTCTGTTTGCCATTGTTATGTTTTGTTACTGTTTCATTAAATACTATTTTTGCATCCCTGGTTCTTCAAGTCTGTCTATGGTGTGCATGGGCATGTGCTAGTGTGCATATGTGTGTGTGTGTGTGTGTGTGTGTGTGTCACTGATCATGAGCGGGCACACATGTTGCAGAGCTGCACCATCACATGTGTGTCCCCAGACTGCACGTGGTATCTGTATGCCGGCTGTCCAATACACAGCCTTGGGCACACACTGGTGAGCATGGCCGCATGGTGCTCTGTGTGTCCAGTGGCACCATGTGCTTTGTCTGGTTCATGTGCCATCACACCATGTGTGTCATGCCTATGTGGCAGCCATGGGCCAGTATGGCTCCCTACCACCCATGGGCATGGTGGGCCCTGTGGATGGCACCAGTGGCACAATGCAATGGTGCATCCTACTACCATATGTCAGCAGGTCTGTGCCACCTAGTGCTGTGTCCCTTTTGTGATTGCAATGTTTACATGCATCAGTGGCCATGGCAGGTGCATTGTGCCTGGGACGCCATCATCACAGCGTTGTTCCTCTGCCCTGTGTGTGTCCATCACCCACCTGTGTCTGCATGTCCATGGTCTATGCTTGCTGTGATCCTCTGTGTGTTGCCTGGGGTGCCTTCACTCATTCGCAGTCATGCCTGCCAGACGCTATATGACACACATGGGCACTGTTACTGCTCCAGTGCGGTCACGTGTGTCTCATGGCACCTGGCAGACAGTATCCCATCACCCTGTGGCTTGGTGAGAGTGTCATGGGAGCCTTGCTGTTGTTGGGGCTGCATTGCATCACACTGTGTCCCCCGTACTGCTGCAGGTGCTACCATGGTGGTGGTGGTGGGGGAGTGTTGGGGGGGTATTGTTGTTGGTGGTGGTGGTAATGTGCCACCTCAGAAGAACTGCTGGATCAGCTCCTGTATTGCAGTGTCTCGTTGTTGCACCACCTTGTGACATGTGTCTCGTCATGCCGTCTGGCTCTCCATCACCCTCCTGCTGGGCACCTTCCTCCTAGTGGCTGTCGGGCATTGGTACATGGTGTGCCAGGGCAATGTCATGGAGGATGCAGCAGGCGAGCACTGTCCTGCAGGCCATCACAAGGCTGTACTGGAGCTCACCCCCTGAGGTATCAAGGCATCAAAAGCGGGACTTCAGTAGGCCAAAGGTGCGCTCAATAACCCCCTCTCATGCTGGTGTGGGCCTTGTTGTATCTCTCCTCAGCTGCTGTCTGGGGTGTCCTCACAGGTGTCATCAACCATGGCATCTGGGGGTATCTGCTATTACTTGTTGGGGGGGAGAGGTTAGCTGCATGTTGCTGTGTGCAGACCTGTCATCAACATCTCACTATCCTCTACATGGCATTCACTGCTGCATGCACATGCACACACATGCAGGCGCACACTCTCAGACACACGCACATCTTTGGCTGTGTCCATGCACTACATGGTCTTCCCTTGGCATTGTGTGGCCATTCCAGGCCCCTGAGTGTTGCACAGTGTGTGGATCTTGGCCCAGCCTGCATCACGTGTGTGGTATGCCACGTGTCTGCACGGCCATCACATCTGCCCGCTGCAGTGTCCTGTCCACCCTGTGTCCCTTTTGTGCCACTGTATCCACTCACACCTGCATGCACTGTCTGCCACTCATGCACACAATGCCACTTGCACACCTTTGCAGTTGTCATGCCCCCTGGTGCATACCTACAAGCCATCCACCAGTGATGTCCCCACTCTCAAAGGCCTCCTGCAGCCCACAGTTCCTATAGATGTTGGAGTCATGGCAGGATCCCGGGTACTTGGCCACCACATCTAGGATGTCACATCAACTGTCACAGACCACCTGGATATTCATTGAGTGGTACCCCTTCCTATTAATGTATGCGTCCCTATCCTGAGTTAGGGCCCTGATGGCCACATGTGTGCAGTCCATGGCACCTAGCACATGGGAGAGCTGCACCACATTATAGAATGCCTGCTTCACCTAGTGCTGCTGTTGGGCATCCTGTGGGAAGCTGATGTGTTGAGTGGTGCACCGTATGAGGGCCGCAAGGAACCTCCTCAGGTGTTTGGACACCACTGATTGGGAAATGACCACTGTGTCCCCTGTGGGTGTTTGAAATGTGCCGGTGGTGAAGAAGCACAGTGCTGCACTTATGCACACCTCCAGTGGCAGTGGGTGGCCCCTGTTGCTGGTGCTGCATAGGTCCCCACTCAGGTCCTGGCATAGCTCGCTGATTCAGCTCTTCCTAAGCCAACAGCATGCTAGGCACTGCTGCTCAGTCAGGTCCTCAAAGATTTTGGGAGGACATCTCACTCTCTGCACCGGTGGCCTTGGTACCATCATTTGATGCTGTGGCTTGGTCCACTGGGTCCTGCCTCTGTGCCTGGTGTGCCTGCACTCATGGTGCTCTGCTAGCATAATGCCCAGTAGGGCTCCTATTGCTGACAATGTGCTGTGTGTCTCACTACGCTGCTGTCTGCTGTCTGACTGTGTGTGTGTGTGGGGGTGTTATATATATTCTTGTGCTCTGGTTATACCAGCTATTCCTTGGTCTAACTTATGTCAGCCTCTTCTGGTGTATTTACTTATGCCTCCTGTTCTGGAATAGCATTTCCACCATACTGGTGCATTACGCATGTCGCAAGCCACATTACGCAGCGGCACAGGCTTTGTTTGGCTTAACTGTGTCCTAACTTGTGTTTGGTGTAGTGGTTGCAGGTTGGGGCATAAGTTTTCTTTTGGAATCATGCATGTCGCAAGTTGCAGGCATAACTTGTGATTTGCGCCGCTCAGGAATGGTGTACTGCATTTACGTCTGGCATTGCTGTATTGGAATCAGGCCCTGTGTATATTTTATGGGAGGCGGAGAGATGGCCAGAGGCCAAAATGCTTACAGTCCACAGATCTGCTGAAAAAAATTAAACAGTTTGAGAAAAATAATGATTATGAAAGCAAATTAAGAATAGTAGAGAAGAATAGAGAAAAAAGCAAAAAGAGACTGTGTCACAAAGACTTTGTATTGAGGACATTCACTTTCTAGCATGCAGAAAAGCATAGAACAGAACAGAATTTGAAGAACACTTAAAAGTAAAAAAGAAAGTGCAGAAAAGCAAGCGGGAGATGGGGATGACTGCTTGGAGTAGAGGCTGTGTTGTCAGGGTGCACACAAGTGCACTTCACAAACAGTAGTTCTGTCTTTTCTTTACAGTGCACAACTGCAGAGCATAAAATTAGAAAAATTAAGTTTTTTTTAATAAAAAATGTTTACAGAAAGTAAGAAAAGGCTTTAAACAAGAAATAAAAATAGATTGCACCATGTTACAGAAAAAGACGTAAGAAAGAAGAAAAAGTTTACATTTTATTTTACAACAGAGACTGTGTGTGTGTGTGTGTGTGTGTGTGTGTGCATGTATGTGTGGGTGGGGGGGTGAATCCTGTTTTGGGAGGTGGGACAGCTCTTTGGCAGTTGCATTGTAACCCTTGCCTGCTGCATCGCTAGCCATTTCCCACATATGCAGTCGTTTTTGTTTAGTGTAGTCCAATAAAAAAATAAATTGCAAAAGCAGAGCCAGTAAAGGTTTGCATCGTATGTGATGCCTTTTTTTGGGGGGGGGAGGGATATCCCTTTGGCAGTTGCATAGTAGCACCCATCTTTAGCATCACCAGCCATTTCCCACGGAAGTACAGGATCATTTTTCTTTTGTATACTCAAGTAAACAAACCAAAAAAATACTGTAAAGGCAGAGCTGGTAAAGGATTGTTTCAAGTGTGAAACTTTTTGGGGGATAGGGACAATCCTTTGGCAGTTGCTTAGTAACCCCTGTCTTCAGCATCATCAGTTATTTCCCAAAACAAACACAGGAGCATTTTTGTTTTGTACAGTCCAATAAAAAACATACTGTGAAAGCAGAGCCAATAATGGTTTGTGTCACATGTGAACACATTTTAGAGGAGGGCAGCCCTTTGGCATTTGCGTAGTAGCCTCCTGTTTATAGTGTCACCAGCCTTTTCCTATGCAACTACAAGGCCGTTTTTGTTTTGTGTAATCCAGTAAAAAAATTAATTGTGAAAGCAGAGCAGGCTAAGACTTACATCACAGGTGAAGCCTTTTTGGGATGGGGAGGGACACACCTTTGCCAGGTGCGTTGTAGCCCCAACTTGTAGTCTTGCTATTGTTAGCTAGTTGCTACAGTGTCTTAAGACATGCACTCATTATTGCCATCTATTTCCCCAAGGTAACTGAAGAATAGGGATGGGAGAACTTCTTAAGGTTCTGAGGTTCTAAAAGGTTCTGATTCAAACAAAGGTTCAGATCCTTATCTGAACCGTAGTCAAACCTTTTATACCCTTTATTGTTTTATGGTAACTGTATGTTAAAAAATCATTTTAAATTACTTTTAATTAACATATCTGTAGAAAAAGGGAAAGGCAAGGCAGTTTTATTTATAGGGCACCCAATCCCGGAGGCTCTGGGTGCCGAACATAAATAAGGACATACAGTGATAGTTTAAAACATAATAAAACTTCATAAAAACCATAACGATCAAAATTTAGCATGATAAAAGTTTCCAAAAGTCAGTCTTCAATGGACTGGCCAAAGCTAAAGTTGGAATCAACAGTCAGGCCAGGCTGAAGAGGTGGGCCTTGAGACTCCCCTTAAACACTTCACTTGAGGGAGCCTCCCGGATTGCAGGTGGAAATGAGTTCCACAGGGTTGGCCCAGAAACACTAAAAGCACGATCACCTGAGGTCTTGAGCTGAACCCTGGGAATGTCTATGAGGCCCCTCGAGGAGGAGTGGAGGGAGCAAGCAGAGGACACTGGAGTCAGGAGCTCAGACAAGTTACCAGGACCCAGCCAGTATAAGGCCTTAAAGGTGAGAAGACGCACCTTGAAAGGGATCCTCCACCTGACTGGCAGCCAGTGCAGAGCACACAGGACCAGAGTCACATGACATGACCGTGAGAGGCCCATTAGCAACTGAGCTACTGCATTCTGCATTAGCTGCAGCCTGTGGAGCATCCCTCCCATGACACTGAAAAACAGAGCATTGCAGTAGTCGAGCCTAGAAGTTACAAAGGCATGCTCTAGAGTCAGCAGGTCCTCAGGTGGAATGAGGGACTCAATCCAGGCAATGTTCCACAAGTGGTAAAAACCACAGCTGACTACAGATGACACCTCATCTTTAAAGGCCAATCTGTAGTCAAGGATCACACCCAGATTTTGCACCCTCGGAAAGGCCACCAACAGAGCAGACCCCAGAACAAGTCCAGAGTTAGCCCCCAGTGGCAACCCATCACGTCCGCAACCAGGCTCGATCACCAGCACCTCGGTCTTAGCCAGGTTGAGTCTCAGACAGCTGGAAACCATCCAGTCATTGATTTTAGCCAGACAGCTGTTAAGCACATCAACCACTCCCAATGTTCTGGGTGCAAAAGACAGATACAGTGGGGTATCATCTGCATATCAGTGAAACTCCACACAGCATTGTCAGATGATCTCACCCAGGGGCAGGTTGTACACTGCAAACAATATCAGTGACAAGATCAAGCCCTGAGGTACTCTGCATGACAGAGGCATTGGGGAGGAGGAGAAATTCCCCATCACCCCCTGCTGCACTCTGTCCGAGAGACAGGACTCAAACCATTTGATGACTATGCCGGCAAGTCCACAAAACTCACAGGGCCAATCAAGAAGCACGACATGATCCACAGTGTCAAAAGTTGAGGAGAGATTGAGGAGCACTAGAATTGACTTGTGTCCTCTATCTCTATCCCTGAGCAGATCATTATGGATTCTCACTCAAGCAGTTTCCATGTAATGTCTGGCCTAAAAATATGACTGGAAAGGCTCATAGATATCTGAGGACACCAGGCAATCCTCAAGCTGATGTGCCACCAGTTTCTCAACAACCTTGTTCAAAAATGGCAGGTTGTAGATCGGACAGTAATTCGTCAGGACATCTGGATTGAGGGAAGATTTCTTTAGGAGAGGCTTCACCAGTGCTTCTTTCAAAGCAACTGGGAAGACCCCCTTCACCATCAAGCACCTGGCAATCCTGGCAAACACCAGGCCAACGGCATTGACACATCCCATTAAAAAACATGCTAGTTCACAAAAGGTGTTCTTCAGCTCCAAGATCACCTTAGTCACTTCAGACACCTCCACTGGCCTAAACTCCTCCCAGACAGACTGAGTGCCTCTGAGACTCCCAACTCAATCACTGCAAGATGAAAGCCTCCCTGGCAGAATCCCCGACCAGATGGCCAACACTCAGTTGGAGAAAAACAGAGCAAATTCTTCACATAAAGTGGTTGAATAAGCTTTTTTCGGTCAGAGACAGACAGGGTGTAAAAGCCTATCAAACGGTCTGAAACAGCTGAGATGGTCTGTTTCTCTCTACAGCAATTTCCCTGGACAGAAATTCTGCCTTCTTACAGGAAATTAACCCCTAGTACTCAGCACAATGAGAATGCAGGGCCAACCTATCAGCGTCCAGTCAGGTCTTCCACCAGCAACTCTCCAACCTCTCACCCCTGATCTTTATTGCCTTGAGATCCCCATCAAACCAAGGGGATCTCAAGTGAGGGGATCTGGGTTATATATGGACTGGTGCAATAGCATCTAGAGCTTCAGCTAGCACCCTATTATAGGTGGCCACTGCCTCTCCAGTGCCAATGGCACATGCTGCATCAATCCTAGATAGGTCAGCTAACACCAATAGTCCCTCTGGGTCAACACCCCTTAATGGGTGATAGCTGACCATCTCCACAGAGGAGGGACTTTCAGGGGGGCCCCAAAGCTGAACTCCACAGTGCAGTGATCAGACCAAATGACCTGATCAATCCTAAGGTTATCAATCTCAAGACCCAGCTGGAACACCATATTGAGTGTGTGGCCGTGTTGATAGGTAGCAGCAGCAGCTGCTTGCGACAGGTCCAGTGATTGCATCAACTGGAGGAGGTCATAACTGAAATACAAGAATTCATCATTGACCAAGGCACTTCGATGAAGAAGTCCGCTACCTCCTGCAGGAATTCCTCTCCCACCCCAGGGGGGTGGTAAATGAGGAGAATCCTGCAACCTGCACCTGCACCCCCACACATGTCAATGCACTCAAAAGATTGGGTGCTACCAACCTGGTACACTGAGCAGTCCAGACTGGATCGAAACATGATGGCCACTCCCCCACCCTTGCGATCCTTCCTCAGACAGTGCACCATGATATACTGTACCTGGCAGGGATGGCGGCCTCAAAAACAGGGCCCGCACTGTCACCTAGCCAGGTCTCCATGATGCAAGCCAGGTTGACAGAAGAAATCAAGTCTGCAAAAATGGTGGTCTTGTTCCTCATTGAGCTGGCATTGCAAAGCACTGCCCAAAGAGGATTAAAGGATGCAGTCGGTCCTCTAGCTACCTGCCCACCCGGTCCTGTGGGAACCCTGAGTACGGAGACCAAGCACGTTGGGCCTCTCCCTAGGCTCCATTTATACCCAGGGTGTCTCCTGTACCAGGCAACCCTAATGCTGCTCGCCACCCCCTCCTCAGCTGCCCTCAGCACTTGACGAACCAAATGCCTCCTAGTAATACTGACTGTTTAGTAGTAAAAAACAGCATGATTGGTGAAATGAATTGAGGAATGAACAATGTGACTGTGGATGAACTTACTGAGAGTGTCAGTGCTGTAATATGTACAACTGCCACCGACCTCTAAGAAGCTGCTGATGATACTAAGGATCATACTAAGGACTGAAAAGAAGCAAAAGACTGGGTAGCCCATCTAGCTCCTTAAGCTACATATAATAGGTTACATTTTTATTTGAACTCAAAAAAACATCCAACCTGTTTTTAAATATATTTTTATTTTGACTGACAATAACAGATATGGCAAACCATTCCAGGGTCCAACAATTCCTTGAGAGAAAAAATAGGCCCTTTTTTTAATTTAAATTTGTTTTTCATCAGTTGAAGCGGATGACCTCTAATATTGATAGATACTTATTTAAAGTCCAATCCACATTATAGTGTTGAATGTGAATCCTGTATTATGTCCCGTGTAAATAGAAGGTCCAGTCTAAGTGGCCGCTGTTCCAGAGACATTAGATTATATTTTGAGAGTCTTTCCCCATAGGACAGAGTTTTTATCTGAAATGGATGATTTTGTAACTCTTCTTTGTAGTCTTTTTAATCTGAGTATGTCTTTCTACTTAATGGGCTCCATAATTGAGAAACATAATCAAAATGTGGTCCAACATAGGACCAGTAAAGTGGCAACAGAATGTTTGGATCTTTAGAAGTTATATTATGCCTAATTGCCCACCAAATTTTGTTGGATTTACTAATAATATTTGTAATATGAAGGTCAAAGTTTAAATTTGAATCAACAATGATACCAAGATCTCTTTTGTTGCCCTTATTAGCTAACACTTTGTTATACAAATAACATAGATTTTTGGGATTATGTTTTCCAAAAGTGTAGAACACTATATTTAGAAATGTTAAACATCACGTCCCACTTAGTGGACCAGGCCTCTAGGGTATTTAAATCCCTCTGGAGATCCTCAATATCTTCTGACATACTGCAAAAGTTGGAAATTTTGCAGTCATCAGCATATTTTGTTATTTTTGCTTTGCAGATTATGTGATGAACCCAAAATGAAAATTTGAAAAATAGCTGGTGCTAAAACAGATCCTTGAGGGACCTCACTTTCTACTGGTTGCCAAGTTGACTTATGGCCATCAATAACAACTCTCTGTTTTCTATCTTTAAGCCAATTGGTTATCCAATATATAAACAAGGGATTAATATTGTGCATTTGTAATTTTTGATTTAATGCCCAATGTGGTGCAGAAACTAAGGCTTTTTTGAAGTCAAACAGTACCACATCAAACACTTACTTTGAACCTGTATTATCTGTTGTCTCCTATGCCACTGTCTGTCTCCTCTATGTGATGAGGTACCTTTGTAAATGAGCCCCTGGCTCAAAGGTTGTAAACTGATGTTTAAATAAATAAATAAACATGTAACTTTTCTATCAAGGTTGTCACTAATGAAATTATAGAAGTGTGACAGGGTAAACAACACACCGGGGAACAAAGGGTTAACCCCGGGAGGAAACTCGGAAAGCGTAGGGACTGCAGCAGGCCAGGGAGGGAAGGCATCCTCAGGTGTGGCCAATTAGGAAGCAACTGAGAGATAAGGGAGGTGAATTCAGCAGAGTGGGGGGGGGAGTTGGAAGCTACTGCCTGAGAAGGAGGAACCAGTGCTGAAACAAGAGAGAAAAGTTTAAACTGTGCAGGGAGCTGTTGAGGAAGAGAGCTGAAGCCTGCTTTGGGAACTAGATGGTGTCTGAAACACAGAACTCTGAAATCAAGGACTAGTGTATCCAGTGGAGTCAACAAAAGGGAGTAGAATCAGCTATTGAGAAGTGCCTGAAGATAAGCCTACTCAGGGAAACTGTTGTTGCCTCTTTCAGAACTGTATTATACACAAGCTGCTAGCCCATATAAAGTGGTAAGAAACTCCTGTTTCAAGTCAGGCTGAAGAACTGTTTTCTGTTACATTATATGTTGATTGACCAGACTGGGGAAAGTTGAACTAAATACTTATGATTTTCTGGACTGCCACTTTACGTTTGAAAACAATAAAAGGGCAGTTTGTTGTATGAACCTGAAACCCAGCGTTTTGCCTTTCAATATACCATAGACGAGCGTGTCACACTTGGTGTCAGAAGTGGGATTTGAACCCCTGCTGGTGTGAGCAGGACTAGTTACATTCTGGAAAAATGGATCTGGAGAAATTGCTAAAGTTCCTTGCTGAACAACAGCAAGCCCAGCAGGAGGGGCAACAGCAGGCACAACAGGGACAGCAGGCTCAGCAACAACAGATTCTCACTCAGTTGGCTCAGCAGCAGCAGGAGGCGCAACTACGAGCACAACAAGCACAACAGGAGGCACAACAGCAGTTTCTTATACAGCTGGGACAACAACAACAGCAGCTTCTGCAGTCCCTGGTGCAACAGCCGCAACAAGATCCTACTGGTGAGTCTGGTCTGGCTATCATGGGGCCAGGGGTTCCTAGGATGAATGCCATGCTGACCAAAATGACATCTGAGGATGATCCCAAGGCCTTCCTGGTAACGTTTGATCAGGTGGCGGAAGCTGCTGGATGGCCCAGACCCCAGTGGGCTGTCCGCCTTGCCCCCGTCTGACCAGGGAAGTCCAAGCAGCCTATCGAGCTATGGACAGTACCACAGCCGGGAGTACACAGAGGTGAAAGCAGAAATCCTAGACCACCTAGGCATCAATGCAGAAAGTTACTGAAGGAGGTTTCGGAGCTTCAAATTTGCAGCAGATGCACGACCTAGGGTGGTGGGACGACAACAACTACAGGACCTATGTTGACGTTAGCTAAAACCCGAAGGACACAGTGGCCCTGAGATGGCTGAGTTAATCATCCTGGAACAATTTCTAAACATTCTGCCCCTGGGAATCCAGACCTGGGTCCGCAAACAAAAGATCTCCACCCTAGTGGAGGCCATTCAAATTGCTGAACAAGTGTTGGATGCTGAACTCTCCTTCCACCCCATGGTCCAGCTAACAAGGCCATGGGAGAAGATGGGGCATCAACCCAGGAGCCAGAATGAAGGAATACTGGCTGGGACTATGAAGGGACCTTGGGCTTGTAGGGAGGGGGTGTATGGGCCCAATAAGGGCCAGACTCTGGGGAAAAAGACACCCCAGCAGCCCAGGGAGACATTTCTGGAGAGCCCACTGCTGAAGGCCGGAGGTTCACCCCAGAACCGAGATACAGGGGCATGTTTCTCATGTGGACAGAGGGGTCACTTTGTGAAGAACTGCCCCTACACAGACTGTACCTTTATAGACTGCAAGTCTACAGATGGGTATTCATTTTACAGTGGGGGTGGGGGCCCTGAATCCTGAGATTTTGTGATCCCTGTTGAAGTAGAAGGGATAGAGACAGAGGCACTGGTGGACTCAGGAAGCTGCCAGACCCTAGTCAGGGCAGCCCTGGTGAACCCCCACCACTGGCAGGACCAGAACCCAGTCTCTTTCTGGTGTGTGCATGGGGATGTAAAAACGTATCCGGGTGCGATGGTTACCCTTACTCTGGGGGGCCGAACAGAATCTATAAAGGTGGGGGTTACCCCAAGGTAACCCTATCCAGTGTTACTGGGGAGGGATTGGAAATGGTTTGATGACTTATGGAAAGGAAACCTATCTTTAGTAACTACCTGATTTCAGAGTCATGAAGGGAGGGGGGTAGCCACCCACAGCTTGGTGACATTTTTCCTTTCCCAGACCCAGGGATTTTTAATGCCCAGACTAGAACCCGCAAATCTAGGAAGGAACATAGGGCAGCAAAGAAAAGGGTCCCAAAGGGGCCAATGCACAGCAGGGTAGTGAAGCAAAGGCAGAAGTGGGTTCAGATCCCCAGCAAAACCATAACGCTGACTCACCTAACCAAGGGGTAGGAGTACCATCCCTATTACAGCAAGATGTATTAAAACACTGCCCAGACATTGCCAAAGAACAAAGGGCTGATGGGATACTCAGCTGGGTATACACTCAGTTGGCTGTTAGGGAAGGGGAGGTGGTAGATGAGAATCAAGCCACCCATTATCCTCATTTTGAGTTACAAGGTGGTATCCTGTATCAAATTAGCAAAGAGGCCCAAACAGGGGATACCTGGCATCAGTTGCTAATCCCACAAGTCTTTCAGGGGCAAGTACTGCACCTTGCCCACTCAACTCCAGTGGCTGGGCACTGTGGGGTAGAGAAAACCCTAGCCTGACTGTTACCCCGATTCTTTTGGCCGGGCATATACAGTAGCAACAGGTCAAGGATTATTGTGCATCCTGTTCTGAGTGCCAGTTAGTAGCTCCAAAGAATAATCCCAGGGCCCCTTTAGTACCTTTACCTGTTATGGAGGCACCTTTTGACCGGATCTGGGTTGACATAGTGGGACCCCTAGAAAAGAGTGCATGGGGACACCAATACATTCTGGTAATTGTGGACTATGCTACCCGGTACCCTGAGGCTATCCCATTATGAAGCATTTTGGCCAAAATTGTAGCCGGGGAATTGTTAAAGGTTTTTAGCCAAATGGGAATGCCGAGGGAAATTTTGACATACCAGGGAACTAACTTTATGTCCTGCCTGACCCAGGAGGTTTGTACCTTGTTGGGAATCAGCTCCATAAGGACCTCAATTTACCATCCCAAGATGGATGGTCTTGTGGAGTTATTCAACCAAACCCTCAAAACCATGCTTCGAAAGTTTACAACCACAGAGGTCAGGGACTGGGACAAGTTACTTCTCTTACTACTGTTTGCCATGCGGGAGGTCCCTCAAGTGTCTACAGGGTTCGCTCCTTTTGAACTCCTCTATGGGCATTGTTCCTGAGGTGTTCTTGATGTAGCGAAAGAAATGTGGGAGAAAACTGATCCCAAGACTGAAAATGTAGTGCAATATGTCCTGCAGTTAAGGGAAAGACTGAATCAGGTGGGGAAATTTGCCTGAGAGAATCTGATGAAGGCTCAACAAAGACAAGAGTATTACTATAATAAGGGAGCCCAGTTAAGGGAATATAAACCAGGCGATCAGGTACTAGTGTTGTTGCCAAGTAGTCAGAATAAGCTTCTAGCCAAATGGAAGGGGCTGTATAAGGTTACCCGGAAGGTGGGCCCAGTGGACTATGAAGTTTGCCAGCCAGAGAGGCAGAAAGAGACCCAGATCTACCATGTCAATTTGCTGAAATTCTGGAACCAGAGGGATAACTTATTGATTTCCCCTGAACCAGACATGGCGGATCTGGGACCCCAAGTACCAGATGAAAATATGGGGATACAAGTCCCAATGGGAGAACAGCTGTCTTACCAACAGAAACAGCAACTAAGGGAGTTGGTTAGCCAGTTTTTAGATGTTTTTTCCTTTCTCCCAGGGACGACCCATAAGATAGCGCACCACATAGAAACAGAGCCAGGAGAGAAAGTACGGCAGTGACCATATCGCTTGCCAGAAGCCGTTTGAGACACGGTCAAAAAGGAGTTACAGGACATGCTGGAGTTGGGAGTAATTAAGGAATCCAGCAGTGACTGGAGTAGCCCCATAGTGTTAGTTCCAAAAAAAGGTGGGGCTACTCGCTTCTGTATTGATTTTCACAAAGTCAATGCCATCTCAAAATTCGATGCCTACCCATGCCTTGGGTAAATGAATTGTTAGATAGACTTGGGGAAGCCAAGTACATCATGACATTGGACCTAAAAAAAGGGTACTGGCAAATTCCTTTGACCCTTGAGTCTTGGGAAAAACGGCATTTGCTGCCCCTTTTGGGCTATACCAGTTCCGTACCATGCCTTTTGGTTTACGTGGAGCCCCTGCAACCTTTCAAAGACTTATGAACCACTTGCTGTGGCCCCATGCCCAGTACACAGCTGCTTACTTGGATGACATAGTGATCCACAGCACTGACTGGGAATCTCATATTTCCAAGGTGGCAGCTGTACTACAGTCCCTCCAAGAAGCAGGGCTGATGGCCAATCCAGCCAAGTGTGCTTTGGCCAAAGCAGAGACAAAACACCTCGGCCACTGTATAGGCAATGGAAAGGTGAGACCCTTAGTCAGTAAGGTCCAAGCAGTAGCAGAGTGCCCAGCACCCACCACAAAAACCCAGGTGAGGGCCTTCTTAGGGTTGGCAGGGTATTACCACCAGCTCATACTGCACTTTTCTACCCTTGCCAGCCCCTTACATCTCACCTGGAAATCTGCCCCCATCAAGGTCCACTGGTCAAAGGAGTGTGACCTAGCGTTCACCCAACTGAAAGCGGCACTGTGCAAGGAGCCAGTGTTACGTGGTCTTGATGTTGACAGGACCTTTATCCTATAAACCGACGCTTCTGAAGTTGGGAAAGGAGCCATGCTCTCCCAGGAGTTTGACGGAGAGGAACATCCTATTCTCTACCTCAGCCAAAAACTCTTTCCCCGGGGAGAAAAACTATGCTGTGATAGAAAAGGAGTGTCTAGCAGTCAAATGGGCTGTAGATGCCCTCCACTACTACTTGCATGGCCATCAGTTCACCCCAGCTACTGATCATGCCCATCTATGTTGGCTTCAGGTCATGAAGGACGACAATCCCGGCATCACCAGGTGGTACTTGGCCCTTCAGACATTTTCCTTCATGGTGTACTACTGGGTCGGGACCCAGAACGGAAACACGACTTCCTGTCCCAGGAGGGAAGTGGTCTGGGGCCGACCGACTGTGCCTTCGCACAAAGGGGGTGGTATGTGACAGGGTAAACAACACACTGGGGAACAAAGAGTTAACCCCTGGGAGGAAACTCAGAAAGTGTACGGACTGCAACAGTCCAGGGAGGGAAGGCATCCTCAGGTGTGGCCAATGAGGAAGCAACTGAGAGATAAGGGAGGTGAATTCAGCAGAGTGGGGGGAGAGTTGGAAGCTACTGCCTGAGAAGGAGGAACCAGTGCTGAAACAAGAGAGAAAGGTTTAAGCTGTGCAGGGAGCTGCTGAGAAAGAGAGTTGAAGCCTGCTTTGGGAAATAGATGATGTCTGAAACACAGAACTCTGAAATCAAGGACTAGTGTATACAGTGGAGCCAACAACAGGGAGTAGAATCAGCTATTGAGAAGTGCCTGAAGATAAGCCTACTCAGGGAAACTGTTGTTGCCTCATTCAGAACTGTATTATACACAAACTGCTAGCCCATATAAAGTGGTAAGAAACTCCTATTTCAAGTCAGGCTGAAGAACTGTTTTCTGTTACATTATATGTAGATTGACCAGACTGGGGAAAGTTGAACTGAATACTTATGATTTTCTGGACTACCACTTTACGTTTGAGAACAATAAAAGGGTAGTTTGTTATATGAACCTGAAACCCAGCGTTTTGCCTTTCAATATAGCATAAACGAGCATGTCAAAAGAAGCCCAATAAATTAGTTGAATATGAGTGACCTTTAACAAACCCAGGTTGACTAGAATTGATGACTGCTAGAGATGAAGCTAGTTCATCCTTCAGGGTTTTATTTAACTCTAAAAACTGATTAGCGTTTTTCTCATAAAAGTGCTAAATCTTTGTGAAAATGCACAGCTCTTGCCTCACTGTGTTTAACAAACATAGCAATTCTAGAAAATCTATATCAATACATTCTGTACACTTGGTATTGTCCCAAGGAAAAAAAATGCTAATCAATTATTTTAAACTCTGTCCATAATTATTCTCTCTAATACACCATGCAGTTTAATGAATGGTTGAAAAACTGGTGCAGAGCACAGGGTTTTGGCTTCATTCGGGACTGGGGGTACACCTCTAGAGATGAAGGTCTATATTGGCACGACGGTCTGCATCTGTCCACGAAGAGAGCCAACATCCTAAGCGACAGGTTTAAATGCTTCCTTGGCAAGCTTTTAAACTAGCCATGGGGGGAGGTGCTAATAAGAGGCAGGAAATTTCAAGCCTCCCCCCCAAAAACATTCCAGGTAATAAGGTAAACACTGAGGTACAGTGCTCAACAGAGGGCAGGACAGGGGTAAATGGAAAAATAGACAAGGGGAAAAAGAGCAGGCATGGGGGAAAAAAGGATCAAGCCAACATTAAATGGAGGGCAATGAGTACCAATGCCTGTAGTCTGGGAAACAAGCTTCCTGAGCTAGTAGCCTTGATGGAAGATGAACAATTGGATATTGTGGCAGTCACAGAAACATGGTACACGGAGAACCATGACTGGGATGTCAACATACCAGGGTACACAGTCTACTGAAGGGACAGGGAGAGGAAAAGAGGAGGTGGAGTAGCTCTACACATAAGGGAAGGGATCAAAGCTACAGAACTAAAAAGTAAAGGGGGAGGACAAGAGGCACTCTGGGTCACCTTGAGACAGGGAATGGCATCACAATCTGCACAGGGGTTATATACAGACCCCCATCTCAAGGAGAGGAAATGGACAAGAAAATGATAAAGAGGACATTCTTAAAATGACTTAAAAGGAGATACTGTTGATGGGGACCTGAATATGCCAGATGTTAACTGGATGACATGTACTGCAACCACATCCAAGAGCAGGGTCATTCTCGATGCCCTGCAGGGGCAGGCCTTAGACAGCTAGTGTTGGAACCCACCGGAGGGAGCAATACTAGGCCTGGTACTCTCAAATGGAAAGAGGATCACAAATTTAAAGTCAGTAGATATCTGAGGAACAAGCGACCACTGCACAGTGTGCTTCACAATAAGCATAACCATGGAGACAAGCCATACAAAACAAGCATAGTGGACTTTAGAAGGGCTGACTTTGCAAAATGAGTGAATACCTGAGGAATACACTAGCAAATGGCCAAAGAGGGTGGAACAACAATGGAGAAAAATCAAACTGCCATCATAGAGGCAACAAGCCTTTGTGTGAAATAAATAAAGAAAACAAAGCGAGTAAAGAACACTATGGTTCTCAAAAGAGGTGGCAGGGAAGGTTAAGGAGAAAAAGGCTGCATTCAAAAGTATAAGGAAACACAGAAGAAGCACGACAGGGAACTGTATCAATTAAAGCAGAAAGAAGTGGGAAGGCAGTCAGAATAGCAAAAGCCCAAACTGAGGAAACAATAGCCAATTCAGTTAAGAAGGGGGATAAAACCTTTTATAGGTACATTAGGGAGCATAGAAAGGTTAAGGAAGGAATAGTGAAGATTAATAAGGGAGAGGGGAAGTGGGCAGAGGGAGACAGTGAAAAGGCAGAGATACTGAATGAATACTTTTGCTCAGTATTCACAAAAGAAGATAAGGAGGATTAGTTACCTAAACCAGACAATAGAAGCACTCTGAGTAGGGGGGTTGACACCAGTCCATTTACAGAAGAAAAAGTCCTGAAAGAACTCTTAAAACTCAAGGTGGACAAAGCAATGGGGCCTGACTGGATTCACCCAGAATCTTAAAAGAACTAAGGGAGGACCTAGTGACACCACTGACCACACTTTTTAACAAATCATGGGAGGATGGGGTGGTACCTGAGGACTGGAGGAGGGCAGATGTGATTTCCCTTCACAAAAGTGGGAGCTAGGCAGAAGCAGGAAACTACAGACCTGTAAGTTTGACCTCAGTGGTAGGGAAAATGATGGAATCACTTCTAAAAGAAAGAATTGTTGAGTACCTAGAGGCCAGCAGGAACAGGACCCAAAGCAGCATGGATTTACAGCAGGAAGGTCATGTCAGATGAATCTAATAGATTTCTTTGACTGGGTGACCAAAGTAATAGACAAGGGAGGGCTGTGGATATGGCCTCACTAGACTTTAGCAAGGCATTTGACACAGTCCCGCACAAAGATTAATAATCAAGTTAGCCAGCCTGGAAGTGGATCCCAGGGTGGTAGCCTGGTAACAAACTGGCTGCAAAACAGGACACAGAAGGTAATAGTGAATAGAACACATTCCGAAGAAGGGGGTCACTAATGGAGTACCTCAGGGCTCAGTACTGGGTCCAGTCCTCTTTAACATCTTTATAGGTGACATTGCAGAGGGTCTGGAGGGAAAGGTATGCCTCTTTGCAGATGACACAAAGATCTGTAACATAGCTGATACACAAGGTGGGGTAGAAAGGATGAGAAGGGACTTGACAAGGTTGGAGGAATGGTCAGATATATGGCAACTTAGATTCAATGCAAAGAAATGCAAAGTAATGCACCTGGGAAACAAAAACCCAGAAGAAGAGTACACAATAGCAGGGGAGGTACTAACAATAACAACAATGGGAAGGGACCTGGGGGTAGTCATATCAGATGATCTAAAGGTTGGTAAGCAATGTTAGAAGTCAGTAAGGAGAGCCAGGGGGATACTGGGATGCATAGGAAGGGGCATCACAAGTAGAAAAAGGGAAGTGGTTATCCCTCTGTACAGACAGTTGGTGAGACCCCATCTGGAGTACTGTGTGTAGTTTTGGAGACCTCATCTACACAAGGACATAGACAGGATGGAAGCAGTCCAGAGGAGGGCAACTAAAATGGTGCAGTCTGCATCAGAAACCATATGAAGAGAGACTGAGAGAGCTTAATATGTATACCCTTGATGAAAGGAGGGGCAGGGGACATGATAGAAACTTTCAAGTACCTGAAGGAATCAACAAAGTCCAGGAGGGTAGCATCTTTCAGAAAAGAGATGTGTAAGAACAAGGGGCAAAATTTAAAGATAGAGGGGACGGCTCAGGGTGATGTGAGGAAATTTTTTTTTCACAGAGAGGTTTCACAGAGAGGGTGGATGCATGGAACCGCCTTCCTGGGAGATTGTTGGGTCTAAAACAGTGGGGAATTCAAACATGCATGGAACAGACATAAGGCAATTGTTGTGGGGGTGGCAGGAAGTAGGCCGCTGGTTAACTAGAATCTGCAGCTTATCCAGTAGGTAGGGAAATGGGCAGACTGGTGGGCCAAGGATCCTTGTCTGCCGTCAAAGTCTATGTTTCTATGTTTCTATATTTTACTGAAAATCAGAATGAGACTGATAGGATGATAATTATCAGGAGAACATTTTCCCTTTTTAAACAGAGGTATAACATTAGTTTCTTCCAATCAGATGACACAAGACCTGAATTTATGCTTTTTAGTAGTTAATTTTAACGGCAATCACAAATGATCTTTCATTATATGGGTGATGTCTCTGAAATACCATCTGGACCAGGAGAGGAGCCTGATGATGATAAATTTGTACAAAGGCAGGCAAGTCACAAAACTCTGACCAACCCTTATTGCTTAGTACAGGGTTGTCCAACCTTTTGGTGTGGGAGCAACATCTGGACTTTTAGAACATGAGAGCAACATCACCATGCGTGACATGCGCTCAAATTTTAACATGCATATATATTATGTGTATAATGACATAATATATACATAATTACACCAGTCAGTAATAATTTTGTAATCATCTTTTAATATTTTTAAAAGCATTCTGATTTCAGAAATAAATATGCATGATTATTTTATCAATTCTAATGTGAGTTCTCTGTGCCCCCCCACAAAAATACACACTTTGCACTTTTGTCACTTAGACAAGTGTTATGAACATTTAGCTTACTTTGAGATATGTCTTTTACTCAGAGTCAACCTGACCACAAAGTACAGCTCAGGATATGATGCTCAGGTACCAAACTATGCACCAGGTATCACTGAGAAAAAATTCACTGCAGTGTGTTACCGGCAGAATTAACAACACAGTGAGCTCCGTTCTAGGGGGGCCTTTCAAATACTCGGGTAGCAGCCTTCAGCATTTCATGGTGCAAACTACATACCAGGAAACAAGAAGAAAAAATTCACTGCAGTGTGCTACTGGCAGAATTAACATCACAGTGAGTGCCGCTCTAGTCTCTGTCAAATACTCAAGTAGTAGCCCTCAGCATTTAGTCATGAAAACTACTGAACGTCCTCAGCCATGTTGTCAGTTTCACCTGATGGTTATTTAAAGTCCCACATCAGCGCATCACTCTGAGTCATCAGCGCATCAACACCTCATTGTCCTAAACCACACTGGTATGCGAACAGCATTAAATAACAAACACAAAACTGTAGCATCAAGCAGGTGTGAGTTTTAAATCCTAACAGTCAGCAATTGCATTATCACTAAATATCCTGATGGGAATCAAGTTTTAAACATAAAAAATACCGAGTCATGATTGTGCTTTAAAATAAAATTGCACTTTAAAACAAAAATAGATTTTGAAACAGCATGGCGAGCAACACTAAAAGGGAGCCACAGGTTGGACAGCCCTGGCTTAGTAGTTAAAGCACCAGTGTGAACCATGAAACTCTGACAGCTACCCACCACATAGTGTCTGTGAGACTGTTTTGCAAAAGGCAGGTAACTCCTAAAGTGCTCTCTAATCACTCTTCTGTTTCTGACATTTTTTTTGCACTTTAATAAAAATTATTCAAATAACAAAAAAAACAATAAAGGAAGTAGGACAAATACTATACAGACTGTGATACACCACTCACCAAAATACAGGCAACTACAGAAAAAAAACAAATTGAATACAAATCTATGCTTCTGTTTCTGATATTTAAGAAAGTAACACTGTGTATAAGTTATTAAGAGTAGTGATTTCTATTTCTTAACAGGCACAGGCACCACTGGGAATGTCTGTTAGTTAAGTAATGAAGAAGAAGAAGCCAAAAACACAAAAACAGCACCATACCAGAGCAGAGGTTAGCCAGTCAAAGAGAGTCAGTCACTTCAAGACTGCTACTACCCCCACCTACTACGATCGGAGGAAAACCAGAAGTAGTCTACCAGCACTGAGATTAACATGGCTAATGCACATTTACCAAAAATTACTTCTTAGAAAAGAATGAGAAAGTGACTGTGATGATGAACAAGTCCCATTTGTTAATTGTCTCCTCCTGTCTGATTTTTATGGCTGCATGGGCAAGCTTGCAGATGATTATGCCATCATCAGATTTATATTAAGAGCACAGTGGAAGCACCTGACTGGACTGCTGTCTGGTGTGCTGCCACAGTGCTCCGGCATAGTTTCCAATGATTCTGTTCATGCAGCCCTTCCTCTCCAAAGGCCACATAAACACACCCCTTTCCTGATGCACTACTTTTCCTTTCCACAATTGCAGCAGTGACGGCCACCATGTGCAACATGGTGGCACTGACTTAAACAGCACATGCGTAGTCATGTCCGTACTGCCATGTTGTGCATGGCTGACCTAGGGCAACTGCACATGCGTAGTACTCATGCATGCACAGTACTGTAATAGTTGCAGTATTGGTTACAGCTGACCCGTGCAGTGAGAGCTATTCTTATTCTTTCAGTGCTCTTGCCACCCTAAAAGCTGTCCACTGCCATATCGGCTCTGACCAGAGTTTGTTTTAACACAGTAGTGTGCTATGGTCACTGGGTGGCTGGAGGCACTGGGAGGCTTGAGGGTTATGGTGCAGCACTATCGCCATTGTCCATCTGAAGACACAAAGGGCATTGGGGTTGTCAATACCAGCTTAATGTCCAATATAAATTGTTTTAAATAAATAAAAATACACCAACACCAGGCTTGGACATGCTGCATTGGACATGGGATTGAGGGTATACACCAATGAGATTTGGCTTCCTGTGTCAGAAATGGGTAAAAAATAGATGTTTTCTTTATTTCATGATTAGCCTATAAAACACAAATGAAAACAGGACATTGTCCAGTGCCAGTCATGCTTTCTTGATTGTATTTGCTTGGTGTTTTCTTAGATCATGACCCTGAATTTTTAAGATAGTATTTTATTATCACAGTATATGACTTTGACAAGTGTCATTCATCAAATCCTACCTGACACATGACAGTTTCAAATTCTAATTTGAAAAGAGAAGGAGACTGAGGCAGCATCTGCCCACTAGAGTGACCTATCATATATTCTGCTTGCTGCCCTCAAGCTAAAATGATTTTACTTACCTGACATGTTTGTACTATATACGAAGTTATTATGTTTATGTAAACAAAGGCTGAACTAACTTTCTATTGTAAGAACTCTATTCAATTGTTATTTACCTTGCCTAGTCCCACCCTTACCTAGACAAAATGTGTTCTAGGTACTGTATCTAATGCTCAAACATATTGTGAATTGTATATATTGTACTCCATTACACTATTTCTGATGTATGAGATTATTGTCACCTGTTTTGTCCCTGACCAGGTCCACCTTGGAAATGAGTTCTTCTCAAAGGTGTCTCACCCGATTAAATAAAGATTTGAATTGAATTGCATTGGTTTAAGAAATGGCTAAAAGCAGTTATGCCTCAGCTAGCAATTTTACATTAATGTGCCAATTAAGAGTTATAAGGCTGTTTTAATTATCACTAAATGTATTACATATGCATTGATTGTACACTGTGAAGTGACATGGCTCTCAGAAAGGGGCAGATAAATTAACATTGCCTTACCTAATATCAAAGAAGGCAATGAGGGAAGGGCATCTTCTGTCTTCCCACTCAAAACTGGAAGTTCTAATAATTAAGCTATTCTGTATGTTTGTGAGGGGACCCAAATGGTTTTAATAACATCTTCAAACTGCCAATTATGTTTCCAGTAAGAGGGGGTGCAACAACAAGGATGTGGTAGTGTTTAAGTCTCAGTATCGCAAGAATGCCTGCAGGGGAAGACACAGTCTCTTGCAGTTTTCAAAATCTCAGCCTTTGAACTCCTGGGCTTTAATAAGACAGCTAGAGGCTGGAGTAGAATGCTTCCAAACCATTGAGTTCTGGGACTAATAAAGCATTCTGTGAAAATTGTTTACAATAACTCAAATTAATCTTTTTGAACTAGTGTTTCATGATGACATGATTTGTTTGTTTATAAAAGGAAATATGAAGGGTCATTTTTAAATTATTCACAGAAGGTTTCTTTTTAAGCTGCAGTCATTTATATGGTCCACTGGGCCTCATAAATGTCAAAATTGGTATTCTCCAGATGTCATGTCATACTTGCTTTTTCCACAGTGTATTTTGAGGGTTACATGTTAGTTACTTTATTCCCTTTGTATATATCTTGGGTATCACACCTTACATGCTTTGATCCTCCAGTATACTTTGTGTATCACAATTTGTTAATTGGAACAAAGAGGTATTCATGCCATTATATAGAAGCTCTGTCAGACCTATCATGGATTATGTATTCCCCTTTTGTTTGCCATACTTGGTAGTTGAAAACAGAGACCTGGAGTGGGTTCAGAGGAGGGCAACCAGGATGGTACATGGTATGAAGGAAACAGAATATGAACAAAAGCTAAAAAAATTAAACCTCCTGACTCAGGAGGATAGAGGAGTAAGTGTCTTTTTGTTTTTATGTGATTTAAACAAGGATGACAAATTATTAGATACATCAAATATTGAAACAAGAACTGAGGTTTACACAAATAGGGGACACAGCATGCAATATAATCTGTCAGCCTTAAAAAATAATAAAATTTTATTCACAGAATACTACAGTAGGGATATGGAATAGCCTTCTGACCACAATTATAAATAGTAAAACTAAAACAGAATTTAAAAGAAAATCAATTGCTTAATATTAGAGGGAGATGGATTAAGAATCTACCTCTGCAATAGTGGGGCAGTTCTACGGGCATCTTAGCCTACTTTTGCTCTATGTGTCTTAGTTATGAACTGTAGTTATAGATTTCCCCAGTAAACTCCAGCAGATATCATACCTTGCTTGCTTGAGTCCTCTGGTCTGTCTCTACTCCAACAGTTATTCTATCTGTTATTCGAAGTATGTTACAATCAGAAAGCAGAAATCATATCTAACATTCATAGACTACAGTTCTTTTTTTCGATACAATAAATAGATCTATTCTGTGGGATGAAATGTTGAACAGAGGTATCTCTCCGGTACTTGTCAATAGTATTAGAAATTTGTACTCAAACACATGGGCACAAATAAGAGAGGGAAATCATTTATCTAGCAGCATTAAGACAAATAAGGGCATAAGGCAAGGTTGCATCCTGGTACCTATGCTATTTTGCATTTACTTGGATAAAATACTTTTGAAGCTATTGGAATCTAAGTCCGATTCTCCCAAAATTGGACCAAATGTTTGTTCTTCTCTTGCTTATGCCGATGACTTGGTGTTATGCCCTCTGACTGTATCCAGACTTCAAAAAAACTTGATCTGTTGTTTAGAACTACAGAATCTTTGGCTCTAAAGATTAACTTAGAAATATCTGAAGTCTTAGTTATAGGAGCCAGAAAAAAACAAGTATATATGGAAAGTTAATCATAGCAACCTTGAAATACAGTAGTTAATAAATATATGTACTTTGATATTCTGTATCCAAATACCGGATTATGGAATAGTCATTTTGAATACACAGTCTCAAAACTAATAAAACAGCTGGATCTTCAGCAACATTTAACTATGTCTATGGAGGACACCCCGTTAGACCTTTGTTATATGCATTATAATCAAAATTTAATGCACAGTCACTTTATGGAGCAACTAAAAAAAATCAGTGATTAAAGTACTGAGGGCTGCTTTTGGCAGTCAGAAATCAAGCTCAGCTCAGTTCATATGAGCTGAACTGGGTCTGACTAAATTGCAAGCCTGGGTAGACATTATGATTATTAATTATTGGATCCAAATTTTAAGCTTCCCTGTTGACATCTAAACCAATGCCTACTGGAAAAGGAAAACTGGAAAATAAGGGGTTCCAAAAATTTCACTTGGTACAAACATCTGAATAGATTACTGGATAAACATGTCTTGTCCTTTCTTAAGACATATAAACAAAAATGCATTAGCATTAGTGCACAGTATAGACCTTATATTAAGAAGAAAGTCATGCAATATTATATGGATATAGACTTGCTATGCATTAACACCTCTAATTATGCCCAATGGTACTCAAATAATGATAAGACATGAATTTAGATATTATCATGATGTCCTTGAGGATCCTAATAGCCTTAAAAACTTTACAAGATTCAGACTCAAACTGTTTGAATCTAATGTGAAGGCTACCCTGTATAAAAAGTCACATGATTCAAGAGATGCTATGTATAATTGTAATAGAAATGAAAGAGAAGACCTGGTGCATGTTTTAGTAAAATGCTCTTGGTATAACAAAATTAGGAGTAATTGGTTAAAACCCATCATTAACTTCATAACCCCTACCAATGAGACTGAATTAATTACTGTTATACTCACAACGGAAGATCCATTAATAATATATAGTCTTGGGAAATTTTTACTCCTGGCTAAGGAGAAAAAGATTCAGTCATAATTTGGAATCTGTTTGATCTGGACTAGTAGGCTGTTCAAGAAATCTTGCACTTTATATTGCTGGCCTGGTACTGTTATTTTATAAGAATGTTAATGATCTGCATCAATGTGCACATAATGTTTTAACTCTGTTATTGTTTTTTATTATGCATGTCATTGTATCTATGTTTTTCCAATGTCTGCACCTTTTTTTACTTAGTATTTTGTAAAAATCATTTTTAAAAGATTGAACAAATAAAATCAACTATGATTACTATATGTTATTCTTTGTTTTACTTTTATCCCACTCTTCCCTTTGCCATGAGACACACTGTCATTTATGCTCAGCCTTAACAAATTAGCAGCAGCACTCTCCTTAGGAAAGATAATCCATTTCTACATGTCAAGTCAAGCTTCCAATACATCCATCAGTCTGACATACATTTTGTCTTTGGTCAGTTGCAGTACTATGTCTTTGATCATTTGTAGTAATGCTGTCCTAAGCATTACTCTGGAGGCTGCAAACTGTCCCTTTGCTTACACCATGTAAGCACAGTTGCGGAGGTCCCATGGCCAATTCATAAACCATAGCCCATTCTTGCAAAAACCTTGTAATGCTGCTTCTTCTACTTGTGCATGATACTGTTAATGAACTACTGTAAATCCTCAGGCTGTTAATGCAGGATACTGGGGACCAGCCATGGGTGGAGGATTAAGTGTCTCACTGGGCAGTCTGCTTCTCGGGAAGTGAGGGTAACACTCTCCACTACAGCACTCTATTGTTGTTGGTAAATATCAGAAGCCAGAACTCAAAGGAGTCACATGTTTGTGAATGCTACTCAGGACAGTATTCTTAGTAAATGAGTGAGGGAGGCAACACAACAAGATAATAATTCAGATCTTGTTAGTTCTAAAAAGATTATATGAGTGACATCAAGGTTAACATAACTCTATGTAATTTAATAGTGTTGTGGGTACAATGTAATAACTCCTGTCCCATGGTACCTAACTGCAATATAAATGGCTTTACTAAAATGGGAGCAATATTAATTGATAAACTAGAAAACATAGATACAATGAAAATTGGACTACTGAAATAACCTTGGACATTGTAGTTGCAGTGCAGTAGAGTACGGTATCATCTGCATACATATATAGATGGTCCTTTCTGCTGTTTTGGAAGGTTGTTAAAATGGAGAACAGCAGATGTGTAGTGGGGAAATCAAAGGAGGGGTCAAGTGTAACTCCAGTTACTGCTCACCTCCTCAAGCAGGATCCATCAGCACAGGTATGGGAGAGTTTGAGAGGGCTCATCCAGTGTTTTGATTTGGAGCCAAAAAACATTGCCTACATCTTTTTGCTGCTTTAAATTTGACTGTTGGTTGACAGCCTGGACTGATTATGGGTAAAGTAATCAGAGAGGGTCAGAGAGATATCATGGATGGTAGCTAAACTTTAGTACAGGACAGGATCATCCATATACAGCAGGGAGTTACAACAGGTGGCAACATCCTGAAGACTTCATGCAGTCAAGATAAAAAGTGGTCCCATAATGAATCCTAGGAGAACACCAACAGCTATGTCAGCAAGGTTGGAAGGGACTGAGTATAGTCTGATCTGCTGATTTTTGTCAATTAGGTAGTTAACAAACTGAGAAATAGCAGAGAAAACACCGAAGTCAGTCTATTTACTGCAAAGGATTGAGTGACTGACCAGTTCAAATGCCTTTGTGAGGTCAGTCAAGGCTGCACTGGATAGGAGGCCAGAATCCATGGCCAGGCTGATGTCATTTTTAAGTTTGACTAAGGTTGTGGTGGTGCCATGATTTTTACTGAAACCATGTTGGACAGGGATTATTATTTGGAAACATAGTCAGTGAGCTAGATGTCACAATCCTCTCAGTGATCTTTGCAATGAATGAGAGAATGGCTATGGGATGATAGTTTTCCATAAGTTTGGGGCCACCCATTATAAAAACAGGTGTAACCATGGCAACCTTCCCTACATCCGGGACAACACCAGAAGAGAGAGCTAGATTAAGAATTTTAGTGATGAGTGCTATGGAAGTATCTGCCAGCTTTAGCAGCTTGGACTTGAGACAAGTAGACCCAGAATTAACAACAGACAGTATTAGTAGTTTGACATCAGCCACCCTTAACTGAACAAAGGTAGACAGGAGGAAACAGGGACCAGTAGAGAATGAGAACTCGCTGGTAATACCGAGGCTCCAGAATCAATGTTACTATTTGTGGTGAAAGTCAAGAGGTCAGAAAATTTGGCATCAAAGGCATAAAAACATAGAAACATAGAATTTGATGGCAGATAAGGACCGCATGGCCCACCCAGTCTGCCCATTTCCCTACCTACTGGATAAGTTGCAGATCCTGTTAACCAGCAGCCTACTTCTTCCTACCCCCACCCCCTAGAATTGCCTAATGACTGTCCCATGCATGCTTGAATTCCACCACTGATTTTGACTCCACAACCTCCTCCGGAAGGCCATTCCATGCATCCACAACCCTCTATGTGAAAAAATACTTCCTTAAATTACCTATGAGCCGCCCCCCCTCTATCTTCAAATTGTGCCCTCTTGTTCTTGCACAACTCTTTTTTTGAAAGATGCTACCCTCTTGGACTTTGTTGATTCCCTTGAGGTACTTGAACGTTTCTATCATGTCCCCCCTCTCCCTCCTTTCCTCGAGGATATACATATTAAGCTCCTTTCGACTCTCTTCATATGTCTTCTGGTGCAGACCCTGCACCATTTTAGTTGCCCTCCTCTGGACAGCTTCCATCCTGTCTATGTCTTTGCGGAGATTGGGTCTCCAGAACTGCACACAGTACTCCAGATGGGGTCTCACCAGCTGTCTGTACAGAGGGATAATAACTTCCTGTTTTCTACTGGTGATGCCTCTCCCTATGCATCCCAGTATCCCCCAAGCCCTCCTTACTGCCCTCTCACATTGCTTACCCACCTTTAGGTCATCTGATATGACTATCCCAGGTCCCTTTCCATTTTGTTGTTGTTAGTATCTCACCCCCCATTGTGTACTCTTCCCCTGGGTTTTTGTTTCCCAGGTGCATTACCTTGCACTTCTTAGCATTGAATCTAAGCTGCCATACATTTGACCATTCCTCTAACCTTGCCAAGTCCCTTCTCATCCTTTCCACCCCACCCTGTGCATCAACTCTGTTGCAGATCTTTGTGTCATCTGCAAAGAGACATACTTTTCCTTCCAGTCCTTCTGCAATGTCGCTTATAAAGACATTGAAGAGGACCAGTCCTAATACTGAACCCTGCAGTACCCCACTAGTAACCTTCCTTTCTTCTGAGTGGACTCCATTTACTATTACTCTCTGTGTCCTATTCTCCAGCCAATTCTTTACCCAGGCTGTCATCTTGGGACCCACTCCCAGGCTGGCTAACTTGTATATTAATCTTTTGTGTGGGACTGTGTCAAATGCCTTGCTAAAGTCTAGGTAGGCAATGTCCACAGCCCCTCCCTGATCTACTACTTTGGTCACCCAGTCAAAGAAATCTATCAGATCTCATCTGGCATGACCTTCCGCTGTGAATCCATGCTGCCTAGGGTCCTGTGCCCTCTGGCCTCTAGATACTCAACAATTCTTTCCTTCAGAAGTGATTCCATCATTTCCCTATCACTGAGGTTAAACTAACAGGTCTGTAGTTTCCTGCTTCTGCCTTGCTCCCACTTTTGTGAAGGGGAATCACATCTGCCCTCCTCCAGTCCTTGGGTACCACCCCATCCTCCCATGATTTGTTAAAAGGGTAGTCAGTGGTGTCACTAGTTCTACCCTTAGTTCTTTCAGAATTCTGGGATGAATCCTTCAGGCCCCATTGCTTTGTCCACCTTCAGTTTTAAGAGTTCTTTCAGAACCCTTTCTTCTGTAAATGGACTGGTATCAACTTCTGTATCCAGAGTGTTTCTATTGTTTGTTTTATGCACCTTCCCCTCTTCATTTGTAAATACTGAGCAAAATATTTGTTTAGTATCTCTGCCTTTTCACAGTCTCCCTCTGCCCACCCTCCCTCCCTTTATTAAGCCTCACTATCCCTCCCTTGGTCTTCCTTCTCTCCCTGATGTACCTATAAAAGGTTTTATCCCCCTTCTTAACTGAGTTGGCTATCTTTTCCTCGGTTTGGGCCTTTGCTGTTCTGACTGCCTTCCCAGCCTCCTTTTGCTTTAACTGATACAGTTCTCTGTCCTGCTCCTTCTCGCGATTCCTTGTACTTCCTGAATGCTTTCTTTTCTCTTGAACCTTCACTGCCACTTCCTTTGAGAACCATAGTGGTTTCTTACATCGTTTTGTTTTGTTTATTTGCTTCACACAAGGCTCGTTACTTCTGTGATGGCAGTTTTATTATTCCCAATTGTTCTTCCACCCCTCCTTCCTGCCCATTTGCTAGTGCATTCCTTAGGCACTCACCCATTTTGGCAAAGTCAGCCCTCCTAAAGTCCAGTACTTTTGTCTTTGTATGGCTTGACTCTATTGCTGTGTTTATTGTGAATCATACTGTTCGATGGTCGCTAGTTCCCAGATGGCTACCCACTTCTATGTCTGTGATCCTCTCTCCATCTCCATTTGAGAGAAGCAAGTCTAATATTGCTCCCTCTCGAGTGGGCTCCAATACTAGTTGTCTAAGGAATGCCCCCTGTAGGGCATCTAGAATAACTGCACTCTTCGAAGTGGCAGCTGCAACTGCACTCCAGTTAACATCTGGCATATTCAGATCACCCATCAGCGATATCTCCCCTTTTTCTGCCATTCTAAGTATACTTTCTATCATTTCCTTGTCCATTTCCTCCCCCTGAGAAGGGGGTCTGTATACAACCCCTGTGCAGATTGTGGTGCCATTGCTGGTCTCCAAATTTACCCACAGTGCTTCTTCTCCTCCCTGTTTACCCTTTTGTTCTGTTGCTTTTATTCCTTCCCTTATGTAAAGAGCTACTCCTCCTCCTCTTTTACCCTCCCTGTCCCTCCTGTAGATAGTGTATCCTGGTATGTTTACATCCCAGTCATGGTTTTGTGTGTACCATGTTTCTGTGACTGCCACGATATCCAGATGTTCCTCCTCCATCAAGGCCACTAATTCAGGAACCTTGTTACCCAGACTACAGCATTGGTACTCATTGCTCTCCATTTTTTGATGGCTTTACCTTCTGTTGCAGCATTCCCCACTGACCGTTCTACCTCAGTCTTTTTCTCATTTAGTACCCTGTTTTATAGGAGAGGCTGGGATTTTCCTGTTGCTTGTCAGTGCCTCCCCTTTGACTAGTTTAAAAGTTTGCCAATGAAGCAATTAAACTGATTGCTCAAAAGACTTGTTCCCTTCCTGGACAGATGCAGACCATCCTGCCAGTATAGGCTGGTGTCCCTCCAGGTGGAACCCCAGTCTCCAATGAAGCCAAACCCCTGTGCTCCACACCATTTTTTCAACCTTTCATTAAACTGCATGGTGCTAATTACCCTCGCCTCCCCCATGCCTTTGACAGGCAGCACCTCTGAGAAAGATACTGTGTGTGCTACTTGTCTTAGGCCCTTCCCTAACTCTGCAATGTCCTCCTGCACTGCTCTAATCTCATGATAAGCCAAGTCATTGTCCCTAGGTGGACAATTACGTCCAGCTCAGACTCCCTTGCAGCTGTTCTCGTGATCCTGAGGATGCGCTTCCTGTCCCTCCAATCCATGGCACCAGGCAGGCACCTTACTTCAGTTTTACCAGCTCCCCCCAGTTCTATACCCCTAATAATTGAGTCCCCCACCAGGAGCTGCTTTCTTTCCCTGTGGTGTCCTCTGCCTCCTTCCTGTGGGTCTCCCTTGTGACAGTTGTCATTAGTCTTCTCTGTGGGTGTATCCATGGGGGAGCTATGCTCCCCCAGAATGGTGTATGGATTGTGGAGTGGAACAACTGACTGGGTGTGCCTCTGTTCCACCATCCTCACCCTCCCTGAGCCCACTGTGGTCCAACTGCTGTGCTTTCTTCTCAACCTCTGAGGTAGTGGTGGTGGCCCTAGTGCTCCCTGGATGGGAGAGGTTCCCTTCCTACTGTCCAGTGTGGCCTGGGGGAAGGTTTCCTTACTACTGTCCAGTGCGGCCTGAAGATGGGCAACTTCCTCCCTCAGGGCAGAGAGTTGTCTGCAAATAGGCAGCATCTCAGCCTCCAGAAAGACTCCCAGAAGACTGCTGCCCAGCCATTACATTGCACTACTCCCCACATGTTTATCTACTTTTTGTTTGTTTGTTTTGTGTGTGTGTGGTGTGTGATTGGTTATATAGAAATATATATATATACATGCATATGCTTATATTGTCAGTGCAGTGTGCTAGAGAGGATATGACAGTGATATGTGCTTGCACTCTTGAGTAAATGATGTCAGAACCTCAGGTGTAAAGGAACTATTTCCAGGGTGGATGGCATGAGGGTGGGGAAGGGTTGGGCCTAAACTGTGCCCTCACAAAACAATCAGCTAAAAGCTCTGACCCACCGCTGCGATGAGTGCCTTTCTGTCAGCAAGATACCCTACACAACAATTTGACAGAGAAAATACCCTGCTAATCAAACAGAGAAAATCCAGACATTCAAGTCAGACCAGGTAAACCTCTCCAGCCCAAAACAGCCTGGTGGTTTGTTAGCCACAAAGGAAAATCAAATATGCAGTTATTTCAGCTCTTTTGAAGATGCTGACAAGATAAGCAGGTTTGAAAACCCCCTTCCTGAATTAAAAACTAAAATAATTAAACACAAAGCAATACCTCTGTAAAAGTGAGGAAAACTTCTCTCAGATGTAAGCAAGAGAGAGAGATTAGTTACAGATATTTAGTCCAATATAGTATATCCCATGCAGCTTCTCAGTTGTTTCAAAGCACACAACTTGGAAGAAGATGGACTTCTGTCTGAAACAGGGTCACACCAGTAGTTTATAGTAATTGAACAATGCTGAAATGGTCACGCTAGACAATTGGCTGTGATGCAGACCTCTGACTTGTGAAGACAATTTCCCCACTTCAGGCTATGTCTGGCATCCAATTACATACTGCAGCCTTTGCTATTCTAACTCACACAACCCCACCAAGTATTGCAAAATATATTGATGCAGATTGTCACATAATTCTAGTAATCAGTCCAGTTAGCCACAAAGGAAAATCAAATATGCAGTTATTTCAGCCCTTCTGAAGATGCTGACAAGATAAGCAGTTGTGAAACCCCTTCCTGAATTAAAACTAAAATAATTAACACAAAGCAATACCTCTGTAAAAGTGAGAAAACTTCTCTCAGATGTAAGCAAAGAGAGAGCGAGATTAGTTACAGATATTTAGTCCAATATAGTATATCCACGCAGCTTCTCAGTTGTTTCAGCACACAACTTGGAAGAAGATGGGCATCAGCAACGGTGGCAGGGTCATTGCAGTTTATTCCATCAATAAGAATATTAGACAGGAGACATTTAGGTGTTGTACCCAGGAGGCCTTTGATACCATCCCAGAATTTTTGAAGGCACCAGCAGCCACCACCAATTTGTTTTACAATATGACCTCTTACTGGATCTAACTCCAAACATGGTAGGCACAGCTGTGAACCTACTGAATATTTGGGTTGCATTTGGATTTTGTGCTTTAGCGTAAATCCCTGTTTTGAAATGTATATAACTCATCTGTTTTAGACCTTAGAGCTATGTAATCTGGCATGTACCATCTTGACCTAGGGTCTCCTACACTAGACAATGTCATGAAAATCTGTTTTTTATCATTTTGAGTAATTAAATGTTAAATGTATGCATCTTTACCCATTTTGCTCCTTACATTTTTGCCAAAAGATAGAAAAACAAGCACTGCAATGCCGAATGTTTCCTTGCATGGTCTATGTGGCAGGTGGTATTGTGTTAGTTGAACTTCTGGTGGGAGAAAAGCCTGCCTGAACTATGTTTTGGACAAGCCGTCATATTTTTGAACAGCAGTTGAATACAGAAGTTTGGGTAATAAGAAGGCTATATTGAAAATGTGGGGTGGATCGCCGGGCCAGTGGCACTGAGGGTTCAGGTGCTGGACACCACACCTTGTGCCACACTGGTGACTCATGTTCAGGAGTGAATGCAGGTCACTGGTGGTCACTAAGGGAGGAGAAGGATTGAACATCCCAGGGACAGCTGTCCTTCTCTGCGGAGAGGGGTAACCAGTTGTTGGTGCATGCCTGGCCCCCAGCAGTGGCTGGGGGCTGGCATGCCAACATTGCAGACAGCAGGTCAGAGGCATGGCAGATCCCTGATGGGGTGCGCACATGGGAGCGTGCATGGCACCATCAATGTTGCCCTTACATACTCCACCCCTGAAGGGGAAAAACCAGGAGGAAAATTTTCATGGTGGATGATGACGGAGCTTACAGGTCCCACCCTGAATAGTTACAGCACTGACCCCTGTACTGGATTCAGTCTTGGTGGGGGTGGACCTCCCGCAGACCTCGCCAGGGGAGTAAGCCCTGGGGGTATTTGGTCAACACTCGCTGGTGGATGTTGGGGGATTGGGGCTAGTGCTCACTCCAGATAGAGAGAGCCATGGAGCAGTAGTACAAATAATTAAAAAAAGATGTGGGGTGCAAATATTTGAGATTTCTGCAGTTACTAGCATGCATATCGAAATTGCAACAAGTGGGCATACCATTGTCTGGTGGGAGGAAAAGCCTGCCTGAACTATGTTTTGACAAGCTGTCATATTTAGGATAGCATTTGAATACAGAAGCTTCGGTAATAAGAGGGCTATGTTAAAAATGTGTGGTGCTTCGCAGGCCCAGTGACGCTGAGGGTTGAGGCGCGTATTTGGAAGTAAGCGCAGGCTGCTGGGGGTCAGCAGGGGAGGAGAAGGATCGAGCATCCCAGTGACAGCTCTCTCTTTCCAGGGAGAAGGGTGACCAGTTGATGCATGCCTGACTCCTAGCGGCAGCGGGCTGGCACACCGACACTGCAGACATTGGGTCAGAGGTGAGGCAGACACCTAATGGGGTGCCCATGCATGGCACCATCGCTGGTGTCCTTGCACACTCTGCCCCTGAAAGGGAGAAACCAGAAGGAAAAACGCTCACAGTGGATGATGGAGGGAGCTTGCAGGTCCTGCCCCTGAATAGTTATGGCACCACCCACTATACTGGATCCGGTCTTGGTGGGATTGGGAAGCCTGGGGGTAGCTGGTCGGCATCAGCTGGTGGACATTGGGGCAGGGCTGGGGCTCCCTCCAGGTAGAGAGAGCCATGGACTAGGAGTACAAATAATTAAAAAAAAGTGGGGTGCAAATATTTAAGATTGCCACAGTTATGAGCATACATACCGAGATTGCATAAAGTGGCCATAACTTTGTCATTTTTTCATATTTTGACCCTAACTGCTGAGTACTGTCTTCTTAATCACTCCGCCTCATGAACCCTGTAGGTGAAAATGTTCACATCTATGAGAAAATGCTATCCCATGCCACAGGTGTGAAAGCACATTATGGGCAGTATGTGAAAAATTACAGCTGTACTGGTCATGAGGTGGTGTGATAAAAAGGCTATATTGAAAATTTGGAGTGAAAATATTGAAAATTACCAAAGTTACATGCATGCATAGAACTTTTTAAATGACCGGGTGTAACTTGGCCATTTTTTTAGAATTGTTCCATCCAGTTTTCAACATGGCCTTTTTGGGACCCCACCTTATGAAGAGTGCCACTATCATTTCATTCACTTATCCCGAAAGGTGATTTCACAGAGGGACCACACCATTCTGTGCCACAGGTGCAGAACACATTTCAGGCAGGATGTGAAATATGACAGCTGTACTGTTCATAAAGGAGGTGTGAAAAATGGCAATGTTGAAAATCTGGGTGAAAATATTAAAAATGTGGCGAAGTTAGGATTGTGCATAAAGCACAATGCATGCTTCAATGCAGTCATTTTTAGAATTTTTTCACCAAATTTGCAATATGAGCTTCTTGAGAACCCACCCTCATGAACAGTGGCACTGTTGTTTTGTTAATCGGACCTGAAAGGTGATTCTAATCTGCACAGTGACCATGAAATCACCTTTTGGTATCGAGTAATGAAATTACAGTGACAGTGCTCGTGATGTGAGGTCCCAAGAACCCCATGTTGAAAAATTTGGGGCCAACATTTCTAAAATGATTGAGTTATCAACCTAAGTTGAAAACCCCATTGATTGTCATCATAAGGCACATATCTTTGATTCTTCAGTTTGCTGGTTGGCTTTGAAGAGTGCAGACGTGTTCCAGTCCTCAGAAGATGACAGCGCCAACCTCGGAGGTAAGTATGGGGTAAGGGGGGGTAAGGAGAGGGTGCTCAGTGGAAGGTGGGGATGGGGGATGGGGAAGGGGTATCTGGGGAGATGATGAGGGACCATTTTCTTTTTACAGGTTAAAAGAAAAGCAGTCAGGGACAGTTTTCTTATTTATAGGTACAAAAAAAATTGGGGCACACTGGGGTGGGCTACCAGTGTGCCACATGAGTTGGGGATACATGATGTCAACATGGGTATTGGGCACCCTGATGTTGGCACTGGAATGGGAATGTAAGATGCGGGCAGACAGCACACAGTGGGAGGGAGTAGGAGGGTTTGATTAGATGCCTGGGGCTGGGATGGGAGCAGGAGGACAGCAGCAGTGGGAGGCAGTGGGAGAGTTTAATGAAAGATACCAGGCCAGTGGAGGGAATGAAAGGTGCATGCGGGCAGACTGCAGCAGTGGGAGGGAGCGGGAGGGTCTGCAAAGTTGCAATGCCAGCTATGCAAATGAGAGGAATGAAGTGCACTCTCTCATTGGTGTGGTTCATTTCTCTCAAGTGCAGCTGATTCCCCACTGTGAAATTCCGACGGCCATCACACTCAGCTTCAGAGTTCTTTGGTGTGTCATGGTCTAGCCCACTGTACAGTGCTCTGCATTGGACTTGTCCCTGACACACCTCTCAAATGCAGTACTGTCCCAAGGTGTTTCTTTGTGCAACAGCATGGAAACACAAAAAAGGACAAGTAGCTCAGGATAGAAACTTACAGATTTATTAGACACCATCAAGGAATAGACCTTTTTCAGATTTAGATAAAAACAATTAGTTTGTTATTTAATTACAGTTAGTTGGTCACACATGCTTAGGTCACAAAAATAGCTTAAAAACATATGGATTTTAAAGTCCTACATGACCAAAAACTTTAAAGGGACACTGTCAGCTTTTAATCAGTTTTAGTGCCCTGTAATAGTTGTGTCTATTAACAGAGCTTTACCCAGTAATTGCTCTGATTAGGGTAAGTGAAAACTGTGGATTCCAATTCAATGAAAATTCTCTGAATTCGTGATTTTCACAGAATGTTACCAGAGGTTCATGTTTGCAAAAGTTGTGCTTTACACAGAATTTTCACCTGATTTGCAGAATAATTAATGTACTGTGGAAAATATGTAATGAACTGTGGAAAGTAATTATTAAAGAAAAATGCTGTGAACAGGTGTAATTCACAGAAAATATATTCTGCAAGCTATGTGGTCATGTGATTCCATTAATTTAGGCAGAAATTGAATTGGCAAAATGTTCTTTTACAGTTCCTCTCTCTTTCTTTAGTGAGACTGTCCTTTTTATCCAAAGTAATATTTTATATGGTATAATTCCAAGTTGTAATTTACTTTAATTTTGGCAAAACTTCTGTGGTATGTTCCAAAAGTTTGCCATTTGCTAACATTTTCCATGGAACACACATAAAATAAATTCCACAAGCAGTGCCATCCCTTGATCTTTTTTTAATTAGGCAGAAGTCTATGGGGTCAAAGGGTGAGTTACTCTAGCAACCCTCTTTCTCTCTTTCTCCCCCTACCCCCTCTCAAGTGACTGCTCCTCCTACTCTGCTGGGCAGTTTTACAGTAGGCGTTGAAGAAAAAAGATGTGCAGCTCTTTGCAACTTACTTTTGTAAATCAAAAAGCGATATTTCAAAGCACTTTGTGGCACTTCTTATTTGTGCAAGTTTTCGGTAAAGCCCCTGATGATTTTTGCAGTGTTTTTCTGCAATATAATTGTTAGCTTATTGATTTTAAAGGTTGTGAGATGCTTATTTGTTTGCATGCTGGTGGGTAATGAAAGAAATGAATCTTGTGGCTGCAGAAAAGTGAGGACAAGGATTTGTTTATCATCAAGCAGTGGTGGTGATGGGCATGGAAGCGGTGCTGGCACCCTCTGCTTTAGAAACATAGAATTTGATGGCAGATAAGCACCTTGGCCCACCCAGTCTGCCCATTTCCCTACCTAATGGCTAAGCTGCAGATCCTAGTTAACCAGCAGCCTGCTTCTTCCTACCCCACCCCCTAGAATTACCTTATGACTGTCCCATGCATGCTTGAATTCCTCCACTGTTTTGACTCCACAACTCTCCTCGGAAGGCCGCTCCATGCATCAACAACCCTCTCTGTGAAAAATACTTCCTTAAATTACCTCTGAGCCACCCCCATCTTCAAATTGTACCCCTTGTTCTTGCACACCTCTTTTTTTGAAAGATGCTACCCTCTTGGACTTTGTTGATTCCCTTGAGGTACTTGAATGTTTCTATCATGTCCCCCCCTCCCTCCTTTCCTCAAGGCTATACATATTAAGCTCCTTAAGTCTCTCTTCATATGTCTTCCAGTGCAGACCCTGCACCATTTTAGTTGCCCTCCTCTGGACAGCTTCCATCCTGTCTATGTCTTTGCGGAGACTGGGTCTCCAGAATGCATGCAATACTCCAGATGGGGTCTCACCAGCTGTCTGTACAGAGGGATAATAACTTCCTGTTTCCTACTGATGATGCCTCTCCCTATGCATCCCAGTATCCCCCCAGCCCTCCTTGCTGCCCTCTCACATTGCTTGCCCACCTTTAGGTCATTTGATATGACTACCCCCAGGTCCCTTTCCATTTTGTTGTTGTTAGTATCTCACCCCATTGTGTACTCTTCCCTGGGTTTTGTTTCCCAGGTGCATTACTGCACCTCTTAGCATTGAATCTAAGTTGCCATACATTTGACCATTCCTCTAACTTTGCCAAGTCCTTCTCATCCGTTCCACCCCACCTTGTGCATCAACTCTGTTGCAGATCTTTGTGTCATCTGCAAAGAGACATACATTTCTTCCAGTCCTCTGCAATGTCGCTTATAAAGACATTGAAGAGGACCGTCCTAATACTGAACCCTGAGGTACCCTACTAGTAACCCCTTTCTTCAGAGTGGACTCCATTTACTATTACTCTTTGTGTCCTATTCTCCAGCCAATTCTTTACCCAGGCTGTCATCTTGGGACCCACTTCCAGGCTGGCTAACTTGTATATTAATCTTTGTCAAATGCCTTACAAAGTCTAGGTAGGCCATGTCCATGCTTTGTGTCAAATGTCCCACAGTTTGTGGGTGCAGTAGCTGGGCTATAACTGTATTGCTAGTTTTTGTGGGACAAGATGCAACTCTAAACCAAAAGGCAACAATGTCTATGTCAAGCACAAACATAATTCAGGCACACCTGTGATAGCTGTGACAGCACTAATGCTGGACATAAGAGATGTTTGGTACTTATGGAGGTGAAGGCAGTTGAAGCAGCAGTGGTGACTAAAATATGAGCTATTACCTGAGCAATGACAGCTGAATCCACAGCTTGCAGGATATTCTGAGGTTTTATGATGTTCTACTTCTCGATTTTCTGAAGCATTTGATAAGCTCCTCATCAAGAACTTATACATCAAATGGTTAAACTAGATATCTAGCCAGCCATTGTAAATTGAGTCCATAAATGGCTGGAAAGCAGAAACCAGTGAGTATGCATCAGGGAGAGTTTTTCTGAACAATAGAGGTGACTATAGCGGATTCCCCAGGGTTCTGTGTTGAGCCCTGTCTTTTCAATTTGTATATGACACCCCTTCAAATAAATCACAGTACTGTTTGGCTTCAAAAGTTTGCAGATGACTGTAGGATCGGGGCAGAAATAAATATAATTCATAATATATCTGATCTACAAGCAGCAATAGAGAATATACTCACTTGGACTTCAATAGCTAAGCTATCACTAAATCTAGACAAATGCTATATTATGCACTTAGGAAAAAAAAACAGAATGTCATACAAATTAGGTAATACTATCCTAAAAATAATAGATCAGGAAAGGGATTTAGGAAAAATAGTGTCCAATGATATGTCCTTTACACCCCATTGTCAAAAGATGGCTCAGAGGGGAAACAGAATTCCAAACTGTATCCTGAGACACATATCAACAAGAAGCAGGGATGTTATGATACCACTATATACATCCTTGGTCAGACCGACTATGGAATATGGTGCCCAGGTATGGGCCCCATATAAAAAACAAGATATTGTCCTATTAGAGAAAGTACAAAAAAGAGCCACCAGGGCAATACATGACATGTCTGGTAAAAACTATGAGGTCCGTTTGTCTGAACTGAACATATACTCCTTGGAGGCGAGGAGAAAATGGGGGGATATGTGCCTGGTACACGGAGCATGGGATAACAATGATCTTTTGGATATCACTGGGCTAGAAAGTAATATAAATACATATAATACTAGGTCCCACCCACTACAGCTAACAGCACCATACAGCAAAAATGTATGGAGCACATCGTGGTTTAACCAAGGGGTGGTACATGAATGAAACAGATTACCACTGGTGGTTGTGGCTAGTCCATCAACCACAGCTTTCAAAAACAACTGGGATGCATACACCAGTAAAATTAGAGTTTAGTGATATAAATGGCAAGCATTTAGGATGCAAGTCCATCTAGCTCAGTATAAATCCTATGAATCCTATGAATCGTACATAGGCCACTGCTTTTTAACTTTCTCTTTATACTCCTTTCCTAACTCCCACACCTGCCTCCTTAAGAAACTCACAAGACACTCCGAATCCCCTGTACAAGTACTCCTACATGTGCTTGCCATCCTCCATGGAGAGTGGGTAGTCCAGTGAAGTGCCATTTTTAAAATAATTTGCCTCAAAAGGGCTTTTTTTAAACAATTGTATCCTGTCTGCATACCCCAAATGTCATTAAAAGGACTAATTTAACTTCACGCTCTTTAAAAGGGATTTTTTATTTTAAATTTATGTTCTCCTGCCTACCTGTGTACCCTCAGACCTTTAAAGGACTTGATAGTCGCCAGGCCCAGAAAAGGACTTTAATGCCATACTGCATTTCTTAGTAAGGCTTTAGCTCCCAAGACCTGAAAAGTGCTTTTTTTTATTTTTTTATAATGATTTTTCTCTTTCCTGGCTGCATGCATTCAGGTCTTTAAAGAACTCACTAGGCCCCAAGCCCTGAAAATGGCTTTAATAGCAGCCTGCATTCCCTAATCTCTGAAAAACATTTTTTTATCATTTTTCCTCATGTCTGCCTGCATAACCCCAGTCCTTAAAAGGACTCTCGTTAGCTCCCAAGCCCTGCTAAGGGCTTTTTAAAATGAATTTGATGCTTGCCTGTCTTGATACAGTAGGTCCTTGTAATTATTTATCCCCCAAGTCCTTAAAAGTATTATGCTGCATTGGTGAGGGTCCCTAAAACTCTGTATCAGTAGCCCTTACAAGGATGATTTGTGAGTACTGATTTTAAACCCTGAAAGAGACTTTTCTCTGTGTGCTGCCTGCTGCTCTGACAACTAATTCAACTCCCAGCCAGGACATGTTCTGATGGGCTGAATAGTGTTCACCGGCAACACTTCTTGGGAGAGGGATCAGTCGCCAGCAGCAGCCAATCAGTGCCTCCACTCCAGGTTGTAATCTGATGCCTAGTGAGAGCTACTGCTATGTGCCACCAGCTGTGCAACTGTCTCAATTCTCAGTGCACAGACTTTGTGGTCACATAACAAGATCTCTACCACACTGCTACTTCCTGGTCCTGGTTTCTCCACTACACCTAAGGGTAATTGCTCTCATGAGCTTAGTCACGCAACACTAATGCTGCACCATCATGGATGGCAGAAGCACTCAGGGAGTGGGTAGACTGGGGAGGTGAAAAAAAAGAAGGTAGGGATACAGGAGAAAAAAAGTTAAAGATACAGTAGCACTAATGCCTTAGTTGCCCCAGTGGGCAGGCACTGAGGAGCTGTAGGTATCTTTAGACAAAAGTGATTGCTTTGGGGCACCTAAAGTATAGGAATGTTGTACCCTGGCAGTGTTTCCTCTCAGTCGTAATTGAGTCTCCTCATAGTTCTGCCAGTGCATTCCATTGTATTCAAAGTTACGCATACTTCACCATAGCCTGTTATATCTATGTCTCATCCCAGTTACACCACTGTCTACTCCCAGTTACACCAGTATCAGTTGCAACAGTCTCACGGCACTGTTATACAGCTTCTCCTCCCAGTTACTCTAGCATCTCCACTTCCCAGCTTTGGGCCCAGGGTCCCAGCTACACTAGTCTTTACTTACTAAATAAAAACAAAAGTAATTCAGTTCTGCAGAAGTATTTTCCACAGTTCACCACATTATTCCACAATATGTGACTAAATTCCACAGTTTAAGGCAGAATTTTGCAAAATGTTCCTCCGTTTTTCACAGAATTTCATGGAAGTGGATTCCGCATTCTGCAAGCATTCCACAGGCAGAATTTAAATTTTGCCCAGACTCAGCTCTGTTTCTATTTCAAAAACATATTTGCCGTATTTAATGTTTATTTTTCACAAAAAAAGAATTTCACTCATCCTGACTTAACTGTTATGGTCTTCTCCTTCTCATGCATCCCCAGCATAGGGTTGACACTGAATGACACCGCACTCATGCATGAAAACATTTGGCAATTTTGGAGGCATATAAACTAAACAGGTGATTGCATTGTGCTGACTGCATTGATTTCTACAATATCAGTATTTTTTTAAAACTAAGGGCTACTTCATATAGAATTTTTTGTTTGAAAAGTGAAACTGAAGCTCAGTGTATGCAGCATTTAGGTTGGGACAAATGAAACTCTTTTTTTGTAGGAAATAAACATTAAATATGGCAAATATGCATTTGGAAAGGAAGCAGAGCAATTACTGCGTAAAGCTCTGTTAATGGCACAACTATCACAGGGGCACTAAACTGATCAAAAAGTTGACAGTGTCCTTTAAGGTGATAAAACTTTAAATACTTAAAAGTTGATGGTGACACTTCAGTGTTTTTGTATGCATGTGTGCGTGGGGGACAGTACAAGGAACTCAATATATAAATTGCAAACAAACTGTAGAATGCCGTATTGGTCCTAGTAAGAACAAATCCAGAACAAATGGTTTGATACCTTTTATTGGACCAACAAGGATATTACAAAAAGAACAAATAGCTTTAGCTTTCAGCCCAACAAGTCCTTCTTCGGAAGTTCAGACTCTCTGGCTGCTGTTATCTCTGGACAACCTTTGGCCTTTAAGTTTGGTCCGGCTGAACGCTCACTTGAGATATTCACGCTCTCTGGTAGCACTTTAATTATGTTCTGAAGGCCTGTTCTGAACCAATGAGAATTATTTTGTTTTTTTCTGCATGTTCTAAATTTTAATAATATGGGATTTTCTAAATAACTGTCATTAAGCTCCCGAAGAAGGACTTGTTGGTCCGAAAGCTAAAGCTTTTTGTTCTTTTTGTAACATCCTTGTTGGTCCAATAAAAGGTATCACACCATTTGTTCTGGATTTGAATATATAAATTAGTTCTCTCTAATTGAAACTGAACTGGAGGGTCCTATGCTTCCATGAGCAAATAAGGATATGATTACACTACCTCAAAAAGTATGGATTGCTGGGAGTGCAGGACCCTCTGGGCCCCACGGTGTCACAGGCAAATGCGGATATGATTATACTAGCTCAGAAAGTAAGGAAAATTCATTACAAAAAAAATTTGTTAATGCATTAGTTAGGGTTAAAGTGACAGAAGTAAGGCAATGTGGCATTATGGTTTCCAGCCCTAACACCCCACCCCTACCATAAAAGCAGCAACAGGTGTGGGGTGTGCCGTGGGGTTGTCAACCCTAATGCTCACCCAGTTCTCATACTGTACCCATATCAGCTTATTTACTCATGGAACCGGCTGAGCATTAGGGCTGGCAACCCCAAGACACACCCAAAATCCAGGGCACCCTGCTTAGTGAGAGGAGCTGTCCACTCACATTCTCTGTATGAGAACAGCAGTAATTTCTTGACTTTAGCAGCCACAGCTGGAACTCATGCTGCAGGCTGCAGTGAGAGCAGTGAGCTGCTGTTTCCCTGGTGTCTAGTGGCACCCCACCATTGCTGCCCCTGTAGTATTAGCCATTTTCCCTGGTGTCAAGAGGTACCCCCTCCATCTGATTGCCATCTCCATAATGTTTTTTGTCTTTCCCTGGGGTCTAGTGGCACCCCCCAACATCCAATCACCATCCCTGTAATGTTTTTCACTTTCTCTGATGTCTAGTGGCACCCCAGCCTCCGACTGCCATCCCCATAAAATCTTTCACTTTCCTTGGTGTCTACTGGCACCCGCTACCCTCTGATTGCCATCCCTGTAATGTTTTTCACTTTCCCTGGTGTATAGTGACATCCCCCACCTTCCGATCACTGTCCTCATAATGTTTTTCACTTTCTCTGGTGTCTAGTGGCATCATCCAACCCTCTGATCACTGTCCTCATAATGTTTTTCACTTTCCTGGTGTCTAGTGGCACCCCAACCTCTGATCACTGTCCCGTAATGTTTTTCACTTTCCTTGTGTCTAGTGGTGCCCTGATCCTATGATTGCTGTCCTCATAATGTTTTTACTTTCCCAGGTGTCTAGTGACACCTTAACCTCCAATCACCATCCTGTAATGTTTTCACTTTTCTGGTGTCTAGTGGCACCCCCCCTCTGATTGTCATTCCTGTAATGTTTTCACTTTCCCTGGTGCCCAGTGGCATCTCCACCCTCCAATCACTGTCCCGTAATGTTTTCACTTTCACTGGTGTCTAGTGGCACCCCCACCCTCTGATCTCTGTCCCCATAAAGTTTTTACTTTCCTTGGTGTCTAGTGGTACCCCATCCTCTGATCACCATCCCCATAATGTTTTCACTTTTCTTAGTGTCTAGTGGCACCCCACCCTCCGATCATCATCCTCGTAATGTTTTTCACTTACCTAGCATCCACACCCTCCGATCGCTGGCCCTGCTCTGAAATAATGAAAACCATCCCTTTGAAGTTTTTTAACCTACAAAACAAGAAAACAGTCCCTTGCCAATCTGACCCCCACCCCACCTCCCACTCAGCACCCACCAACCCTACACACCCCAGTACACCCACACACACCCTCACTCACCTGAACAGGTCACAGTGTGAAGATCCACTCTTCATTGGAAGATATGTCTTGCTGCTGGAACCGTTGACTGCAATATGAGAAACTAAGGTAAGTGCAGTTTGATGTATTTCAATGAGTTTTGAACTTTCATGCATAACTTTGTAATTTTTGCATATTTTGACCCCAAATTTTGGAAATGCCCTTTTTGGGAGCCCACCTCATGATCAATGGCAGTGGAATTACACAGCTCAGGCTCGAACAGTGATTTCATGGTCACTTGGCAAAATCATCTTTCAGGCAGGATTTTAACATTTTCACTGCCCTTATTCATCAAGTGGGGTCATAAGAAGGCTACGTTGAAAATTTGGGGTCATAATATGTAACAAGCATTTGTCAATGCCGAATATTTGCTTGCTGGCATTGGTATTGGTAGTGTAGGAGTTAGAGAGATGCATAATAGGAATGGCAGTGAAGTACTGAACTGAAGCCAACCCCACCATCACCCTGCAGAGACTGACAGGCATTGGGGTGTGCCTTTAGGTCGTCAGGCATAACAGTCACGCCATTTCACCACACCCAACCCTGCAGACTCTGACAAGTGTCATGGTGTGCCTTGGTGTCTTTGGGCCTTGCGTTCACCCCATTCCATAAGGAAATACAGTGAGATGGGTGCAGTATTGGAGAATGGGGTGAACTTTGGGGACGAAGAGTCCAAGGCACACCTCGATGCCTGTCACTGGCTGCAAGGTGTGGGTGTGGGTTGAATGGCATGAGTATTACAGGTGGCAATCCCAAGTCACACCCCTGATGCCTGTCAGTCTCTACAGGGTGGGGCATTATGGTCAGAAACCCTAATGTTCCAGGCGTTCATTGGTATTTTCACTCCAAATTTTCAACAGGGTTTTTTTGTGACCCCCACCTCATAAACAGTGGCAATATCAGTTCATTAGCCAAAAGCTGATTTTGCACATTGACTATGCCATTTGGCACCACAGGTGCAAAAACACATTTCGAACAGGATGTGGAAAATGACAGCTGTACTGTTCATGGGGAGATGTAAAAAATGGCAATGTTGAAAATCTGGAGTGAAAATATAAAAAAAGTGAAGTCACGAGCATGAGTAGAAACTGCGCAAACCACACCCATAATATAATTAGTTTGGGGATATTTTACAGCAGATTGTCAATGCAGGCATTTTGGGATCTCTGCTCATTAACAGTGTCACTGTGATTTTCTTAATTTGTCCCGAACACTGATTTCCCACAGCGACCACGCATTTCTGAGCCGAAAGTGCGAAAATACATTTCAGCCAGGGTGTGAAAAATGGCAGCTATACTGTTCATAAGGAGGTTTGGAAAATTGCCAGTGTTGAAAATCTGGACTGAAAATAGTACAAATTCGTGAACTTACGAGGGTGCGTGGAAACTGTGCAATGCACGTTCATAACACAGTCATTTTATGGACTTCTGTCACCACATTTTCCATATAGCCATTTTAAGACCTTTGCTCATGAACAGTGTCACTGTGATTTTCTTAATCTGTCCCTAACATTGATTTTGTGACACCGACGCGCCATTGGGCGCCATATGCGTGAAAACATATTTTGGGCAAGATATGAAAATGACAGCTGTACTGTTCTTAAGGAGGTATTGTAAAATTGCAATGTTGAAAATCTGGAGGAAAATATTAAAATTTGGTAGTTACGAGCGCGGCGAGGAACTGCAGCACAACTGACGCCAGAAATAACATTTGGGATTTTCAATACCAACATAGGTTTTGGGGGCCTACCTCATGAATTGTGACACTCTTGTTTTGTTACCAGGTCCTGAAAGGTGGTTCCACACAGTGACCGCAAAATCACCTTTCGGGACCGAATAACAAAATGACAGTGACTGAGTTCATGAGGTGGGACCCCAAAAACCCCATGTTGAAAATTTGGTGAAAAAAATTCCCCAAAATGGCTGAGATATGCACCAAAATTGAAAAAAAAAACACATTTATGCCATCATACAGCTTACCGGCATTTATTCAGTTTGCGGTCGGCTTTGAAGAGTGCAGATGTGTTCCCGGTCCACCGAAGATCGTCGCGCCAGACTCCGGAGGTAAGAAGGGGAGAGGTGGGTGTGGGGAGGTGGATGCGCAGAGGTGGGCACAGGTTGGGAAGGGGCAAGACAATCAACGAGGGACCATTTTTTGTTTTCAGGTATGTTTTTTATTTTAGGAAGACTACGGGACTTGTGCTACGCTAGAGGGCTCCCAAGCATGGCAGATGAAAGTTTTTTGGAGGTCAGTGGAGCCGACAGAGGATTGGGCACCCCATTGGTCATTCAGAAGTTTGCCATGCTGGTGTGGGCTCCCAGCGTGGTAACTGGAAATCTGTTTTTTGGGATGTTAAGTGGAGCCGACGGGTTGGGCACCCTGCACCATTATGACTTTTGTCCAAGGTGGGTGGGCTCCCAGCATGGCACCTAGAAGTCTGTGGGAAGGGGGGCCGTGGAGCCGATGGGGGATTGGACATCCCTGTCCGCCATACTGTGTGCGGGGGGGTGCATCTAAATAGCATAGGAGGGTTATCCTCCTGGTGTGCTGCTTTCTTTTTCTCCCATGTCTGTGTAAGTTTCTTTAATAAAAAAAATAAATAACCCAGGGGCAACACTCTCTGATTTTGTGATACTGCAGGATGGGAGATAAGAGGAATCACAGGATACTCCTCCACGATCGTGCAGGATGGGGGATGGAGCACTGGCGAAGGTGGATGGAACAGTAATAAACTCTGCTGCTCTCCTCAATCTGGTTGGAACTGTCATGAATTCTGTTGCTCTCGTCTACCTCAAAGACAAGCAGGATTGCTGGCAATATGCTAATCCACACCACGTTATCGCCGCTCATTGAAGCAGTCTCTCCCTTTCAACTGTACGCCACTGCATTTTTAACTGCTGTCATAGACAGATGCAGCATTCATTGGTGAACTGTGGTCACGCCTGCAGACACACTGACTGCATTGGAAGACAGGGTGCCACACCTGCAAAAACTCGTATGATGGCACTATGATTCTTGCACATGTGAGCAAGCAAACATAAAATTGGGCAGACTATGTGGACCAAGCAGTCCTTATCTGCCATCAGTTTCTACATTTCTATGCTACTGTCATTTTCCTTGGTCTCTTCTCTGCTAGTCCGCTAATTATCTCTTGTGATGGTCCTACCTGCCCTCACACTTTTTGTTGCTTTTTCTTCTTGTTGTTGTGCAGAAACACTGCATTGGTGAAGCTGCAGTTTTACTGTGGGATTAAATTGGTGGTTCTGGCTCTGTTGGGAGGGGCACATGTAGAGGAGTTTGGCAGAGGCACTGACAGGTGCTCCAGCTCCATTTGGAAGTGTACTAGTAGAAGAATTTTGCAGAGGCATTAAGCACTACTTCTGTGCCATCTGTTTAGTTTATTAACTCCCATTGACAACTTTGGAGATAATAGAAAACAAAATTGCAATAGGTATGAAGCAATTTCTCCTTTTCAATATTCAGGGCCAAAATTCTGAATTCTGACGAATTGTAAGAACTGGAATGGAATCTGATTCCAAATTGGTTTTCAACTTCACTACAAAAGCACTTAGAAAACCAGAGTCTAGTCCTTTCCTGATCTCTTTTGCTGTTACCTCTTTTGTCTGCCACACTGCTGATGTGGGTCTGACTCTTACTCTCTTCTCTTCACTGTCGCAGCTGAGTCCACACAGGTGGCCACTTCTTGATATTGTCCCTGTTCCTCCTGCTGTATGGTCACTCATTCAGCCTCGACTCCCTTCCCCAGATGTACTGACAACAACTGCATGCAGCCAATGGGCTCCTGTGTTCACATCCCCTAGCTCTGGCCCTGTCCAGTAGTCCACTAGTGCACACTGCCAATTGCCAACAACATCACTTTTCCTCACCCAGTCCTGCAGGAGTCTGCCCATCTCTCCACTTAAGGGACAATCATTGCCACCAGAGAAAAGCTTCCACCCAGCTCATCCTCTGCCCCAGTCCACTAGCACTCATCTTATGGTGGTCTTCCACTCTGATGTCACAAAGTTCATTGGAGGATGCCAAGGGTTGTGGCCAACAGCATCATTCCATAGGTTCCTGCATGTCAGTCAAAGTCAGAGAAATACTAGTGAATGTATGAGAAGCCTGGGTTTCAAGTAGGTTGCTTCCAACCCCACTGTCTCAGAAGACACCTCAGGGCTGGGCTTAGTATGAGGAGAGTGAAGTGAAGCAAGGAGTCAGGATGGAGCAAGTCAGGCTTGGGAGTGGACACACAGAACATATGATGTATTACTACTGACTGGATCACTGTTGGAGCCAGGTGTCAATAGTTTCTGCCATTGAACTCAAGTGTGTGTTTGTGTGGGGAAGGGGGTAAAGAGACAGAAAATTAAGAAACTTTATGACATGATAGACCAACCCACCGGGTTACCACTCACAGCACTGCAGGTGCTGAGCACACCAGCCCAACAGCACCAAGGGTAAGAGGAGCTGCAGGACAGGTGCCCACTGGTCATGCTACCAGTTCCAAGGAAGCAGAGGAACCTTGTGCAGAGTCCCCAACCTCATCTAAGACAGGTACTATAAGGGGGGGGGCTCTGACAGATGAAGGTTTAAGTGTGTGTGGAGGTGAGTGGAGGAGCTGTAAAAGGAGGTGCTGTAGTGTCATTTTGTGTGTTATCTACCGAGTTAGAAAAGGAATCAGAAATTCTGATTCAATTTGATTCCATAAAGGGAATTGGATTGGAACCAGAATCTGAATCCTCAAATTTCTGACTTTGTGCTATTGAAAAGATTCCAGGAATGGAAACTTTTCATCACAGAAACATCCAGCTATCATCATCTGCACTGTGGATTAGCAATTCAAATCAAGATTCTCTTCCAACAGCAGTTGTGTTTTGGCACTGGTGTAGCAGTTTTCAGGGCTGGCAGGACATGCTGCCTCTTTTACCAGAAACTTCCACCATCCCGATTAGGAGTGCGTGTGTATCTGGCCCTTAAAAGCATTTCGACCCCAACATTACACCTCCATTAGCCATTGAGTTGATTGATCTTAGCTTTATGGCAAGAGAAGTACTTGACTACATTTGATTTTTAATATTAGGCCGAGAATGATGGGTACCCACTACAAGTTCCCACAAGCCTCACCTACAGTACCCACCCCCAAAAACACATTCACACACACGAAACAGTTACTTGATTTGTTCACGAATCTGGTATGTCGATTGGAAAAGTGAATAAACAAAATCTACAGCGCTCCCAATTGATCTGAGTTTTTCCTGTAACTCCAGTGCGATTTTCATATGTTCTCCTGTTGACTGCATTAATTTCTATGGAAGCTAAATAGCTCTATTTTCCCATATAACCTATGCGAGTCTATGGGAAGAATTTCCCTGTAGATGGCTCTAAATCCATGAAAAATGCAGGAATCCCTGTAGAACTTGGAGCCCTGAATTTGATTTTTACAAAAAAACAAAACCTTCAGCCGTACACATTCTGGCACCAATGTTTGAATACTGCAGTATTAACTATCTTTCTATTGGAAAAGAGCTTCTCTACAGTATGAAACAAGACGATTGTTTAGTGGAGTTCGGTTGCAAGGATCCAACTCAGGCAGCAGCATGAAACTTACGTTGTATGGGGAGTAGTACAATGGCCTATTGCCTGTTGTTCTTTTAACAAGACAATATTTCATACCCTAAACTCACCACCTCCATCACTTTCAGAAACCGCCCCTCCTCCGCCTGATGCGACAAGTGCTCACTTCGCATCACAGCTGTCTCTTTGGGCCAGTAATGCAGCTTGACAGAATGCGTATAAAATGACAATCCTGTGAGGCGCTGTCCAATGCTAGGTGACTCCACAAACACAGGCAGTGGCAATTCAGTCAGATCGTGGACACTAGCGCAAATTCACTTCAAGGACAAAGATGTAGCCTTATTTGTGTATATCACAGTACAAAAAATGTCAGTTACTGAAAGTGAATAAACCATTCCAGACTCCAGTGAAAAAAAAGAATGCAATTGCTCTCCATAACTCTCAGTTGCTCCTAATTTTCAGGGATGTCTCTGATTTTGCATTACACATTTCCTCTGTAGTTTCTAAAGTTGGCAGCTTGCACTGAAGAGTGAAGAATTGCATCATAAAATCATACCAGACAACAGGTTTGCAGTCTGGTTCTCAGCCAGAACATGCTTTTATCACTAAACCACTTCTTGTTACAGCTTCATGAACTGATAATGCTCTTTTTTTTAAGATGTGACCCCGATTTTGCCCATGTGTCCCTGATTTTCGAGGCAGGGGGGTTTCAGAGGTATGCTGCTGCCCTCCCCCCAACTAATCTACCCTTATGTTTTTCAGTTTTGACTTTAGCCCTTCCTCGGCTGGTCATTGCACTGGATCCTTGTCCCTGCATGCTGTCTGTCTGCCCTCATCCCCACCCCACCCCATTGCTGGTGTTGGCTCTCGGCATCCCCCTCGATCCCCTCTCCTCCCTTGAAGTTCCGAGTGTGGCTCAGTTTTGGTTCTGCCTCCTTCATCCTGTCCTTCTCTGTGACTTGGTGGCAGTCATTCTTCATTTTTCTCCACTGAGTTTTCATGTCCCTTTTATCCAGTCAGCCAGCCATCTGTATTCCAACCTGAAGCTTTGTTGTCTCTCTCAATCATTTAATAACTTAAAGTTTCCCCTCCTTTTCCTCTCTGCATTTCTCCATCTCTCTCACTATCTCATTTTCTTTGTTTTCTCTTCATTTGAAACCTCGCCTCCTGTCCTCAAGGATAAAAAAGCTGCCCCTCCCCACTACTCTGCGTTGGCTTCATTTTATTAAAGGCAGTCACCATGGCAACAAGTTGGGTTCTTGGGAAACAGCTTGTTGCAGAAGCCTCTAATCAAAAAGCTATTCACTCCCCCTACCCGTCTTTCTCAGGCTCATTGGGGTAGATGCCACAGGAGATGGGGGGGGGAACCCCGTTATAAAACCTGTTTCAGTATTTAGTGGTAACCCATGTCATGCCTATGACTAGCAGTGAAAGAAAGCTCAGGGATCCTTACAAATCAACATCGCACTTGGCAGTCTTTGGGAACTGGACTGAGAGTCTGGTTAACAGCTCAAAAGAGTTTTTTTGTTCATTTTAGAGGAGGAAGGAGGACAGATATACATGCACTGGCTGAAGTCAGAACCTGGCAGTGCAGCTCCGGGGACTGTAAATTGATCACTTAATTGCATGTGGCAGTGATTTAATGTGTCTAAAGCCAAGAATCCAAATGCTTTATGGCCCCTCACTCCCTAGACCAGGTAGAAATATAATCATAAAAACAGGTAAACTATCTGTTAATAGCTTTCCCCGATGTGTGCAAGTACTACAATACACCATCCTCCTCCCTCTGGTAAATCTGGAAACACACACATACACACACATGCTTTTAAAAAAACTCATTAATGCACCAGTTAGGGTTTAGCTTAATGCTACAAAAGTAGAGAAATGTGGCATTAGGGTTTCCAACCCTAACCCTTCTATTCAGCAAAAGAACAAGACGACACAAACACCCACAGGCAGCCACCATCAGGTAAGACGAGCAACATACAACTATTTCCAGGTGACACAAACGCAGTAGAAATGATGTGCTACCTTTGTGGATTTGTATCTGTGAATGCACAATGCAATACAAGTACACTTACTTTTCACTGCAGACAGAAATCCATGATACTAAAATCACAAATCCACTTCTGTGTGCATAGCACAGGCACCTGCAGCCATAGATACAGATCTACAATTCTCAAATAACAAGAGATCTTTTGTCTGCAGAAGCGCTGGCCCCATAGCCTCAGGTACTCATGCACACTGTAAGATATACACACATTTGACAGGACTGCACTTCTGTGGCCACAGGTGTAAGACATACAGACCAGTAAGATCATAAGAAGGGGCACACCTTATTCTTCAAGTCAGTCAATTGTGTGCACATACCCAGGTGTGTAATATATTGAAATTACACAAGAACTCTACCAATTGGATATGGTCAGCACCAAAGAGGAAAATGTACTGTAGTATCCAAATATTCTTATACAGTGCAGCAAATATATTATTGATGTGTATCTTAAAAGCTACCCACATCTGCAATTTAAACAGACCAGCAATTCACTTTATAGACATACTTATTTTAAAAATAATGGAAAATTGGAAACAAGCTTGTATAGAAAACTGCTGTCCTGGAACACACTCTAAAAGAATGACAGCTGTCATCCATCTGCCATAGTTAAAAACATACCAAAAGAACAATTTATTAGAGCATGAACAATATGTTCTACAGACAGTGGTTTCCAACAAGCAAGCAGAGACCTTACTAAAAGATTTTTAGAGGAAGTTATGAGGCACCTCTGATATTAGATGCATTGTTACATGCAGAAGTCTTGATAGAGAAACCTTGCTACAGGATCGGGACCATGGTGTGAATGAGGATGTTCCAACATTTGTTTAAACAGTATAATCCCTTGGCACCTAAAATTGGTCAAGTGATTAGTAAACACTGGCACTTATTGAAGTTAGACTCAAGGCTTGATGTTATATCAAGGCTAACACCTAGGATCACCTATTGGAGGGGGGAGGAATTTAAAAGACAGACCAGTCCATACAATCCTTCAGAATCAGAGTAAGTGGATGTCCCCTTTCCCTGCTGGGAATTTCCACTTTGGACACTGCATCTATTGTTTCAGCACTATGAATACACAGACATTTAACCACCCTCACTCTAGCTTCCATTTTGAAATAAAGGAATTTATCAATTATAGCTCAAAAGGTGTCTGGGATATGTAGGCCATACAAAAAGGGCACTCAAAACGAAGGTGGGAGAACACAAGGCTGCTATAAGAAATTGTAATTTTGAATAGCAATGGCCAGGCATTATGCCAAAGTTGGACACGGATCAGCGGCATCTCTGAGATTTGTCAGCATAGAAAAAATTTATCTTGGATTTAGGGATGGTGATCTTATTCCAACACCAGGTCTTCATTGGTATTCTCAGCTGTTTTGCCCATCAATTGTTTAAATATCACTTCTGTTGTGACTAAAGTGAACTATCATGCAGCAGGCAGTGCTCCCTGACCTTATGGAACAATAGGTGTTCAAAAACAACTGCAAATACTGATGAAAACCTGGCCTGAGCCATATTAAAAGGAGCACCTCTTTAATTATTTCAAAGGTGAAAAAGCCTGGAGGTAAGTGACAATCTAAAATAGCATAGAAAAATACTGGTCAAAATTTTCACCAGATTAATGCACTGCTGCTTTAACAGCCCACATTGAATTCCACACCAGGCTGGCGATTGGAGAATAGAAGGAACAACTGCCTATTACTGTGAGTTGCTATAGGGGAGAAATGGGTCCAGGGAATGGTGTGGGGGGTAGCTCTGATCCACTGATTTGCCTGAGTACTCTACTGCCTAATCACACTTCATTGAATGGTGCCAGTGATCAAGTGTCATTTCCACACTGAATTCCATGCCAGGCCAGCAATCAGAGAGTGAATGGGGAACAACTGCCTGCTATTGTGAGTTGCTACAGGGGAGAAGAGGGTCCAGGGAATGTGGGTGGAGCTTTGATCTGCCAATTTGCCTGATTACTATAATGACTGATCTTTTCTTTTTTTTTCTTTTCTAATTCATCCAGTAGCCTGTCACCAGTGTTAGCACCTTTCTTAACTCATTGCCTCCTAGAAATGTCTGTAGGCATCAGCAAATCTAACTACAGTGTGTCCCACAATGCCTACAGAAGTCACCTACAGACTTCCTGTGTGCCCTAGAAACATCTGTAGACGTCACTCACATATTTTAATATTACTTGCCAGCCAGAATTGATTAGAATTGACTGCATAGTACCACTAGAAAGGTAATGCTGTGCTGAACAACCTTGCCACTGACACTTTGTGTGTATCATGTTCACTTTAGGAGTTATTCATATTTGTTTATGACATTTTGTCAATCTAGAACCACCTATGCACTTTGAAGAAAACATACATTCTGGGTATCTTAGCCAGTATAAAAAAAAAAACTGAATTGAGTACAGTTGATTGCATAGAACTGTTGGAAAGGCAATTTTGTGTGGAACAACTTTGCCCCTGATACTTTGTGTGTCTTGTATGCTTTAGGAGTTATATGCATTTGTTTATGGTATGGTGTGTATGGTTCAGATTTGTCCCTCAAACCTCACCAACACACCTTGACTCAAATGGGGGAAAAATTATGTTTAATACTACAGAAATAGCTGTTTGTTTTATAAACAAATTATTAAAATTACATCTAATGTCTGGATGCTTAATTTGGTGTTGATATGTTATATATTTCCCAACAAAAAAAGTTTATGGTGCATTTTTTAGTGGAAAAAATATTTTGTTTTGCTGTTTCGACCAGCACAGAAATAAAACTAAATTACCTGCTATTCCTTGCATATCACTGTCGGGAAGGTAATTTTATGCTGAACAATTTTGCCACTCATACTTTGTGTCTAGCACTTACGATTTTTGTGCTATTAGCATTTGTTTGTGGCATGCCAATTATGGCTTGATTTTGCTTAGAAGGGCCCAGGATTAACTTTTAACAGTATATAGGAGACAAGTGCTGCAACGTCAGAAAGCTCCTGTGGGGGCAATGAGTTAAGCCTTGTATTTAAAAAACAGCTGACCCCCTAAAGGCTTACTAGATTTGCCTACACTTTTTAGGGAGGAACTAGGAAATTAAGGTGCTATGGGGAGAAACGGGTCCACGGAATGGGGGAGGCAGCTCTGATTGACCAATTTACCTGAGTACTCTAATGCCCGATCACACTTCACTGAATGGTGCCAGAGATCGAATGTCATTTCCACACCAAATTCCTTGCCGGACCAGCAATCGGAAAGTGAAGGGAACAACTGCCTGTTACTGTGAGTTACTGGTAATTGTTTCTTGTTTGGGGGACATTTTCTGCCAGTTTACTGCCCTAAGCCCCAGCTCTCTTACTGTTGGACCTCACTATCTGACCTGTAGGATAACTTCTCTTGCAGGTTGTCTTTTCTAATTCACCCAGCAGCCTGTCGCCAATGTTAGCACCTTCCCTAAGTCTTGTATTTAAAAACTGCTTACCACTAAGGTCTTACTAGATTTGCTTACACTTTTTAAGGGAGTAACTTGAGGACTAAGGTGCTACAGGGAAGAAATGGGTCCAGGAACATGTGATCAAATGCAATCTCTTGTGGTCGACTGTGCAAGTGTAATAATATAGAAACAAAGAAACATAGACTTTGAAGGCAAATAAGGACCACTTGGCCCACCCAGTCTGCCCATTTTCCTACCTACTGGATAAGCTGCAGATTCTAGTTAACCAACAGCCTACTTCCTGCCTCCCCCATTACAATTGTCTTGTGTCTGTCCCATGCATGTTTGAATTCCCCCACTGTTTTAGCCCCAACAACCTCCCCAGGAAGGCAGTTCCATGCATCCACCACTCCCTCCGTGAAAAATAATTTCCTCACATTATCCCTGAGACGTCCCCCCTCTATCTTTAAATTGTGTCCCCTTGTTCTTACACATCTCTTTTTCTGAAAGATGCTACCCTCCTGGACTTTGTTGATTCACTTGAGGTACTTGAACATTTCTATCATGTCCCTCCTGTCCCTCCTTTCATCAAGGGTATACATATTAAGCTCTTTCAGTTTATCTTCATATGATTTCTGATGCAGACCCTGCATCATTTTAGTTGTCCTCCTCTGGACTGCTTCCATCCTGTCTATGTCCTTGCATAGATGAGGTCTCCAAAACTGCACACAGTACTCCAGATGGGATCTCACCAACTGTCTGTACAGAGGGATAACCACTTCCCTTTTTCTACTTGTGATGCCCCTTCCTATGCATCCCAGTATCCCCCTGGCTCTCCTTACTGACTTCTCACATTGCTTACCAGCCTTTATGTAGCCCCCGGGGTGCTATCCCAAGGGCTACTACCCCTGCCTGTCCTATCTGTAGCAGGGTGAGGGGCCCAGATCTATTGGCGGGTGCCTCCACCCCGAGGTCAGGGTTAGAATAGTCGAGGTTGACTCGGTCACAGCCCTCTGGGTTTCTGCAACCCCCCTTTCTTCCCACTAGTGGCCCACACAGTTCAATTTCAGCATCCTTACCATATACACTTATCTCCTGGCTCGATCCAGTCAGCTCTCTCCGGGGACCCCCTGTAAAGTAAAGTACAGTTACACCACATTCACTGTGCAGTATTTCACCATTAATATGCAGACTAGCCAGTGTACTTTTGCAAAACAGGCAATCTGATTTATTTGAGGGGGAATAACAAGGACAGGGGGTGATCAGGGTGATTAGCTTACCACTACAGTATATGAAAATCTATCTATGGCTCTGTGCACAGGCCTAACCTATTAATTGCTGTCTATGGGTACCCAAGCCCTAATGGCTAGTTCCTCGATGCAGCTGGTTGGGTGCCCTGACACACAACAAGCACTTGATTCCTAAGAAGATCAACTTCAAGCCAGCAGGCTCAGTATGTATAGCCTGCAAAGTAACCAGAAGATCGTGTCCTCACTAGGCGCAAACAAACAGGGAGCTACCCTGATTCAGTACTCACAACTCCAGCAGAGAACCACTCTTTCACCACTTGTAGGGCTGAGTCTGAACTTCAATGGCCTCCTCACACATTTATATGGAAACAACAGAGGGGTACCATACCAGGCAGCTGCTTCCTGAACCTGACCGAACTCACAGCTATGCGGGCGTTTCACTGCAGCTTCAATGTCCTGACAGACTGAGCGTGATTCAGCAGATTCTCCAGTCCTCTTCGGGTGAAGCCTGGTAGGTAGCTGTGTTTGTACACAGCCTCCTCTGACCGCATGCCGGCAGATTTAATCCGAGTAGCACTGGCAATGAAAACGGCCGCCTCAGGCCTTTCATGCGCTTCCCGCATGAACACTCAACGGCACAGAAGCTCAGAGCTCCCTTCTCCTTCACAGTCACAACACATCTGCCCCTTGGCAGTTGGAGCAGAACTCTCAGTTTGGGTGCCACCCAAGCTCATTGGTGGGCTGCAGGCACCAGGCACTTAAATCGTTCTCCATTGGTGCGAAAATGCACCAGGGTCCAGACCTCACTTCCCAGAATCACTAGCTGTGTCTTCATTGGTCAGCAGACTCCCTTTTAGAGTCCTCACTTATTGATTGGCCCAATCCAGCAGTTCAGGACCAAAATGGAGTAACTGATCAGAACAGTCCTTGCTGCAATTAAGACAGGTTAGAACAAACAACAATATCTTTCTCACTCCAAACAATTATCAGTAAACAGTTACATCTTTCCAGAGAACTCCCTCTGCACAACTAGCGATGGCAGAATGGAGCGCTTCCTCAGCAGCCCGGGCGGGACTCGGGCATATAACCACACAGCCCCCCTCCCATTTCAACTAACTATGACTGCAAGCAGGCAGCCCTTAAAGAGACAGTACATGGAGGCTTTAAATGCGCTCACTGGCAACAACATTTAAGCAGCTTTACGCCGAACACCAGCCAGGCATGGAACATTTAAGCAAGCTCTGGGAAAGCTTTTAGAAACCCCCATTTGTAGGGGGGTTACACCCTTTCTGGCCTGGAAAGAACTTGGTGTCCGCATCAAGTAGCTACCCTTAAATCACTTTAAGGCAAACAGCTTAATTAACATTATATCACAGTTTAGATCACGTGCATCGTTACTATATTCCCAGTTTACTACTGTTCATGCAACATTACACACACAGATAACCCTTTGTCTCTTTTGAATCAGGTCATTATTCTCTGCCCATGACACCTGGAAAGAGGGAACCCCTCCCTATCAGCTACTGGTGGGCTACCTAAAGCAGGGGTACCACTCTCGAAGGGCAATACTAACAGGCTGGAGTTATCCCCACAGCTAAGCTTAGGCAGGAGCTGGGGACAGCTACACCCCTTTATGGACCACATTCAAGGCAGGTCCACAGGCTGACCAGAGACTCAACTCAACTTTACTACAGGCCGTACTTCTCGGCTGGAGCGTCTAGGGGTCTCGGAAAACCCTGCTACAGGCCCCTTTTCCATTTCAGCCTCGTTGAGATTAGTAGGGGGGACCTCCACAGGGGAAGGGGACCCAGTGCTCATAGTACTTTCAGGAGCATGACCTCTACATCAGGACCCACACTACTTAGCTCAACTGGGGACTGTTCAGGCACTAATATGGAACCATCAGGGCACTCAAAATATTCTTCAGGTTCCGGCATATCACTGGCTTGTTCCCCCACATCACTCCCTTCTTCTGAAAAGTCAGATAGTTCAGCCAGGCCAGACAGTTCAGCCAGGCTCAAGGACCCCACCCCTTGGGCTTTGCTGCTACCCAATTCATCCTCTAGGAGCATTGGTTCTGGAGACAACACTGGGGGCTCAGACAGTCCAGAAAGCCCAATCTCATCTCCAGAGTTAATGAGGGGATTGCCCCGAAACAGTTGGCTCAGTTGGTAAGAGGGATAGTATTCAATATTATTTTCATTGTTTTCAGACACAGATTGGCAATCATCTTCATCAGAGGTGTTTGGACAAGGCCCTCTTATTGGGCTTGCTGAAGAATCAAGTGGTCTGGGTTTCTCTTGGCAGCAGATCTAGTTCATAGGCCTGGAAGGGGGGCATTGGGATGTTCAGCTTCAATCAAGATTTGCCGATTAGGCGGAAATGATTTCTGTATATAGTTTTCACATCTTTTGAATTGTTCTTAGGCCTCACTTTATATACAGGTAAATCTGCCAGTTTTCCCACAACAATATGAGGGAGGTGATGCCATCTGTCAGCAATCTTATGTTTGCCATGCAGTTCCAAATTCCTCAATAGCACTCTATCCCCTTCTCTCAGTTCCATTGTTTTCACTTTCTTATCATACCTCTCCTTTTTGGCCAGGTTTCACTTAGCAGCCATAGTCTGGGCCAGTTGGTAGTCATGGTTCAATTGGGCCTTCAACTTTACATACTGTAGATGATTTTCTGCTTGCACCCATGAGGGGAAACCGAAACACACATCCACTGGCAGTCTAGCCTCTCTCCCAAACATCAGCCTGTATGGGAAAATCCAGTGGCATCACTTTTGTGCAGTTATAAGCATGAACCAGGGTGCTAATCTGCTGGCTCATATCTGGAGGCTTGTCTCTGGGTTGCAGTGTGCCCAACATATCCAAGCAATGTGCGGTTAAATCTTTCAGGTTAGGGATCTCCCCTGGGGATGGTATGGGGTGGTTCTTGATTTTCATACTCCCCACAAAGGTAGCATTTCTTTAATCAGCTCAAAAGTCCCTCCTGGTCGGAATGGTTCTCTGGGGGCCCATAGTGGACAAAGAAGTTCTCAACAAGTACTTTAGCCACCGCTGTTGCTTTCTGATCTTTGGTAGGAAAAGCCTGGGCATACCGGGTAAAATGATCAGTGACTACCAATTTGTTACTGAGGTTTTTTAGATCTGGTCCTAAACTCAGGAAATCAATGCAGACCAGTTCCATAGGGGCACTGGTAGTGATATTGACCATGGGGGTGGCTCTCTGAGGTAGGGCTTTTCTTTGCAAGCAGCAGCCACAGGTCTTGACATACTGCTCCACATCTGCACTCATTTTTGGCCAGTAGAATTGAGTCCGTACCAGGTCAAGAGTTCGGTCTATGCCCAGATACCCCATGTGATTATGCAGGGACCTCAAAACCAGTTCTCTAAAAGCAGTGGGCAGTACCAGTTGTTGTTTGTCTACTGGGCTTCTGTGTTCACAGTCTCTCTGTATAGTAGTTGGTTAACTGTTTTAACTTTGACCCTTCTTTGTATAACAAGGTGTTCTCAGGTCAGTGGAACGCAACTTGACACGCCCTCATGGCCTGCAAAGCCTCCGAGTCGCTTTTATCATGGGGTCTCGGGATTGAGCCCGTTGGAGACTATCATTGTTGAATTGGGGCAGCGAATCAGTGTCTAATGCAGAAAACTGACAGTAAGCAGCAGGTATGCAGTTCTCGATGCCCTAAGTAATCCACCATGCAGTCTAGTAGCATCAGGAGACACCTGTTCCTGCTTGTCAAATTTTTGGCAAAGGGTTCTTATGTCAGGTTCTGACAACCCAACCTAGTCAGTTTGTTGGTATAGGGCTTCCTAGAGAGATATCTGCATCTATATGGTTTAGGCCTGCTCTGTGCTCACAGTAGTCGTGAGGGTGGCTAATGAAAGGCCACCTATGTCCAGTGGCATCCAACTTCTGGGCTGAGGTCTGCACATAGTCAGAGGATTGTTATCAGTCTTTACCAATATCTTGGCACCATACAAATAGTCATGAAATTGATCAACAATGGCCACTTCAGAGCTTAGGAACTCTAGTTTGTGCACTGGATAATTTTTTTCTGAAGGAGTAAGACTTCTGCTGGCAAAAGCTACAGGTCTCAGCCCGTTAGAGTGCTCCTGATATAACACAGCCTCCAATCTTGTAGACTGGCATCAGTATGGAGAGTGCATAGCTTGGCTGGGTCAGCAGGCTGTGCTACATTGGGGCATGGGTAAGTTGATATATGATGTCATAAGCTTCCTCTCACACTCAGTAGTCCATGACTTCCAAACACATAATCGGCTAAAATACTTCTTCTCCATCTCAGAGTACAACTTTTGCTACTTTTTGTGGGAGGTACCCTGAGTAAGGTTGAGGAGGGGTGGATCACTCGAGAATAATTTTGACAAAACTACCTATAATATCCACAGAACCTCAGGAACCATTGCAGTTTTTTCAAATTCTTTTTGAGGCTAAGTAGTCTAAGCTTCACTTTGCTGGGTTCAGTCTCTATGCCTTCAGTGGATACTATGTGGCCCACATACTTCACAGAAGTTTGGAAAAATTGGCACTTGTCTATAGATAGCTTGAGACCAAAATCCTCCAGCTGATCCAGGACCTTGAACAACCAACGTTCATGCTCTTCCAACGAGCGGCCAAACACCATGACATCATCTAAGTAGACCAAACACTCGAGCAAATTCATGTCCCCCACAGCACGTTCCATTAGGTGCTGAAAAGTAGCTGGGGCACCTGAAATCGCTTCAAGGCATCCGGATGAACTCATAGGGGAAACCTAGAGGGCAAATGAGTGCAGTCTTCTTGGTCCTTCAGCTATCGGGATCTGATAGTACCCATGCATGGACGCTTAACATAGAGCTCAACCACTTACTGCCATTTAAACAATCCAAGGCATCCTGTATGCGTGGCATGGTATACTGGTCTGGGATGGTCCGCCGGTTCAAAGTATAGTAATCTACACACATCCGAACCACCCCATTCTTTTTCCTCACTACTACAATGGGGGAAGCATAGGGGCTCCTGGACTCTTGTATCACACCAGCAGCGAGCATCTCTTGCAAATGCCGCCTCACATCATCTATGTCAGCTGGGGCCAGGCGCCGAGATCTCTCCCTAAAAGGCCTTGCATCATGCAGCCAGATGTGGTGCTCAGCCCCTTGCACACACCCCACGTCCCATTCTTTTAGGGAAAATACCTGGTCTCTGGTGGCTAGCTTCTCACTGATCCTCACTTTCCATTCTGCAGGCAACGGGGAGTCACCGAAATCAAACAAGTCGGGAGTTACTCTGTCATCCTTCCTTGAACTCTTTCTATTGGGCAGCACTGCAGTATCTGCACAATGTACACTTGCCAGGGTGCACCTTCTTCTTATTCGAATCTCCTTGTCGGACACATTATGAACTTGAACCATCACCATCTTAACGTAAGCATGGGCTCTAGCCGGCAAGATACTGGGTTTGACCAGCAGTCCCTCAGGCAATCTTCCCTCCCCAGGTGCATCCAACATCAATAACTTATTCTTAACATCTGTTCTCAGTCAGACTTCCCCATGCAAAACATACTGGGCATCCGGGGCAAGTATCACCGGTGCAGGATCCTTTTTCCATACTACACCCACCGGGCCTTCAGGTTCCTCCTGGCTAACCTTCTTCTGAGTTTCAGAGACCTTTTGGATCACAGCAGGTATTCTTAGGGCTCACCCGGTCCTAAACACTTGCTTTTCTGAACACAATTGGGCTAATCGACCAAACATATGAGCATTTGTCCCAATCAACAGGGGTACCCCATCATACAGTCCAGTGGGGGGGCAGACTAAAGCCAAAGTTTCCACCTGTTTGTCCACTCTACCCACCGAAGTAGGAAAAGACAACCAGATCTGGATATATCCCAAATACGGATAAGCCTTGACACTTAGCCTCATACATGAAGGCCATCCAAGGGTTGTAGTGGCACCTCAGGTAGGTGCGTCTGATACCAGTCCTGAAACATGATGGTTACCTGAGAGCCACTATCTAATACAGCTCGGGTGTAAATCCCATTTACTCGCACTGGGGCCTCCTTCGAGGCCAACCACATCAGACCATTCAGGAGGCACAGCCTTGACAGTTGCTTGGGCATTGGCCCGGGTCACAAAACCCTTCCTGGGGGTTGGACGTGGGCCCTGTGATGCCAAGTGATCAGTCTGCTGTTGACCTTCCTTAAATTCTCTGGCAGCTGGCACTCAGGCTGAAAGTGTCCATCCTCCCCACAATGGTAACAAAACTTGGGGTCCCAGGGGTCTCTATTGGGAGGGGAGTACTTTGTCTGCTGAGGGCCCTCTGGGGGGTGAGGGGGTTCCCCGGGGCTAGAACATGGGTTTCTAAATGACTCAGGTTCACCAGGCCTAATAGGGTGGGTAGTGGACCACCTCAAATCCCTCACCAATTCTCATAAGTTTCTAACCTCGGCCCTCAACTCGCTTTCTACTTGGGGGTCAGAGGAAATGGCACGCACCCCCACATCACCTTGAAATTCTGGGGATGCATCAGGCCTCCCTGAAAGATGGGTCTCCTTGGGGGCACTAGACTCAGGGGTTCGGCTTGGGTTCACAGCTCCCACATAGGGTTCCCACCCCTCCTCATCAGTCTCCACTTCTGTAATCTCCCTCATCAATTGACAGTATTCAGGCAGGGCAGCCCATCTATCATGTAACTTAAGTTTTAACAATATCACACTAGAAAATCTAGCAGACTTCAAAACATGTTCCAACCTGACCTGGTTCAAGGCCGTGGCTGTGATCTCCCCTTTTCAATAGGCCTTTTGCAAGGGCTACTCCACCCTAGTAACAAAGGTGGACAGTTTCTCATTTCTCCATTGTTTGGCAGACTTGAATTTCCATAATAAGTCTTCTCCAGTCTCTGTACTCCCAAACACTCCCTCCAAAGCAAAAAGATACTCTGCTGTGGTGGCTTCCGGGTTAGTGGCCCACAGGAACCTAATGGCTTCTAACGTGGGGCCCCGCAGACTCTCCATCAATCGCTTTCTTTTCTCCCCCTCAGAGCATTGCCACTCCTGAACTAAGGGGGTGGCGTAATCCATCCACACCTCCAAGTCATCCTCCCCTGAAGGCACCAGCACTGTGCCAGAAAAAAGTTTCAGCCTTCAGTAAGAATCGAGCTGTATAGGGGGAACCACTAGGGGCAGTGGAGCCAAAATAGAACTCTTGGGGGACAGGGAGAGGTACCTGGAGAAACCTGGGGGGTGGTGTCACTAGAGAGGTCCAATGCTTGCAGCAACTCCTGGGTAGTCCTCCCTTCCACAGCCAACAATTTAAGCAGCTTATCTTTAAAGCTATTAGTCTGGGGGAACCCCCCAAGAGTGACTGACCCACTCCGAATGTGAATAAGCTTCCACCCCTGTGGGGCACCCTCCGGGTAAATCACTGGAGGTACCCTCTTGGGGTCGATGGCCACACTACATAAAAAGTAGCACCTGCAGGGTCTGATCAAGCAGGTCAGCCATATGCCCCTTCACCTCCACCTTGCCCAAACATTTAACAAGCTCGGCAGTAGAAATAATGTCAGCTGTCGATGTTCCCAGAGGCACATCTAATAGTAACACAATTCTCTGGGAGTCCAGCTCTTCGGCTTCGCCCCACACCATCAGTTTGTGTACCATTGTCTTAATAGAATCCAACCTAATTTTTGCCATAAAATCCCCTTCCAGTTTCCCCGTCAACTTTTCCATTTTTTTATGCACTTTACCCACTTGGCCACTAGGGGACGCTAATCCCAGCAGTGCCTCCAATTTGTAGCCCTCGGGGGTGCTATCCCATGGGCTACTATCCCTGCCTGCCCTATCTGTAGCAGGGTGAGGGGCCCAGATCCGTTGGCGGGTGCCTCCACCCAGAGGTTGGGGTTAGAACTGTCGAGGTTGACTCGGTCACAGCCCTCTGGGTTGCTGCAACCCCCCTTTCTTCCCACTAGTGGCCCACACAGTTCAATTTCAGTGTCCTTACCATATACACTTATCCCCCGGCTCAATCCAGTCAGCTCTCTCCGGGGACCCCCTGGAAAGTAAGGTACAGTTACACCACATTCACTGTGCAGTATTTCACCATTAATACACAGACTAGCCAGTGTACTTTTGCAAAACAGGCAATCTGATTTATCTGAGGGAGAATAACAAGGACCGGGGGCGATCAGGGTGATCAGCTTACCACTACAGTATATAAAAATCTATCTATGGCTCTGTGCACAGGCCTAACCTATTAATTGCTGTCTATGGGTACCCAAGCCCTAATGGCTAGTTCCTCGATGCAGCTGGTTGGGGCCCTGACACACAACAAGCACTTGATTCCTAAGAAGATCAACTCGAGCCAGCAGGCTCAGTATGTATAGCCTGCAAAGTAACCAGAAGATCGTGTCCTCACTAGGCACAAACAAACAGGGAGCTACCCTGATTCAGTACTCACAACTCCAGCAGAGAACCACTCTTTCACCACTTGCAGGGCTGAGCCTGAACTTCAACGGCCTCCTCACACATTTGTATGGAAACAACAGAGGGGTACCATACCAGGCAGCTGCTTCCTGAACCTGACCGAACTCACAGCAATGCGGGCATTTCACTGCAGCTTCAATGTCCTGACAGACCGAGCGCGATTCAGCAGATTCTCCAGTCCTCTTCAGGTGAAGCCTGGTAGGTAGCTGTGTTTGTACACAGCCACCTCTGACCGCACGCCGGTGGATTTAATCCAAGTAGTGCTGGCAATGAAAACGGCTGCCTCAGGCCTTTCATGCGCTTCCCACGCGAACACTCAACGGCGCAGAAGCTCAGAGCTCCCTTCTCCTTCACAGTCACAAAGCATCTGCCCCTTGGCAGTTGGAGCAGAACTCTCAGTTCAGGTGCCACCCGAGCTCATTGGTGGGCTGCAGGCACCAGGCACTTAAATCGTTCTCCATTGGTGCGAAAAGGCGCCAGGGCCAGACTTCACTTCCCAGAATCTCTAGCTGTGTCTTCATTGGTCAGCGGGCTCCCTTTTAGAGTCCTCACTTATTGATTAGCCAAATCCAGCAGTTCAGGACCAAAATGGGGTAACTGATCAGAACAGTCCTTGCTGCAATTAAGACAGGTTAGTACAAACAGCAATATCTTTCTCACTCCAAACAATTATGAGTAAACAGTTACATCTTTCCAGAGAACTCCCTCTGCACAACTAGCGATGGCAGAATGGAGCACTTCCTCAGCAGACCGGGTGGGACTCTGGCATAGAACCACACAGACCCCCCCCCCCCATTTCAACTAATTATGACTACAAGCAGGCAGCCCTTAAAGAGACAGTACATGGAGGCTTTAAGAGCGCTCACTGGCAACAACATTTAAGCGGCTTTACGCCGAACACCAGCCAGGCATGGAGCATTTAAGCAAGATCCGGGAAAGCTTTTAGGAACCCCCATTTGTAGGGGGGTTACACCTAGATCATCTGATATGACTACCCCCAAGTCCCGTTCCATTTTTGTTGTTGTTAGTACCTCCCATGCTATTGTGTACTCTTCTCCTGGGTTTTTGTTTCCCAGGTGCATTACTTTGCACTTCTTTGCATTGAATCTAAGTTGCCATATGTCTGACCATTCCTCCAACCTTGCCATGTCCCTTCTCATCCTTTCTAGCCCCACCTTGTGTATCAACTCTGTTACAGATCTTTGTGTCATCTGCAAAGAGGCATACCTTTCCCTCCAGACCCTCTGCAATGTCACCTATAAAGATGTTAAAGAGGACTGGACCCAGTACTGAGCCCTGAGGTACTCCACTAGTGACCCCCCTTTCTTCGGAATGTGTTCCACTCACTATTACCTTCTGTGTCCTGTTGTGCAGCCAGTTTGCAACCCAGGCTACCACCCTGGGACCCACTCCCAGGCTGGCTAACTTGATTATTAATCTTTAGTGCGGGACTGTGTCAAATGCCTTGCTAAAGTCTAGGTAGGCCATATCCACAGCCCCTCCCTGGTCTATTACTTTGGTCACCCAGTCAAAGAAATCTATTAGATTTGTCTGACATGACCTTCCTGCTGTAAATCCATGCTGCTTTGGGTCCTGTGCCCCGCTGGCCTCTAGGTACTCAACAATTCATTCTTTCAGAAGTGATTCCATCATTTTCCCTACCACTGATGTCAAACTTACAGGTCTGTAGTTTCCTGCTCTGCCTTGCTCCCACTTTGTGAAGGAAATCACATCTGCCCTCCCAGTCCTCAGGTACCACCCCATCCTCCCATGATTTGCTAAAAAGTGTGGTCAGTGGTGTCACTAGGTCCTCCCTTAGTTCTTTTAGGATTCTGGGGTGAATCCCATCAGGCCCCATTGCTTTGTCCACCTTGAGTTTTAGGAGTTATTTCAGGACTCTTTCTTCTGTAAATGGACTGGTGTCAACCCCCCTACCCAGAGTGCTTCTATTGTCTGGTTTAGGTAACTCCTCCTCCTCATCTTCTTTTGGAATATTGAGCAAAAGTATTCATTCAGTATCTCTGTCTTTTCACTGTCTCCCTCTGCCCACCTCCCCTCTCCCTTATTAATCTTCACTATTCCTCCCTTAACCTTTCTATGCTCCCTAATGTACCTAGAAAAGGTTTTATCCCCCTTCTTAACTGAATTGACTATTTTTTCCTCAATTTGGGCTTTTACTATTCTGACTGCCTTCCCCACTTCTTTCTGCTTTAATTGATACAGTTTCCTGTCGTGCTCCTTCTGTGATGCCTTATACTTTTTTAATGCAGCCTTTTTCTCCTTAACCTTCCCTGCCACCTCTTTTGAGAGCCATAGTGGTTTTTTACTCCGCTTTGTTTTCTTTATCTGTTTCACACAAAGGCTTGTTGCCTGTATGATGGCAGTTTTGATTTTTCTCCATTGTTCTTCCACCCCTCCTTTTTGGCCATTTGCTAGTGTATTCCTCAGGTATTCACCCATTTTGCCAAAGTCAGCCCTTCTAAAGTCCAGTATGCTTGTTTTTGTATGGCTCATCTCCATAGTTGTGCTTATTGTGAAGCACACTGTGTAGTGGTCGCTTGTTCCCAGATGTCTACTGACTTCTAAATTTGTGATCCTCTCTCCATTTGAGAGTACCAGGTCTAGTATTGCTCCCTCCTGAGTGGGTTCCAACACTAGCTGTCTAGGGTCTGCCCCCTGCAGGGCATCGAGAATGACCCTGCTCTTGGATTTGGCTGCAGCACATGTCATCCAGTTAACATCTGGCATATTCAGGTCCCCCATCAACAGTATCTCCCCTTTTTCAGCCATTTTGAGAATGTCCTCTATCATTTTCTTGTCCATTTCCTCCACTTGAGATGGGGGTCTGTATACAACCCCTGTGCAGATTGTGATGCCATTCCCTGTCTCCAAGGTGACCCAAAGTGCCTCTTGTCCTCCCCCTTTACTTTTTAGTTCTGTAGCTTTGATCCCTTCCTCTTTTCCCCTCCCTATCCCTTCTGTAGACTTTGTACCCCGGTATGTTGACATCCCAGTCATGGTTCCCCATGTACCATGTTTCTGTGACTGCCACAATATCCAATTTTTCATCTTCCATCAAGGCTACTAGCTCAGGAAGCTTGTTTCCCAGACTACAGGAATTGGTACTCATTGCCCTCCATTTAATGTTGTCTTTATCCTTTTTTCCCCCATGCCTGCTCTTTTTGCCCTGGTCTATTTTTCCATTTACCCCTGTCCTGCCCTCTGTTGAGCACTGTACCTCAGTGTTTACCTTACTACCCATCATGTTTTGTGGGGGGAGGCTTGAAATTTCCTGCCGCTTATTAGCACCTCCCCCCATGGCTAGTTTAAAAGCTTGCCAAGGAAGCATTTAAACCTGTCACTTAGGATCCTGGTTCCCTTCATGAACAGATGCAGACCATCTTGTCAGTATAGACTTTCATCTCTCCAGGTGTACCCCCAGCCACCAATGAAGCCAAAGCCCTGTGCTCTGCACCAGTTTTGCAACCATTCATTAAACTGTATGGTGTGTAGTACCCTAGCCTCACCCCTGCCATGGACTGGCAGCACCTCTGAGAAGGTAACCTGCTTGCTACCTGTCTGAGGCCCATCCCCAACTCCACAATTTCATCCTACACTGCACTGATCCCATGCCTAGCTAGGTCATTTGTCCCAAGGTGGACAATGATATCTAGTTCCCTCTCCTGTGATGCTGCTTCTGCAATCCTGAGGATTTGCTTCTTGTCCCTCCAAGCCATGGCACCAGGCAGGCATCTTACTTCCCTCTCCTCTCCTTTCCCCAGGTCTGCCCCTCTAACAATTGAGTCCCCTATCAGAAGCTGTTTACTTCCCCTGTGGTGTCCCTTGCCACCCTTCTGTGGGTCTCCCTTGTGGGTGTCCTCAGCATTCTTCTTGGTCTCCACTGAGGGTGTCATCATAGAGGAACCTTGCTCTGCCAAACTGGCATATGGTTTGTGTAGAGGTACAACTAGGGGGCTTCACCTCTGTTCCACCACCCACACCCTCCCAGAACCCACTGTGGTCCAACTGCTCTTCATACTTGGCAGCCTCTGTGGCAGTGGTGCTCTTTGGGTGGGGGAGGCCTCCTTAGTCCTTGCCAGTTCAGCCTGGAGGTGGGCAACCTCCTCCCTCAGAGATGACAGTTGCCTGCAGATAGGACAACAATATATTCCAATTCAAAACATTTCCCATATTAAATAATTCACTGTCAGATTATTTTTGCTTATTATGGCCTGTCAGTGAATAGTGAATATAAAATTAAAGGAAAATATATTAGTTCTACTGTATAAAAATATATATATATTCTTTGCAAAAAAACTGTGTCAATGCACTGGTTAGGGTTCAAATTAATGCTATAAAAGTAAGGTAATGTGACATTAGAGTTTCAAACCCTAACTCCCCACTCCCACTCCTAAAGCAGCAAAAGTTAAAAACATTAGGGTTTACCATCCCCAGAGTCTTGGTGAATCAGTGGTGGGGTCTTCCTTGAGGTTGTCAATCCTAATGATCACCCCTCCCAGAGATCATAGCTTTCTGTCTGAAGCACAAGGTACAGTTCTGAGCCAGTGCCTCACAGTGATACACTCTTCAAAGGTAGAGAAGTATGTCTCACCACATGTTGTCAACAGAATCTGTTGTTGCTTTTATTGGGCCCTGCATGAAGAAAACAGATCACATCTGACCTTGTTTGCTCAGGAGAGGGGATGGGCATTAGAGTTGTCAATCCCAAGGAAGATGCCACTGCTGATTCACAAAGACTCTGGAGACCCAAAACCCTAATGTTTGTTTCCTTTTGCTGATTGTTATGAGAGTTATGGTTGGAAATTCTAACGCCACAGTTCCCTACTTTTGTGGCATTAACTTGAACTAACTGGTACATTAACTTAGTTTTTTGTGAAAACATATCCTTTCTTTTTGAGATTGTGGCATGTATCTTCCTTCACACAGGTCCCAAAACTTCAGACAAGCAGGGCCTTCTGGACCCTATGCCAAGGGAACACTCCATCTACCTATGGAAGTACAGGACCTTGCAGGCAGCAATGGATGTCAAGAATTTATGGGGCTATCTGGTGGACTGCAGAAGTGCAGGGCCCTGTGAGCCATGCATTTCCATGTGGCCCACTGACACAAATACAGAGAGCAAAAAATCCACCTCTCAGCCAAAACACAGGGCCCACTTGCACTCATATTTGTAGAAGTGCACATGGGCAACCCTCACAGAAATCACAGAAATTTGATGCCAGAAAAGGACCACATTGGCCCATCTAGCCTGCCACTATATTCCCCCCTTCCCCCCTCCTCCTTTACTGGCTCTGAACTCCCCCCAGCCTCCCAACCCCATCTGTCTGTCCCATGCCCTCTTGAATCCCCCTACCATTTCAGATCCCACCACCTCCTCAGGTAGCCTGTTCCAGGCCTCCACCACCCTCTCCGTGAAAAACTTCCCCCTCACATTGCCTCTGTATGTCCCTCCTTCCAATCTGAGGTGATGTCCCCTTGTTATAGCTCCCTCCTTCCTTCTGAACAAGCTCCCCTCCTTCACCTTATTTATCCCCTTTAGATACTCAAAAGTTTCAATCTTGTCCCCCTCTCCCTTCTAGTCTCTAGTCGGTATAGATTCAGCTCCCTCCACCTCTGTTCATATGTTTTTTCCCCTCATCCCATGCACCATCTTGATTGCTCTTTCTGAACCCTCTCCATACCCTCAATGTCCCACTGGAGGGTGGTGTTGCATGACAGTGCCATCCCTCAGCCTTGGCCCAGCCAGCTGGGTCACTGAGCTCATCCCCAAACTCAGCTCACGGGCACAGGATCACAAAGCACTACCTGTTAGGGTAAAGGCTGGTACTAAACACAACATTTCTTAATAATAATTATATATTTTTTTTATTTTGACCCCAAATTTTCAAGATAGTCATTTTATGAGTCCCCCTTAGGAACATGATATGTGGCATTTATAAAATACTGGCCAAAACGTCATTTTGCAACACAAGTGCTAAAACACATCTCATCCAGAACTTGAAAAACAAAACCTATCACGTTTATGAGGTAGTGTGAAAAAATGGCTATGTTGGAAGTTTGGAGACAAAATATTGAAAAATAGCAAAGTTATGAGTGAACGTTGAAATATTTCAACGTTCACGCATAACTTGGTCATTTTACCATATTTTCCACCATATTTTCAACATAGCCTTCTTATGACCCCTCCTCCTGAACCCAGTAAATGAACATTTTCAAATCCCATCTGAAAGGTGATTTCATGCAGTGATCACAAAATCACCTTTTGGTTCAGATTTGAAAAATTCCACATACCTTGTTCATAAGACGGGGGCTTGAAAAGGCTGTGTTGCAAATTTGATATAAAAATATTTAAAAAATGACAAAGTTATTACTAAAAGTTCAGATCCCATTAAGAAAAAATAAACTGGATTTATCTTATTTTCTCATATCACCATAGCCAGTTCAATCGGCATGACATGTCTTCAATTGGAGAGTTAATCTACTTCTTGGGACATGTCCAGTTGTGTGAGGGTGTGGGGTTGTTGTGTGGGTGGTGGTTGCTTAATGAGGGGTTGTGGTGGGCGGCTGAGAGTGTCAGGTCAGCGATGGATCATTTTCTTTTTTTACAGTTAAAAACAAAATCAAGACACTGAGGGATGGTTTTCTTTTTTCTTTAGGTTTAAACTAAATCAATCTTGGATCCAACACTTGGGATTGGGCACCTAAGTGTCAGCTAAACTCCACTGTGGCTCCAGGTGTGGGCACCTCAGTGTTACCACCTAGTCATGGTGGAACCTGGAGTAGAGTAGGGGTTTGTGAGTGGTACAAGGAGTGGGCACCTTGGTCTGCTATTCTACCATACAGTGAAATATTGGGGAAACAGGATAGAGGACTGGCTGAGCTGGGAGGGGAGGGAATGACAAACTTTAAAACAAAATAGAGAGAGAGAGACAGCAGAAAGTGATCAAGACCTATTGCCTCCTCACTGCTTCCACACAAGCCTACAGTACATCTCCATCTGCAGCTACAGATGTTAAGAAACTCCCGCTGTTCTCATACAGAGACGACAACTGAATGGCTCCTCTCACTGAGCTGTACACCCTGGATTTTGAAGTGCCTAGAAAAGGTATTTCTAGACTTTTCTTTAAAGTACAAACACCAGAGTCTAGCCAAATTGGTCCCATTTAGCTAGGTTCAGGATTTATTTTTATTTTAAAAAAAAGCAAAACACATTGTTTTCATGTATTTTCAATGTTTTTTTTTAGTTTGGGAGAAACAACAAGATATCAGCCATCATGGCCTGCCTCTCACTGGACACCAAAAAGAGCACTGGTGCTGATTCACTTGAACCCTTCTTCTTAAAAGCAGGTTCTTATTATCAGGCAGCTCCAATTGCCCATCTCTTTAACAGCTCATTATCCTAAGGGGGAATTGCCGCCAAGATGAAACCGTGCTCATTATCCCCTCCTCAAGTCAGGAGACCCCACTGACTTGAACAACTATAGGCCTGTTTCATTGCTTCCTGTTTTATCCAAGCTACTTGAAAAAATTAATTAATTAAGGGAGTACTTGGATCATGAAAAAATCCTCAATCCAGTCTAATCTGGTTTCAGACCTAAGCGCAGTACCATGTCTGCTCTAGCCAAAGTGTCAAATGACTGGCTAAAAGCCCTGGACATTAAACAGCACATCTATGCACTCTTCCTTGACCTCAGCATTTGATACAGTTGATCATTCCATACTTCTTGATTCCCTGAGTAGCATCGGTCTAACCCCTGCTGCAGTAAAGTGGTTCCGCTGCTACCTCACAAATCGTAAACAGCAAATTAAAGCCCAAGGAGAATTCTCCCCACTAAAATTACTGCCCTGTGGCATTCTGCATGGTTCCATTTTGGGACCTATCCTCTTCACCCTTTACATCAATTGCATCAACTCTGGTCTGGTTGCTGGAAACGTTCATCTCTTCGCAGATGACACAGTCCTATACACGACCAACCCCTCCTTGAACATTGCGTACAAGGAGCTACAGCAGGATTTTATCATCCTCCAGCACAACCTGCTGAATCTAAAGCTCTTGTTAAATACAAAAAAAAAAATAGCTATGATTCTCTCTCCATCCCACAATATGGGGATTCCTGGGACCCCACAGATTATTACCTTCCTTAATGAACCACTAGAGCTAGTGGATAAAGTTAAATATCTGGGAGTCTGGTTGGATAACAAACTCACCTTCAGTGTACATCTAAGTGATTTAACAATAAAGCTAAGGCAGTGCCTTGGTATTTTCTACTGCATAAGATGCCTGCTTATCCTGGAAGCTAGAAAGCAGCTGGTTCAAACAACCTTTCTTCCCCTGATTGAATATGCTGACTTCCTATATAGCCATTGCCCCCAGTATGCATTCCAAAAGCTGGATATACTCTATCATTGCGCACTGAGATTTGTTCTTGACTTGCCCTTGCAGACTCATCACTGCTCATTGTACCAAGCATTATATTAGCCATCCCTCTCCACAAGGAGGCAAATAAATGCCCTCATGTGGCTATTTCAGGCTTTGTCCAACAAACTACTACCCTATATCTGTGACCTGTTTGAACGTTCAAAGGGTGCCTATGGACTAAGGAACTCCTCCCTTGTCCTCCTTAAGTTACCATGAACAAGGACATGTCTTGGCTCAACTGCCATTAGCTCCTTCTTACCAGCTCTTTAGAACAGCATGCAAAAAATATTTATAGTCTCCCTGCTGCCCAGCCATTTTATATTTAGGGGGCTGCTCTACAGAGGCCTGGAAACAGCATGTGATTGTTTCAGGCAAAGCCTTACCCAGCTCAACTGAGTCCCTTAACCACTGTAATCCTGGGCAGCCTATTTACCATGTCAGCCAGCATCCCTTTAGGGCAACCACCTCTCCCCCTCCTACCTCCCCCCTCTCATCAATTAGCTTTGCAGAGGGCCTCATTCTATTAGGCTGCTCTGTTTTCCCTCTCTACTATGTGTCTGATACCCATTCTTCCCACTGCCCTTCTCTATGTCCCTCCTTCCTCTCCTCACTTGTACCCTATAAGCTACAACCTGTATACGCTGCACTTTAAATGCCTATATTTGCACTTGCTTTACATGTGTGAGTCATCCAAGTACTGACTTTGTGTATTATAACTGCCTGTACCAATGTCTACTTTTGTACGAAGTGTTGTCTACTGTAAGCAAAAGTGTCCTCTGTGTCCTGGACCATCTTGAAAATGAGCTTGCTCAATGATGTAACTGCCTGGTTAAATAAAGTTTGATTGATTGATTGATTGATTGATTGATTGATTGAAAATGAGCTTGCTCAATGATGTAACTGACTGGTTAAATAAAAATTGATTGATTGATTGATTGGCCTGAACATTTTTTGGGGGGTTGTGAGAAGAAAGTGCTGAAACAGCAAAAAGCTCTTGTGACCCCACATTTTTTTAGGTCGTATTAGAGGGTTATCCAAAAACCCTAATGAGCATGTTCAGAAAAAAACATTTAAATCCTTATAACTCTGAAATCGTTCAATATTATTTCACAAAACCATCTAAAGGCACTACCATGCCACAGGCTGCTTTTACCCTGAAAGGTTCAGAAAAAAAATTATCTTCCATCTAGGCTGTAGGTAAGAGCAAAAAAAAAGTATATTAAGTATGGGAAAAATGTAGACATTAATGTAAAAATGATATATGCAGATCTCAGAAACAGCACAAGCTGCCATCGTGAAACTTTTTGCTTATTGAGATCTTGCCTCTTAAGCAAGGCATGCCAAATTTGGGGTGATTTTGTAGTACAACTCCATAGCTATTAAGGTGCAAAGTTAGCAGCTTAACATAGAAACTCCTGGTCAACCCTAACTATACTAATACTACTGCACAAGTACAATACATTATGTGGAGTGCCACAGGGATCAGTGCTGGGTCCAGTCCTCTTCAACATCTTTATCAGTGACATTATGGATAACATAGAAGGGAGAATTTCCCTGTTTACTGATGACACAAAACTCTGTAACAGAGTGGACATGCTGGCGGGAGTGGATAGAATGAGGAGAGACATGCAGAAGCTTGATGAATGGTCAAGGGAGTGGCAGCTGAAATTTAATACCAAAAAAGTGCAGAATAATGCATATGGGGCACAAAAACCCTGGAACAACATATCAGCTGAGGGGAGAGTCTATAGCATGCTCCAAGCAGGAAAGGGACCTAGTGGTTATCATCTCTAATGACCTAAAGGTTGGGAATCAATGTGACAAGGTGGCGGGTATAGCATACAGGATGCTGGGATGCATAGGTGGGACATCACTGGCAGGAAAAGGGAGGTCATAATTCCACCATAAAAGACATTAGTGAGGCCACATCTGGAGTACAGTGTCCGGTTCTGGAGGCCTTACCTACATAAGGATATAGACAGGGTGGAGACAGTTCAGAGGAAGGCAACCAAGATGGTACAGGATTTGCATCACAAATCCTACAAGGACAGGCTGAAGGACTTGAATATGTACTCCCTGGAGGAGAGAAGGGAGAGGTGGTATGATAGAGACATACAAGTACCTCATGGGGAGGAACAAGGTGCAAGAACTACTATTGTTCAGAGGAAGAGATGTTCCAGGACTAGGGGTCATGTGATGAAACTGGAGGGAGGAAGGTTCAGAGGTAGCATGAGGGAGTATTTCTTCATGAAAAGGGTGGTGGACAAGTGGTAACCTCTGCCAGAAGAGGTAGTGGGGGCTAAAATGATTATGGAATTCAAGAATGCATGGAGTAGGTATCGGGGGATCCTAGCAGTTGGTGGAAGGGGACAACCCAGTTCAAGAGAAGCTTGAAGAGTCAAAATTACATGCACAATTGGGCAGACTAGGTGGGCCAAAGGCCCTTATCTGCCATCAGTATCTATGCATCTATGTATTATAGGGGCTTAGGGTTGAGCAAGAAGTTCTATGTTTAACCCCTAACTTTTGCACATTAATAGCTTTGGCAGTGCTTGATGAAATATTAGCTGAAATGTTGCATGTGTTGTCTATGAGGCAACATCTAAATCGGAGGAAAGTTTTGTGATGGCAGTTTGTGTACTTTCTGAGATCTGCATATGTCATTTTCCTGTTGATGTCTAATTTTTTCCCTATACTTCACATGGAATTTGGGTTTGTTCTCACATACAGCCTACACAGAATGGAATTTTTTTTCTGAAACTTTCAGGGTAGAAGCCTGCTGTGCCAAGGTAGTGCCTTTAGAAAGTTTCATAAAAAATATTAAACAGTTCCAGAGTTATAAAGATGTAAAGTTTTTTATATCCTGAGCATGCTCAGCAGGGTTTTGGGGATATCGTTCTGATACAATACAAAAAATTCTATTTTGCAAGACCATTTTTGTTTTCTCACAACTTGCTTCTCACAGCACCAAACAAAATGTTAGTGCAGTGACTGCCACCATCTTGTTTCTCCCCTGGAACTAAAAAGCATGGAAAATAGGTAAAAATGTTGTCATTTTCAAAAAACAAATGCCTGAACGTAGCTAAACTGGACCTGTTTATCTAGATTCTGGTGTTCGTTTTATAAATACATGGCCAGAAATGCTTTTTCTGGGCACCTCAAAATCCAGGGTGCCCAGTTTAGCAAGAGAAGCCCTTCACCCACATTCTCTGTATGAGAACAGTGGACTTTCTTGAATTCTGAAGCCACAGCTGCAGTCATGCTGCAGGCTTCAATTGAAGCAGTGAGCCAGCAAGCCCCCATGCTAGCTAGATAGTTAGTTAGCTACAGCTATCTGTCTATCATCTGTCTGTCTCTCTAGCTAGCTAGTTAGCTAGCAATTTTAAGTATTTGTCAAGCGGAGTGGGGTGTCCATCCCCGGTACTGCTTATTCCCCCCTCCAATTCACTCACCCACTTCCCAATGTTTATATATATATATATATATATATATATATATAATAGTGGCACGATAACACCACCATAGTTAGGGTTGAGTAGGCACTTTAATGTTAAACCTCAAATTTTGCACTTTAATAACTTTGCAACCATTTGTCCAATTTGCCTGACATTTTGCATGCACTGTCTGCTACTATAGATCTCTGTATCTGGCAAGTTTTGTTCTGGTCAGAAGTGCAGTTGTGGAGCTGTGGAGTAACAACAAAAGCTGAAAATACCACTTTTTTGGCAAATTCTTTGCTTCTCTCTACAGAATGAACGGTTTCTCCATCTGTTCTGAAATTTTCAGGGTGTATGGGGACTGGCTCACTGAAGTGCTTTTTGAAGGTTTGTTGAAAAAAAGTAATCCATTCAAAAGTTATTAAACTTTTATGTTTCCCATTATAGACTATGGGACGAATATATGTCCACCATAAAAACTTTCACAAAAGTACCACGGACTTTCATGAAAATACCATTGGCATACATGCTGGACTTTTGTGAAAATCTGTGGAACTGGTAAACAGCCCCCAAAAAACAGTTTCTTTGCCACTTCATAGCGAAAAAAAGGGTTAAGACTTTTGGGCTGAAATTTGCAGGGTGTCAAGCCCTTGCCCCACAGATCTGCATTTTGCTGGTTTGCTAAAAAAATTTACACTGGTTCCATAGTTACAGCACTCCAAAGTTTTGGAATTTCCCACAGGATAACATTGTAGCACCCATGCCACCTTTCAGAGCCTATATATCAAAAATGGTTTGAGATATAGATGTTTTGCTAAGCGCAGCTTAGTACTAAGCATGCATGGAGGTGGCCAAGTCATGAATTCAGCTGTGAAGGAATGTTTTCCAAAGTTGCTATGGTTACTGAGATATTGCCACATTTGCAGTACAAGGGTTACTTGGAATGTCTCTTGGCATGCACTATGTGTCTGTACTTATGGGTAGGAGGGAGCACAGGGCCCAGAGGGCCCACACTTCCACATATGCATACCATTTTGCTAATCTGGGAGCACAGGGCCCTCCTGCACTGTGCCTCTACAGTTATGAGTGGGTGGGAGCACAGGACCCAGAGGGCTCGTGCTTCTACATACAGTATGCATATGAATAACATTACACTTTCTCAAAAAGAAGGGAAATTCATTGCAAAAAACTGTGCTTTAATGCAGCAGTTAGGGTTGATTCCACACTGACAAAAGTCTGGAAATTTGATGTTAGGATTACCAACCCTATCACCCCACCACCTCACCTCCACAAACCAAAAGGCATCAGGATGTGCCTTGGCGTCATCTTCACCAAAGGGCCCTGTGCATCTGCATCTGCTCACACAGGTCCTGAGGGACCTGCATGAATGAAGGTACAATTTCACTATCTCAAAAAGAAAGGACATTCTTTGCAAAAACATTCATTAATCCACCAGTTAGGGTTTAAGTTAATGCCACAAAAGTAGGGTAATGTGGCAATAGGGTTTCCAACCCTAACTCCCTGCCCCCACCCCCCCAAGCAGAAAAAGGAAAAACATTAGGATTTGGGGTTTCCAGAGTCTTGGCCAATCCATGGTGGGGTCTCCTTTGGAGTTGTCAACCCTAATGCTACCCCGTTCCCAGAACAAACAATGTCAGATGTGATCTTCTTTCTTCAAACAGGGCCCACAGAGCACTGCATCAAGAAAGCTACAGCAGATAGTGTTGGTAACATCTGGTGAGACATAGTTCTCTACCGTTGAAGAGTGTATCACTATGTGGCACTGGCTTGGAGCTGTGCCTTGTGCTTCAGACAGAAGGCTACAGGCTGGTGGGGAGTTAGCATTAGTGTTCACAACCCCAAGAAAGACCCCACCACTGACTTGCCAAGACTCTGGAGACCCCAAACCCTAATGTTTTGTCATTTTGCTACTTGGGGTGGGTGGGAGTAAGGATTGAAAACCCTAATGTGACATTTCTCTACTTTTGTTGTGTTAACTTGAACCCTAACTGGTGCATTCAGAAAGTTTTATACAAAGAATATCTGTCTGTCTGTCTGTATATAGATAGATATTTCCAATAGGCATAGACACAAAAGCCATTACATAAATGCTGATATCTAAGCTACTGCGTACATAAATTTCATTTATGTACATAACAGATACACCATCAGCATTTATGTGCATAGTAGCTATGTCATCTTGCATTTATGTACAGTATATAGTAGCTATGTCACTGCCCTCATCATCCAGCCAGCACTACATTGCAAAACTTACAGCAACAGAAGCTACCAGGAACAGAAGAAACAAGTCTTTTACAGTTTGCTCACAGCTCTAAAACAAACGCCATCCACTTCACTCCCTTCTGAGGAAAATACAATTAACTCCCAGGAAAAACAAATTGCTTTCTTTTTTCTTTAAAACATTTTTTCAAACAACTTTTACTTTCAACTACTTTTATTTCTCAGATGCAGTCTCCAGCTACCTTCATGACTCACTTTGTAAAATGTGCCCTCATTTCTTTCCAGAGCCAGCCACTCTCCACTGCCACTCCTGCTTGCACACACTGAGCCCGATTTAAAAAATAAAATCTGTTTGCTTTAAAATGAATAGTGAACCAGTCTCCTTTTCCAGTTCCAATCTGATGTGAGGACTGAATGCCTCCACTAGCCCTGCTGCACTCATTATGTTTTCTAAAAAAATGTAAAAAGCTGCTTGCTGCACCAATCAGCAGCAATGCCAGCCATCAATGTGGCATCCTCATGCCAAGTCCTTTGTGATGCCCTTAGCAACCAAGGATGCAGTAGCACTGTTTAACCAAATAAACCTATGAACATTGCTTAATAAACAATAAATAAAAAATAAAACATAAAAAAATACTTCTCACACAAGATCCTGGTCTATTACATAAATAAAATACACAACAGAGACCATGTAGTATACATGATTTGTTTTCACTCGAGCTGTTTCACCTTAGGCACATCACTCATGGCTTACGTGACTCGTGAGGTTACCCATGGTCAGACAGCATTAGTGAAAATAAATCCTGTATTCCCTAGGTCCCAGTTGTTTATATATGTGTGTGTGTATATATATATATATCCACAGCAGATCATTATGGTGACAGAAGTCTTTAGAAATGTCCTTTGCTACATAACAAGGCCAATAAAAATTGGAAGGAAACAACACACTTTGTATATTTTTATTCCCATTTTAAACAGCTAAGACAAGTTGAGAAAAACACATATCATTGGTGTGGTATCATCACAGGATTAAAAAAAAACAAGTGAGTATACTGCAGTGCATCAGACTTTGAGCAGGAGTTGTTTGATTTTTATTACCACCATGAGTTTAGAGAAGTCTGCAGCTGGAGCTTTGTGGAACACCACGAGCAAAGAAAAGAAGTAGGTGGTGTCCCAAGGGGTCAAAAACTGCGTTAATGGAACACTAAATAATAAATTTGAATATTTTAAAGAAAAGGGTTGGAAAAGCCTTTATTGTGGAGAAGAGTACCAAGGGCACAGAGAAAGAGAGAGAGACGTTGCACAGTGCTCAGGCATTTTAACATTTTTCATGATTTGACAGCAGAATTGTGAAATCCCACCGTGAGGAAAACAAAAAAAACCTACTGAGACGAAGCTATGAGATTCTGAAGTAGAAAAGTGCAAATTCATCAAGTATCAAAGTTGTCAATGATTAACTGAAGTTTGGTTGCTTAGTACAAATAACATAAACCAAGATTTATGCTCATGAGTATATCATTCCTAAAAACTAACAGCTATCTGCTGAGTACAAAAAGGTTTGTCTGTTGTTTTAAAAATGTTGCCTAGAAATACACTTTGCACTGTGCCCACAGGATATAATTCTTTGCATGATAGATCACTTATTTCAATAAACCTACCTGGAATATTTGCCCTATGGTGTCACTCGAGCCCATCTCAAGGGAAGCTGCTGGTGGCTTCTGCATTGCTTTTACTGTTGGGTGTTTACAGGCCTTCCTGGATAGAGGACTGGAAGCATCATTGACACAGACTGCCAAAGTGGTTGTAAGAAAGCTGTCTTATCTGGCAGTCAGGACTTGTCCTTGTCATTCCTCAAACCACAATACAGCTCTGGTCACAGCATGTGTTAGTATCAAAAAGCACGACTGGAAACTAGCAAAAAATGGCACCAACCACATCTACATGTATACATGTTTATTAGAATAAATAATTCACATACAACAGCAAGCCCTTGCCACATAGTGAGGGGGGATAGAGAGAGAGAGAGAGAGAGAGAGAGAGAGAGAGAGCAGGTTCACAGAAGGCCCCTACCAGTTTTGAGCATGCACTTGTCCTCCTTCTGTGAACCTGCTCATTCCCTCTGACAGTGGCTTGCTGTTTCACATGAGTAATTTAATAAACATTTTTGCATGTACAGTAGAGGCAGTTGTGGCCATTTTTTTTCGAATGTCCATTATCCTTGGCATTACTTGCAAGTTAGGTACTCATCTATACCTTAGTAGCTGCAGTGGCTGTTGCTAATTGGTTTTCTCAGTTGGAGGTAAAGCAGCAGCCTTGAAATAACCTAATGGTATAGTTTTACATTAGGCTGTCCAACTATATAACAATAAGAATCCCACCTGTAGATGTCGGTGTTCATCTGTCTTTTAGGATGAATACTGTGACATTAAGTTGGAAGCTACTCTTGGTCCATAGTGTCCGATACCGCCCATGCTGTTTGATAGGCACATATGAATAAATATGCATTTTATTGGGTATCACTTCATGTCAGCATATGCAATTAAGTGCAAGCATTTCAGCAAGAGCAAATACGCACAGAGCAATAATTGCTAACTGCACATTTCAGCACGGAACAATTAGAGAGTCTGAAATGTATCTGCTTAATTGCATTTCCTTGAGGCAAATTATGCAGCAGCTTTAATTAAATACTCACTGAGTGACTGCCTCGAGGAATTAACACCTGCCTACTTGACTGAGGGTTGGAACTGCAGCCACTGAGCTGCAATGATCACATTTTCAATTGACAGAGTGACACTTTGACTCGATTTTGTGAAAGTCATAGAAAAAAATTGTAACTGTACCCTTTCTGCTGTGATGATGCAGCACAGTTTGCACTTGCAGGACACAATGCACCGTCAAAAAAAATCAGTTATTTTAAGGCTCTTCTTCCTCGTGCAACTCATGATGACAGGGACTCGATCACACCATCAGGGTGGGTGCACCAATACAGTGAGGTCAGACAACTGTGTTTGCACCGCAGAGTGTGCTGCTCTTTCGGGACACTGCTTAACCCATTCTTTTCAGGATAAATTAAAAACTTTATTTATTTTGCCATCATGGGTGCTGAAACCAGGAAATCATGGTACTTAAAGGGAACCTTGTGAAGCAAAGTTATTCCACGATCCACACACAAGCCTGTATTTGACCTGCAACGCAGCTGCTATGGGGTACCAACCAAACTTAGGTAACCTTCTGTCATACAGGGAACAGAAATCAATTACCAAACTCAGGTGCTTTTCGGACACTTCAGATTAATGTTAGGGAACTGAACTTAGGTAAGCTTGACAAATCAGGTACAGAAGCAAGCAATAATAGCAATTGTCTCTGAAACATTTGTTATTTGCAATGCGATGACTTGTCGCTACATTTACTTGCGCTGCTTTTGGATGCAGTGAAATGCTTATACTTAGTATACCACAACATAATTTGCAGTGTCAGTGGCTCAGTAGGTAGCACACTCGCCTCTGAAGTGGGGAGATCAGAGGGCTGTGGGTTCAGTTCCCACATCTGGTACTTGGGTTAATATCCCAGTACTGACACTGTAATGCAGCATGAGAGGGGTGCTGCATTTCTGAGGTGCTGTCTTTCGGATGAGATGTTAAACCGAGGTCCCATCTTCCTCGATTGGTGGTAGTTCAGGTGGATGTTAAAGGATCCCATGGCACTTATCAAAAAGAGTAGGGGAATTTCCCCGGTGTCCTGGCCAAATTTCCCTCATTCACTAAAAATACCACCAACAGCTTAATCTGGTTCAAGGTCAGTTGGCATTCATCTGTATCCCCCTCCCCTGGGTCGTGCCTGAAAATAGGCAGGATTTGTCTAGTGCACTTACCTGGTCAACAAAAAATAAAATAAATAATAATTTATTGTACGCACTTGACATGGAACCATTTAAAAGAGTTCCCTACCCACTCTATTATCTAGGGTATCCAAAGATTCCCTTGATAAGTAGGATTTTATCCAGGCTCACCATGAATGCTTGTACTGTTGTTATGTCCACTATCTCCACTGGTTAGCTGTTCCATAGGTTCACCACTCTCCAGATGAAGAGATGCTTCCAACAGAAACATTTCCCTTGACTTAACCACTTCTAAACTCCGGGAGTATCTGCATCTTGCCAGAAAACAACAGATTAAATGTCTCTGTCTGCTCAGTCCTGCTAAGACACTTGACAGACTGGGAGAGCCTTTGTATAGCCTTTATCAGTGGGTCATCACCGGCCCTCCCAGATCAAGGATAAGGGATAGTCTTGGCATAGTGTGTAAAGGTGCATACTCATTAGCTTTTCTAGCAGGAGGAGAATCTTCAGCCTTGGAATCTTTGGGTGAGCACTGACCTACCTGACTGCTGGACAAGCAGCAGCCTTGACATAGCCTGCAGAAATCTTTGCTTGACTACTTTCTTAACCAGAGGATGAGGGAGGAGAAGCTTAGCCATTGCCTCCCACCCAGTATTTGAACTTCTTTGCTCTTCATTTCACAGAACACAAGGAAAACACACCAGAGCCTTAATATTAAAAACAGCCAGACAAGCACCCATCCTAAAGATAGCAATGAAGGAAAAAATACTAACACGTGATGGTTTTGCAATACAAAAAGCAAATGCAACATAATGGATTAACTTCAAAAACAGGAGTGGGCAAAAGTGGGGTTTTCCACCTTTGTGGAACTTTTGCAAAAATCTGGGAATGTTCATGGAAGTTTCCGAAGTTCCATCTGTGGTGCATGGGAAAATGTATGTAAAGGTTTGGGGAGAAATCCACTAAAAAATAAGCCCTGGAGGCTATTGGCCCCTTCCCTCACCCACCCCACATTAAAAAATATATCCCTGGTGGCTAGCAGTCCCTCCCCCAACCGGATCACCAGCCCGACTAGTAAAACAAGCATTTGTCAATGCCAAATATTGTCACACTGGCATTGGCATTGGCAGTGCCAGAGCTAGAAATGCATAATAGGAATGGCAGTGAAGTACTGAAGTGACGCCAACCCCACCCCCACCCTGTAGAAAGCGACAGGCATGGGGTGTGCCTTTGGGTCGTCAGCTATAACGCTCATGCCATTGTACCTCAACTTACCCAGTAGGCACTGACAAGTGTCAGGGTGTTCTTTGGGGTCTTTGGGCATTATACTTACCCATTCTATAAGGAAATATGCTGACATGGGTGCAGTATAGGAGCATGGGGTGAACTTTGTGGCTGAACAGTGCAAGGCACACCACGATGCCTGTCAGTGGCTTCAGGGTGGGGATGGGGGGTGGAATGGCGTGAGCATTACATCCGATGATCCCGAATCACACCCCTGATGCCTATCAGTCTGTACCGGGTGTGGTGCTATAGTTGGAAACCCTAACATCGTAGGCATGTTGTGGTAGTTTCACTCCACATTTTCAACATGGGCTGCTTGTCAGGCCACCTCATGAAAAGCGGCATAATCACTTTGTTAGCTGAAAGGTGGTTTTGCACAGCAGCTGTGCCATTTGGCGACAGAGGGATGAAAACACATTTTTGGGCAGGATGTGCAGAATGACAACTGTATTGTTCATGAGGAGGCATAAAAAAATGGCTATGTTGAAAATCTGGAGTGACAATATAAAATATTGGTGAAGCAGTGAGCATGCATACAAACTGCACAACACACGTCTGTAACCCAATTATTTTTGGGAGTTTGGTAGCCACATCTGTAACACAGGCATTTTGGAACCTCCCCTTATGAACAGTGGTGGTGCAATTTTGTTAATCTGTCCCAAAAGTTGATTTCCCACAGTGACCACGCCATTGTGTGCCACAGGTGCAGAAACACATTTTGAGCAGGATGTGAAAAATGACAGCTGTATTGTTCATAAGGAGGTGTGAAAAAATGTCAGTGCTGAAAATCTGGCATGGAAATATTGTAAATTTGCGAAGTTACAAGGGTGCATGGAAACTGCGCAATGCATGCTTGCAACACAGTCATTTTATGGACTTTCACCACCAAATTGTCGACATAAGCATTTTAGGACCTCTGCTCATGAACAGTGTCACCGTCATTTCCTCAAACTGTCCCAAAAAGTGATTTCACACAGCGACTGTGCTATTCTACGCTGGATGTGTGAAAACACATTTCAGGCAGGATATGTAAAATGATAGCTGTACTGTTCATCAGGAGGTGTGGAAAAATGCCAAGTTTGAAAATCTGGAGTGAAAATATTACAAATTCATGACGTTATGAGCGTGCGTAGAAACAGCACAATGCACGCTCATAAAACAGCCATTTTTGGGAATTTTGTCACCAAATTTGCAACATAAGCTTTTTGAGAGCTCCCCTCATAAACACTGCCACTGTCATTTCATTACTCGGTCCCAAAAGTTGATTCTGTGCAGTGACCACGAAATCACCTTTCGGGACCGAATAACACCATGACAGTGGCAGAATTCATGAGGAGGGGTCCCATAAACCCCATGTTGAAAATCTGGTGCCAAAATTCCAAAAAATGCCTGAGATATGCATCAAAGTTGAAAACCTATTTATTCCATTATACAGCTTACCAGCATTTCCTCAGCTCCGGTCGGCTTTGAAGAGTGCAGCGCGTTCCTGATCCACCAAGATCGCCGCGCTGGACTCGTGAGGTAAGTATGGGGTGAGGGGGTGGGGAGGCAGGGTGTGCAGTGGTGGGCTGGTTTTGGGAGGGGCAGGGAGACCTCCGAGGGACCGCTTTTTCCACAGGTACAAAAACAAAAACATTGCAGGACTATTTTTCTGTTTACAGGGGCATGTGGCACACTGGGGTGGGCTCCCAGCATGCCAACAGAGCCTTGTTTTTTGGGGGCAGCTGTAGCTGGCAGGGGATTAGACACCCTGTTGTACACAACAAAGGAGGGGTTCCTTTATGCCGACAGGGATTGGGCACCCCCATCGGCACACAAGGAAAGCGGGGGACAAGAGCCGAGAGGGATTGGGCACCACCCTCGGTATATAACAAATGGGGGAGGGTTCTTTATGCCGAGGGCACATACATTGGGGGCAGGGTAAGCCGACAGGAGGATTGAGCACCCCCGAAGTCTGCAGTTTGGCAGGCAGTGTGCCGCCATGTTTGCATTTCTGAGTAAGCACATCAGGAGGTCCGCTGTGCGCAACTAGCTTTGCTCACACTGCAGCACACCTTTCCTTAGATGTGCTAGCCCGGGTGGTGTGGCGCTGGCATGCAGGCTGATTGGGGAATGAGGGATGCACCTACTGATGCATGCCCTGCATTTTCCCAAGAGTGACCACCCCTCCAAATCTTCACTACCGCAAGATGTTGGTTGTGCAAGCATGCCAGCATAAAAAAAATACCCCTGATGCCACCGGTTCCACTAGTGATCCTCCCCCTTCTCATCACTTGCCCAACAGTGCCCACTGCGTAGCCTCAAAAATACCCTGGTGGCTAGTGGTCCCTCTCCTCCATCCAGTCACCCACCAGGCCCCGAAGTGTACAGTAACCCCCCCCATCCCTATCTCCATTTGTAACTCCATACTGTTTAAAAAAATCCCTGGTGGTTTTAAGTGTAACCCTCTCCCCATCCCCAATCCCCAATCTCAAATCCCTGGTGGTCTAGTGCCCTCCACCCCCCCTCCCCAGCAGGTGTCCCACCACCCTGCTCCCACCCTCATCATGAACCCCAGCAGGCACCCAGCACAGCCCTCCTCTCTCCACCACGGCCAGCTGCCCACTGAGCTGTCAATGAATGATCATGTTCCTGTACAGTGGGTACAGTAAATAGTAAATTTTTCTATCTCCCTAATCTGCATGTGGAGTGATTTTATTTTACTGATGACATTCGGTCATGTGTGTGCCTGAACTTGATACAATGATGTTATACTGGGATAATGTCATGGTCCCAGGCACACACTGACCAATCAGGTGGTTTTTTTTATTTGCCATTGTATAATTATACAATAAATCACTCTGACAACTATTACAGCATTTATCCATTTTTAGGCATTAGTAAGTGTAGCTTGTAAGCATTGCTTGTGGTCATGAATGTTCTTTTCTACTGACTACCCTTTTTAAAAAAATCATGGGAGGATGGTGTGTTACCTGAAGACTGGAGAAAGGTGGATGTTATTCCCCTCCACAAAAGTGGGAGCAAGACAGAGGCAGAAAACTATAGACCTGTTAGTTTGACCTCAGTGGTAGGGAAAATGATGGAATCACTTCTGAAAGAAAGAATTGTTGAGTACCTAGAGGTCAGCGGGGCACTGGACCCAAGGCAACATGGATTCGCAGTGGGGAAGGTCATGTCAGACAAACCTAATAGATTTCTCTGACTGGGTGACCAAAGTAGTAGATCAGGAAGGGGCAAGGCATTTGATATAGCCCCATGCAAAAGATTAATAAACAGGTTAGCCAGCCTGGGAGTGGGTCCCAGAGTGGTAGCCTGGCTAAAACATTGGCTGGACAACAGGATGCAAAGGATAATAGTAAACAGAGTTCACTCCGAGGAAAGGGGGTTACTAGTGGGGTATGTCATCAAGGTATAGGTCAGAAAGCATAGGAAAAAACAGGAGCAGATGTAGAATTCTCAAAAAGTGTTTATTAGTACTAGCAGTAACATAAAAAAATAAAATTATTCAGAATAACTATTTACAAAGGCAGAATAAACAGAGAAGCTCCATCTGAGTTTTCCTTCAATCTCTGTGTGTCTGTATCTATGCCTCTCTCTTGCAAGAAATTGCAGCTCTGTTTTGATAAGTCTTTGCAACCCCCCCCCCCCCAACAAGCATCCTGTTTTTTTTTTCCTAAAATGTTCATGTATGTTTCTGGCAGGTGTAGCAAGAACACAATGTCCCAGAGCTGAGGCCCCTTCTCCACAGCTTCAGAAAAAGGCTTAAAAACTGCTTTCAGTTTAACTCCTTGAGTTCCCAATAGCTTTTTGCAAGCATCTCAAACTATAATTATATACATTTCAACAGTAACACTATATAATTTCTAGACAAAGGGATTCCAATATCAGTTATATTTCCACATAATGATTTGCATATATTTTTAAGCCAGCAGATATGCAAGGGGGGGGGGAGAACAGAACAGCAAGTGAGGGTAGAGAGATAGTGAGAGGCAGAGAATTGCAAAAACTCTCGGGGTGATCAAATCCTAGGTATCACAGGAAAATTTGATTGCACAACCAGATAGACAAGAGACAGGAAAGGAAAGAACAGATCTCTGCATTCAAACTCTCCATAACAACTGGGACAGGGTCCTTTTCAACCTTGTCACATAAACCCCCTCCTTAAGAGGGAACCTGTTTTATCAAACAGGTTTCCAAAACTTCCTATTAATTCTCTACTAATATTAACTTCTAACTTTCAGAAATTAAGCACATGTGCGGTATCCTTTTTCCTATAACAGTACAGCAAACAGTAAAGGCTAAGCTCATACATTTGTTTTTCAACCTTCAGAACCATCAATTCCTGATCCATATCTTGACAGAAAATCAGCATTGCTATTCTGTTTACCAGATTTGTGTATCACCTTGAATTTAAATGGCTGTAGTGCCAGGTACCACCTTGTGATTCTGGGATTTTTTATCTTTCATTTCGTTAAGCCAACAGGGAGGATTGTGATCTGTTATAAGTACAAAGTCAGTTCCTAGCAAATAAGACTTAAGGGACTCCATGGCCTACAGTACATTGCTGCTAAACATTCCTTTTCAATGGTGGAGTACCTTTTCTCTCTGTCATGCAACTTCCTACTTATGTTTCGTCCCATCTATATTTTGACTCAGGACCACACCTAGCTCTACTTCTGATGCACCTGTTTGTCACAAAAATGGTTTCTCAAAGTATGAGCTTCTTAAAACAGGGGCTGAACACAATGCAGCCTTAATGGCTTGAAATGCTTCATCACACTCTGGGGTCCATTTCACATTATTTGGGTACCATTTTTGGTGAGTTCAGTGACGGGAGTAGCTGACTCAGCAAAGTTGGGAACAAATCTCCGATAATAACTAGCCAGTCCTAAAAATGACCTGACATGTTTCTTTGTTTTAGGGACAGGGCTGTTAGCTACAGCTTCTATTTTAGAAATTTTTGGCTTAATTTCTCCATTTCCCAACACATAGCCCAAATATCTGGTTTCCTGCATGCCCAATGCACATTTGATAGGATTAATAGTCAGACCTGCATTTTTTATAGCTTGGATAACTGCTCATGGGTGTTGCAGGTGGTTTTTCCAGTCTGGACTGTACACCACGACATCATCCACAATAACCAGTGTGAGGTGATAAAATTACATCCATGTACAGTTGGAATGTACCTGGTGCACCATGTAAACCAAATGGCATGGTGGTGAACCGATAGAATCCAACAGGAGTGGCAAATGCAGTTTTGTCTCTGGATTCTTTAGCTAAATGGATTTGTCAGCAGCCCTTGGTGAGATCGAGGGTACTGAAGTACATTGCACTCCCCAGTCTATCCACCAAATCATCTATTCTGAGCATAGAATAACTGTCAAATTCTGACACTTGATTAAGTTTCCTAAAATCAAGGCAGATTCTAACACCCCCTTCTTTTTTGTTTAAAATTATCATTGGAGATGACCAAACACTCCTTGACTCTTCTAGGATACCCAGTTCTTTCATTTTTTTGTATTTCCTTAACCACGTCAGCTCTTAACCACTCTGGTAACCTGTATGTCTTTTGCCTAATAGGGCGAGCATTCCTTGGCACTATTACATGCTCATCCCCTTTTGCTCAGCCTGGTACTGTGGTAAAAGTACTGTTAAATGTCTTTAGCAAGTTACACATTTCTGCGGTTTGTTCGGGGGTTAAGGAAACATTTACCTTTACAGCATCAACATTTACAGTTTGTTCCAGTCTATCAAAAGCGACATCAATATCTTCACTATCAGTTTCTGGTAAAACTAACAGAATAGCTTTTGGTGTTTTTTCAACCCATTTCTTGAGGATGTTAGCATGGTATGTCTTAGTAGGATTTTTCCTGTCAGGGATCGCAATCTTGTAGTTAACAGTGCCAGTACATCTAATCATATAAGACCCTTGCCACTTCATTAACAGTTTATTTTATGTTGTGGATAACAGTAGCAAAACCTTTTTACCTGGCTCAAAAACTTTTTCTTTTACCCCATGGTCACAATATACCTTCTGCTGGTTTGGGGCCTCTTCCTGATTACTATGGGCCATTTCAACATATTTTGCAGGTTCTTTCTTAGGGCACACATATAAGATGTTATAGATTGCTTCTGAGTGGGGTTATCTTCCCACATTTCTTTTATCACACCAGTGGCCTGCTTGGCTGCCTACCATACAGCATTTCAAATGGTAAAAGCCTGATGATGCCTGTGGCACTTCTCTGTAAGCAAAAAGTAGGTAAGGCAAGTATTGGTCCCAGTCTTTCCCTTCTCCTTTTACAAACCTTTTTAACATGCATTTTAGGGTTTGGTTAAAACACTCAACAAGACCATCTGTCTGAGGGTGATGGGGGAGGTTCATATGGCAGTGATAGTCTGTACAGCTCCTTAAGTAATACAGCACCAAAATGACTGCCCTGATCAGTAATACTTTCTTTAGGTATGCTCACTCTGCTGAACATTTTTGCATGCTCTGCTGCCACTTTTGAAGCTATGACAGTATGCATTGGAACTTCTTCTGGGTATCGAGCAGTATAGTCGCACACTACCAGGATAAATCTATTACCCTTTTTACTCTTGTCTAAAGGACCAACGACATCCATTGCAATTCTCTCAAAAGGCACATCTATCAAGGGTAGGGGCACCAGGGGCACTTTGTCTTTTCTAGTGACTAGGGCTACTTTCTGACACTCAGCACAGGAATTATAGTAGGAAGCAACATTTTCATGAATTCCAGGCCAGTAAAATCTATACAGCAATCTGGCAAGGGTGCGATCTGTCCCTGAGTGACCAGACATAGGACTATCATGTGCTATCTGTAACAACTCTGTTCTATACTTCCGTGGTATAACCAATTGTTCTGTCTGGTCCTGTGTCTAAGGTTTAACTCAAACTCTGTGCAGTAACTAATTGCATTTTTTAAACACTGGTCCACCCTGTTTTGGTTTCACTCCCAGCTGCTTAAAATAATCCTGGAGAGAAACACTGTTAGCTTTCTCTGAAACAAAATTACAATCAGTTATCAGTTTAGCTTCAACATTTTCATATTATAACCCTTTATGTCCATCAGTCTTTTGTTGCCACAGTTGCTTCAGACATCTTCTTCCTTTCCTGGACTTCCTGATCTTGAAACTGTTCTCAAACAAGCCCAAATCAAAGTCACTGAAAGGAAAAGTGTCCCCACCATTTGAGATTTTCTTTGCCCGAGCTCTTGTTACCACTGCTGCTGAAACTGCAGGGTTCAGTTCCTCTGGGATTAATTCAGTAAATCCTGGATAGTCATTTCCAATGATCACGAGTACAGGTAACTTAGGTGCTACCCCCACTTTCATTTGGTGTGACACACTCTTAATGGTCAGAGTCACTTGGGTGATGGAATCGTATTGAGTGTCCCCATGGATGCAGATGACACTAGTACCTGGTCCCTTTGCACAGTGTTTTCCCAGCACTTCAATATGCACTAGAGTCTGTCTGCTTCCCAAATCAATGAGTCCCTTTACAGTTGTATTCCCCACCTTCACATCTGTTAAGTAATTGCCCCAATTTGCTAAGGACAAATCTGCTCCAGTGCCACTCTCCTTACTATGGCAATTTCTTGCAATATGGCCTGGCTTGTTACACTTATAACAAATAACACATCTGGGGGCAGATTTGTTGCCCCCACCTGAGTTCTTATCAGACTTTGAGTTTAAATGGGAAAAAGAGTGCCTTATCAGTGCTTGGCTGTTACCTTGCTGCTGTGGCATCTGTCTGGCCATTTGGTAGTCTTCGGCCAAAGAAACAGCCTTTTCACTGCTTTCTGGTCGATGTTCTTTCACCCAAAGCTGCAGATCTGTAGGCAGGATGTTGATGAATTGCTGCACTGCAAATGTGTCGATGATCTGTGGGACTGTTTTGCCCCCTGGTTGGAGCCATTTTATCAGGAGTTCTCTGAGTCGGCTGAAGGATTCTCAAGGATTGCCAACTGAGTTGTACTTCAGAGATTGAAATCTCTACCTGTAGGTCTCTCCTGAGATGTCATACCTTTTCAGGATTTCACTTTTCACCAGGTCATAGTTTTCTGACTGTGCAGTGTCCATATTGCTGTAAGCAAGTTGAGCTTTCCCTGTCAGGTAGGGTACCAGTCTGATTGTCCATTGCTGCTTTGGCCATTGGCAGGCTGTGACAACTCTTTCAAAAGTTGTCAGGTATGCCTCGATATCATCCAAGGGGCACAACCTTGTAAGTTTAATGGCTTTTAAGTTGCTTGTGTTTTGTAGCTCATCTGGATCTGTGCCAGATCCTCTGCTTTGATAGTTTGCCAGGCATCCATCCATTGCTGCATCTTTTCTCTTCTCTGCTGCATCTCTTCTCTCCTCTTCTCTGCTGCTCCTGTCACTGCATCTCTTCTCTCCTCTCTTCTGTGTTTCTAAACGTCGAATCTTTTTCTCTCTGTTCCTCCATCTCTTTTTGTTGTATAGCCCACCATTTGATAAAGTCCATCAGGCTTTCAGGTTCTGTCACTGCCTGCTCTTTTTCTATAACTTGTGCTGGCTATACAATCTCAGCTTGGACTTTTGTCTCAGCTAGTTTGGCTGCCATTCTCCTGGTAACCACTCCTGGACTTGCTGCTGCAGAATCCATACATTTCTCTGTGCTTCCCTGGTGCTAGGTCCAGTACCCACACACACAAAACTCTTGGCTTAGAATATGCATGGCGTATATCCCACTTAGGCTGACATCATCTGTTATCAAGGCATAGGTCAGGAAGCATAGGAAAAACCAGAAGCAGTTGTAGAATTCACAAAAAGTGTTTATTAGTACTAGCAGTAACATAAAAAAATAAAATTGATCAGAATAACTATTTACAAAGTCAGAATAAACAGAGAGGATCCATCTGAGTTTTCCTTCAATCTCTGTGTGTCTGTGTCTGTCCCTTTCTCTTGCAAGAAATTGCTGTTTTGTTTTTATAAGTCTTTGCAACTCCCCCCAATCAAGCATCCTGTTTTTTTTTCCTAAAATGTTCTTGTATGTTTCAGGCAGGTGCAGCAAGAACACCATGTCCCAGAGCTGAGGCCCCTTCTCTACAGCTTCTGAAAAAAGGCTTAAAAACTGCTCTCAGGTTAACCCCTTGAGTTCCTGATAGCTTTTTGCAATCATCTCAAACTATAATTACATACATTTCAACAGTAACACTATAATTTCTAAACAAAGGGATCCCAATATCAGCTACATTTCCACTTAATGATTTGCATATATTTTTATACCAGCAGATATGCAAGGAAGTAGAAAAGACAGAACAGCAAGTGAGGGTAGAGAGATAGCAAGAGGCAGAGAATTGTGAGACTGTCAGATTGATCAAATCCTAGGTCTCACAGGAAAATTTGGTTGCGCAACCAGACAGACAAGAGACAGGAAAGGAAAGAACAGAACAGATTCCTGCATTTAAACTCTCCATAACAACTGGAAAAGGGTCCTATTCAACCCTGTCACAGGGTACTGCATGGTTCAGTACTGGGACTGGTCCTCATTAATGTCTTTATAGGTGGCATTGCAGAGGGGCTGGAAGGAAAAGTATGCCTCTTTGCAGACGACACAAAGATCTGCAACAGGGTTGATACACAAGGGGGGTTGGAAAGGATGAGAAGGGACTTGGCAAGGTTGAAGGAGTGGTCAAAAGTATGGCAGCTTAGATTCAATGCAAAGAAGTGCAAAGTAATGCACCTGGGAAACAAAAACCCAGGGGAAGAGTACACAATTGAGGGGGGACTAACAACTACAAAAATGGAAAGGAACCTGGGGTAGTCATATCAGATGACCTAAAGGTAGGCAAACAATGTGAGGAGGCTGTAAGGAGGGCTGGGGGATACTGGGATGCACAGGGAGAGGTATCACCAGTAGAAGATGTTATCCCTCTGTACAGACAGTTGGTGAGACCCCATCTGGAGTACTGCATGCAGTTCTGAAGCTCCCATCTCTGCAAGGACATAGACAGTATGGAGGCAGTCTAGAGGAGGACAACTAACATGGTACAGAGTCTGCACCAGAAGCCATATGAGGAGAGACTACAGAAGCTTAATATGTATACCCTAGAGGAAAGGGGGGCATGATAGAAGCTTTCAAGTACCTCAAGGGAATCAACAAAGTCCAAGAGGGTAGAATCTTTCAGAAAAGAGATGTGCACAAACAAGGGGGCACAATTTGAAGATAGAAGGGGGATGGCTCAGGGGCAATGTGAGGAAGAATATTTTCACAGAGAGGGTGGTGGCCGCATGGAACAGCCTTTCAGAGGAGGTAGTAGGGTCAAAAACAGTATGGGAATTCAAGAATGCATTGGACAGACATAAGGCAATTCTAGTTGGGGGTAGGAGGAAGTAGGCTTTTGGTTAACTAAGATCTGCAGCTTATCCAAAAGGTAGGAAAATGGGCAGACTGGGTGGACTATGCGGTCCTTATCTGCCATCAAAGTCTATGTTTCTATGTTTGCATTTGGTAAACTTTAAGGTTACATTCAGGCTGAGTGATTCAGCTGCATGTTGTCATGATAATGTCTGTTATAGGGCTTTTAGGGCTTGGAGTACCATTTCAGACCTCCGCAAGCCAGGTTTAGATCCACAGTATTGCACATTGTTAGATGTCATTGCTGATGTCAGTGACAGCTTTCAGCAGAGCTAAGAAGCAGATTTTCAGAGCATTGAACTTTTAATTCTTCTGTATGGTTCAGTCAGCTTAATTTGATCTGGCTGAGGTGTGTCTAGGTTTTTGAATGAATTTAGTAGGAAGCATTACTTCCAGTTGCAGAGAGTTCATTATAAAACTCCACTGCAGCTATGTGTGTGTGTGTGGTGGAGGTGTCTGCACTCAATGTAGAATATGCTTTCCCATAGCATGCATCTGTCTAGAAACCTTCTGTTCCACCATGTAGAATGATAGCACAATGGGAGACCACCCAGACGGTAGTTGAAAGGGGCCTGGGTTCGATCCTCAGTATTGTGCATGTTTTCTTTCTCACTACAGTTTATGTTATATTAGAGTAATTGTTAGATGCTATTGCTGATGTTAGTGATAGGTTTCAGCAAAGCTAAAAAACAGACTTACAGACTATTGAATTGTTAGTTCTAAGATGCAGTCAACATAATTAGTTTCAACTCAGGCATGTCTAGGTTTGAATGCAACTTGCTGGGAAGCTTTACTTCCAGTTGGCAGAGAGTACATTACTAAACTTTACTGTACCTGTGTGTGTTAGTATGCTTTCCCATAGTATGCATCTGTCTACAAAACCTTCTGTTCCACCATATGGAATGACAGCACAGTCACAGAATACTAAGGGAGTAGTTTGGTAGGGAGCCTGGTCTTCGATTGCAGGTGCTGAACATTTTTTTCTTTCTCACTATAATGTATGTTATTAACATACATCTTGGTCTGGAAACCTCTTTTCCTGCCTCATGGAATAATAGCACAGTTGAAGATCACAAAGATAGTACAGTAGTTGGGAGGAGGCCTGGATTCAATTCCGAGAGCAGAGTATTTTTTGTTGCACTATAATTTATTTTGTTAGTATGCATCTATTGTATGAGAGAAATTGTTAGATGTCATTGTTGTTATCAGCGAAAGGGCTTTCAGGGCTTGGAGTAGGTTTTTAGACCATAAACTGTTATATAACCAGGAACAAAAAACAAGAAAGGCAACTGATACAGCTCATGTTTCATTTGGTTTGAGACTCGAGCCCCAAATGTCTGTGATAACTCATTTAAACAATTCAACATCTCTATGCTTGATGAACAAAAATATTTGTTGTAGACCCTTCTGTTCCCATTCTCTTAGCCTGTAATCCAGTCAGGCTGCCTGGATTTTGATATTGAAGGGAATGAGACTGGGAGTAAGTGGGACCTAACTGGGAGTGTGAAACTGTATGTAGTGTACACTGATTGACTGCATTATGGGACCCCCCTTCACTGGGGTTAGAAAAATGTTTTAGATGAGGGAAGTAATTTTTCTTCTATCAACTTGTTTTCCAGTGGGCCTCATAGTGAGGTGATACTCTTCTCTTTTTGGTCCAGCATCCAGTGTCTGCAGCCAGAGCTGGTCTAAGGGTACTTAGAAATTCACCCTCTGGGAGGGTTGATCACTTGCACTACTCTCAAATCCCTCTCTCATGTGCCACAGCCCCCCCATCCCCAATCCACTTTTAGTAATATTAATCATGGCCCTGATGGTCTAGCATCCCCCCACCCTGATATGCCCATAGAATTAAATATATAGTAAGTGTTATTCCCTGGTTGTCTAGCAGCCTCCTCATCTGTAAAACAACATAATAAAGTGTCATTCCCTAGTGGTCTAGTGGACTCAACCCTGATCCCTGATCTTTCTGTGTAATGTAATAATGAAGCATCAGTCCTTGGTAGTCTAGTGGACCCCGCTCCCTATCCCCAGTGTGCCCAAATAATATACAGATATATTTCCCTGGTGGTCTAGTGGAACCCCACTCCCCCCACCCTGGCAAGTAGTACCCACTACACTGCTCCCCCCATCCCGAAACTGAGCTGGTGAACAGCATAGCCCTCCTCACACTACCATGGCTGGATGCCAACTGAGCTGTCAAGGAGAGTGTACTTTATACAGTACATGCTCCTTGACAACTCAGTCAGCAGCCGGCCATGGTGGTATCAGGAGGACTGTGCCATCACCGGCTCAGTTTTCAGATTGGGGGAGTGGGATGGTGGGCACTACCAGCCAGGGTGGGGAGCTGTCCACTAGACCACCAGGGGAATATATCTGTATATTAAATGGGCACATCTGGGACAAGGAGGGGGGGTCTGTCAGACCACCATGGACTGACACTTTATTATTACATTATATGGGAAAATTCGGGCTGGATCCGTTAGACCACCAGGGAATGATCCTTTATTGTTATTTTATGGGCAGATGTGGGGCCGCTAGATCTCAGGAAATAATACTTTTATTTCATTATATGGGCAGATTGAGGATGGGTCCACTAGACCACCAGGGACATGATTCTTTTTCAACAGAGGGGATTGGGGCTGGTGGGAACTGCTAGCCACCAGGGACTGGTGCACGACCACCCTGCAGCTTGTGACACACCATCCAGATGTGCTGTTTGTTCAGACCACAGCTATGGTTGTCACAAGCTGCTGGACTTTGTTACTGAGACCCTATGCAAAAGAGAAGCAGGTGCAGGTCCCTGGTACACTGGCATTTGAAGCAAGCTGCCATTGGTTCAGCTGCACCGAGTTTTGAGAGTTGAGCCTCAAGAGTCCATCTAGTCTGCCCGTAGAGAGGTTCCTGATTGGAAAGTAGAGCTTGTTTGGTAGGGCTACCATTCATGGTTCATACAGAAAAACTGAAACTAAAAGCAGTGCTGTCAAAATCAGCACAGTCAAAAAGCCGCAAGTGAAAACCTTGTCCCTGCAAAACAGCTCAGGGAAACAGGACACAGATTTCTTTCCTGCGCTACATTGTCTCCAGTGCTTTTTCGCTCAAGTGCAGATTTACTATTCCAACACTATGCCACCATGGATCACCACACCAGTGAAATGTCAAGCAGAGATCATGTCAGTGGACTCAGCACAGTCTGCGGCATTTTCCCCGTAGTTGTTTTGCATTGATGAGGTTTTTGTCTTGCAGCTTTGTAATTGCGTTGTTTTTTACAGCACTGTTTTTCCTCTGCTCTCTTGATGGTATACTGCCATTCATGACCCAGGCAACCCGGGTATATGAACATGCCCGACTCCGAATCATCAGAGGTTGGCCAGAGGTGGGTGGAGGATTGAGCAACCCAGAGGATACACTTCTCCTTTGGATGGGTGACAGACTGATCACAACCACTTAAGCTCCACCTAAGATTACCCAGACAGCACAGGCTTCACAGTGACTGCAGTGGCAGGGAAAAGACAGAGGCCTTACAGCATACCTCAATTGTGTGTCTGCTGCATGTTCACAGCACAGCATCTCAGGGACAGATAAATTAGGGATAGTAGCACCCTCCTGGCTTGATAAGATGATGCCAGCACACTTGGGCCCTACACTGCCCACCCAGCATGATGAATCCCACTGCCATGAAGCTCTTAGGCTCCAGTTAAGGCATTCTAGCACCCCCTGCCAGTGCAGCTTCTTAGAGTCCATTTGGGAGATTGCCCAACAATGAGATTACCCCACAGAGTAGGAACACTGAGCTCTCTGGGGTTCGAGTTAGGTGACAGGGCTGGGTAGTAACACGGTCAAGATGGGGATGGAAAAATAGTAAGTAAAAAAGTAGTCTATATTTAAGTTTGACATAGGGCGATAAGAAATGTAGTTTGTCTTTTCTTTTCCTGTTTTTGAGATTGCCAAGATAATACCATATTTCCGGGATGGAATCATGTACTGGCATCTTTTCTGGTTATATTTTCTGCTGTTAATTCTTTTTTTATTCCAACATAAACGTATAATTCATGGAGAAAGAGATAAGACAACGTCATCAGTAACAAACATTACAGCTTATTGCTATAGCTTAAAATACATAAAACGTTACAGGGTGTAGTAGAGCAGAATATTATTTGGCTTATCGACATAGGTTATAATAATAATTTGTGTACATACAAAATTTATTTTGTAAGAGGAAAGACAATATACAGCTTCTTTTATGGGTTTGGGGGGATAAATGTAGTCTGGAGAGTGAGAGATTGGGGAGAAAGCATGGGACCCTTGAGCTGGCATAGGGCCAACCTCCAAGCTTGAGAGAGAGAGAGAGAGAGAGAGAGAGGTGGAAAAACATAGAGAAAGACGGAACCCATGGACTACGTGGGTAGAGGGCAGGAATACGGATGGCTCTCCTGCCTAAGGAAGCTGGAATGGGCACAGTCCCCTGACCATTTGTTGGGAATATCCTGAGTATATGTCAGGTGACTTCTCCCCACATGGCCTCTGTTAGACAAGTTTTAATGTAGGATAGGAATGCGAAGCACCTCAAGGTTTACATAGTGAAAGAGATGTATGGTTGTATAGGTATTTTTTTTTATTCACATTACTTAAGTTTACAAGGAGCATGAGTAATTATTGTGTCTTTTTACTGCATATATCGATGTGACAGAGATATCATTTGGGATAGGGCTTGCTCTTACAACAGAACAAAATTTATTATGGATAGTGATACAATCTGAGAAAATTTATTGATGCCCAATGTTTCCCATAATGTATTCTGTCTGTGAAGCTTTGAATAAAGATGAGTTACAAAAAAACCACAGTACATAATCCATTAGCTCTGATTATATTTCTCTACACAAATTATATACTATTTGATATAAATACTTGGGGCTGCTTATACATACAAGGGATAATCATGCAATTGTGGCAATCAATCCCAGGCGACCATTTTGAATAAGGTTAAGCATAGAACATTTCAATTCACATGTGAGTTCTGGGGTTGAGTAAGACTTTAAAAGGTAAAAAGAAAAAAAATTCTGGTCAAAAGCCATAACCTACACCATTCTATACCATACAGAATAATACATGGATGGGTGTGTATAACCAGAATTTTACACCCACCCAAGGAGTGGGATGCTACATAAACCCCAAGAGCAAAGCTCAAGGGGTTTATAAAAGCATCCCATACCAAGGGAGGGGTGTGTAAAATTCTGGTTTTACACACACCCATCCCTGTATTATTTTATTTAATTACTGGTCCTTATTTTTTATGTCAGAGAGAGACAGACAGATAGAATACACACACGCACACACTGCCTGTCTCTCTTTCCAGTAAAGGCATTAATTTGTTTTGTTCTTTGCTTTTTTTTTTTTACAGTGTGAACTGTGATAAGCTGCCAACAGCTGCAGTGCAGCTTGTGTTATGTGGTACCCTCTGCTGCCATCCTCTGCTCTCACGTTCTCTCAGTCCCCCCCCGCCTCGGTTTAGCACTTGCTGTGGGAGTGGCTTTACTTACTGGCAGCTTCTACTGCCTCTCTGCTGCCCCCGTCCCTTCTACCTCTTCAGCCCCTTTTGCTTCTGTTCAGCCCCTTTAGCCACTTCAGCCCCACAGGGCACATACAAATTCTGCTGCCACAATGGTGGTTCAATAAGGTGGGGGAGAGGCGCTTCCAAAGGCAGAATCAACCAGATAGATATGGAAAGATTTTAAAAATTTACTTTTTATGAGTGTGAAAGGGTAAGGGAAATGATGAGTGTGGGTGATTGGTAATGGAGCAACGAGACATCATGTTGGCTGACATGTTTGACCCACCCCACATAGCCTAATAGCTAGTTAGCTTTATGAGGTGCAAGTTTGATTGACAGACACTGATTACAACTGCCCGGTTGTAGCGCAAAATATCAACCGGGCGGCTGTAATGCAATTTAAAAGTCTGGTTATCCAGACATAAAAAGTAAGGACCAATAATTAAAACAAGATAATGTTTTTTTTCTGAGCTAAGTTAACCATGTTTTTATCCTGTTTACATCTATTTGTTGGTCTTAGACTTCAGGGGATGGCATTCCAGGCTTTTGGGTCTGTATAATGGAAAACCAGTCTGCTCAAGGGTGTTTTCTTAAGCAGAAGAATAAATTCTATTCCTTGTGCTAATCTTAGGTTTTCTTCAGCTGTCTTTGTTCCTGATCTTCCAAAACATAGGCTGGGACCAAGATATTTATGCCCTGCAAGCCATATACTTAAGGTTATGGTAGTTAAGTCTAGGTTAGCTTTTACCAACCCTGGATAACTCTTCAGTCCTACACATAACCCAGAACATAATCTCCTGGTAGGGCCAGTATAGTTAAGGTTGGAGGGCCACTTTAATGTTAGACCCCAAAGTCTGCACTTTAATAACTTTGCAACTCTTTGTCTGATTTACCTGAAATTCAGCATGTACAGTGTCCAACCAAAGATCTCTGGATCTGGAAAGTTTTATTCCAGTCAGATGTACAGTTGCGGAACCGTAGAGTGTCCAAATGTGAAAATTAGTCAACTTTTGTGCATTTTTCAGTCGGGCATAATGGAGCAAAGAGTGCATCTGAGTGGATTCAAATTTGCATGCTTTTATGTGGCCTGGGTTGAACTGGTACCGTCTGAAAATTTGGTGAAAAAATATTAATCTGTTCAAAAGTTATGCACATTTTTCATGTCCCATTGTAGCCTATGGGAAAATTTATATGTGCATTTTGAAAACTTTCACGAAAACATTTTTTTTAAGCGTGACAACATTTTTTTGTGCGTGAAAACATACCATTATAAGGTATACAGAATAATGCAAACATTTTTTTGTTGTCATCAAAGCATTTTTGTTGTCTCAAAACAAAATTCCACAACATTGTCCCATGTGTTGTTTTCTTTGTCACTTCATTGTGCCAAGGTGGATTGTGCTTTTGGGCTGAAATTTGCAGGGTGGCAAGCCTTGATCCCACAAATATGCCTTTTTGTGGTTTGGTCCCAAACCATTCAATGGACCCATAGTTACAGTGTTCTGAAGTTGATAAGTTTCTGACAGGATAACGTTATGGCACCCATGGTGCCTTTTGGCATCCATATCTTGGAAACGGTGCGAGATACAGATTTTTCATTTCTGGACTAAGCATGTGTGGAGGTTCTGAAGTCATGAATACCACTGCAGTGGAATTTTTTTCATAGTTGCTACAGTTACTGAGATATTGCAAAATACGTGTTACAAGGGTTCCTTTTGAGTACTATGGGGCTGCTATATAGCTCCGTACTTATTTGTAAGTGGGGGCGCAGAGCCCAGAGGGCCCACACTCCCACATACGTGTACCATTAGGCAAAAATGGTCAGCATGAGGGGAGCACAGGGCCCAGAGGGCCCACTCTCCCACTATCACATACTACTTACTAGTTACATCACACTTTCTCAAAAAGAAGAGAAATTCATTGAAAAAACTCTGTTAATGCATCAGTTAGGGTTGATGGTACACTGACAAAAGTTTGGAAATTCGGAGTTAGGGTTACCAACCCATCCCCAAACCACCACCACCATCCTCACACCAACAGGCGTCGGGGTGTGTGTTGGGGTTGTCAGGGCTAACTCTCACCCCATTCTCCTTTACTGCACCACCTCAGCTTATTTACACATGAAATGGGGTGAGAGTTAGGCCAATGACCCCAATGCACACCCCAACAACTGTTGGTGTGAGGATGGTGGAGGGCGTTGGGATGGGGTGGTAGAGGTTGGTAACCCTAACACCGAATTTCCAGACATCTGTCGGTGTACTATCCACCCCAACTGATGCATTAACAGAGTGTTTTGCAATAATATATACACATATATATATATATATATATATATATATATATATATATATCCAGCAGATCATTATGGGGACAGAAATCTAGAAATATCCTTGGCTACACAAGAAGACAAAAAAAATATATATAAAGTAATTTGAACACATGATATACATTTTTATCCCCTTTTAGAACAGCTAAGAGTTGTTGCGAAAACACATAGCATTGGTATGATGTCATCACAGGATTTTAAAAACTAGTGGGTGTGCTGCAGTGAATCAGTCTGTGAGGAGGAGTTGTTTTGATTTTTATTACCATCACAAGTTTGGAAAAGTCCTCAGCTGGAGCTTTGTGGAACACCACGAGCAAAGAAAAGAAGGATGTGGTCTCCCAAGGCTTCAAGAACTGCATTCATGGACACTTAATGTTTAATGAGGATATTTTAAAGGAAAGGGTTGTCAGAGCCTTCATGGTGGGGAAGAATGCAAGGGTAGAGAGAAAGAAAGAGAGAGAGTAGTAGCACAGCACTCTGGCATTTTATCCTGTTTTTATGTTTTGACAGCAGAACTGTGGAATCCCACCATGAGTAAAACCAAAAACCCACTTAGACTAAGCTGTGAGACTTTGAAGTGGAAAAGTACAGATTCTTCAAGAATCAGAGTTACTAATGATTAATCAAAGACTGTTTGTTTAGTACAAATAGCAAAAACCAAGATTTATGTTCTTGAGTATATTGTTTCTAAATACTGACTACCAGATGTCTGCTGAGTACAGAAAGGTTTGTCTGCTGTTTTTAAATTGTTTGCTAGAAATACACTTTGCACTGTGCCCACAGGGCATCATTCTGTGCAAAAAAGATCACTTCTTTTTGTAAACCCACATGGAATGTTTGCCCTACGGTGTCACAGAAGCCCATCTCAGGGGATGCAGCTGGTGGCTTCTGCATTGCCTGTACATTCTCGTGTTCACAAGCCTTCATGGCTAGAAGATCAGAAGCACCCTTGACACAGACTGCCAAAGTGGTTACAAGAGAGTTGGCTCATCTGGAAGTCAAGATATATCCTTAGTATTTCCCAGACCTCACTACAGCTCTGGTGACAGCATGCACCAGAACCAAAACTACCCAGTCTACTACCCAGGCCATCCAGGGTTTCCCTTGATAAGCAGTATTTTGTCCAGGCTTATCTTGAAGGCATGTACATTTATGTCCATTATCTCCACTGGTAAGCTGTTCCATAGGTTCACGACCCTGGGGAGAAAAAGGTGCCTCCCAATGTAACATTACCCTTGAATTAACCACTTTTAAATTCTAAAGGGGTTTCTCTGTCCTACTCAAAGATGTCTCTGTCTGTTCGGTCCTGCTGACACACTTGAAGAACTAGGAGGGCCTTGGTATAGCCTTTATCAGTAGGCCCTCATCGACCCTCCCAGCTCAATGATAAGGAGCAGTCTTGGTATAGTGTGTAAAGATGGATACCCTTTGGCTTTTCTAGCAGGAGCAAACTTTTCAGCCTTGGAATATATGGGTAATCACTGACCTTCCTGACTGCTGGACAAGGAGCAGCCTTGACATAGCTTGCAGAAGTCTTTGCTTGACTACTTTTTTAACCAGAGGATGAGGGGAGGAGAAGCTTAGTCACTGTTCCACCCACCCAGTATTTAAAGAGTAGCTGACGCCTATGTGAAAACCTTGGAAAACATAGTATTTAGAGCCAATTCAGCTTGTATTTCATGTATCTTATGTTTCTCCTCTCCATTATTTATTACTAAAGAAATTCCCACAAAAACAAGATTTTTATCACTTAGAGCTCATCTGCCTCTATAACTTAATCCCTACTGGAAACTATAGTGCTCTGTTGTGACATCACAGTCTGTTGCCATAGGAATAAATGTGATGTCACAAGCAGAGCATTATGACATCAGGTTGGGAAGAAGCAATACGAGCTAATGAACCCTCGAGGAACAACTATCTTGTTTTCATGGATATGACCTCAGTAATAAATAATTTGGGTAACAAATTCAGAGCTAATGAGAAATATAAGCTGCTTTGTGTCCAAACATTATGTTTTTCAAAGTTTTTCTTGAGGCGTCAGTGGCTCTTTAAACATCACTGTTGGTCATTTCACAGAAGAACACAAGGAAAACACACCAGAGCCATAGTATCAAAAACAGCAGAACAAGTGCCCATACTAAAGATAGCAATGCAGGAAAAAATAGTAATACATGGAAGTTTCCTAATGCAAAAAGGGAATGTAACAAAATGGATTCATTTCAAGTAGTAACAGCAGCAGAAAATCTTTACATCACTGCTATCACAGAGACATGGAAAAACCAAAATAACGGTTAGGTCCTAAATGTCCAGAGATATTTTTTTAATTTCATCTTCATTTGATTTTTGTCATTTATACAGTAAATTACTCTGACAGCTATTACATGCAGCATTTTTTCATTTTTAAGTATCAGCAAGTGTAGTTTGTAAGCGCCACTTGTGGTCATGCATGCTTTTTTCTGCATTTGGTAAAGTTTATGGTTACATTCAGTCTGAGCGATTCGGCTGCATGATGTCACTGATGATGTCTATGATAGGACTTTAAGGGCTTGGCGCAGTGTTTCAGATCTCCACAAACCTAGATTAGATCCCCAGTATTGCACAAATTTTTTTTTTTGTCCTTACTACAATTTATAATGTATGAGAGAAATTATTAAATGTCATTGCTGATTTCAGTGGTAGGCTTCAGCAGAGCTAAGAAGCAGACTTTCAGAGCATTAATCTGTTAGTTCTACAGTATGATGTAGTCAACTTAATTAGTTCCGGCTAAGGCTTGTCTAGGATTTTGAATGCAATTTGGTGGGAGAGCATTGCTTCCAGATGGCAGATAGTTCATTACTGAACTCAACTGCAACTGTGTGTGGGGTGTTCTGTACTCAGTGCAGGATATGTTTCCCTTAACATGCATCTGTCTAGAAACCTTCTGTTATGCCTTTTTTCTTTTTTTACTACAGTGTATGTTATATGAGAGAAATTGTTAGGTGCCATTTCTGATGTCAGTGATAGGTTTCAGCAGAGCTAAGAAACAGACTTTCAGAACATTGGCCTGTTAGTTCTAAGATGTAGACGACCTAATTAGTTCCATTTGAAGCATGTCTGGGTTTGAATGTAACTTGGTGGGAAGCATTACTTCCAGGTGTCAGCGTGGCTAAGTTAGTAGCACATCTGCCTTTTACCATAAGGTTGTGGGTTCTAGTCCTACATCAGGATTGGGCTCATATCTTCAATGCTGGCACAGCAGCACAGCACTAGAAGGATGCTGTACTGTTGGGATATGCTGTCCTTCAGCTGAGACCTTAAACCGCGATCCCATGTATCCATCTCTGGTGCTGTTCTGGTAGGCGTTCATGTGAAAGTAAAAGAATCCAAGGTACTTTTTGCAAGAATAGGGGATTTTCCCCCTGTATTCTGGTCAAAATTCCCCTTCCCATAAAACTGATACATGCAATTGTTCAAGCCTGTGTGAGGATGTTGAAGTGTGAAATGGCTGCCAATACACATTTAGTCACTGCACTACTAGTTATGCATTGCTTGTAAAACATTTTGGGATACTGTATGTATGAAAAGCACTATATAAATGCTGATGCTTCTTCTTCAGTTGGCAGAGAGTACACTATTAAATGTCATTGCACCAGTGTGTGTGTTGGGGAAGAGTCTGCACTCAATACCGGATAGATTTTCCATAGCATGCCTCTGTCTAGAAAACTTTCTGATCCACCATACAGAATAATAGCGCAGTCACAGAGCACCAGGATAGTAATTGGGAGGGGGACCTGTGTTCGATTACCAGTGCTGGACATTTCTTTTCTCTCACTACAGTTTATGTTGCTGACATGCATCTTGGTCTGAAAACCTCTTCTACTATCTCATGGAACAATAACATAGTGGTAAAGCACCAGGATAGTTGTTGGGATGGGACTGGGTTCAATTCCCGGTGCTGAACATTTTTTTCTTTGTCATTATAATTAATGATGTTAGCATGCATCTGTTGTATGGGAGAAATTGTTAGATGCCATTGCTATTATCAGTGATGGGGTGTTCAGAACTTGGAGTAGTTTTTTTGACCATAGAACTGTTATATACCCAGGAACAAAAAACATGGAAGGAAACTGACACAGTTCATGCATCATTAGGTTTGAAAATCCAACCCCAAATATCTGTCATAGCTCATGAAATAACTTGATAGCTCTATGCTCATTCATCAAAAATATTTGGTGTAGACCCTACTGTTCCCATTCTCTAAACCTGTAATCCAGTCTGGTGTATGCAGTTTGATATCATAGGGAAGGGAATGAAACTGGGAGTAAGTGGAAGCTAATTGGGAGAGTGAAACTGTAGTTTGTGTACACTGACTGCATTATGGGATTCCCTTTATTGGGAGTATAAAAATGTTTTAGATAGGGGGAGTAATTTTTCTTCTATAGTCTTGATTATTTTACAGTTCAAGTTAAAGTTCAAGTTTATTGCAGGAAAACTCCATTGAGCAAGCTCATTCACAAGGAGGTCCTGAGTACAGGTTAACAGACCAGTGGGCCCCATAGTGATGTGATAGCCAGAGGAAGGCCATGTGCCGCTGCACAGCTGTGTGGTATAGTTTGAAATTGGGTAGTACCAATCCCGAGGCTAGTTTCAAACATTTAAGGATTTTCTTTTTATAATTAACTTTATGTTTATTCTTTTATAAAAAGGCATACATATAGCAACTTTCTTATATGGGACGTTGACTCAGATGTTACATAGTACGTTACAATAACAAAAGTCCTTAGCATCCCATGTAGTGTTACACATCACTGAGGGATAGACTTCTCACTGCAGTTAATAAGGTAATTCTGCAGGTGATCAGTCCAAGCACATGAAAAGTACACTAAATAATAGTCCCTCATAGCATTCCTATCTAGAATTAAGGACACTGGTGTCATAAATATCCCTTATTATTAGTCTGTAGCAAATAGCGTGGTCTCACCTGCCCCCCATTTCACACCCATCTAACTCTACCAAGTGATGTTTCATTCCTTATAAGCAGATATATTCATGCCCTCAAAGAGAGATAACCCCTTTGCCCCAGGATATCAAGAGACTGTTTTGAACTAACTTTCAAATGTTCATGAAATCCTCTGTGTTAGTGTACTTATTATCACACACCAGCCAAGTGAAGAACAAGAAGGAAATAACAAACTGTATCACAACAAAAGGATGCCAAATTTGAAACTGCATAGCAAAATGACAGAGAACTTTCTGTTTTTAACCATCAGTCCAACTTTTTCAGTACATTAGTGGGAGAAGCAACCCTCCTGACAATCCAACCCCCAATGCTAGTACATACCTAAGTCAGGCAAAGTCAAAAGAAATTACCAGTAAATGGTATTGAGAGAGGGAAGGTTAGAGTTATACCAGGGTGTGGGGACACAGCCTTCAGAGTGACTGGACCAACACTTTGGAACTCATTACCAAGGGCTCCGAGGGAGGCACCACTGGTTGAAATAAGACCCTAAAACCTACCTCTTTACTCGGGCATTCAGCTCCACTGTGTATCTCACCAGATTTTAGTCAATTAATTTACTACAGGTTGTGAATTTTACTTGTCATGTCTATATTCAACTCTACTGTGTATTTTAACTGATTTTAGCTAACTATTTGATTAGTGGTTTATGAAATTTACTTTTTATGTCTATGTTAGGCTATGTGATGACTGTTGCTGTACATTGCTTTGTAATGGCGCCCTGGCCTCGGGGGAAGGGCACCAGTAATAAATAAAACTACTGCTACTGCTACTCTCGCAATAACCATAAGTGCATTTCAAGCTTTTATTACCATAAAACATCTGCAAAGAGTCTTGTGACTGAAAGTCCTCGGTGTTTAATGACGGCATGGCGGTGGCAATCCTACAACCCCTCCAATGACAGTATATACCTGAGTCAGACAATGTCAAAATAAATTACCAGTAAATGGTCCCGGGAGATGGAGGGTTAGTGTTACACCAGGGTCTGGGTAGTTTCAAACAATTGGAACAAGTCTCAAATTTTCTCAGCTTCTTCTACAAACTCCGTATGCTCTCTCCAGCTTTTCTTCACTTTTTGGGCCCAGCATCCAGTGTTTGCAGGATCTGTGAAACAAATAGATCTTCCCTTGATGTATTATTTTCAGTTTGGTGGGGAATACTGTTGTGTTTAGAATACCCCCATCATGGAGGGTTGTGTGCATAGCTTCGTACTTCTTTACTTTTGGCATGAGGCATAGCTTATGTCCAGAAAAAAATGAAATAAGAGTGTCATCCAGCAACATCAGTTTCTGTGTCTGCTCAGAGTCAGGATCTGGTTCCTCACCTCTGTCCCCACTATCAGAAGCAAGATAGCCTGTGGTGTCTGAGTCTATGGTTACCATCCTCTGGGGCCAACTCTATAGGTACTTTTGTAATTGCAGGGGTTTTGAACTGTCCCCAAGCCCCAGAGCCACTGTTAGCCAGTCTGTTAAAAATAGTAGGAGGTGATCCCCCCTCTGCTTCCTCCAGCACACCCAGTAGATACACATTTTGGCTCCAAACCTGGTTCTCCAAAACTTCCAGGTGAGTATAGTTATACTGGGTCTCCCTTGTTGTAGCTGCCATGACATGTTGCGCTGTTTCTGCTTGTCTCTTAATATCTTGCAACTCCATTGCAAGGTCACTACAGCAGTCTCTACAGTACCCAATCTGCCAGTTACTGAGTCCAGTTTAAGATGCCATCACTGACTCCAGTAGTTGGAGCATTTTGGTACCAAATGTTTGCTGCATTTTTTCCTGCTGTGAGTTAGTCGCATGGTCGGTCTTTCTTCCTGCTTGTTTGGAGCTGAAGACACTTTACTCTTTCCCTCCAGTTTCTCTGGGCTTCTTTCCCCTGAGGTTTCACCATTGCAGCCCTGACAGTCTCAATTTTAGGATTTTGAAGTTGGTTTGCAATCTCCCCATCCCATATGAATAGGGGGACTAATTTGTCTCATTTCTGAAAGTCTGTTAAAGAGGAGGTAATGGGGATTGTTTTGGAGAAGGTGAAGTACTCTTGGTAGGATATTCATACAGTGTGTACACTGTTTTCTGCGTTATAGACCATGGCAATATCTTAGATTTCTACTAGCCTTAAGTGAGCTGACTAGTTAAGGGGCCATAGTTCACATCTGTGCGATGAGAGATTTATGTGGTGTGTGTACCACTAGCTATTTGAAATAAGATATTTGCCTTTGAATCTGCATTTAATACAAGTTTCTGCTGAGGGAGGCTAAAAGAGATTAAGTACTTCTGCTATTGTTTAATTTATAGACCGCCAGTTCTCTAATTTCCTCTAAGGATATCTACAAAGGATTTAATGAGCTGTCCAAGTCAGGTAAATATATAAGCATGTTGTCTGTGTAAAGGACACATTTTTGTTGCTGTCCCCTAAATGTATACTCTTTACTTGTGGGTTCTGTCTGATGGATGGAGCAAATGGTTCTAAATATAGTGAGGCTAGTGTAGAGAAAACAGGTGACTCTGCCTAGTGCCCCTTTGACGTTCAAAGGGTTCAGGTAAGGAGTCATTTATTTTAATAAATACCCTAGGTTCTGAACATAACTGTTGTAACAGGTTGTTGAATAGAGATGGGAATCTAATTTTTTGTAGTGTGTAGTAAAGGAAATGAAATGATACCTAATCAAATACATTTTATTGTCTAAAATCAAAAGAGGAAATCATACTTTATTACAGATAATGTGTTAGAGAATGAGTAGTGTCTGTTTTATGTTATCTTGTGTTTAGCACAAAGTGACAAATCCTGTTTAATTCTTTTCCATAATCAAAGGCTGGATTTGTTATAAACGTTTTGCTAGGATGGCCATGAAAATCTTATGGTCTATATTTAATAGCAGATAGCCCATTGGTGCTACAGTAGAAACATAGAAACATAGATGTTGCAGGCAGGTAATGACCAAGAGTCCATCTAGTCTGCCCATAGAGAGATTCCTGACTTGAAGGTAGGACTTGTTTGGCAGGGCTGCCACTCATGGTACTGGCAACCTAGGTTTAAGAACATGCCTGAGTCACCAGGAGTTGTCCGGGGGCAGGTGGAGGGCTGAGCATCCCAGAGGCACTCCTCCTCCTCTGGGTGGGTGATAGACTGATTACAGTTGCTTGAGTTTCACCTGGGGTTGCTGAGACAGCACAAGCTTAGCAGTTACTGCAGTGACAGGGAAAAGGCTGGGGCCTTGCATCGCACATGTCTGTTGTGTGCTCTGCTGCATGTTCACAGCCCAGCATCTCGGGGAGGGATGAACTAGGGGTAGAAACACCCCCCTGGCTTGATAAGATGATGCTGGCACACTCAGGCCCCGCACCACCCACGCAGCACAAAGAGTGTCACTGCCACCAACTTCTTAGAGTCCAGTAGGGGGATTTTGGCACTCCCTGCCAGCCCAGCAATAGGAGGATTACCCCACAGGGTAGGAACATTGGGCTTCCTGGGGTCCAGGTTAAGTGACAGGGCTGACTGGTTAGCAGGACAAGGGGACTGAAAAATACTAAGTAAAAATTGCCTGTATTTAAGTTTGACATGGGGCAGTAAGAAGTGCAGTTTGTCTTTTCTTTTCCTGTTTTAGGCATTGCCAGGGATAGTGGCATATTTCCAGGATGAGAGCATGGTACCTCACATGAGGGAGGTTTGCTATGTTATATATGTAAATAATTAGCATCTCTTATGGTGACATTATTTTTTTCTTTTTTTATTCCCGCATAAACATATCATTCATAGAGAAAGAGATAAAACAACATCATCAGTAAGAAACATTACAGCTTATTGCTATAACTTAAAATACATACAAATTTTAAAAGGTGGAACAGGCCAGAATATTATTTGGCTTATACACATAGGTTATTATTGTAAGTAAAATTTATTTTTTAGGCACTCAATCCCAGAGGCTCAGGGCGCTGTACAGAAACAATTTACAGAGTCATTATAAAATCACAAACAAACCATAACATTTTTGAATTTCAGACATAACCAGTATACATTGATAGGATAGGCAAGTTTGAACAAATTGGTCTTTAGGTCCCTCCTGAAAGCCTCCACTATGGGGGGCCTCCCTCAAGGATCTTGGGAGTGAATTCCAGAGGACCAGGCCGGCCACCCCAAATGAACGATCACCTGAGGTTTTCAGCACGGTCCTTGGAATCGCCAGAAGGCCCTGGGTGCAGGAACAGATGGAGCAGGCTGGGATGGCAAGAGTAAGGAGGTCTGACAGGTAGCCAGGGCTCAGTCCATATAGGGCCTTACAGGTAAGCAAGCCCAGTGCAGTCCCTGCAGGACCATGGTCACATGACAGAATCCAGGCAATCTTGTCAGCAACCTGGCCACTGCCTTATGCACTAGCTGCAGCCAACAGAGGCTCCCCTACTGACCCCAAGGTATAGAGCATTACAGTAGTCGAGTCTCGATGTCACACAGGCACGTACCAGTGATGGCAGGTCCTCAGGTGGAATAACGGATTTAATCCGAGCAATGTTCCTCAAATGATAGAAACTATTTTTGATGACAGCTGACACCAGAGCCTCAAATATCAGCCACTTGTCAAGGATCATGCCAAGATTCCTCCCCTTAGAGGATGCCATCAATGGTATTGACCCCAGGACTAAACGTGTTGTCATCCCGGAGGCATCCCCAGTCTGCCTTCGGCCAGGCTTAATCACTAGGAACTCTGTCTTGTCAGGGTTAAGTCTCATCCAGTTAGAGTTCATCCAGTCCTGGATCTCAGTGAGGCATTTATTCAGCATTTTGACAGCACCACTTGTCCCTGGCACAAAAGACATGTACAGCTGAGTATCCTTTGTTACACCAATATACATGTAAGCCAAATATAACCACTTATTTATTCTTTTGCTTCAATTCCAAGAACTCCTTTATGTCTTTCTGTGTTTTAACATTGGCATACTTTTTCCACATTTTCTCAGTGGCAATGATGATTGGTTAGTTGGGAATCAAGTTTGCATACTGTCCGTAGCACAGTGCATCAGGTTGAGTGTCGCTATAACATCTACCAGAGTCACTGAATGAGATGCAGGTTTTAATTTGCCATCATTGGCCTCTGAGTTGGACATTTGCAATGAGGCCATCACTGACACCACCCAGCTGATATCATCCACATCCGGTTCCTTCTCGTCCTGCAGTTGGTTGCCCTGATGACACAGACTATCAAATTCTTCTGTTGCTAGTCCAATGGGAATTTCATCTGCATCTTCCTCCTCCACGTTCTGTACAGCAGTGACTGATGCTGACACAAAGTTGGCCTTTGAGAAGCACCATGCCATAGTTTATCATGAGACACTGTCTAAGCTTGTTTAGTATGTCACATGGCATCCAAAAGGCTGATCCTTTTTACACAGGTAGCTGGTGTTAAATCCTGTGTCCCATCTAGCTGTTCTATTACCTGAGCTTGCATGCACATACTGTACATAGTGTTTTTGAATGATAAATAATACCCATGTCAAGGGGCCGAATCAAGCAGGTAGTGTTTGGGGGAGGGGGGATAGGTTTAATGTTACAGAGTCCTTGAACTTCTGGGTGGCCACTAAAGTTGTCCAACAGAAAGACAATTTTTTTCTGGACTGCAGTTTGTGATCCCATGCAGGGACCCAGTTAATGCAAATCTCACCTGTTATCCATGAGCTGCTGTTGCAATGGTGAATTACAGGGAGATAGTTGATGCTTCTGAAGCATTTGGGCTGAGCAGATTTTCCCACAATCATGAGCCCAGTCTTTTCTGTGCTGGATATGTTAGCTCAGCACAGTACTGACAGGCATTCTTTGGCTTTCTTTTGGCCTGTCAGTGTTTCAGATTTAAACGTAAGAGTGCCACTTCCAATGCATAGAACAAAAAAAAAACCTGGTCTAGTTGCAATTAAAAAATATCCATTGGTTTGAAACTGGCAAAGATCCCAGGGAGCATATCAGTAACCCACGCCTCTGTACTGGCACAGTAAGCACTTTGTTTTTCACCATGGGCACACTTGTACCCAGTGCTGTGTCTCTCCATCCACAAGTATAGCCAACCCTAAGAAGAAACAAAATTTTGCTTACCCATAGCAGCTGCACTTTTTGAAACTTTTTCTATGAGTGAGGGGCTGATTTTCATTTCATCCGTCACTGAGAATTAGCAAACCAGTGGAGGACAGCATCTTCCACCTTCCAACCCTTCCTGTCTCTTTTGCATTTGTGGTTTTGGTTTTGGTTCTGCTACCATTCATTCAACACCATTCATTCAGCAAATGCTGCTTGTTCTTCAAAAGGTCAGATAATGTTGACTTTACAATCCCAAAATAAGCAGCATGGTCTTTCATACTCATCTTAGGCATCCCCTTGATTGGACTGAGAATCTTTACTTTTTTAGAATGAGTAAATGCAGTATGTTTAGCAGACATTGTACTCAAATACCGACAACCTTTAACACTACTCAAAACTTAAAGCACCTCAAACAGTCAGTCACAGTTGATCACTGTATCAGTCAGTCAGCAACCAATAGGATAATACCAGCACTATCAGTTGAGTTTCCAGCTGACCAGCCAAGGTGTCAGAAAATAGTTGACATACTGAAGGTAAATTGCTCTAGAGTGTCCACTATACGGGGTATGTCAAGTCTGCTATAACACAAACGATTTTGGATTTCTAAGTTGAATCAATCCTCACAGGAAACACCCATGTCAACAAACTCATCAAAAGCCTAGCTCCAAAGAGTGGCTTCCTTTTCAGAAACAAATCCTTGCAGCCCATCATAACTACAGAGAGAGAGAGAGAGCATAATCCAATCTATAATACCTCTTTCTTTCAACTATGTGGACATCTTCCTCTGTGGTACCTCCAGGTATGGATTGGCCAAATTAGATGTGATTTACAACAGGCTAGCAAGACTGGTACTTGACTGCCATAGTTATAACACTCATCATTGTAAACTCTACAGTGCATTAAACTAGCTGTCCCTGGGTAACAGGAGAGAACTGCACTTCATCCTGCTCTACCTGACGTGTGTCAAGGGCATTTTCCCCTCTTATTTGCATTTAAGGCTTACATGCAGATCCTACCCCAAATCCTTGCATTCAGCTGGATCACTTGAGCTGATGGCACTGCACTTAAACATAACTTACGGGTCCCTCACCTTCGGTCACAGAAGCCTGACTGCATGGAACTCCATGCTAGACATCCTATGCCTGGTAAACCACCTCTTGCCCTCCAGTACCAAAGTTATGAAATAGTTATTTTCAGTGTGCTCTAGGCATTATGCCTCTGCATCCCCACATTACAAACACCATTGCCAGCTTTATTCTGACCTAAACTGGCCCAGCCCCTCTGCCCATCGACTCCAGTCCCTTGGGTCACTAATTGATAACACGGTCAGATCTAGTATCCCATCATCACTTGCCTGTCTGCTCCTTATGCAACCTCTCTCTCCTATGGGCTCAGATCCACTGACCTAGCCCCTTTCCACATTCCCAGATGTAAAACTAACATGGGTACACATGCTTCCGCATATATGGCCCCAAAAACTGGAACTCCTTACCTCCAACTGTTCAAGGAGCACCTACCCCTGCTAGTTTTAAAACACGTCACCAGGAGCATCTGCACACAATTAGCCCATGCACCTGTTTCAATCTACCATATACCACTCCCTTCTCACCACCCCTTCTTTCAGAAATAACTTTCCTCTTGTATGCTATTTCCCTGCCTCTCCATATAACTTCTCTCTCATGTTCTATTTCTCTCACCACTCACTTGTTTTCCCCTACCCCTCCACTACCTCCTCTCCTCCCTCTCTCATTACATCCACAGATTTTAGCACTTATTGTACTTTGCTGTGTAAAACCTTTATTTTGCAATACCTATTTTACTTTCTTTTTCAACAAAAGTTTATGTATTTTGACCTAGATGTTATCCCTGTTTGCCTCATACTGGATTTTGTCTCCACCTTTCCAGGATGATTTACTCTCTGAATCAATTATTTAGTGTTATGTTGTTTTTTCTATACCTATCTCATGTGCTGCATCACATGTATGTGCATTTTGTGTTTTACGTTGTCTCTCTCCCGGGTCATGCCTGAAAATAGGCATTTATAAGCCAAGTGCACTCACCCGGTGACCAAAAGCAAATAAATAAATAATAAATCAAACTTGCTGCTGTAATTCCAGGCTTGTAACATAGGTTGCAACAACGATGAGCCTCCACTCCTACACACCCAGCACTGGGCTTTACTAGCACTTGAAACTTTGCTATGTCTATAAAAGCATACAATTTCTTGTAAGTTGTGCACTGTATCTAGCACTATGTATGTTTGTAGCATGTTCGCTTATCATCAGAAGGGCACCACTGTAAGCAAGCACTGCTCAATGTTTTTTATCCTGAATGAAAATATTGACTTGAATCAAATCAAATTGAACTGAATTGAACTGAAATGTACATGAACAATAAAGCAACATACAAGTAATACATTCCAGAAAGAGAAAAAACAATGTGGAATGTGTGCAAAGTACATTGGCTGTGGAGGTAGCAAAGATGAGAGCTAGGGGAGTGTGCAGTCTACATACAACAAGATATTTGTAAGGCAAGGTGATTTTATTTGTAGGGTTCCCAATCCCAGCAACTTTTAGCCCTGAACATAGCAGCAACATAATGAGAAGAACAATGCAGGAAAATACAAATAAAACATTTCTTCAACAGGTTTAAAACTATTAAAAGTGACTGAACCCATAACATCAATTAAATAAGTCAGTTTTTACTACAACTCTAAATGTGACAACTAAGGGGATTCTTGGATGTACATAGGATGGAAAGGTGCTGCAAACATTTAATGAAGCCAGCAGAATAATGTCATTAGGTCTATCTGGTTTGCTCCTATTCCAGGGTCCTCAGCATAAGCTACTGACCCTGTCCCCCATCTTCCCTTCCCCTCTGTCCACCCCTCCCTTGACATTTATTTTCCTCTTAACCCTGTCCCAGCCTCTCTTGAAGCTGCCTATTGCTTAAAAAAAACACCTCCTCCAGAAGCACATTTCAACCCCCCATCACCCTCTCTGTGAAGATGTGCCTACTAGTCTCTCTCCTTAACCTATCCCTCAGCTTGAGACTGTGTCCCCTCATGTTTTGGTTCCCACTAACTTGAAGAGACCCTTCTGTTCATCGTATTTATGCCCTTCAAGTACTTGAAGGCCTCAATCATGTCCCCCCTGTCGCTCCTCTTCTCCAGGAAGTACATGTTCAGGGACTCCAGTCTCTCCATTTACGTTCTTTCCTGATGGCCTATGATCGTCTTCTTTGCCCTCCTTTGGACCATCTCTAACAGGTTTAGGTCCTTTTCAAGGTGTGGACACCAGTACTGTACACTGTATTCCAGATGTGGCCTCACTAATGACCTGCACAAAGGCAGTGTTACTTCCTGTCACCTGCTGCTGATCCATCTGGCAATGCAGCCCAGCATTCTATTTCCCTTTACTGCTGCATTCCTACATTGCATGGAGTGTTTCTGGTCACTAGTGATCATCATTCACAGGTCCTTCTCCTCCTTTGATGCAAATATCCAGACCTCTGCCAGCCTGTACTCAGTCCTCTGCTTCTTAGCTCCAATGTACATAACTTTGTATTTCTTTACATTGAAGCCAAGCTGCCAAATCCCAGACTATAACTCTAGCTTTTCCAGATCTTCCTTTAGGTCTTATATCTCTTCAGCTGTGTCCACCCTCCCACAAGGCTTAATGTTGCCTGTGAATAGCCACATTTTGACCTTAATGCCATCCCCAATATTGTTGATACTGACATTGAATAGCACCAGTCCAAGCACCGAGTCCTGTGGGACCCCACTAGTGATCTTCCTGGTGCTGGAATGCTAACCTCCCACTGCCATGCTTTGAGTCCTGCCCTTCAGCTAGTTTTCCACCCTCCTGGTCAACTTCTTGCCAGCCCCTAGATCTGCCAACTTCCTGATGAACCTCTTGTTGGGTACAGAGTCAAAAAGTCTTGCTGAAGTCCGAGTAAAGGATGTCCACTGCTTGGCCTTTGTCTACTGTTCTAGTAACCCAGTTAAAGAAGTCAATCAGATTAATTTCCCATGACCTCTCTCCCACACACCTTTGTAATCTCTCATCCTGGAGACCATTCTCCTCCAGATACTGTACTAACCTTTCCTTAAGTATGGTCTCCATGAGCTTGCACATGATTGAGGTCATCTGTAGTTCCCTGGGTCATCCTTGGGACTGCGCTTATGGATGGGCACTACTTGTGCTGTTCTCCAGTACACTAGGACCACACCTGACTCCAGTGAACTACTAAATAGACCAGTCAAGGGATCTGCAAGCTTCTCTGCCAGCTCCCTCATTTCACCTTGGGTGTATACCATATGATCCTGAACATTCATCTGCCTTCAATGATAGCAACCCTGTCCTCACCCTATCAACCTCTGTCAAATCATCTGTACCCCCTGCCCCCCCTTCTCCTCTCCTTCCCCCTAATGGCACTGGTCCATTTCTCTCCCTTGTGAAGACAGAGCAGAAGTATTCATTCAGTGTCTCTGCTTTGCCCCCATTCTCCTACACCCACCCATCCCTTTTCTTGAGCCTAACAATCCCATCTTTCTTGTCCCTTTTCCCATTAAAATAGCAAAAAAAATATTTTCCCCCCTTTTTAGTACCCTCAGCTAGCTGCAGTTCCTTCTCAGCTTTAGCCTGTAGACTACCTGACCTGCTACACACGCCATCTTCAGGTAGATCTCCCAGTGTTCTTCAATCTGGGTTCTCCTAAATTTTCTGTAGACTGACCTTTTATCCCTTACTGCTTTGGTGACCTCAGTGCTAAACCAGTTGGGCGTTTTGGCCCTTGAGTTCTTTCCTTTGAGCCTATCACACTCCCTTGTGGCAACAATTATTTCCTCCTTGATAATGGTTTGGTCCACCTCCATATCCACCCATATGCTTGCCAAGTGACTCCTTAGCAGCTCACCCATCTTTCTGAAATCTGCCTTTCTAAAATCTAGAATGTTAGTTTTAATGGGGGTCTTTTCCCTGCCCATGTCTAACCAGAACCACAATATGTGAAGGTCACTCCCTCCAAGAGGCCCCTTGACTTTTATATCCTGGACATGGTCTCTATTAGTCAGTACCAGATCAAGGATTTTCCCCTCCTTTGTGTGTTCTGTGATGCCCTGAGTCAGGAAGCCTCTTTACAGTGCACCTAGGATCACCTGACTCCTGGTGCAGGGCGTGGCTGGTGTTCCATAGCATTGGAGTAGCTACTCCGAATGCTCTGCCAGCAGAATACTTAAAATAGGAATGGGGAACATTAAAGAGACCCACCCCTGATGTCCAAAGGGGGAGGATAGGAAAGTATTTAGTCAGGTGGTACTTTAGGTAGACAGGGCCCAAATCATGCAGGGCTTTGTAATTTAACATATATCTTAAAACTGATGCACCACTGAACTGGCAACCAGTACAGGACATGGAGCACCAGTGTCATATGCTTGGACAGAGGTCTCAGCAATCAACCCGGCTGCCACATAAAGTGGTGATCCAACCCCACAGATAACCCTAAGTAAAGGGTGTTGTAGTAATCCAGCCTTGATGTAATAAAGGCATGGACTAATGTTGCCAGATTGATTGGCACGAGACAGGACTTGTGTCAGTCGATGTTTTGCAGATGGAAAAAGCCACTGTGGACTACTCCTGACACCAGATGTTCTAGTGTTAGCTTGAGCTTGCAGTCCAAAATGACTCCAAGATTTCTGGCCCTATCTGCAGCTCTTAGCATAATGCCATTTAAAGATAGCAAAGAGGCACTTCAGCTGTTTATTGCTGACCAAAACTGACCAGGTTCCAAGAGTGCCAATTCTGTTTTTGACTAGTTTAGACAGAGCCAGCTGGAATCCATCCAGTTCTAAATTTCTCAAGGCACCCATCAAACATGGAGACTCCACCTTCCCCATCAGGTGCACAAGGCAAGTACAGCTGGATATCATCTGCATAAAAGCGAAACCCCAGTCCATACCATCTGATGATCTCCCCCAGAGGCAGCATGTAAACAGCGGCTAGGAGTGAACCCTGAGGAACACCAAAGCAGAGTGCAGTGCTGTCTGAGACATTGCAACCCAATGTCATCTGCTACACGCTGCAAGACTGGTAGGTCTCAAACAGATTCATGGTGACACAAAATTCAAATTAGAGAGTGCACTGAGTTTTAAGCTATACAACTGGGTGAATGATAAAATGGATGAATAGAGAGGGGGTGAATAATAGGTCATGGGTTGTTGTAATGTAGACAGAAGAGGAAGATGTCTAGCTGCCGGTTCATTCTTTTAAGAAGTGTGCTGATAAGCATGGTAACTTACCCTAGTAATTCTGAGTAGGGACTCCTTCCCTTATGTATAGGTCAGTGTAGTACATACAGAAGATCTGCAAGACTTGTTCCATTTGAGACTTTATGAGGTTAGACAGTAGTCTTCTAATCTGAGTTACTGTGTCTTGTGCCATGTTTCACCTCAGCCGGTGAGTTAGTACGTTTTCTTCCTTTGCTCCTCACTTGTAATGTTTTTGTTTAAGATAATGTAGTGTAAGGCCAGTTCTGTTTTACAGTTATGTATTGTAGGTCCAGTATTTCTTTCTGTAACCCATCTATGTCTACCTTGACTGACACTTCATCATGTTTTTGCAATATTCCCAAGTGATTAAATCCTGCAGTCGATCTTCTCTTTCTCTTTTCTGTCTAGAAGCCCCGGTGATTAGGTGCCCGCTCAGCATTGTTTTCAAGGTGTCTCACAGGATCCATGGGGAAACCCCAGCTGTATCATTATTTTAAATTACATAGAAACATAGACATTGATAACAGATAAGGACCGCTTGGCCCACCTAGTCTGCCCATTTTCCTACCTACAGGATAAGCTGCAAATCCTATTTAACCAACAGCCTATTTTTTCCTACCCCCCACAATAATTGCCTTATGTCTGTCCCATGCATTCTTGAATTCTCCTACAGTTTTAGACCCACAACCTCAGAAAGGCTGTCTATGTGTCCACCACCTCTCTGTGAAAAGATACTTCCTCACATTGTCCCTGGGCCGTTCCCCCTCTATCTTCAAATTGTGTCCCCTTCTTCTTGCACATCTTTTTTTCTGAAAGATGCTATCCTCTTGGACTTTGTTGATTCCATTGAGGTACTTAAAAGTTTCTATCATGTCCTCCCTCTCCCTCCTTTTCTCAAGGGTATACATAGTAAGCTCCTTTAGTCTCTCCTCGTATGGCTTCTCTTGCAGACACTGCCTCATTTTAGTTGCCCTCCTCTGGACTGCCTCCATCCTGTCTATGTCCTTGCGGAGATGGGGTCTCCAGAACTGGACGCAGTACTCCAGATGGTGTCTCACCAACTGTCTCTGCAGGGGGATAACAACTTCCTGTTTTCTGCTGGTGATGTCTCTCCCTATACATCCCAGTATCCCCCCAGCCCTCCCTACCACCTTCTCACATTGCTTGCCAACCATAAGGTCATCTAATATGATTACCCCCAGGTCCCTTTCCATTTTTGTTGTTGTTACTACCCCCCCCCCATTGTGTATTCTTCCCCAGGGTTTTTGTTTCCCAGTTGCATTATTTTGCACTTCTTTGCATTGAATCCAAGCTGCCATAATTCTGACCATTCCTCCAACCTTGCCAAGTCCCTTGTCATACTTTCCATGCCTCCTTGTGAATCAACCCTGTTGCAGATTTTGTATTATCTGCAAAGAGGAATACTTTTCCTACCAGTCCCTCTGCAATGTCACTTATAAAGACATTAAAAAGGACTGGACCCAGTACTGAATCCTGCGGTACCCCACTAGTAACCCCTCTTTCTTCAGAGTGGACTTCATTTACAATTACCTTCTGTGTCCTGTTGTCCAGCCAATGTTTTACCCAGGCTGCCACCCTGGGACCCACTCCCAGGATGGTTAATTTGACTATTAATCTTTTGTGTGGGACTGTGTCAAATGCCTTGCCAAAGTCTAGGTAGGCCATGTCCACAGCCCCTCCCTGGTCTACTATTTTGGTCACCCAGTCAAAGAAATCAATTAGATTCGTATGACATGACCTTCCCACTGTGAACCCAAGCTGCCTTGGGTCCTGTGCCCCACTGGCCTTTAGGTACTCAACAATTCTTTCCTTCAGAAGTGATTCCATCACTTTCCCTACCACAGAGGTCAAACTGACAGGTCTGTAGTTTCCTGCCTCTGTCTTGCTCCCACTTTTGTGACGGGGAATCACATCCGCCTTCCTCCAGTCCTCAGGTACCACACCATCCTCCCATGATTTGTTAAAAGCGGTGGTCAGTGGTGTTACTAGTTCTCTCCTTAATTATTTTAGAATTCTGGGGTGATTTCCATCTGGCCCCATTGCTTTGTCCACCTTCAGTTTTAGGAGTTCTTTCAGAACTCTTTCTTCTGTGAAAGGACTGGGATCGACCCCCCATCCAGAGTGCTTCTGTTAATTAGATTAGGTACCTCCCCCTCATCTTTTGTGAATACTGAGCAGAAGTATTCGTTCAGTAGCCCTGCTTTTTCACTGTCCCTCTCTGCCCACCCACCATCCATTCTATTCAGCCTCACTATCCCTCCCTTTGTCTTTCTACTCTCCCTGATATACCTATGAAAGGTTTTATCCCCCTTCTTAACCAAGTTGGCTATCTTTTTCTCAGTTTGGGCCTTTGCTATTCTGACTACCCTCCCTGCTTCCTTCTGCCTTAACTGGTACAGTTCTCTGTCCTGCTCATAGAAACATAGAAACATAGAATTTGACGGCAGATAAGGACCGCTTGGCCCACCCAGTCTGCCCATTTCCCTGCCTGCCAGATAAGCTGCAGATCCTAGTTAACCAGCAGCCTACTTCTTTCTACCCCCACCCCCTAGAATTGCCTTATGACTGTCCCATGCATGCTGGAATTCCACCACTGTTTTGACTCCGACCTCCTCGGAAGGCCTTCCATGCATCCACAACCCTCTCTGGAAAAAATACTTCCTTAAATTACCTCTGAGCCACCCCCATCTTCAAATTGTGCCCCTTGTTCTTGCACCTCTTTTTCTGAAAGATGCTACCCTCTTGGACTTTGTTGATTCCTTGAGGTACCTGAAAGTTTCTATCATGTCCCCCTTTCCCTCCTTTCCTCAAGGCTATACATATTAAGCTCCTTAAGTCTCTCTTCATATGTCTTCCAGTGCAGACCCTGCACCATTTTAGTTGCCCTCCTCTGGACAGCTTCCATCCTGTCTATGTCTTTGTGAAGACTGGGTCTCCAGAACTGCATGCAGTACTCCAGATGGGGTCTCACCAGCTGTCTGTACAAAGGGATAATAACTTCCTGTTTTCTACTGGTGATGCCTCTCCTATGCATCCCAGTATCCCCCAACCCTCCTTGCTGCCCTCTCATTCTTGCCCACCTTTGGGTCATCGGATATGACTACCCCATGTCCTTTCCATTTTGTTCTTGTTAGCATCTCACCCCCATTGTGTACTCTTCCCTGGTTTTGTTTCCCAGGTGCATTACCTTGCACTTCTTAGCATTGAATCTAAGCTGCCATACATTTGACCATTCCTCTAACCTTGCCAAGTCCCTTTTCATCCTTTCCACCCACCTTGTGCATCAACTCTGCTGCAGATCTTTGTGTCATCTGCAAAGAGACATACTTTCCTTCCAGTCCCTCTGCAATGCAAAGCATAAAGACATTGAAGAGGGACCGATCTAATACTGAACCCTGTAGTTTCCACTAGTAACCCCCTTTCTTCAGAGTGGACTCCATTTACTATTACTCTCTGTGTCCTATTCTCCAGCCAATTTTACCCAGGCTGTCATCTTGGGACCTACTCCCAGGCTAGCTAACTGTATATTAATCTTTGTGTGGGACTGTGTCAAATGCCTTGCTAAAGTCTAGGTAGACCATGTCCACAGCCCCTCAATGATCTACTACTTTGGTCACCCAGTCAAAGAAATCTATCAGATTTGTCTGGCATGACCTTCCGCTGTGAATCCATGCTGCCTTGGGTCCTGTGCCCCTCTGGCCTCTAAATACTCAACAATTCTTTCCTTAAAGTAGTTCCATCATTTCCCTACCACTGAGATTAAACTAACAGGTCTGTAGTTTCCTGCTTCTGCCTTGCTCCCACTTTTGTGAGGGAATCACATCTGCCCTCCTCCAGTCCTCGGGTACCACCCCATCCTCCCATGATTTGTTAAACAGGGTAGTCAGTGGTGTCACTAATTCCACCCTTAGTTCTTTTAGAATTCTGGGATGAATCCCATCAGGCCCCATTGCTTTGTCCACCTTCAGTTTTAAGAGTTCTTTCAGAACCCTTTCTTCTGTAAATAGGCTGGTATCAACTTCTGTATCAGAGTGTTTCTACTGTTTGTTTTAGGTACCTCCCTCTTCCTTTGTAAATACAGAGCAAAAATATTTGTTTAGTATCTCTGCCTTTTCACAGTTACCCTCTGCCCACCCTCCCCCCTTTATTAAGCCTCACTATCCCTCCCTTGGTCTTCCTTCACTCCCTGATATACCTATAAAGGTTTATCCCCCTTCTTAACTGAGTTGGCTATCTTTTCCTCAGTTTGCGCCTTTGCTGTTCTGACTGCCTTCCCAGCTTCCTTTTGCTTTTACTGATACAGTTCTCTGTCCTGCTCCTTCTGTGATTCCATTTACTTCCTGAAAACTTTCTTTTTCTCTTGAGCCTTCACTGCCACTTCCTTTGAGAACCATAGTGGTTTCTTACATCATTAGTTTTGTTTATTTGCTTCACACAAAGGCTAGTTACCTTTGTGATGGCAGTTTTTATTATTCCCCATTGTTCTTCACCCCTCCTTCCTGCCCATTTGCTAGTGCATTCCTTAGGCACTCACCCATTTTAGCAAAGTCTGCCCTCCTGAAGTCCAGTACCTTTGCCTTTGTGTAGCAAACTCTATTGCTGTGTTTGTGTGAACCATACTGTTCGATGGTTGCTAGTTCCCAGATGGCTACCCACTTCTACATCTGTGATCCTCTCTTCATCTCCATTTGAGAGAACCAGGTCTAAGATTGCTCCCTCTTGAGTTGGTTCCAATACTAGTTGTCTAAGGCATGCCCCCTGTAGGGCATCTAGAATAACCCCACTCTTCGAAGTGGCTGCTGCAACTGCACTCCAGTTAACATCTGGCATATTCAGATCGCCCATCAGCAATATCTCCCCATTTTCTGCCTTACTAAGTATACTTTCTATCATTTTCTTGTCCATTTCCTCCCCCTGAGAAGGGGGTCTGTATACAACCCCTGTCCAGATTGTGGTGCCATTGCCGGTCTCCAAATTTACCCACAGTGCTTCTTCTCCTCCCTGTTTTCCCTTTTGTTCTGCTGCTTTGATTCCTTCCCTTATGTAAAGCTACTCCTCCTCCTCTATTACCCTCTCTGTCCTCCTGTAGATAGTGTATCCTGGTATGTTTCGTCCCAGTCATGGTTTTGTGAACCATGTTTCTGTGACTTCCACGATATCAGATGTTCCTCCTCCATCAAGGCCACTAATTCAGGAAGCTTGTTACTCAGACTACGGGCATTGGTACTCATTGCTTTCCATTTTTGATGGCTTCACCTTCAGTTGCAGCATCCCCACTGACCTTTCTACCTTGGTCTTTTCTCATTTAGTACCCTGTTTGTAGGGAGGCTGGGATTTTCCTGCTGCTTATCAGTGCCTCCCCACTTGACTAGTTTAAAAGCTTGCCAATGAAGCATTTAAACCTATTGCTCAAAGACTTGTTCCTTCCTGAACAGATGCAGACCATCCTGCCAGTATAGGCTGGTGTCCTCCAGGTGGAACCCCAGTTGCCAATGAAGCCAACCCTGTGTTCCACACCATTTTTCAACCATTCATTAAACTGCATGGTGCAAAGTACCCTCGCCTCCTCATGCCATTGACAGGCAGCACCTCTGAGAAGGATACTGTGTGTGCTACTTGTCTTGGCCCTCCCAGTTCTACAAAGTCCTCTGCACTGCTCTAATCTCATGTTGAGCCAAGTCATTTGTCCCTAGGTGGACAATGATGTCCAGCTCAGACTCCTGTGCAGCTGTCTCGTGATCCTGAGGATGTGCTTCCTGTCCCTCAAGCCATGGCACCAGGCAGGCACCTTACTTCAGTTTTCCCTGCTCCCCCAGTTCTATCCCTAATAATTGGGTCCCCACCAGGAGCTGCTTTCTTTCCTACGGTGCCTCTGCCTCCTTCCTGAGGCCTCCCTTGTGACAGTTGTCTGCACCCTCCTTAGTCTCCTCTGCGGGTGCATCCATAGGGGAACTATGCTCCCCCAGAATGGTGTATGGATTGTGGAGTGGAACAACTGACTGGGTGTGCCTCTGTTCCACCACCCTTACCCTCTCTAAGCCCACTGTGGTCCAACTGCTGTGCTTTCTTCACAACCTCTGAGGTAGTGGTGGTGGCTCTGGTGCTCCCTGGATGGGGGAAGTTCCCTTGCCACTGTCCAGTGCAGCCTGAGATGGGCAACTTCCTCCCTCAGGGCAGATAGTTGTCTGCAAACAGGGCAGCATCTCAGCCTCCAGAAAGACTCCCGGAAGACTGCTGCCCCACAGCCATTACATTGTACTACTCCCCACATAACTGTCTACCTTGTTTAGTTTTTTTTTTGTGTGTGTGTGTGTGTGTGTGTGTGTGTGTGTGATTGGTGCGTTATATAGAAATATATGTATTTATATAATGTATATGCTTATATTGTCAGTGCAGTGTGCTAGACAGGATATGACAGTGATATGTACCTTGCCCTCTTGAGGAAATGATGTCAGAACCCCAGGTATAAATAGACTATTTCCAGGGGTGGGTGGGGTGAGGGTGGGAAGGGTTGAGCCTAAACTGTGCCCTCACTAAACAATCAGCTAAACGCTCTGACCTACCGATGCAATGAGTGCCTTCCTTCTATGTTTCCTTATACTTCCTAAATGCATTCTTTTTCTCCCTAACCTTCACCTCCACCTCTTTTGAGAACCATAGTGTTTTTTTCTTTCATTTTGATTTGTTTATTTGCTTCACACAAAGGCTTGTTGCCTCTGTGATGGCAGTTTTGATGTTTCCCATTGTTGCACCACCCCTCCTTCTAGCCTGTTTGCTAGTGCTTTTCTACCTGTAGATTCTTACCTTTCAAATATTGTGGAAAGTCAGGATTATTTATACGGTGGTTAATACTGTGGCTTTAGGACAGCAGAAGGTGTTTGGCCCATGTATGCTATCCCCACTTCTCAATGGCTACAACTATGAGACTCACCATCATTTAGGTATGCGTCAAGTTTAATTTTAAAACCATTAAATGTTGATTAGTTTACTATATCTAGGGAGAATTTATTCCATAGTCTGATTACCCTTAGAAGGAAGGCACTATTCCTAATAGTAGTCCTGGATACACAATTCTGAATTTGTTTATTATGTATTCTTAAGTTATAAATATCTTTATATTTAATATCAAAATCTGACAATAATTCTGTCTTGTAAGATTCTGAATACTGTCAAAAGGTCACCCCTTTGTCATCTTAGATTAAGGGGCCACAATTTAAGTATTTCCAGTCTTTGTTTATATGTTGTGTGTTTGAGATTAAATATCTGTTTGGTGTACCGATGTTGAGCATTCTCCAGATCCCAACCCATCATTTCCACACACCCCTCGGAGTGTTCACTCTGTTGCAGATCTTTGTGTCATCCACAAAGATGCAAACCTTTCCTTGCAGTTACTCCACTATGTTGCTTATGAAGATATTGAAGAGGACAAGTTCAGGCACTGAACCCTGAGGTACCCCGCTGGTCACCTTCCCATCCTTATAGCTAACTCCATGTACTACTACTCTCTGTGTCCTGTCCACTAACCTGTTTTTCACCCATGTTACCACCTTTTTACTCAGTCCCAAGCTCTCCAACTTGCTTACCAGTCTCCTATGGGGAATGGTGTCAAAAGCCTTGCTGAAATCCAGGTAGGTCATGTCTACCACCCCTCCCTGACCCAACTTCTTGGTCACCCAGTCGAGGGAATCTATCAGATTTGTTTGGCATGACCTTCCCCTGGGAACCCATGCTCCTTTGGATCTGGTAATCCATTGGAACTAAAGATTCCACAATCCTTTTCTTTAGTAGTGTGTCCATTAACTTACTAACCACCGATGTCAGGCTGACAGGCCTATAAATGCCCGCCTCCTCCCTGCTACCACTTTTGTGAAGTAGAACTACCTCTGCACTTCTTCAGTCCCTTGGGACCATGCCAATTTCCAGTGATCTGTTAAACAGGTCTGTTAGAGGTGCAGCCAGTTTCTCCCTGAGCTCCCTCAGCACTCTTGGAAGTATCCCATCTGGCCCTATAGCTTTGTCCACCTTCAGGTCTGCCAATGCCTTCCAGACATTCTCCTCAGAAAATGGATTGGTGTCCACTTCCTTCCCCTCAAAGCTCCTGGTGCCTTTTCAAGGTCCTCCCCCCTCCCCTTCCACTGTAAATACTGAGCATAAGTATTTGTTCAAGATGTTTACCTTTTCTTGATTCCCCTCCATAAAGTTACCCACCTCCCTCTTTAACAGAACAATCCCTCCTGTGGTCTTCCTTTTCTCACTAACATACCTAAAAAATGTTTTGACCCCTTTTGATACTTCATGAGCTGTTCTTTTTTCAGTTTGCACATTTGTGCTCCTTACTGCTTTGCCTGCCTACCTTTATTCTACCAGATACACTTCCCCATCCTGTTCCCTCTAGGTCCTTTTATACCTGTCAAACTCTATTTTTTTATCCTTTATCTTTTCTGATACCTCTTTTGAAAACCATAACAGTCCCCTCTTCCTTTTACTTTTGTTTACCTACCTGACACAGAGGCTTGTTGCCTTCACTATTCCTTCATTTAGTTTGGCCTACTTTTCCTCCACCCCTTCCAGGTCTTCTCCCCCTGCCAGATCATTCCTGAGGCATTCACTCATCTTTATAAAATCAGCCATTCTGAAGTCCAGGACTCGCACCATTGTGTGGTTGGATTCTACAGCTGTTCTTACGTTGAACCACACTGTACGATGATCACTGGTCCCCAGATGGCTTCCCACCTTCACGTCCACAACACTGTCTCTGTATGTAAGCATCAGATGCAGTTTTGCCCCATCATGAGTGTGCTCTCTGACTAGTTGCCTGAGGAATACCCCCTGCAGGGAGTATAGGATGTCCCTGCTTCTAGCTGAAGCTGCTGCAGAGAGGCTCCAATCTACATCCAGCAGACTGAAGTCCCTCTCCAGCAACACCTTTAGCAATTTTGCTAATAGCTTCTAACATTTCCTTACCTACAGCCTATGCATAGAAAGAATACAAAATCAAATAAAGAAGTAAATAAATAAATTGAACAGCAAGAGCTGATATTAAAGAATTGCAGAGACTTAGAAATATTTAATAATGTTACAACACTAAGTAAATTAGATGAAAAATAGCTGTTGCTTAGTGGTTGCTGACATCAGAACACACAGGAATAGAAGAATTCAGTTACAAGCATCCTAAAAGAACATGAAAAGATAAACTATGTCCATTTCCGATTACCAGTAACATCCAAAAATGTATCAGTAATATACAGTAGTCCACTAATTCAACTTTGCCAGTAAGACCCAGATAAAAGGTGGGTGGATTACAGGAAGGGGACAATGTCCCAGTTGTCATTATGTACTAATGGTTGTCAGGCTCCCAAGCTGAAGGTCAGTTTACTCTCATACTGCAAGAGCTTTTGCAGTCTGTTCCCAACTCTTGGGTGAATGGGTATGAAATCAATACCAAGAACATTTACAGTTTTCAAATCTGATTTGTGAAGCCTGTGCCAGTGGGCACCAACAGGGGTATCACATTTACCTCCAACAATTGACCAAACATGTTCTTAAATTGTTTCTGTCATCAGTCATATAGTTCAACCAATGCAGAGAGGACAGGTGAACCAAATGGCATAGATCACAAATTGTGTTGTACAAGTAATGAAGTGTTACACTCTGTAAGACTGGTCCATGGTGGGCCTGGTAAAAAGGGTACCTGGTGTAACATATTGAGAAGTGTTAGATTTCCCACAGTGGTGCACACCAGTTGATCAAGGAAAACAGGTTGGGACAATGTTGGGTATCAGTGAGAGATGGCTATACCAGCTGGTCACAATTACTGGGAGCTTTGTGCTATACCACATTGGGGGTCCCTGCAATTTCCATGAGGTCACAGTCTGCTTTAAGCATGTGTCAAGCATGTTTCATAGCCCAAAAAACATTGGGGCTAACAGAATTGAATTCAGAGATGAAATTTAATCTAGTATCAGTGGCCAGTGTAGGTAGTTTAGGTGTAAGAAGGTCATTATTATCATTAGAACTGGCATATTCCTTAGTATCTCCAAGTAGAATGGGATTATAGCCTCTTTTAACAAGACAACAATGTAAATCATCTTCTTGGGTAAGAGGAAAAAGCAAGGGTAAGAGGTGGAAGATGCCACTGTGGTGCTTAAAGGAGGTGGCTAAAGCAGTAAAGGAGGAAAAAAACAGCTTTCAGGAAATACAAGGAGACCCAAATGGAGGCAGAAAGGGAGGTACAGTATATCTAGTGAAATAAAGGGAGGTAGGAAGGAAGGTAAGGGCAGCAAAGGCTAAAACTGAAAAAAGGATTGCCCAGGAGGTCAAAAAGGGGCATAAGACTTTTGTCAGGTATGTGAGTGAAAAGATGCAGAAGCAAATGGTTTGATTTCTTTTACTGGACCAACACAGATGTTACAAAAAGAACAAAGTGCTAAGCTTTTGGACTAACCAAGTCCTTCCTCAGGGCATATAGCCATAAGCATTTGCTTCTGGATCTGTTCTTACAAGGACCAATACGGCAACAAAACTAAATCTGTATGAGCGAAAAGAGGATGGTAAAAAAGCTAACATTTTAAACAAATACTTCTGCTTAATCTTCACTGTGGAAAGGGAAGTCCATTTACAGAACAGAGAGTCTGCCGGGGTTTGGAAGCCCTTAAGAAAAACAAGGCAATAGGGCAGGATGGGATTCACTCAAGGGTACTTATGGAACTAAGCACAGTGCTAGCTGCCCCTCTGGCAATGCTATTTTGCACCTTATTGGAGATGGGTGTGATTCCAGAGGAATGGAGGAGGGCTGATGTCATCCCGCTGCACAAGAGGGGCAGCAGGGAGGAGTCCAGTAATTGAAGAACAGTCAGTCTTAAATCAGCAGTTGGGAAGTTAATGGAATGCCAGCTGAAGGAGAGACTGATGGAGTACCTAGAGACATATGGGCTGCAGGACCATCAGCAGCATGGTTTTATTGGGGGGTAGATCATGTCAAACAAATCTCATAGACTTCATTGACTGGGTAATGAGAGAGGTGGATTGGGAAGGACAGTGGTTGTGGCCTATCTGGGCTTCAGTAAGGCCTTTGACAGTGTTCCACACAGGAGGCTGATAAACTTAGTAGCCTCGGGGTGGGGAAAAGGTGGTGTGCTGGGTATCAAACTGGTTGAAAGATAGGGGGCAGAGGGTAGTAGTAAATGGCAGTCACTTGGAGGACAGGAGAGTGAGAAGTGGAGTACCACAGGGATCAGAATTGGGCCTTGTAATCCTCAACGTCTTCATAAGTAATATTGTGGAGGAACTGGAAGCAAAGATGTATCGCTTTGCAGATGACACAAAAATCTGCAACAGGTTGGACACCCAAGAGGGGGCTGAGAGAATGCAAAGAGATGTGGGGAAACAAGAGAAGTGGTCTTTGGAGTGGCATCTGGGCTTCAATGCCAAAAATTGCAAAGTCATGTACCTAGGGGGAAAAAACCGGGGCTGTGTATAAGATGAGGGGGAGGTACTTACAGTTATCTAGCAAGAAAGGGACTTTGGGGTGATCATATTTGATGATCTCAAGGTGACAGACAAGTGTGACAGGGCAGCAGGCAAGGCAAGCAGGATGCTGGGGTGCATAGGGAGGGGGATCTCTAGTAGGAGAAAGGAGATGGTGTTGCCATTGTATCACCCACTTGTGAGACCCCACCTGGAGTACTGTGTACAGATCTGGGGGCCACACCTCTGCAAGTACATTGACAGGGTTGAAGCAGTCCTGAGAAGGGCTACTAAAATGGTACGGGGGTTGTACAAGAAACCATATGAGGAGAGGCTGCGGGAGTTTAGCATGTACTCTCTAGAGGAGATGAGAGTGAGAGGGGTATGACTGAGACCTATAAGTACCTCATGGGAGTGAACATGGTGCAATAGGGGCATCTCTTACATAGGAGGAGGAGCACCAGAACATGAGGGCATGCCATTTAGCTTGGGAGGAGTTTAAGAGTGATGTGAGGAAATTCTTCTTCACAGAAAGGGTGGTGGGCACCTGGAATAGCCTGCCAGAGGAGGTGGTAGGGGTGGAGACAGTGAGGAGTTTCAAGCATGTGTGGGATAGGTACATGGGTATAATAAATAGAGGTAAGGGAGGAGAGAAGGACACCTGTGACCAGAGTCTGGTCATGTAGAGTTAGGCAGGGAAAATAGGGCAAAGTAAATGGGCCAACCAGTCTTTCTCTGCTGAAACATTCTATGTTTCTATGGTTTTTTTGTTGGTGGTCAAAAGTAACCACATCAGAACAGTTCCATCTGATTCCTAAAAACTGGCCCTTACATATACATTTCTTAAGCTGTATTTGTTGGGCACTTTAAAAGTGTAGAATGGTGTTCGCTGCAATGGTTTTGTGATGGATCTCTGTGACTACTTGCCCCTAGTTTACCAACTGATAAGGTTAAATCCAAAAACGTGATAGTGATGGGGTGAATGGTATAAGAACATTTCAGATTCCAGTCATTGGTGTTTGGCAAATCCATAAATGCAGTCGCTTCATCCACAGTCCCACTCCAGATACAGACAATGTTGTCTATATAGCGAGCCCAGCATCTGATCCTGTTATTGAAAAAGTTGCAGTGGGTGTCGTAGATAGTAATCTCCTCCCAACAACCCCAAAAAAGGTTAGCATAGAAGGGTCCCATTGGCAACCCAGTCACAGTGCCATATATTTGAAGAAAAAAATCTGAATTAAAAATGAAATAGTTAAAAATCAGCTCTAGGGCCTCTAAACTAAACACAGGAGAAATAACATCTTTGATCTGAAGTACATCCATGAAGAATCATATAGCGTTTAAGTTCAAAATGATATCTGATTCTGGTATAAAGTGACACAAATCAGTTTTGAGCCACATACTACCAGCATTAAGATATTGATGATCAAGGGCCTCGAAGACAGCCATGATGACCTTTAAGTAAGAAGGCAAATGTATAACCATAACTTGAAGGAAACTATCAGCAAAAATAGCAAGTTTTTCAGTAAGACAACCAATACTGGATACAATAGGATGACCAGGCAGTTGCTCAGGGTCCTTCTGTATCTTTGGAAGAGTACAGAATGTTGGGACCACTGGGAAACCCTGATGCAAGTACAGGAACTCCTGTTCAGTAATGGTACCTGTGTGGAAATAAAAATTCAGGAAAGTATCAATTTTCTTTCTAAATATTGGTGTAGGGCTGGAATCAAGCCAGCAATGATAACTGTCAGAGACAAAGAGTTGGGGAAGGGCTTCCTCCAGATAATACTTTCTGTCCATACATACTATCCATCCACCCTTGTCTGCAGGTTTAATATTAATGGAGTCCATGTCTTGCAGTTCTTGTAAGGCTAATGATTTATCATGGCTAAGATTTATGTGACTACTGTACTATGAAATTCCTGATAAAAAATTATTTCCACTTCCAGTTCTACTAGTCATTCAAAGGTGGTAAATGCAGGTGAAATTACCTTTACAGGGCAAAATGTAGATTGTGCTTTAAATGTTCTGTGTCTGGTGTCAAAGTTTACAAGGAAGTTGTCACCTAAATTTGCCTGTTGTCTCTGTGATTTTAAAGTTGGATATTGCCCATTCAGGATCTCAGCTGGCCAGTAAATCACAAGTAGCAGTATTTTGACTGAAAGAGGAGGATCTGTAATGTCCATTAGAACTACAGAAGTTTCAGCATGAGATATTTGTTCAGAAACTGCTGAACCAACAATGGTCGATGATGTACTGCTAGATGCATTGGTAGCAATGATCACCTGCTGGGCTGGCACTGATTCAGTCACTTGTCCCATTCTGTTTACTTGAGTAAAACATTCTTAGTCTCAGTTTACAAAATGTTTTTTGTTAATCAACTTGAAGGGTAAAACAGCCAACATAAGGGTCTGGAACATAAGAAAGGCTCTTAGACAATATAACTTTTGCTGGCGTTAAAATTATACTGGAAGTGTTTAAGACTTGTTCTTCCCTCAAAGGTAGTGTTGTCCCAACTATTGCTAGGATTTTTGAGCGTTTTTTTACCCCTTCACTGCAACTTCTCCTTGTTTTGGGGTTTCTGTTTTTTGGTATTGCCCTTGTGTATTGAAAATTGTCTGGAGGTGGTGATTTATTGCCCTCATCTAAAAAAAAAAGACATTGTTGGTTATTGTAGTTTGATTAGTAGAAAAATAACACACAATCAATAAAATATACATTATTGAAAACATGTGCAAATGCTCTGTTGGAAAAGCCATTGTTTTAAACGGACTTTAAACAAGGTTAAGGTCAATTTCGTTGGTATTAAAAGCCTGGCCCTGTGGTGTGGAGGGATAAGGAATTGGGTGCCTTACCTCCTGCCACACTGGTGACCCAGAGTTAGAAATGGAACCAGGTTGCTCGGGGGCTGGCATGGTGAGAAAGGATTGGGCATCCCAAGACAGCTCTCCTTCCTCGGGGAGGAAGGTTAGAGTGGTGCACTGCTTGCCTGCTACCCAGGGCTGGCTGGGTGGCAGCTCATGTACGTCACCACGCAGGGAAGGGAACCCATGTACAGGGTGCTGGGGCCATCTCTGCAGAAGCAGAGCTCAGACATTGTGCACATTGCACCTTCGTGGGCCTCAGGAGAAAATGGAGGAAACCACTCCAGACAGCAGGATGATGACTGACACTCAGCAGGCCCCACACCGGTGGCCAGGCACAGCCACAAGTCCTGTGGCAGAGGACAACGGTTCAGATAAGTCCCCCGTAGGAAGCCGGGTGATGGGGCTTTAGGGGTCAGTCAGGTGTGGGTTGCCAGGGAGAGAATCAGGATATACATAAACTATGAACAAAAACAGTTCCTTGATATTATTTCTGATAGTAGGTGTTTCTCAGCTCTCCTGGCTAGAGGACAAGGAATTGAATTGGTATTATGCCAGGTAGTATAGAGTTTGTCTATTGCCCTGGATGGAAGACAAGGAATACCTTTGGTATTTCTCTGGTGGTAGAAGTTTGCTGTCCTGGATGGAGAACAAGGAACCACTTTGGTATTTCTCTGATAGTAGGTATTTATCAGCTGTCATGGCTGGATAGAAGCATAGAAACATAGAATTTGATGGCAGATAAGGACCACTTGGCCCACCCAGTCTGCCCATTTCCCTACCTACTGGATAAGCTGCAGATCCTAGTTAACCAGCAGCCTACTTCTTCTTACCCCACCCCCCAGATATGCCTTATGACTGTCCCATGCATGCTTGAATTCCACCACTGATTTTGACTCCACAACCTCCTCCAGAAGGCCGTTCCATGCATCCACAAACCTCTCTGGGAAAAAATACTTCCTTAAATTACCTCTGAGCCGCCCCCATCTTCAAATTGTGCCCTCTTGTTCTTGCACACCTCTTTTTGAAAGATGCTACCCTCTTGGACTTTGTTGATTCCTTGAGGTACTTGAAAGTTTCTATCATGTCCCCCCTTTCCCTCCTTTCCTCGAGGCTATACATATTAAGCTCCTTAAGTTTCTCTTCATATGTCTTCCGGTGCAGACCCTGCACCATTTTAGTTGCCCTCTCATGGACAGCTTCCATCCTGTCTATGTCTTTGCGGAGACTGGGTCTCCAGAACTGCACACAGTACTCCAGATGGGGTCTCACCAGCTGTCTGTACAGAGGGATAATAACTTCCTGTTTTCTACTGGTGATGCCTCTCCCTATGCATCAGTATCCCCCAGCCCTCCTTGCTGCCCTCTCACATTGCTTGCCCACCTTTAGGTCATCTGATACGACTACCCCAGGTCCCTTTCCATTTTTGTTGTTGTTAGTATCTCACCCCCCATTGTGTACTCTTCCCCTGGGTTTTTGTTTCCCAGGTGCATTACCTTGCACTTCTTAGCATTGAATCTAAGCTGCCATACATTTGACCATTCCTCTAACCTTGCCAAGTCCCTTCTCATCCTTTCCACCTGACCCTGTGCATCAACTCTGCTGCAGATCTTAGTGTCATCTGCAAAGAGACATACTTTTCCTTCCGGTCCTTCCGCAATGTCGCTTATAAAGACATTGAAGAGGACCGGTCCTAATACTGAACCCTGAGGTACCCCACTAGTAACCCTCCTTTCTTCTGAGTGGACTCCATTTACTATTACTCTCTGTGTCCTATTCTCCAGCCAATTCTTTACCCAGGCTGTCATCTTGGGACCCACTCCCAGGCTGGCTAGCTTGTATATTAATCTTTTGTGTGGGACTGTGTCAAATGCCTTGCTAAAGTCTAGGTAGGCCATGTCCACAGGCCCTCCCTGATCTACTACTTTGGTCACCCAGTCAAAGAAATCTATCAGATTTGTCTGGCAAGACCTTCCCGCTGTGAATCCATGCTGCCTAGGGTCCTGTGACCCTCTGGCCTCTAGATACTCAACAATTCTTTCCTTCAGAAGTGATTCCATCATTTTCCCTATCACTGAGGTTAAACTAACAAGTCTGTAGTTTTCTGCACCTGGGAAACAAAGACCCAGGGGAAGATTACACAATGAGGGGGAGATAGTAACAACGACAAAAATGGAAAGGGACCTGGGGGTAATCATATCAGATGACCTTAAGGTTGGCAAGCAATGTAAGAAGGTGGTAGGGAGGGCTGGGGGGATACTGGGATGTATAGGGAGAAGCATCACCAGCAGAAAACAGGAAGTTGTTATCCCCCTGTACAGACAGTTGGTGAGACCCCATCTGGAGTACTGCATCCAGTTCTGGAGACCCCATCTCCGCAAGGACATAGATAGGATGGAGGCAGTTCAGATGAGGGCAATTAAAATGATGCAGCGTCTGCAAGAGAAGCCATATGAGGAGAGACTAAAGGAGCTTAATATAAATGCCCTTGAGGAAAGGAGGGAGGGGGGGACATGATAGAAACATTTAAGTACCTCAGTGGAATCAACAAAGTCCAAGAGGGTAACATCTTTCAGAAAAAGAGATGTGCAAGAACAAGGGAACACAATTTGAAGATAGAGGGGGGACGGTTCAGGGGCAATGTGAGGAAGTATTTTTTCACAGAGAGGGTGGTGGATGGATGGAACAGCCTTCCTAAGGAGGTTGTGGGGTCTAAAACTATGGGAGAATTCAAGAATGCATGGGACAGACATAAGGCAATTTTTGTGGGGGTAGGAAGAAATAGGCCGTTGGTTAAATAGGATCTGCAGCTTATCCTCTAGGTAGGGAAATGGGCAGACTAGGTAGGTCAAGCGGTCCTTATCTGCCGTCAAAGTCTATGTTTCTATGATATATCTCTGATGGTGTGGTGTTTGCTTTCCTCTCTGGAGGAGAAGGAAAGGTCTGAGTAGTAGCTCTTATAGTAATGTGTTTGTCAGCTGTATTGACTGTATCACAAGGAAGAGTCTTGATATTATCTCTGGTAGTAATGTGTTACAGCTGTCTTGACCGCAGAACAAGAAAATGTCATGGATATTGTCTCTCATAGGATGCTGTTTGCCAGCTTCCTTGACTGGAGGACAAGGAAGCGCCTTGGTATTTTCTCTGGTAGTGTGGTATTTGCTTACTTTCCAGTCTGCAGGAGAAGGAAGGGCCTAAGTACTAGCTCTTGTATTAAGGTGTTTGCCAGCTGTCCTGACGGTAAGAGAAGGAAGAGTCTTGATATTATCTGCGATAGTAAAGTGTTTGCCAGCTGTCTTGACTGGAGGACAAGGAAAGATCTTGATATTATCTCTGGTAGTAGGTTTTTGATTGCTGTTCTGGCTCAGGGACAAAGAACAGCCTTGGAATTATCTCTGGTAATAATACTACTTTACCAGCTGTCCTGGCTGAAGGACAAGGAACAGCCTTGGTTTTATCCCTGGTTGTATGGTGTTTGCCACCTGTACTGGCTGGAGGACAAGGAATCGCCTTGGCATTAAATTTACTAATAAGGTGTTTGCCAACTGTGCTTGCTGTAGTACAAGAAAGGGCTTTGGTATTAGCACTGGTCATATGGTGTTTGCCAGCTGTCCTGTCTGGAGGACAAGGAATCACCTTGGCATTAAATTTAATAGTACAGTGTTTGCCAGCTGTTCTTGCTGTAGGACAAGAAAGGACTTTGGTATTAACACTGGTCATATGGTGTTTGCTAGCTGTCCTGTCTGGAAGACAAGTAAAGGACTTGATACTGTCTCAAACAGTGGGTGTTTGATTGTTGTTCTGGCTGAAGGACAATGAATGGCCTTGGTATTATGTCTCATAGTATGGTGTTTGCCATTGTCCTAGCTGGAGAACAAGGAAGGGCTTTGGTATATCTCTGGAGTGTTTGCCAGCTGTCCCGGCTGTAAAAAAAGAAGGGCCTCAGTATTATCTCTGGCAGAGAAACTATAGTCCTCTTACTGTCTTTAGAAAGAAAACTACCATGTAGAATTTTCCCAGAGTTAGAGAAAAATGTTACAATATTATTGACTGTAATAAATATGTGCTGTTGTGCTGTCAACATCAATATATAAATAAATATGATTTCTGTAATGACGTACCTCAGAAAATATGATAAAGTATTTCAAATATTTCAACCACTGTTTGTGTGTATTTTTAAAACTTCAATATTAAACATAAACATCACATAAAATCAAGTGTCACCATGTTACAACAGCATTAAGCCACTCTGAAGTAGGCTTCTACTGGGAGTTCATGCATGGATGGGTGGTGGTACTTGGCCTTCGGCCTTTTGTGTGTTACAACCCCCCACAACCACGATGAATTCCCCCACTAGCTTCCTTCATCATGGCTTAATGCTTACATGGTGTTTGTCTGTTGTTCTATATGGAGAACAAGAAATGGCTCTGGTAGAAGGTGTTTGTTTGCTGTCTGGGAGGGAGGACTTGAAAGGGCCTTGGTATTGTTTCTTGTAGTAAGTGTTTGTCAGCTGTTATGGCTGTAGTACAAGGAGAAGACACTGTATTATTTCTAGTATCACTGTAGGTGTTTCTCAGCTGTTCTGCAGTAGAAGCTTTTGCAATATCTCTGGTATTAGATGTTTATCAGTTTTTCAGGCCATAGGACAACTACAGGCCTTTTGTATTGGCTCTGATATTAAGTGTATTTCTGCTGTGCTAGCTGGAAGACAGGAAGAAATTACTCACTGTATTAATGTTTCTTCTTCTAGTGTGTGTATTAGTGAGTCATCCAATCCATGATATAATTCAATCAAAATCAATCAAAATTTATTTTTAAAAAGTGCAATTCAAAATATATCAAAGCACAAGTACATACACAATAAAAGAAAATAAAAGTAAAAAAATAAAATTAGCCAACAGATAGAAACAAATAATTTTAAAAAAAGCAGCAGGATTTCAGACTTCAGTGAATGCCATATTAAACAAATGTGTTTTAAGTGCAGATTTAAAGGTCTCAATGGTCAGGCACTCTCTAACCCAACAAGGTAGAGAGTTCCACAGGGCTGAGGCCATGAAAGCAAATGATCTGGCCCCAGAGGTCTTCAAATGGACCCTGGGAACCTCTAGTAATCCCTCGTCGGAGGAGCAGAGAGGGCTGAGGGGGCAGTAGAGGCAAAGGAAATCTTGCAAATACCATGGTCTCTGTCCATGCAGGGCCTTATAGGTCAGCAAGCCAACCTTGAAGGTGATCATCCACGAACCGGCAGCCAGTGCGGACTGTGGAGCATAGGTGCGACATGGAAAGATCTAGGTAAGCCAGTCAACAACCTGGCTGCCGCATTCTGCACCAGCTGCAGGTGGCAGAGGTCCACCCCCAGTAACCCTAGGTACGAGCCATTACAGTAGATAAGGCGGGAGATCACAAAGGCGTGGACCAACATTGGGAGATCATCAGGCAGGACCAGGTGCTTTATCCGGGTGATATTCCTTAGATGCCAAAATGAGGTCTTGATGACGGCTAACACCTGAGATGTAAGTGTCAGCCGACCATCAAGAATAACACTTAGATTCCGCATCCAGTCAGAGGTCATCAGCTGGCTGCCCCCCAACCAAAGTCTGGATGGCTGCCCAATAGATGGCCTCTCTACCTGATGACCTGAGTCCACAAACAACACCTCAGTCTTATCAGGGTTCAACCTCAACCAGTTGGCACTCATCCAGTCCTGAATTTCAATGAGGCAGTTATTAAAGATTGAGACAGCATCACCCTGTTCGGGTACAAAGGACATGTATAGCTGAGTATCACCTGCATAGCAGTGAAAACTCAGCCCATACCACCTAGTAATGTTCCCCAATGGCAGCATATACAGCGCAAACAACATGAGTGAAAGAACAGAGCCCTGTGGCACCCCACTGGACAGGGGGAAAGAAGCCAAGGAAAAAATCTCTGACACCAATCTCTGAGTCCTGCCCATGAGGAAAGATTGAAACCATCTGAGGACTGTCTCTGACAGACCACAGATCAGCCACAGGTGCTCCAATAACACACCATGGTTCACAGTATCAGATGACACAGAGAGATCTAGGAGGACCTAGATCGAATGGCCCTTCTGATCTCTCGTTATTAGGAGATCAAGTAAGTACCCGAACCAGCACCGTCTTGGTGCTATGGCTCTTCCTGAAACCGGACTGGAGAGGATTATAGACATCATGGGTGGTAAGATGATCCTCCAGTTGCAACGTGACTACCTTCTCAATAACCTTGCCCACAAAAGACAGGCTAGAGACAGGTATGTAGTTTGCGAGACAGTCAAGGTCGAGAGATGCTTTCTTCAAAAGAGGAAACACCCCAGTCTCCAATGAGCACCAGACAATCTCCGCCAGGACCGGGTCGATAACCTCCATGCACCCCACAAGGAGGCTAGTTGGACCCAGGTCCAAACTACAGTAAGTCGGTTGCATACCCTGGATAATCTTCATAATGTCAATGATCACCGGCTGGTCAAAGTCGTACCAGACAAACTAGGCCTCTGCAATCTCTCACCTACTGCTGCAGCAACCATTGGAACAAGCCACATGGATTTCTGATCTGATGGTGACAACCTTATCTGCAAAAAATTGAGCTAACTCATCACACATATTCTGTGAAAAAGCTCCCCGATTCTGGAGACAGGCTGGATTGCACAGCCTTTCCACAGTACAGAAGAGTTGAGCTAGTTGATTTCACACCGTGGCAATCTCCCTGGACAGGAAGTCTGCCTTCTTATGGGAGACAGCTGATTGATAGTCCTTATAATGGGCCATCAATCTAAGTCTGTCATCAACCAAGCTGGATTTACACCAGCGTCACTCCTACTTTCGCCCCACTCACCTCAGCTTCCTCAAAGTCCCATCAAACCAAGGGGACCGAGGGCAAAGGGTGAGGGGCCGAACACGTACAGGAGCTATGGAGTCCAGGGCAACCATCACCACCTCATTATAGGCTAGTAACAGATCTCCTGGATCCAAACTTACACTCAGCCTACCCGATAGACCCAGCACCGCCATAAGACCATCAGAGGTCAGACCCCTTAATGGGCAATACCAGACCATCTCCATAGGGGCAGGTCTATTGGGGGAGCTTCGAAACAGAACCCTATAGTGTGATGATCAGACCTTCTGACTGGCTCCACCACCACATCATAGATCTCCATCCCCAGCAGGAACACTAGGTCCAACAAGTGACCTTAAATGTGGGTCGCAGAGGTAATTACCTGTGTAAAGCCCAACAAAACCATCAATTGGAGGAAGTCTTGACCAAGGTGTGAGAGTTCATCGTTGACTCAGGCATTGAAATCCCCCAGAACCAACCATCTGGGGGATTCCAACACCATGTTGCCATGTTGCTCTGTGTACTTGGGCTGTGTGGCTGGGTGTTTGTGTTTGTCTCTGTCAGTAGTTTAGTTTTGTGGATTTTCATGTGTTTTGGCTTGGAGGAACTAGACCATTCTTGGATATGAGATCTATGAAATTTTCCTGGACTAAGAAACTGGAAAACACCACCAGCAGATATTGGAATTCTCATTATAAATCAACTTTTTGGAAGCCATCACAATCAAAGTAAGTACAGCTAAGAAATTCTACAAACTCTGACCTGGGGAGTGCAAACTGAAACCACATTTCCGTCTACCTTGTTGCTAAAGGGATCTGCATGTCTATGAGAACCATTCACAATTATTTAAACAAAGGGAAGACACTGACAAAGGGTTTTAACTTCCTGCATATGCCCAAGGCCAGTGTTCCAGGAATTTAACACATCCTTTGTCTTGTTACTGTAGACCAAACAGTTTACTGGCCCTTTTCCTGTGGATTTGATTATTTTACATCATTTGGCAATGGGGCAAATCCTCCCCTCTGGAGGCACACCATCGAAATTGATCTGTCCCTGCTCATGTGTGAGCCTTGGGCTCATCTAGCCACATCGTATACAACTATTCCAGTGTTGCATTTTCAACATTACCACCTGGCATGCTACTGTTCAAAAAAGAAATGCAACCTTTCTCTGACTGAACTCTGACTATGCACCCTGAAACGTGTGCTCCTCCTTCTGCTGCTATCAGGGACTATTCACCCTAACCCTGGACCAAACACCTCCAACCAAAACAATCCAACAGGCACTCTCTCAATCATGTGCCTGATCATCTGCAGTTTACTTCCTAAGCTTGGTGCACTGCAAGCTTTTACCACCGAACACAGCCCAGATATTCTGTCAGTAGTTGAAACTTGATTCACCCCAAAGATTCCTGACCAGGCAATCACCCTTCCTGGCTACAATGTCTTCCGGTTTGATCGTAAGTCCAAAAGAGGTGGAGGGTGTGCCTTATATGTGAAAGACACTCTCCGAGGACACCCCATTGATCCCAATCTTCCAGCAACTCCTGCTCAGATTCTTTCCATTTACACTCAACCCTAAAACTATTGCAAACACTTTTAATATCACTTTCACTGACCTTAGCAGTGTTCTCCCATCTGATGTCTTCCAAGATGCGTCAACTCCCACCCTTCCAACTCTTCCACCCATGTCTGTCACCCACCTTTCTACTTTAAAGCACTAAAGATACATCAAGTCCGAAACTACATTGCCAAAGCCATCAGCAAATCTAGAACAAGCAATGACACACTTGATCTCAAGCTACTGGCCATAACGCTTGACGAGGTACTGGGGCCCCTCACCAAGATCTTTAATCTCTCTCTTTCCCTTAGCCAATTCCAGGACAAATGGAAAATGGCCACTGTTACCCCGATTCACAAAAGTGGTGATAAGACTGACCATGCGAACTTCCGCCCTATCTCCATTCTGCCTCCCCTATTGAAGGCACCGGAACGTATAGTAGCGGACCAATTTACCGAGCATCTGGACAATTATAATATTCTCTGTAAACAGCAACATGGCTTTAGAAAAGGTCATAGTACATCCTCTGCCTTATTTGAATTCACCGGCTCAATTCACAGCTCCTTTGACAATGGACAACTATCTGGTGCTATTTTCATTGACCTGACCAAAGCCTTCAATACTGTCCACCACTCCCTCCTGCTGAGCCAACTAAAAAATGCTGATCTCTCCAATGATTCAACCTCTTGGTTCAAAAGCTATCTTGAAAATCGCTCCCAGAGTGTAAAAATCATGGATGTGCACTCTGATTCCAAACCTGTCCTCTCTGGAGTCCCCCAGGGTTCAATACTGGGCCCCCTACTCTTCAGCCTGTTCCTTAACACCCTACCGGACTCCTGCACTGAACATATCACCCTGTATGCCGATGATGCAGTAATCCTTGCCACACACCAGGACCTGAAGAAATTGCAAGAAAATCTCCAACTAGGCTTCTCCTCGGTTGAGAATTTGGTTTACAAAGCACAAACTGATCCTTAATCAAAAAAACAAAACAAGGCCATGATCTTCAGCAGCTCCCATAATAAACATAAGCACTTCCAACTCTCCGTTATCACCAGACAAGGTGCCACACTGGAACAGGTCAAAAACTTTAAATACCTCAGGATCACCCTTGACCCTCACCTGTCCTACACTGCCCACATCAACCATGTCACCAAAGCCGCTAACTCCCGGCTAGGGCCTGCTATTCTGTCATAGGAAACACCTGACACCTGAAGCCCTCGCTGTCGCTGTCCAGAGCTCCATCATATCCATTATTGATTATGGCATTATCATTTACGGCTCTGCTACAACCACCACACTCAAACGTGTATCCACCACCCTCAACAAGGCCTGACAACTTGTCACTGGCTCCCAATGCCTAGCTCACACCTGTGACCTCTATTTTCAAACTGGATGGTAGAATCTTGCCAATCGAATAAAACACCAAACTTGTATTACTACTAAGAAAATCTTACTGGGCCGTGCCCCCCCTGGAGTCTGTGCCCTCATACAACTGAGAATCCACACCCGCCATACCAGGGGATCGAAACCTCAGCTTCTGAAAATCCCGCATTGCCGCACAACTCAAAGCCAAAGATCCTTTGCTTACCGGGCTGCTAGTTGGTACAACGGTCTTCCCAGCGACATCTCATCCTCACTATCGTTCAGCACTTTTAAGACTCGGCTCCGCCTAACACTCACTACCTCCAACCTCTGTGACTCTTGTGGCTAAACATGTCTTTTGGTTCCATAGCTGAAGATGCCCTTTTGGATCCACATCTACTCCTGCTTTTTGCCAGCACCCCCCCCTCCTATCTTCACCTCCACTGCTGGCCCATGACAAATGCCACCCGGCTGCACTACCTCTATTCTTACCCGCCTTCCACCTCTCCTCTCCTCTCTCTGTCCCCCCCACCTACCTCCCCTTTTCTCCCATCCACTTAGTCTCCCTGATTTCACCCTCCTCCTTTCCCTTTCCCTTCCCCAAAGTATCACTTTATTGTTCTTTTTCCTCTACAAGACTATGTGTTTTTTTAAATTTTATAAACTGTTATCTTTGCTTATGTTTGTCTCAATTGTACCAATGACGTGGAACCTTTGTAAAAGAGCCTCAGCTCAAAGGTATTTGTAATCCTAGAACAAACAAATAAATAAATAAATAAAAATGTCGACAATGAAGTCCATGACTTCCTGTTGGAAATCCTTCCGGCCCCCAGGTGGATGGTAGACAAGAAGTATCCTGCAGCCCACACCTTCACCCACGATACACTCAAAATATCTAGTGACCCCAACTGGCACATGTACAAGGCCCAGTTCTGACTTAGAACAAATGACTACACCCCCACCCCTACGATCCAACCCCGGGCGGTGTATCATCTAGTACCCAGTCAGAACTGTTGACTCCAACACGGGACCAGCATTTTCATCTGGCCAAGTCTCAGTGATGCATGCCAGGTCTGATGTTCCAACAAGATCAGCAATCACTGCTGTCTTGTTTTTAATAGACCTAGAACTGCATAACACTGCCTGAGTAGGATGGGCTGCTGAGGTCGACCATGCTATTTGCCCACAAAACATAGAGCCTTTGGGTAGAGTGGCCAGACAGGGAGGACCCGCTCCTGAACCCAATTCACCCCAGGGCATCTCCTTGACCCCACAACCCCAATCTGCCCACCCCACTCCACACCACTGATATGTTGCCATGGAGAAATACTTTTTGAATTTTATAGTTCGAACTCTGCAGCATGGTCATGCTTCCTTAACATTCAAATGGTAGATTTATAGCTAAAGCCCAGATGAGAGATTACAGTCATCATATAACAAATTGTAAAAACTGCATACTTTAAAAAATTAGATCCTCAAGCAATAAAGATGTTAAACATATGATTTAACTTTGTCTGAGGAACCCTTTTTATGTTTGCTTGTGCGCATGCGCAAGAAACATACTGTAGCAGCTTGCTGCAGTAGCGAGCTGTGGAGGTGCAGCAGTGTTGTGGCCAGTGCCAGCAGTCCATTTTGGGGCTGGTGTCTATGGCACCAATAGAAGAGCATGCTGCCGATGACAGCAGTATTGGAGCATGCCACCAACTTGAAAGAAACTCGCCGCTGTAATCAGGGAGTACCCTGTCATTAACAATCAGCTCTTTTTGCTGAGGGGGCAGTCCCTGATTACAGCAGCAAATTACAGCTTGCCTTGTGTGGTGTCCCATTTCAATAATCATAGCCGCAGCTATTGCTGTCCACCTCTCACAGTCCCCACGGAAGCCGATGGACAGCCGCAGCCTCTCATTGTCCCCATAAAAGTTGATGGGGGTGCCCAATCCCCCTGTTGGCTTGCCTCCTTGTCCCTCCATAGTTCATTTGCTGACAGGGTAGCCCAATACCCATCAGCATAATGTCCCTGCATTTGTTTTAAATTAACATGGTGGCGGCTATCACCGTCCACCTCTCACAGTCCCCATGAAAAGCCAACGGAGGTGCACAATCCCCCTGTTGTCATGCTCCTCCCAAGTTCATTTGTTGACAGGGAGCCCAATCCCCATCGGCATAATGTCCCCCCATTTGTTGTGTGCTGAGGGGGTGCCCAATCCCCCTCGGCTACAGACCCCACCCCCAACAAACACTCAGGTGGCATGCTGGGACCCCACCCCAGTGTGTCAAACCACCTGTAAAAAAAAGAAAACCTTCCTGCTTTGTTTTTTTTTTGGTTCCCTGTAAAAGAAAAAAAAGTCCCTCGCTGTCTCCGGTGCCCCATCCCCCAACCCGCACCCACCCTCTGCGCACCCCACCTTCCTACACCCCCTCACCCCATACTTACCTCCAGAGCCTGGTGTGACAATCTTCAGTGGATCGAGAACACGTCTGCACTCTTCAAAGCCGACCACGAACTGAAGAAAGCTGGTGAGCTGTATAATGGCATAAATGGATTTTTTCCAACTTATGTGGCTATCTCGACCATTTTTGTGAATTTTGGCACCAAATTTTCAACATGGGGTTCTTGGGACCCCACCTCATGAATTCAGTGACTGTCATCTGGTTATTTGGTCCTGAAAGGTGATTTCATGGTCATTGCGCAGAATCACCTTTCAGGACCGATTAACGAAATGACAGTGCCACTGTTCATGAGGAGGACTCTGAAAAAGCCTATGTTGCAAATTTGGTGAAAAAATTCAAAAAAATCACTGTGTCACAAGCATGCGTTGCACAGTTTCCATGCATACTCATAACTTCACAAATTTGTAATATTTTCAGTCCAGATTTTCAACAATGGCATTTTTTTATACCTCCTTATGAACGGTACAGCTGTCATTTTTCATATCCTGGCCTAAATGTGTTTTCGCACTTCCGGCGCAGGGTAGCATGGTCACTGTAGGAAATCAGTGTTCAGAACAGAGTAAGAAACTTACAGTGACACTGTTCATGAGAGGAGGTCCCAAAATGCCTATGTTGAAAACTTGGTGACAAAAGTCCATAAAATGACTATGTTATGAGCGTGCATTGCACAGTTTTCACTCAAACTCTTAACTTCAAGTATTTATAATATTTTCACTCAAGATTTTCAACATTGTCAGTTTTGCACACCTCCTTATGAACACTACAGTTGTCATTTTTCACATCCTGCCCGAAATGTGTTTTTGCACATCTGGCACACAATGGCATAGTCGCTGTGGGAAATCAATGTTCAGGACAGATTAAGAAAATCATAGTGACAGAGTTCATGAGCAGAGGTCACAAAATACCTATGTTAAAAATTTGGCGAAATAATTCCACTAAATGACTGTGTTACGAGTGTGCATTGCCACAGTTTCCATGTGCTCTCATAAGTTCAAGCATTTTTAATATTTTCACTTCAAAGTTTCAACACTGCCATCTCTTCTCACCTCCCTTTGAATGGTACAGCTGTCATTTTCCACATCCTGCCCAAACTGTGTTTTCACATATCTGGCGCAGAATGGCATGGTTGCTGTGAGAAATCAACATTTGGGACAGAGTAACAAAATCACAGTGCAACTGTTCATGAGCAGAGGTCCCATATGCTTTCATGAGGTGGGGGTCACAAAAAGGCCATGTTGAAAATTTGTAGTGCAAATACCAACAAACACCCGGGGCATTAGGATTTCTAACCATAACGTCCCACCTTGTACAGACTGACAGGCGTCAGGGCTGTGCCTTTGGATTGCCAGCTGTAATGCTCATGCCATTCCACCCCCACCTTGAAGCCAGTGACAGGCATTGAGGTGTGCCTTGGACTCTTCGGCCCCAGTGCTCACCCCATTCTCCTATACTGCACCCATTTCAGCGTGTGTCCTTATGAAATGGGGTGACTGTAAAGCTGAACACCCCAAGGCACACCTCAACATTTATCGATGTCTGCAGGATAGGGTGAGGTGAAATGCCGTGAGCGTTATGGGTGACAACACAAAGGCACACCTCAATGCCTGTCCATCTCTGCAGGGTGGAGGTGGGGTTGGCGTGAGTTCAATACTTCACTGCCACTCCTATTCTGCATCTGTCTAACTCCTGCACGTCCAATGCTAATATCAGCAAGCAAACATTCGGCATTGACAAATGCTTGTTAAACCAAGGTTCTATACACCATCTAGAAGTAACATCATTATGACTGTAATTGTTTCCTCTAGCAATGAGAGTGTATTAGTGACGTCATACAAATTGAAGACTCAAAGTAGTACCTTGGGAAACAGGGTCTAGAACCTATTTGGGGAAATGATTCTGAAACATAGAATTACCAAATCTCGTGACCCCTGTAGACTGGATATCCAGATAATAGTGAGAAGTGAAGGTCTGCACTGTAAACCAAGTGGCTGCTTTACACAGTTCCAGCCCTCCCAGATATGGTAAAGCAGTTCCCTGTAGTGCACCCTCCTTTTCCCTCTATTTTCCATGTAAAACCTTGATGAAATGTATGTAGATTTTCCTGTATAAACTAACAGCTTGAATTACACCTTTTTTACATTTCTTTTGTACATGTCAATAAAATCAAATCACTGCAGTGTTTAGATGTTATTGTATTGGTAGTTATTTATTCTAAAAGTTAAGCAAATTAAACCTGTTACAAAAGTTCAGTAAAACAGTATTTTCTACATGTCTCTGACTCAATTACCACCCCAAAAAAAAAAACATAGTCTCAGGACACTAGAAATCAGGCAGTCTCAATTTCTGTTTAACTGGTAGCATTACAAGCAAAGAACTGAATGGTTTACAGTATGTACAACACCCCCCCCCCCACATACACACACTCCAAAACATAAAAAGCTGTCATTTTTAAAGAAATCATAGCAGCCTGCTTATGCTAAGTAACAGTACAGTTTGGCATACCTGGCCCAGTTAAAGTGCTCTCCGTGGGAAAACAAAACAAAACAAAACAAAACCATGAGTATATTGCAAGGGAATATCACAGAAATGTAGTTAATCTTGGCAATGTTTTCTTTTTATTTTACACAGTTGTGTTTTATTTTAGAAGTAACACAACCACACACTTAATAAGAAAGCAACAATAGCTAAATAAATCAGTAATAATCACAAGAGGGGGATCATCATAGAACCAGCATTTTGCCTGTATAATTACCTTTGTCAACAATGCCTCTTCATAACAATTATAATAAAAAAAGAGTTGTAACTGATTTCTAAAATATGCAGGAGGAAGATAAATACTCCCATTTGTCATGTTGCAAGTTTTCTGTCTTTAAGTGCAATGGGTTTACAGAATTCACATAATTTATGTGATTACTCTGCCTGCAGACAAAAACACAGCAAACACAGGGGATTGGGGTGTTGAAAGACTGGGGGGGAGTTTGGGAAGACAAGGGACTGTACGCCCAGGATAGGCTTCACCTAAATCCGGTAGGGAAGGAAGTTCTCAAATAGGTGATGATGGATTTCATTCAGGCTAGATGGGGTTTAAACTTGTGAAGGGGGGAGGGGGGCACTGCCAGGCTGATCTGGCCATCCATACCACTGGTAGGACTGGCCTGCAACCCCATAGAGGGGGGACAGACAGTACCCTAGGGGAGAAGTGTGGACGGACGTATGAAAGATCTGGGGAGGATATGGTAAAGAAGGGTAGGGACAAGGGTTGGAGGGTGGCTTTAATAAATGCCAGGAGCCTGGGGAATAAAATGCCTGAGTTCCAGACCATGCTGTTTGAAGGTGGGATGGATGTAGCAGTGGTCACTGAAACTTGGGCCACCCCTGGCCATGACTGGGACCTTAATCTGAGTGTGTACCTTGTGCTAGGGAAGGACAGAAAGGTGGACAGAGGGGGAGGAGTAGCAATGTTCATTAGGGATAACATTCAGATTATGAGAGTGGAGGAAGCAGAGGGCAATGTGGAGGCCGTGTGGGTCACCTTGCAAACCCCCATGGGAGGGAAGATCAAGTTGGGGGTGGTTTATAGGCCCTCAGAACTAGTGGAGGACCTGGAGGATTGCCTGTTGGCTAACATTAAGGGGCAGTGTGGACTGGAAGGGGGAAGGAGTGGTGTTGAAGGGGGAACTTAATATGCCAGCTACTGATTGGGGTACTATGACGTCCACTGTAACCAGGGAGCAGAAGCTGCTGGATGGCTTCCTGGATGCGTTCCTCAATCAGCAGGTGATAGACCCAATGAGGGAGGGTCATATCCTGGATGTGGTTTTAGTGAATGGGGATCTTGTACGAGATCTGGTTGTGGAAGAACCCCTGGCTGGGAGCCACCACAACACAGTCTGGTTTTGGCTTAAACTTGGGGGAAGGGGGATCATTCAAGGGCAATGATAGTTGATTTTAGGGGGGCAGACTTTCAGAACATGGGGGAAATTCTCAAGGGGCATTTGTGGGAGATAAAACCAGGTTTGAATATGGAAGGTAGGTGGGAGATCATAAAGCGGGGGCTACAGGAGGCCACCAGGACCTGTGCAAGAGTGAAGCACAAGGGCGGTAGGTCTCATAAACCATGCTGGTGGACCAAGGAAGTCCAGGAAGTGGTAAGGGAGAAGAAGGCTGCCTACAGTAGGTACAAAAAATGAGAGGAAAGAGGGATAGAGAGAACTTGCAACCAGGAAAGTCACTCGAGTGGTGAGGAGGGCAAAGGCCTGGAAAGAGCAGAGGCTGGTGCAGGGGATGCAGGGTGGGGAAAAGGGGTTCTTTAGGTATATTGGTGAGTGGAGGAAGGTCAAGGGCCAGCTCAGTAGGTTGAGGACAGCTGTGGGGTGGGTGGAAGGGGCTGGAGAGCAGGCAGAGGTACTGAATGAGTACTTCGCCTCAGTGTTCACTAGGGAGGAGGCTGAGGAACTTCTAAAAAAGGGGTTGAAGGACAGAGAAGGTGCAGCAGACCTGACTATTGGGGTATCTGCTAAAGAACAAGCTGCTGGGGGAGGTAGGCCAGGGGTGAGATATCAGGCTGGTTCTGCTGAATGAGGGGGGGGGAACGATGCTGATATTCCTATCAGTCACGTGTGTGAAGCCCTGCAGTCCCTAAAAAAGGATAAATCTCTGGAGTCTGATGCTATTCATCCCAGAGTACTGAGGGAGTTGCAGATGTTTTGGCTGTGCCATTGGTGGATCTCTTCAACTTGTTGCTCCAGACAGGGAGGGTGCCAAGGGATTGGAAGCAGGTGCATGTTGTGCCCATCCATAAAGGGGGATTGAGAGAAGAGCCAGGAAACTATTGACCCATCAGTTTGACGTCGGTGGTGGGGAAGGTAATGGAGAGCATACTTAAGGAAAGGTTGGGAGGTTTCTTGGAGGAGATGGGTTACCTGGATGACCAGCAGCATCGGTTTGTGCCAGGTAGATCGTGTCAAACAAACCTTGTAGAGTTCTATGAGTGGGTGACATCAGCACTCGACAAGGGGAGACCAGTGGATGTACTGTTCCTGGACTTCAGCGAGGCATTTGATTTGGTCCCTCACATTAGCCTAAGGGAGAAGCTGGGGGGGATGGGGGTAGGCCCATTCATGGTTAGGTGGATTAAAAATTGGCTTTCAGGTCGCACTCAGCGGGTAGTGGTCGGAGGGGAGGTCTCGTCTCCTAGGAAGGTCATAAGTGGGCTCCCACAGGGATCAGTCCTGGGGCCACTCCTGTTTAACGCCTGCATCTCTGATATCAGAGAAGGTATCAGGTGTGAAATGAGTCTCTTTACGGATAACTATAAGCTGGGGGTGGTGGTGGAGGAGGGGAGATTGGCCCTGCAAGAGGACCTGGATACTCTGGATAGGTGGTCCTGCACCTGGAAATTGAAATTTAACTCCTCCAAGTGCAAGGTGCTACACCTAGGCCGGGAAAACCCCAACTATGTGTACACCCTGGGGGGGTGAGTCGCAGGCCACGGCAGGGGAAACAGACTTAGGAGTCTTGGTGGATGTTAATATGAATAATTCAGAGCAGTGCCAAAGGGCTGCAGTCAGGACAAATAGGATGCTGGGATGCATCGCTAGGGGGATTACCTCAAGGAAAAGGGAGGTGATTTTGCCACTGTACAACAGCCTGGTTAGACCACATCTTGAGTACTGTGTGCAGTTCTGGAGGCCGCATCTATGGATGGACAGCCAACTCCTGGAGAGGCTTCAGAGGAGAGCAACCAGAATGATCCAGAGCCTGGGGGATATGACATATGAGGATTGACTAGGGGAGCGCAACCTGTTCTTGCTGGAGGAGAGGAGGGACCGGGGCACATGATTGAGGTCTTCATGTACCTCAGAGGAGTAAATAAAGTAAACCGAGATAGGATCTTTCGACTGAAGGAGGGTGAAATCACCAGAGGACACAGTTGGAAGATTGAGGGTGGTAGGATTAGGGGGGAAAGGAGGAGGAGGTACTTCACTGAGAGAGTGTTGGAACCATAGAATGCGCTGCCCAGGGAGCTGGTACAGGCAGCTACGGTGGAGGGATTCAAGAGAGGGTGGGACAGGTATAGGCAAGGGGTGAAGCAGAAGGCTGGTTTGCCTGGGGGGGGCAGGACTGGGGGATGGAGTAACAGTGGAAGGAGACAGATAGAGGGCTACGGTACCCAATCAGGGTGCTGAAGCACGAGCAGACTTGATAGACCAATAGGCCTACTCTGCTGGCATCTAGTATGTTAGTATGTAAACTTAGTTGCTGCCTGTTCCAGCACTCACCCATGGCTTTGCTCAAAAAAAACTTTCCCTGAATACTGCCCCACCATTCTCAAAACACTTTTCCCTGGCCCAATCTTAAGCAGAAAAATTGCCTTATTTTTTTTTTAATATAACTTCAGGCTGTAAGCTGGTCACCAACCAAACTGGAGACATAAAACAAAGGAGTACTGCTCATTAAGTGATCTTTTAAGAACACTGAACTCATTTTTTATCTCACTGCTCGATCTTGCTTTTCTCCAACATGTTTGGGGTTCACTAGGTTCCCTTCTCAAGCAACACTTAAGCACCCTCCCCCCCGAAGCACATGAGCTCTTGTCCACCACCGTCAGATGGGATTAATTTACAGCTATATTTTTACAATAATCTAACCTACCAGTCATTTCCTAGTGCCTTAGTACACACTGCATGATGATTTGAGGTTATCACTAATAATTATTCGCAGATCTCTTTCTTCATTGGTTGCACAGATGTTTACACCCCATTGCCAATAGTTTGTCTTTGGGTTCTTTTGTCTATCTGCACAACCTCATGTTTGTAGGCATTAAACTTTAGCTGCCACAACTTTGACCATCTTTCCGGCCTATTTAGTCTTGTTTTAAATCCTTTATCCCATCTTCTGAGTCTACCCTGCCATTAGTGTCATCTTCAAAGAAATAATTTTTGCCCATTCTTTCTACACCTATGTCAGAGAAGAATACATTAAACAGGACCGGTCCCTGCTCTGACCCTGCTGGTAACCCACTAGTGACATCCTGATACCAGAGTATTCACTATTTACTATTACTTTCTGGATCTTCCCTCAGCTAACTGTCCATCTATCTGGTGAGCTTCAAACCCACCCCCAGGTCCCCTCATATTTTTTTCACTAGTCTCCCCTGCAGGACTGAGCAGAAAGCTTTGATGAAATCAAGAACATATAGAATAGTGGATGGGTGAACATCCACAACAAGGCTGTGTTTCTATAGAGGGAGTTGATGACATCACAGAGACCTCGAGAGTGAAGCTCGAGAGGTCTAGCGGATGTCATCAACTTCCCGAGATGGGAACGCAGCCTTAGTTGTGGTTGTTCACCCATCCACTATTTTATATAGTATATGTTTTTTTTTTTTTGTTTTACATTGGTTTTTTTTACTTTGCTGTACGCACGCGCTGCTCCTGTTCCGTCTGGTGCTCCTGCTCGCTCATGTTCCCGCTCCGTCCGACTTGTCAGTTTCTCTTCTGCACAGTTTTAAAATCATGGAGAAAAAAAAAGTGTGTTCGGAAAGGAGCCATGTATGCTCTCCGTGACCTGACTCCCAACTTCAAAGTCGATGACTCGGCTGCTCGGCGCTCGCTAAATCGCGCCGCCATGTTTTGTTTTTTTTTTCTTGAGAACCACATCTGAGCCAATCAGGCGGAAGGTCAAGGGTAAAAAGTTGTTGTACTATCGATGTGACGTCACATCGATAGTACAACAATTTTTTTGACCTTTGAACTGTACTACAACAAGATTTCAGCAGTTGCTGAAATCCATGCACAATAGGCAGTACCCATATACTATATAGAAATTATGGCTGAAAAAGACCAATGGTTGATTGAGTCTGCTGGTAACACCCTATCATACCTCGAGACCTTTAGCTACTATGAAGTATTTGTCTACACTATTCACTCTCTTGCTCCCTGTTTTACTAATACCTCCTGAATAACTACTTTTCCCCTTAAATCAGTTCAAGCTGTGTTTGAAACTAGCAATGGTTCTGGCACCCACCATTCCCATTAGCAGACTGTTCCATGGCTCAACCACTCAGTTAAACCTTTCTTACATCCCTCTTGAACCTCCTCCCTAACAGCTACCAGTCATGACTTCATGTTCTAGATTCACTACTCTTGTTGTATAGCTCCTCATAGTTCTCCTTGTTCATTTCTTTCAGGAACTCGAAGGTCTCTATGATCTCACCCTTCTCTCACCTGGCTTCAAACAAGTACATGTTTAGTGCCCACATTGAAGCAACACATCGACTGATTGACCTTTGTCCACTGCTTGGATTACAGAGTTGAAGAAATCAATCAGGTTTGTCTGGCATGAAAAACTCATGTTGGTGATTGTCCTGTAGCCCGCTTGCCTCTAGGTATTCTGTGTGGGCCTCCTAAAAGATAGACTCCATGAGTTACCCTGCAATTAAGTTAAACTAGATAAACAATAAGTCCTCTCTGTTACCTGTTTTGTACGGGGGGGGGGTGATGTCCACACTTCCCCAGTCACTTGTGACTACTCCTGTCTCCAGTGGGTGGTTAAATAAGATTGCCAATTGTTCTGACAGCTTATTGTTCAGTTCTCTCAACACTCTAGGGTGTATCCTGTCCAGTACAGGGAATTTATCCACTCTGAGTACCTCAAGTCCCTATACTACCTATGGTACTGATATTTGTCCCATTTTTGATTGATGCTGCATTCGCTCCTCAGGATTAACCTTGCAATCTGCAAGGAGGCCCACTGCTTCAGCCATGAGTGAGACTGAGCAAAAGAAGTTATTAAAGTGATTTTGTCATGTTTGCCATAGCAAATAGGAGTAGTAACCTGTAGGAGTTGTGAATCAATCTCCTACCATTCAAACTGCCAAAAGGTGCTGTTTTCCATGAAAAAATGCATTTATTTCAGTGCTCTGCTTCATTTGCATAACCCTGCCCATTTTTTCTCAGTGCTGCAACCCAAACCATGACATCATGCAAGGGAAACCAAGTTTTTATGGGCTGTGTTGAAACAGAGACCTCTGTTGGTCAGTCTTGGTATTGCAGACGTCATTTTTCTTTCACAATTTTGAACTCATAGTAGAAGCTGGACAACAAAGAAAAAGAAAAATAGTCTGACCCATAATTACCCTCCTGAACTACTTATAGTCATTTAGCCCCAATAACATAAACATAGAAAAGTATCATCACACTTACACATTCTGACAGGAGCTGCCACTTCAGACCTGTCACTTACCAGCAGGCAGTAAAAGTCAAACATCTATACAGACTGGCAAATTTGTTTTTGGCCTATCTGCATCACAAAAACAGTTTTCCAGAAACTTTTTTACAGACTGTACTACTGTAAACACTACTGACATAGGAGACTGCACTTTGATAAGGGAGACAGAAAAATCAGCTATGACGTGTACCCACAATGCCTTGCTACATATATATACATAATTACATAGATATTGACAGCAGATAAAGGCCCACAGCCCACCTAGCCTGCCCATGAGCACACGTACTTAGCTTCTTCAAGCTTCTCTAGAACTAGGTTATACGTCTACATATTAGACGCTATTCTGCAGTCCTCACTAACAAAATAAGGGACTGCACCTCTGAGTAATGAACATTTAAGCCAGCTTTATAATTTACCCAGAATTCCTTGTTGCTGTATGTAAAACATTGACAGTTCCCTTGCATAACATCATTCTGCGGGTGTGGCCGCTCACAGAAAACTGGAGAGCATGCAGAAACAAAAACTTACAAAAAATGATGACAGATTTATATTACAAAACAAATTGCAGATTCAACATCTGAAGCATGGGTGGCAATGGCATACTATATGAAACAGGCATTTGTGGAATGTGACTAAATCACTTTATAAATACCAGCTTTCACCTTATCATCCTTCACATATTATTCTCCATTTTGCAGCCTAAAAATTTCTTCTTTTGTTTTCCATTTCACTCCATTATATCTAAAGAAGGTCTTGTCATTATCTTTCACTCCCATTGCTTTCCTAAGCTCCATGTCTGTTTTTTTTTTTTTGTCAATTCTGTTTCACTCCTGATCGCCGGCTGCCAGGGACTCTCTCAGGTGAGATCCACTTGATCTGCCCTTTTACCGCCTTGCCCGAATCCCTTCCTGACCAAGGAATCAGGTGCTGGATTTCGTCCCAGCCATGGGTCCTTACATGGAAGGGGACCACAGAGAGTCAAGTCGGGTCAGAACTGGCAGCGAGAATGTAGGGCTGGTCACTCGGGTCTGCTGTTGCCCCCCTGGCAACTGGGGTTTTCCTCCTTAGCTGTGCTTCTCCAAGGTGTGGACTTGCAATGATGTTAGCATGCAGAGGGTGCACTCCCACCACCTCCCACAGATATCCACCATCACCTCACCCCTTTCAAGTCCCCACATGGATGTAGTGCTCCTGGTCTCCACTGGGAGCTGCTACAAGCCGAAGATCCCCTCTAACCCACCGCAGAAGAGGAGAGTAGTCTTCAGGATGCTCGATCCTCTCCTCCCCCTACCAACCTCCAGAGCCCCAAGTCTGCTCCCAAACCTGAGTGGCCAGCATGGTGTGAGGTGTGGTGTCCAGCACCACTAGGTCAAACTCTGTGTCTGCTTTTGTTCACCTGACACCATTCCTGGCCACCTTTGGCTTTTTTTAAATATGCCTCCTTCTTTGAGTCTGTATTGTATAACATACCTCTTCAATGACATCCTCTTGACCCTGACTGCCTTTTCTACTTCACTAGAATGCCAAATTGACTTCCTATGCCTCCTTGCATTATCCACTTCTTTTATGCTAGTTTTAATTTATTTCCAGACTATTCTCACAGTTCTTCCACTGTTTTTGTTTCCTCCACTCTTTTTAACTTGTCTCAGAGACATTCCTCAAGCCTTCAAAGTTAGCCCTCCTGAAATCATGAACTGTAGTATTAGACTTGGATCTTTGTTTTTGTAGGGCAAGGGAAAACCAGACCATATTATGGTCACTCACTCCCAGTGATTCCCTCACCTGTACTTGCCTGATTATATCCTCATTTAATAGAACCAGGTTGAGTATGACCCTTTCCCTCGTGGGTTCTGTGACCCACTGCATGTAGACACCTTTCTGGATCTCTTCCAATGGAGTTTGACTTCTAAGCTGCAGGCTGTTTGCTTTTCCCAATAAGCATTATGCAGGTTTTGAAGATCTGGTGCCCCCTGCTTGCTTATGTCTAATATGTCTATGTCTATTGTCTGTCCAATCAGGGGAGTAATTTTGTTGCCAAGGCTGGGGGGAACAACCTCACTCTCAACCAGCCTCGGATCACGGGTACTGTGCTACCCACCAAAATGTAAACTATATATGGAAAAATGCTAATTTTCCTATCAACATACCTTTGAAAGGTAATACATACAGGGAAAACAATGAAGACACTATTTACACAGAACACGTCTTTATTTTATGTATAGTGTGTATTCCTTTTCTTTTTTTATTGCAGTTCTCAGCAAATCATTCAGAGTACTTTACTTGGTGACAATACCTAGTAATCGTTACAGAAGTAAGTAAGTAAGTGAGTAAGTCAAATTTTATTTGTATAAGGGGCCTTTCCAATGCTCAGGGTGTCTTTACAATACACATTAAAAAATAAAATTTCATAATATTACAAGTTAAAAGCAAATAAAACATATTAATACACACTCAGTAAGTCCCTGTAAATGCCTGGTTAATTAGATATGTCTTCAATGAACTTGCATGCAAAGGATCATTGTCATCTCCCCTTATTACAACATGTCGAGGTGGAACCAATACAGAACTATAAATCCTGCAATATACACATATATAACACATGGCAAAAAGCATCAAGACCACAAGCTAAGAACTAGAACCATAACTGTAGTAACCTAATAATATCCAGAGTGCTAAAACACTCTTGACTGTGTCCTTGCGGACTGTCATGTAGCTTGTGTCATACCAATAATAACATAAGTGTCCAGAAAGGCTGGAACGTGGCCCTCAAGAATCTAAACAAGCTCTTGAGTAAATGCAAAATATGAATTTACAGATGAATAGAAACTTCAGATGAAATTTATTCAGTGCTATTAAATGTAAAATATGTAAAAATGAAACAATAAGGACAGTAAGATAAGGGACAAAGGGGACCTATCCCAACTCAACCAAAGTGCTATTTAGAAAGGGGCCTATTAGATAGTAAATGGCTCTGTGTAGGAGTCATAGGTAAGCAATAATGCCCGACAGGGTGGGTGGTATTGGGCAATAGCGGACCGGCCAGGGGCATAATGAGGCCTGATGCCGCAGGCGGAGGGCCTTATAGCCCTTGGCCGGTCCAGTATTGCCCATACCGCCCACCCTGGAGGGCATTATTGCGCTTAGAAATGGGCATCTGTGTAAATTTTAATTAGGTTATTGACTAAAAGAGGATATTATTTTGAAATTGGATAGAAACAGCAGAAAACTATTTTTGTGGTAAAATAGTCCTTTGTTTTGTGCTGTTCCATCTGCAGTTGCACCCTCTCAGCTATTCTGTTGTAATTATCCCCACCCCACACACACACACTGTTCAGTACAGTATTTTAAAATGCTTAACTCCGCAGTTTTTATTTTTTTGAGGCAGTTTAAGTAAGGTAGCTGGGAGTGTGAGCATGAACAGAGTGCCAGTTGTTCAGTTTCCCAGTACTCGTGCCTGCTGTAACTTGTAAATTTTTTTCATGAGTTCCCGATCCTCGCTGCCTTCCATGAGGACCAGGAGCTGCTCTAACTTGTTAATTTTTTTTTTTATGAGTTCCCGATCCTCGCTGCCTTCCATGAGGACCAGGAGTGTGACGAGGAGCATCCGGTTTGTCCAGAGAGCGAGTGAGCCTGCCTGCCGAACCAGAGGAGCCATAATTTAAATCGGTCAATGACAGGAATGAGCTACGTGCTGTGGGCATGTTCACTGAACGAGGAGTGAACATCAGAAGCAAGGCAACTTTGTTTTGTTTTTAACATGTGAGCTTGTGAGAAGGGAAAACTTGTTGGTGGAGATCGGTAGCGCTGTCCGTTGACCCGCTAAGGTGGTTGTCTCATGAGTTGGTGAGGGGGGACTGCTGCTCTCAACGTCGCGTTGTCGGCTAACAGGGCAGTACGAGGCATTATAGATCGCTGCTTTAATGCGTAGCTTCAGTTTGAAGGGGGGGCAAGGTTAAAGAAAGACAGACAAAAAGTAATAAGGGATTATGTGTGATTTAAGAGTTGGCACTGAGTGTTGGGGAGCAGTATTTTTCCTAAGGGAGGGGGGAAAAAATGGCGGTTTTTTGAAATTCAGCTGTGTGGTTTTGGCCAATCATCAAGCAGGATGTGCACAAAGATACTTGTATGGGTGAAGGGGCATTTGAGCTGGCACCTTTTATTTCCTGGGCATCTATTGAAAGTTAATGTACCCCTCTGGCTAGGGTACTAGCCAATCAGATGCCAGGAAATAAAAAGCCCATTTTCTAACATAAGTTAGGTGCATCAGTGTCACACCTCAGGGCCACAACTGCAATGGTGAACTGAGCCTCCACTCTACAGCAGGCAGTATATCACACAAACGGTATTCAGAAAGGTACTGACCCCTCACAGCTATAGGACTGGTTAAAAGCAATGAGTACAAATAATCCCCTCAATAAACTAATCCACTACCCCATTATAGGCATAATGAGAATCCTAAATAATGGGAAGTCCAAACTTAAGTATATCACCAGTAAGCATCGTTAGATATAGCAGAAATAAAAGTCAATTTTAGCGCAGACAGAGGCTCACTGACCACCTTAACAAATACCACCTTCTATCCAGGCAGCAACATGGTTTCTGAAAGGGCCACAGCACCACCACCGCCCTCCTCGAATTCACCTCCCATGTCCACACAGCCCTGGACCACGGCCACCTCACTGGGGCCATTTTTGTGGACCTATCCAAGGCCTTCGATACTGTTAACCATGCCCTTCTACTAAACACCCTAGCATACACAGGGCTCTCCAACGATGCCCTAAAATGGTTCACCAGCTATTTCTCCGATAGAATGCAGTTAGTCAAGGTAGGACCTGCCCTGTCCCCCCGCCTCCCCATTCGCTCCGGTGTCCCTCAGGGCTCCATACTCAGCCCCCTCCTCTTCAGCCTATACCTCAACTCCTCCCATCGTCCTGCACCAGAAAAATGCTCCTATATGCGGATGATGCAGTCCTGTTCACCTCTGACCCGACCCCCCTCAAACTTCACCAAACCCTCCAACACTTGTTCAGTGAGGTTGAAGACTGGCTCATCACCCAGCGTCTTACTATTAACTACAGTAAGACAAAAGTCATGATATTTGCCCACCCCCAGAACCCACTCAAGAACCTCTGCCCCCAATTTCTCACTGCCAACCAGACCCCACTTGTACAAGTTAGCCAGTTTAAATACCTAGGGATCACATTAGACCCTGCCCTAAGTTTTCATCAACATATCCTACACCTCTCTACAGCCCTTAGCTCAAGACTGGGAGTCCTATACCGCTTCAAACACTGTCTCACCCCTGAAGCCCTAAAACTTACCATTAACTCCTCAGTCCTCTCCCTACTTGACTATGGCATCCTAATCTATAGTGCTGCACCACCCACAACCCTAAACAGACTTTGTCTCATGCTTAACAAAGCCTGTCGCCTCTTCCTTGGATGTGATTGGCTTACTCACTCCTGCTCCCTTTACAGCAACTCAAACTGGCTAAACCTTGACAACCGAATTAAGTACCACACCTGCCTCATGACCAAAAAGGCCTTACTTGGTCTCACCCCTCCTACCCTTGACCAAACTATCCACCCAATACCCCCAGGCAGAACAACACGTAGCTCGAACAAACGGCTGTTATGGGTTCCCCATGGCCGGACCTATCAATTCCAGCCTACTTTCAGCTACAGAGCCCCCACCTGGTCTAATGCCCTCCCTAGCCACATAACAAATGAATTAAGGCTTGGCCCCCTATAAATCCAAGCTGAGGACTCACCTACTGGCCACCACCCAATGTGACTGCCCTTAACCCAGAATATCCTTTTCCCCTTTACCAACAAACCCTCTTGAATCTTTATGACTATCAGCCTCTACAGAGCCCTCTGTATTTTCTGGCTGTGCTATAGGAATGCTAAGCGAAACTAATCTGTTTCCCTACTAGTAACTGTTTAACATGTTGTAATGTTTCTGTAACCTGTATTGTCAAGTTCGCTCCTATGCCTGTATGTATGATGTGGAACCTTTGTAAATGAGTCCCTGACTCAAAGGTCTTTCTGAATATTACAATAAATAAATTTAAAAAAAATCGGAAACATTTCTCATTTCAATCTGAGCCCTATTTTTCTAATCATCATCTCTAACAAACTCAATGGGTATTTATGTGAAGGTATATGATGCACATGCTTGAACACATTTATATTTTTGGTGCATCAGCCCATAGCAACGTTTTCATTGCTAAAGTCCAAATACAGCACAGCGCCTTTCATGAGTATGAACAAATTTACATACAATGCTGTCTAGATAGAGTTCATCAAGTCAGTTTTGGAGAACATGGCATACAGCAACTGCTTTCAGGTGACACTGGGTCATTGTAGTCTGTAGCCATGTTTTTAGGCACCTAAGTGCACTGAAACTGCACTCTGCTTCACAACTGCTTACTGGTATTACCAATAAGATGTGCAGAAACTTTTCTAAATCAGTAAAAAGGCCACAAACATCTGGGGCTAGTGCTTTAAATAGTCATACAGCCTCATTCAAAGAGGCATATGTGTTACTCTGCACAAACATCTCAAGCTGAATTTTCAGTATTCTGGCATTCAGCTCTGGATAATTTTGAATCCAGTCAATCTTTTTCTCCCCCTCACGGTCACTCCCATCGTCCTTCTTTACAGCAGCAAGAAGCAATTGTTTTAAAGCTGAATATTCAGTCAGCTCTTGTTGATGGAACTGCTCTTCCAGCTGGGCAACTGAGATGTCTACCATCTTAAAGAATTTCATTCTGATTGTGCTGCTCCCCCTTGCCAGTGAAATGGACTGGAAGCCTTTGTCGTCTTGGTGGTGCAATGGGATCCAAGTCCAGCTTCTGAAAAAGTTTGTCAGCCTGTTTAATGGCATCAGGACAGTATTTTCATTCCTTAGTCTTTATAGCTGATCTTTTAAGAGGCTTACTTGGGTAAGCATGCCACCTACTGTGCTGTTTGGATTTTGTAGGCTTAATGGTAGAAACCCTCCATGAAGAAATCAACCGTTTATTGGCTTCCACAACAGTTGGTCTGGAGATTGAAGCATTGGAGGACTATATTGACTCCATGTTGGGTCAGTCTTTATCTTTAAATTCCCCATCAGCTGATGAGACAGCAACTGTTACAAGTACCAATGTAATTACATCCTCTACTCCTGCTGTATTTCAAGAGGACTCTGACAGTTGGGCAGTGGTACCCAAGGGCAAATCAAAATGTAGGGGGACAAATTGGATGCAATGTTTCACCCCTACCCTTATTTAATAAATATGATACCCTCAAACAGGACATAAATGTTCCATCCCATGATGTCACTATCAATATCACCTGCGGTGACCCCTTAGTCAGTAGTCCACCCCGTAGGAGAGAGAATAACTATACTGTGATCCCCACACCTAAACAAAATAAATCCTGAACAAAGACCAAAATCACGATTCAGTTATTTTACCATCTTCTACTAGCAATATGGATTCTCACCCATTATCTAAACAAATTTTTTGTTCTTGGTGACTCAATTATTAAACATCTGGATCGCCCTATATGTAACGTGGACAAATTCAACCGTACCTGCTCTAGTTTGCGAGGTGCTCATGTATCCGACATCACTACTACTGTAAAAACATATTGAAAGAGGTTGGTGAAAATCAGTTGCTCATAGTACACGTAGGTACAAATGATATAAATAGAGGTAGTATTGACGAACTTAAACAGGACATTATAGCACTTAATAATGTATTAGCAGAAAAAAATAGCCTAGCATGCTTCTCAGAGATTCTACCCGTACCGAGAGCTCCTGATATTATTAATACAAAGATTAAGGCCTTTAATGACTGGCTCAGACACTGGTGTCTCCGACAGAACATTCTTTGTCTCACACATTGGGAAACCTTCTATCTAAAAGACTCACTATACTGCTGAGACGGACTCCTCCTCAGTCGTAGTTGTAGCTCGCTCCTGGGTAAAAGCTTTACAACAGCCATTAATAAACTTTTAAACTAAAACCCGGGGGTGAGATCAGTGACAAAAGATCCTGTTCTCTAAAGAGACCTACTATGGACATTTCTGAGTGTGAGATACTTAGTCTAGACGCTAGATCTTTGAACCAGGCTAAAATGGCTGAATTGGAAGCTGTGTGTCGACTGAATAAATACGGACTAATTTCTATTACAGAAACTTGGTGGGATCCTGATACTTCTTGGATCCAGCATATCCCAGGGTTTAAACTATATCATAAAGACTGCCAGGGGCAAATGGGGGGGGTATGTCTCTATGTTAGAGATGACATATCCTCATTTCAAATCCCTATAACGAGTGATATTGAAACAATTTGGGTTAACATCCAGTTTAAGGGTTACCCACAACTGATGGTAGGGACATGTTACAGGCCCCCAACATCTAATAAAGATGATTCTACATGCTTAAATAATGAGATCCTAGATATGGCCTCTAAAGGAAAAATCCTTATACTGGGTGACTTTAACCTGCCTACTATAAATTGGTATTCTTTATCTGGAAGTACGCAGGCCGAAAAAGACTTAATTACACTCATGGTTGATATGGGCCTTGAACAAATTGTTACAGAACCAACACGAGGTGACAACATCCTGGACTTGGTTATTACAAATATAGGGAATCTAATATCCAAAGTTATAATTGGTGCCCCACTAGGATCAAGTGATCACTACACTATTTCCCTTACACTGTCATTTTGTCAACATATCACCAATTGTACTGAATTGAAAAATTATAATAAAGCTAATTTTAATGCTATTAATGACCAATTAAACTCAATCCCTTGGGATACAACACTATCCTCTCTTTCCATGGAAGAATCCTGGGACTTTTTCAAATCTACCATTTACTACTCAGAAAAATTATACGTTCCTACAACAAAAAAATATAATAAAAAGGGGAAAATACCCCTGTGGTTTAATAATACTATTAAAGCCTTAATTAAGAACAAGCAGAGGCTATTTACATGAGTTAAAAATAGCGACGGAGACACCAAATAATTATTGTTCACTCAATACAGGGAAACTCTAAAATTACTAAAACAAGCCATTATGCAATCTAAAAAGAAACTTGAGTTTCATCTGGCCCATACCAAAGACAACTATTAATCACTATTTTCCTACCTTAACAATAAAAAAAAAAATAATAGACACATGGGGCCCCTATGCATATATGACACAATTAATCTACAGACAGACATATGGCTGACACATTTAACAAGCAATTCTGCTCAGTATTTACCAAGAAAGAGGTTCCTAAATGCTTCAAGCATGCTAACAATGTTACCCCTTCTTACATCATCACTGAGGATGATACACTAAAAGCAATTTTATCCCTAAAACCTAATTCTAGTCCAGGGCCTGATAACATCAGTCCCAGATTTCTAATTGGGACAGCTGCTGCTATTGCAAAACCCCTTTCAATTATATTCAACAAATCTTTATATGAGGGAATTATCCCTCAGGACTGGACAATGGCTACTGTAGTCCCAATCTATAAGAAGGGTATTCATTCCAGACCAGAAAATTATCTTCCGATAAGTCTGACTTCTGTTATAAGCAAGATCATGGAGAAAGTTATTAAGAAATTACTAGAGTACGAATCTATTGGGGGTAACTTGACTGACACTACACAACATGGCTTTAGACAGGGATATTCCTGTACTACTAACTTGGTTTCCTTCTATTATCATGTCAGTACGGCCATGGATAATGACATCCCTATGGATGTGATACTTCTCGACTACAATAGAGCATTCGACAAAGTTTCTCATGACATCCTACTTGACAAAATGAATGATATGGGATTTTCTTACTACATAATTAATTGGGTGTCAGGTTGGTTGAATGGAAGATATCAGCAAGTCAGAATTAATGGCACACTTTCTCACTTGCTGAGTGTGACCAGCGGGGTCCCACAGGGGTCCGTGTTGGGACCTACCCTGTTTAATATCTTTATTAGTGATCTGCAGGCTGGCCCCAAGAATGTTCTCTCAAAATTTGCTGATGACACCAAGCTGTGTGGCTCTGTTCTTACATCGTTAAAAAGAGAATCCATGAGGAATAACTTAAAATCCATTGAAGAATGGACAGTTTTAAACAAGATGACACTCAACTCGGACAAGTGTCATGTTGTACACTTTGGTAAGAACACTCTAGGCAAACTTATTTTCTGAACAATGTTGCCCTTTATGTGTCACCATCAGAATGAGATTTTGGGGTAATCATTAACAATAAATTATCATCCAATGATCATTGCAAAATGATAGCTAGGAAATCCAATGCCTTGCTTACTCGGATCCAACTCTCGTTTGTGTCTAGGACACAGGAATGTGTAATCCCCTTGTACAGAGCTTATGTTAGGCTCCATCTGGATTATGGATCCCCCTGCTGGAGTCTCTACTTGAGGCAGGACATTGCAGGAATTGAGAGGGTGCAGAAAAGAGCCACAAAATGGTCCCTATTTGTCAAACTGGACTACGAGGAAAGATTAAGGGTTCTGAGGTTACACTCACTCTGCACAAGACGTACCAGAGGTGACCTTCTACTCTTGTACAAAATCCAGAATTCTCAGGAGTTAATGCACCACTGTGGCTTACATTTCTCTACCAGTTGGACTTCCCCATGGTATCATAACAAACAGATATTTGTATCTAAAACTAAAACAACAAAAAGGTTAAACTACTTTACAGTAAGAACACCCAAATTGTGGAATCTCCTTCCACAATACTTAGTGGACAGCAACTCTAATCTAGTCTTCAAAAAAAGGCTGGATTGTTGGCTCAAGTTTAACAACTTCAAGGTATAATTATCCCACCAATGTGGTGGGGGACAATCTTGATGGGCAGTAGCCTTCTTTTGTCCTTTGCAACCAAGTAAACCAAGAAACCAAGTAGTCAGACAAGTCAGTAGCTCCATAACTACCTTGACCAGCAGCAGACTTACTAATGTGTTCCCCTTGCTGAGCTTCTCTAAGAGACCACTTGCCCTTGTTGCAGCATCCCAATTTTTCAACTCCATTTGTGTCAGACTCTCCAGGATTTGCTCTTATTGCTGTGTTACTGTTTCAACTGATACTAGTCTTTCAGTCCATCTAGTTTGGCAAAAGGGTCACTGTTTCTTGAAGGAGGTACAGTGGTTGCTATTCTAAAGTTGACCAGTACTGAGGTATGCCACTCGGTGCCGGCCTTTCCTGAGCATTACAGAAGTGAAAGCTCATCACCGTAGTATGCGGGGTTCAATTATAGCAGCTGTTTAAACGTTGTTTGAATGCTATTCTTCATGCCTCCACATGATGGCAACATCAGCCATCACAGCGATATTGGGAGCCTAAAGTGTAAATTAATTTCTTCTACAGAAACAACCTGCACATGATGTCAGGTTTCAGTTCATTTCATCCATTTTTTTAGTTCATTTCTGTTTCCTTTTTGTACATTTTTTGTACATTTTCAAACTGTGGTGCAGCCTTTTTCCTAATGTTTTTTTACTATTATTAGTTTAACATCTGCCCAGCACAAGTTGTGTTTGTGTGTTCTCTATTATTTAAAACATATGTGGTGGACAAGCTGTGGTGGTTCGTACCCCAATAGTTTAGGGTGATGCCACATAAATCTGGAAGGAGAGGCTGGAGGCATACTCTAGAGCCAAGATGCAAGGTTTATTAGCAGCAGTTGGAGCACACAGAAAAGACTTAGCATTCACTAACACTATCACACATGAGAGAGAGTGAATAAGATTACCAGGACCACAACCTGGCCCCACTAATGTCCTACAAAAGTCCAGGTTATTCAAGTCCTAAGGATGTAGCAATCTGATGCACAAAGCTTGGGTTACTAGTATTTTGGTTGACTGACTGCTGAGGGTGAACCTAAGGAAGCACTTCCTATACAAGCCATAAAATGGGGTGTCCCACAGTGAACCAGAAACCAAGTAAAACACTGTAGACCTCCTGGCCCTTGGAAGAAGGTGACTCCTGGTGTCACTGAGGCAACATCGAAAGGGGAGTATCTGGTCAAGGATGGGTGTTGACGCTGGGTTGTAGAGGAAGAGAACCCTTATCTGGGGTTGTTGGTTGCAGTGACCTCGGGCAGGTGATCTCCAGTCAAGGAAAGGATACTGGTTATGATGATCCACTTGATGACCTCTGGGCAGGCACCCAGAACCCTTACCACCTCACCCCTGCAGCTTCAGAATCCGACAATCTTTGCTGTGACCTCTTGATGCATTACTGGAATACGAACCACCTATGGGCAGTTCAATGAAGAGTGTGGTGACCCTTGGTGTGGCCTCTTGTGTGGGCCACTGGTACTTATGCCACCTCATGGAATGAAGCACGGAGCCTGGCAATCCTTGGCAAGGCCTTGGTATAGGCCACTGGTACTATTGCCACATAGGGACAAGGTCTATGCAGGAGAATGGGCAATGTGACTCCAAGTTTGGTGGATGTCTTAAGTCCCTCAAGCTAGAGCCAGGGCAGCCCCTACCCTGACTCACTTTGGTGGGCCCTAGCTACAAGCTGGCTACCACTTACAGCCAGCAAATCAAACCTGGGGCATCGTGATGAACACTTGGATTTGGTGGAGGTCGTTGGAAGTGGGTGCAGGTGATACTGGGCTCCCCAGGAATACTCCCTGGGTCGAAGAAGAGGCACCGGAGGAATTCTAGATGAGGTGTGTGGTGCATGCAGGGACTCCTGGAGTTCAACAAGGATTTCTGTACTCTGGGGAATGCACAACCACAAAGGAGTGATAAGGCCTCTTCTCCTGGAGACTGCTGCATGAAAGGTTTACTGGGTCTGTTTCCTGGCCAAATGAACTGACTCAATGCACTGTGGGACCAGACTAGATGGCAGATTTCTGCAAAAACTGACCGAAGCTGCTACTGGGGATCTTCTGGAGGGAGTTACACCGAAGGGACCAAGGGGATTCACTTCAACCTCCTAAGAGGGAAGCCAACATCCATTGCCTTACTGTCCTTCACCCTCCCTGGTCAAACTCTTTCTCCCCTCTCCAACCTGTACAGAACCTCCTCTAGGCTGGGGCGGTCCTGGCTACCTGCCAGGGGATTGGCTTCTTCATCCAGAGGCCAGCCTTCTGAAGCTGGGTCAGTGGTTAAAAAAAAAGTCTCCAAATTTGAATCTACCCTGGCCACAAGGATTGGCTGAGGGGGCTCAGCCTGGCTTCCTTCTCCACCGTGGGACAGGAATGTGATCCAACTGGTTTGGCTTTGACTGACTAGGTGTCAGTCTTGAGCAGGGTGGAGGGAGAACCAAGGAAGGGAAAACAAATGGATTTCTTTTAAAACCCTGAATTTAGACTGCTAGGACTATCTACTGGAGTGGGACCTATTCTGTGTTTCAGAGGGTCACCAAAGCTTTTCAAGGGTTTCCCATTAAGCTGCCAGGGTCCCCACAACTGTCTGACCCCTCATATCTCTGAGGATACCCTATTTTCTGCGGTGCCCCCAATTTCCCTGGGGCACTACACATACATTAAATAACATAAAATGAAAGGCCGGTAGAGAATGGTTTGCTAATATTTTGAAAATAGAGTGGGGGAGACCAGGTTATCCACTAATTTTATTTTTACGTAATACAGCAATCTGGGTTCCCCCCTTTGTTGCAACTGCCGAAGTGCATTTTCTGCAAACCCTCTAATTGTTTTATAGTTTGGGGGCTCCACTGTAGAACTCCAAGCTGTCATGCATGGACAGTATATGCTGTTCTCTTTTTAATCCGGTGTGTTGCATTTGTGAGAAGAGTTGATATTGCTAGCAAAGGAGAGTACTTACTGTATTTACAATAAAAAAAAAAACAGCTGGGAAGTCACAGGGCTCATCTGAGAAAAGTGATGTACTGTATGGAAAAATGTTTTGCATACCTCCCTCCAATGAGTCCAGATCCACAGATGCAAAGATGATGTCTATTATGTAATCACTTTATTCTGTTTTTTTGTTGGAAAATTTGTTCCAAAAAGGAGACATGGATTTTATTGAATTGGAATACCCAAGCATAAGGACAGTGAAGATACAATGTAAAATCTATACTATACATCCCTCACAACATCAAACCATCTGGGTTAGTGAGAGTATAGTACATGACCAGGGTCTAAAGTTTACTGATCCATATTTCAAGACTAGTTAAAATTTTGCTGTGAGGACCAGGCAAGTGATGCTCTGACCTCTCTTTTTTGGCTATTTTTGATAACAAAACATAGAACGTAAATAAAATTAAATAAAACACTGGTAGAAAGTGGATGCTTATACTATAATTGAGATAAAGAAATCGATGATCTAACAAGAATACGCGGGCTGGGAAGTCACCATTACTAATTAACTTACAAATTGCGATCCCATACATAGACATCGGGAGCTGGAAATACAGTACCATTAGGACTTCCTAACAATTAAAACACATAGAAATACTCATTTTGAAGTAACAATTATCTATTGGGTTATTTGGATCCCATTAGTTATTTAAGGTATTGGTGTTTGCAGTTGTAATCTTTTTATCATAAGCAAGAGAGCCCACTGGGGAGTTCTGACCACCTGAGAACTGTATGTCCTTTGTTACTATCTCAAAGAACACTTCCTGCCCAAGTGTGGGTATGTAGTCAGGTTGGCTGTCTCATAATCTACACACCCATGGGGAAGATGAACACTGGAGGCAATACAGTATGTAACATCAAACAATTATAGATATGGGGTAATATCCTATCTCATATTTAAACCAGGAGATCTCAGAGCAATTCCTTTAAATGTCCACAGATATTCACCCTCATTCCCAATGGACCTAATACATGCAGCTAACATGTCTTGATATTTTCATTTTTCACAGCTTGCATGTGCTGCTCCACCCGAGTTTTAAATATACTAGTGTCTGCACATTATGCCTCCGATGCAAGTTTGATGAAATTAGCAATAAAACAAAGCAGTTTATACACCCAAGATCAAGGAGAGTGTATCAGATTTGGGATCTGATTATACGTGATATTCCAAACGTTGTTTACAAGGCCACATGTAAATGTGATTCATTCTACATAGGAAGAAACAACAGGACCTTTAAAACTCGGGTGGGGGAGCACAAGCAAGACATAGAAAATTACAGCGTCTATAGACTCACAGTGGGACAGGATGTGTGCTTTGTGCTCATCTTCTCTTTTCAACTGCATGAAGTAAAATCGGGAACAAGAAATCGATAATCTGACAAGAATATGTGGATTGAGAAGTGCCCCTCCCTTCGGACACATTACTAATGAATTTACACATTTTAATCCCATACACAAACTTTGGGAGCTGAAAATATGATTGTGACTCCCTAGCAATTAAGACCTGCAGAAATATCTTGGTTAAAGTAATAATCATCTATAGGTCTTTTTTGGATCCCTTTAGTTCTTCGAGATAACTGTGTGTGCACTGGAAATCTTTATGTCATAAGTAAGAGAGCCCATGGGGGGAGTCTAACCACAAGAGAATTTTCCTGTATGTATTTTATTACTGTCTCAAAGCACAGTTCCTGACCCAATTGGCCATCTCATAACCCCTGCCCGCCTGCAAGATGCACACAGGGGACACTATCTAACATCAAATAATTATAGATAGGGGTGATATGTAATCTTGTATTTAGAACTGGGAGATCTCAGAGCACCCAAAGTGTATGTCAAAAAAGTTTTACATTTGAGTGTTAAAGTTTTCTGCTATCACCTCTAAGACTCAAACACACAAATTCTGTTCCTGTAAATGTCCACTGATCTTCACCAAGATGCCAAGTTAACTTAATACATACAGCTAAGATGTTTTGATATATTCATTTATTATATCTTGCATGTGCTCCCTCACCCAAGTTTTAAAGCTCCTAGAGGTTGCACATCATGCCTCTGATGCAAGTTTGATAACATTATCAATAAAACAAAGCAGTGTATACACCCTAGATTGAGGAGAGTGTATCAGATCTTTTCAACAGCTCAAATTATACAGTATCTAGAAAACAGGGTGGGGAAGGCCAGGATGTCCACTAATTTTATATCTGTATAATATCACAATCTGCATTTCTGCCTCGGCTGCAACTGCTAAAATACATTTTCTGCAAACCCTTTAATTGTGTTGTAGAGTGGGGCCCCCAGTAGAACTCCAAGCAGTCATGCACCTACAATATTTGCTGTTCTTTTTGAATCTAGTGTGTTGCATTTGTGTGAAGAGCTGATATTGCTAAGAAACATAGAATTTGATGGCAGATAAGGACCGCTTGGCCCACCTAGTCTGCCCGTTTTCCTACTGAACAGGTAAGCTGCAGATCCTAATTAACCAACAGCTTACTTCCTCCAACCCCCCACTAGGACTGCCTTATGTCTGTCCCATGCATTCTTGAATTCCCCCACTGTTCTTGACTCCACGACCTCCTCAGAGAGGCTGTTCCATGCATCCATAACCCTCTCTGTGAAAAAATACTTCTTCACATTACCTCTGAGCCGTCCCCCTTTATCTTCAAATTGTGCCCCCTTGTTCTTGCACATCTCTTTTTCTGAAAGATGCCTCCCTCTTGGACTTTGTTGATTCCCTTGCGGTACTTGAAAGTTTCTATCATGTCTCCTCTCTCCCTCCTTTCCTCAAGGGTATACATATTAAGCTCCTTTAGTCTTTCTTCATATGTCTTCTGGTGCAGACCCTGCACCATTTTGGTTGCCCTCCTCTGGACAGCCTCCACTCTGTCTATGTCTTTGCGGAGATGGGGTCTCCAGAACTGCACACAGTACTCCAGATGGGGTCTCACCAACTGTCTGTACACAGGGATAACAACTTCCTGTTTTCTACTATTGATGCCTCTCCCTATGCATCCCAATATCCCCCCAGCCTTCCTTACTGCCTTCTCACATTGCTTGCCCACCTTTAGGTCATCTGATATAATTACTCCCAGGTCCCTTTCCATTTTTACTGTTGTCAGTATCTCACCCCCCATTGTGTACTCTTGCCCTGGGTTTTTGTTTCCCAGGTGCATTACCTTGCACTTCTTTGCATTGAATCTGAGCTGCCATGCATTTGACCATTCCTCCAACCTTGCCAAGTCCCTTCTCATCCTTTCCACTCCATCTGATGTATCAACCCTGTTGCAGATCTTTGTGTCATCTGCAAAGAGACATACTTTTCCTTCCAGTTCCTCTGCAATGTCACTTATAAAGACATTAAAAAGGACCAGTCCCAGTACTGAACCCTGCGGTACCCCGCTAGTAACCCTCCTTTCTTCACTGTGGACTCCATTAACTACTACCCTTTGCATCCTGTTGTCTTGCCAATTTTTTATCCAGGCTACCACCTTGGGACCCACTCCAAGGCTGGCTAACTTGTGTATTAATCTGTGTGTGGGACTGTATCAAATGCCTTGCTAAAATCTAGGTAAGCCATGTCCACAGCCCCTCCCTGGTCTACTACTTTGGTCACCCAGTCAAAGAAATCTATTAGACTCATCTGACATGACCTTCCCATCGTGAATCCATGCTGCCTTGGGTCCTGTGCCTCACTGGCCTCTAGGTACTCAACAATTCTTTCCTTCAGAAGTGATTCCATCATTTTACTTACCACTGAGGTCAAACTAACTGGTCTGTAGTTTCCTGCCTCTGTCCTGCTCCCACTTTTGTGAAGAGGAATCACATCCGCCCTCCTTCAGTCCTCAGGTACCACCTCAGCCTCCCATGATTTGTTAAAGAGAGTAGTCAGCGGTGTCATTAGTTCTACCCTTAGTTCTTTTAGAATTCTTGGGTGAATCCCATCAGGCCCCATTGCTTTGTCCACCTTCAATTTTATTCGTTCTTTCAGAACCCTTTCTTCTTCAAATGGACAGGTATCTACCCTCATCTTCAGAGTGTTTCTCTTGTTTGGTTTAGGTACCTTCACCTCCTCTTCCTTTGTGAATACTGAGCAGAAATATTCATTCAGTATCCCTGCTTTTTCATTGTCACCCTCTACCCACATTCCCTCCCCTTTATTAAGCCTCAGTATCCCTCCTTTGGTCTTTCTTCGCTCCCTAATGTACCTATAAAAGGTCTTATCCCCCTTCTTAACAGAGTTGGCTATCCTTTCCTCAGTTTGGGCCTTTGCTATTCTGACTGCCTTCCCAGCCTCTTTCTGCTTTAACTGATAAAGTTCTCTGTCCTTCTCCTTCTGTGTTTCCTTATATTTCCTGAATGCTATCCTTTTCTCCTTAACCTTCCCTGCCACCTCTTTTGAGAACCATAGCGTTTTTTTCCTTCATTGTGTTTTGTTGATTTGCTTTACACAAAGGCTTGTTGCCTCTGTGATGGCTGTTTTGATTACTCTCCATTGTTCCTCCACCCCTCCTTCTTGCCTGTTTGCTAGTGCTTTTCTGAGGTACTCTCTTTTCCCAAAGTCAGCCCTCCTAAAGTCCAATACTCTTGCTTTTGTATGGCTTGGATTGTATGGCTGTGTTTATCATGAACCACACTGTTTGGTGGTCGCTTGTTCCCAGATGGCTACCGACTTCTAAATCTGAGATTCTTTCTCCGTCCCCATTTGAAAGTACCAGGTCTAAGATTGCTTCTCCCGAGTGGGTTCCAGTACTAGCTGTCTGAGGCATGCCCCTGTAGGGCATCAAGAATGACCCTGCTCTTGGATGTGCCTGCAGCAAAGGTGCTCCAGTTAACATCTGGCATATGCAGGTCCCCATCAACAATATCTCCCTTTTTCTGCCATTCTAAGGAAGCCTTCTATCATTTCCTTGTCCATTCCTCCCCTGAGATGGGGTCTGTATACAACCCCATGCGGATTGTGGTGCCATTTCCTGTCTCCAGGGTGACCCAGAGTGTCTCATCTGCTCCCTGTTTACTCTTTAGTTCTGTTGCTTTGATCCTTCCTTTACATAAAGAGCTACTCCTCCTCCTCTTTTACCCTCCCTGTCCCTCCTGAAGATTGTGTATCCTGGTATGTTGACATCCCAGTCATGGTTCTCTGTGTACCATGTTTCTGTGACTGCCACAATATCCAGGCAACCCTCTTCCATCAAGGCCACTAGTTCAGGGAGCTTGTTACACAGACTATGGGCATTGGTACTCATCACCCTCCACTTTTTGATGACCTTACCCCTTTTAGCCCCATTCCTGTCCTTACTGCCTTTGCCTTTTTTTACATTTACTTTTGGCCTGCTCCCTAATGACTTCTCTACCTTGGTGTTTACCTCACTAATTACTGTTGTTTGTGGGGGGAGGCTGGGATTTCCCTGCTCCTTTTCAGTGCCTCCCCCTTGGCTAGTTTAAATGCTTGCCAATGAAGCATTTAAACCTCTCACCTAGGATCCTGGTTCCCCCCTGGACAGATGCAGACCATCGCGCCAGTATAGGTCTGCATCCCTCCAGGTGGCTCCCCAGTCCCCAATGAAGCCAAAACCCTGAGCTCCACACCAGTTTTTCAACCATTCACTGAATTCCCTGGTAAAGAGTACCCTAGCATCACCCTTGCCATAGACAGGCAGCACCTCCGAGAAGGTTACTGTATGCGCTACTTGTCTAAGGCCCATCCCTAACTCTACAAACTCCTGTTGCACTGCTTTGATCCCATTCCTAGCCAGGTCATTTGTCCCTAGGTGGACAATAACATCCAGCTCCTTCCCTCATGCAGCTGCTCCCATGATCCTGAGGATTCGCTTCCTGTCCCTCCAAGTCGTGGCGCCAGGCAGGCAACTTACCTCCCGCTCCCCTTCCTCCCCCATTTCTGCCCCTAATGATTGAGTCCCCCACCAGGAATTGTTTCCTTCCCCTGTGGGGTCTCATGCCACCCTCCTGTGAGTCTCCTTTGTGAAGGTTCCCAGCATCCTCTTTGGTCTCTACTGCAGGTGCCTCCATAGAGGAACCACTATCCACCAGAAGAACGAATGAGTTGTGGAGAGGCACAGGTGGAGGGATGCAACTCTGTTCCATCACCCTCTCCCTCCCTGAACCCACCCTTGTCCAGCCTCTCCTCTTTCTTGGCAACCTCTGAGGTAGTGGCATTGGCCCTGGTGGTCCCTGGGTGGGGGAGGAGGTTTCACGAATCCTAGCCAGGTCAGCCTGGAGATGGGCAACCTCCTCCCTCAGACTGGAGAGGTGCCTGCAAATAGGGCAGCATCACAGCCTCCAGAATGTCTCGGAACACTGCCGCCCCACAGCCATTGCACTGCACCACTCCTATCATGTCTTATTTTGTGTCCCCTCTCCTGTTTCTCTGTATGCTTACTCTCTCCTCTCCTTACAACTCTCACCCTTCCTGTTTTGGGACAGTAACTTCCTATATTCTTCAGTAGCCTCCTTCTTCCTTGCTCAGTGTCAGACCACCAGCAGCTGGAGGGGAGAGTGAGCTACTTTTTTCCTTTAGGGTTGACAAAACCAATGTTTCTCTATGATCCTTCCCTTCCTACTGCCAAACAGGAAGTTCCTGTTGAAAGTCGAATCCAGTGGCTATAAAAGTAGAACTGGCTTAGGGTGGGTGGGATGGAGGGCAATTAGTAAGAAAAAAGGCTAGCAACAGGAAGTTGTAATTTGAGTCACCTGCTTTTATAGTGTCTAAGCCACACCCCCAATTAAGCTCTCTCTCTCTCTCCTCCTACTGGTTTAGCAAAGTAAACTGATATAGAACCCTTCCCAGCACAGAACACACACTGACTTTCTTTCTTTTCTTTCTTTTTTTTTAAACCTAAATAAGGCCCCTTCTACTTCTAATAAAGTATCTGTTTGCTTAAATTCAGAAGTCACTGACTCCTGCTTAGATATAAGTGTTAAATTAATAAGAAAATGTAGATTCTTTTAGTTAGCTGCTTTCTGCTCTACAAGCAAGGCTAGCAACAGGAAGTTGTAATTTGAGTCACCTGCTTTATAGTGTCTAAGCCACACCAGGGTTTTAAATAATTGATTAGCAGTTTTTTTCTTGGGACTACACTAACCGAACAGAAAGTATTTATATAGATTTTCTAGAAGTGCTATGCTTTTTAAACACAGTGAGGCAAGAGCTATGCATTTTCACAAAGATTTAGCACTTTTATGAGCAAAACGCTAATCAATTTTTAGAGTTAAATAAATCCCTGCACACCCCCAATTAATCTCTCTCTCCTCCTACTGGTTTAGCAAAGTAAACTGATATAGAACCCTTCCCAGCACAGAATATACACTGACTTTCTTTCTTTTTTTTTTAAACCCTAAATAAGGCCCCTTCTACTTCTAATAAAGTACCTGTTTGCTTAAATTCAACAGACACTGACTCCTGCTAAGATATAAGTGTTAAATTAATAAGAAAATGTAGATTCTTTTAGTTAGCTGCTTTCTGCTCTTCAAGCAAGGCTAGCAACAGGAACTAGGGACTAATCAGTGCAGCTCATCTGTAAAAACAGAGTAGTGCTCTACACATTGCCAAACACGGCATGACATCAGGGAATCAAAAACACTTTGGACTTCACAAATGCTTGACAATCACAACGCTATCAACGAGGGAACTAAACAACAATCAATCAATCAATCAAAATCTTTATTTGTCCAGGCGGGCACCATTGAGCAAGGCTCATTTATAAGGTGGACCTGGTCATGAATACATCGAAGTACAGTACAGAAACAGGTATACAAAAAGCAATGATATACAAGGAAGAAAAAGTATATACAGTGTATACAGTACAAGTACAAGGTTGAAATAAATAAAAAAAAACAGCATTATTTTACAATTGAAGAAGTCAGCAGATGTACAATCAACCATAAGCATACAGGGGTTATAAGCAGAGATCTTTTGAGTGAGGCAGCCGGCAACTACACATATAGGGGAAAGAGGCCATGTATGGGGTGGCAGGTTAGAGAGGTAAAGAAGAGGAGGGATATATTACCGATGACTGGGGGGAAAATTGAGCCAAAACCACAGAAAGTGATGATGGCTGTCGTGTACTTGTTTATTATGATAATGATGGAGGACGGGTAGATAATTGGGACACTACTATGGATGGGGTGGGACTTTAACCAGGCTGGAGTGGACAGGGAAGGGTGGGTGCAGCAGGAAGAGTTAATAGGGAAAGAGTGAGAGCCAAGGGTAGAAACATGGCAAGCATCAGGATGGAAAGGGGGAGTTGCGGAATTAGTGGGCTAGCGGCGAGGAAAACATTTGCAAGGTGCTTTCATGTAGTGATCGTAGAGCACCTTAAAGATACTCAGGCTAACAGGGCTGCTCAAGGAAACTGTAACGGTCACAACAAAGCTTGGTAGGAAAAAAAGAACTGCATAATCAAGCTGGATGTGTTCCTTTTACTGACCATCAAAGATAACAGTGTAGGGACTGACACTTTTTATGTGTGCTTGGGGATCAGGAAAGGATATGCCAACCAATATACTGTACAGCAACAACTGTGTATCTTATATGAACAGCATCTACAAGGGTTAAAATGCATGGGGGGTGTAGGGGAGTTTTCTGTCCCCCAGAATCCTGTATATGAGGAACAGTTCTTCACAGCAGTGAACTTAGCTGCATTTGTGTCAGAACTGGCACATGTTGTTCTTTAAACTGCATCATTAAAGCAAATAAAATGTAAATAAATATGCTGATGTCATACACACACACACACACACACACACACACACACACAAAAAAAAATTGAATAACCGCTCACATATTTGCAGTTGGTCTTTTAAACATGACAATAATTTTAGACGGTTTGTATGGTTCTGCCATTACTGTGTATTTATACATGACATTCCATCCATTGAAATAAATTCATAAAGTTCCTACCTCGAGAACCTGTGGAGATTGAAAATTGATGTATCTGGAAGGCTGTCTTCACTGAAACACTGTATCATGCACCAGTCAGTGATTGCTTTCCATTACATTTTCGAGTCAAATTCACACCTTTTAAAAATGCAATAAATGCACTCCATTATAACGGCACCTTGTACAGACAAAGTGTATGGTGGATATGTCAACATACTGTAGTTACAGAGTGCACGTTATGCATCCATATCACTCTGTCAAACAGAGCTACTGATTTCTCATGCAGATGTCCATACATTTGTACAAACCTGATTTACAAACTCATTAAAAACTATTCCTAACAGTTATACTATGTAGTTTGCATTTATTTCAATTTTAAAATTATGCTTCTGACTTGAAAGTGATCTGGGAAATAGTCACTGACCAATGCATGATATTACACTGCAAAGAGAGCCTTCTGGTTTCATCAGCTAAACCTCCCTCTGTACCAGTCATTTGCACGGGGCATGCATGTATTTCATTTTTAAAAGTTATGCTTTCTGTGTTCAAAGTTACATGGAAAATATTCACTGACTGGAGCCTGATAATTTAGTGCAAAGAGAGCCTTCTGGTTTTCTCCACTCTCCATCATCACACAGTTCTAAATTAAAAACATTCTGACCTTATCGTTTTGAGGAAGGCAATGTTATGTACACATACACAATAGGGGCAGAACCATATCATTCCTTTCATATCAACCACACACTGTGGGTCATTAAGGAGCCAGACAATTCAGTAAGGGAAATGAAGAACAGACACAATGTATTCAGGTGAGAGCACTCAGACAGAGGAAAAGCACACCTCCTACATTTCAACATAGAAGAAGATCCGGAGTGAATCAGTCATTGGTGGATAATGGAATGAAAAATAATACATTGTATGACACTGCCAAAGGGCTAGGAAAAGTGCTGCACATGTAGTTCACACAGACACACAGACACACACACACACACATACACACAGTGACACAGACACACACACACACAAACACTGACGCAGACAGACAGACAGACACACACACACACACATACACACACTCTCTCATAACATGAGCTGAGTGTCAGTAGAAAGACCATTTAGAAAATAAATTACAGAACGGTCTTGTTTCTTCGTGAGTGCAGACAAGTCACCTTATTATGTAGCAGATTGTAACCAACTGTAACAAATCACCCAAACACATACTAGAAACAATGAATCAAGCTCACTTCCAAGATTGTCTATAGAGTCAAAAAATATCACTAATATTCATTGTTAAACATGAAAAGTGTAAATTTGTTTCACAAGATTGTTGTTTTTACTGTGCCCTTTATTAAGTCCTGTATCCGAAAGCAGCCTGCACAGTGTCAGAATGGATTAGGGATGGAAACACCCCACTCCCCCCAAGCTTTGTGTGTGACCATGTAGTTGTGACAGAGTTGCAAGTAGGGTTCACTGCCCTCAACCCCCTCAGAAGCACATTCAAGTTTATAATTAGCAGGACCATCCGAACTCCTTAATACAGGTGAATCAAAATCCATTCAAAATGCAAATATGCATACAAGGAAACCCACCCTACCATAGACTATTTATTGTTGTACATATATATATATATTAACTAATACTGCTACAGTAGACTATTCTGTGTTAGACTGTTTCTTGTGACTCAATGTACTCAGCTCTACTCACTGTTATGTACTCTGATGTATCGTATTCCTTGTTGTACTCTCCTGGGTCGTTCCTGAAAATAGGCATATAATTTGTCTAGTGTACCTACCCAGTCAACAAAAGCTAAATAAATAAATTCAAAGGCAAGCATTGTAATGTAGTTACTGCTGCATTTAACTAAATTGGGGCAGTTTGCACCTTTTCTCACACCTATTGTTTCAGTCTGTGTGTCAGCAAAAGTTTCTCCTTCAAGGCCGGTTCTGATGTAAGAACATGCTAAGATTGGATATCAAGACATCTCACTTATAGCCTTATCTGGGAAAAAGTATCTGTACATGACATCAGGCTCACAAACACCTTCTCACAGTGCTCTTGGTTGAAGTTTCAATGAGTTCCTGTTTTAGCTATGGCACTGGAAGGAACAAGCAGTGTTTTAATGGGATAAAACAATCTGTACAATGCTGTCAGATTCTGGTAAAAATGGATTGCCCCATTCTTCCTAGGGCCAAAGTTTCATTATTTTAAACATTGATGGTCACTGGCACCTGTTTGGATGACACAGTTATAAACATTAGTTTGGAAGGCAATACACTTGTTTGTTTTATTGTTTTTATTTCATTTCAATGAAAATTTGCTAATTACTTACTAACAGCATGTATGCAGCATATGACATCTGGGAGCCATGACAAACACCTTGCTCGCTAGCATATGAAATGGTGAATGAAAGTAAATAAAGGCAAGTAAATAAAGGCAAGACTGCCTACGAAGAGCGGTTAAACTGTTGGACACTCTTGAGTCTGCAGCTGCTAACTGAGGAATCTGACTAAATAGACAGTATTGCAAACAATAGCACAGGACTGTGGCTAAATATAATTTACATCAATAATAGGTTGGCAATTCATGAAACATAGAAACAGAATTTGACGGCAGATAAGGACCTCTTGGCCCACCCAGTCTGCTCTTTTCCCTACCTACTGGATAAGTTGCAGATCCTAGTTAACCAGCAGCCTACTTCTTCCTACCCCCACCCCCTAGAATGGCCTTATGACTGTCCCATGCATACTTGAATTCCACCACTGTTTTTGATTTCACAACCTCCTCTGGAAGGCCGTTCCATGCATCCACAACCCTCTCTGTGAAAAAATACTTCCTTAAATTACCTCTGAGCCGCCCCCCCATCTTCAAATTGTGCCCTCTTGTTCTTGTACACCTCTTTTTTTCAAAAATGCTACCCTCTTGGACCTTGTTGATTCCCTTGAGGTACTTGAACATTTCTATCATGTCCCCTCTCCCTCCTTTCCTCGAGGCTATACATATTAAGCTCCTTTCGTCTCTCTTCATATGTCTTCCGGTGCAGACCCTGCACCATTTTAGTTGCCCTCCTCTGGACAGCTTCCATCCTGTGTATGTCTTTGCAGAGATTGGGTCTCCAGAACTGCATGCAGTACTCCATATGGGGTCTCACCAGCTGTCTGTACAGAGGGATAATAACTTCTTGTTTTCTGCTGGTGATGCCTCTCCCTATGCATCCCAGTATCCCCCCAGCCCTCCTTGCTGCCCTCTCACATTGCTTGCCCACCTTTAGGTCATCTGATATGACTACCCCAGGTCCCTTTCCATTTTGTTGTTGTTAGTATCTCACCCCCATTGTGTACTCTTCCCTGGGTTTTGTTTACCAGGTGCATTACCTTGCACTTCTTAGCATTAAATCTAAGCTGCCATACATTTGACCATTCCTCTAACCTTGCCAAGTCCTTCTCATCCTTTCCACCCCACCTTGTGCATCAACTCTGTTGCAGATCTTTGTGTCATCTGCAAAGAGACATACTTTCCTTCAGTCCCTCTGCAATGTCGCTTATAAAGACATTGAAGAGGACCGGTCCTAATACTGAACCCTGCGGTATCCCACTAGTAACCCCCCTTTCTTCTGAGTGGACTCAATTTACTATTACTCTCTGTGTCCTATTCTCCAGCCAATTCTTTACCCAGGCTGTCATCTTGGGACCAACTCCCAGGCTGGCTAACTTGTATATTAATCTTTTGTGTGGGACTGTGTCAAATGGCTTGCTAAAGTCTAGGTAGGCCATGTCCACAGCCCTTCCCTGATCTACTACTTTGGTCACCCAGTCAAAGAAATCTATCAGATTCATCTGGCATGACCTTCCTGCTGTGAATCCATGCTGCCTTGGGTCCTGTGCCCCTCTGGCTTCTGCCCCCTGGCCTCTAGATACTCGACAATTCTTTCCTTCAGAAGTGATTCCATCATTTTCCCTATCACTGAGGTTAAACAAAACCTGTTCAAATTACTGGACTGTAGCAAAGGAATAATGTCCGACAGGGTCGGTGTTATGCTGGGATAACATCCCACCTCAGGTGGTTGGGCCCAAGGCCACTGGCCGAGGATGTCCAACACCCAAGAAGGGATGTTATCCCAGCATAACACCCACCCTGGAGGGCATTATTCCTATTATACAATGGCTCGTGAGTGCAAAAAAATGTGAAAAGATAGGGAGAAATACATTTAAAAGTATATTTTCTGTGTTTATTTAATGCATAGGTTTACTTTGTAAGAAAATAGTGCTGATTTAGAGTAGTAGGTGTATTGAAGCTGTTGACTGTGGCTCTACATTCCAGCATACATTTGTTGTTGTTCCTAAATCCCCCTCCCCCGCAATTTAAATGCAGCATTTATTTACCTCTCTGTGTTACTTCTTTTTATTTTCAGCAATGACAGAGGTTGTCTCTCACTGTGTGTCAGAATGCAGCCACCTGTTGCTGTGTGGAAGTTATAGGTGATGGCAGAGGTAATCCCTGTTCGTGTCGAATGCGGCAACCTGAACCCTGTCTCACCACGGAAGCTATCTTTTCCCGGTACAACTTTTATTGTTGCCAGGAGAAAGGACTGACAGCAGAAAAACAGCAAAATGATCAAGAAGTTTAATGCGCGGCTATGCTTGTGCTCAGCTGTGACACTGAACTGCCATTCTAAAAAATGTTATGGAGCCAAACATGGCTTTCAGTGCACCAATTTTTTTTTTTTGTCCTTTACCAAAGTGGGTACAGATACAAGTGAGGTTTGTGTCGGGGTGTGGGGGCTCTGATTCTGACATTGGCGGAGAGTGCCAATTTGCGTGGGGGAAATGTATATTTTCAACTTGGCAGAAACCGCTGCATTCAAGCAGAGCAGGACCACTGATGCTGCTGGTAGACATGGTTGTGAAGGGATTGTGTTTTAATGTTTGGTGCAGTCAACAGTATGCTGGGACTAGAGCCGGGATGTTATGCTGGGATAACATCCCCAGCTCCAGTCCCAGTCTGACCAATCAGGGACCAGCATTTTTTCTTGCCATTGTATAGTAAAGGAATAATGCCCAACACGGTGGATGTTATGCTGGGATAACATCCCTTCTTGGGTATTGGATGCCCTCGGCCGGTGGCCTCGGGCCCAACCACCCGAGAAGGGATGTTGTCCCAGCATAACACCCACCCTGGAGGGCATTATTCCTATTATACAATGGCTAATGTTTAACTTGAAAGAAAAAAATAAATAAAACAAAGTGTTTTTTTTTTTTTTTACTTGATTTCTGTGTGTGGAAGTGCATTTACACAAAAAGGAGTTCCTTTTTTCTATCTGTCCAACATGTGGCACTGTCTGTGTTCAGTACATGGATTTTGTTTTAGTGTCTGCATCTCGGTTCCCACATGTACTTTAGTTTCTTTCCCTGTGCCATGCCCCCGCCCCCGAACTGTGTCGCAGCTGTAGTTTACACTTTGCTACTGTAATTAAATGTACCATTATATTATTTTGACCGCCATTTACAGCTCCTGCCTCGTCACTCTCCTGCGAACAGCCCACTGCCATGCTGTCAAAGGGATGCCTGGCAGTTGAATTTAACAAGCTACAGGAAAGGAGGTAGGGTGGTTGCAAGGAGAATGTGTTTTTCCCAAATTTGCCTATAAAGATACATGCAGAACATTAAAAGGAAAAACAGGAATGAGTTTACGGTTATGCCGAGTGAGGGCAACAGCCACGCACTCACTGTTCAAAGATGTGGTTTCCCTGTTTTTCTTGGGAGTTTAGCGGTGGGGAGGGGCGAGATCGCTGATTCTGAGTGGGTAGGGATGGCGATTGTTAGCAGGGTAAGAAAGTACAGATGAAGCTGCTCATGGGGACGGTTGTGAAACGTTTTTTTTTTTCCAATTACTTATACGGTCACAAGTGTACTGGGACTACAGCCGGGATGTTATGCTGGGATAACATCCCAGCTCCAGTCCCAGTTTGATCAATCAGGGAACAGGATTCGCTCTTGCCAGTGCATAATAGTGCATATTACCCTGCAATCTCTACAGAACAAAAATTACATGGTAATAACAACAACAACAACAAAAATTTATAGGAATGAACCAACAAAAAAATTAAATTGATTTTCATTACTCCTTTATATACTGTTACAAAATATCGTCAGTTTTTTCCAGTTGAAGGCAAAATCATACTATTACTCTGTGAGTAGAAACATAGAAGTTGACAGCAGATAAGGACTGCAAGGCCCATCCAGTCTGCCCATTTCTTTTTATACCTTATAAATGTGCCATCGGCCTCTGCTCTGTTAATGGCCTATCTTTTCATACTCATCTGTATTGCTCTCTTATGCCTATCCCATGCCTGTTTGAAGCCCTGCACTGTATTCGTATCCACCACTTCCTGAGGTAGGCCGTTCCATGCATCCACCACACTTTCTATGAAGAAGAACTTCCTCACATTACCCCTTAATTGGCCTCCCTCTAATTTCATGCTGTGTCCTCTTGTCCTGCTAGTTTTCTTATACTGAAACATGTTAGACGCTTTCACCTTGTTAGTGCCCTTAAGGTGTTTGAATATTTCAATCATATCACCTCTCTCCCTCCTTTGCTCTAGGGTATACATATTGAGCTCTGTTAATCTGCCCTCATATGTTTTCTGATGCAGTCCCTGCACCATTTTGGTTGTCCTTCTCTGGACTGCCTCAATTTGGTTAATTTCCTTGTGAAGGTGTGGCCTCCAGTACTGCACGCAGTACTCCAGATGGGACCTAACCAGTGTCTTGTAAAGAGGGATTATTACCTCCCTCTTCTGACTTGTGATACCCCTACTAATACACCCTAACATCCCCCTAGCCTTACCTACTACTTTAGTGGTCTGCTTGGATGATTTCAGGTCATCAGTGATGATGATGCCCAAGTCTCTTTCTTCCCTTGTGACTGCCAGCAACTCCCCTCCCAGCCTATAGGTGGCTTCAGGGTTTCTCTTCCCTATGTGCATGATCTTGCACTTCTTTGCATTAAACCTCAGTTGCCACTCTTCTGACCATTTTGCTAGTTTATCCAGATCTCTTCTTATTCTGCCCACCCCATCTGGATCATCTACTCTGTTGCAGATCTTGGTGTCATCAGCAAACAGACAAACCTTACCCTCTAGTCCATCTTCAATGTCACTGATGAAGATATTGAAGAGGACTGGCCCCAGAACTGATCTCTGAGGTACCCCACTTGTGACTTGCATCTCTTCTGACTGTATACCATTTACCAACACTCTCTGTTTTCTGCCCGTCAACCAGTTTGCCACCCAGTTGACTTCTGACCCACACTGAGCCTACCCAGCTTATTAATCAATCTTCTATGTGGAACAGTATTGAAAGCTTTGCTGAAGTCAAGGTAGGCGACACCAACTGCTCCACCTTGGTCCACCACTCTGGTTACCCAGTCAAAGAAATCTATGAGATTAGTTTGACAGGACCTTCCTTTTGTAAACCCATGCTGTCTTGGATCCTGTGCTCTAATGGATTCCAGGTGTTGCGCTATCCTTTCCTTAAGGATTGTCTCCAAAATCTTGCCCACTACTGAGGTAAGACTGACTGGTCTGTAGTTCCCTGCCTCCTCCCTGCTACCACGCTTGTGGAGCGGGAGCACATGAGCCCTTCTCTGGTCTTCTGGGACCTCTCCTGTGCTCAGAGACTCACTAAACAGTTCTGATAATGGTTCTGCTAGTTCCACCCGTAGCTCCTCTAGTACCCTGGTATGTATGCCATCAGATCCCATTGCCTTGTTCCACCCTGAGCTTATCAAGCTCTTGTAGGACCCTTTCTTTTGTGAAGAGACTAGTGCCTACCTCCCTCCCCCCTGTGTCCATGGTGCTGAGCTGTGGGCCCTGCCCTACCTTCTCTTCAGTAAATACTGAGCAGAATTATCTATTTAGGATAGATGCTTTTACATGGTCCTCCTCCTCACATACACCCTTATCTCCTTTGATCTTAGCAATACCCCCTCTGGACTTTCTCCTTTCACTAATGCATCTATAGGAAGTCTTGTCACCTTCTTTTACTGTCTGTGCTAGTGTTTCCTTGGTTTGGGCCTTTGCCTGCCTTACTGCCTTCACTGTTTCCCTTAGGGAAGTTTGGTATGCCTCTTTATCTTCATCTCGCTGCGTTCCCTTATATTTCCTGAAGGTCAGCCTTTTGGCTCTGACCTTTTCTGCTACTGTTTTTGAGAACCAAAGTGGTTTCCTTCTTCTTTGGCACTTCCTTTTCTTTCTAACACAATGGGATGTTGCTTCAGGTACTGCATCCTTAATGCTTGCCCACTTTGCCTGTACCCCCTCACCTGCATTTCTTTTTGCCAGGGTTAGCTTAACTCTGTTGGTCATCTTATCAAAGTCAGCTCCTCTGAAGTCCCATATTTTTGCCTTGGATTGGGATGATTTAGTTGTAGTGGCCAAACTGAACCATACCCTGTTATGGTCACTGGCACCCAGGTGACCTTCTATCTGAAGATCTATGATCCTTTCCCTGTTAGTCAGTACTAGATCTAGGATAGCCCTGTCTCTTGTTGGTTGTTGTACTAGTTGTTTGAGGTCCTCCCCCTGCAGGGAATCCACCATGTGTCTAGTTCTGGCAGATGTTCTTGCTGGTATTGACCAATCTGTATCTGGCATATTGATGTCTGCCATTATTAGAACCTCCCCTTCAGCTGTCATGTTTTGTATATCTTCTAACAGTAATATGTCTATGTCCTCCCCCTGGTCTGTGGGCCTGTAGACAAACCCAGTTCTTATGGCTGTCCCAGTTCCTGTTTCCAGGGTGACCCACAGTTCTTCTGGCTCCTTATGTGTATTCAGAATTTATGTAGCTTTGATATTTTCATTGACATACAGTGCCACTCCACCCCCTCTTTTTGCAACTCAGTCTATTCTGAACAGCACATAGCCAGGTACTGAAGTCTCCCAAGTGTGGTTACTGGTGAGTAGAAAATCTGCATTTCTGTAGCGATTGTCACCAACCTGTGTGGGTATACAGAATCTGCAAGCTGTTATGGTGATTGCAATTTTTTTTTTTTTAATATTAGCAATTTGCAGTATTGTGTTTGAATTGTATGCTGATGTGATACATCTTTCTAATTTAAACAATATAATTAAGTTTTTCTTTTGCGGCATATCTTAAAAAGTATACCAAATATGTATGTATTGGTTCTTTATGCTTTCTCTGTAATACTATTGGTGGTTATGTGAAAATAATAAAAATATCAATTATAAAAAAAAAAAAGTATACCAAGACTTGCAGCAGCTTATCTCCTGGCTTTGGACGGGGAGGGGGGCTGAATTTGCAACTCCAACAACATAACTTTTAGAAAGTCCTCCATACATTTGCACTCTGGTCCTTCAGGTACCCCCAGGCTAGGAGGCAGGAATTTCCAGGAACAGAAGGGGGAATGTCAGGGGCTGTAAATAAGGAAAAAAAAGTACAAACCCTGGGATTGTTAGGATGAACAGTTAAAGATGCAGTAGAATTAGCTGAGAAATAAAAAAAAATCTTGCTATTTAAAAATGGGGTGGGTGGGTAGAAAGTTGGTGGTGTCAAATGTTATCAAATCAGGACATATTTCAATATATATGTATTGTTTAAATAACAGCTGCTTTTATGATACAGAGCGTGTTAATGAGTCACAAAGAACTTTTTAAATCCCTCTGCAGTACAACTTCACTTGCCACACAGAAACCACCACACAACACAATATCTGCCATAAGGCACAGCTCCATACCAACAGCATTGTTTTGATGATGTTTTCCTGTGAAGTGTTATCATACTTTATTTATTTATTAATTTTTAATTTAGAAAAAAAGACAATTCACCAAAACAATTTACTTCTTGAACCTCAATCAGGTTTTGGAGGTTTTGGTCCTCTTCCTTAACAAGCATTCTCATTAACCTGACTGAGCAATCATGGGGGGCTTTCTCCCAATGAACTGTCTGTCTGTCTCAATTTGTTGGGGTCCAGGATGGAGATTTGTATTATATGGAGCCCATGTGGAATGCATTTCACTTTAGTGTAGTTATTAAATGAAAATCTAATCTAAATAAATCTAATTTTCAAGTTGTTAATGTTTACGAAACAGCTGCTACCTTCTGAAAATACAGTACATGTTCTGCTCCTTTTCATTTTGCCAAATGTGTGACCATGAGCAAATCAATTAACTTCCTTCTGTTCCATGGTGCCCATGATCTGCTCCATTTTGGAATGGGAGGGGGGCAGTGTAGAACACTACCTGCCATGGTAGGGGGTGGGGTGGACTGGGCCTCTAGACCACCTGGGAATAAGTTTAAAAAAAAAACACAGACACAACAAAATATTACATCAGTCTTTTTTTTTTGGTCTGTCATTTTTATCACAATTTTTTTTTAAATGCTCTTCTGGATGTCTGCTTTTCCTTGATTTGATGGTTTGATTTTTTAAGCAGTGCACTCTTTTGCGGTGTGCAAAGGTAGAAACCACTAGCACACAGGGAATTTCTTTAACTGGTCAAGCTTGTGATCAGTTCGGAGGAGGGGCTGCTAGCTACCAGAGAATTTCTTTTAACAGGTTGGGCCAAAGATCAGGTGGGGTAAGGGACTGCTATCCACCAGGGACAGGTTTATGTAATAAACATTGGGTGTGTGGGTGATGAGCAGGTGGGGAAGGGACCGCTAGCCAAAGGGTTATTTTTTTTAACTAAAATTGCTTCAATAAATTAGATTTTTTATGTGCCACTCTATGAATCTGCATACCAACTATCTTAATAAATATTTTAATTGAAGAGGCAGCACATGGTAGTGGCACTGTATATAGAAGTGGTTAAGAGAACTGAGCTGCAAACTTGCAGACTGGTGTTTGAATCCCACAGCCCTCTCTTGCTACTGTGTGATCCTGAGCAAATCAATGAACCTCCTTGTGCTCTGCAATGCCCGTGGCCGCTCTGTTTTGGGATAGGGAGGGGAGTGGGGTGGGACACTACCTGCCAGGGCGTGGGGCAGGGTGGGCCACTAGACCACCAGGGAATAAGTAAAAAAACAGAGCAAAAAAAATAATACAGTCTTTGTATTAGGGATAGGGAGGGATGGGTTTCATTAGACCACCAGAGATAAATCCTTTTTTATTTAAATAAGAGGGATCTAGGATATGGATGGGTGTGAGGCAGTACTGGAAATGGGAAATGGGTGGGGGAAGGATAACTAGCCATCAGGGACAGTTTTTTTTTTTTAAGAAACATTGAGATGGCGGGTGATGATCATGTGGGGGAAGGACCGTTGGTCACCATGGTTATTTTTTTTTTAACACATGGGGCTGGTGAGTTGCCAGTGTACAGTATTGCAGTGTTCAGTGCAAAGCCATCCAGTGAACAACCTTGCTTCCCATACTACCCCCGCCAACACTACATCAATAATAGTAGTAACAGGAGCCTAAAAAAATTGCATCATCAATCAAAATTATAAGATGATGCCTCTATGACTACGCTCATGGAAAAGTCTGCCCATTACCTTTCAAAAATTGGTTTGCAATCCTGATAATCTTTTTGCCATATAAAACAATATTTTCCTGTCAGAGGGGTCAATTGGAATCTTTCAGGAAAGGAAAAGATAGGCTGGGAAGGTACAGTATCTGGGAACCCTTGCTTATCTGCTGTATTTAGTTGGACTCAATGGGTGACTGTTGGATAAGGACATAAAATTGAGACAGAAATCTTGCATAATTCTTACAGTAGCTCCCATATAGTACCTACAGTATCCCAAGAGTCAAATCAAGTTGAACATTACATAATCTGCCATAGCAGAAACTCTGTCAATCCATAGCTCCAGTTACCTATAGTAGATGCAGGAATCAGAGCAGGGATACACGGTGAAAAACGTTCAATGGAAACAAATACTGCAGTATTCTATTCTGAGCCAAAGGGTATCTTATTTTATGTCTCACATCTCTGATCATAGGCTGTTTTGGGTAAATTCATGCACTGGTAAAATCAGAGTGCCTCTGCCTCACAACACACTGGGACAGGCGTGGATGTCCATAATTGCTCTCTTGCATTTGCCCAGATAAATGTTTAATCCCATATTTGCACTGGCAAAACCATAGCATTTTACTCTACCTCTATTAACGTTGTTTTTTCCTTTATGTGTAGAGGCAAGCTGCTGAAAATTTGTCACTTTCAGAATCAAGCAGTACAGGATGTTACATTTACAAACTTACAGTATGTGGCAATACTCAACTGAATCACTCAGATCTCCAATCCGAAGATTGTATATATTGAACACAAATGCCTTCTTTATTTACTTCTGTTACATTTATTTAAGACAATTTACTAATATTGGTGCACCCGGACCAGATCTATGATCCAAGAACCCACCCCCCCGGGCTAAGAAGCACATAACAAAACAACCAGGAGCAAAGCCAAAAAAGTAGCAGAGACAAGCTGTTGTAACAGTTCACTAGTGCGTGTTTGTGTGTGTGTGTGTGTGGGGGGTGTTAACTACCAAGTAATATCAAATGTGCATCGGTATAAAGCATTTACTTAAATGGCAACATAAATTATACTAACATACTAAAATGCCAGCAGAATAGGCCTAACGGTCTTTCGTGTCTGCTCGTTTGGTCAGCCCCCACCCTGGGTGCTGACCTTGCTGCCCCCCTCGCCTTCTCTGGCTTCTCCCTTCCCAGTTCCGGATATTCTTGCTGCATTGGATTTTGCTTCCAGAACCCTTCTCCTGTACCTGTTCCACCCCCTCTTGAACCCCTCCACTGTCTCGGCCTCCACCAGCCCCCTAGGCAGCGCATTCCATGGCTCCACCACCCTCTCAGTGAAGTAGCACCTCCTCCTTTCTCCCCTGAATCTTCCCCCCTCCAGCTTCCACCCATGCCCTCTAGTGGCCCCCTCCTCCTTCCTTCGAAGCACCCTGACTGTTCCTCCCCTATTTACCCTCTTCATGTACCTGAAGACCTCTATCATGTCCCCCCGGTCCCTTCTCTCTTCCAATGTGTACATATTTAGCTCTTCGAGCCTCTCCTCATAGGTCCTGTCCCCCAAGCCCAAAATAATTTTGGTTGCCCTCCTCTGGACCCTCTCCAGGAGGTTAATGTCCCTCTTTAAGTGTGGCCTCCAAAACTGCACACAGTACTCAAGGTGTGGCCTCACCAAGCAGTATACAGAGGGAGTATCACTTCCCTCCTTCTGGAGGTGATCCCCCTAGCGATGCATCCCAGCATCCTGTTGGCCTTGGCTGCTGCCCTCCTACAAGTCTCAGAGTTGTTCATCTTGACATCCACCACCACCCCCAGGTCCCTCTCAGCCATCGAGACTTGTAGCATTCCGCCCCCAGGGTGTACACTTGGCCCAGGTTTCTGGCCCCCAGGTGGAGTACCTTGCATTTCCCTGCATTGAACCTCAGCTTCCACTTTCTAGACCATCTTTCCAGAGCCTCCAGGTCCCCCTGTAGGGCCACCCTCCCCTCCTCCCCATCCACCACCGCCCCCAGTTTCGAGTCATCCGCAAAGAGACTCATCTCACTCCTGATTCCTGTCCTTATGTCAGAGACATAGGCGTTGAACAGAAGGGGCCCAAGGACTGATCCCTGTTGGACCCCACTAATGACCCTCCTTGGGGATGAGACTATCCCGCCAACTACGACCCTCTGGGTCCGGTCCTGGAGTCAATTGCCTATCCATCTGATCATCTGGTTCCCCACCCCCATTTCTCCCAGCTTATCCAACAGGCCCACGTGGGGAACAGAGTCAAATGCCTTGCTGAAGTCTAGAAAGAGGATGTCCACTGGTCTACCCAGGTCCAAGGCACTCATCACCCAGTCATAGAACTCCACCAGGTTTGTCTGACATGATTTCCCCTGGATGAATCCATGCTGTCTATCATCCAGGCACCCTGACTTATCCAGGTCCCCCCCTAGCCTCTCCTTGACAATGCCCTCCATCACCTTGCCCACCACCGATGTCAGGCTGACAGGCCTGTAGTTCCCTGCCACCTCCCTTGATCCCCCCTTGTGGATAGGCACTATATGTGCCACCTTCCAGTCCTGGGGCACCCATCCTGTCCTCAGAGAGATGGTGAAAAGCTCCACCAAGGGTTTCGCCAGGACATCCGCAAGTTCCTTCAGCACTCTGGGATGTAATTTATCCAGCCCCGGTGCTTTCTCCATCTTAAGGGAGCTGAGAGCTTCCCTCACTCTCTCTGCTGTGATTTCCACTTACGGTACCTCTTCTCCCTGCTTAGCCCTCCCCCTCCTGCCAGTGATGCCTCCCCCTCTCCCCAGACCCGCTGATCGGTAAGGGTCCCCCCCTCCTCAGTATCTCTGTCTCCTCCCATGTATGATGCAGCACCCCCATTTTCCTTGGTGAAAACTGAGGTGAAGTACTCACTTAGTACCTCAGCCTGCTCCCCCGGGTCTTGTGCACATTTCTCCCCTGATTTAATCCTGCTAATCTGCCCCTTCACCCTTTGTTTTTCCCCAATGTATCTAAAGAACCCCTTGTTCCCTCTCCTAATTTCCCTGGCCAGGTTCTGCTCCTTCCTTGCCTTAGCTGCCCTCACCACCCTAGTGGCCCTTCTAGCCATCAGCTCGTACTCCCCTGGATCCCTTTCACTTCTTGAGCACTTGAATTGCTTATAGGCTGCCTTCTTACTCCGCACCACCTCCTGGACCTCCCTGGTCCACCAGCAGGGTTTTTGGGCCCTACCGCATTTTCATCTTACTCTTGCACAGGTGCTGGTAGCATCCTGCACCTCTCTTCTGATGAATTCCCACCTACTATCAGCGTCCATGTCTGACCCAATCCCATCCAAATGCTCCTTAAGGATCCTTCCCATTTCCTTAAAATCCATCCCCCTGAAGTCGGTTACTTCCGTCTTTGTGTAGCCTTCTACCCCTCCTAGGTCCAGGCAGAACCAGACCGTGGCATGGTCACTCCCCGCCAATGGGTTCCTTACCTCCAGGCCCCAATCTGGTCACTGTCTGCCAGGACCACATCCAGTACCTGAGCCTCCCTGGTCGGTTCCCTCACCTGCTGAGTTAGGAACGCGTCTTGAAAGACATCCAACAACCTCTGTTCCCTGGTCACAGAGGATGTCATAGTCTCCCAGTCTGTTCCTGGCATGTTTAAGTCCCCCAACACCACTACCGTTCCTCTGCCCAGTCTGCAATGTCTCCCAATATCTGCCACCAGACTGTCCTCCAGCTCCTCCACCAGGGCAGGGGGTCTATACACCACTCCTATTTTTACTCTCTTGCCCCCCTTGTTATCAAGGTGACCCAAATCACCTCCACGGTTCCCTCCTCCCTCTACTCCCCTTTATGCCAATGCAGTTTTTGACTATCATTGCTACCTCCTCCCCTTCCCTCCCCGTCCTTCCTGAACATAGTGTAACCCTCCAGGTTCAGGCCCCAGTCGTGTCCTGCAGTGGCCCAAGTCTCAGTGACCGCTGCCACATCCACTGCTCCCTCACTAGCATCGCCTGGAGCTCAGGCATTTTATTGCCCAAGCTCCTGGCATTTAGCAGGACTACCTTCCATCCTTTCCCTATAGTTCCATTTCCCCTGCTCGTGTTCCCATAGGGATTCTGCTTTCCCCTGGTCTGCACTTTGCCAGTCGGCCTTTTCCAGCAATCCTCCAGCTCCCCAGGGGGGTGGAGACAGAGTCCCTCCTTTATCGGCACCCCCTTGACAGCCTTTTCTCCCATCCCTCCCATCCGTACAGTACTGAAATTGATTTTCATGACTAAAACAGTGCAGCATTGGCAGGCGCCCCAAAAGTTTCAGTCAAACTTCCAAATACAATACTTATTAGATATTCCTGAAAATTAATTTTAGTCTGGTTCATTACTATTTATTAAAGTAAACGTACCTAATTTAAAAAAAATCCATCTTGGTCGTACAGTACTGTACAGTATGTGTCACTGAGTTCCTGATGTTTATCATTGAGAAGGAAGGTGCCTACATCTGTCTTTTGTCTTTTGGGACTGCCATTCATATGAACATTTTTTTTTGGGGGGGGGGGCAATGCTCTTCTAGATGCCTGCTGTGCCTCGGTTTGCTGACTAATCTGACCTGGTGTTAAACAGAATCAATGCATTGCTGAAAATCAGTCAGGGTAGTTCCTGAATAGGGTTGGCCATGTCACATATAAATAAGTTGGCACTGGCAGTGGCACTGAGTACATGGTCGATGGGTTTGTTCAAAACTTGTAATGTTGTTTTTTGGGCAGTGCAGTCTTCTGTGGCGTGCGAAGGTGGGGACCGCTGGCCACAAGGGAATTTCTTTAACAGGTCGGGCTGGTGATCAGTTCAGGGGAGAGATCACTAGCCACCAGAGAATTTCTTTTAACAGATGGGGCTGATAATTGGGTGGGGGAACGGACCGCTAGCCACCAGGGACAGGCTTTTAAGTAATAAACTTTGGGCGGGTGCATGGGTGATGATCAAGTGGGGGGGGGAGGGACTGCTAGCCACCAGGGTTATTATATATTTTTTTTTTACCACAACTGCTTCAACAAATGAACTTTTTTTTATATGGCACAATCTGAACCTGCATACCTGCTATCTCATTAAATATTTATTTGAATAGGCAGTATATGGTAGTGATACTGTTTATGACTGTGGTTAAGAGAACTGAGCTGCAAACTTGCAGACCGAGGTTTGAATCCCACAGCCCCCTCTTGTTACTGTGTGACCCCAAGCAAATCAATGGACCTCCTTGTGCTCCATAGTGCCTGTGGCCCACTCTATTTCAGGATGGGAAGGGGAGTGGGGTGGAACACTACCTGCCAGGGTAGGGGGTGGCGTGGGCCACTAGGCTACCAGGGAATAAGAAAAAAAATAACAACACATTCTTTGTATCAGAGATAGGAAGGGATGGGGTTATCCCGACCACCAGGGATAAATATTTTTTAACAAATGGGGGATCTGGGATAGGGATAGGGATAGGGATGGGGATGGGGCAGCACTGGAAACGGGTGGGGGAAGGGAATGCTAGCCTTCAGGGACAGGTTTTTTTTAAAGAAACATTGAGATGGTGGGTGATGATCATGTTGGGGGGAAGGACCGTTTACCACCAGGGTATTATTATTTTTTTAACACATGGGGCTGGCGAGTTGCCAGTGTACAGTACTGCAGTGTACAGTGCAAAGTCATCCAATGAACAACCTAACTTCCCATACCACCCCCACCAGCACTGCATTAATAATAGTAGTAACAGGAGCCTAAAAAAATTTGTGTCATCAATCAAAATTATAAGAGGATGCCTCTATGACCACGCTCATTGAAAAGTGTGCCCATTACCTTATTTCAGATGCTGATAAATTACAGCAGCAGTACAACAGAGTATGATAAATGTGGATTTGGGGTTATTTATTTATTTATTGAAATGTTTCACCAGGAGGGCACACTGAACAACAGATTGCTCATCTCACAGTGTGACCTGGAGGGAAGGGGTTACATAGGGTTGTGAAGTATGATCAGTTACAATAGTATGTGGGTAGTACAAACAATAAAAACATCAGCTGGAAAAAACTCACTTTTGCCCCCTCCAGGAATGGAACCCCAAACCATTTGCATGAAAGGCTGGTAACAAACCATCTGTTTAAGTGCCGTATTGATTTGCTTTCAATCTCTGATAATCTTTTTGCCATATAAAACAATATTTTCCTGTCAGAGGGGTCAATTGGAATCTTTCAGGAAAAGGAAGGATAGGCTGGGAAGGTACAGTATCAGGGAACCCTTGCTAGTCTGCTTTATTTACTTGGAAGCAATGGCTGACTCAGTTAAAGACATAAAACTGAGACAAAAATCCTGTATTTGCACTGGCAAAACCATAGGATCTTGCTCTACCTTTATTAGCTGTTTTTTTTCCCTGCATGTGTAGGCACTAGCTGCTGAAAATTTGTCACTTTAAAACTCAAGCAATACAGGGTGTTACTTTTCAAACAATATCTCTCTCTAAGTGTGTTTATCAAAGATGAAAATGACAAGAATCCTACAGTACAGCTCTGTCACCCTGGTAGAAAAGAAGGAGCAGTAGCAGAATAAATAATTCCTAAATCAGCAAACCGGGACACACTGTGATTAAAGTTCTGGCCATGGATACTTCTATTAGTGGCTTTTTTTTTCCTTTATGTGTAGATGCTTTCTGCCACTGTGTTCTCCATAAAATACATTTTTTAAAAAAAGAATGCAATCTGCCTACCGGTATTCAAAAATGGACTTACGATCTAAAAGCGCATTACATATTGAGGCCATTGACACAGATCAAATATAGGACTAAGTTTTGAGTTTAGCTATAAAACCTATTAATTCAGCCTCACAATGCTATATCATTTTTATTTATTATTATTGTTATTGTAAACACCAATAAAAAGCTAATGGCAGTTCGGACCCGTTTACAATCCTGTAACTTACAATTACAGCAGGAGAGATGAGAATAAAATGTGGGCTGTGGGGACACCTACAGGAAATTCATGAAGTACAAAAGCAAATATTACTGGAAACAGCACCACCTGGCGCATTTAAGATGCTATTAATGGGGAGTCAATTAGTGAAGAATTGGGCATACCGCTAACACACAATGTTTAATGAAGTGGTAACGAGGCATTCCTCGGTACCACTTTCATCACCACATCTGCCGAGGTATATATATCGTTACCGGACAACTTTGCTGTAGCAACCACTGTAGATGCATTATCAGATGTGGCAATTTGAGAAAAAAACTGATCTGTACTTCAGTGATTCATTTAAGAGTTTGCCCAGTTCATTTACACAGTGCAAGGATTTCTTAATACAGGGCTTGCTTCACAGATCTCTTTCACCACATGATTGACGCAGTGACCACTACAATGCATGAATGTGGCAAGTGGCTGACTTTCCTTGATGACAGCCTGTGCACCCCGATAGCATCCCAACATGTTTGCAGCACCATCAAATGCCATATCTTGGAGTATTTCAATTGGCAGAGGAAATCTTGTGAGGGCATTCATTATGACGTTTGCTATTGAGGATCCTGTTGTATCTTGTGGATCATAAAATCCAATGAACTCCACCTGGGGCTGCATGTTTCCATCAGCGTATCTAAGACAAATGCTTTCTTGTTGTTTTCCTTGGCAGTCTTGTGTTCCATCAATGATGATGGAGTAGTATGATGACTTGTTAATATCCTTCATGACAGAATGGATGATATCACGACTCATGAGACCAATAAGTTTATTTTGAATTGCTGGGCTTGTATAGTCCTGCTTTCATTTCAGCCAAGTTGCTAGGGTATCGTCCTCATCGTAGAGTAGTTTTAGAAGTTCAGAAAAGTTTCCCTCATCAAGCTGATGACCTTGAATTGCCAATCCCAGTCTGTCCAAGTAATGCAAAGTGGCTATTAACTTTAACAAGCAATCACGAGACACATCTTGTGATATATTGCTCTGTTCCAGTAGAGTGGAATCAGTGCTTTGACCACAGGATACATGAGCCACCTTCCACAGGGCACGCTGATGTGTTTGAGCTCTGGTCAGCAATAAACTTAGCCCGTGCTTTTCTCCAGTCGATGAAGCCTATTGTGGTGAATACTGGTTCTCGCCTCTTTGACAGCTCAAGCTTCCCCATTTGTTCACACTTTGTACAGGTAAAGCAGAGCACAGCTTTTGATTCGGGACTGCGGTTCAGCCATGAAAATTCCTTGTACCATGATTCCTGGAATCCGAGTTTTTTATTTCCACAATCCTGCTTTGATATTTCCTCAGATGGTGGTTGGTATGGCTGATCCATATCCAGTGTTGTCATCTCCATTCTAGGCACTGTTTCTGCAACAGATGGCAATTGGGGTCGGGCAGGCTGATCCAGATCCACTGTTTGGATCTCCAGTATATGCACTGTGCTGTCGACAGTAGCAAGGGCTGAACTTGTACTTGGCTGCTACTCTCCTATGTTGTGACTGTTACTGTTGAAGCCCTGATCTAGCTCCTCTTACACTGCAGCACATATTTTTTCAGTCAGGATCATCTGTGTGGATGAAGGCAAAGGATCTATATGAGGTTTCTTCTTGAAGAAGGTAGCAATTGAAGGTTGGTCTGACATTTCATGTTACGAGATTTGCTGTCGACCCTGGTCTGTAAAAATGCACAACTGTTACAGATTCTTCTTCATTAAAACTCAATGTCAAAAAAAGACACACAATAAAACCCCACAAAAAAATGCATACTGGACAACTTCCACAAGCCATTAACCTGCTACACAATAACCAAGGCCCAAGAAAACATCATCAGTCACAAAACACAAAGACAACTTGACATTTAGACACAATACTTACAAATGTGGATTCGGAACTTGCAAACATATGCACAACAAGAAAAGTCACTGTCACACATTAAAAGCCATTCAAATAACCAACGTCACAACACAACATGGACAGCACATACTTCTGCAGTGAAATACAGAAACCAGACAATGATTTTATGCACACACACACACACGTCATTCACTTGTCTCCTAACCCCCTCCAGCATGACAATTATTGATCTGCCCCACAGTACAGCACAGACACAAGATTGCCAAGAGGCAGGCTACACACCACTAGTGAACAGACAGGACAGCTCAAATCAAATCACGTACACTAATTTGCAGAAATTTACAGAGGACAACATGGTGTTTTGTCTGCATCTGTAACCCCAGATTAGCAACACAGTTGTTCCATTTTCATTACAAATACTTTTCAGACCCGATATCATGTGGGAAATTTCAGAAGTGTTATATGGGTTGTGGGGTGAGTTTCTATGTTTGCCAGAACCGCTATAAAATGAAGAACTGAGTCCAAGTAATTTCTCTGTTGTCTGTGTGCAGGCTACAGGCTGCTTCACTCCAGGTTCCATTTAACTGGCGTCCAGCAGTAAAGCTGTTATGCCACTTATCTTTTGACAGCTTGATTATGAGAATGTGTAAAAGCGCGGCCTCATTAAAAATGAGATATTGCATATTGGTTCTGCTATCCTGGGTAAATACAGTGTCAAAATAGGGAAAAGCAGGATTCCACTGAAAACAAGATGCCTCTGAACTGTGCTAGCTTAGGTAAATACCTTACAAAAACATGCCAAAGCAGGACCCCATTGAAACTGAGATTATGCATCTCAGTCGGGTTATCCTAAGTACAGTATATTGCAAAATTGTGTAGAAACAGGACCCTGCTACAGCAACAGAACCCCAGTGAAAAGCAGATGTAAAATCTAAGATGATCTGTCCTAGAAAAATACATTATAAAAGCAGTACCATACTAGAAATGAGGTATTGCATCTCACCTCTACTGTTCCGAGTCAGTGCTTCAGAAATCATAACCTCATATCACGTTCACATATTACATCTCATCTGGTATATTTTGCTTATATAGTAGAAACATGCACAAGCTAACAGGACCCAGCACAACAGCAATGCAAGTGGTAAACATTCAGCAGTGACTTGCTCATTATTTTTATTTTGCACAGCTGTTAATTCTTTTAACACAGAAACATAAAATGGCCAATAAGGACCGTTTGACTCACCCAGTCTACCCATGTTTCCCTACTTACATGTAAGAACCCAGTCCCCTGTTGTTACTAGAATCCCATCAGTACAGTATTAGCCCTAGGATTAGGAAGGTAGTGGGCAGCTGGTAGGAAGTTTATTAGAAGCTTTCTACATAATGACATCATTGTTTTCTCAGCTAGCCTGAGTGGGGAATGGATTATGTCATTTAGAATTCTCGCAGCAGCATGAGCCACTTTGCAATCCAGCTGCTTGGGCATTTAGAATGTTGGGACAGAGTGAGAGGTGCCTGCTGGCTTAGCCAAATAGCCAGGTGAAGGGACTCTGTCCTTTCTTTCTCACTCTAGTGTATGGGAAAGCAGCAGTGCCACTAGAAGTGCATGGTGGAAACCACTGATTCCAGGACACCAGTGTGTCAGTTCCTGTCAGAAAGTTATGGGACTGCACTTTCAGTGTGTATAAGGGGATAAATGCCTAGAGATTTCTTGCTAAAGGGCTGGACAGTGTTCTAGTTCTGCACTACAAGGGAAATGTACATAGTGCCTTTCTGTTTTTGAGAAACAGTCTGCATGCCTCAGCTGTGACCATTGACAAACCTCGGGGAACCACCCTGTTTTGGTTTTCCCATCTGTGTGAATGAAGTCATAGAGTACTTCACAATGTCAGTTTCCAGCAGTGGACATTCAAGTTAATGCTTTCCGTGTGAATTGTTATGAAACCCCTCAGAAGTTAGACTTTACACAGTCCTAGCACCTCTCTCACATAGCCTGGAGTTCAGTAAATATAAATGTCTGGTGTGTTCCTTAACCTCCCCGACCTCTCAGCCGTTCGAGCCAGGTAGTTTCCTCCATGCTAGCGATAATGCCTTTGCAATTCATAAATTAGTGTCGGAGAGCTGATTAGCGGACTTTACTAATTAAAATTAAAAATGATCAGTAATCACCCGATTTTGATTAGCAGTTTTTTAAAATGGGTATTTTAACTTTAAATCATATAATTATTACTTATTATTGTATATATTGATAAAATAGACATTGTATACATAGTTCTGAGACTGAATTTGCCATTTTGACCTGTCTGCATAGCCTTTCTTATTACCCCACCTCATGTACCCCATGCAGAAAGTTTTCCAGTCCCTGGCAAAGCGTAATTCTGCGCAACTGCAGTGCCATTCCACGCTATAGGGGCAAAAACACATTTTGACTAGGATATGAAAAATGGCAGCTGTGATATACATGAGGTGGGGTAATAAGAAAGCTATGTTGAAAATCTAGGTTCAAAATATTTAACAATTACAAAGTTATGAGGGTGCATAGCGAAATTTCAACCAATGGTCATAACTTTGCCATTTTTTCATATTTTGACCCCAAATTTTCAGCACAGCCTTCTTATGACCCCACCCCATGAACAATATGACTATCATTACACAAATCCTGCCTAAAAGGTGAATCTGCCAAGGGACTGCGAAATCATCTTTTGGGCAGAAGTTATGTAGTGACAGTTATACTGTTCATGAGGTGGGGTCCCCAAAAGGCTATGTTGAAAATCTGGTGTCAATATCACAAAAAATGACCGAGTTATGCATTAAAGTTGAAACCCCCACTAAAATACATCGAACCACATTTACCTTACTTTTCATGCTGCAGTCGCTAGTTCCAGCAGCAAGACATGTCTTCAATCAGGAGAGCAGATCTCAAACCTGGGACCTGTTCAGGTAAGTGATGGTGTGGTAGGGTACTGGGGGTGTGTGGGAGAGTGGGTGCACAGTGTGTGGTCGGGTAGGGGTGCGGAAGTGATTGGCGATGAACTGTTTTGGTTTTCTGGGTAAAAAACAGACAGAGGATGGTTTTCTAATTTTAGGTCAAAACTCAAAGAGATCTTGGGGGATGCCATTAACCTGTGATGTTGGCAACAATTCCGGGGTGGGGAGGGGTACCACTAGACACCAGGGATAAAGGACAAGTGGCAGAAAGCCACAATTGTAAACAAGCATTTGTCAATGCCGAATGTTGTCTTGCTGGCATTGGCATTGGTAGTGCAGGAGTTAGAGAGATGCATAATAGGAATGGCAGTGAAGTATTGAACTGGTGCCAACTCACTCCCACCCTGCAGAGACTGACAGGTATTGGGGTGTCCCTTTGGGTGTTGGTCATAATGCTCATGCCATTTCACCTCTCCTTATCCTGCAGACACCGACAAGTGGTGCGGTGTGCATTGGGTTCTTCGGGCTTTACACTCACCTCATTCCATAAGGAAATACACTGAGATGGGTGCAGTATAGAACAGTGGGGTGAACTTTGAGCCAGAGCATCCAAGGCACATCTTGATGATTGTCACTGGCTGCAGGGTGGGGTTGGGGGTGGAATGGCATAAGCATCGATCTGACAATCCCAAGTCACACACCCTGACACCTGTCAGTCTCTACATATGGGCGTTCGGCACTAAATTTTCAACATAGGCATTTTAGCACCTCTGCTCATGTACAGTGTCACTGTTATTTCCTCAAAGTGTCCCAAGAAGTGATTTCGTACAGTGAGCAGGCTATTCTGCGCCGGAAGTGCGAAAACACATTTTGGGCAGGATATGTGAAATGATGGCTTTACTGTTCATCAAGAGGTGTGGAAAAATCCAGAGTGAAAATATCATAAATGCACGACGGTACGAGTGTGCCTGCAATCTGCCAACGCACGCTCGTAACACAGTCATTTTATGGAGTATCATCACCAAATTTTCAACAGAGGCATTTTAGGACCTCTGCTCATGAACTGTGTCACTGTCATTTTCATAATCTGGCCCAAACACTGATTTCCCACAGCGACTGCGCTATTATGCGCTGGAAGTGCGGAAACACATTTCGGGCAGGATGTGGAAAATGACAGCTGTACTGTTCACAAGGAGGTATACAAAAATGACAATGCTGAAAATCCAGCGTTAAAATATTGCCAATGCACGAAGTTATGAGTCTGCGTAGCAACTGCGCAATGCACGCTCGTAAAACAGGCATTTGTTGGATTTTTTCCACCAAATTTGGAACATAGGCTTTTTGAGAGGCCACCTCATGAACACTGGCACTGCCATTTCGTTAATGAGTCCTGAAAGATGATTTTGCACAGTGACTGCGAAATCACCTTTCGAGGCCAGTTAACGCCATGACAGTGATAGAATTCATGAGGAGGGGCACCAAAAACCCCATGTTGGTGCCAAAATTCCAACAAATGCCAGAGATATGCAGCAAAGTTGAAAAAACCCTATTCATTCCATTATACAGCTTACCAGCATTTCCTCAGTTAGCGGTCGGCTTTGAAGAGTGCAGGCGTGTTACAGATCCACCGTAGATCGTCATGCCGGACTCGGAGGTAAATATAAATTGAGGGGTGCGGGGGCAGGATGCGCAGTGGGTGGAGTGCGGGCGGGGCAGGAGACTGCGAGGGAACTTTTGTTACAAGGAAGAAAAAAATTACATTGCAGGGACAGTTTTTATTTCAGGGGATGTGGCATGCTGGGGTGGGCTCCCAGCATGCCACCTAACTGTTTTGGGGGTGCTGCAGCTGATGGGGGATTGGGCACCTCAGCCGGCAGAAAAATTGAGGGGTGAATTTATGCCGATGGGATTGGGGCACCCCGTCGGGCACTCAATGAAAGGCGGGGGAGACAAGAGCCGAGGATAAGCACTTCGGCATTACAAGAAATGCAGGGGGTGGTTGATTTATGCCGATGGGAAGTAGCCCCTGTCGCACAATAAAAGTGGGGTGGAATGCAAGAACTGAGGGGATTGGGCAGCCTCATCGGCATATAGGAAATGGGGGCTGCTTGTGCAGCCACAGTAGTTGGCTGGGGATTAGTAACTCCCCGTCGGCCATTGGGCAGGTGGTCAGCCTCATGCTGCTCATGTGGCGGCACGCAGAAAAGGGTCCGCTGCATCTGACAAGTGTTGCTCGGATTGCAGCGGACCTTTCCTTAGATGTGCTCACCACATTAGCATGCATGGGGCATGCAGGCTGATTGGGGAATGAGGGACGCACCTACTGATGCATGCCCTGCATTCGCCCAACAGCGGCCGCACCTCCAAATCTGCACTACCGCAAGATGTTGACTTGTGCACAAGCTCGGCAAGCCAACATAAAAAGGAAGGAGGACCAGCATGTGTGAAACTGAGCAGTGTGAGTAAAAGTGAGTAGCGGGCAGGGGGCTGGGCTGAGGCAGAGAGAGGTATCAGCAGTGTGTTCCAGCTTCCATCTTTCTGTACAGGAGACAGTGCCGCAGTTATCTGGACATTAATGAATTGGAGAGGGGAGGAAGCAGAGCCTATGATATGATTAGGAGGAGGGAAGAACCTGTGAGTAGAGCCAGCTAAGTCAAAGAGTAGCCTAATCACCATTTCCCATACAGGGACAGTGATCAGAGGGTAGGGGGTGCTACTAGACACCAGGAAATGAACAGGGATAGTGATCAGAGGGTGGGGGGGCACCACTAGACACCAGGGAATGAACAGGGACAGAACTCAGAGGGTGGGGCACCACTAGACACCAGGGAAAATTTAAAAAATACAGGGAACGGCCAGCTTATATGATTAGCAATCATTGCTAATCAAGCTGGCAATGGACTTGCGTTTCCCAATTCTTGCATCACAAATTGCAATACGAACCCATTTATTTTATGCCTTGCTTTGTAATGCTGGCTTGTGATTAGATGCCTTGTCATGACCCAAGTTAGGGGGTAGTGGTCGCCAACATTATACAATAGGGTTGAAGTGATATATGGTATGAAATAAAAATCTGTCTCACAACCACAGTGTGATAACCAGATTGTGACATGTACACTGTGAAGATATCAACCACAGTAGACACGTCATCGCTGGTTATCAACATAGTGTACATGTCACCCCCCCATGCCGCTAAACCAGAAAAAAAAATGTAACCAAAAACGGAGCCCTACTGTGTAAAATGGACATGTGATGTCCCATTGTGTGACACCTATGCATCACAACTCATGGACAGTGACCTCGGAAACCTCACTCGTGGCTCTGTTTGGCGCCGCCACTTGTGAGCCGAGGTCACTGACCACTCGTGATACATACGGTATCACACACACTGGGCCATTATGTATCCCCATACTAGCACTCTTGGACTAGTTAAGGGTTACATACAGTATATTCAGTGCTCCATTGACCCAACTTGATCTACAGGTCTTTCTCCATCCACCCTTCATTTCCAAAATGACTCCCTCCCTTGTACCATGCCACCTACCTGCAGGGTAACGGTTCTGATTTTTTTTTTTTAATCAGTTTGACTTTGGTATTGGTAATATTGAGGAAAACACTGGAGATGCATGCTAGGCTAACCATATGTCCCCCAACACAAGAGCCAGCAGTCCCCCAATCCTACCAAAGCAGGCAATAGTCAGGCTCAGGTGGCACACAGGAGAGACACCAGACAGCAAACAGCTAAGCTCAGCATTTACAGTCAGAAAGTGATTGTAGATACTAACAGTACAGTAGACAGGACCAACACAGCACAGTTAGCACAGCAGACTGACTACCAAAAACATAAAGAGAATTTCCGGCCAAAAGGCATAAGGTATTGGGCTTCATAGCCCAATACCTTATGCCAGTGTGAGCTAATTGGTGCCAAAAAAAACATTTTTGCTCACTCTTTGAAGTAAATGAATGGATTGTAGCTGGCTCTGTAGCCTCTGCCAGCTGATCTCTTCCAGCTGCTTAGTATGGCCGCTCCACTTCCGCGCTCAGTGTTTTTGTGACGTGTGAGTAGTAGGGAGACCGCGGGGGCGAGACCTATACAAGTGTATGGGGTGTCTTTTAAAAACAGCTTTATGAAGATTTAAACAGTCTGAGAGGGCAATGAAAGCCACCGCTCTACTATTAGGGTCCATATTAGTAGAGTGGTAGCTTTCATTGCCCTCTCAGACTGCTTAAATCTTCACAGAACTGCTCTTAAAAGACACCCCATACACTTGTATAGGTCTCTGGGAGGAGCGGTCATACTAGGAAGCTGGAAGGGATCAGCTGGCAGTGCTACGATCCCATTGCTCATTTGAAAGAATGAGTAAACAATGTTTATTTGGCACAGATTAGCTCACGCTGGCATAAGGTATTAGGCTATGAAGCCCAATACCTTATGCCAGGAACTTCCTTTAAACAGAAATACCACCACCTACCCTTGCCTTCTTGCAGACTACTAGCAGTTTTGTGCCATTTTACTGACTGCTGACTGTTCTGATCACAATCTACTGGACTGGTAGAAGATAAAGAACCACCCGCCCAGTGACTTCAGACACAACAGTAATCTGCCTTGCAAACTGCAGCAGGCTTCTTTTCCCAGGTGCTCTCTGACCCTGACTGGTGCCAAATCAAATGGCCAATACTATGTGGCCCCTGCCAGCTGGAAGCTTTGCACCACCCTTTGTGCAAACTGCAATTCCCAATTTCCCTCTCACATCCTACCACCTTCTCTGCTTGTTTTTTTATTTTATTTTGTTTGACACTACAGGCACTGTGCTATCTGCTGTGCCCCACCACCCATCATTCATAACTCAATCACCACACTGCAGCACCATCAGTAGTCACAGACCGACTGTCATCAGTCCTCCTGCCTCCCAGTTTACTCCCAGTCCCCCCATTCATTCATAAATAATAACTTAACCACCCCCCACCCACCGCACTGCAGCACCACCAGCAGTCACAGACAGGCCATCAACAGTCCTCCTGCCTCCCAGTTTACTCCCAGTCCTCCCATTCATTCATAAATAATAACTTAATCACCCCCACCCACGCACTGCAGCACCACCAGCAGTCACAGACAGGCCATCAACAGTCCTCCTGCCTCCCAGTTTACTCCCAGTCCTCCCATTCATTCATAAATAATAACTTAACCACCCCACCCACCACTGCAGCACCATCAGCAGTCACAGACAGGCCATCAACAGTCCTCCTGCCTCCCAGTTTACTCCCAGTCCTCCCATTCATTCATAAATAATAACAACCACCCCCACCCACACTGCAGCACCATCAGCAGTCACAGACAGGCCATCAACAGTCCTCCTGCCTCCCAGTTTACTCCCAGTCCCCCATTCATTCATAAATAATAACCTAACCCCCACCCACCCACTGCAGCACCATCAGCAGTCACAGACAGGCCATCAACAGTCCTCCTGCCTCCCAGTTTACTCCCAGTCCCCCATTCATTCATAAATAATAACCAACCATCCCCCACCCACCACTGCAGCACCACCAACAGTCACAGACAGGCCATCAACAGTCCTCCTGCCTCCCAGTTTACTCCCAGTCCTCCCATTCATTCATAAATAATAACTTAACCACCCCCACCCACCGCACTGCAGCACCACCAGCAGTCACAGACAGGCCATCAACAGTCCTCCTGCCTCCCAGTTTACTCCCAGTCCTCCCATTCATTCATAAATAATAACTTAACCACCCCACCCACCGCACTGCAGCTCCATCAGCAGTCACAGACAGGCCATCAACAGTCCTCCTGCCTCCCAGTTTACTCCCAGTCCTCCCATTCATTCATAAATAATAACTTAACCACCCCACCCACCGCACTGCAGCACCACCAGCAGTCACAGACAGGCCATCAACAGTCCTCCTGCCTCCCAGTTTACTCCCAGTCCCCCATTCATTCATAAATAATAAGTTAACCACCCCCCACCCACCGCACTGCAGCACCACCAGCAGTTAGTCAGACGGGTGAGTCATCAGTCTTTCTGCCTCCCAGTCTCCCACTCCAGTTCCTCCCGCCCCATCATCCAAAATAAGTAAACCACACTGCAGCACCACCAGCAGTCACAGACAGACCAGTCATTAGTCCTCCTGCCTCCCAGTCCCATCCCAGTTCCCCAACATAACTCAACCACCCGACCCCCACCTACTGCAGCACCACCAGTCACAGATCGACTGTCATTAGTCCTCCTGCCTCCCAGTTCACTCCCAGTTCCCCAATCATTCATAAATAATAATTCAACCACCCCCACCCACCACACTGCAGCACCACCGTCCAGCAGTTAGACAGACCAGTGAGTTATTAGTCCTCCTGCCTCTCAGTTTACTCCCAGTCCCCCCATTCATTCATAAATAATAACTTAACCACCCCCCACCCACCACACTGCAGCACCACCAGCAGTTAGTCAGACCAGTGAGTCATCAGTCCTTCTGCCTCCCAGTCCCCCACTCCAGTTCCTCCCGCCCAATCATTCAAAATAAGTAAACCACCCCCATCCACCACACTGCAGCACCACCAGCAATCACAGACAGACCAGTCATTAGTCCTCCTGCCTCCCAGTTCACTCCCAGTTCCCCTAATCATTCATAAATAATAATTCAACCACCCCACCCACCACACTGCAGCACCACCAGCAGTCACAGACAGGCCATCAACAGTCCTCCTGCCTCCCAGTTTACTCCCAGTCCCCCCATTCATTCATAAATAATAACTTAACCATCCCCCACCCACCGCACTGCAGCACCACCAGCAGTCACAGACAGGCCATCAACAGTCCTCCTGCCTCCCAGTTTACTCCCAGTCCTCCCATTCATTCATAAATAATAACTTAACCACCCCCCACCCACCGCACTGCAGCACCACCAGCAGTCACAGACAGGCCATCAACAGTCCTCCTGCCTCCCAGTTTACTCCCAGTCCTCCCATTCATTCATAAATAATAACTTAACCACCCCCACCCGCACTGCAGCTCCATCAGCAGTCACAGACAGGCCATCAACAGTCCTCCTGCCTCCCAGTTTACTCCCAGTCCTCCCATTCATTCATAAATAATAACTTAACCACCCCCCACCCACCGCACTGCAGCACCACCAGCAGTCACAGACAGGCCATCAACAGTCCTCCTGCCTCCCAGTTTACTCCCAGTCCCCCCATTCATTCATAAATAATAAGTTAACCACCCCCCACCCACCGCACTGCAGCACCACCAGCAGTTAGTCAGACGGGTGAGCCATCAGTCTTTCTGCCTCCCAGTCTCCCACTCCAGTTCCTCCCGCCCCATCATCCAAAATAAGTAAACCACACTGCAGCACCACCAGCAGTCACAGACAGACCAGTCATTAGTCCTCCTGCCTCCCAGTCCCATCCCAGTTCCCCAACATAACTCAACCACCCGACCCCCACCTACTGCAGCACCACCAGTCACAGATCGACTGTCATTAGTCCTCCTGCCTCCCAGTTCACTCCCAGTTCCCCCAATCATTCATAAATAATAATTCAACCACCCCCACCCACCACACTGCAGCACCACCGCACCAGCAGTTAGACAGACCAGTGAGTTATTAGTCCTCCTGCCTCTCAGTTTACTCCCAGTCCCCATTCATTCATAAATAATAACTTAACCACCCCCACCCACCACACTGCAGCACCACCAGCAGTTAGTCAGACCAGTGAGTCATCAGTCCTTCTGCCTCCCAGTCCCCCACTCCAGTTCCTCCCGCCCAATCATTCAAAATAAGTAAACCACCCCCATCCACCACACTGCAGCACCACCAGCAATCACAGACAGACCAGTCATTAGTCCTCCTGCCTCCCAGTTCACTCCCAGTTCCCCTAATCATTCATAAATAATAATTCAACCACCCCACCCACCACACTGCAGCACCACCAGCAGTCACAGACAGACCAGTCATTAGTCCTCCTGCCTCCCAGTGCCATCCCAGTTCCCCATCATAACTCAACCACCCAACCCCCACCCACTGCAGCACCACCAGTCACAGACCGACTGTCATCAGTCCTCCTGCCTCCCAGTTCACTCCCAGTTCCCCCAATCATTCATAAATAATAATTCAACCACCCCCACCCACTGTACTGCAGCACCACCGCACCAGCAGTTAGACAGCCCGGTGAGTCATCAGTCCTCCTGCCTCCCAGTCCCCCCATTTCCTCCACCCCATCATTCAAAATAAGTAAACCACCCCTGAACCCCTTCCCCCTAAACTGCCACTGCAGCACCACCAGCAGTCACAGACAGACAGTAACCACAAGGCCTTTGAAGAAGGACAAACAGTCCAAAACCTGTCAGGCTTTATAACTTCTTTTGGTGTGGCGCCCCTCTCATAGGTTTGTGTGTGCTAGAAACTCTTTGTGGTTACTAGTTTATGTAGTTTCTAACTCTAAGCACAACAAACTTGTACATAATTCTTAGCAGTCCAGTCACAGACAGACAGTCATCAGTCCTCCTGCCTCCCAGTTCACATCCAGTTCCCCCGACCCCCCCATTCATATATAATAACTTAATCACCCACCACCCACTGCACTGCAGCAGCACACCAGCAGTCAGATAGACCAGTGAGTCATCAGACCTCCTGCCTCCCAGTTCACACACCCCCTGCCGCCTCATCATTCAAAATAATAAGTCAATCTGCCCCACCCTGCACACTGCAGCACCGTTAGCAGTCACATCACAGACAGACACAGACCAGTCAGTCCTCCCCTCATCCCCTGGCTGCCTCCCTCTCAGTCACAGACTCAGCCCCCTCCCAGTTTAACTTGTAGCAGCAGATGTATGTAGGGAGGAGTAGTACACACTTACCTGCTTCTTCTGAGATGCAACAATGCCAGCAACCAGCAGCTTCCAAGTTCCCTCAAGCAGTCTGTTCCTCTGCTTGAAAGTTAGCTTGGATTCGATTCTGGACAGATTTTCTGATTTTCTCTCACAGTCAGTCTCACTCTCATTCGTGACCTGACAGTCGACAGTCACCCTGTTCTGAACCCTTAAACTTAATTAGTAGTGTTACATGAAGACGCACTGCACTGACCCCAGAGGCCAGAACTGTCTCTCCCTCCCAGTCTTGACTTCCGATCGCTGCTAGACTCCCTTGTGTAGCAGAAAGCAGAGTAGAAGTGGTTGTCCGGATGGATAGGTTGCAGATGCACAGTTGGACCGGCGAATGACAGGGACAGGTGCAAATGAAGTAGTAGGCAGCATCATCAGCATGACGATGAGTTACTCCTGGCAGAGATTCAGGAATTTTGTGGCTCGATGACACTCGCTCCTCTCCTCTCCTCACACTAGCGCACACAGGCCACAGCAGTCAGTCTCCAGCCCGCACCTCCTCAGACCTCACAATGGGTTAGGTTAGTTTATTTATTTTTCCTATACTGGGCGGGCGGGTGGTGGTACACTACTTCTGGGCTGACGCAAGATGCAATCTGTGAGAGGGATCTGAGTTACTCCCTGGGTGTGGAACTGTTATGCTCCTGTCCTGTCCTCCTTGTTCCACTGCTCCGGCAGCACCGCCCACCAAATCCAGTCCATTGAGGTCCAGCAGCAGCAGCAGGTTCATGAAAGCAAGTGATGCTGCATGCTAGCTAGGGCTGATTAAATGAAATAAAAGGTTGGGAGGACAAATGTGGTAATGGCGAATGTTGGGGGGGGACTTGTGCCACCCATCCACCCTATAATTACACCCCTGGTCCATATCAGAACTGTTCTAGAAACATAGACATATGGAATGTGTCAGCAGAAAAGGACTGTTAGGCCCATCTAGTCTGCCATATATTCCTTGCCTATTACTACACCCTAGACCCTATTTGGTCACAGGTGTGCCTTCCTCCTCCCTGTTCTCTACCTATAGTACCAATATGTCTATCCCATGCATGTTTGAAACTCCCAGCAGTCTAAGTCCACAGCACCTCTTCTGGCAGGCTGTTCCAGGTATCCACCACTCTTTCTATGAAGATACATTTCCTTATATCCCTCTTAAAGTCCACCCCCCCCCCAGCTTCATAGTATGCCCCATGTTCTGGTGCTCCTTCACTGAAAGGGACTCTCCTCCTGCACCTTTTTTAGCCCATGAGGTACTTATAGGTCTCAATCATGTCCAGTCTCACTCTGCTGTCTCCCAGGGAGTACATGTCAAACTGCAGCAGCCTCTCCTTGTACGGTTTCTAGTGCAACCCCCACAATATTTTGGTAGCCCTCCTCTGGACCGCATTCCATTCTGTCAATGTCCTTGCAGAGGTGGGGCCCTCCAGAACTGGACACAGTATTTCAGGTGGGGTCTCACCAGTGACTGATACAGTGGTAACACCACCGCCATTCTCCTGCTAGAAATCCACCCTCCATACACTCCAGAATCCTGTTAGTCTTGTCTTCTGCCTTGTCATGTTGCCCTATCACCTTGAGATCATCAGAAATGATTACTGCAAATTCCCTCTCTTGCTTGATGATTGTAAGTACCTCCCCAAATCATATACACAGCTCCTGGGCTTCCTTTCCACAAGTGCATGGCTTTGCACTTTTTGTCACTGAAACCCAGCTATCACTGTCAAGACCACTCCTCTAGTTTCCCATGATCCCCTTGCACTGTCTCCACCCCCTCCTGGGTGTCCACCCTATTGCAGACTTTTGTGTCATCTGCAGAGACACACATTTGCCTCCAGTTCCTCAGCCATGTAATGAAGACATCGAAGAGGACAGGACCCAGTATGATCCCTGTGTCCCCAGGGCCCAGTACCCTCAACTGGTCATTCTCCTATCCTCTGAATGACTGCTGTTTTCCACCACCCTCTGTCTCCTATCTTTTTACTAGTTAGAAACCCAGCTTACTACTTTCTCCCCCACTCCCATGCTGCTAAGTTTCTTCATCAGCCTTCTGTGTAAGGTTACCACCAGTCCTGATTTTCACAGGACAGCCATGATTTGAGCAGCTGTATCCTGCAAAAAATTAAAAACATGAAAAAACTACATGTCCTGACTTTACAGTAGAAAATATATTTTCTGACTTTCCTCTAAATGTTGCAGAAAACTGAAATACCTTAACTAAAGTACCCTAAACTGATAAGAAACAATACAAACAACTAAAAAAAGACAACATTTTGTCTTAATTCTGATTATTTAGAAAAAAACAAGTCTTTTACAATGGTCAGGGTTAAGTACTGTCCTGCGAATAATCATTTTTCAGTAAGAAATGTCCCACTTTGGGCTTCTTAAAAGGTGGTAACCCCTTTTCTGTGGGGTATAGTGTCAAAGGGCTTACTCAAGTCCAGATAGGCCACATTCACTGCCCTTTACTGATCCACCTCCCTAGTTACCCAGTCAAAGAAATCTATGAGATTCATTTGACATGACCTCCCCATGTGAAGCCGTGCTGCAGCCCGTTTGCCTCCAGGTACTCCATCAGTCTCTCCTTCAGCGGGGTTTCCATTAATTTCCCCACCACTGATGCGAGACTTACTGGTTTGTAATTGCCAGCCACCTCTCTGCTGCTACTCTTGTGCAGAAGAACCACATTGGCCCTCTGCCAGTCCTCTAGAGTTACCCCTGTTTCCAATCAGGTGCTGAATAGTGCTGCCAGAGGGACAGCTAGTACCCTGCTCAGTTCTTTTAGTACCCTTGGGTGGATCCTGCCTGGCTCCATCACCTTGTTTTCCTTTAGGGCTTCCAATCCCAGGTGGAATTTCTTCTAAAAATGGACTTGTGTCCATTCCCTCCAGTGTTTGCTGATGCATGTCAGCCCATTCCCTTCCACCACCACTGAGAAGACCAAACACAAGTTCTTGTTTAAAGTTTTAGCTTTTTCTTGATCTTCCACTGCTCGTTCCCCAACCCTAACTCTCCCATTTTGCCTTGCAGCAGGAAGAACAAGCATTTGTCAATGCTGAATGTTTGTTTGCTGGTATTAGCACTGGAAATGCAGGAGTAGACAGATGCAGCATAGGAATGGCAGTGAAGTATTGAACTTCACGCCTATCCCATCTCCATCCTGTAGAGATGGACAGGCAATGGTGTAAGTGTTTGGGTTGTCACCCATGACATTCATGCTATGTCAACTCACCCTATTCTGCAAACACTGACATGTGTTAAGGTGTGCCTTGGGGTGTTTGGATTTACAGTCACCCCATTCCATAAGGGCATACGCTGAAAGGGGTGCAACATAAAAGAATGGGGTGAACTCTGGGGCCGAAGACTCCAAGGTACACCTCAATTCCTGTCACTGGCTGGGGGGTGGGGGTGGGATGGCATGAGCAGTTCAGTCGGCAATCCAAAGGCACACCCCGATGCCTGTCAGTCTGTACAGGGTGGGACGTTATGGTTAGAAACCCTAACACCCCAGACATTTGTTGGTATTTGCACTACAAATTTTCAACATGGCCTTTTTGTGACCCCACCTCTTGAAAGTATTTGGGACCTCTTCTCATGTAGAGTGGCAGTGTGATTTTATCAATGTGTCTCGAACTTTGAGTTCCAACAGTGACCATACCATTCTGTGCCAGATGTACAAAAACACAGATTGGGCAGGATGTGAAGAATGACAGCTATACCATCCACAGGGAGGTGTGAAGAGATGGTAATGCTGAAAATCTATAGTGGGAATATTAAAAATGCTTGCACTTCTGAGCATACGTAGAAACTGCACAATGCATGCTCATAACACAGTCATTTTTGGACTTTCATCACCAAATTTTCAACATAGGCATTTTAGGACCTCTGCTCATGAACAATGTCACTGTGATTTTCTTAATGTGTTCCGAGCACTGATTTCCCTCAGCGACCACACTATTCTGCCCTGGAAGTACAAAAACACATTTCAGCTAGGATGTGAAAAATGACAGCTGTACTGTTCAAAAGGAGGTGTGGAAAATGGCAATGTTGAAAATCTGGACTGAAAATATTGCAAATTGGCGAAGTTACGAGCATGTGTGGAAACTGCACAATGCACGCTTGTAACACACTCATGTTATGGACTTTCGTAACAAAATTTTTAACATAGGCATTTTAGGACCTCTGCTCATGAACAGTGTCACTGTGATTTTCTTAATGTGTCCCAAACACTGATTTCTCACAGCGACCGAGCTATTCTGTGTTGGAAGTTTGAAAACACATTTTGTCCAGGATGTTAAAAATGACAGCTGTACTGTTCATAAGGAGGTGTGGAAAAATGGCAATGTTGAAAATCTGGAATGAAAATATTGCAAATTTGTGAAGTTATGAGTGTGTGTGAAAACTGCACAACACACGCTTGTAACACATACATTTTATGGACTTTCATCACAAAATTTTCAACATAGGCATTTTAGGGCCTCTGCTCATGAACAGTGTCACTATGATTTTCTTAATGTGTCCTGAATAAGGATTTCCCACAGCGAGTGCGCTATTCTGTGCCAGAAGTGTGAAAACACATTTCAGCTAGAATGTGAAAAATGACAGCTATACTGTTCATAAGGAGGTGCAGAAAAATTGCAATGTTGAAAATCTTGAGTGAAAATATTGCAAATTAATGAATTTAAGAGTGCATAGCAACTATGCATCACACGCTCATAAAACAGTATTTTTTTGGATTTTTTTGCACCAAATTTGCAACACAGACTTTTTGAGAGCCCACCTCATGAACACTGGCACTGTCATTTCATTAATCAGTCCTGAAAGGTGATTCTGCACAGTGACCGCAAAATCACCTTTTGGGACCGAATAATGCATGACAGTGGCTGAATTCATGAAGAGGGGTCCCAATAACCCAATGTTGAAAATTTGGTGCCAAAAGTCCCAAAAAATGCCTGAGATATGCACCAACATTGAAAAAACCCTATTTATGCCATTATACAGCTTACCAACATTTCTTCAGTTCGTGGCCGGTTTTGAGGAGTGCATATGTGTTCCCGGTCCACTGAAGATCATCTCGCTGGGCTTCGGAGGTAAGTATGGGGTGAGGGGGGTGTGGGGAGGCAGGGTGCACAGAGGGTGGGTGCAGATTTGGGAAGGGGCAGCTGGACTCGATGAGGGACCATCTTCTGTTTAACAGGTTAAGCAACAAAAAAAAAAAAACCATCACAGTATGTTTTTTTCTTTTTAACAGAGACATTTTGGCACACTGGGGTGGACTCCCAGTGTGCCACTCTAGTGTTTTTCTTTGGGGGCAGTAGCCGACGGGGGATTGGGCACCTCCGTCGGCACATGCCGAGGGGGGGCAAGAACCGAGGGGGACTGGGCACCTCCCTTGGAACAAAACAAAGTTTTTTTGGGTGGGGGACATAATGCCGACCAGGAGTGGGCTCCCCTGTCAGCAAACTAAACTGGGAAGGCGTGGACTGAAGCCGACCGGGTTGAGGGCCCCCATCAGCAAACAACAGATTTTTTGGGGGAGGGCATGATGCTGAGGGGATTGGGCACCCCTCGGCATCGGGGTTGTGTAATATTGTTTAGAATACAGCGGCTTGCCGCTGCATTCACAAAACAATACTACACTAGGCAAGGTACCGCCCTGCAATGACGGGTCACTCCCTCATTGCAGCAGAATATCTGACACTGCAGTGACGAGACGGCCCCTGATTGCTGCGGCAAAACCCTTACAAGTTGGTGGCACTTTTGGAAGCCGGTGTCATCAGCACACTGTGCCTCCATTGGTCCACCAGTGCCAAGCCCCCAAATGCAATGCCTCTGTTGGCTTGCATAGTGTTGCGCCACAACCTGCTTCTCTCCTAACATGCCACATAATGTTTCTTGCACATGCGCGCACGCTAGCATAAAAAGGAATCCATGGCCAGAAGAACTGCTCAGAGATTCATGAGGCTTATTAGCTCTTTTCTGTCTTAGGATTCTACAGCCTGTTTACTATTTTGTCCTCCAGATGCCCTCCTCGACCTAAGAGGGATGTGTCTATGGTCAGAGTCTTTATAAGCTGGCAGTGAAAGAAGAGCATACCTTCTCTGAGGTTGTCCAGTTCTTTCCACCACTCTAGTGCTTGTATCAACTGACTTAATAGTGGTACTTTCTGCTGCAATTAAGCATTTCTTTGATGCTGGTACCTGCTGAGGTGGTACTGGACATCCCTCATTTGCAATCTGGTACATGGTACCACTGCTGTAGTAGAAGAAGTATGGCTCAAAAGTCTCAGAAATTCTTGTGCAGTCCTTGACTGGCCTGTCTGAAATGTGTTTTCACACTGGATTATTGATTCTGTCCTTTGTAAAGGGAATAAATCTTTGCACAGTTCTGAATTTAATTCTGCATCAATGTACTCCAGAATCTGTCTGGGTTCCAGCAATGTCTTATTTACTATTAGGAGGAAGTATAACCTCTGCAGGGTGCTACTTGCTGTCTGAACTGAGCACACTGCCTCATCTTGTGATTTTCCACACACTAGTCATCTAGGTGAGGGATCACCACTATGCCCTGCTTGGCACCCCGGTTCCTCCTTCATGCCAAGCTGGAAAAAGCCTCAAGCTCATTGCCTTTCACTTGAATCACTGAAAAAATTGCTACTTCTCCTCTTACTCTGCTCTGGCAATGTCGAGCTTAATCCAGGGCCCATAAATAAACTTACCTCCCCTTATGAGTCACTGTCTCTTAAAGGTATCAGTTTTATGCACATTAACGTGTGCAACCTGCTGAAAAAATTCACCCTTATCCAGGCTTGGACAGCCCATACAATGCCAGATGTGCTTGTTATCTCAGAATCCTGGCTTCGGCCCTCTACACCAAATAGCGTGATTAATATACCTAACTACCAGATCTTTAGATGCGATAGGCAATCCAGAGGAGGTGGGGTTGCCATGTACATCAAAGATAGATTTGTGGCATCAACACTTAATTCTAACTTACTGGTAGTGGGATTTGAGTGCCTGGACATAAAAATCAAACTATCCCCATCGTTAGCACTCTGAGTCATAGGATGCTATAGACCACCATCTGCCGGCACTCAGCTCTTGTCCTATCTTACAGCTATCTTGGACACTAGCCCCCTGGAAACAATTATCCTCGGGATCTAAACTACGATTGTGCTGTCGGAAGCTGGTCACCTGCTTAAATCTTTCTGCGACTCCCTTGGTTTCACCCTACTCAACAAAGAGCCCACCCATATCAACAAAAAGAATACAGCCAAAAGTACCCTTCTGGATGTCCTGCTTGTGAATAAACCCCATTCCTTCTCCCACGTTGGAACCTTTGACGCGGATATTAGTGACCACTGCCTAATAGCTGAAGTTTGGGCAGCCAACAAAGTGGCAACTACAGCCAAATTCTCCATCAAAAGGTCAACCAGGTCATTCGACCCAAAGGCATACCTACTTGACCTAAAAAACTTCCCCTTGTGGCAGAGTTTTTACCTTGCTAAAACAGTGGAAACTGCATGTTCTATACTACATGAAATCATTACCTATGCCATGAATCTACATGTGCCTCTTTCAAAAATACGCTTAAAGGCTAGGAAATGCGGTTGGTTCACTCAAGATCTCAAGGCTGCACTACTGTCCAGGGATAAACTCTGGAAAACTGCCCACAAATCCCAAAAAGAGGAAGACTGGCGCCTCTTTAGAACAGCCAGATATCGCTGCACCAAACTGATTAGGGAAACTAAAGCCTGCTATTACCAAGCAGAACTAGATACTGCAGCCAAATGTCCCTCCAAATTCTGGGCCACAATCAAAGAACTGGTGGGAGCCATGTCACAAAATATGCTCCCTACAAAAATTACCTCTGACAATACAGTAATTAATGACAAAAAAGAAATACTGTAGGCCTTCAACACGCACTTCATCACAGCAGGCTTAGCCTTCAATAACTCGCCTGCATGTAGCCTGCGCACCCAACTTGGCATGACCCACCAAATGTTGGCTCCGTTAGTCAACATTTCTCATTCTCATCAGTTTCCCTCAAGGACGTGGAAGACTTGATTCTCCACCTGGATACTAAGAAAAGTGCCGGTGCAGATACACTTGAACCATACTTCCTAAAGATATCATGCCATGTATTGGCAGTGCCTATTACTCATTTATTCGACCTGTCCCTAACACAAGGTTCCCTCCCTCAAATATGGAAGATCGCACACGTTATCCCGCTATTTAAATCTGGAGACCCTTGAGACCTTAATAACTATAGGCCAATTTCTCTCTTACCCACACTCTCGAAGCTACTGAAAAAAATATTAAATGGCCAACTAAGATCCTTCATCGACAGGGAAAAATTACTAAACTCCCTTCAATCCAGATTCAGAGCCAACCACAGTACAATCTCGGCATTAGCTAAAGTAACCAATGACTGGCAACTGGAGTTGGAGCATAAAAAGTCAGTATGTGCTGTGTTTCTTGACCTCAGCAAAGCATTCGACACAGTCAACCATGACCTGCTCCTTGACTCGCTAAAAACACTAGGATTGGATGCTACTTCTCTAAACTGGTTCTCTGAATATCTGACAGACAGATACCAGCAGGTGAAAGCAGATGGTGAACTATCTGCCCTAAAACCCTTACAAAGAGGTGTCCCTCAGAGATCCATATTGTGTCCCCTCCTCTTTGCAGTGTATATCAACAACATTGATGAGGGAATCAAGGATGCAAGTATTCACTTATTCACGGATGACACAGTGCTGTACCTGAGTCGTCCCACACCAAAAGAAGCTTGTACTGACCTACAAAAAGATTTCAACCTCCTGCAAATCCAACTAATCAATAAAAAACTGCTATTAAATGCTAAGAAAAATAAAGCCATGTTATTTTCCCCCACAAACTACACAAGCGCTACTGACTCCCTCCCCCCAATAACCACGATGCTGGGAGAGTGCTTAGAGTACGTTCCGAAATTCAGATATCTTGGGGTCTGGATTGACTGTAAACTCTCCTTCACTGACCACCTGGAAGACTTGTTGAAAAAATTAAGGCAAAGACTTGGCCTTTTTTACAGGATAAGAAGACTTCTTTACAGCAGGTAGCAAAAGCGACTAGTACAAGCCACGTTCCTGTCATTAATTGACTATGCAACTTCATACAGTAGCTATGTGGTTTCCTATCTTGAAAATTGGATACGCTCTACCACAGAGCTATATGCTTCATCACTGACCTCCCTTCTCTACCCATCATTGCACACTATATGCCACCACGGGCTGGACCTCACTTCACTATAGGCGCAACTTTAATGCAGCACTCTGGACACTTAGAGCCCTCAGTGGCAAACTCTCTCAATACGTCGTCAACTGTTTGTCTCCAATTGTGCCCAGGAATTATTCCCTTAGAAGCTGCTTATAACTCCTGCTAAATACACCCAGGGCACTCACACGAGTCGGGAGAGCCACCTTTGGATTCACACTCCCATCAATATGGAATAAAAACCCCAAAATACTTAAGCTGAAAACCCCAGTAAGTACCCTTTTGTTCAAAAGGCTTTACTGTGATGACATTACGGAAATTTGCAACTGCTTTACTAGACACTAACTAACCTCCCTCCCTCAAACAGCGGCCTGCAAACGGCGGCCCCCCCAGCAGAAATGTCCACCTCTGCCTCTAGCACGCCCACCAGCAGATCCACAGGATTTATTGCTGAACTCCCATATCTAATTCTTTGACGCTCTGAACAGCTGCAGCCTGATTCTAGCACATGCTACCGCACTTGGGGATAATTATCGTCTTTCGCCCCAAAAAATATTCGGTCCCTCATCCAACCAACACCTTCCTCTGCCCCAACCTCCAGGACCTTCTCAGTTATGCCCCTGCTACTATATTCCTCCTCTTGCACTTAGTACAATGGCAGCTTTTCTCCTCCATATGTCGCCGCGTTTTGGGGCAAAAATCAGTTCATCACCTTTCGTACAGTCCTCCGCCCTCCCAATCCCTCACTCTGTTCTAATAATTGGGTCCTCTTCACGTGCGTCCCTATTCCCCACCTCTCCCATCATTATGCACTTGATATCTTCTATCTGGTATGCCTACCCTCTCCCTAACATTTCCCACTACAAAATGCACGATTTTGGGGCTTGGATCCAGCACAAGTTCATTATCCATGACTCCTTGTACTTCTATGTTCAATGTATATTACCTGTAAATGTGCATTTTTACTATAATAGCAGCTATTTTTACTGTTTGTACTATTGTAACTTGTCTTTCTGTATTATTACTGGAGGACCGCAGGTCCACCTTGTAAATGAGCTTGCTCAATGGTGCCCGCCTGGATAAATAAAGATATTGATATTGAAGATATTGAGAAGTCTCTTGATTGTGCAGTTGTGCATGTCCATTAACTATAGACAATCTTTTCCATGAATCATGGACAAACCATGGATGGCGTTACAATGGACAAAGATTAGGGACAGAGCAGGGATGACCATGGATGTCCATAGACAATCTTGTTTGTCTGTCACAATATGGGTGACCAGACAGCGGGGAAAAGATAGCTTCAGCCCTGTTGCAAAAATCAGTTTAGGTGTCCACGATTAGCTAGCCACAAATGGACAGCCCATAATAATAACCTAAAACTCACCTAAGAGAATGGAAAGATGTTAAGGAATTGCATTTAGAAATCATCAAATTTTGAAGTGTGTGCGTGTGCATGTGCGTGTGTGGGTGTGTGTGTGTTCCAATGTATCAGTTCTATGGGAAGAACAGTTTGATGTTTATCACCACAATGAGTTTGGAGTATCTGCACTTGGATTTTTGTGGCAGACCACAGGCAAGAAAAAATAAAACAGAGCAAGCCCCCTACAGTTCAAAGAGGCCTTTAATATTGCAGTGTTGAAGTAATGGAAACATTAACAATAATCTCTTCTTACAATGTGGTATACAAGGCAGGGGTGGAAATTCAAAACCCAGTCCCACATATAACTGAATGGGGGTGTTACTTGTTTACAAATTACTAGGAAAATCCTGCAGTTGTCATTTGTCACTTCCCACATAAAAACCTGTGATTTATGAGTTTGTTGAGTGAACCAAGTCTAACATGCAGCTTTGTGAAAAAGCCTTTCTTAGTTTGCATGCTCATCATCATTATGTATTTTAAACACTTCAGAAAGATTCTTCTCAAATTCTCATAACATTAGTTTCTGTCAGGGGTCTCCATAACCAAAAGAAACCAAAAAACAAAATTGAAAAACAGCTTGCTCAGCTTTTGATAATGATTTTTTGAGAGAAATTCGAACATGTACCAATTGACTAACTAGCTCAGCTTGGGGCACTTTTAGGGATGGTGGACGAAGGGGGAGGGGAATGGAAGAGGGGGTGATTGTGCCAAACAACAAGAGCAAACTGAGGATTTAAAATGCCACTGGACAAGGATCCAAGTCCAGATATTTTATCATTCTTGACCACTAACAATGTATCCTTTTGGGTCTAAAGGACTTGTGAGGATGGGAAATATCACAGAAAGTGGAAATCAGCACTCCAGTCAGAAAACACATTATTAAAATCCCATTTGTGTTTACTGATTTTGCAGCATTTAAACTAGGAATGCTCAGAATCACAGAATCAAAATTTTTGGATTCTTACCCTTTATTGAGAATCAGGATTTTAAGAACTGCTACCTGAAACCATAATTCTGAAAGTACATATGGTAGATATGCCGGATTAATAAGGGAGACATTTACATAAGATTTCACATTGGAATTAGGATTTAGGATTCTGAGTCTGATTCTGAGGACTTATTAGAACTGGAATTAAATCAAATTCAGAACCAGAAATTCCAGAATTATGGCATATTTCTATTAAATCAGAACCAGCCAATTTCAGGTGTATCTACTTAAGCAATATACCGACAGGGTGTAGATTATGCTGTGATTTACCCATGCATGGTGTGGTTTGGTCACAAGGATGCAGACTGAGTGAGTAAACCACAACAGAAGTGGGTAAATCCCAGCATAACCCACACGCTGGAGTGGTACTGTATATTGCGATTATGCAATGTCCCCCTTTTTAAAGATTCTTTTTAAAGATTAAAGTGGTTTTACTTGAAAATAAACCATTTTTGTTTGCTTGCACGCATGTGCAAGAAACATAGTGCCATCATCCGAGTTTTTGTAGGTGTGGCACCCTGTCTTCCAATTCAGTCAGTGTGTTTGCAGGCATGGCCACAGTTCACCAATGAATGCTGCAGCTATCTATGACAGCAGTTGAAAATGCAGTGCCATACAGTTGAAAGGGAGAGCTCCGCTTCAGTGAGCAGCGATAAGATAGTGTTGATTAGCATATTGCTGGCATTCCTGCTTGTATACATCTCTGCTTTCTCTTCCTTTCTTTTCTTTCTTTTTCTTCATTGGTGCCCAATCCCCCATCGGCTCAATTAACCCCCCCCAAAGAAACAGAATTCCAGTTGCCACGCTGGGAGCCACCCCAGCATGGCACACGTCTGTATATTTCAATGAGGTGCCCAATCCCCGTCGGCTCCGCCCCCCAAAAAAAATCTTCCAGCTGCCACCTGGGAGCCCACCAAGCGTAGCACAAGTCCCGTGTCGTTGTCCTTGGCTCACTGCCCCCAAAAATCTTAAGATGCCATGCTGGGGCTCACCCCAGCATGGCACAAGTCTCGTCATACTCCTAAAAGAAAAACACCTGAAAATAAAGCGGTCCCTTGTTGATTGTCTTGCCCCCAACCTGCGCCTACCTCCATGCATCCACCTCACCCATACTTACCTCTGAGGTCAAGTAGATGATCTTCGTGGACTGGAACACGCTCTGAACTCTCAAAGCCGACTACACGAACTGAAGAAATGCCAGTAAGCTGTATAATGGAATAAATAGGGTTTTTTCAACTTTGAAGCATATCTCAGGCATTTTTTGGAATTTTGGCACCACATTTTCAGCATGGGGTTTTTGGGACCCCTCCTCATGAATTCTGGCACTGTCATGGCGTCAATCAGCCCGGAAAGGTGATTTCACGGTCACTGCGCAGAACCACATTTCGGTACTGATTTACAAAACGACAGTGTCACAGTTAATGAGGTAGGCCCCCAAAAACCCTATGTTGAAAATTTGGTGGAAATATTCCCAAAAATGACTGATTTACGAGCATGCGTTGCGCAGTTCCTACGCACGCTCGTAAGTTCGCCAATTTTTAATATTTTCACTCCAGATTTTCAACATTGTCATTTTACCACACCTCCTTATGGGCAGTACAGCTGTCATTTTTCACATCTTGCCAAAAATGTGTTTCTGCTCATGTAGCACACAATGGCGCAGTTGGTGTGCGAAATCAATGTTTGGGACAGATTGTTAAAAATTTGGTGACAAAAGTCCATAAAATGACTGTGTTACGAGTAAGCATTGCGCAGTTTCCACGCACCCTAGTAAGTTCATGAATTTGTAATATTATCAGTCCAGATTTTCACCACTGGCATTTTTCCACACTTCCTTATGAACAGTACAGCTGTCATTTTTCACACCATGGCTGAAATGTGTTTTCGCACTTCCAGCACAGAAATGCGTGGTCGCTGTGGGAAATCAATGTTCGGGACAGATTAAGAAAATCACAGTGACACTCTTCATGAGCGGAGGTCCCAAAATGCCTATGTTGACAATCTGCTGTAAAAAAATCCCAAAACTAATTACATTGCGGGTGTGCGTTGCACAGTTTCTACACATGCTTGTGACTTCACCTGTTTTTTTTAATATTTTCACTGCAGATTTTCAACATTACCATTTTTTACACCTCCCCATGAACAGGACAGCTGTCATTTTTCACATCCTGTTCGAAATGTGTTTTCGCACCTGTGGTACAAAATGGAGTAGTCGCTGTGCAAAAGCAGCTTTCGGCTAATAAACTGATATTGCCACTGTTCATGAAGTGGGGGTCACAAAAAAAACATGTTGACAATTTGGAGTGAAAATACCAACGAATGCCTGAGGCATTAGGGTTTCCGACCATAACGCCCCACCCTGTAGAGAATGACATGCATCAGGGATGTGACTTGGGATTGTCGCCTGTAATGCTCATACCATTCCACCCCACCCACCCCCTGCAGCAAAATGAGAGGCATCGAGGTGTGCCTTGGACTCTTTGACCCCAAAGTTCACCCCATTCTGCTATACAGCACCCATCTCACTGTATTTCCTGATGGAATGGGGTGAACATAAGGGCCAAAGACCCTAAGGCACACCGTGTCACTTGTCGGTGTCTGCAGGGTAGGGTGTGGTGAAATGGCATGGTCGTTATGCCTGACGATCCAAAGGCACACCCCAATGCCAGTCAGTATCTGCAGGGTGGTGGTGGGGTTGGCTTCAGTTCAATACTTCACTGCCATTTCTGTTATGCAGCTCTGTAACTCCTACACTACCAATGCCAATGCCAGCAAGCAAACATTCGGCATTGACAAATGCTAGTTAATAGATTTGGTCTGTAATTTCCTTCCTCTGTATTATTAAATAGTTTCCCTTGTTGGGTAGAAGGAGATGGCAGTCCCCCATACTCCTATCCCCATGACTGATTGCTACAATGATTATTATTATTATTTATTTTTGTTAAGCCTTTACCACTCCATCCTCACTCGGTCTCTCTCAGAGGACCCTGTTCCTGGTTTGACAGGGGGAGCAGCATTGCCTCTCACAGTTTCTGTCACTGCTGACAGCACAGTGAAATACAAGGGAAAACATTAATTTCTGTATCCTTTCTCTCTCTCACTCTGTAAGATGTTGTGCCTGGTTTAATTCAGAGCAGCCCACATGCTTTAAGTTTGAATTTTTTAATACAAAGAAAAAAAAAGATGATGCTCTTCCCTTTCTTTCACTGGAAACAGTGTGGTATACAATTGTAAGTGGCAATGGGCTGCTGTCCATCAGCCTGCCTGCTTCCAGGTTCAGTCTTGCAGTGAGGAGAGAAGAATACATCTGCCTCAGTGGAACTTTTTTATTTATTTACTTTTTAAATTGTTAAAGGAAAATTGTCGCCCCAGCCAAGCTTTACCCACTGGTTAAGCTTTTAATGTGTTGCGGCATTTTTGTCTCAGCGCAACATACATTATTTTAACTTTTAAAAAGTCGCAACCCAGAAATATGGCACATAGGGGAGGCTGCATTATCTGTAAAGGTGCGGCGATGCACTGCTTGCTTCAGTACAAAAGTATTGAAGTGAGCAGTGCCACCTGCACAGATAATGGCCTCCACACACCATACTTCTGGGTTGCGACTTTTTAAAAGTTAAAATAATGTATGTTGCGGTGCGAGAAAAATGCCACAACATACATTAAGAGCTTGGCTGGGGGGGACGGTACAATAATGACAGCTTTCTTTTAAAATGCTGGATGGAGAAGGGAGGCAGTGGTCAGCGCAGGGGAGTTGGGATGGAATGACTTAGTGGTCAGAGCCATTCTTGGAAAGGGAGGTTGTAGGCAGTAAGTGGTCACAAGAGTCAGCAGTTTGTGTTATACAACTTATTGGGATTGTGCCTGTAAGTGCATCCACTTTTTCCCCATTTTTGATGTTCTGAGTATGTAGCCTCCCTCCCCGGATCTGTGTTTTCCTACATCTGGCACAGAATGGCAAGGCCATGTTGAAAATTTGTAGTGCAAATACCAACAAACACCCGGGGCATTAGGGTGTCTAACCATAACGTCCCACCCTGTACAGGCTGACAGGCATCGGGGTGTGCCTTTGGATTGCCGACTGTAATGCTCATGCCATTCCGCCCCCACCCACCACCCTGCAGCCAGTGACAGGCATCGAGGTGTGCTCTGAACTCTTCGGCCCCAGAGTTCACCCCATTCTATACTGCACCCATTTCAGCGTATGTCCTTATGGAATGGGGTGACTGTACAGCCGAACACCCTAAGGCACACCTCAACACGTGTCAGTGTCTACAGGATAGGGGGAAGTGAAATGTCATGAACGTTATGGGTGATGACCCAAATGCATACCCTAATGCCTGTCTGTCTCTGCAGGGTGGAGGTGGGGTTGGCGTGAGTAAGCAATAATACCTGACAGGGTGGGCGGTATTGTGGAATACCGGACCGCCCAGGGGCGTAATGAGGCCTGACGCCACAGGTGGAGGGCCTTATAGCCCCTGGAAGGTCCGGTATTCCCTAATACCACCCACCCTGGAGGGTATTATTGTGCTTAGAAAATGGGCACTGTAAAAGGAAAATAAGTTTTTTAAAAAGTGTAAAAAAAAAATAGTTTAAAATACATTTTTGCAATAAAATAGTTCCTCTGCCTGCACTACAATATATGTGTGTGTTTTGTTTTTTTAGATAGAGACTTTCCTTGTACTGGAGCCTTTCAATGTGGATGTCATGATTATCACCACCACACACACACACACACACACACACACACACACACACACACACAGGAACAGGACTTCTCTTGTATTCTTAAAATTTATTTTTTCCATGCAGCCATTGTATCTATATATACTGTGTGGTTTGATAGTGGCTGCAGCGTAAGACCTGGAAAAAGTGTCCAAGTAGGGTCAGTCAAAGCTGCGGCAGTGATTTATTCAGACAAAGAATAGCTTGGATGTCACAGCTCTTTAATGCTCCTGCTATTAAAGTTTATGTTTTTTATACAGTTTCTGGTTGCCACAGAGTAAAAAAAAAAAAGCGCACTGTATTTTAGGGCTTTTCCTCCTCACTAATGAGCACCTACCTCAGAGCTGCTTTTACCCCCCCAGGATCACGATCGCAACCGCATGACGGGAAGTTTTTTTTGTTCACAATTTCTGTTTTTTATTTCCTCCTATCTACCCTCAGTGCCCACTCCTTCGGGCCGCTCAACCCTTCTCTGCCCCCGAACCTAGTAGAGGGCGCTGCTGTAATATGTGTTTGTCAGTCTGTTAAATGTTGTGGCATCAGCACCCCCCCGGCAGTTTCTCCGTCTCCTCTGCTTCAGTCTATAACCTCCATGACCTTTCTTGCCAAGATTACCTGTTGTTGTTGTTTATTTTTTTTTCTTCTTTGCCTGGTCACACCTGAAGAAGGATCATTACTACACACAAAATTGGGAATACAGCCAGCATCCATGTCTACGAAGCGTTGTTCATTGCTCTACTGAGAAAGGCAGTGTGAGAGCAGGTGAACGGAAGAGGTTTTTGAATTTGTTCTTTTTTTTTTTTTTTTTGTAAACATGCCTGCTAGCGCTTGGAAGAGATGCGAGTGCACGGACAGTAGAGAGGGACTGGGACATCAGAAACGTGTCGACGATCACCCGACACGCTGCTGTATTACAGAACTAAGTGTAAGTTGGGTTTAGATTCATTTATTTAATGTGAACGTAGGGTTGTAGCTGGTATTTAAAACTAAATAGACTGGCGGAGCAAGGGGAAGGTGACGAGTCGCCTTCAGTTTGTAAATTGGCGGCAAATTTGAAAACGAGCATCAGCTGGCTGTACAGGTACGATCACGGTCATGGTAGGGTAAGCAGCAGCATGACTGTTTCAAGTGAAGGCAGTTCTGTACTTTTTGGCAACACAGGGAAAAAAAACTGTATTTAACTTTTTTTTACTTTCCGTCTCATATGTGGTGACTGTTGATGCGTCGGCTAGGGGAGAGGGGTGTCGCTCACTAAGTGAGAAAAAAACATGGCGGTATTTGCCTTTTTCAAAATTCTAATGGCCCAGTATTATTTAGAATGATATGAGGTAATGGAGAGTGGGACTTGTTATTTCCTAGTCTCTACTGTCTCATACCCAACCAGCTGATTAGTGCTTTTAGCCAATCAGCATCAAGATTACACTTCGCCCATTTTCTAAAGTTCAATACTTCACTGCCATTCCTATTCTGCATCTCTGTCTAACTCCTGTGTTTCCAATGCTAATACCAGCAAGCCAACATTCGGCATTGACAAATGCTTGCTTTGGTTTGGTCTATGTCTGGCAGTCCAGATAACACAAAGTCCCATTTCGAACTGGTAAAATTTTATGTGACCCACGATAAAAAAGAATATGGTTTGTGGGGATGGTTTGGATGCATGCCAGACAAGAGCAGAGCTGAAATGGATTTTGCCCTGCAAGCTACTCCCGTCTCTGACTCATAACCTCATGCTCAATGTAAGGGGCAACTCAGGTGGTGAGTAGAACTTTATCCCCAGATTTAGGGCCCAAAACCAACACATGCATAAGCACACACTTCGCTTCTTGCCTTCACTGCGATAACTCTTCTTTTTTTTCAGGTACTCTGAACTTGCAAACATTACTCCCTGTGTGGTGTTAATTATAAGTAACTTAGTGTGCCCTATCTGTGTGGTGCTATATGTAACCCATTACACCATGGCCCAGATATTCAAAAGGGTTGCGCATGGCGCAATGGTGTTGCACCATGCACAACCCACTGATGCGCCCCGGTGCGATATTTAAAAGGGAAAAGTGCACCGCACAAATCCCGATGCGCTGGGGCACATTAGTAATGTATGCAGGCACAGGTAGGGGGGGCATGCCCATGCATAAACTGCACAGCCCGATATTCAGCCTGGGCCGTGCAGAGTTATGCAGGCACAACCCCTACCTGCACCTGCACAAAGTTGAGCCTAAAAAAAAAGGAACAAGTAAAGGGCCACCCACAAGTGAGCTGCTGCATTGCAGGGCGCAATACAGCAGCTGCCACCTGTGGGTGGTCATTGGCTGTTCCCGCCACACTTGGCGGCGCCCCCCATGCCCGATCATGGGCATTACTGATCCCAAAGTCCAATATCCTGGTGGTCAGTGGACGGCAGAGTAGCCAGATCGCGGGCATAACTATCCCCAGGTGGCCCGATCGCAGGCATAACTGTAACACCCCCAGTAGCCCGACGTGCGGCATCAGTATCCCCAAAGTCCAATATCCCTGGTGGTCCAGTGGACCGCACGGAGCCCGATCGCGGCGGCATTCCCTCACCCCTAGTCCGAAATCCCTGGTGATCCACGTGGACCCCCCCACCCCACCCGCCCACGGAGCTCCACCACCCGCTCCCCGTCAGCGGCAGGCGGCAGCACCCTGCATACCGCCTGCCGATGACAGTAGTGATGGCTGCACGCCCATTGGTTCAGAGCATGAGCCAATGGGCATGCAGCCCATACCATACTAGTCAGTCCAGATATGTGAATGAATTATCATATCCATGGCAGCTCAACACCTGCCAATCGCTCAGACCTCAAAAAACTACACAGTGGCTCCAAACAGGCTGCAGCTCTCTCCTAGTTCTCAACTCATCCTGCAACACAGGGCCACAGTGCCCAGGCCCTCAGCATCCCCAGACCTAGTAAAAACATGGGTGATCCAAGGAACTCACTGGGCTCCCATTATCTCTCCCCATAGGCAGTCAGACATGTAACAGAGTGCCACACAGGTACAGGGCAGGTTGGCTGCCAGCACTGCTATGTCCTGCAATGCAGGTGGCCACCACTGCACCAACCCCATCATTCCTACACACTACCAGACCCCAGACTAGGCCCAAATCCCACCCCAGTGCCGTGGTGCATGCAGGTGAGCCACCTTCTCTCCCCCAAGCCTGTGGCTCTCTCATGGGCCCAGTCTCCATACTGCCACAGATGCCTAAACCACCCACCACCATCAAGCGGAAGTCATTCGCCGAGTTGCCAAGGCCTGAATCCCAAGCCTGGGCCAGAGCCCTGACCCACTAGTTGCTCTTGTGTCTCTTTCCCACTGGCCTCCCCTCCAGCCCAGTTACCACCCATTAAATACCCAACAGGGAAGGTCTGGCTCCACCCGACCAGCAGGTGCCCAGCCCATCATTCCAAACATGACCGAAAGTGGTGAGGTGAGGGACACTTTAGTAAGCATCCGCTGGAGGGGGTGCTTACACACAATACAGTGGTGATTTGTGCTTGGGGCTTGGTGCTCATACACTCTTAAAACTTAAAGTTTGTTAAAAATACCTTTCATTTGTGCCTGGTACTTTGGGCTTCATGTCTGGTGCTCATACACACTCATAGACACTGTTTAAAACACTTTTAAGAACATAAGAAAAGTGTCTGCAGATGGGGCTGCATGATCCATCTAATCTGTCCAAGGTGGCTACCCCCCCAGTTACTGTATATTTGTTTCTGAGCTGCCCACATTGCCTGTCCTATGTGAGCTTGAATTCTCTTACTGTCTTTGATGCTACCACTTCTGGTGGCTGGCTGTTCCATGGGTCTATCACTCTCTCAGAGAAAAAGTACTTTCTAAAATTGCTTTTAAACTTTCCTCCCACCAGACACAAGTTGTACCCTCTTGTATTTGCCACCCTCTTTTCCTGGAAGAGTTTTTCCTTCAGAATTGTATTAATTTCCTTGATGTACTCAGATATTTCTGTCACGTTCCCTTTATTTCTTTTCTGTTCCAGAGAGAATAAATTCAACTTCTTGAATCTTGTCTTGTATAGCTCATGGTACAGCCCCTGCACCATCTTTGTAGCCCTTCTCTGTACTGTCTCTAAACGGACCATGTCCTTTTTCGGGTGAGGCCTCCAGAACTGGATACAGTACTCCAGGTGTGGCCTCACCAAGAATCTGTACAGTGTCATGATTACCTCTTGCTTTCTGCTCGGAATATCCCTGCCTATGCATCCGATGATGCCACTTGCCTTCTGTGCTGCTTTTTCACATTGGTTTCCTACCTTTAAGTCATCGGTAATGAATATGCCCAGATCCCTTTCCATCTTTGTCTCCTCTAATTGATGCCCTTCAAGTACGTATTTTTTTTCCTGGGGTACGCTTTCCCAGGTGCATTACCTTTTTTTTTATTTGTGCTTGATACTTTGGGCTTTGGGTTTGGTGCTCATACTGTACACACTGTTAAAAAATTCAGCATTGTTTTGCAGAGAAGATGTCTGTGATTTTACTCTGCCGAGTTTTTCTTGTGGCAGTTGAAGTACAGAAGTCCTCGAGGTGGTAGAAAGCAGCAAAGTTCTCATTGAAGACAGCATTATGTTCTATGTACTGCCACAGTTTTCTAAGGCATTGCTGCACCTCAGTGTTCGTGGGAACATTAACTTCTGGTTCTTCCTTCTCCTTCTCATTGTCCTTCTCCTCCTCTATCTGCAGCACTTGCTTGGCAATTTTGGAGTCAGTGATTTCACCAAAGCATGGGACTGCATTGTCAGTCTCAACAGAGGCATCAAATTCCTCTGCAGTTTTATTGGTAGGCACATCTGTTTTTATGTCAGTTTCAGGCTGGGCTGCTGGTGCAAATTTATGGAAGCCTGTCTTTCCATAGCAGTTCTGTATGGTTTCACACTTGATCTCACCCCATGCCTGACATAGCATGTGAACAGCATCATGTATGGTTAATTATTTGGCTAGTTTACTAACTGATATGGTATCCCCACTGTCAAAAGAGGTCAGGATTCGATCAATTAGTCAATGCCTGTGCAGGCTTTTCAAGTTGTTAATTATGCTCATGTCCAGGGGCTGAATCAAGGATGTTGTGTTTGAAGACAAGAAAACAACATTTATGTTTCAGAGATGTAAGGGGAGGGGGTGGTAGAAACACTTATCCAGAAGGAGGACAATTTTTTGGCATTTGCGCTCTATCTCAGGGTCAAAGTCTTTAGCCCACACGGTAAACAAAGAAGCAGTCATCCATGCATTCTGATTCGCATGGCAAGTTACTGGCAAGTTTTGAAGATCGAGGTCCTTGAAACATCAGGGATTTAAACTCTTTCCAATAACCAACAATTTACACTTATCACTGCAGTTCATGTTTATACATATCAGGACAGTGATACGCTCCTTTGCCTTTTTACTGCCCAAAATGGAGTCATTTTTAAATGTGAGCATGCCATCTGGGGTCTCCCTGTAATAAATGCCCATCTTGTCTGCATTGTAGACATCTTTGGGCTGGAATTCAGCCAGAATTGTGGGTAACGCTGTTTGTGCCCAGTTATCAGCCCCTGCAGTGTCAGAGTCTTTTTTCACCATGCACCTTCTTAAACACAATGTTGTTTCTCTATTAAAACCGGCACAACCACCCATTGCTGGGTTCAAAATCTGGCTTCCCTAACACCTCAGCTAGCTTTTTTGCTTTTGCATACATTAAGGGACCAGACACCAGCATATCAGAGCCACAAGCATTTTCAAACCAGCACAGCAGTGCATCCTCTATGGTGTATGCACAGCGGATGTAGTCCCCTTATACAGAAGTAGGAACAAAGAGGAAGCGGCGAACTACAGACCAGTCAGCCTCACCTTGGTAGTGGGGAAGATCATGGAAGCACTACTGAAGGAGAGATTGGTGGAACATCTGGTTGTCAATGGACTACAGGACCCAAGACAGCATGGTTTCACCAGGGGGAGGTCATGTCAGACCAACCTTGTTGAATTTTTTGACTGAGTGACTAGGGAGGTGGATCAGAGGAGGGCAGTGGACATGGCCTATCTGGACTTCAGCAAGGCCTTTGACACTGTGCCACATAGAAGACTATTACACAAACTGGGGAATATGGGTGTGGGCAGGAGAGTAGTGTGGTGGGTAGGTAACTGGCTTGGCGGCAGGACACAGAGGGTGGTGGTAAATGGCTGTCACTCCACAGAGGGAAGAGTGACCAGTGGGGTACCACAGGGATCAGTGCTGGGACCGGTCCTATTCAACATCTTCATCAGTGACATTGCAGGACCAAGAAGGCAGAATTTCACTGTTCGCTGATGACACAAAGCTCTGTAACAGAATAGACACACCAGAGGGTGTAGACAGAATGAGAAGGGACCTGCAGAAACTTGAAGAATGGTCAGGGTTTGGCAGTTGAAATTCAATGCAAAGAAGTGCAAGATAATGCATATGGGGCACAAAACCTTGGCACAATATATCAGCTGGGGTGAGGATATAGCATGCACCAAGCAGGAAAGGGATCTTGGGGTTATCATCTCTGATGACCTCAAGGTAGGGAAACAGTGTGATAAGGCAGCAGGTAAAGCAAATAGGATGCTGGGATGCATAGGCAGGGGCATCACCAGCAGGAAAAGGGAGGTCATAATTCCACTATACAAGACACTAGTGAGGCCCCACCTGGAGTACAGTGTACAGTTCTGGAGACCTTACCTACATAAGGACATAGACAGGGTAGAGAAGGTTCAGAGGAGGGCAACAAAGATGGTACATGCATTGCACCACAAGTCCTATGAGGACAGGTTGAAGGAACTGAATATGTACTCCCTGAAGGAGAGGAGGGAGAGAGGGGATATGATAGAGACATACAAGTATCTTACAGGGAGGAACAGGGTGCAGGAATACACTATTTTTAAGCGAAAAAGATGTTCCAGGACTAGAGGGCATGGGATGAAATTGGAGGGAGGACGATTCAGAGGAAACGTGAGGAAGAATTTCTTCACAGAATTGGTGGTGGACAAGTGGAACACTCTGCCAGAGGAAGTGGTGGGGGCTGAAACAATCACGGGATTTAAGAATGCATGGGATAGACATAAAGGAATTCTGGAGGTCAGGGGTAAGGGGCAACAGACTTCTAGGAAAACATAAACTGAACTTATAAGCTCAAATGGGCAGACTGGGTGGGCCATAGGCCCTTATCTGCCGACACTGTCTATGTATCTATGTATCTATGTGGAATTCTTACTTTTTCATTTTCTTTTGCGGTTTATGTTTGAGTTGCTTTGAAATTCCATTCTGATGGAATCTTTGTTTTTATGGAGTCGACTGGCTTACGATTGGGAGATTCCCCATTGTCAGGCCACTTCTCTCTGAGTAACCCCAGGCAATGCAAGATCTTCAAGGACAGCTATCTTATCAGCATAGATAAGCTCTTTGTTCTTGGGACATGGAGAAACGGGACAGGAGTTTGATGTGGACCCCATTGTCAGGAGATAAGGGGCCGATCAACACAGGATCTTAAATACACACACAATCAGAAGCAATTAGAGTGCTAATGTGCTAATGAGCTAATGAGCTTCAGGTAACATCTGCTAGCAACAGTTACTCATACACAGTCACATACAGGTAAGGAGACACTAACAGCGCTGTGAGAGGTATAAAAAAAGTATGCATTTAAATGGGATGCTTTATGTGTTTATGAGGGATTTTCAACATGGAAGGCATAGGAAAAAAATTGGGACTTTTCATTGTTATGTAACTAAGCAGACTATGCATTTAAGCAGTATGCATTTAAGTGGGCTTGACTGTATTAAAACATGCTTGGGCACTTTGCGAGCACTAAAGGCGTATTCCAATATACCAGCCAGACACTATCTTGATTGATTGCAAATCCTATCCCCCTACTGGCCACTGGAGGTGTTTGGCCAGAAAGATGCTATGAGGATTGCTGGAGCAATCTGGCCATTTAGGGCTGACTAATGTCGATAGTTACACTGGAGCAATCTTACAGATTCATACCCTAAAATGCGAATGAACCCATAGCACTAGTAAGGTGCTATGAGGTCATTTGCATCCCATAAGGGGCCTCAATGTAGTCCCAGAGCACACACATTTTGTGCCTCCCTTTGGCGACACTCAGGGCTGCCAACCACAAAATGCTGTAATCATCCCTGCTATGAATGTATTACAATTTCACTGGTGTTCAGTGGACCCCTCCACCCCCAATCCCCTGATGTGAATATCTTATAATTTACCTCATGTCCAGTAGTCTCCATGCCACTGATCCTCCATCTTGTGAATGCATGACAATTTCCTTGGTGTCCAGTGGTCCCCCAGTCCCTGATCCTCCCCACTGTGAATATGTTACAATTTTTCTGGTATCCAATGATCACCTTAGCCCTGATCCTCCTATTATGAGTGTCTTACAATTTTTCTTGTACCCAGTGGTCCTCCAACTCCCCCTTCCCCCACCTTGAATGTATTATAATTTATGTGGTGCCCAGTGGTTCTCTAACCCCCAAGCACCTCTATGTAAATATATTACAATTTCCCTGGTGTCCAGTGTCCCCCCCCAATAGGTTCAAAGCCCCCATGCTATCCATCTGCCTTCTCCCCGCTGACCACCACCCTGCTGGCCCCCTGCATTCAGTAGATGCGCCCCCCACCCCCTGTTGGTGACTGGCATAGACCCTCTACTCAGCTACACTGATGGATTCCAACTGACTGTTCACAATTGCAAGCCTACTATAAAGAGCTGTTTCTACAGTAGATGAACAATCGCAAACTGTCAGTTGGTGGCCAACCATGGAAGTGAGTATAGGGTATATGCCAGTTGCTGATGGGGGGGGGGTGTCTACTGTAGGAAGGGTGCTGGGGGTGGTGGTTACAGTGGGACAGGGGATGTGGGTCAGGGTAGGGGGCTTCGCACCTATGGGATCAGGGGACCACCGGATACCAGGAACAGATTGATATATTAATGGCAGAGTGCTCAGGGGTTGGGAGGGACCACTGAACACCATGGAAGTTGTAATGCATTCATGGCAGGGTATCAGGGGCAGGGGGACTGCTGGACACCAGGGAAACTGTAATACATTTATAGGAAGGGGATCAGGTTGGGGGGACCTCTGGACACCAGGGACATTTTGATACATTAATGGCATGATGTGTGGAGGGAGATCACTGGAGATCAGAGACATTTTTATACATTAACAGCGGGGAGCTCAGGGGCATGGGAAACCAGTGTACATCAGGGAAAGTTAATAACATTGCCTGTGTGACAACTGTGGGGTGGTGTTTAGGGGCTGCAGGACATAGGATCTTGTATGGGGAGGTGATAATTAGCATGGCACATGCCAATGCACCTACAAGCAAGGAGCTATCAGCTGCTATGTATAGGCACACCAGCATGATTTAGGGCCAGTTGCAAATGGGTAAGTGACTCAAAAACCATGACATCCAATATGGCATTTTGCGATCCTTCCCTGCTTCTGGGGCACAAAGTGGTGTTAACCAGTTGTTGACTTGTTTTGCGATCACTAATGCCCTTTAAATATCCTGCCCTTATGTATTTTTATTATCTATTTTATTACTATTACCAATTGTACCTTCTCTGTGTGGTGCCATATATAATCTTTATATCACACTTCTAAGGGTCATAAGAATACTCAGACTACAATCTCCAGCCTCATTCCCCTGCACTGTTCTTATTGCTGACATATCCCATAGCACCCTGTCTGTGTGGTGCTATGTGCAACCTATTTGCCTATATTCCTGAGCATATACCAGTAGCATTAACACCACTTTATGTTGCCTTTGCTGATTCAGCAATGTGCCATTAAACAACATGGGGAATTGCTGAATTTGGTTAGTAAAGTGATGTTTAACAGTGGAGGTAATGTTGGTACATATAGGCCATTGAACCCTACCTGCCTGTCTCATACTATGTAGTATATAATACACCATATTTGTGTGGTGCTAACCCCATTACACTGTGTGCTTTATTACAATCAATGTCATCATATGTGTGTAGTGCTATATAAATCCCCTTTTGCCCTATTTGTGTGTTCCATATATAGCCCCTCGTGCCTTATATGTGGGGTGCTGTATGTAACCATAAAGTTCATATTAGGGTAATGATCAGTACTGTTCATGTATTGTTCAGGTGGAGCCACAGCATGCAGTCAAAATCTTTGAAAAATGGTGGTGGTGGGGTACTCTCAAAAATTCTCTTCCACAACGAGCCTTACTGATCACTTTAATTTTTATTGGCACCCTGATGTTTTGTCACCTTAGGCAACTTCTGGGGGAATTTATTTTACATCTTAAATAAAATACATCTGTTATAGATTTGCTTTTGCATGAAATAATTCATTTTTATGTTGATTGCGCGCATGCACAAGAAACATGTTGCGGCAGCTTTCTCCACAAGCAGGTTGTGGAGGCGCGGCACTGTTGTGGCCAATGCCCCCGCAGCCTGCAAAGGCTTGCCCTGCTTCCCCCAATGCCGTGGCATGCTGCTGCTGACACTAGTTCAGCCAGCGTGCCACAACCTTCTAAAAGTAGCCGCTGCAATCAGGGGCCACCTCGTCAATGCAGCATCAGCCATCTGCTGCAATGAGGGAGCGACCCGTCATTGCACGGAGGGATGTAAAAACCCTGATATTGTTTGTGAACATGGTGGTGGTTTGCCGCCATGTTCACAAAAAATATAACCCCCCTTCCACCATGTTTAGTTGCCGACGGGGGCCCCAATCCCCTTCGGCTTCAGTGGCCCAATGTTGATAGTGACGACAGGGGAGCCCACTCCCCATCAGCATTATGTCAACCCCCCGCACTGTTATTGTGTGCCAAAGGGGTGCCCAATCCCAGCGTACCACCTGACTGCTTCTTTTTGGGAGGCCAGTAGCCGACGGGGGATTGGGCACCCCCATTGGCACACAACTAAAGGGGGGGTCACATGACGTCGACTGGGGTGCCTAACTCTGCTGGCTACTGGCCCCCAAAAGAATCATTCAGGTGGTACGCTGGGAGCCCACCCCAGCATGCCTAATGCCCCTGTGAAGAAAAAACTGTCCCATGATTTTTAATTTTTTTTTTACCTTGTGAAGGCAGAAAACTGTCCCTCGCGGTCTCCCTGGCCCCTATCCCACCACCCGCACCCACCCACTGTGCACTTTGCCTCCCCACACCCCCAGCCCATACTTACCTTCGGAGTCCAGCGCAACGATCTTTGGTGGACCGGGAACACGTCTGCATTCTTCAAAGCCGACTGCGAACTGAGGAAATGCCGGTAAGCTGCATAATGGTAGAAATAGGGTTTTTTCAACTTTAATGCATATCTCAGTCATTTTTTGGAATTTTGGCACCAAATTTTCAACATGGGGTTTTTGGGACCCCTCCTCGTGAATTCTCGAACTGTCATGGCGTTAATTGTCCCAGAAAGGTGATTTCGCGGTTGCTGCCTGGAATCACCTTTTGGTGCTGATTAACAAAACGACAGTGCCAGTGTTCATGAGGTGGGCTCTCAAAAAGTGTATGTTGCAAATTTGGTGGAAAAAATCCAAAAAATGACTGTTTTATGAGTGTGCATTTCGCAGTTGCTACGCACGCTCGTAAGTTCACGAATTTGCAATATTTTCATGCCAGATTTTCAACATTGACATTTTTTCACACCTCCTTGTGAACAGTACAGCTGTCATTGTTCACATCCTGGCGGAAATGTGTTTTCGCACTTCTGGCTCAGAATAGCGCTGTCACTGTGGGAAATCAGTGTTCGGGACAGATTAAGAAAATGACAGTGACACTGTTAATGAGTAGATGTCCTAAAATGCCTATGTTGAAAATTTGGTAACGATACTCTTTAAAATGACTGTGTTACGAGCATGTGTTGTGCAGTTTGCATGCACACTCGTAACTTCGCGTATTTATAATATTTTCACTCCAGATTTTCAGCATTGCCATTTTCCCACACCTACTTATGAGCAGTACAGCTGTCATTTTTCCCATCCTGGCCGAAATGTGTTTTCATACTTCTGGCACAGAATAGAGCGGTCACTGTGGGAAATCACTGTCCAGGACAGATTAAGAAAATGAGAGTGATACTGTTCATGAGCAGAGGTCCTAAAATGCCTATGTTGAAAATTTGGTGATGATAGCCCATCAAATGACTGTGTTACAAGTGTGCATTGCACACTTTCCACGCACTCTTGTAACTTCACAAATTTGTAATATTGTCACGCCACATTTTCAACAGTGGCATTTTTTCACACCTCCTTATGAGCAGTACAGCTGTCATTTTTCACATCCTGACCAAAATGTGTTTTCACAGTTCTGGCACAGAATAACGCGGTCGCTGTGGGAAATCACTGTTCGGGACAGATTAAGAAAATGACAGTGGCACTGTTCATGAGTAGACGTCCTAAAATGCCTATGTTGAAAATTTGGTGATGAAACTCCATAACATGACTGTGTTACAAGCGTGCATTGAACTGTTTCCACGCACCCTTGTAACTTCACAATTTTGTAATATTTTCACGCCCATTTTCAGCAGTGGCATTTGCCACACCTCCTTATGAACAGTACAGCTGTCATTTTCACATCCTGGCTAAAATATGTTTTTGCACTCCTGCCGGAGAATAGCACGGTCGCTGTGGGAAATCACTGTTTGGGACAGATTAAGATCGAACAACTGAGAGGGAGGAGGGACCGAGCTCAACTGAGCTCTGTTGGGACTGCTGCAGATTTGTTTGTGGGCAGAAAAAGGCCCCAACGCAAGAGCTCAGTACAAAAGGGCAGCCTGCAGCACTGGGAGAAACATAACTAGAGAGCAAGTGACAGAGGAAGAGTGAGCGAACTCACCGGAGCGCTGTCAGGACTGCTGCGGATTTCTTTGCGGGCAGAAAAATGCGTCAATGCAGGCAGGGGCCCAGTACAAAAGGCCAGCCTGCAGATGTGGGAGAAACAATACGAGCGAGTGAGATGGGGGACTGAGTGAGCTCAATGGAGCTCTATCAGGACTGCTGTGGAATTCTCTGTGGGCAGAAAAAGGTGCCAATGCAGGCAGGAGCCCCGTACAAAAGGGCCGCTTGCAGTGCCAGGACAAACAGAATGAGCATGTGACAGAGGGAGACTGAGCGACCTCAGCTCTGTTGGGACAGCTGCAGATTTCTTTGTGGACAGACAAAGGTGCCAACGCAGCCAGGAGCCCCATACACAAGAGCAGCCTGCAGCTCCAAGAGAAACAGAATGATTGAGTGACAAAGCAGTAGTGAGTGAGCTCAACGGAGTTCTATTGTGACTGCTGTGGATTTCTTTGTGGGCAGAAAATGCGGCAGAAAATGCGGCAATGCAGGCAGGAGCCCAGTACAAAAGGCCAGCTTGCAGCACCGGTTGAAACGGAATGAGTGAGTGAGAGAGTTCAGTGGAGCTGTGTTGGAACTGCTTCAGATTTCTTTCTGGCCAGAACAAGCCACAAGCCCAGTACAAAAGGGCAGCCTGCAGTGGCAGGAGACACAGAACGAGCAAGTGAGGGAGGGGGAGTGAGTGAGCTCAACAGAAACTCTGTTGGGACTGCTGCAGATTTGTTTGTGGGCAGAAAAATCCAGCAATGCACGCAGGGGCCCAGTACAAATGGGCAGCCTGCACTGGTGGGGAAACCAGAATGAGTGAGTGAGAGAGGGGGAGTGAGCGAGCTCAATGGAGCTCTTTTGTAACTGCTGCAGATTTCTTTGTGGGCAGAAGAAGGTGGCAATGCAGGCAGGAGCCCAATAGAAAAGGGCAGCCTTCAGCGCTGGCAGAAATAGAATGAGCGAGTGAGAGAGGGGGGAGTGAGTGAGCTCAATGAAGCTTTGTCGGGACTGCTGCAGACTTCTTTGTGGGCAGACAAAGGCACCAACAGAGGCAGGAGCCCAGTACAAAAGGGCAGCCTGCAGCGCCAGGAGAAACAGAATGAGTGAGTGACACGGGGGAGTGAACGACCTCACCGGAGCTCTGTTGGGACAGCTGTGGATTTCTTTGTGGACAGAAAAAGGTGCCAATGCAGGCAGGAGCCCAGTACAAAAGGCCAACGTGCAGCACCGGTTGAAACGGAATGAGTGAGTAAGAGAGCTCAGTGGAGCTGTGTTGGAACTGCTTCAGATTTCTTTCTGGCCAGAACAAGCTGCAAGCCCAGTACAAAAGGGTAGCCTGCAGTGGCAGGAGACACAGAACGAGCAAGTGAGGGAGGGGGAGTGAGTGAGCTCAACAGAAACTCTGTTGGGACTGCTGCAGATTTGTTTGTGGGCAGAAAAAGCCAGCAATGCATGCAGGGACCCAGTACAAATGGGCAGCCTGCACTGGTGGGGAAACCAGAATGAGCAAGTTAGAGAGGGGGAGTGAGCGAGCTCAATGGAGCTCTTTTGTAACTGCTGCAAACTTCTTTGTGGGCAGAAGAAGGTGGCAACGCAGGCAGGAGCCCAATAGAAAAGGGCAGCCTTCAGCGCCGGCAAAATGGAATGAGCGAGTGAGAGAAGGGGGAGTGAGTGAGCTCAATGGAGCTTTGTTGGGACTGCTGCAGATTTCTTTGTGGGCAGACAAAGGTGACAACAGAGGCAGGAGCCCAGTACAAAAGAGCAGCCTGCAGCACCGGAAGAAACAGACTAAGCGACTGACAGAGGGCCAGTGAGTGTGCTCAACAGACCAACGCAATCAACATTCAGCATTGACAAATACTTGTTTTTATATGATTAATAGCGTACACAAATATTCCAAACCTCTATGAAAACCCTAATGACTCAAGTGACTTAAAACATGTCAGGTGATGTGTTGCCAGCAGGGTCTGTTTTTACGTATGTGAGCACTTAATGAATTTGAACCAGCCCTTTAACTTTGGCATCTTTGTGTTCATTTCTGGGTGGAAAATGTCTAGTTTTAATTTGTTTATTTTGATGCTTCTAGTGTCATGAGCACCCAGCTCCCAATGTGACTTTTCTTTTGTTATTCTTAAACAAGCATCTGAATGACTGCTGAGCTCTAAAGATATTACAGTTTAGCAAAATCTTGCCACAGAACTGAGTGTCTGTATTTTTCTCATTTAAAAGAAAAATGTGACATGGCTATAAATCAGATTGCATTGGACCCTGCCTCTGTTTAGGAACTCCAGCTCCTCCTTATCAAGTTGCACTTACACAAACTGCAGAATCATGGTTAAAATATAAAGCGGTAATATCCTTGCAGAGGTATAAGGAATGTTTCCTAATTCTGCATACCTGAATTGCGTACACTTTTCCATGTAATTTATTAAAAACGTAATAAAGATTATAAAGCAAAATATAGTATGAATAAAGCAGGCCCCTGTTTAGCCCCGATTTTCAGGCAGCAGTGGATACTAGTGACTTGACCTCTCTGATAATCCGCACAGTCACATAATTTTCTGCTTTAATTGAAGGTCTGCAAAGAGAAAATAAAACATCCACCTTGAGCCACTGGCACCAATTGGTAACCTGACCCTAAAAACAATTTGTCCTACACAGTTAAATGCAAGGACCTGAGCTTGTGCAGCAAGACAAAATCGACTCTATTACTAGACTAATATTGACTAAACTGTGCTTCCGAGAAATTTGCAAACATTATTTTGGAAGAAATAACAATGCCTTATCCAGTCCTTCTTATAATCTGTATAGGTAACAGTGCTAGAAGAAGTGACTTGCATCATCTAGAAAGGTGAGTCTCCACAGACTGGCCAGGCATTTGGATTTGCCCAAAAAAACTTTCCACGTATAATCTGGCCACCCCTCACCATCCTTTTTTGGTGCCACTGTCATTAGAACTATCACATCGATCATTCTTAAAGGAGTTTATGATACAAATGAAACAACCACATCAGCATCCAGTAACAAAAGAAAACTTTACGGATGCTAGCTTTCCTCTGCTGTTTGATCTTATTCCCAAAAATGATTGCTATGTTTATGATCGTTTTAAAAGCTCAAGTTCCCTGATTGGAGCAATAGTGATATCAATCAGACATATGTTTGCTTCACATACTCCACATTATGAATGCCACTTCCTCAACTAAAGACAGGGAAAGAGACCTCAAGAAAAGAAATGTTTAATAAAGATTGCCCGGGACTGCTATCTTTATTGTGGATCTCCACCAATTATAAAATGTTAAGTCAAACCATTTTTAAGCTTAAAGAGCAAATGATACCTCCAGTTAACTTTGAAAAACATTTTGTTTAGATACAGCTCTGCTTATATTTCACATTAGCTCTGTATTTCTCCTTCCTTTTATTTGTTACTGAGGACATTTGTGAGAAAAAACAGATACCTGTTCCTTGAGAGTTCCTTTGCTCTGCTCCAGATGTATATTACCTATCTGAAGTCGTAATCCTAAATGTGACATCACAATCATTCCCATGGTGACAGATTGTGATGTCACAACATTGGATTATGATCTCAGGTGGAGGATGAGATAAGGTAATGCAAGGCAGTTTTGTTTGGCACTCTATCCAGCGGCTCTGGGTGCCTTAGAAAGGTAAAAATAGACAGATAACATTTGAAACAATTACTCAGCATATAAACCAGAATTAATAAATGTGTAATAAAATCACACTAATGTGGGTAGGTCTGAAACACAAAAATGTTTTCAAGGAGGCCTTAAAGGACTCCACAGTGTGGGCAGAGCAGATGCTTAAGGGAAGTGTGTTCGCAATTGCTACTGGAACCCACCAGCATGGACATGCATTGGACCTGGTTTTCTACACAGGGCTTGAGGTGGAGAACCTCAGTATTGATCTGATCAGTTGGTTGGATCATTGTGCCATCAGTTTTGAGTTCAGGGCACCCCTCTGTAGCCTTCTCCCTGTGGAGGTAGTCAGATACCATCCTTTGAGATGGTTGAACCCTGAGGGTTTTCTGGTGGTACTTACATCAGGTATATGAGTGGCTTGTGCTGTAGGTATGGGGGAAGCAGTGGCAGCCTGTGACCTGATAGCTCCAGTCTGTATCTGTTATTTGCTTTTGCATCCAATCTTACCATGATTTAACGGCAAGCTAAGGTCAAGGAAGGCTATGGGAAAAAGTTAGAAAGGTGTTAAAGGAAGTTTAGGGCTCAGAATGACAAACTTGCTTTGATCAATCGCTATAGAGAGTATCAAAGGGCAGTCTCTCATAAGAAGGCAGCATTCCTGTCCAGAGAGACTGTGGCTGGGAAAAAAATCAACCAGCTCAGCTTTTTCAGGCTGCAGACAAGTTTTTACATTCAACCTGTCTGGAGCCCATGAAAATTGCATCATTTGCAAAATTTGAGGAGTTTGCTGTTTTTTCTTGAACAGGATGTCTTCCATTAAGGTTAGAATCTCCTCTTCTTGACAGTTACTGTCCAGCTGTGGGGGATCAGGATGCAGCGGCAGCTGTCAAAGGTCATGGAGTGAGTTTCAGCCAGTGATGGTTGAAGAGATCATCAGGGTGATCTTGGGACTGTGACCTACCTACAGTGATATGGAACCAGGCCCTGCTCGACTCTTAGTGGGCCGTGTGGCACAGCTTGGTCCTTTATTCGCTGGGATTGTCAGTTGTTCCTTGTCAGAGGGGGTCTTTCCAGCCAAACTAAAAAGCGTGCTGGTGAGGCAAGAAACAGCAACACCCACTCAATCCACTGTGAATGTGCCTAGCACAACCAAGTAAAGTAAAAGAACAAATGCTGGCACCATTCAGGTAACATGCGAAAAAGGATAAGTTGGTCTATTTGGCAACATGTACTTGTGGGGTCTTTTGTGTCAGAAAATTTTGAGACCATTTAAACTGAGAGCTGGGGAACATCAGAGGAGCATTATGGGAGGGGATACCATGAATGCTTTAGTGCTGCATTGCATTAGAAACAAGGGAAGAGAGGGAGAGGGTGCCACCCACAATTTTAAAGTTTGTGGGACAGAAAATGTTGTACTTGGACCAAGGGGAGGCAATGTCGATTCAAAATTATTAGAGAGGGAAGCTTATTGGACATATTCCTTAGGAGCCCTTAAAATGCCAGGGTTGGATAGACAGAATTGATACCATGCCTCTTATTAAAAATAAATAGAATTAGATAAACACGTTAAGAGAACTTTTGATTACTTTATGCAGGTTGCAATAGTATCGATTGTGTATTGAGAAAAATATGATAACTGTTTCTATGCTTATTTCTTTTTCAGGATGGTGAAGCTCTTTGGAAACTCTTCGGATTTTAGCCCAATAAGATGTTGGAGAAATCAAAGCTGCAATCTGTAGTGCTGAATTATCTCCTGCTGCCATATTACCACCAGTTAATTAACTTTTTTTAGAGTATTTATGAACATTTTAGAGCTGCTGTGTATATACATAATTTATATGTGTTGAATGTATTTTAAGGCATTACCTCTTTTAATTCAGTCTTTTAAGGAGACTAGTAACTGACATTTCATTTCCTCCTGATGATGCTGTGATTGACAGTGAAATCGAATGAGGATTTTGTTTGTCCTAAGCTGTTGGCATTTGACTTGCACTAAAATAAAGCCTTTTTCACACTTTACCTGAATGGTGCTGGTGAGGCCCCTTTTGAAAAACTGACTTTGGACCCTAACATCCTAGAAAACTACTGACCGGTCTCTAACCTGACATTTCTAGGTAAGGTTATTTAGAACGTGGTTGTGTTGCAGCTTGAGGCTCACCTTGAGACCTTCGATATTTATGAGCCTCTCCAGTCGGGATTTCGATTGGATCTATGATGCTGGTTTGACAACTGTGTTGTCGACCAGCATCACAATGACAGACTCCATGTCGACTGCGATTTTCAGTTGGCAGGGAGCCGTGCACATCGGACACAGTTTTGTACTGGTTTGAGTCCTCTCTTCAGGGCAGGTCTTAAAGGGTAGTAATGGGTAATTCCTAATTATGCCAAGGGACCTGCACTACGGGGTATTCCAGGGATCGGTCCTGGCAACCATGTTGTTTTCAGTGTACATGCTGCCTCTGGGCAAGATCATCAGGCAGTATGGAGCTGAGTTTCACTGCCATGCAGACGAGACTCAGCTCTGTCTTTTGCACCCTAGGATGGGGGCCGGGGAGCAGTCGACGTGCTGAACCAATGTTTGGTCAAGATTCAAGGCTGAATGTCCTTGAGCTGGCTGAGACTCAATCCCAACAAGTCTGAAATGCTAGCACTTGAGCCAGATAAGAAAAGGGGAAGGACAGTGTCAGAAGGGTTATCGAACCTTTGGCTTGGTACCTCTTGACTTGACTCTGTCCAACAGGTGACGAATCTAGGCTTCATTCTGGATGAAGGACTGATACTTGAGGCTCAGGTGTCGGTAGTTGTCTGAAGTGGTTTTTACCATCTTAGAAAATATCAGCCGGATTAGTTCCTTGGTTCCACCTGAGGACCTGCCTTCACTGGTACATGCTTTCGTGACATCTCGTCTTGACTACTGCAACTCCCTCTACATCCTGGTCAGAGGAGGTGCTCTGTGATGCCTGCAGCTGGTGTAGAATGTGGCTGTGAGATTACTAACAGGCCCTTCTATTTTATTTATTTTTATTTTAAACCTTTGTTTACCAGGTAAGTACAATGAGCTAAGCCCCATTTTCATGTACGACCTGGGACCATAAATATACAGTCAAGATGTTACAAAAAAATTATTAAACATACAATCCAACATTCATTACTAACAATTATTAAACATACAATACAAAATTACATTACAACAATTATTAGAATACAATACACACGAAAAACACTCATTCAAAAACAATGACAGTGCAATTTGCTAAGAAAATAATTCTTTAGCTTAATTTTAAAAGTTTGATGGGTAAAATTCTCATGTAATAAAATAGGAAGCTCATTCCAATTTTTAGCTGCGGAACAAGAAAAAGAACCATTCCCCCATTTTGGTCTTGGTTTTGGGAACATTTAATTTTATCTAATTATTTGACCGAAGTTCCCTTAAATTCCTCTTGATTGATAACAATGAATATAATGGAGAATTTGTACCCTGGAGAAGAATATTATCAGTTAGGGAGCAAAGACTATATAGACAATTAAACCTTGGTGGGAGCCAGGCGGACAGTCTATATAGTTCACAATGGTGTGTGGAATAAGGCAATTTGAAAGCAAATCTACAGATGCCATGAAACACACAGGTAAGGAGAGATGATTCTCTATTACACAAATTTGAAAAGAGAAATAAGCTATAATTTAACTGGGGAAATAATACACCCCTGGCTATTGCCTTCCTAGCTGGTAGGGTTAACAAGGATTGGGATTTAAATAAAACACCTAATATCTGATTTACCTGATGAGAAATAAAATTTACATGGTTGGAAAAAGTTAAATTTTGGTCCAGCAGGGCTCCCAGATATTTAAATTGTTTTACCTGCTCCATCTTATTACCCAATCTATCCAAAATCAACAAATTCTGGGCTCTATTGAGTCTAAATCTGGACCCAAGAGGCATACATTTAGTTTTTGTGTTATTTAATGCCAAATGATTCCCTTGTAACCAACTACACAATACATCAAAGGCCTTACTTAATTCCACTGAAACTGAACTTTTATACAAAATAATATCATCTGCATAAATCAGACAATGCGAACTTTTCAATTAAGATGGAACAATATATACACATATGGTAAACAGAAGTGGGCCCAGGACAGACTCCTGAGGACCCCCTGTTGTAAAAACCTGCTAGAAGATAAGGTTCCATTTAATCCTACTTTTAAAGGTTGTTTAATCAAATAACTGTGAAACCAATCAAGAGAAGTTTCTGCTAAACCATAGTTCCAGAGCATTCTGATCAGCAGGCGATGATTCACTAAATCAAAGGCCTTGGACAGGTCCACGAACACAGCACCAACTTTCTAGTTGGAGTCTTATCACTCCTGCACTGTGGGAACTGCACTGGCTGCCAGTCAAGTAGCACATCTCCTGTAAGATAGGTTTGTTAACCCATAAGGCCATGCACAATCTGGGTCCTGTTTACCTGCATGAACTCTTGCATCCATACTGTCCAGCTTGCTCCCTCCATTCTTCTGATAAGGGCCTCCTGGTGGTTCCAAGACTCAACTAAAAATCTTTGGGGACAGAGCCTTCAGGGGGGCTGGACCGTTAATTTGGAACTCACTACCAAGGGCTCTGAGGGAGGTATCTTCAGTTGAAATATTTAACACAGGCCTTAAAACCTACCTTTTTGCTTGGGCATGTGGTTCTCTTGTGGAATTTAACTGACTTTAATGTATTAATTTATTAGTGATTGTTGAACTTTTATTGTTATGCTTACTGTATGCTGGTGGTGTTGTATATGATGGTATTTATATATTACTTTGTATTGGAGCCCTGGGCCTCCGGGGAAGGGTGCCAGAAATAAATAAAACTACTACTTCTACTACTACAATGGGGCGGCTACTCCAAATGCCCTGTCCCCTGACTGCTCGAGACAGGATTGGGGACCAGGAGCAAATCTGTATTCCTGGAGCAGAGAAGATGGGTAGGGGTGTCAAAATATCATCAAAATATTAAAGTCTTTGGCTAGCCTTTGTTGACAGTACACAAGGCAAGATATCGTATTAGATATTATTTTGACATCAAAGGCGAAAGTGCTCAATAAAGATTTCTCAGCAACACATAGCTTGCCCCCCCCCACACACACAGCAACATATTCATTTATTTATTTATTTATTTAAACATTTCACCAGAAAGACATACTGAGCAAATTGTTTGTTTCCAGATGCGTCCTGGGGGAAGGGAACAAAAGGGCAAAAATACAATCCAGAGAATACAATGACAGTAAGAATGCATATCAAGTGACTAATAGCAATTGCAGATATATATGTGCTTCAATAACAGATACTAGACTCCCATATGGGAAGGCTAAGGGTGTTAGGAGCAGTTGCATGTAGAGGCAGTGAAGCTTTGAAGGAGGGAAGAGAGGGCGCGAAGGGAGAGGGCATTTCATATGGAGGAGGAAAGTGAGTTCCAGAGCTTGGGGAAGTGGTGGGAGAAGGATGCCTGGCCAGCAGATGAAGTCCTGGAGAGACTGGCAAGGGTGCAAGCATCACTACTCCTGAGGCAGAGAGAGGAGTATGGAGGGGAAGAGAGGGAGGACAAGAGGTAAGAGGGTATAGTATTGCACCAAACCAGACTTTACCAAGGAAGCTGGCACAATGAGCCAGGCAACAACCATTGAGAGAAGGGAGCACTAGAGATTGATATAAGGGGCACTGGTGAGTATGGGGGGGGGTCGAGAGTAAAGCAACAAAAAGAATGGAACAGGGTGTCCAACCTGGCTAAAGTAGTTTTAGGGTCAGCACTATTGACCACATCACTGTAGTCAAATGTTGGAAGGATCATTCTCTGGAGAATTTCTAGGCTGGCTGGCAAGAGGATGCATCTACGGTTCCTGTGTAAGCCTCCTAGTTTAGGGAGCAGTTTTTGTGTATAGCATCCACGTGGCTAGAGAAGTCGAGGTGCTTGTCAAGCCAAACTCCGAAGTACCTGAATGAGATAACATCTTCTGATATGGACCCATCTAGGGTGGAGAATAAGAGGAGGGAGAGGAGCCTAGAAAATCTCTGCCTTGTGAAAAAAGAAAGCTCCATCTGGCTCAATGGCTCCACAAAACAGTTCCAGTTCACAAGTTAGGACACAATAAAAGGGCTTTATTTATTACAACTGCCCTATAATTTAAATACAAAGAGCACATAAAAAACAGAGTAGCACCCCCAAAACAAGCACAATAACGTCAATGTTTCATGCCACCCTGGCGCTTTTTCAAGACATCATAATAGCCAGGAGCAATGATTTAAATAGCTCACTGAAGACATGGTATATATTTAATTAAAGGCACAGAGGCACCTTGAAATACACTATTGTTATACTCTTTTAAAATTGCTCGATATTTATTCAATATAGCTGGCTGTATTTCACAATTTTAAAACATGGCGCTATTACTGAGCTCCAGATAAAAGAAGAATTTATTAAAGCTGAAAATGTATTTAATGCTTTTGCTGTACATTCTGAATTTAATAATTCTAAAGAAAAATTGCACTTAGCTTTTAAAAAGCAGGATGAGAGGCTATAATGGGTTAAACAACGTAAATTTGATAGGAATAGATGTGATTATGAGAGAGGGACTATCTTTGAGTGGAATAATAAAAAGCAAGTATGATCTATCTTAAAAAGAACACCTGGGAACACCTGTTATTGATGTATATACCAGCACTTCGGGCTCTGAGAGTGAGGGGCTATCAGATGAATATGAGACATCTGAGGTAGCACATTTGCATGAAGTACAGCTGCAAAGACATCAGATACAACAAAGCTCTGAACAGCAAGGCCCTTTTTTAGAGAAAAACAGACATCAACAAATGATAGATTCCATATTAACTCTAAACGGGGCACAAGGAATCAGACAGTTGGACCTTTTATTACAGATGAACACTCAAGTCCCTCAACAGGTTCCCTCGCAGCACAACATACAGGATACACACACCCCACCCCCAAAATCAGAAAGTTCAGTCTACTGTGGGACAGATACACCATATGTATCAAACACTGCCGATTGTCCCCTCACTGCAAAATGGATCAGTACGTCGCAGCCCCAGATTAGCGAGATTCGCAGACAAGGTACCAGGAGGGGTACTCGTGGAAAAGGAAGAGGGAAGGCAAAATTTACGCAGAGGCAGATGGAATCAGCAAGGAACAAGAAATGGACAGAACACGAAAGAGGGAGGGGGTCATCGTAGTTTCAGGAGATACAACAGAGGGAACCAATATTATTGAATGCAACTTCCCTATCAGTGTCTGCCTTAGATAACAACTTTTTGGTTGCTAATATCTCATCCTATGAGCTAACTACTGCTGAGATTTCTATATTGAATAAAGGAATGTCAGTTATACCAACAACATAAAATAATGAACTCAGTACAATAGTGGACTTAAACTGTTTTGATAGAAAATTGAACCTTAAAATTCTATTTGCATCTGGAAAAGAAAAATAATTTTTATTTATTTATTCTTTGGTAACCAGGTAAGGCCCACTAGGCACAAGTGCCTGTTTTCAAGGGTGACCTGGGAGCACTGGGTGGTTAAGTGACTTGCTCAGAGTCACACAGTATGCAAGTGGAGGTTGTGAGAATCAAACTCAGGTCCAGTTTACTGGATGTACTAAGCTCATTCCTCTAACCTCTAGGCTATACTGCCAGCCCAATTAATGGTGGATGATGCAGAAGAAACAAATGAAGTAACACAAGCTAGCTTAGAATGGAAGAAACCATCTACTTTTATTCCAGCAATGAATCCAACAGTGGGAGTTTTCCTAAGAAGATGTGAATAAGAAATTTTAAAGCTGCATGAAGCATTACCAAAACCTAAATCTTTTAATTGTACTATGGCAGAAAGGGAAGCCATAAAACAGCTCCAATTAAATACCACCATCTCCATCCAACCCACAGACAAGGGAGAGGCCGTGGTGGTGATGGACCAAGTTAAGTATTATGACACCATGAAGGCTCATTTGAATAACAAATAATTTTATTGCAGGTTAAAAAGTGATCCTACTGAAGAACACAATAAGCAAATTGCTGTGGTGGTACATCATGCAGTATTGGCTGGTCTGATATCCCAGAAAACTGGAGAGTTTCTTGTGGTACACCATCCGGTGAAATCTTGTATATATGGGTTACTTAAAATTCACAAGAATAAACTGAATCCACCAATTAGGCAAATTGTATCAAGTGTTGTGTCTTTAACGTAGCCATTGGCCCAATTTGTTGAAGCACAGATAAAAACAGTAGCAATGAATACACGTACCTATCTAAAGGATACCACTCATGTCTTAAATTTAGTAAGTGAAATGGAGGTGGATTCTGATTGGTTTTTGGTAACCCTAGGTATAGAGGCATTGTATACCAATATTCCACATGAAGGAGGGTTGCAAGCAGTATTTGATGCTTTGAGCAGTAACATGGATTATAGTGACTCATTTGTTCTTTTTGTAAATTAACTTTCAGAAATTGTTTTGACAAAAAATATTTTTCTTTTTGAAAATGAGCTGTATCATCAGGTTCAAGGTACAATGATTGGGGCAGCAATTGCCCCTAATGATGATAATATTTATTTAGTGGAGTGGGAAAAACAGTATGTCTACAATTTAGAAGTTAATTTGTTTTTTGATCAAATCAATTTTTATAGACATTTTATTGACGACGTACTTATGATATGGATGGGGTCATATTCAGACTTGCAAACTTTTGTTCAATATTTAGAAAGTACAAATAACCATTTAAAATTCAGCATGGTGGCTAGCAGACAAGAAGTTTCATTTTTAGATTTGATTATTTTTAAAAATCAAGGGAAGGGGGCCTATCCACCAAGACTTTTAGAAAAGAAACAGATAGAAATAGTGTTCTACATTATACAAGCTGTCATCCAACTCATGTAGCTAAAAATATTCCAGAGGGATAATATACGCACATGAAAAGGAATTGCAGCACAGAAGTGGAATATGAATTTAGTAAAAAAGAGATGACAGATAGATTTAGAGAAAGGGTATAAATGGCCTATTCTGCAGACAACAGTAAGTAAAGTAGATTCTATTGAAAAAAAAGATTTGCTGCAACCATCAGTAAAAAGTAACAATAAACATAGCAATAAACAACAAGTGAATTGACATTAAATAACACGGTTCCCCATTTTGTTACTGTTTTTAGTGCCCAGTCTGCTGAGATACAAAGGAGTGTGAGGACACATTGGCATATCTTGCAAGCAGAGTCTAGATTATTGTCACTGGTGCAACAAGGCCCTAGTTTTACATTTAGAAGAGCCAGTGATCTTTCAGACCTTTTTGTACACAGGACAAGAAATTCTGTTGCTGAAAAAGGACCTATTATGCCTCGGGGTAATTATAAATGTGGAAACTGTGCAGCGTGTGATTTCATTCAGGTGGGAGCATCTTTTCAAATTCCAAATTACAGTTGTGAACACAAAGTAAAGAGTTTCATATCATGTGGTACTGAAGCTGTTATTTACTTGGCAACCTGCACGTGCCAAAGTTTTTATGTGGGTATGACAGGACGCAAGTTCAAGAACAGAATTCTGGAACATGTGTCTTGTATAAGAACAAAGAAAATGGAGAATGCTTTGGCTTTGTATCTTTCAAAAGCAAGTACAGGACAGCATTTGTTTACTTTTCGAGGTTTGGAACATGTGACAATGGGTCAGAGAGGGAGAGATTTACAAAATAAGTTGCTATGCAGAGAGACTTTCTGGCAATATAAGTTGAGGGCAGCCTATCCTCCTGGCTTAAATGAAGCATTTCAGTTGTCACCATACTTAAAGAAGCAACATTAAATTGGTAGAATAGTGCAATTTTAAGGGTATTCTTGTAAATATTTGTCCAGACATAGGATGTGGTTTTGTATTATGTACACAATTGCTCTTTTTAAATATTATTTGTGGCATTTGGTGTGGTGTGGTGGTCTTTTGGGCTACCAATATATTTTTGGTATTTATTAATTGAAAAACTGAAATAATGGCAGGCTTTTACTTCACATACACTTTCTGTAGGTAATTCTTGCTATATAGCTAATAATATGCCTATTTTTTGTATTTGGTGCATCATGGTAGCCATTTAGGCTACCAATATATATTTGGTATTTTTGGTACCTAAATTGTCAAAATGGCAGTTTTTTACCTCACATATATTTAAGTGGCATTTTTGCAATGTAGTCAATAATATATCTACTTTTGTATTCAGTATATGATGGTAGCCATTGGGGCTACTGCATTACAGTGGCCTGAATAAAAGTTTCAAATAAAAGTTTTATTAAGAAGGTGTTTTGTGAAATACAGTCAGCTATACTGAATATATACTGAGCAGTTTTAAAAGTGTATAACAATAATTTATTTCAAGGTGCCTCTGCACCTTTAATTAAATATATGCCATGTCTTCAGTGAGCTATTTAAATCATTGCTCCTGGCTATTACGACATCTTGAAAAAGCACCAGGGCGGCATGAAATGATGTTATTGTGCTTGTTTTGGGGGTGCTACTCTGTTTTTTATGTGCTCTTTGTATTTAACTTATATGGCAGTTATAATAAATAAAGCCCTTTTATTGTGTACTAACTTGTGGACTGAAACTGTTTTGTGGAGCCGTTGAGCCAGATGGAGCTTTCTTTTTTCCTTGTAGCACTGTTGGTGGTCTTGGCTCCGGCTTGTTTTTCTCCTGAGCTACATCATTGTGTGTTTTTGAGTATCTGCATTGTGCAAAAGGTCATGGAGATAGTCTTCTTGGCATTCAGAAATGGTTGGTGCATAGTCAGTGCTGGACAGTGTCGAAGTCCTGCTAAAGACTGGATGCCACAATAGGAGTGAAGGGACCAGACCATGTGAATGGATGCAGATGAGCAGACCAAAGGGAGATCATTAAGCAAAATGGAGAATAGAAGCAGGCCAAAGACTGAGCCTTGTGGGACTCCAGTGTTAATAGAGAGTGGAGGAGAAAGTGAGTCCCTGATTCTGATTGTGATCTACCCATAAGGTAAGATCTGAACCAGTTGATGGCAGTGGCTGACAGCCCAGTAACTGTGAGTTTGTCCAGGAGGAGGGGGTGGGAGACAGTGTAGAAGGCCTTGGCCAGGTCAACAAAGATGGCAGATGTGATGAGGCCCTAGTCGGTTCTATGTCATAACAGTGACTGCCAAAAGACAATCGCCATTACGGTGAAGTCACATCACCGAAAATCAGTTTTGGTGATGTGACTCCCTGATGCAGAGCAAAATGGCACCAGGGACTTACAATTATAATGTTTTATGTGGGGGGCTGTGCCCTCTGTACCCCCCTACTTAAGAATTCTCAACTCTGAAGGGTGCATGTCATAAAAACATAGAAACATAGACTTTGATGGCAGATAAGGACAGCTTGGCCCACCTAGTCTGCCCATTTCCCTACCTACAGGATAAGCTGCAGATCCTATTTAACCAACAGCCTATTTCTTCCTACCCCCCACAAAAATTGCCTTATGTCTGTTCTTAAATTATCCCACAGTTTTAGACCCCACAACCTCCTCAGGAAGGCTGTTCCATGTGTCCACCATCCTCTCTGTGAAAAAATACTTCCTCACATTACCCCTGAGCCGTCACCCCTCTATCTTCAAATTGTGTCCCCTTATTCTTGCACATCTCTTGGGGATGCACAATGTAAAAAAAAAAATTGGGGCCATGCGCAACAAAAACGTACCTGCACCCAGACCCGAACCCAGCACCCTGTCCACCCAAGCAATGTACACACCCACCACACCACAGGGCCAGCTTGGCAGCCCACCATGGGGCCACCCCTCAAAAACCCTCCTGCCCCTCACTGAGTGTGCTTGCTCCCAACCCCATGCACACGCGCATACATGTAGCAACATTCTGTTGCTATATGCGCTAACCCACCCCCATCCAGTTACCTTACCTCATTGGTAGCCCCCATGACATGCTCCGTAATTGAGATGCCATTTTGAGGTTCGCTAATCGCAGTCACGCATGTCACAGGCTACCCCCAGGGTTATTTCAGAGTGGATGGAGTCAGTGATTCTGAGGAGTGAGGTGGATGTGGAGTGGTTCTTTGGAAGCCAGACTGGAAAGGTGTTAAAAAGGAGGAGGAGTCAAGGTAAGGATAGAGCTGAGTGAGTATGATGCGTTCTTGCAGTTTAGCAAGATGAAACAATAGTTGGAAAACAATATGTGATCAGGGCCTGCCGTTTTATGGGAAAGCACAAAGAGAAGATATGAGCCCCCCCCACACACACACACACAATGTTTACACTGATATTGACAATATTAGCAAATTCAAGTCTGTAAAACAGAATCATGAAATATATGTACTGTATGTAGTGGAGACATGAGAAACTCAGCAAGGCTTGTTAATATACACATACAATAAATTATTTATTGTCTCCAGGTGGGGAGAAATTGGGCACTTTGTATAGTGAAATGGGCATCTGCAGTTTGAGGGCAGGCCTGTGTAAATCGACACATACATGAACCAGGTGAACAGCTTTCTTTGAATAATAAATGGAAATGGATATAGTGAGCAAAAGGTTGCTTTTAGACATGGGGGGGTTCTAAAGTGTTTGGCATGTTTCTCTCTCTCCTCTCTCTCTCTCTCTCTCACTAATATTTTGCTGGTTGTCAGACTGATAAACATCTCTTTCTGGTTCCCCCTTTAATCCAAACTACTGTAACTCATTTTTGCAATATTTCCACCAATACTGGTATTACAAAACCAGTTCTATATGTCAACTGCAGGCTATTCTAGCTGAGTTTTGTTTTTGTTCACATTTATACCCTGCCTTACACTCAAAGAGACCGTATGGCAGGATATGGGTAAAATTTGAAGAGCCAGACCTGGACTGGATGAAAATGAAAATACCATACCAGCTGTACATATGGACCAGCCGGACTGGGCCCAATTTTCACAGTCTGGCTATTCAGGCCAGACCAGTCAGTCCATGTTTTACTGTTTTTGTCCATCCATTTTGGCTGGTGCGAATTTTAGCTAGGTGAGAACATATTCTTAATCCAGACAACTGGACTTGGACTGGAACAAAATGATAAAAGTTCTGGACTGGGTCCAGCAGTCTTGATCTGACCCATATTTAGGTCACCTAGTTTAAATCCAGACTACCTGGAACAGAGGGATCAAAGTGGTAAAAAACAGGTTGACTAGTCTGGTTGGAACAACTGGACCAAACAAGTTGTGCCTGGTCCTGTTGGTCCAGCCAGACCAGGGGGCCTGGTTTTTACAACTATCATCCAGTCTGGGTCTGGCAGTCCAGAATTTATCAAGTCTCTGACTGGTAGGAACTCAAACAAAAACATGAGGTAGTTTGATCTATGGAATGGGGACTAGGTAGGAGGTCAAACAAAACATGAAGAAGTTTGCTTGTTGTCTTTTTATTTAGGGGGGATAGAAAATTACTAATTTGCAAGTTCATCAAGCATATTAAAGCCAACAGGAATATACACATAAACTGTTGTATATTTAAATGGAAACAACTGTCACTTCAACCCTGTGTGATGTGCAAAACATTATGAATGTGTAATAAAATACAGAGCAGCACCAGCCAGGATACACTATTCGCCACTGTATCTGCCACAATGTTAGGTGTCAGCAATACCCACTCATACCTACCCATGGGCACATCTACCACCACTGTACTCACTCACAACACCCACCCACACAAACTAACCATACTACTGTTGCTAACCATGTTTACCCTGCTCAGCAACTAACCCCCAGTTGCCTCTGGTATGTACACACCTTTGCTGCTGGGGGAGCACCTCACCCCTCATGGCCTCTCTGTCACCCTGTCTCTCCCCATAGCCCCCCACCCCTCCCTCTACCCCCTCCCCATCTCTTTGTGCCTTGAGCCCTCCATATCTCTTCCTCCACCTGGCCATCCCAGCCTTCATCCAGCTGCCCATTCCCTGCTCATCACCTTCTAAGCCTGCCAGCCGCCACTACCTGGCAAAATGCCACCAATTCATGGCCCTTGTCAGGATCTTCCACTTGCTTCTTCTACTATCTGGCAATGTTCACCCCAATCCTGGCCCAGCAGTGTCCCCCCAACTGCAGTCACCCATGGAGCTTCGAATAGCCAATGTGAATATCTGCAGCCTTCCTAAAAAAATGGCTCCCCTGCAATGCTGGATGGCATAGCACCAACCAGACATTCTGGATTTAACAGAAATCTGGCTGTCAGCCAAGACCCCAGACTCATTTGTCTCTATTTCTGGCTACTCTCTCGTTAGACTTGATAGTAACGGCAAGAGAGGTGGTGGCTGAGCCTTCTATGTAAATGACTCACTGCATTATCAAGCTCTGCCTGTGCCCTCCCTAGACCATGGTGCCCAAGCCCTCTCAATAAAACTCTCCCCTGACCCAAACCATGCTCCTCTCACTCTCACCATTGCCTACATCCCACCCCACAGCCAATCCCCTGCCTGTAAAGTGCTCTCCAGCTACCTAGCCAGCCACCCCCACAAAATGGAACAAACTTTAGTTGGGGATCTCAACATGAACTTGCTGGCGAGCTCATCAACATATGCCAAAGATACCTTTGCTGCGTTAGATATGACTGAACTGGTAACCCAGCCTACCAAGGCCAACCCCACTAATGGAACCCACACCCTACTAGATATCCTGCTCACTAATCGTCCCCAGCATATTACTGACCTGGGTGTCCTACCCAATGCCTTAAGCGACCACTCCTCAATCATCTTCAGCTGGTCCTGTCAGCTACTTAAACCACCACCAAATATCCCCTTTCATCGTTGACTATGCCCAGAAGGCATAGCCAAACTCAAACAATAGCTAATTAACTGGGGCTGGTTCCCTATTTCCCAAGCCCAGCACATAGATGATGCATTGCACTACTTCACCACCACTTTTAATACCACCTGTGATGCTTTTGCACCAACCATCAAAGTGACCATTAAGAAATGTAATGCCCCCTGGAACACCCCAGAACTTCAACAACAGTTCACAATGCATGACAACCTCTGGCATCGTGCCACTGCCTCCAGTTTGCTAAGCAATAGACAGGCCTGTAATGATGCCTGCAATAAGTGTACCTGGGCAATCTGCAAGGCCAAGACAGAGCACTACAGAACAACCCTAGCCACCTCCTGGGGTAGCACAAGAAAGTTCTGGGATAACATCAAGGAGCTTAATGGTAAATCCCGCTCCCCCCCCCACAACTTAGTGTTAATGGTACTACCTCCACACACTTAGCTTAGCACTTCACATAGCTAACTGCAACAACTACACCTTCTCAGACCTCAGCTCAGTCCTACCTAGCAACTTTTTTGATCCAATTCAGCCTACCCCACCGCCTGAGCTCGTACACCCCCCTTCAAACTCAGAGTCATTACCCCTACAGAAGGAAAAGCCTACCTGTCCAAAGCCCTCCAGAGCTCCAATTACTGCAAAGACACCTTTGATATGTGTATCCTATGCCTTACTCTAGAGTAAGTTATCTCCCCTCTCACGGACCTTCTAAATCTGTCCCTGTGCCTAGGCCTGTTCCCAACCTCATGGAAAATGGTAGTGATAACACCAGTATCGAAATGTGGTGACAGCTCCCTCCCAAACAACTGCTGGCCCATCTCAATTCTCCCCCCACTCTCTAAAGCCCTTGAAAATATCATAGCTAATCAGCTCACTGACTACCTCCTTGCACACAACCTCTTATGTCGGGATCCGCATAGTTTCAGAGCTGGTCATAGCACTACGACTGCCCTCACAGAATTTTCTAACTCCCTGCACTTCATGCTTGACAAGGGGCACCTTGGAGGGGCCATGTTTATAGACCTCTCAAAGGCCTTCGACATGGTTTTTCACCCCCTCCTTCTTAACACATTACAACAAATTGGGGTCTTTCATTGTCCACTTTCATGGTTCTCCAGCTATCTTTCATCTAGAACCCAATGTGTTAAAATTAATAATGCCATATCTACTATGCTGCCTGTGCACTCAGGAGTTCCCCAGGAATCTATCCTGGGTCCCCTGCTATTCAGCATCTACCTCAATGCCTGCCTAAATCCTGCCCTGGCAACCTTCTCCTCTAAGTGAACAATGCTGTTCTTTACGCTGCACATCCTGATCCTCTCTCCAGCGTATCTTACAAAACTCCTCCTCTCAGATTGAATACTGGTTTGCTGAACACAGATTGGTGGTCAACATTAAAAAAACTAAGATGATGCTCTATGCCCTCCGCCAAAACAGATCAAAGGATTTCCCTCTGGAAATACTCTCTGCCTCTCTCATCCCACTGGAACAGGTCCCAAAGTATAAGTATCTAGGTATTACATTTGACTCTTCCCTCTCGTTCCATGAACATATAAAAATCCTCACCTCCACCACTAACACCCGCATTGGTCTCCTTTACAGACATAAAGACTGCCTGCCACCTGAAGCACTTCACCTAGCCATTACCTCCTCAGTCTTATCACTAGTGGACTATGGCCTCATAATCTATGCTGCTGCTGACCCTATGGTGCTTCATCAAATACAAGTAGTCATCAATAAGACGTACTGGCTCCTCTCTGGTGCCAACAGAAATACGCATAACTGCACCCTATATGCACTCACCAATATCCTCTCTCGAGGAAAGACTATTATACCAGACCTGTCTCTTTACCAAAAAATCCACCTGGATTTAACCCCAATAAGTGTCATGGCATCTCTTCAGGCAGCCACCATCTCAGCGTCCACAAGGTCTGCCCCAAAATCTATCTAGAAGGTGCCTAGGGTCAGGAACACCCTGGCCCAGTGGTCCTTCCCCCTTAGAGCTCCATCCTGGTACAATGCCCTCCCACCGGCCATCACATCAATCACCAATCTAGGTCCTTTTAAAACTGCCTAAAGGGCCCATATCCTCTCCTCATGTCAATGCCAGTGTATCTGGCAACCTGTGGATCCTGCACCACGCTGCTTGGCCACACACCTGCCCTTGGCCTGGCAGTGGAGAACCCTCACTATTTCTAGCCTACAGGCTCCTCACCTCCCTCGGTTACCATATAGTTGCACTGGACTATGAATGCATTATATTATGCATAAGACAAGGGCTCCCTGAGGTGGCTTACTACCAATGTATACCATGCATTGCTTTAGTTACCAGTTGTATAGGTCTTAACCACTAATTAGGTAAATATGTTGATAGCTCTGCCCTGTTTTAGCTACCAAATGCATAGGTATTAACCAGTGCTCATTGTACTTATACTCTGTATGATTGCTCACCCACATTTATTCTATGTATGTACAGTATGAATGTCTATGTTTTATTCTGACGTGGAGCCTTTGGAAACAAGTCTATGACTCAAAGGATTGTAATTCAGATTTCCTAAATAAATAAATTAAATAAATAAATACAATGTAGTAATGCTGCAGTATATAACAAAGTGCTGCAGTATACTCCATGGAACTCTGTAATGCAATGGGCATTAAGCTCTTTTGTTATGTAGTATTTTGTGTCATGGCACTTACTGCAAGTTACTGTATACTGCATTGCATCTCTATATATATATCTATATGTCTATATATTATAGCGGCACGGTAGCATCACTAAAGTTAGGGTTGAGTAGTCACTTTAATGTTGAACCCCAATTTTGGCACTTTAATAACTTTGCAACCATTCAACGGATTTGCACGTAATGTTGCATGCATGTTTTCATGGAGTAGGTCTCTTGATGTACCAAGTTTCATTCCAGTAAGATGTATGGATTCTGACATGGAAGAGGGACGTCTGGATATTGTGGCAGTTACAGAAACATGGTACACAGAGAACCATGATCGGGATGTCAACATACCAGGGTACACAATCTACAGGAGGGACAGGGAGGGTAAAAGAGGAAGAGGAGTAGCTCTCTAAATAAGGGAGGGGATCAAAGCAACAGAACTAAAGGGTAAACAGGAAAGAGAGTAGGCACTGTGGGTCACCTTGGAGACACGAAATGGCACCACAATCCGCACTGGGGTTGTATACAGACCCCCATCTCAGGGGAAGGAATAGAACAAGGAAGTGATAGAAGGAATCTTTAGAATGGCAGAAAAAGGGGAGATATTGTTGATGGGGGACCTGAATTTGCCAGATGTTAACTGGAGCACATTTGCTGCAGCCACATCCAAGAGCAGGGTCATTCTCAACACCCTATGGGGGCATGCCTCAGACAGCTACTGTTCGAACCCACTCAGGAGGGAGCAATCTTAGACCTGGTACTCTCAAATGGTGATGAAGAGAGGATCTCAGATTTAGAAGTGGGTAGCCATCTGGGAACAAGCTACCACCAAACAGTGAGGTTCATGATAAACATAGCTGTACAGTCAAGCAATACAGAAGCGATGGTACTGGACTTTAGGAGTATAGGAGGGCTGACTTTGGCAAAATGGGAGAGTGCCTCAGGAATGCACTAGCAAATGCACAGGAAGGAGGGGTGGAGGAACAATAGGGAAAAATCAAAACTGCCATCACAGAGGCAATAAGCTATTGTGTGAAGCAAATAAACAAAACAAAACAAAGGAAAAAAACACTATGGTTCTCAAAAGAGTTGATGGGGAAGGTTAGGGAGAAAAAGATAGCATTCAGGAAGTATAAGGAAACACAGAAGGAGCAAGACAGAGAACTGTATCAGTTGAAGCAGAAGGAAGCGGGGAAGGCAGTCAGAATAGCAAGAGCCAAACCGAGGAAACAACAGCCAACTTGATTAAGAAGGGGGATAAAACAGGTGAGAGTGAAAAGGCAGAAATACTGAATGAATACTTTTGATCAGTATTCACTAACGAAGAGGAGGGAGAGGTACCTAAACCAAATGACAGAAGCACTCTGGATAGGAGGGGTTGAAACCAGTCCATTCACAGAAGAAAGGGTCCTGAAAGAACTCCTAAAACTCAAGGTTGACAAAGCAATGGGGCCTGGTGGGATTGACTCTATGATGCCAGTTCGATAACTAAGTTGACAACTGCCATCACAGCGATGGATTTATGTCAGCTGCAACTTGCGGTTGACATAAATCCGACTGGAGACCTCAGCTGTTTTTTCATCAAGGGGCCTTACCCTCTGACCCCCCCCCCAATGTGGGGAGCTCTGCCCCCACACCTCCAATCTAAAGAATTCTAACTCTGAGTCAAAGATGGATCAGGCAGGGGGTGCAGGGCTGGGAGAGAGAGAGTGTCAGGGTCTCGGGCAGACTATTACAACAAAAATGTTGATGTTGTCAGCATAGACATTTTCGCTGTAATAGTGTCACCATCCTGGGGGCATACTGATGGGATTCACCCCAGAATTCTAAAAGAACTAAGGAGACAACTAGTGACACCATTGACTACCCTTTCTAACAAATCATGAAAGGATGGTGTGGTACCTGAGGACTGGAAGAGGGTGGATGTGCTTCCCCTTCACAAAAGTGGGAGCAAGACAGAGGCAGGAAACTACAAACCTGTTAGTTTGACATCAGTGGTTGTGAAAATGATGGAATCACTTCTGAAAGAAAGAACTGTTAAGTACCTAGAGGTCAGTGGGGTACAGGACCCAAGGCAACATGGATTCGCAGTGGGAAGATCATGTCAGATGAATCTAATAGATTTCTTTGACTGTGTGACCAAAGTAGTAGACTAGGAAGGGGCTGTGGATATGGCCTACCTAGACTTTAGCAAGGCATTTGACACAGTCCCGCACAAAAGATTAATAAACAAGTTAGCCAGCCTGGGAGTGGGTCATAGGATAGTAGCCTGGGTAAAAAATTTACTGGACAACAAGACACACAGGGTAATAGTAAACAGAGTCCACTCTGAAGAAAGGGGGGTTATTAGGGGGGGTACCGCAGGGTTCAGTACTGGGACCGGTCCTCTTTAATGTCTTTATAGGTGACATTGTGGAGGGGCTAGAAGGAAATGTATGCCTCTTTGCAGACAACACAAAGATCTGTAGCAGGGTTGATATACAAGGGGGAGTGGAAAGGATGAGACGGGAGAGAAGGGACTTGGCAAGGTTGGAGGAATGGTCAAAAGTATGGCAGCTTAGACTCAATGCAAAGAAGTGAAAAGTAATGCACCTGGGAAACAAAAACTCAAGGGAAGAGCACACAATGTGGAGGGGGGGAGGTACTAATAACAACAAAAATGGAAAGGGACCTTCAGGTATCAGATAACCTAAAGGTAGGCAGGCAATGTGAGAGGGCAGTAAGTGGGGCTGGGGGGATACTGGGATGCATAGGGAGAGGCATCACCAGTAGAAAACAAGAAGTTGTTATCCCTCTGTACAGATAGTTGGTGAGACCCCATCTGGAGTACTGTATGCAGTTCTGGAGACCCCATGTCCTCAAGGACATAGACAGGATGGAGGCTGTCCAGAAAAGGGCAACTAAAATGGTTTAGGGTCTGCACCAGAAGCCATACGAAGAGAGACTAAAGGAGCTTAATATGTATACCCTCAAGGAAAGGAGGGAGGGTGACATGATAGAAACTTTCAAGTACCTCAAGGGAATCGACAAAGTCCAAGAGGGTAGCATCTTTAAGAAAAAGAGATGTGTAAGAACAAGGGGTCACAGTTTGAAGATAGAAGGGGGGGGGCTCAGGGGCAATGTGAAGAAATATTTTTTTCACAGAGAGGGTGGCGGGCACATAGAATGGCCTTCCTGAGGAGCTAGTGGGATCAGAAACAGTGGGGGAATTCAAGAATGCATGGGACAGACATAAGATAATTCTAGTGGGGGGGGTAGGAGGAAGTAGGCTGTTGGTTAACTAGGATCTGCAGCTTATCCAATAGGTAGGGAATGGGCAGATTGGGTGGGCCAAGTGGGCCTTATCTGCTGTCAAAGTCTATGTTTCTATGTAAAAAATTGCTGTTTTTTACCATCATATAGCACGCAGATGGTTTTGAATTTTGGTCTGAAATGTTCAGGGTAGAAAGACCTTGGCTCAGAATAATTTCCAGAACCATAAGTCATGGCACTCTCACACACACAATAAGACTGCAATTGTAGATAAATAAAGTTCAACAAGTTTTTATTTTCACCAGTGGAGAAAATAAAACAGGACAAAACCGCAGTTCATTACTCCCTCTTCTACTTGTTTGGGGCCCGATGTTTGCTGGTGTGTTTTTCTTAGTGCTCTTCATTTCTTCTTTTCATTTTAGATTATTGAAACCAGCCTTTTAGGCTACTGCTTCCTTGTTTAAGGACCTTGATAAAGCCTTACAATAGCGTAGAATAATTGTTCCATAGCTAAAAACTAATTTTGCTCTCCAGCTCACATATTTCTCTTTCTTTCTTTATTTTTAAGAACACTGTGAAATATTTTCACTTTCTTTGCCCTTTGTGAGCATAAAGACATAAATAAAGAATGCAAGGAAAGGTCACTTTCCAAGAGTAGTGGGACGCTGCAGTATGTTGTGACAAATAATGGATTTCTGAAATGTGGCTTTGACAAGAATTATAGAGAAATGTAAGCTTTCTAACCATTTGTGTGATCTACTTTATGCGCCTTATTTACTGCACTTTATTCTGAAAGGTGTATAATGCACCAGCATTGTTTATTGCACTACGGCCCTTTAAATCACTGTGATGTCATCATTTGCTGGTTATCTAAACAATGCAACACTAGATGGCACTATCTTCAACAAAGCACTGGATAGTGTGAAACATTAGGAGCTGCACTGCGATTTTGTCCTGTTTTATTTCCTCCACTGATGAAAATAAAAACTTGTTGAACTATATTTGTCTGCAATTGCATTCTTATTGTGTGTGTGTGAGAGTGCCATGACTTACGATTCTGGAGCTCTATCTTTGTCATAGAGCACCCCAAATTGTTTGCTTCCAGCTCTGCTTGCTTTTTGTCTCAGAATAATTTCCTTTGCTGATTTTTGGTGAAGAAGTATTAATGTGTTTCAAAGTTATTACATTTTAAAATTTTGGGTTCTGAGCATGCTCAGTCAACATTTCAAAATAGCTGTATGAATTTTTCATGTGGGGAATCCTTTTTCATGAGGCAATAATCTCTTTTTGTTTGCTGTCACCTTGTTTTCCATTTTTCGCTAAAATTAAAAATTTGGAAAAACCACAAAAATGACATTCTGGAGAACGACTAACACCTGTAGCTTGCTTATCGGAACCCCCTTAGCTGGATTCTGCACTTACCTGTTGAAGAAATGCCCTTGAAATGCTGTTTTTTTTTAATTATAAATATTTTTTTTTTGTGAGGGGAAAATCCTTTTTCCTTTGCCGGCATCTTTGCTCTGGTGTCTAGTGGCACCCTCCACTGTCCGATCACTGTCCTCATAATAACTCTATATTTCTCTGGTGTCTAGTGGTGCCCCCACCTTCCGATTGCTGTCCCCTTAATTATTTACTTTTTTCCTTGGTGTCTGGTAGCACCCTCCGCCCACCAATCACTGTCCATGTACTTTTTAAATAATTCCTGGGTGTCTAGTGACATCCTCCACCCTCTGATTGCCCTCCCTTTATTCATATATATGTCTCGTGCCTAGTGATACCCTCCTCGGCCTGATCACCATCCCAGAAATTAAATGTATAATTCCCTGGTGAGGGCAGTTGGGGCAGAGCAGTAAGATTGGCTGCGCTGCTTCTTCCCTCCAAGTTTGTGCTCCAGTCTGATTTTTTCTAACTAAGTTTATTTACTTAAATGGGGATTTAAAACAAAGGTTTTTTTGCATTGCTTCTCTTTCTTTTATAGCCAGCCCCTAGGTAATTCATGGCTAGCATTCCAGAACTTTGTTCCGTCATTATTAAATCACTGTGCAAGTGACAGGCATGTTGGCATTCTCTAGCATGACAGTTTTGTTTAGTGTCTCTGTGAACGAGACGGAGGACAGACTGGATTAAACTGACAGAATACAGGAAGACCCAGTTCCTGTGCTGCGGGGACTGTGTGTCTGAAGGTTTGTCACTGTGAAGTTGCCACGAGGTCCCTGCTTAGAAGAAGAATGAACATGGAGATCTCTACAGCAGTGGGGAAATTTGGCACACTACAAGTGCAGAAAAGCTGTGCAGAATCTGATAAAAGGTATGACACTTTTGCCTAGGGGGGCTAAAGTGGGCTTTTTAACTGAGCACCAGAAGTTAATACACTCAGAGGAGAGTTCTTTCTGTTCTTCCTTCTTTTCCAGGTAATGTTGCCCTGATGTAAATAATTTGTTTGAAGCCATTGATTTTTACCCTCAACATAGAAGAGAGGTTTGGCTGACTTTGAAACAATTTACCAGTTATTGTTTGCCTTCCTGCCACATCACAAGCCGTAACTAAGTATTAAGATGTGTTTGAATGGCTTTACGAGGTGTGTGGACCCATTTCTAAGGAGAGAGGAAATTGGAGTATGGGAATGGAGGCCAGCTGGAAAAAGTCACTAAAGCTTGAACACTTTGAACTATGAAGTTGTCCTAACAATCTTGCTTTTCCTAGAAAATGTAGCTATCTCTACAGAGCATTTTTGGGACTTTGAAAGACAGAGGAAATTGGTGAGGACTCGATGGAGTTTAGATACCAAGGACTTAAAATGGTTTGTAACTGCAGCAACTCTTAGAGAGGGAAGGTGTATGGATTTTATTTATCTCACTGGTTCTTGTAAATGGCACTTTATTAGAGACTTCGATTTTCCATTTAACAGATGGAGGGCATTATCCTCTTAAAAGTATTGCTCTTTTATAAATGGTTCTACCTAGTTAAAAACACATTAAAGAGCTGTGGTTTGTGGCAACCTGGGGAGGCCACTAAACTAATATCCTTTTTTAGGAAAAGATTGTAAAAGAGCATAAATTTAAACTTAAGTATTAGAAAACAAGTTGATCTCATTTTTCTGAAGTTCGGAGGAAACTGCCCTAACAATTTAAATAATGTTATCATTACTAAAGCTTGAAGGTTGGCCAGAACAATTAAAAACTGCTTTACATACTGTATGAACTTCAAAACTGTCTGATCTTGAACATTATTAGATGTCATGAAACAGCAGCACAATACGATATTTTATCCATTCCTTTTATTTTCATTTATAAAATGGCAGGGTAAAATCATGTAATCTGATTGGCTCTTATTTATGTGTAAAATATGGTTTACATGTGGTTAAAAAAAGGACTGCTCAGCAGTGAAGAGTCTGGAATCCAGATCAATGGGCATTTGGAACACAGGCATTTCACTTAGCCTCCTACAGCCAGAACTGATCTTCCATCACAAACATGGCTGCTACCCTTACACTGTAAAAAAATTTCAGCTGAGCCCTAAAAATAAAACTATCTTAAATAAGAAATAAAACAAATTATTGAAATGTTGTTTCCCTGATTATCATACTCTTCTTACATGCATAAACAAATTAGAAACAATAAGTATTGTTTATAGTTTTCACTACAACTGTTTCTTTGCTGACAGTGAAAAATCCGCCTTCTATCTTTACCTGTTCATCAGGGAACTCTCTTATTCTTGCCCTGACAGTGAGATAATTGAGTCCCTGGCTATAACAAAGGCCTTTGTTGTCTTTGTGTACAGAGTGTTAGGAGAGAAACATTCTGCCAGTGGAACTGAGCAGAATTTTGAATCCATGTATTCTGTGGCAAACATTCCCTGATAAACATTCCATATCTTGAATGTGGAGAAAAACAGAGAAAAAAAAGCAGAATGAAGAAAGACGGCAATAATACAATGACTTTATCAATGAAATCACTTGCAGAGGGCGAAGGACTATTTTATCACAAATGCACACAAGAAAATCTATTATTTATACATATAAACGTGCTTTTTCCAATAGTAAAAGGTAAAAAAAAGGAGCCAGTTTTATAAGCGCAGTAAGGCCCTCAGGTATGTGTGTAAAACATATTTTACAGCACATCCAGTGGCTGAAGTCACTCTGGCCTTCGACCTCTTGCCTTACTACACACCTGGCCAAGCTGTAAAATATGTTTTACACATATTCCTTTGTGTCTTATTGCTTACTTATGTTTTCATGTAAGTTTATTTTTGAATATTTATGAAAAGCAGTTTACATTCAAAATGAGTTTTTACATGAGTAAATAAAGAGGAGACAGAGGATTATCCTAAATGTATGTGTCCACTAAGTAGTTGGTTTGTCTAACTCTAATTTGTTGCAGAAATTCTTACTTAGGGGGTTCAGGTGTCCCTTGGTTATGCTATAATTTTGTCCAGGACAAGGGATGGAGTTTTTAGTTGGTCATTATGGATTACTGATTATGATTTGCTGAATCTGGAAACTACGGGATAAAGCAATGTTACTAGAGTTGAAATGTGCATTGTGGGAGAGGACCTATAGTTATCCTATGTCCATGTAGCCTTTGGGCTGCTCTGTGTTCTTTTTTCCTAAAGTTTGGTGGTCTAGGACCATAAATGACCTGATCATGTTAATCTAAATGGTTTGTACCTCCCAAGGATTTTAATGGACAAAAGAGAGTTACCCCTCTTGACACACTCTGAGCTCCTATACTAATGGGAGACAAAGCATTGCACAAAGTGCTTTTAAAGCATAGTGTGTTCCAGAGAAGAAACAGAAAAGTTGTTTGTGGTACTGTAACGTAAGTGTACTCACCGGAGCCTCTTTGCTTGGATATTGGGCATTTCTCAGTGTAATTCCCTGGCTCAGGATAACTTCCCCTGTTGGCTGAATTGTAATAACGTTATGAGTATATAACTGCCGATTGCGTAAAGTGACTGAGGAAATTTAATTGTGATCAGCTTGTACTTCAAAAAGCCCAGTATAGTTTGCACTCTATAATTTTATTTAATCAAGGATGAAGGGAAAGTAATATGAGCTCCTACCCTCATTAATAGATGAACTGCATTTTAATATATTACATATTTGTATGATTTTAGTGCTTATGGCATGTGATGTCTATACCACACCAAACTTGTGTACTTATCATGTCTGTAAGATAACTTATTTTTAACTTGTAATGATTTATAGCCTAACAAAACTGAAACTATAATTCTCTGGTGTCTAGTGGAACCTCCCCCCCCCTCCCCACCATTGCCATCCCTGGCATTCATACTGTATATGTTTCTCTGGTGTCTAGTAGCACCCCAACTCTGATCACTGTCACTGTAATTCATATAATATTTCCTGGTGTCCAGTGGCAGCTCCTCTGATTGCTAAACGATCATTAAATATCTTTCCTGGTATCTAGTCCCCCATCTGATCACCATCCTAGTCTTTTTAAAATCCTGTAAAAAGAAAGCCTTCTCTCTATGTCTTTTTAACCTATGAAAAAGGTCCCTCACCATTCTGACCCCCCAACCCGACCTCCCACTGAGTACCCACCACCTCACACCCCCTTTACACCCCCACACACACATTCACTTAAACAGGCCTCAGGTTCAAGATCTTCTCTCTCATAGAAGACATATCTTGCTGCTTGAACTGCTGACTTCAATATGAGAAACTAAGGTAAATGCGGTTCAATGTATTTCAATGGGGTTTTGAACTTTGATGCATAACTTTCTAATTTTTGTGGATTTTGGCCCCAGATTTTCAACATGACTTTTTTGGGACCCTGCCTCATGACCAATGTCAGTGAAATATTGAAAATCAAGCCTGAAAGGCATTTCTTGAGTTGCTTGGCAAAATCACTTTTTGGGATGGATTTGAAAATTTTTACCAGCTTTGTTCATGAGCTGGGATCATAAGAAGTCTATGTTGAAAATTTGAGAAAAAAATATGTAAAAATGGTAAAGTTATGCCCATACATTGAAATTTTGTTATGCTTGTTCATAACTTTTCCAATTTTAAATATTTTGACACTAACATTTTAGTATAAATATCTTTTTTATGCCACCTCATGAACATGACAGCTGTCATTTTTCAAACCCTGGCCTAACTGTGTTTTTGCACCTGTGGCATGCAATGGTGTTGTTGTGGTATGAAATCACATTTTGGTGGGAATTTAAAAATTTGTCATTACTGGGTTCATGAGGTGGGAAATAATAAGGCTATTCTAACAATGCTGCTCCTGTTACATGTATACATCTAAGGAGGGCCCTGCACTCCCACAGACAAATGAGGATACAATTATACTACCTTAAAAAGTAAGGAAATTCTTTGCAAAAAACTTCATTAATGTACTAGTTAGGGTTAAAGTGACAAAACTAGGGAAATGTGGCATTAGGCTTTCCAACCCTAACATCCCACCCTACCCTGCAGGTAACAACAGGAAACACCATTATGGTTTCACCTGTCTTGCCTCTTTTGCAAATCAGGTGTGGGATGTGCCTTGGGGTTGTCAACCCCAACACTCATCCTAATCTCATATAATGCACCCATGTCAGCTTATTTACTGATGGAATGGGGTGAGCCTTAGGGTTGACAACCCTAAGGCACACCCCATACCCAATTTTTGAGGAGGCAAGAGAGGCGAAACCATAACATTTTTTCCTGTTGCTGCCTGCAGGGTTGGGGTGGGGTGTTAAGGCTGGAAACCCTAATGCCACAATTCCTTACTTTTGTCACTTTAATCCTATATTTATATTTATATATATCTTGTATTGGTGTGGTCATGCCCCTATAGTTAGCGTTGAGTAGGCACTTTAATGTTAAACCCCATATTTTGCACTTTAATAATTTGAATCTGTTTGGTGGATTTACATGACAATTTGCATGCATGGTCTCAAGGGTAGACCTCTTGATGTGCTGAGTTTCATTCTGTTCAGATGAGCAGATTCCAAGTTCTGGAAAGTGTGAAAAGTATATTCAAAGTAACATCAGGAAGACTTTAAGCCGGAGGTTCAATAGGCGGGGCAACTACGTCACTCCCCCATCAGGCCTTAGAAGACCACACCTCCTGGACTGTTCCAGGATTCATCTCTTCATTGTTCCACCATCCACCCCTCCTCCTCCAGTGGCTCATCTCTCTTTCCTGTGGGCTTCTTCCTAAGCTACCTTTAGCCAAGGGAATTATTCCTGCTGCACCACTGGGGAGACCCTCCTCTAGGGTTCCTTGCATCATATCCCGACAGGGTGGTATATCCCATGGATAGAGAAGCGAATAGCCACAATGTATTGAAGTCACATGAGCATACATCTCATCCAGTTGCATAAGTACAATTGAACTAAACTTTACACCCAAGACTGCCATTTCCCTCCCACATAGATGGAGGTCATTTCCTTTGTATAGGCCATTATCCCCCTGGTATAACCCTAACCCCCAATTTAGCCAAAACCCTCCTCCCTGCACCATGTCTTCAACCACTCATTGAAGGCCCTGATGTGGGGTCCCTAGTCTCTCCTTGGCTGTATACAGGCAGCACCTCAGTAAAGGCCACTATGCAAGCCACCTGCTTCAGGCCCCTCCCTTGATCACTAAACCTTGCCTGCTCCACCCTTGCAGCACCTCTTGCCAAGTCATTAGTCCCCAGATGGACAATAACATCCAGCTCCTCTTCCTGCCCGTCTGCTCTAGGGATACTAAGGCTCTGCTCTATATCCCACCATGCAAAAGGTGCCAGGTAGACATCTCACTTCCCTCTTTCCCTCCCATTCTGCTCCCACAACTACCTCCTTAATGATAGAGTCCCCCTGCCAGAAGCTATTTCCTCTTCTGCTGGGGTCCTCTGCCTCCCACCTTGGAGCCTCCACTATGAAGGACTCTCACATCCTCCTTGGCACCACCATGGGTGCCTCCTCTTGGCAGTTCTGTCACAGCAGAGGAGCAAAAGAGTTGTGTAGTGGCACCAGCTTAGGAATGTGCTGCTCCCGAGCCACCACCCCCACCCTGCCAGAGTCCACCACAGCCCAGAACGCCATTCAGTGTCACCGGTTGGCTGGGGGGGTCATGTGGGTGGAGGTGGGTGGTTTTGCAGCAGGCCGGTTCATCATTCAATTTCATCAAGCACGAATGGTGTGATCATGTAGGTAGAATGTTTACAGAGTGGGTTTGGTTAAATTTGTTTCCACTGAGCATGGGCATAGTTTGTGTGGGGGTGTCATGTTTGCAGCAGGTGGGTTTGGTTACATTTTGCTCACTGGCCATGGGGATCATTCAGCTGGGAGAAGAATGTCTGCAGCAGGCAGGTTTAGTTTAATCTCGCCCACCAGCCATGAGGATAATTCAAGAGGGGGGGTGGGATGTCTGCAGCTGGTGGGTTTGGTTACATTTCATCCACTGGGCATGGGGATCATATGGGCGGTTGTGGGATGTTTGCAGCGGGTGGGTTTGGTTAAATGTTGTCCACTGGCCACGAGGTTCTTTCAGTGGGAGTGGTGGCATTTTGAGGTAAATTATGAAGACTGATTAACTACTAACAAGAAAACAAATGTATTCATTTCAAACAGTGATTGACTTTATACTTTACAAAAATAGTTCTGCTGTGCTTTACTCTCATGATTAATTAAGTCAATAGAAACCCTTAATGGAATTCTGGGGTTAACATCTGTGTGTTTAAAGCCACATATACAGTATGATAGCTTTTTACATACTGCAAGGCTATGTCAAACCTGGTTTTAGGAGAACTACCATCAATTTACAAAAAAAATGTAGAGTGTTTTGAATTGTGTATGCAGTCCTAGTGCATTCTTTCCTTTGTTTGCTGTTAGGGTTTGTTTTGTTTTTGGTTTTTGTCTAAATTTGCCTAATTGTTTTATGGTCAGTGGGGATCTTCATGTCGGTATGCTTTAGTGGCTCTCCTTTTTTCTTAAATGCCTGCTGTCCCATGCTACAGTGATACATTGGAGACCAATAATTCAGTAAGGGCTGGTTTACGGTTCAATTTACAGTAGTAGAGCTGAGATTTTAAGTGCCTGTTCTTATCTAGTGAGAACTAATAAGGCTACATTCACAGTTTGGCAAATACATGAGGAATAATTGTGTGGACTTTTCTTTGAGGAAAAAGCTAGAGTCTTGACTGATTATATAATGACCCAGACTGGTGTGTGTGTGTGTGTGTGTGTGTGCATGAGTGTGTTTAATGCCTGTATATGTTTTGATAAAAAGAAAAGCTTTTTAAAAACAAAACAGTCACTGCTGCTGGCTATATCTTGAAAAAAAAAGATTGGATTAGAAAGAGTTCTTTATTTGAGACCAGAATAATGGGCTCCTGAGAGCACAGTGCTTCTTCGGAGTGCACTGTAAGCAAGCACTCACTGAATCAATAGTCTGGGACAAAATGCTGTCACATGGGAAAGGAGGCATTGTGAGAAAAGTAAAAGCAATAAAACATACAGACATGGAGATCCCCGGGAGCCATGAAACAAGTAGTTAAATTTAGAAAAATAACTCATAATAGCAAACAAAGGAAAGGACACACTAGGAGTATACACACAAATCAAAACACAGCACAACATATATTTTTGCATCTTTTGACTATAGTCCCCCTTTAAGTAATACCAATTTTTTAAGTGACTAGATTAATTGCTGTTAGAGTTGCCATGTTTGTTCTTAATGAAACTTATTATTCTGGAGTAGAGGAAAAAACACAAAGGTTCTGGACTGGTTTTGCCAAATCACCCTTGGTTTTGGTTTTGGATCCAAGCCAGTCTCCCTTCCTTCTGACACCATTTTCAAAGAATACTCTCTTCTCAGTAATTGTAATGAAGTCTTTCTTTTTATTGGGCAACAGTCCTATTTTTAAGGTCTCCCCAATTCTTCCATAGCGTATCAGGCTTCTACCAGTCTCCTTCCCTTCCCACTGATACATTTATTAATAGTTCCCTCCTTAATCCAACCACAAAAAAAAGGGAAAGTATCAGTTTTACAACACCATACATACACATTATATCCCAAAGTATTTTACAGAGCAATGACCAGGATACTGGTAGTGCGAAGACTATAGAATAGAATATAGCTGAGTTTTATACAGTGCATTTTATGCAAATTCTATCGTAAACTGCTTTACAATCCTGGGGAAAGAGAAGAGAAAATGTTTCTGCCATTGGGCGTACAAGATTCAAACAGCAGTTAGATTACAGAGAGGTTAAGCAAAGAGCACTTAAATGAGTTGCTCAGGGTCACACGTTAAGTCACATGGTAAGTGGCAATGGTGGGATTCAAGTCTGGGTCTCTGGGTTCACAGCTCTGCTCTAACCACTGGACCAGACTACCTTTACAAGGCAACTTCCCTTCCTAATCTGCCTGAACAAGGCTCCTCCCTCCACAACTAAGATGTTTAGCTAGTCTCCTACCAGTCTTCCCTCCCTGACAACACACTTTTAGACCCCTTCACTCTCCCATCATCCTGCCTGTCTATATCTTTCGGGGCAAGATCCATCTCCTGCATTGTCTCAATCACCAGTTGCTGAAACTTAAAAGAGCAACATGCTCAAAATAACAGCCCTCCAAGTGCCAGTCATATCCTTTATTACTTAAACTTAGATCTAGAATGTGAGGTATTTGTATTCCACCCCAATGGCCAACTTTCAAACAGATCGTAGCAAACAGTAAGGTGTCCCCTGAAGCAAGGCATCCCTGCATGTACTCATTGTTCCCTTCAATGGATGGCTTCTCCTGCTGGTGCAGTCTTCTACATCTCCGAATCATCTGGGCTCCCTCTTTGTAACTCGCTCCATGCTGCTTTTTGGGCAGGCTTTCAGGCTTCGTCCTGGATATTCATGTCTGTCTGTCTGAGGTGTTAGAATTCACTGTCCCTCCCTCTCCCAAAGACCTCCAAGAGAAGCTTTGGCCTTTCAGCCCCATGACTGGCCGTCCTAGGGGTCATTAAAGAGAAAGGGGGGAGGGAAATCTGTTAACCAGGAAAGGCACACAGAGTCAGAGCTTGTTTCCAGGTGTGACCTGGGAGCACAAGGAAGTTAAGTGACTTTCTCAGGGTCACACAGTATGAAAGGGGGGGGGCTTCAAACCCAGGTCTTCAGGTTTGCAGCTCCGTACTATTAACCACTACATGATACTGCCTCGAAACCCAGGTTTATTACATCTTCTGAATAACAGCTTTATGCTCTAACCACCAGGCTATTCTGCCTTTCATCAATACCAAAGATGGTGACAGCCATGGAGTTCTATGGCACTCTGGTGTTTTATGAGGACTCCTGTCCTCTGGCACACTCAGATGTTTTAAGAGGACTCCTGTCCTCATTTTTCAGTCCCACCCCTGGTTCTATGGGAAGGGGTGAGCAATACGCTCCATTTGTGGTGGGGTAGTGGCTGGAATTGTTCTCCATCAGCAAGGGTCCCACCTTTGATTTGTGGCCTTGGCTTCATGACTGCATGGCACAGGAGGTGCAGAAGAGATACAGAAGGAATGGAAGATTACCTCAGAAATTGCCTTGTGGGGGAATTTCCAGGCACATGTAGAGGTACAATGGGGAAAATAAAGGAGGGCATAATTAAGGCAACCAGCCTATGCATGTAGGAAGTGAGTAAACACACCAGGAAAAAAAATGTCATGGTTCTCTAGGAAAGTGGCCAGGGAGGTGAAGGAAAAAAAAGGCTGTCGTTCAGGAGGTATAACAATTCAGAGAGAGGAAGACAGGGTGGTGTACCAGGTAAAACAGATAGAAGCAAGAAAAGCAATGAGGGAAGCAAATGCCCAGAGAGAGGAAAGGATAGTCAAGGGGGGTAGCTAAAGGGGAAAAGACTTTCTTCAGGTACAGTACATAAGTGAGTAGAGTAAGGCAAGGGGAGGGATAGTGAAGATAAGGAGGGTGGCAGGGAGGACTGCACTGAAGAGGACCAAGAAAAAGCAGACTTCCTAAATGATGTATGATGTATACTGTAAATTATTTCTCTTGTATCTTTGTAATTTCATGTACAACTGGACGTTTGTGAAAACAGGCATTTTTGCTCACATGCTCTCCAGTATAAAATAAAAATTGATTGATTGATCCTAAACAGGTACTTCTGCTCAGTTTTCAAAGTGGTGGTGTGGGGGGGGGTGACAGACCACCAAGGGGAAGCTAGAACAAAGGTGGTGGTGGACACAAGTGAATTATCAGAGGAAAGAGAAAGAAGAGGTTTGCAGCTCTAAAAATTGGACAAGGCTGTGGGACCACCAGGATACATCATGGGATACTAAAGGAGCTCAGGAAGTGCTGGCTATCCCACTGACAGCCTTATTCAACAGCTCACTGGTTCCAGCAGACTGGATTAGAGTAGACATGGTCCCTCTACAGAACAGTGACAGCAGGGAGGAGGCTAGCAACTACAGGCCATTCAGTTTCACCTTGGCGATGGGGAAATTAATGGAAATTATGTCAAAGGAAAGGGTGGTATAGTATTTTGAATTCTATGTGCTGCAGGACCACAAGCAACATGTATTCATGGGGGTGAGGGCATGCCAGATGAATCTGATTAATTTCTTTGACTGGGTGACCAGGAAAATAGATCAGGGAAAGGCAGTGGATGTGGTCTATCTGGACTTTAACAAGGCCTTTAACAATGTGCGGAAGAGAAGACTGATAAAGAAATTGAACAGCTTATTAGTGGGGTCCAAAGTGGTGAACTCAGATAGAAAGTGGGTAACAGATAGGAGACAGAGTGTTGTTGTTAATGGCACTCACTCTAGTGATGGGAGACTGACCATCAAGATGCTACAGGGCTCGCTACTGGAACCAGTTGTCTTCAATGTCTTCATAAGCAACACAGCAGAACAGCAGAAAGGGAAGGTGTGCCTTTTTGTAGATGACACCAAAATCTACACTAGGGTGGACACTCAAGAGGAGATGGAGAAAAATGTAGGGATCTTAGGAAACTAGAGAAGTGATCAAGAGCATGGCAGTTGAGGTTCAATGCCAAAAAGTGCAAAATCATGCACCTGGAGCATAGGAACCCAATAGCTGAGTATAGCGTGGGGGGAGGTACTGACAGTCACTAAGCAGAGAAGGGATCTAGGGAATCTCATATCTGATGACCTCAAAGTGGCAGGGCAGTGTTACAAAGCAGTGGATAGGGTCAGTGTGAAGCTGGGATGCATAGGGAGAGGTATGTCCAGCTGGCAGAAGGAGGTGGTGTTGCCACTATATCACTGACTGGTAAGATCCCTCCTGGAGTATTGCGTCCAGTTCTGGAGGCCTCACTTAAGAAAGGGCCCAGACGGGATGGTGGCAGTCCAGAGGAGGGAAACTAAAATGGTGTAGGGATTGCGCCAAAAGCTCCATGAGGAGATATTAAGGAATCTCAACATATACACCCTAAAAGAGAGGAGAATGAGAGGGTACATGATTGAAACCTACAAGTACCTCACAGGTGTAAAGAGGGTGCAGGAGGGAAGACTCTTTCTTTCCTTTTTTGTACCTCCTGTGTCCCCAGCTGTCTACTCCTTTGGGCCGCCAATGGATCCCCATCCCGCCACATGTTCCCTCAGCATCTTCCACAATCCCCCATGTGTCATGCCCTGGTTGACCCAGCATATCCCTTCGCAGAGGGAGCCCCCTCCCTGGGCCCATGAGAGGGGAGATAGGGTCTGAATCCATTCCAGGTGCACAATGGGGGATTGGCTCTGGAGGCTACTCACAGGGCTTTGTGGTGTGAGGTGATCCTGGCAACTGTCATACAGTCAGCCAAGTGGTGATCATCCGTTTTCTCCTCAAGCGATCCATCTCCAACATACTGATCTGGCAGTGGGGAGATTTAGCAGCATGTCGAGGCTCATGACACCAAGAACGCCTACCACAAGCCACCACCAGGAGCCGCCTAGCAAGTGGTCTGGTACCGTCCCACTCACCTCCTCCCCAACCCCCGGGAGGGAAGCATCCAATGGACGCCCTTAACTCCCTACAGGTTAGTCTCTGCTCCTGACTTCCAGGTTCAGGTTGTGAACCCAGGTGGTCAGCGTGCCAAGTGAACTATCATTGCTCAGTGCCATGGAGCTGGCATGGAGAGTCTCTTTCAAATGAGAAAGAGCACCAAGGCCACAGGGCTTGTGATGAAGTGGAGGGAGTTTAAGAGGGATGTGAGGAATTATTAATTTTTACTGAAAGAGTTGTAGATGCCTGGAACAGACAGCCAGTGGAAGTGGTGGAGGCAACAACAGTAGGAGGCTTCAAGCATGTACTGTATAGGATGGACTATAATTAAATAGGCAGAGAGGAGGGAGGGTCATCAAAGACCAGTTAGGGTCTGCGGAGAGAAACTAGGCACAGCCCATCTATGAAGATTGGGTGGGCCAAGTGGTCCTTTTCTACCATAAAATTCTATGTTTCTTTAAGGCTCTCTCAAATCCCTGCCACTCCCAACCCCCCTCCACCACCACCACCACACATTCTGAGTTTTGAGGACCAACAGGAGAGAAAAACAAATGGCAAAAATCTAGATCGTGATTGAGGACCTCCAGGTAAGCCTCCCACTTTGGGTGGGATACATTTGTAAATTCTGAATGCAATCCTTATGCAACATGTATGTAATTTCCATACAAAACAAAATCTGGCCAGAGCTGATAGGGCTGCAGTTGAGGTTGTGGAAGAGGGGCCAGAGAAGCAGAGATGTGGAACCAGGGAGGCATCCATGGAATGGAGGGAGTAAAAGGAATAGAGTAAGCAAGACAAGAGAGCACTGAAGTAACAGGTGAGGTAACCAAAGCAGAACTGTGGGATGAGAGGCAAAAATGGAGAGGCATCAGCCCTTGAAAGAGAGGAGAAGGAAGAGAAGGAACAGACTGAGCAATGGTGGGTACAGGTTGGAAAACCAAGGGCAAATGGCAGAAGGAGCGGAAAAGAGGGTCCAGTGACTGGTCTGGTTAGGGTGGATTTAGAAGTGGTGCCTGTATATTCCCATTGTCAAAGGCAGGGAGGGTAATTTTTACAATGATTTCCTACCAGACCAGGAGGGGGATGAGAACTTTATAGCTGAACTTACTGAAGTTGTTCTCTTTGAAGGAGATTAAGTTTTGTAGTGCTTTTAAGTTACAACATTTGCCACACATAATGTGAAAGAGAAAATGAGTGCATGGGTAAAACATCTTTGAAAATAAACTTAAATCAGAGTTCCAATGAAGTGACTTGGTATGCTTGAACACTAACATTATCAAGCAAGATTAATAAAGAACTGAGCCAATTCTCTTAGCAAACACAATTCTTATGTCTAGATTATATAGTTTGTTGTGTCAGTTTATTTGCCTATAACCAACTGAGATGCCTCATATGTTTCAGTGAGTTTCTACCCAGTTTTACAGACTAATCCAGGAAGGTCATGTGACCAACTCAAGGTCACACAGTGACTACAAATAACTCTTGAGATTTTAGCAAGCCTTCCTTGTCCCTAATCCTCAGCTATAAGGGCTTGATCACATTTCTCCTGAATAGCTCCTTGTCCATTTACAAACCCATTGTGACCAATTTCCAGGCAAGCAAACTATTTTAATTATTCCAGAAATCCATGACATGAATGTGAATTCTTGAAGTGGTGTCACAGTACTTTAAAGGAGCACTACCAGGAAGGGTGTTAGAGCCACTGGTGCATAGATTGTGGCTTGAGCACCTCAATCCCTCCCGGAGTCTCACTATATATTTATTTATTAAAATACCTCATCCCTTGTACAATTTGATCTCCTGGGGGTGCAGCCAGTATAATGAGCACCAGAGTGGATCCTCCTGGGAGATTGCACTGGCAAATACCGCAATACGATGATGCAGTTTTGCCTCTTCCTCTCCATTGTCCATATGTACTGAGATTTTAAAATCTCTGTATTTTGTATGCTGGGTGTTATTTTTACAAACGTGCCTATATGACGAGGGTGGGCCACCCACATGGCATACTGGCATATTTATTTATTTATGTAAGTCTTTGGTAACCAGGTAAGTGCACTGATCCAGGGGACCATTTTCAGGCTCAACCTGGGCCACAGCAGGTGGCAGTACAGAAGGAGAAATGTATTATACAGTACAATGAGTACGAGCTATTGCATATACAGACATCTCTGGTGGACAAAGTAAAGTACATAGGAGAAAAGCAAATAAGGAGAGGCTGTACAATTTGTAACTAAACAGATCAATTTGTTAGGATAATCAAACAAAACTAACTGTACATTATTTACAGCAGTATAAGTGATGAGTGTAAATAAGTGCAGGACATAGGAACTCACTAGACACTGTTGAGAGTGAATACTCGAAACATGTATTGAGGGAGATTAGACAGGACACATTGATAGTGGGAGAGAGTACTTGGGGAGGCCAAGCAGCCTAGAAGGGAAAGGCTGGCATGGTCAGTGGGGGTGGGGGGATTAGCCAGATGAGTAATGGCATGTGGCCTTGTCAAGCAGCCAGGATTTGAGACATACCTTGAAGATGGCATAGGTGTCCAAGGAATGGATGAACACAGGAAGACTATTCCACAGAGTAGAAGCAGCTACAGATAATGATTTTCCACCCATAGCCAAGGAAAGTTTTGGGATTTCCAGGGGGGAGACTGAGGATGCACACAAACATCCCAAGGGAGCTCTGATGCTGAAAAGGGATGCATAAGGGGAAGCATCACCATGTCTGATGGCACTGTCCAGAATGCAGCCAAGTGCACAGTCAAATCTGTGGTGGGGTGGGAGCCAACCTAGTGTCTGGTAGAGGTGGCAGTAGTGGGTGGAGTAAGGAGCCAGCATGAAATGACAGATGTTGTCATATGTCGAGTAGAGGCACGCATGCACGCATGGCAGAGGACGCATGCAAGTAAATGGAGGAGTACATATCAATAATGGGCAGTAAGTTGCCTTGTGCAATGGCTATGCAGGCTTTCCTGGTCAGGAATGGCACCTTTTTTGAAAATAACATCAAATTTTATGAGGGATGAGGTATTTTAATGAATAAATAAATATATAGTGGGACTCCGGAGGGGTGGATTTGGGTGCTTGAGCCACAATCTATGTACTGTACCAGTGGCTCAAGCACCCTTCCCGGTAGTACTCCTTTAAATTATATAATGGCCCATCAGTATCCTGTAACTTTATTTATTTATTTGTTTATTTATTATTATTTTTTTTGTTTTATTTATTTATTTCTGCTTCGGAATTACAACCTTTCAGCCTCACAGGCTCTTTTACAAAGGTTCCACGTCAAATAAGGGCACAAACAGTACAGTACAGATAACAAGCTACAAGACAATTTTGTCAAGGGTAAACAGCTATGGTGGTACAGACTGAAGGGGGTTGTATCAGTGAAGGGCCAAGGCAACTTACAATAGAGATAATACTGTATAAAAAAGTCAGGCACTCAAGGTAACAATGGAGAAGAACAAAATCAGAAATGGTTAACTGTATAATAATCCACATTACTAAGTGCAGAAAGTGGGGGGAGTGGCAGCCAAAAATAGGCTTTTTCAGAAAGGAGGAGAAGGGTGGGTGGCAGGTTGCAGCCAGCATGGCATTGTCAGAGAAGGTGGTGTAGAAGAGAGACAAGGGGCTAAGAGGGCAGGAGAAGGGCAAGGTAGTAGTTGTGGGTTAAAGGGGAGAGTGCAAAAGCAAGTAGAATAGGGCATAGAGGGTACTGAAAACAGGCAAAGGAAGGGAAAGTAGGGAGTAAGGGGGAGGAAAGAGAGGAAATTAGGAATGTGGAGAAAGCAATGGGTAGAGAGAGGGCGATAATCTTAAGTATAGCAATCACATTGGTTGGATTTTGCCAGATGGGCATGGAGGTCTCTTTTAAAGAGACCAATTTTAGTACAATGAAAGAGACTAGGGGGCAGGGCAGTCATCCAGAGAGGATCGAGATATGAGAGTGACCGCTGGGCAAGAGTGGTTCTCTTAAAAGGGACACGTAAGAGACCCTTTGCAGAACTCCTTGTGGTTTTGGAGGTATAGTGGCATTGGAATAGGGCCATAGTAGTTTCAGGTACCAACCCAAGGAGTGCTTTCTTACCAGTTAGACATGCTTGATACTGGGCCATGATGTGAAGGGGGAGCCAACTAGTAAAGGAATAAAGACTGCATGTATGTTCAAGGTGGTCTGCACCAAGCACAAGCCGACAAGTCTTGTTAAGGAGTAGTTTTATCCGATTTAATGCGGTTTCAGTGGCAGCTTCATAAATAATAAGGCCATAGTCTATAGCCAACAGTAGAGAACTTCGCTTGGCCAGGTTCAATGCCTCCGGTGTTATGGCTTTCCTGTGATGGTAAAGGGTTCCCAAACTGATATTGGCAGCTTTAATTATGTGATCAATATGCGGGGTGAAAGAGAGGACATCATCAAGGTGGATGCCAAGATATTTGAAAGAAGAAACTTGTTCAATGGAGTCACCTTTAAGGCTTTGGGGGATCAGTGGATCAGTATATTTCTTAGAGGGCAGACAAGTGAAATGCATGGATTTTGTTTTCTTGGAGTTTAGGAGGAGCCTGTTATATGAGAATCAAGACTCTAGTTTGGTAAAACTGTCTTGAAGAGTATTAGTTATTTCAGGGAGATGATTCCCAGAAACGGAGATCACTGCATCATCTGTATAAAGCAGCATTCTTGCAGGACAAGCACTTGGGAGTGTGTTAATAAACAGGCTGAAAAGCAGGGGCCCTAATATTGATCCTTGGGGAACTCTTAGAGTTACGTTTCGAGGTTTAGAGGATTCTCACTTTATCCTCACAAACTGATTCCTATGTGAGAGGTAACTAGAGAACCAGGCGACTGAGTCAGGGGATAGGCCTAGAAACAACAGTTTATCAAGTAGGATCTGGTGGTTGACAGTGTCGAAAGCTTTGGTTTAATCTATAAAGACAGACTCCACTGACTTTCCGGTGTCAAGGGCATCATATATGTGGGTGGTGAAGTCCATGAGAGCTGTGACAGTGCTATAAGACTTTCGGAACCCATGTTGTTGGTGACATAGTAGATTATATTTGTTCAGGTATTCTGTGAGTTAGTTTGACATGATTCTCTCTAGGGCTTTAGCGAGAGGTGGGAGGATGGAGATTGGGTGGTAGTTATCCAGATTGGTTCTGTCACCACTTTTGAAAACTGGAGTGACCAGGGAAGATTTCCAACTATCAGGGAATATATCAATACTAAGGGATATATTGAACAACTTAGTGTGGGGATTGGCTAGTTCATCCAATGCAAGTGCCACTAGCTTCATGCCTATTGTGTCACTACCCTGTCTGGTTTTGCCAAAGACCCTTTTGATATGCTTAATAGTTTGGGACCGGGTGACCTGCTTGAAGTAGAAGAGTGGTTGGTTGGTGTTAGTGGTGGGTGGGGGATTGGAGCTAGGGGGATTTCTGTTAGGGTCAACGTAATCCTGGAGAAGGACTGAGCTTAGGTCAGTGAATGCTTGATTAAAGGCATTAGCTAGGTCTTTAGGGTGTTAAAGTGAACCAGAGGAAGTAACAATTAGATCTGGTTGTTCCCTAGATGCCTTCCTTGTCAATGTTTTTACGTTCACTTGCACGCATGCACAAGGAACATCTTGCAACAGTACGACTTTTGGAGGTGTGTGACCCTCCTCCTGAATCCAGTGCTTAGTGTAGCAGGCACAACCCTACTGGACTAATACATGCTGAGCTGTGTATGACAGCAGTTTGGCTGTGTTGGTCCTCACTTCAAAGAAAAGGTCTGCTGCAATCAGCGGTGATAGCGTGTATGCAATTAGCATACATGTCAGCCGAACTGCTATCATGCACAGCTCATCATTAAAAAAAAAACCACTTCCTCCCGCTGCTAATGTCTTCCCCCTCCCTTGTTAGAGTGCTCCCCACCCTGATGTTGTGTGCCGAGGGGGGTGCCCAATGCCCCTTGGCTTATGTGCCCCCCCAGCACACTGTGTGGCCAACGGGGATGCCCAATCCCCCATCGGCTGCAGCCTTCCCACAAACAAACACCCAGTTGGCATGCTAGGAGCTCACCCACACACACTGTATGGCTCATGGGGGTGCCCAATCCCTGCCAGCTCCAGTCACCCCAACAAACAGGTAGGTGGCACACTGGGAGCCCAGCCCAGCGTGCCAAAGGCGTCCTTTTCTTTTAAATCCTGTGAAAGAAAAAAACAGTCCCTCAGTGAGTCCCTGCCCCCTGCCAACCCGTGCCCACCTTCTGTGCACCCACCTCCCCACACACCCCCTCACCCCATACTTACCTTTGGAGCCCAGTGCAACAATCTTCAGTGGACTGGGAACACGTCTGCACTCTTCAAAGCCGACCGTGAACTGAAGAAATGCCGGTAAGCTGTATAATGGCATAAATAGGGTTTTTCCAACTTAGGTGGATATCTCGGCCATTTTTTTGACTTTTGACACCAAATTTTCAACATGGGGTTCTTGGCACCCCTTCTCATGAATTCAGTCACTGTCATGGCGTTATTTGGTCCTGAAAGGGGATTTTGCGGTCACTGCTTGGAATCACCTTTTGGGACTGAGTAACAAAATGTTAGTGTCAGTGTTCATGAGGTGGGCTCTCAAAAAGCCTAAGTTGCAAATTTGGAGAAAAAAATTCCAAAAAATGACTGTTTTACGAGCATGCGTTGTGCAGTTTCCATGCACACTCGTAAGTTCATGAATTTGTAATATTTTCACTCCAGATTTTCAGCATATTTCCACACCTCCTATGAACAGTGCAGCTGTCAATTTTCACATCCTGGCCGAAGTGTTTTTTTGTGCTTCTGGTGCAATATTGCATAGTTGCTGCTGGAAATCAGTGTTCCCTACAGAGTAAGACAATCACAGTGACATTATTCATGAGCAGAGGTCCTAAAATGCCTATGTTGAAAATTTGGTGGCAAAAGTCCATAAAATGGCCATGTTATGAGTGTGCGTTGTAACATTTCCACTCCAGATTTTCAACATTGCCATCTTCCCACATCTCCTTATGACCAGTACAGCTGTAATTTTTCACATCCTGGCCAAAATGTGTTTTCGCACTTCTGGTGTGCAGTAGTATGGCAGCTGTGAGAAATCATGTTCGGTACAGAGTAAGAAAATCACAGTGACACTGTTTATGAGCAGGCATCCTAAAATGCCTATGTTGAAAATTCGGTGCAAAAATTCCAAAAAATGACTGTTTTACGAGCGTGCTTTGTGCAGTTTCCACACGCACTTGTAACTTTGCAAATTTGTCATATTTTCACTCCAGATTTTCAACATTTGCATTTTTCCACACCTCCTTATGAACAGTACAGCTGTCATTTTTCACATCCTGGCCAAAATCTGTTTTCACACTTCCACCACAGAGTAGCACCGTCGCTGTGGGAAATCAGGGTTCAGTACACAGTAAGAAAATCATAGTGGCACTGTTCATGACCAGAGGTGACAAAATGTCTATGCTGAAAATTTGGTGAAATAATTCCACTGAATGACTGTGTTACAAGTGCGGGTTGTGCAGTTTCCACACAGGCTCGCACCCTTGAGCACAACCAAGGCATTAAGTTTCCTAAGACAGACGCTTAAGAAGTACGTCGGTGAAATGTTACTCAGATGCAAGAGGAGTTGCAGAGAGGTACTCTGTTGGGATATGGATGCTGAAGGGACATGGATACAACTGGGGTGGGGGGCTTGCACAAACACCAAACACCAATGCAAATACCAGCAAGTGAATGTTTGGCATTGACAAATGCTTGTTATATTATTCCAGAAGTCTTCATAGGTCAAAGCACCTCACATGACTGTTGATCATTCTGCACTCCTCACCTGAAGTGCATATATTTTTTATTAGCAAATAAGTCAATTTTACAAGTGGGATAACATCATTCAGGGTGTCTAGTCATAAGGGAATAATGCACTTATCTGGTGTTTGTGACCCTAAAAACCACTGGAGGCATACATAATTTCATTATAACAGCAGACCCTCACATGTTTTATCCATTTTACAATGTACACTAACTTCTAACTGCAGACTGGCCCCTGTTTTATCTCTTTTATAATGTACACTAACATAAATATTTTCAATTGAATATGGTTGCTATATGTTGTAATGTACTTATTATGTTAATAAAATGCATGACCTTTAACTTTAACCAAGGTTCCCCTGTGGCAGTACAATAGTAGGTGTCAGGGTGGCTCAGTTGGTAGCACATCTGCCTCTGGGCCAGAAGGTCATGGGGTTTTAGTCCCAAACTGGGATTGGGCTCCTAGCTAAAAGGCTAGCACATTATTGCAGTATTGTTGAGGTGTGCCATACTTTTTATTAGATGTTAAACTGAGGTCCCTTCTGCCCATCTGTGGCACTTTTCCCAAGAGTAGAGGAATTGTTTATTTGTAAAAATCAAATAGTATTGACCTTTCCTGATGTCCTGGACAACATTCCCCTTCCCATAAAACCAGTTCATGCAATTGTCCAAGGCAGCGTGTGAGTGCTGATGTGCAAAATGGCTGCCACTACACATTTAGTCACTTAACTACCAGTCTAACATTGCTTGTAAAGGTTTGGTTGCAGTGTGTATGAAAAGCATTACATACATGATTCTTCTTCTTTTTCTACTACTACTAGTATATCAAATTAGTAAAGTACGTGTGTGTGTGTGTGTGTGTGTGTGTGTGTGTCTGTCTGTCTGTCTGTCTGTCTGTCTGCATGCCTGTATATACAGAGAGACAGAGATTAATGCAAATTAGAGACATTTGTAAAACTGTTTTGCTTGTGTGCAGAGAGTACTGCACATTAAAGACATTTGTATGTTGTCTTGCGCACGTGCAAGCAACATCTTGTGGTAGTAGGAGAAATGTAGAGGTGTGTCAGTGTTGGCGAATGCAGGGCATGCTTTAGTAGGTGTGTCCCTTATTCCCCAATTAGCCAGCATGCTAGCACTGACACAAGAATTATGTAAAGTGCCACCAACTTGAAAGAAATGTGCCCCTGCAATTGGAGACAAGCTTGTCATGCAGCGGCACAGATGACACACCTCCCGTATGTGCTTTTCCTGTTGAAACATTTCAATAAACATGGTGGCAGAAGGAGAAGCCATCACACAATTCCCAAAGAAAGCTGACATTGGGGATGCAATCCTTGTGTCGGCATATCCCACACCCCATCCCCACATTGTGCGGCACACTGGGAGCCCACCCCATTGTGCTCAACATTTGTTTTATTTCACCTGTAAAAAAAGAAAATGGTCCTGCAATATTCGTTTTTTTTCTGTACCTGAAAAAGGAAAACGGTCCCTCGACTTATCCACCACCTCCCCCCTCCTCCAACTTGCATCCACCCTCTGCACACCCCACCTCTCCGCCCCCCACACACACACACACACACACACACACACACACACCTCACCCCATACTTACCTCCAGAAGTCCAGGGCTATGATCTTCAGTGGAGTGGGAACATGTCTGGACTCTTCAAAGCCAAACTGCAAAATGAAGAAATGCCGGTAAGCTGTATAATGGCATCCATGGGGGAGGGGGGGAGTGGTATATCTGAGCCATTGTTTTGAATTTTGGCTCCACATTTTCAACATGGGGTTCTTGGGACCCAACCTCATGAACACATGCACTGTCATCTTGTTATTCATTCCCAAAAGGTCATTTTGCTGTCACTGTGCTGAATCACCTTTTGGGACCGAATAACAAAGTGACAGTGCCACTGTTTATGAGGTGGGGTCCCAAAAAGCCTATATTGCATATTTGGTGAAAAAATTCCAAAAAATGACTGTGTTATGAGCATGCATTGTGCAGTTTCCACGCACGTTCGTAACTTAGACAATTTTTAATATTTTCACTCCAGATTTTCAACATTGCCATTTTTTTCATACATCCTTATGAACAGTATAGCTGTCATTTTTCACATCCTGCCCAAAATGTATTTTCACAGATCTGGTGCACAATGGCTCACTCGCTGTGGGAAATCAATGTTTGGGACAGAGTAACAAAATCACAGTGCCACTGCTCATGAGTGGAGGTCCCAAAATGCCTGTGTTGAAAATGTGGTTAACAAAATCCCCAAAATAATTGCATTATGGGCGTGCGTTGAACAGTTTTTACACACGCTCGTGACTTCACCAATTTTTCATATTTTCACTCCAGATTTTCAACATTGTCATTTTTGCACCTCATGAACAGTACAACCATCATATATCACACCCTGCCCAAAATGTGTTTTTGCACCTATGGTACCAAATGGTGCAGTCGCTGTGCAAAATCACCTTTCAGCTAACAAACTGATAGTTCCACTGTTCATGAGGTGGGGTCACAAAAAAACCCATGTTGAAAATACCAGCAAATGCCCAGGGCATTAGGGTTTCTGACTGTAACTCCGCACCCTGTAGAGACTGACAGGAATCAGGGGTGTGATTTGGGATTGTCAGCTGTAATGCTAATGCCATTCTACCCCCACCCTGCAGCCAGTGATAGGCATCAAGGTGTGCCTTGGACTCTTCGGCTCCAAAGTTCACCCCATTCTCCTATCCTGCACCCATCTCAGCATATTTCCTTATGGAATGGGGTCAGCTTAAGGCCAGAAGACCCCAAGGTACACTGCAACACTTGTCGGTGTCTGTAGGCTAGGGTGAGGTGAACTGGTGTGAGCGTTATGGCTGATGACCCAAAAGCACACCCCAAAGCCTGTCAGTCTCTGCAGGGTGGGGGTGGGGTAGGCATCAGTTCAATACTTCACTGCCATTCCTATTATGCATCTCTCTAACCCCTGCACTACCAATGCCAATGCCAGCATGACAACATTCAGCATTGACAAATGCTTGATAAAACTGTTTGGCTAATTCATATGGTTGAAACCAGTATATTACTCTATGTCCTTGTACTACAAATGTATTTTCTATGATCTGACAAGATACAGCAGTCTTTCATGCTGTAGCTTCTCAAAGCACAGCACCTCAGCAGGTTGCACACTTGCCTCTGAGGCTGGAAGATCAGAAGGCTGTAGGTTCTATCCTCATACCAGGTACTTGAGTTAAATCCCAATACTGATACTGTGGTACAGCAAGAGGGGGGTGCTGCACTGCTGAGGTGTCGTCTTTTGGATGAGATGTTAAACTGAGGTCCTATCTGTCTGTCCTGGTGGTAGTTCAGGTGGACGTTAAAGATCTCAGTGTCCTTGACAAAATTTCCCCAATTCACTAAAAAAATACCACCAACAGCTTAATCTGGTTCAGTGTCAGTTGGCATCCATCTATATTCCCCCTCCCCTGGACGAGGCTAAAAATAGGCAAAATTGTCTAGTCCTCCTTTCCCGGTCAACAAAAACTAAAAAAAAAAAAAATGATCTTGAAAGTTCCTTTTAAAGCATTTTAGTGTCATTTTTTACTTTTGTTACCTCAATGACATAATCAATAAACATGCTGCAATTTCCCCCTTCAGTCTTCATTTCCTAGACACATAACAGAAATTTGTTCTGTTTCTGTTGAATTAGTCCAAGAGAAATGGCTACACGAGGAGTGTGGCTACAGTGATTTTTTTTTCTCATTTAAATTAAGTGATTACTGACTCAAAACGTGTCTTTTCATTTTTTTTCCTTATGGTGGGGGGATTCATTTTCTTCAAAAACATGTTTTATAAGATTGTTTTTATGGCAAACTGGTTTTGGAGTGGGCCCTCACTAATCCCACCCCTCCTATTACATGTAAGCATGTTCAGATTTGTTTATATTTCCTTGTCAAGTACTTGAACTCAGTAGCAGGCAAAAAAAAAATGTTGATACTAGACACAAAGCGTGCAAAAATAAGTTGGCTTGCATTAGATTAGTCTTGCTTCTAGATTGTTGCACACTTTGCCTCTAGTGTCAAACGTTTCTTAAAAAAATTTATTCTGTAGCATCTGTTGACCAATGCCAATTCTTAATGCTTAGTAATGTTTGCCACCAAAATGGCGTGTAGAAAGAACCCTGGCTACATGTATGATTAAAAAAAATGTTCTTTTAAAATCATGGTTAGAGGCCATATGCTTTTGTACCAGATTTCATATACCAATAAAAATCTATGTCTTCCATCTGCCAGTCTTGGGAGGGGGTTGGGCTGCATTTCAACCTGAAAAGCAAATGTTTTAACTGCTAAACATCGGTGGAAAAAATGTAATAAACTCCTCAGAACACTGGGTCAGCAATGTGCCATACAAGTAGCTCTTGGGTTGGCTTTATTTGTCGCTGACATTCCTATCAACAAAGTTATTACATCCCCATTCAAGCACCTTTATTAGCTTTTGAGCTAAGTAATTACATTATGCATTTCTCCCTTTTTCTGGGTCCCCTCCCACCCACACACTTTAGGTCAGAAGCACACAGTACAACTGTTGTGACAATGACCTACAGAAACTTCTCCTGCCATTTGCTGTCCTGTCAGTATCGGTCCCAATTCATAAATCCACAGTGCTCTGTGTACTAGTTTGGACATCGTAGTTTCATTTCCTAAAAATTTCACACAAAAAAATCACTCCACTGCAAGCATCAGCCCCAATCTAACACACCCCATATCTTCACCAGGATGACAGAGATCTCAAATACTGGTAGTCAGTCTGGTTGCCCATTCACAACTCTTAACCAGACCCAACCCCTAACCCCACTTGACATCATATCTCTCAACCTCCTGCCTCACAAATTAGGGACAAGGCTTAAAAAAATCAGGGACAAAGGACCAAAATCAGAGACACATCTTCAAAATCAAAGATATCCACCCAGAAAGCTGGTAGAATATGGGGTTTAGTGCAAAATGCATTTTCTAAGGAAGAACAAGTCTGTAACTTTAATGCTTGACATTATTTTGTGCTTACAATTTCCACTGTTTAGCCACGGAAACACAAATTTTAGGAGGGAGAGAGTAAAATTCTGAGGCAAAATCAGGGACGTCCCTGAAAATCAGGGACAGTGGAGAGGTATGCTTGACACTAAGATGTGTGCACACACTGAACTTGATTATTTTCCCCCTATCAAGTGCTTGGTATTTTTCTGCTTTTCTTGTTGTTTCTGCATGTTTATGCCTCTTTGGACCCTGAGACTGTAACTGCAGGAAGACAGAGTGAGAGAGGGTGTGCTGAGGATGTATGTGAACAGACAAACAGTAAATACAGCCCAGTCCATTGCCAAGCACATAAGGCAGAAAAATTACATACACCGTGATTTACAATGCAACACTGATCATTGTATCCAAAGTCCCATGCTATGCACATAAAGCAAAGACTGAAGCAGTTCATTGCTGTGCAAAGCATGATCGCAAACTGTAAACTTGCCCCCCCCATTGATAATCGTTCTGTATATAAGGTGCATAAGTTTTAGTACTTAACTATATCCTGCTAACAGCACAGAATGTGCTGTTCAAGTTTCTATTGCCTGTTTTGCTTGACCACCAAATTTCCTATGGCAGTACCAGTGCACAGATTATCCTAACCCAACACATTACTCAGACCCCTTGTCTGTTGTTACCTAAATATGTTCTGCAAAATGTCTCAGTTTTCCCCCTGACATCAGTTAATTTCATTATTTACTCTCCACCATGGTTTTGTTTTGGCTGTGCATTCAATCCAGGCCCCACCCAACTCAAAACTTGACTACATCCACTCTCAAGGTGCTTCCGTTTGTGTTTTTTTCTTGTTCACTGGTGTAGAATTTGGAACAACATAATAAAGTTCTGGAAACTGAGAAGGAAGCTCTCTGGGGTCAATACTGCACCCCTATCCCCCCTCACCCCCACCCATCATGCTATTCCAACACTGTAATATTCAGAATTAACTGTGGAAAAAACTTGGCATTCTCAGTTGAGAGCAGTTTGTGATTAGCATGACCCTCTGTAATCTCTTCAAACCTTTTTGAAAAATAACAAGCAGGCAAATAACCGAGACCCAGTTACAAAATCTCTGCTCTGCATTATACCATGTTGGTGGCACAAGTAATGTTTTATTCATGACCTCCCAAATATTAAGGATGCTTGCTCGTGTATTGTTCCCATAATTGGTGTCACTCGACTTTGAGGAACAGTGGGTGTGTTTTTCTACAAAATTCTGAATTCTAAAAAAATACATATACATTTTTCTTTGTGGGCATATTAGTCACCATGACCCTGGTGACCTCTCATGATTTTAATCATGTTACTTCTCCACTTGTTTACAATTGATATGCCAATATGACCTTGTATTTATAGTAAATGTAAAGGATTTGTATATCACTATGGACATTATAATGTAAGGTATCAAAATAATTTTCAAATAATCACAGTTCAGAGATGTATGCTGGTTGCCCTCTATGACCTTACATGAGTACAAGATGTTTGGTCATGAAATTGTGATCATTTTATTATTATTATTTTGGGATAATTGGTTGGCACTTGCTACTACTATTAAGCTGAACAAATTTATTTGAATTACTACCTGACTTTCTGTGAAAAATGTGCACAAAGGGATCACATCCATTTCAAAAGAAATGCTTTGTGTTGTCTGATTCAATGTGGAGTGTGGGTTTTCTCACTAAGGGGTTACTGTATACACCTGCTGCAGATAGTCGGTGATGATTTAAAACTGGTGGTTGCACACATGACCAGCCTCCATAACGGAGCGTGCATGTGCAAAACCTGCCAGGGCACTTAGTGGTGGTTTTTGTCTTCCCATTATGTTGGAGGTGCTGGAGATGTAATTTATTATAACAATAAAGGAGATGTATTTACTGGTTAGTGGTCATAAACCACTGCCAGTGAGTGCCCAATAGCTGAATAAATCACATATGTGGTTTATGGAGCTCCATAAACCACGGGCATAACAGTACCGCAGCTTCACCAGAAAAAACGTTGAACAAGCTGTCCGCACACTGGACGTTCACAAGTGCTACACAATTGATCACTCAGCACGAGACAAGCTTGTCAGCAGTAACAGTAACCCTCGCAAAGTGAAAAAAAGACAATTTAAACCAAAAAACATTAAAAACAAGTAAATATAAAAAATAAAACATGGAGAAGTGTGGTTCTCTAGGGATTTTATGCACCTCCTCAGTGAGTGATGCCCATATAAACCCCTCTGGCTTCACCCTTGGGGTTTATGGGCATCACACACCTTGGGTGCATCCAATCCCCATAAACCACATTTATCCATGCATTATTCTATATGTAATTTATTACAAGAATAAAAACAAGTCATGGTAGTACGTTCAAAACCCTTTCAAACACATTGTGCCACATACCTGTTTAATCAGAATATTTCACACATTTGTGTAAGACAAACGGCTTTTTCAGACAGTCTGGAAAAAATTTTTTGCAGTCACTGTACCATATGGCTGTGTTGTAAGTGTCCTGGTTTAGTTGCCTAATCCATACAGATTAAGTGACTGCTGTTTCTATTCAGTCCACTAACACCTTCTGAATGCCACCTTTTAATATTATCCTTTTCTTGCCCCTGGCTAGGAGCACACCTTTATAATAAAGGTTGCTGGAATCTGTTTGGAGGTAGAAGCAGGTGATCCAGACTGTTAGGGTTTGCCAGGCTGCAGGGGTACTCATGGTATTAGCACGCTAGTGTCTTTGGCTTAACTTTCCAGGCTAGGGGCAGTTTTATTCTACAGGTACCTCAGCACTGCTGACCACTTCCCTGATGTGAAAACGATGCTCCACTTGGGGAGGAGGTTACTGGTGGCCAGAAGGTGTTCATGGACTGAATAGAGATAGCTTTCACTTAACCATGTATAGATTAGGCAATTGAGCCACAATGATTACATCACAGTGATGGGGTAAAGTGACTGCACACTTTTTTTCCTGACTGTTCGAAAAAGCTGTTTCCCTCACACAAGTGTGTAGGATATTGGATAATTGAGTGTCTGGGTTACTTGTAGTGTATAAACAATAATACAATGCGCAGACTTTTTGGTTAACAATGTCTAATTTCCATTACTGTCTGTCTGTGTGTAGATAGAATCACTTAAGGAGGAGTGTGGCTACCATGGCTTTTTATTCTCATTTAAAGGGAAACTGTCAATCCTATATCATGTACAATACATGATGGAGTTTCTGCCTTTGTTATTTGTAGATTTTGTTTGCTTTGCAGTCCTTCAAGCTGTAAACCCTATGTGGTATTCTTTTTTTGGGGAGGAGGATTTGGTTCAGTACCCTGTTTGTTATAATCCTAATATATTAGCTGTCAAATGACTGTGAGAATATTTCTTTACCCGTGCAAGGACTGAATGTCATTTTCTGACAACTTGGGTATGGAAAATATGACACTGCCTATTATAACATAAGATGAGACAGTATAGTAAAAAAACAAAACAAAAAAAATCTACCCGAGTCAATAGCAAAGGAAAGGTCGCTGAAAGCAAATTGTCTGGAAATGGAAATATATGAAACTGTCCTTTGCAATAAATTGTAAAAAAAAGTATCTTTCTTGAGCACCCCTTTTAGCAACAGAAATGTTCATGTGTCCATCCACTTTGTTGCTTGGTTCCTTAAATATTGAGAGGTGACCTAAAAACATGAATGTTTCAGAAATAAAATTTTCAGTTAGCAAACTTGTGCAGCATCAAGTGAAATCCCCATAACTGAAGCCTAGTAGCTGCCCACAGAGAGAGCGAGAGAGAGAAAGAGAGAGAGAGAGAGAGAGAGAGAGAGAGAAAGAGACAAAACCAAAAATAATTGTGTTCTCCATGTTGCACCATTTGTTACTCTGTCTCTCTCTCTCTCAGTCTCGCTTTGTCTCCTAAGCACCTAGGTTTGCGCTCACACCACAGAACTGCACATTGTCTCTCTATCTCACTCTCTGGCTCTCTCTCTGCCTGTAGCTTATGAGGAGTGACAGTGCACACAGAATGTCTTCGGACCAGGGGCAAACACAAGGAATCATGACTACCTTCTGTCTCTCTCTCTATAGCACACAGTGATGACAGACAGAGAGCAAGGATGTCCCAATCTTGCAGTAAGTGTGTCTCTGTCACTAAGCGATTAAGGACTTCCAGGTGGAGCTCTCTTGGCAACAACATGCTTTCTCTCTCTCCAACACTCTCTGCCTTGCACCAATGATTTCTCCCTCACATAACTAGTTCCTGTCTGGGTCCCTGTCACTAAGCGATTCTGTCAGGGAGGGTGGCCAGGGGCTGGCAGCAGCAAGCACTTTCTGTTGGCTCTCTCTCTCTCTGTTTTATTTTTTAAAGTCACTAACAATCATCCTAAAATGTGTAGGTAGCTGTGGTGGGTGTGGTACAATGATTAACTATGGATAGCTCTGTGCCAGCGAGAAGCTATGGGTGGAGCTATGTCACTCAGTTAGAAGGAGTTTAATACAAGTTAGTCTGAGTGCTTTCAGTTCAAAGGTGGTGCCAACTGGCAGACTGAGAAATGGGTTGGAAGTACAGAGAAAGTTACTGAGTTTGGATCCAAGATTATTGATGGGGAGAAAAAAAACACCATTGAGGGACTAATGAGATGCAAAGGGGGTGGAGCACAGCACAGCATAAAAGGAGGCATGGCCCACATTGTGAAGTAGTACAGTGATGGGGTCAGTAAGGACAACATGGGTGGACTGTTCCACAGATGCAGAGGCAACTGTGATGCAATCCAACATGTTGTTAGTTCAGAAAAAAGCTCTTTTAGTGATCGTGAAAGGACTGCAGGGCTCCACCCATCTGCAGCCCTAAAAAAAGTAGTTGAAAGAAATGAATTTCCCTTTTATTAGGGTGTGAAGAAACATAATGAACAATAGACTTTCCCCCTTCTCTCAAGTGATGTCCCACCAAATATAGGGGGACCAGCTACAAAAAAATCTGATACAAAGTTTAGAGGTAGTCTTTGCTGCCTCTGAAGGGCCACACATAGTGTAGACTGGTCAGTAACGTATGTGCCCTCGGCAGATCCCAATCATATATCTGAACAGAGCCATAATAACATATTATACCCAAGTCTCCTGCAAATGGTAGATAGTCCATTGTGCCCCCATACCTATCAACAAAGGAAAGTGTGGGGACAACTCAGTGCAGCCGACAGTCGTCACTCAGGGAGGAGTTAATCGTAAAGGCGACCAAACAATGGACCCAGTGATAGGCTCAGGAAAGAGCCAGTTATCCTGTGGTGGTGTTCATTGAGGACACATAAGAGCAGCAAAGCAGCACAGTAGGCTGACAGGGAAACAGACTAGTGAAAAATGATAACCCTGAAATAAAAGTTAACGTCACTCCTTTATGATGCTTGTAGTAGGCTGGTTAGCAGTGAGCATCCCCCCCCAGGTGCTATGGGGTCTGAAAATGTCTAGCTAGAAGGTTCCTTCAACCATAGAACATTCGTAATATCCAGGCATAGGCTTCTGGGAAAAGGTGGATGCGGTAGCACCCCGAGAGGTCCCCTTCACACACCTGAGTCCCGGTAACAAGCTTGGGTCCCTGGACAAGGTAGTGGACGGAAAACGTAGAACTGTTGAAAATGTCCAGGGAAATTGAGACTCAAATGGAGGTGGTCTGCTATGGGCTCATTTAGGGACCATCCATAAACATAGCTAATAAAGGAGTAGCAAGCCCAGTTTAGGAAGAGTTAGATCTGCTGAAAGACTGCAAAAGCTGGCGAATCTCTGCCATAGTGGCTAGGCCCTGTCAGCATCAGTCACATCCAGGCTTGGCTGTGGACCAAATGTTGTTATGAAAAACAGTGGAATCCTGGTGTTCTAGCTAATGCTTAGGGAGGGAGACTTCCATTCCTCTGGCATTCAGTTCCTTGGCTGCATTTTCTGGGGTAGAAAATCCCCTCGGTCCCTCAGGAAACATAATTTCAAGGCAAGTGGGATATGGGGTTTGGAATTTGAATTGTGGTGCTCAGAGAGTTTTTCAGGATGGGTGAGTAAGCTCTGAGTTTTGCCATGACTGCTAGTGAGTAGTCATTATGAAAGTAAAGCCTTTGTGCCCGGGTCCCTGTCACTAAGCGATTCTGTAAGGGAGAGTGGCAGGGGGCTGCCCGCGGCAAGAACCACCTGTTGTCTCTCTCTTGCTTTTCCTTTTTAAGCCATTAACATTTGTCCGAAAACCTGTAGGTAGCTATGCTGGGTGTGGTACAATGATTAACTATGGATAGCTATGTGCCAGCGAGAAGCCATGGACAGAGCTGTGTCACTAGGATTGAAGGAGTTTATTACAAGATAGTCTGAGTGCTTTTCAGTTCAAAGGCAGTGCTGATTGACAGACCAAGAAATGGGTTGGAAGTACAGAGAAAGCTACGAGTCTGGATCCAAGATTTCTGACAGGGAGAAAAAGAACACACCAGCAAGGGATGAATGAAATGCGAAGAGGGAGGAGCACAGCCTGACACATGCATAGCATAAAAGGAGGCATGCCCCGCATTGTGAAATAGTGCAGTGATAGGTCGGTAGGGACAACATGGGCGAACTGTTTCATAGATGCAGAAGCAACTGTGATGCAATCCAACATGTTGTTAGTTCAGAAAAGGGCCCTTTTAGTGATTGTGAAAGGACTGCAGGGCTCTGCCCATCTGTAGCCCTAAAAAGGGGCACTCAGCAACCTCCTTAGATAAGGGATATACCCTGAGAAAGGTATACTCTGCAACTGCCCAAAACATTTTACACAAACAGCTTTTACTGCACACATATATCAATATACTGTGCAAAAAGGAGCACACTCACATGAGCCATGCACATATAGTAATCAGGACAAATTACAATGCAGTGCCAAACATAACATTTCACGGCAGGGGATGCTTCATCAGAGGCCATCAGAGACCATGAACATGTATGTAATCTTCCATTGTCATATTCTGAGTACCAGTATCTTAGCTTACACTGTTCTTTCCATATTTTTATTAGGTCCTGACCTGTACTTTAGAGTTAATCCAAAATAACAATCATAAATCTTCATTTGGAATTCTTATAAATTACCTGTGTCTCATTCACAATCGTATGTTCCCATGACCACACGTCTTATATTTTAAGACTACTAATTCCTTAAAATATGAAATTCTTACCGCCCAGTAAGTAAACTATTACTTTGTTCCAGTTCTTCATGTTCTCTTTACAATATCTATACCCCCCCGAAAAAAAAATTAATTTTGCCTTCCAATGTTTTTATTCTGGTTCCAACTTCATTACACTCCCATTTGTAATGCTGCTAAGTTTTATTTGCAGTGGCTACTTCATCTACTGACCTTTAAATACTGTAATTTGCCTATCCTCTAGGGGACCCCACTCCCACGATTCTTCAGCTAACCTGTATCTCACTATAATTCTGCTTATGCTGCCTCTATCAGAAGAGGGCAACCAACATGATACAGAGGATGCAGGGGAAGCCCTACAAGGAAAGGTGAAAGGCCTAAACATGTGCTCCTTACAGAACAGGAGAGCTGGGGGAACACAGTTGTGACCTTTAAATACCTTCGTGGAATAAACAGGGTGAACTGAGGGAAGCTTTTAAGGTTGAGCACAAAAATGGTTGTAAGAGGGAGCATGGTAAAGCTTGTGGGGGGGGTCAAGAGGGAGTAGAGGAAGCATTTCCTCATGGAAAGGATGGTGGAAAGATGGAACATTATATGCCTAGGGAGGTGTTGGAGGCAGAGAAAGTGAAGGCATTTAAGGATGCATGTGACAGACACATTGGTACCATTAAGAGGACGAATCGCCTGGAGAGGGTGGGGGAAGCTGGGGCTGCATAGAGCCCCTTGTCACCACATATGGTAGGTAGTTAGGAGGGCAGACTGCATTGACTCTTGGATCTTTTCAGCTGACAGTCTATGTTTCGATTATTGTGTTCTTCCATGCTTTTCTCTGCCACACTTTTTACTTTTAATCACTGACTCTTTGTTACTTACTCTGATATATTGCACAACTAAATTCTCTGCTTACATAGAAACATAGAATTTGATGGCAGACAAGGACCGCTTGGCCCACCTAGTCTGCCCATTTCCCTACCTGATGGATAAGCTGCAGATTCTAATTAATCAACAGCTTACTTCCTGCTACCCCCTACTAGAATTGCATTATGTCTGTCTCATGCATTCTTGAATTCTCCCACTGTTTCTGACTCCACAACTTCCTCAGGAAGGCTGTTCCATGCATCCACAACCCTCTCTGTGGAAAAATACTTTCTAACATTACCTCTGAGCCATCCCCCCATCTTCAAATTGTGCCCCTTTGTTCTTGCACATCTCTTTTTCTGAAAGATGCTACCCTCTTGTACTTTGTTAATTCCCTTGAGGTACCTGAAGGTTTCTATCATGTCCCCCCTCTCCCTCCTTTCCTCAAGTATATACATATTAAGCTGCTTTAGTCTCTCCTCGATAGAAACATAGAATTTGATGGCAGATAAGGACCGCTTGGCCCAACTAGTCTGTTTGTCATGTAATATTTCAAATGTACTTCAAGCTTATATTGTTTTTTGCTTCAGGTTTTTATTACTCAGTATTTTATATTGTACATTTGAACCCTGCATTCTTTTTGCCTGTGTACCCTCTGTTCTATGGTCTGGCTGTTCAAAATACAAATAACAGAAAGTCAATGATAAAAAAAAAAAACCAAGGCAGTCTTCCAGCAATATGTGATAGCCCTCATGTGGTAACATCCTGCTCTATGGTAAGGATGTTGTGCCACAGATGCAGAACTTTAAGGGTATGTAAGTGCACCCCATACTTGCTATGTAAGATCACCACACACGCACAAACACACACACACCAGTGTTCTCCAGCAGTGTGTGAGAGTCCCCATATCACTGACTTTCTGCTGTACTGAGAATGGTGTTGGGCACAGGTGAAGAACAGCAAGGGTACATAAACGCTCTGAATGCTGGCAGTGGGAACCCTCCCCCACACAAATGCCATCCTACAATGTTTGAGATCCCTCATATCTTTGACCCCCTGCTGTGAAAAGAAGTGTGTTGCAGTACAGGCAGTGAACATCAAAGGTATGTAAGCCCTCCCAATACCTGCTGTACAAGACCCTTCCCCCACACCAGTGTTCCAGCAGTGTGTAAGATCAGTCATATCAGTGACCCCCTGCTGTACAGAGAAAGGTGTTAGGGCATAGGTGGAAAACATCAGTGGTATGTGAGCCCACCAAATACCTGTGATATGAAATCTTCACTCCCTCACCAATGTGTAAGAATCATTATATCAGTGATCTTGGCAGAAGACACCAGGAGGAAGTAGTGCTGTGTGACTGGACTTCTCTACTGGGACTAAAGAGGTAGAACTCTTGTACTTGGACCTTTAATTTAGGGTAAAAAAACAAACTAACAAACAAAACAAAAAAAATGTGTGTTTGTCTGAGTTAACTGAACTTAATGGTTATCTGAACAGTTATCTAGGTGTAAATCTCAGATGACTGAAAGGGCTTGATAGCTGGGCAGTTTAAATTACTTGTAGAAAGATCTAGTAAGTAGGGGGAGTGGCTTAGCTAGAAGGAAGCTAAATTTAAAGATGGCCTTAGAAAGATTCTTCTAGAAGCTTGGCAGAAGACACCAGGAGGAAGGAGTGCTGTGTGATTAGAGTTGTCTACTGGGACTTCTCTACTGGGACTATATTGCCCTCTTTCCATCTCCTCCACCCTACCCAAAGGCAGTTCTACTTTTATAGGCACAGGATTTGACTGACAACAGGAACTTCCTGTTTGGGAGCAGGAAGTGAGTGATCACAGAGCCACGAAAGACCCACCATCTTAGAAGGGCAAGAGTAGCTCTCCGGCCCCCTCTAACTGCTGGAGGGCTGCCTCTGAATGAGTAAGGGGTCTACTGAGAAATATAGGATCTTCTGTCTCAGAACAGGACAATCAGGAGCTTAAAGGGCACAGAGGCAGAATGTAAGTAGAGAGAGAGAAGGGAAAAAAAAAACAGAGTAAACAGTAAGGATTCCAAACAACAGTTAAGGGGACAGAAAAAAGACATGATGGGAGTGGTGCAGTGCAGTGGCTATGGAGCAGCAGTCTTCCGGAACACGTTCTGGAGGATGCGGTGTTGTCCCATCTGCAAGCACCTCTCTGGGCTGAGGGGGGAGGCTGCTCATCTAAAGGCTGAGTTGGTCAGGATTTGTGGGATCTCCTCTTCCTTCCAGGGACCACCAGTGCCACTGCCTTTGCCTCGGAGGTTGCCAAGAAAAAGGAGAGATTGGACCACAGTGGGCTCAGGGAGGGTGAGGGTGGTGGAACAGAGGTGCATCCCTCCAGTTGTACCTCTCCAAAATTCCTATTCCATTCTAGCAAAGTGTGGTTCCTGTATGGAGGCACCCGCAGTGGAGACCAAGGAGGATGCTGGGAACCTACACAAAGGAGACCCACAGGAGGGTGGCATGGGACACCACAGGGGAAGGAAACAACTCCTGGTGGGGGACTCCATTGTTAGGAAGGTAGAACTGATGGAGGAAGGGGAGAGGGAGGTAAGGTGCCTGCCTGGCGCCATGGCTTGGAGGGACAGGGAGCGAATCCTCAGGATTGCCATTGCAGCTATACAGGGGAGGGAGCTGGATGTCATTGTCCACCTAGGGACAAATGATCTGGCTAAGAAAGGGATTAGAGCAGTGCAGGAAGAGTTTGTGGAATTGGGGAGGGGCCTTAGACAAGTAGCACACACGGTAACCTTCTTGGAGGTGCTGCCCATCTATGGCATAGGAGAGACTAGGGTGTTCTGCACCATGGGATTCAATCAGTGGTTGAAAAATGGGTGCAGAGCTCAGAGATTTGGCTTCATTGGGGACTGGGAGGGCGCCACCTGGAGTGATGCAAGCCTATACTGGCATGATGGGCTGCATCTGTCCGGGAGGGGAACCAGGATCCTATGGGATAGGTTTAAATGCTTCATTGGCAAGCATTTAAACTAGCCAAGGGGGGAAGCACTGGAAAGAAGCAGGGAAATCCTAGCCCCCCCAAAAAAATCACAGTAGTAAGTGTGGTAAACACCAACATAGAGTTGTTGATAGAGAGAAGGGCGGGGTAAATGGGGAAAGTGACAAAGGCAAGAAGGACAGGGATGGGACAAAAAGGAGTAAGGCCATCAGGAAATGGAGGGTAATGAGTACCAATGCCCGTAGTCTGGGCAACAAGCTCCCTGAACTGGTGGCCTTGATGGAAGAGGGATGCCTGGATATTGTAGCAGTCATAGAAACATGGTACACAGAGAACCATGACTGGGATGTTAACATACCAGGGTACATAACCTACAGGAGAGACAGGCAGGGGAGAAGAGGGGGAGGAGTAGCTCTCTATGTAAAGGAAGGGATAGAAGCAACTGAACAAGAGAGTAAACAGGGAGGAGAGGAGGCAATGTGGGTCACCTTGGAGACTGGAAAGGGCACCACAGTCCGCACAGGGGTTGGGTACAGAATCCCATGTCAGAGGGAGGGAATGGACAAGGAAATGATAGAAGGCATTTGTAGGATGGCAGAGAAAGGGGAGATACTGTTGATGGGAGACCTGAATATGCTGGATGTTAACTGGAGCACATTTGCTGCAGCCTCATCCAAGAGCAGGGCCATTCTCGATGCCCTACAGGTGGCAGGCCTCAGACAGCTAGTTTCGGAAACCACTCGTGAGGGAGCAATCTTAGACCTCGTATTCTCAAATGGGGGCAGTGAGAAGATCTCAGATCTAGAAGTGGGTTGCCGTCTGGGAACAAGTGACCATCAAACAGTGTGGTTCACGTTAAACTCAGCTACAGAGTCAAGCCATACAAAAGTGAGGGTACTGAACTTCAGGAGGGCTGACTTTGGCAAGATGGGAGAGTGACTCAGAAAAGCACTAGCAAACAGGCAAGAAGGAGCGGTGGAGCAACACAGGGGAATCATCAAAACTGCCATCACAGAGGCAACAAGCCTTTGTGTGAAACAAATAAACAAATCAAAATGAAAGGAAAAAGATACTATGGTTCTAAAAAGAGGTGGCTGGAAAGTCAGGGAGAAAAAAATAGCATTCAGGAAATATAAGGAAACACAGAAGAAGCAGGACAGAGAGCTGTACCAGTTCAGGCAGAAGGAAGCAGGAAGAGAAGTCAGAATAGCAAAGGCCCAAACTGAGGAAAAGATAGCCAACTCGGTTAAGAAGGGGGATAAAACCTTTTCTATGTACATCAGAGAGCATAGAAAAACAAAGGGAGGGATAGTGAGGCTGAACAGAATGAACAGTGGGTGGGCAGAGGGGGACAGTGAAACGGCAGGGATGTTGAACAAATACTTATGCTCAGTATTCACAAAAGAGGAGGGGGAAGTGCCTAATCCAATTAACAGAAGCACTCTTGATAGGGGGGTTGATCCCAGTCCTTTCACAGAAGAAAGGGTTCTGCAAGAACTCCTAAAACTGAAGGTGGACAAAGCAATGGGGCCTGATGGAATTCACCCTAGAATTCTAAAAGAATTAAGGGGGGGAACTAATGAAACCACTGACTACTCTTTTTAACAAATCATGGGAGGATGGTGTGGTACCCGAGGACTGGAGGAAGGCGGATGTGATTACCCTTCACAAAAATGGGACCAAGACAGAGGCAGGAAACTATAGACCTGTCAGTTTGTCCTCTGTGGTAGGGAAAGTGATGGAGTCAATTCTGAAGGAAAGAATTGTTGAGTGCCTAGAGGCCAGTGGGGCACAGGACCCAAGGCTGCATGGCTTCACAGCGGGAAGGTCATGTCAGACGAATCTAATTGACTTCTTTGACTGGGTGACCAAAGTAGTAGACCAGGGAGTGGCTGTGGACATGGCCTACCTAGACTTTAGCAAAGCATTTGACACAGTCCCACACAAAAGATTAATAGTCAAATTAACCAGCCTGGGAGTGGGTCCCAGGGTGGTAGCCTTGGTGAAACATTGGCTGGACAACAGAACACAGAAGGTAATTGTAAATGGAGTCCATTCTGAAGGAAGAGGGGTTACTAGTGGGATACCGCAGGGTTCAGTACTGGGCCCAGTCCTGTTTAATGTCTTTATAAGTGACATTGCAGAGGGACTGGAAGGAAAAGTATGCCTCTTTTCAGATGACACAAAGATCTGCAACAGGGTTGATACACAAGGATGCGTGGAAAGGATGAGAAGGGACTTTGCAAGGTTGGAGGAATGGTCAGAAGTATGGCAGCTAGGATTCAATGCAAAGAAGTGCAAAATAATGCACCTGGGAAACAAGAACCCAGGGGAAGATTACACAATTGGGGGTAGTAACAACAAAAAAGGAAAGGAACTGGGGGTAATCATATCAGATGACCTTAAGGTTAGCAAGCAATGTGAGAAAGCAGTAGGGAGGGCTGGAGGTATACTGGGATGCATAGGGAGAGGCATCACCAGCAGAAAAGAGGAAGTTGTTATCCCTCTGTACAGACAGTTGGTGAGACCCCATCTTGAGTACTGTGTCCAGTTCTGGAGACCCCATCTCCACAAGGACATAGACAAGATAGAGGCAGTCCAGAGGAGGGCAACTAAAATGGTGCAGGTCTGCAAGAGAATCCGTACGAGGAGAGACTAAAGGAGCTTAATATGTATACTTTTGAGGAAAGGAGGGAGAGGGGGGACATGATAGAAACTTTTAAGTACCTCAGTGAAATCAACAAAGTCCAAGAGGGTAGCAACTTTCAGAAAAAGAGACATGCAAGAACAAGGGGACACAATTTAAAGATGGTGGGGGGCGGCTCATGGGCAATGTGAGGAAGTATTTTTTCACAGAGAGGGTAGTGGATGCATGGAACAGCCTTCCTGAGGAGGTTGTGGGATCTAAAACTGTGGGAGAATTCAAGAATGCATGGGACAGACATAAGGCAATTCTTGTGGGAGGTAGGAAGAAATAGGCTGTTGGTTAACTAGGATCTGTGGCCTATCCTGTAGGTAGGGAAATGAGCAGACTAGGTGGGCCAAACGGTCCTTATCTGCCATCAAATTCTATGTTTCTATGTTTCTATCTCTTGCTACAGGGGGGTTAGTGTACACATGGAGAATATCAAGGGTATGTGAGCCCTTGAAATATCTGCGGTGTGAGACCCTTCCCACCCACACCAGTGTCCTGCAGTAATGTGCAGAATTTTTTATATCAATGACCCTCTGCTGTGGAGAAAAGGGTGCGTGGCCACATGTGAAGAATTTCAAGGGTACCTCAGCCTTCCAAATACCTGCAATGTGCAACCCTCACTCCCACACCAGTGTGTGAGACCCTTAAATAATTGACTCCCTGCTGTACAGAGCAGGGTGTTGGGGCACAGATGGAGAACATCAAAGGGATATGGGCCATCCCAATACCTGAAATGTGAACTATCCCAGGCTCCTCATGCCATCAAATACTGTGTGAGATTTCTCATATCAGTGACCCATTGCAGTGCAAAGAATGGTGTTTGGGCACAAAGAACATCAAGAGTATGTGGGCCCTCCCAGTACCTGCTGAGGGATACACTTATTCCCAGGCAAGTGTGTTGGATCCCTCATATCAGTGAGTGACTCTGCTTTACAGAGAAGGGTGTTAGGACACAGGAGGAACACATCAAGGGTATGCAAACCCTCCCTATACCTTAAAAGTGAAACCCTCACTCCCAAACTAGTGACCAACAGCATTTTGTTAGATCATTCTTATCAGTGACCCTCTACTGCACAGAGAAGGGTTCAGGGTGCATAGGGAGAATATCAAGGGTATAAGTTCCCTCGTAATACATGCTAAGTGATACCCTCACCCTCACTTCCACACTAGTGTGTGAGATTCCCCCACATCCGTGACACCCTGCAAAAAGAGTGTTACAGCATAGGTGGAAAACAGAAAGTGTGTTAGCCCAGGATATGAACTAAGAATGTCATGGGAAGAGGTTATACAGACCTAGGCATTCTAGAGGCATACTTTTCAAGAAAAAGTGTGAATAATACCTATCGAATTTGGTGTCATCGGGCAGTAGCTAGCACCAGTTGAGATATGTGTGTCCTTCTCAATATTATACAAAGGCACTTAAGCTGCGTGAGGCCCCTTTGCCAACACCAGTGTTATAGTGCTGTGTGAGGTCCCTTTTATCAGTGACACCCTACTTCTGCATTCAAAGTTGGATCCTGGCTCATGGAATGAGTCCTGGTTGTTTGATGTACTGTTACGCAGGATAGCAGAGTGCAGTCACCCTCAGAGGCAATCCAATTCTAACTAGTCTGTGTTTATAGAGTAGTTAATAGTTACCTCACCTCACTCCAGAAAAAAAAGTTTCTCTGTAACCTGGCCTACTAGAAGGACCAGCGGATGCGAGTGTTCAGGAAACATTCAGGAAGCAGGGTGCAAGTTCAATGAACTATGATATTGTAATTACGGAAATGTTTTATTAACCTTACACATCCAATTTCTGAAATGCTAGGGGAATTTCCAAGAACAAAGGCACTGTTTTACATATCTTTGATTACTAAATTTTTTTTTTTGCCAACATTCTGTAGTTGCAGTAGGGGAAGGGTGCTTCCTTTTTACAAGGTATCCTCACTTTCAAATTGTTATAGTCTTGTTCCATAAAATAGCTATACATTCTGAAGTGACGGGACAGAGCACTGTCAAGAGGCAGTGTAATGTGATGGTTAGATCACCATCTTGGGAAAGGGAGAGCACTGGTTCTAACACCACTATAGCCAAATACTGTCTTTGTGGCCATGAGCAACTTGCTTTAAACTCTCATTGCTTTACTGCCCCACCTGTGGGAATGCATAGACATAGCAGGACCCCACTCTGAACAAGATGCCACATCTCAGCTAGGATATCTGTAAAATAAAAGTAAAAAGCATTCTAGATGCATCAACCTCTATACATAATACTCTTGATTGCAGAAGGGATGTAAGGTCTGCCTTGTCCTCCTCTCTGGACACATGCTAGTAACCATACCCAATTTGAGTATGGACACATCTCTAAGCTTATCAGCCAGAATGTTATAGTGCAAACCTGTTATAACAGATGCATCTGTGCACACAACTTTTGCCCATTATGTCCAGTTTCCATCATATCCAGATGAGGTGGAGCCCATGTGTTAGGCATGTCTATGAGTGTGGACAGGGGCTCAGAGTGAATGAAAACCTTTTAAAAACTTCATAGATTACTCCGAATCCTGCCTAGCATATATGTTTCTGCATTATGCATGTTTATTTATGTTAACTGTCAGCAAACGTGATTTATTTTAAGGAAGTTTATTGCAAAAGGTAATATGATAATAACTATAGTGGCTGGGTGTTCAGGTTCTAGGACAGTAAGAACAAAGACAATTGTACTGTAAGGGTTCTATTCAAATATAGACTCATGTCCTTTTGGTGTAATTAATTTACACAAAAAGGTTTATGCAGCTTGTTGCAGAAAGGCGCTATAAAAATACAATTATTATTATTATTATTATTTTGTTAGAAATGTAATCTCTGTAGCTCCTCCATCTAAATTCTATATTTGCTAAATCTCCTCATCGTCTGTGCAGTCCCCTCCCCACCCCCAAGGAAAAACACTATAAATTCCCATAAAAGCTTCATAGTGTCCATTATAAGCAATGTTTCTGTCCATTATAACCAGAGAAAAATGCATTGGATTTGATATATTTGGTTTGGGAAATTAGTTTTTGTCTGCTGTAACCAATTGTGCATTATAACAGTGTCTGATAGAAGTGGAGTGCACTGTATCTTCATTCATGCAGTGTGTCCCTCAATGACACTTTTCCTTAGGAATCGATATAATCCTGCTTTGAAAGCTTGATCAGTGCTTGCTTCTGTAACCTATTTGAGTTGGCTGTTCCACATGTTAACCACATCTGTATAATGTCTTTTTTTTTAATATTTCCCCTTTATTCTACTCTCTAGTTATGCATGCTACTCCTGCTTGTAGTCACCAGCTCAGAACATCTGGGTATACTCCACCCTGTCTATTCCCTTAAATATTTTGTCAGAAACGCTGTGATAATGTCTCCTTTCTGCCTTCTGTTCTCAAGGTAAAGACCCTCACATAGCAAAAGGCTTAAGCCAGCACCATATGCCACTTAAACAAGTTTATGCTTTATTAAATAAGGTTGTTAAAACATACCATATATCTTTGTTACCCAGTCAAAGAAGTTGATCAGGTTGGTTTGATATGAATTCCCTGCCATGAACCCGTGTTGCCTCTCATCCTGGAGCCCATTTGCCTCAAGAAACCCAATTGGGGTGGCCTGAAGCTGATCATGGCAGACACAACTTAGCCAAGCTCCTGCAGGCACTCAACACTCTTGCAGTACAAGGTGTGCTAGTCAATAAATTTTGAGCTAATCCTGAGTGGAAGTGATCAGCAAGATCGATGGCATCAGGTCAGAGCAAAAACAAACAATCTAAACTAAGTTTTGATACACCACAACCTTCTAAAGTGCAAAGGCGCAGCCTTGAAGTTACAACCAATCCTCGGGGCATGAATATGGTGCAAGAAAGCACAGCAGAATTGGAAAACTCACTCGTGTCAGTGCCTAAAACTCTCACTCTTATTCAACACGACATGAAAGCGGGGCTCGACAATATTACAACTCAGATCTCACATATGCAGGCTATTATTACTGGGCTTATAGAGACGTCCTCTACTCACACTAACCAGATCACCAAGCTTGAGAACCGGGTAGACCTGCATTAAGATCCTCTGCTAGATGCAACCAGAGATAACAGTGATCTTAAAAAGCAGCTTGCAGACTTACTTGAAAAAATAGATGACCAAGAAAATCGATCTCGTAGATCTAATCTTCGGATAATAGGACTACTTGAGGGTACCGAGGGGAATGACCCTGAGAAGTTGTTGCATGTCTGGTTGGTAGAACACCACGGAATACCTCCTGAGCTACATAACTGAAACTGAGTGGGCACACAGAGTAGGCCCTCAGTCAGCGAATTCACGCCCCAGACACTGCCTGATAAAATATCTGAGATTCGTGGAGAAAGAAGCCATTTTGCAGAAAGCAAGGGAGAAAGGCCCAGTCTTCCTGGGGAATGTGAAGGTGTTTGTGTTTCAGGACTATAGCAAGGACTTAAAACAAAGGCGACAGAGATTCAGTGATAGTAAGGGTTGTCTGTATAGACTTGGCAGAACTTTTGCCTTTCAATACCCTGTCAAACTGAAAGTGGATCATCCTGGAGCTGCCTCATGAATTTTTACATACCCAAAGGAAGCCATGAAATGGGTGGATGACATGGTGAAGAATAGTACAGGAGGGAGTGTGGCACCCCGCAGAGAGCTAGAGGACTGCTGAGAGACGTAGAAGGGCTACGCCTGAAAATTTCTCATAGATGTTCCTTCTGGAAGCTGTTTTTCTGGTCCTGCCTGTGGAGCCATGATATACCACATTTGGTGAGACAAATAGTTCCTATGATCATCCATTACACCATTTCCCCCACCCCTCCCGTGGTGGAATTTGAAACTGAACAGAGGATATTTTTTTTTATTTAGTTGTTTAACCAGGTATAGCACACTAAGCTGAAAGCTTTTTTACAGGAGCAACCTGGGAGCACAAGGAGGTTAAGTGACTTGCTCAGGATCACACAGTATGCAAGTGGAAGCTGTGGGATTCAAACCCAGGTCTGGTCTGCTGGATGTCACCAAATTTGCAGCTCAGAGCCTTAAACTACTGCGCTATACTGCCTACTGATATTATTTCTCTATTTTCTTTAGACCCTCAGCATCCTCTTTATTTTGAACAGTGATGTCTGGCAGCACGAGATTGCAGAGTTTTTGGTGCAGAGGGGAAATGTCTTAGCCTGTCGATTATAGGACCTGGCTAATAAAGTACCCAACCTGATCTGGGGATCAGGGTACCAGCGGAGAAGCTGCTCATTTCAACATTCTATTCACCAAGATAAGGACCTTCCTACTTGACATTATGATAATATAAGGATTTACAATATAATTTGCTGTGGGGGTGGGTGAAGGGTAAAGTTAGTAGTTTATAAGCAATTTATTTTGCTGTATGGTAAAGTGAGGTTGTTGCTCAGATAGTTTGTGTTATTACTTGGGCACACCTACATAAGATGAAGTGATCAAAGAGTGTTCTGCGAATTAGTTTATAAAATAATGTTTGCCAATAGTTTGCAAGGGAAAGTTGGTAGGACCAGTTCCAGTCCTGGGGGGGGGGGTATTTAAAGTATCTGGGGATACAAGGTTGTTGGTGTGTTATAGTTTTGGTTGTAACTTTGGGGTTGGGAGGGTTAAAGAGGGGTTTAGCGGGGGAGAGAATTCATAGGGTTTGTTTCATTCAGGAGCGAGCCTGTTTCGCTGTGTGGTTTGGCTTCTCACTTGGATATTCCCTTCATTTTTCAAAATCCGGGGCCCTAGGGTGTTGTTGGGCTAAGGAGGGAAGGGGAATATTACATAAAACAAGATGGGGTATAATGAGTGATGCTGGAGTACTAAAAATGATGTTTATGATCTGTGTCGGAAAAATGTACACTTGGAGGTTGGATATACTAATTTGGTGTTTAACTTTTACATATGGCTGATGCGATACGAGTAGCTACATGGAACACTAATGGGTTGAAAACAATAGTGAAATGAAAGAAATTACTGACTGAAGTCAGGCGTGCCAAATGGAAGATTTTACTTCAGAAGACACATATGTCCAGAGCTGAAGCAGACAAAACAGAGAGATTCATGGGAGGGTGCTGGATTTCTGCTAACTTCTCCACCAAGGCCAGAGGGGCAGCTATATGGCTTCCTCGGGTTACTCACACTGAGGTGTTGGAGTCCAGAGTGGACCCAGCAGGCACTTTGCACTAGCAAGGAGCCTGTTTCCTGGGAAAGGTGTCCTTAATGTGGGTTCAGTGCATGCACCCAACACGGACGACCCTCAATTTTTCCAGAAACTTTCTCTGGAGTTAACGGTATGGCCGGAACATTGGGTGGTGGGAGGGGATTTTAATTGTGTATGGGATACAGTTTTGTATCAATCTAATACAAAGCCTATACCAGCTACAAAGAATGTGAGAGCCATGGGGGTTATGGAGGATGAAGTTGGCATGGTGGATGCATGGCGACACTTACACCCCTCCGGTAGAGATTACAGCTTCTACTTCCATGCACACAGATCCTATGCCAGAATTGATCGCATCCTGGTGGGGTCTGCTCTTCTTCTGGCTCTGATTGGGGCAGAGTACTCCTCCATCTTGATATCAGATCATGCCTCATTGACGGTGGAGTTTTCCTTTAGGGGAACTACTCCTGGCAATAGGCCATGGAAACTGGATCCTTTGTTGTTGAAAGACCAAACATATATAGAACATATGACAGGATGTAAAGGGAAATTTTTAAATTTTATTAAAAAGGGGACACCGCTCACTCCACCAGGTGGGAGGCACTGAAGGCCTACATTCGGAGACAAACCATTTCATTCGCTGCCCATAAATCCCGGATAACAAATAGGGAAAGTGAAGCCCTGAGGGCTCAGATTGAGGCTTGTGAACATGCCCACAAAACTTCTCCCACACAGATGTTATACAATACTCTGCAACAACTGAAGTGGAAGTATAATGCTGTGAGTGGTGCCCAACTTGAGAGAGAAATTTTATTGTCCCAGGCGGGGCAGTACTTTGGAGGAGACTGAGTGAGAAAGTTGTTTACCTGGCAACTACATAGGAAAGATGGGGAAAGAATGGTATACCAGATTTATGACTCTGCTGGAGTGCTGGTAAAGGATCCAGTGGGAATTGGATGTGCATTTGTGGATTATTATCAGCAGCTTTACACTGCTGAGGTTACACCTTCATCTGAAGTTATTCATTCCTTTCTTGCTAATGCAGCCTTGAGTACACTCACTGAACAACAGGCCTCAGACCTCGATGTTCCAATTACAGCTGAGGAAATTAGTAAGGCCATTAGAGCCTTATGAGGTGGGAGGGCCCCGGGTCCTGATGGGATCCCAATTGGTTTTTTAAAATGCTTTCATGATTCTCTGTTAGAACTCTTGGGAGATATGCTGGCTGAAAGTTTGATGCTGGGAATGATGCCCCCCTCCACCCGGTCCGCCATAGTAACCGTTCTTCCAAGGCAGGGCAAGGATCCAACTCATTGCGCTTCATATAGACCCATATCCCTCCTGACCTCAGATTATTTATTTATTTAGTTGGTTTTTGTTGACTGGGTAAGTGCACTAGACAAATCCTGCCTATTTTCAGGCACGACCCAGGGAAGGGGGATACAGATGAATGCCAACTGAGCTTGAACCAGATTAAGCTGTTGGTGGTATTTTTAGTGAATGAGGGAAATTTGGCCAGGATACCGGGGAAATTCCCCTACTCTTTTCGATAAGTGCCATGGGATCTTTAACATCCACCTGAACTACCACCAGTCCAGGCAGATGGGACCTAGGTTTAACGTCTCATCCGAAAGACGGCACCTCAGAAGTGCAGCACCCCTCTCATGCTGCAATACAGTGTCAGTACTGGGATATTAACCCAAATGCCAGATGTGGGAACTGAACCCACAGCCCTCTGATCTCCCGGCCTCAGAGGCGAGTGTGCTACCTACTGAGCCACTGACACTGCATTATAAGGTGCTGGTTAAGATCTTAGCTACTAGACTTGATCCAGTCTTGCCAGCAATTATTCATCAAGATCAAACCTGGTTTGTAAAGGGCAGACAGGGGAAGTATAATATCTGGAGAACTTTGAATATAATACATCAGTGGGCAAAGACCAAGCAAAAGCATGGAGCTGCGGTTTTGGCTTTGGATGCGGAGAAGGCATTTGACCGGGTGGAGTGGGGGTATCTTTTTGTGGTGTTGGAGAGAATGGGGTTTGGAGCTCGTCTCCTTTCTTGGATCAAAATATTATATACTGAACCCTCAGCCCAAGTAGTTGTAAATGGCCGTTTGTCTCCTACAATCACATTGAGCCAGGGTACAAGACAGGGATGCCCTCTATCCCCGTTACTCTATGTGCTATCCATGGAACTGCTGGCTGGGACTATTAGGAAGCAGGTGCAGATCAGGGGATTTCAAATAAAGGGCCATGAAAATAAATTGTTCATGTACGCGGATGACCTCCTCTTGTACCTCCAATATCCAACTGAGGATCTCCCTGAGGTTTACTCGGTTTTGCAGAAGTATGGCTCCCTATCGGGGCACAAAATAAACTGGACAAAAAGTGAGGTGTTGCCAGTTGGCACTTTACACAGGCAGCCCCTAATTCAACAATTAAATGGATTACAACTGGTGCCAAAAATTAAATACCTGGGTATCTATATTTCTAGCAAATCACATTCCCTATATAGACTAAATTTTAAATCTCTAATAAAGAAAATAGCGGAAGATTGTGAAAGGTGGATGGCTTTTCCTCTGTCCCTAATGGGTAGGGTGGGAGTGATAAACATGATGGTACTGCCAAGATTTCTATATCTTTTTCAGGCACTGCCAATTAGGATACCAAAAAATTATTTTAAACAAATAAATGCCATCGTACATCGACTCCTATGGCTGGGAAAATCAGCTAGGGTTCAGAGGGTTGTACTGCAGCTGCCTCTAAAGTGGGGTGGACTGGGTCTTCCTGACTTCTTCCACTAATACCTCACTGCACAATTAGCGGCCATCCCTACTGGACTGGGTGGGGAGGCTTTGGGCTTGCTGGAGATGGAGGAAGCAAACAGCATCTGAAAGGTTAAAGGCAATCTGATGGCTGAAGTACTGTGGAAGGGGGAGGAGCAGGTACTTCTGAATCCCTTCATGGCTTCAACAATTAAGGCTTGGTATACTGTACACAAACTCCTGGGTAGGCAGCCTGCCCCATCTAGACACACATTGATACTTATAGCGGTAAAACTTCTCCTACAGTTGCTATGGTTCAGAGACTAAAGGATTGGGAGAGAAGAGGCTTCACATGGGTAGGACTCCTTTACGTGGATGATCGGCTGGTTTGTTTCAAATATTTAAATGATCAATGGAATTTGCCTAAGGGTGACTTTTTTGTATATCATTATATTAAATATCTCCTTGGCAACACTTTAAGTGAGGAGGATGGGTGGGCCACACTTACAGTTTTTGAAGAAGGTCTCTGTTTCCCCCAGCCAGGAGGTAAGGCATTGTCAATATATTATAGGAGCCTGGGGGGGGGGGGTCACACAGAATACTGTTAAAAAATGGGAAAGGGATTTGGGCTGCAAAACTGATGTAAAAACGTGGCCTACTGCTTGTAAACACCTTGCTCTGTGCTCCAGAAATAATAAACTGAGGCAGGTACAATTTAATTTCCTTCATCAGGCCTATTTCACCCCAGTCAAGTTGAATCTTTTTGACCCAACTAAACCAGATACATGTCCTAAGTGTGGGACAGCCAGGGGAGACTTGATACACTTCACTCTGATGTGCCCACATGTTGCCCCCTTTTGGCATGAGGTCCACTCAATTATGTGCAGGGTACTGAAAACCCATCTCCCAAAAAGTCCTATTGAACTGCTCCTTGGAGCGGATCAGGACCACCCCACTCACCAGGGAATTAATGCATTATGGTCCCTAGCTCTTATCAATGCCAAAAAAACCATTCCACAGGCGTGGATGGCTCCCTCCTCACCCACTATACAGCAACGGACCAATAATTTGAGGTCCCACATGTCAATTGAAAAGTCCAGATATGTTCTGTCTGGCCAATTGGAGGATTTTAAAGGCTTATGGGGCCCTCATATTACTGCTATAGAAAATAACGTTTTTCCTATATGAATGGAGCATTTGGTTTTGGTATACAAGGGGAGGTGCAATGTACGCCATCCCACTGTAAAATAATTAAATGTATGTAGGTTGCTAAGTTCCATGGTAGCTGTATATAGGCAGCTTTGTTGTCTGATATGAACTACATTTAATACCCAACCTAACCGACTACCTCAAAACAAAACACGGATGGTGCTATGTGATATTGTATTGTATCTTCACATCTGTCATCTGTAACTGTATGATGATTCTGTCACTATTACCCTATGTCTTAATAAAAACCATGTTGACAAAAAAAAAAGGAACCCAATCAGTCTTTCCTTCCAAATGGTCTCCATTAGTTTACTAATAATGGAGGTCAGACTGAGTGGCCTGTAAAGGGGACCCACATTTGTGGATTGGCACCACATGTGTGCTTCTCCACTCCTGTGGTACCACCCGCCATATCCAGTGAGCTGTTTAATAGATCCACCATTGGACCTGCTTGTTATTTATTTATTTATTTAGACAGCAGTTTGGAAAACCTTTGAGCCATAGGCTCATTTACAAAGGTACCTTGTCACAGTAAGACTAACGAAAATACACAGTATAACAGTATAACACAGTATAACAGTAACTTAAGACATAGATACAAACAAGCTGGTACAGGTAGGATTGATGCAAACAATACTGGAGTTATGTTGTCCTTAGCAGCTTAGTAGTAAGCTTTGTCATTAGTATTGAGTACGGCTTTGACTAGTGGCAATTACAGCTTCGGATGTTAACAAGGTGGTTCCGTAAGGAAGTTTTGAAGCACGATATAGTTGTAGCTTCGGAGATGGAGGGGGGGCAGTGTGTTGAACCAGGAGGGGGCCATAAAGCTGAAGGCTCTTTGGCCGTGAGAGGTCCTAGCTCTAGGGATAACAAGAGTGGTTTTCCCAGAGGTCCGAGTATGAACTAGTGGGACAGAGCAGTGGATGGTGGTGGTCAATCCAGGCGGGGATAGCCCAAGGAGGGTCTTTTTTGTAAGGGTGCAGGTCAGATAGCTGAGGTGCTCATCAAGATCAAGTACCAGTGCTTTAGCGTACAGTAGACAGGTGTGTGTTAGCCTAGGTGCCCCAGTAATTAACCTGCAGGCCTTATTCAGAGTAGTGCGAATTTTATGGAGTGCGGTCTGATCAGCAGCACCATACACCGGCAGTCCATAGTCCACTAGGGACAGGATAGATGAGGTGACTGCAAGTCGAAGAGCCTCTGGGGGGGAGGCAGTGTTTATACCGATGTAAAGATGCCCAATCGGATATTAGTGGCAGCGGCTAGGGCAGCAATGTGTCCATGGAAGGAGAGGGAGGGTTCAAAATGGATCCCTAGTTATTTATAGGAGCAAACTTGTTCGAATGGGAAAGAGGACCCAGAGTGAATGAGGAGTTTGAAGTTGCAGGACTTGTTTTGAGGATGAGTGAAGAACATGGTTTTGGTTTTTTTAAGATTTATCACCAATCTATGTTCCTTGAACCAGCCCTCGGCTTCAGCGAAGGACTTCTGCAGCGAGTCCTAGAGGCAATAGGGTTACGACTTGAGGCAAAGATGACTGCATCATCAGCGTACAATAGAATGTTCCCGAGCAAGAGCGTGAAAGGTGTTAAGGTAAAGGAGAATAGTAAGGGGCCCAGAATGGAGCCCTGGGGAACCAAGAAAAGATGGGACAGATGTCTGAGTAGGTCCCATTAATTTTTACACACTGTGAGCGGTCAGACAGATAACTGGTGCACCAGGAGATAGGCCCAGCAGCAAAACCAGAGAACTAAGGGCATCAAGAAGGAGGGGTGGGAGACAGTGTTGAAAGCTTTAGAGAGGTCAATGAAGACCGCACAGCCAGAGAACCAGTGTCTAAGGAGGAGGAGAAAGTTGGAGAACTCTAGGAGGCTGTGTTGGTACTGTGGCCCACCCAGCCATGCTGCTCAGGACATAGGACATTGTAGGTGGAGAGGTAGTCAGAGATTTGAGAGGCTACCACTTTTTCCAAGGCCTTGGAGAGAGGAGAGAGAATGGAGATTGGCCGATAGTTTCCAGCCACAGTCATATCACCACCTTTAAAGATAGGGGTGACAGTGGTGACTTTCCAGGCAGTTGGAACCTTCCCCAGGCAAAGAGAGTGGTTGATGAGGCACGTGATCGGGGTAAGGACTGTGTCTAAGACCAGCTGTAGGATACACGGATCCAGGGTGTCACTGCCCGTACTATTACTCTTGAGGGCAGTGACAAGGTGCAGCCTAAGTTCTTGGGCAGAAACACGGCAGAGGAGAGAATAAGGGCAAGAAAGATTTACGGCAGGCGCTGGGGGAGAGGGTCAAAAAAATTTGTAGGGAGGATAGGGCTAAGGTCAGTGAATGAGGTGTTGAGGTGGTTGACTATGAGGGCTAGGTCTGAAGAGATCACGCAATTAATGTTGATCTGGGTGGGTGGGGGGAGTGTGCACTCCCATTTAACTGTTTAATGTTATCCCAGAAGGTTCTGAGGTTCCCCCATGAGGCTGTGAGTGAGGACCGATAGTGCTCAGACTTGGCCTTTCTGATGGCCCATATGCACTTGTTTCGGGTGGCAGCATATAACTGCCTGTCACTGGGCCGGCGAGTCTTAATGGCATGGTGCCATAGGTTGTCCCTATGTTTGAGTTGGTGGATCAAAGCTGGGGTTACCAAGGGGACATTCTGCCTTTTAGAACGGCGGGTCGACATTGGGGCAAAGATATCACAGGCATTATTAAAAGTTCGGGTAAAGAAGAAGAGAGCTGTGTCAATGTCAGGAGTTGCCTGTATAGGAGACCAGTCAATTTGGGACAGAAGTTCCTTAAGTTTTGTCAGACCACCAGGTATTAGGGACGCCGCCGGCATGTGGACTGTGCTATGGGTTTGGGGACTGAGGATAACCAGTGGAATAGAATGGGGGAGTGATCGCTGAGAGAGTCTGGGAGGACTTGTACATTGGGGATCCAATTAGGGCGGTTGGTGAGTACCACATCAAGCATGGTACTGGAGCCTCTCTTGGGGTTAGTCCTGGTAGGTTGGGTAACTAGTTGTGTTAGGTCTATTGCAGAAAAGGAGTCACGGGTAGAGGAGGAGGAGGAGGGGCTGAGCCACTTGACATTTAAGTCACCCACCAGAATTTGATCAGCAGAAGGAGGTAGTGAGGAAAGGTATTCTGTAAGAGAGGAAATGGCCTGCATTTGGTCCCTGGGGGGCACATATGCAGTAGTCAGATAAAGGGGTCCCTTTAAAGGGTCAGGGGTTAGTTTCAGCGTGAGCGCCTGGGCCCTGGAGTCAAGAATTAGAGTAGGCAGGGCTAGTACGGGGAGAGATTCCTTGACATAAATAGCGAGGCCGGCCGCCTGTCTCCCAACACGGTTGGACCGAAGAGGGTGAAACCAGGAAGGGAGACCAGGGAGTCCAGGGAGGATTTGACAGCCAAGTCTCAACCAGAGTGATGACATCAGGGTTAATTGATGTGACCAGGCATTGTAGTGAGTCAAACTTTTTAAGGAGGCTACAGATATTCATGGAGACCATGCATAGGCCTGTGGTGCTAGTCAGGGAGCTCCTGGGAACCGGGCCAGGGTTTGGATGAATGTTCCCTGACAGGAGTAGTAGCATGACTAACACCCTGGCTGGGAGATGGTGAGAGGTTTTCCTACGATTGACATGAGAGGGGGGGAGGGGACGTTAAGGGAGCAGGGTATGGGCAGGGTGGTACAGGAAGGGAAGGCAAGAATAAGAAGACACCCAGATGTGCCCGAGGTGAGGAGGAAGCTAGGGGGAGTGCAGGGAGGACTGAGACACACAAAGGTCCCAAGGGGCAAGAGAGCAGGTTCAGGAGCAAGGGGAGGGAGGGGTGCCAGGGCACAGTGCGGAGTAGCAGATGGGTAAGGGCAAGTGCACTGCTAGTGGGGATAGGCACAGGCAGAGCGTGAGGCAGGGCCAATACATTGTGGTGAGCAAGATCCAAGGGAAGGAGTACTGTACAGGTAGGAGAGGGAAGTAGCGAGACATAGGTCCCTCTAGGTGGCCAGCAGGTATAACCTGCAAATGGGAAAGTGGGGAGATAGGTTCTGGGCAACAGGACGTGATGTCACTGGATGTGATGTCACGGGGTGGATCCTTAAATTGACAGCCACCCCTGGGTGGGTGGGTGGTTGGGGTGGGTGGGGCAGACGGCGCGAAGCGCCATCAGGCTAGCACCCCCCTGCAGGCATCCAGACGAAAAGAAGAGGCTCTCTTTACCTCGAAAGTAATCAGGCTGGAAATTCGGCTTCCTCAGCTCCTCAGGTGAGCTGCTTGTGTTGCTTGTGTTGCTTGTTTGTCCTGAGTGCCTGCTGCGGTTGGCAGTGAGCTTGGGGGGGGGGGGCTGCCTATGTAGTGGAGAAAACAAAGCCTCTCATTACTATGCAGCGGGAGAAAATGTTGTAACTTACACAAAGGGGCTCCACTCTAAGCAAACAGGGCTATTCCAAAATGAGGTCACAATAGGACCCAGCTATCCTAATACCTTCAGTTACAAGTACAATTAGATCCAAAACCACAATATTAAACAAGTCTGCTCTATATTAGCTGCTTAGTATATCTGGCTTTAAGGTATAATCAGCAATTAGATCCAATACCACAATATTAAACAAGCCTGCTCTATATTAGCTGCTTAGTATATCTGGCTTTAAGGTATAATCAGCAATTAGATCCAATACTACAAAATTAAACAAGTTTGCTCTATATTAGCTGCTTAGTATGTCTGGCTTTAAGGTATAATCAGCAAGGCAACTCTAGGGCACCCAGTGAATCCCTAGCTTTACACTTCAGCATTAGTAGCACAAAGAAAAGCAAATAACAAGCCCACCCAGCGGTGAACAGGGAACAAAGTTCATAAAATATAAGTGTTCATCAGGTAGCACCCCTCTGCAGGCGTCCAGACGAAGAGAAGAGGCTCTCTTTACCTCAAAAGTAATCAGGCTGGAAATTCGGCTTCCTCAGCTCCTCAGGTGAGCTGCTTGTGTTGCTTGTGTTGCTTGTTTGTCCCGAGTGCCTGCCACGGTTACTCCACCAGCTCTTTCAACACACTTGGGTGATTACCATCTGGACGTAGGGCCTTATTTACTTTGATAGCCATGAGTCGTCTCTTCACCCTACCTCATGGAATCCTGTCCTCAACCCTTTCTACCCCTCCTCCCCCTCCCATCCTCCTTTGCAGCACTGATCCATCGCTTCACTTTGTGAAGACTGAGCTGAAGACACTCTGGTCAGAGAGTGCATAGCAACATAGTTTTCCATAATCTACTCTTCTACCCACAATCCTGCAACAGCACTGAAGCCACAGTACAATCTATCTGCACAATTCTGAATCAAGTAACAAAAAACTGCACATGATGCCTGAATCTGCCAATCATGGCAGTAAATGTGCAAAAGCAGAGCACAGTAGGTATGCGCCCATCCCTTACTTGTCATGTTGGGCTTAAAGCTTTCAGTCTTCTTAATCAGATTTTACCCCATTCTTTTTACAGTACTCCATGCAGACAGATTGCATTGTGTTATCTGTGTACTGGGATTCTGGTAAGTCCTGTGTATTATAGGTAAAATGGGCAGCACTCAGTCTAATCAGACAAAATGAGATATAAAGCAATCTGGCAACTTTTAAACCATGTTAGAAGCTGCTACCATAGTCTGGGATAGTATCTCTAAATGCTGTCTGCAGTACAGTGTAAACCCTTCCCTTTGAAGTCAATTCTTTTGTACCTGCTACATATTTAGGGTTATGCCATGGTCCCAAGAAAAATATCAGGGATATTTTTTCTTGTGTCCATGGTATATTACATTTATCCAACACTTGTTCATTTTGTGCAGTTTTTTTGGTATTTTGCCATTTTTTTCTCCCATTTTTACCATATTGTTCCATTTTTGGATGGCCGGGGGGACACGTGACGCACGATGCACATGAGGGTTTTGCATGCGTGAATGCATCAGCATGCTTATGCAGGGTGCAATGGATCTGGAAGAGTAAGCTAGTTGTTTGTGCAAGCAGGTACAGCATTGAGGGAAGCCATGCAGTGGAGCTTCGGTGACAGCTATAGCTGAAGAAGAGAGTCAGTCGGAGGGAAATTCAAGGAACCGGCGGAGGTATAAGAAGTTGCAATCTGTTACAGAAGCAACGGAAGGGAGAATTTTGTTGAGAATTGCAAACCAGACTTTGAATGGATGTCTTTTAGTCAAAATTACTGTTACTGGAGATTTAAAAAAAAAATGTTGGTAAAGCGGGAGCTCAAAGGGAGAAAGCAAAAGTGGTCAGTGCGAGTACTGGGCAGAACTGAAACCAGTTGATATGAGCCAGCACACAAGTGAACTTTCAATTCTAAAATTAGAACTGTGATTCTCGTGTTGCTGGCTTCCACCAGTCAGAACCTACAGTGAGGATATTTCGATATCCTCACTCTAAGTGAGGAGAAAGGAATGATTAATCGATATCTGTCCTAAGATATCCTCACAAGTGTTGGATTAATACATTTATAACACGGGTTGACAAAAAGGAACAGCTCATTGGCCAAACAGCATCACCTGACTGTGGATTAAATTCACTATTTAATCCGCAGTTGGGTTGAGACTGTTTGCCAGCAAGATCCCTTGGCACAGTGGGACTTGTTGGGCCAGATTCTCAAAGTAGGCTTGGACTGGCGCAAGCTGCGGCAAACAGCAGCTTGCACTGAAGCCCGATGCACCAGGAACCCTGTATCTGATTCTCTAACAGGCAGGGTCCCGGCAGCTAAATCCCTAGTCTTGTGGCAAACCAGACTGTGCACCAAACACATAGTGCAGCAGGAGGGCTTGCCGCAAGCTGTAGGGCAGCTGTGCACCAGTCCAGCATTGCCCTCAGTGGCTTGTACCTCCCCCCCCCACCCACTATGCCCATGCAAATAACAGTAGTGAGTAAAGCTTATCATGCCCCTCCACGATCATGCCATTAACAGGAATGTGTAAATATCATTCTCCTTCCCCAAATGTGCCATTAATGAGAATGTGTAATACATATCATGCCCCCTCCCTGAATGTGCTATTAATGGTACAATTACATCATTAGTAGACACACCCATCCTCGATGTCGCCATTGTCACTTTAGAAATGATGACCTCTTCAATAGGGTTCTTCATTCTCAGCCCATCATCATCTGTCTCTCATTCAGAGTTAGCACTGTGAGCAGTCTTCCTCACCTCTCCAGGCCAGTGCTGACTGGGTGGTTAATACAGTCTGAGTAATTGTATAGTGTGATATGCAATGTACACACACAGTACAGCTGACTGGCATGAATGACAGTTCAGTCAGCTCAGCCGCGGAGGTGAGAGGAGGTCTGTGCAGGTGCTGGCTCTACTACAGGATGGGGGGGCTGGGTGGTGGTGGGTACTACCTGCTGGGTTGGGGGATGGGGGGGCCACTGGATCACCAGGTAACAGGGGTTATCATTCCTAAAAGTACAATGGCAGCATTGGGGATGGAAGGGGGGACATGTTTATGATAAAACAGTACTGTTACTGGCACATTTGGGAGGGGGCATGATGATTACACATTACGGTTAATGGTGCATATGAGGAGGGGGCACGATAATGTTTAACTATAACTGTTAATAGCACAATCAGGGTTGGGGTAGAGGGGCACAATGGCCCATACGGGTCAGCTCTCCCAGAGGGAACTTGTCCAAGTACCCTTAGACCAGCCCTAGCTGATCTAAGGGTACTTAATTTCTCCCTCTGGGTGAGGCCTGAGAATTACAATATTAAGGATGAGGCAGCTTGCATCTGCCACATGCCCTCTTGTGCCATGTCACAGCCCATTTGTGGGCACATGGGCAGCACAAGCCCTGTTTGGGGTAGGCAGCCTGTGGTCAATGCAAACTGCATCTGAGAACAGCTCTGGGGGCAATTTAAGGTGCCACTTGCGCCATTTCTGTTTGATGCAAGCACCTTGCGCCAGTCTCAGGGCTTTGAGAATTGGGACCATTATCTTTGAGGAAATTCAGCACTGACAGGCAGCCATTAAAAGTGCAGGTAAGCAAAAGAGAACCACACTGGTAAGTTTGTGGCCACCTGTGAGCACTGTAGCCAATTCCCATGTTCTTCTAGAAGTCCAGTCAGGCAATAGTACTGCCAGCTGTACCCCCTTGCCACATGGACTGCAGGAAACTTCCAATTTATATGTGCTGTATCATTCTCTTAACCCCCCAACAGTGTGAGCAGCCGTACCCTGCAGTCATTTAATATAGAGTGGCACATTGAGGTAGAGAGAGTGAGAGAGACAGCATCTGTCATTTGTTCAAGCATTTATACTGCAGCTCTCTCTCACATCTCTCCCCTGTATTTGGAAGGTGCACTGAAAGACTAGAGATATGTGAAATTGGGAAACTTCATTACGCTAAATATTTAGCGAAATTCGTGCATTTCTCGAAATATTTCATGGGTGCAAAATGCAAACTTTTGCCCACAGAATGATGACATTTTGCTTTCCACAGGTGAAATTTCACTGTTTCAGGCAAAACGGCGCTTTTTGTGGCAAAATTTCACCTTCGCATGGTGAAATTTTGCAACTTTGGCGCCCCTGCAAAAAATTTTATGAACGGGCGGTTTCGCGGAAATACTTTGCATGGCAAACTGTAGATTTCATGTCAATTTCACCAGTGAAATTTCATGCGACATCTCTACGAAAGACACACAGTGGGTGGCTGCAATGAGCCAGTAGGCTTGTTTTCCTACTGGTAATATTGGAGCTCCTCCTGTAATGTGCAACCCACCCATCCAGCATAGCTGAAGACCTGCACAGACAGGGAAAGAGAGATCGCAGTCTGTAATGTCAGTGGCCCCGACATGTTTCACTGACCAGTTTGTGATGTGTGAGTGACAAGTGCCTTCTCAGTGCTTCAGCGCTCAGCAGTGAATTGAGAGAGAGAGAGAGAGACACACACACAATAACAGCATTAGCAAGATGCAGAACATAATTCCTTTGAGGTGTGTGTGTGTCTCTCTCTCTCTCGCTCTCTCTCTCTCTCTGTCTCCCCCTTTATTCAACCCTATTCTCTCTCTCTCTCCCTTTCTCCCTCCTTTTAGTCAACCCTATTTTCTCTCTGTCTCTCTCAGATTGGGTCTGTGACATGCACACTGTTTCTCTGTCTGCGATTATCCCGGATAGGTTTCACCAGCCTACAACAGAGAGAGAGAAGGAGAGAGAGAGAGAGAGACAGTAAGCTTGCAGCACCGTGCAAAAGAGACAATGGCAGCTGTGAAAGGCACAGGTCTTAATGTGTGGGGAGTGGTAGAATGAGAGAGCATGAGAACGAGAAAGTGAACTGTGCTGCAATGACCCCTGAAGTTGTCAGTGCTTCCCTGCTGAGCAGTGACTGGGAGAGACTGCAAGAGAGAGATAGAGAGAGAGAGAGAGAAAGATACACACACACAGAGTAAGAGCATCTGCAACCTGCACCACAGAATTCCTTTTGTGTCTGTCTGTCTGTCTGTCTCTCTCTCTTTCTCTCTCTGTGATTAGCAGCATAGTATTTTATCGGTGTAGTGCAGAAGCAGACAGCGCATTCAAGTTGTTGCTCCACGACAGCATGGAGAAAGCAAGTGTTTCTCTCCCCTCCCTTCCCCTCCCTACCCTTCCCTAAAGTCATGGAAAGTGGAGAACAAGGCAGGGCATTAACATTCTTGCTCCATGAACGCACTGTCACCATCAGTGAAAGTATGCCCCATCTTTAACTATGGATGCCACTATGAGTAACAGAGAGAAACAGTGACAGAGACACAGCTATGGCACATTGGGGAGCTGCAGATCACAGTGTGCCTCTTCTATGGGATGGGAGCTGGCATGTAAGGTCACATGCATGCTGCCCTATATTGTTGTACAAAATGAATGTTACAGGTTACAGATCATCTCAATACGATGTCATTGACATTTGTATATGCATCTGAACAAGGCAGTATGCAATTTTTGTTAGCGACTATTTCTCAAGGTGGCAGGATACAGTGCCTTTCTTGCTTTAAAACAGGGGAAACACCTTTTTGGGGGGCTTTAACCAGCATTCGGCATAACCCATATTATAAGCGCAATACCCCATTTCAGTGTATGGGGCTATAGGCATTTAATCCATGCCTGGGGCACTGTGAGGACACTCAGCCTGCAGCCTCATGCCTCACAACACACCCCAGGCATGGATTAAATGACTATAACCACTTACCCTATCATGGGTAACTGCGAACACATATATATATATATATATATATATATATATATATATACACACACACACACACACACACACACACACGTATGTATGTATATGCTTTGCAAAAATACTGTTAATGCATCCAACTCTAACTCCCCCACAAGCAGCAAAAGGACATGACCTCACAAGCAGCCACAGATGGCCATCATCAGGTAAGAGAAACATGCAGCTGTTTCCAGATGACACAAATACAGTAGCACTGATACACACTCCATTCTGACTGCAGCTACAAATCCACGATACTCAACGTGCAACACCACTTCTGCAACTTTTGTCTGCAGAACCACAGGCCCCTATGGGGCCAGCACTTCCTTTGCCACATGTACCAACCACACTGTAAGACATGCACACAGTTCTTTCTGCAGATTCTCAGGCCCCTCAAGGGCATGCACTTCTGCAGCTGTAAGTATACGTCATACACACCGACCTCTAGCTGCAGAAGTGCAGGAACCATGAAATCAATGATACCAAAATTGTAACAGTGCTTCTGACTGTGAAAGTGGCATATAGAAAACCTTACATTAGTGCATTCAGCTATGCAGCAAGGTAGCACCCCCACCCTCTTAGGCCAGCAAAAAGTAGCTGTTTTAACCTAAACTGAGCTTTTAAAGATACCATTTTATTTGGAGGGGAATGTGCTACCCCTAGACAAAATTGTTACCCCTTGAAAATTTTCAAGAGCCACTGCTGAAACCATGATACCCACATTTCAATAGTACTTCTGTCTGCAGCTACAGGTATTCATACACACTGTATGCATACACTCACACAGATGTGGCTGCAGAAGCACATGCCCCTGTATGGGCAGATGCAGATGCATAGGGCCTAGGCCAATGGTAAAGACTACCTGCAGAAATGCAGGGCCCTTCAGGCACTGCACTTCATGTGGCAACAGATGCCAAGAATTTCTGGGGCTGTGTGGTGGGCTGCAGAATCACAGGGCACTCTGGACCTTGTGCTTCCATGTGGCTACAGATACAGACATGCAAGACAAAGATTTCATCTGTCAACCAAAGTGCAAGACCATCTGGCAGCCACAGGTGCAGAGGTGTAGGGTCCTATGCCAAGAGAATATTTTTCTTCAATGTATGGTGCTTGAGCCCATGCAGGCACCCATGCACCTTCCATTCCCAGGCTGGGCTGGTGTCATGTGGCAGTGCCATACCCTCAGACTCCACTCATCCAGCTGGCTCACTAAGCTCACCCTCAAACTCAGTTCACTGGCATGAAATCAGAATGTACTACCTGCTGTGGTAAAGGCTGGTAGTACACACAGCTTTTCCTATTATTTTTTTTATTTGACCTCAAATTTTCAAGATAGTCATTTTTTATCCCCCCTTAAAACATGACATGTGGCTTTTATAGAATAGTGACCAAAATGCCATTTTATACCACAAGTGCAAAAACACATTTGTCCAAGATTTGAAAAATGACACCTGTCACATGTATGAGTTTGTGTGAAAAAAAGTCCATGTTGAAAGTTTGGAGTCAAAATATTAATGATTACCAAAGGTATGCATGAGCATGGAATAATTTCAAGGTACATTCATAACTTTGTAGCTTTTTTTAATATTTTGATCACAAATTTTGAACATAGTATTCTTATGACCTCCACGTCATGAAATGGGTAGGTGAAAATGTTTAAATCCCACCAGAAACGTGATTTCGAGGAGCAACTGTGAAATCATCTTTTGAGATGAATTTGAAAACTTTCTCCTGCCTTGTTCATGAGATGGGGTCCAAGCAGGCCATATTGAAGGTCTGCTCGAAAAATATTGGAAGTTCGCGAAGTTATGAGTGAACGTTGAAATATTTCAATGTTCACTCATAAAATGGTTAGTTTACCATATTTTTACACCAAATTTTCAACATAGTCTTCTCATGAACCTGTTTCAGAACGTGGCAGGCAAAAATTTTCAAATCCTGCCAAAAGTGTGGAGCAACTAAGAAATTACCTTTAGGAACTGATTTGAACATTTTCAGCTACCTGGTTCACTAGGTGGGTCCCATGTTGAAAATTTGGTGTAATGATATTAAAAAATGACAAAGTTATAAGTAAAAGTTCAAAACGCATTGAAACACATTAACCAGACTTATTTTCTCATAGTGCGGTTTTGTTTCCAGCAGGATGTGTTTTTGATTGTAGAGTGAATCTATCTTGTGAGACACGGTTGGGTGAATGAAGCTGTGTGTGGGTGTGAGGTGATGGGTGGTGAGTGGGAGGTTGGGGTGGGTGGGGTGTGGGGGCCAAGATAGGTGATGGACCAATTTTTTTTTCATGTTAAATTAAAAAAAAACAGTGACTGCTTTCTTCTTTATAGGGTCTGGACCTGACATTGGGGATTGGACACTCCAGCGTTGGCTTTTACTGTATGGTGGCTCTAGGGTGGACACTCCAGCATTGCCACCTATCCACTCGGGGAGCAGAGAGGGTGGTAAAGCGGTACCAGAAGTAGTCACCCCAGTCCACTTTTATTAGTCTATAAAATTTTGCAAATCAAGAAGGATGAGGGAGGGCAGCCTCAGCTGGAATGGGGAATTAGTAAAATAAAAAAAGGAATCAGGATCGATGAGTGAGGGCTTGCTTGCTGAGCTAGAGGCTGGGATATAAAAATTTGCATGAGGAGTGATGAGGGAGGGCTGGCTAAGGTGGGAGTCAGAGAGAACATGTAAATTACTTGTTGAGTGTAAGCCAAAAAAAGTCACAACACAACTTTCACTAAGCTGATCAACCAGGATTTTGGTGTGCTGAGAAAATACATTTCTAGGGCTAATTTTTAAAAATAAAAACCAGAATCCAGCTTTACTGCTACTGTTTAGCTAAGTTTGGGTGACTGATTTTTTAAAAGATAATTTTTCGGTGTTAAAAAAACCAAGATGGCAGCCGTTGCAACCCAAAAACCTTTTTTTTTGGGTCGTGACAACTAAGTGGTGTGAACACAAAATGGTCTCGTAACTCCAAAATTTTCAGGTCATATCAGGGTTATCCAAAAATACTACTGATCATGCTCATAAAAAAAAAATTTAAACCTTATAGCTCTCGAACCGAGTCATATTTTTTTCATGAAACCATCAAAAGGTACTACCTTGGCACAAGTTCATTCTACCATGAATGTTTTGAAAACAAAATTCATACCATCTAGGCTCTATGTGAGAGCAAAAAAAATGTAACAAGTATATCAAAAAACACTCCTTTTCATTAACATCAACACTTTGTATCTTGGAAATCACACAGGCTGCCGTCACAAAACTTCTCACGTCTTTTGCATTTGCCTCTCAGGCAATGCATGCCAATGTTTGGCCAATTTTGTTGAATGCCACCGAAGTTATTAAAGCGCAAAAATTGGTGTTCAACATTAAACACCCTACTCAACCTTAGCTATACTGGCTCTACTACACCATCATATATATATTTATATATATATATATATATATATATATACACACATATATATCTATATATATATATATATAGAGAGAGAGAGAGAGAGAGTGAGAGAGATATATATATATATATATATATATATATATATCCTTAAACTGTGTGCGAGGCCTTTCAGCACCACGCATTTCTGCTAAAAGTTGAACCAGCATAATAATCTGTAGGGATTTGCATATGCAGCCCATGATGCTTTGCATTGTGGGGGCATGTGTGAAGATTTTGTATTTCTTTGAAACTTGGCTTCAGGCCAAATGCCCTTTGGGGTAACCATTGCCTCAGTGCTTGCACAGAGAGGTTCTTTGTCTTTTAAATTGTTTTTTGTTTTAATTGGGTTCACCACAACATAACCCAGATAGACCATTTTAGGGTAGCTGGTTCATTCCACTGGGGTGTCAAACAGATGAGGCATACTGATGAGTCCTGGTAGGATGAAATGCATGTCTATGTCTTCTGTTGACATCCTTTGCAAACTGTGTGAGAGGCCTTTCGGCACCATGTATTTCTGCTTAAAGTTGAACCAGCATAATATTCTGTGGTGATTTGCATATGCAGCCCATGGTGCTTTGCATTGTGGGGGCATGTATGATTTTGTACATATATATATATATATATATATATATATATATATATGAAAATACTGGCCTGGTAGGGCCAATATAGTTAGGGTAGCATGGGTAGGTCTATGTTAAATCCTAAATTTTGCACTTTAATAACTTTGCAACTGTTTGGCCAAAATGCCTGAAATTTTGCATGCTCAACTGCCAGCCATATATCTCCGGATCCATATATGTCTGGATCTGGAAAGTTTAGTTCCTGATGGATGTACGGTTGCAGAATGTAGGGCATCCAAAACGTGTAAAAGGGTCAACTTTTGTGCATTTTTTCGGTTGGCCATAATGGACTGAAGAATGCATATGAGTGGTTTCTGATTTGTTTGTCTACATGTGGCCTGGGTTGAACTGGTGCATTTTGAAAATTTGGTGAACAAATATTGCTCCATTCAAAAGTTAGTCAAGTTTCTCATGTCCCAATATAGCTCATGGGAAAATTTATATGTGCATTGTGAAAACTTTTGCAAAAACGTTTTTTTGAGTGCGACATTTTTTCACACACGACAACATCCCATTATAAGGTATAGGGAATCACAAAAACATTTTTGTTGTCGCAAAAGCTTTTTTGTTGCCTTAACAACATTACTCCACAACATCGTCCCATGTGTTGTTTTCTTTGTCACTTCATTGTGCCAAGGTGGAGTGTGCTTTTGGGCTGAAATTTGCAGTGTGGCAAGCCCTGGTCCCACAGATGTGCCTTTTGGTGGTTTGGCCCCACAACATTCAATGGGCCCATAGTTAGAGCATTCCAAAGTTGAGAAATTTTCCCATAGGATAACACTGTAGTGCCCATGACACCTTTCGGCGCCCGTATCTCGAAAACAGTTTACGATACAGATTTTTCATCATAAAAATTCTTAGTCCCCCATAGGGGACTAAATACAGATGTAGGTTTTAAAGTCATGAATACCATAACTTTTTTGAATTTGTTTCTCTACCTTGTATGGTTACTGAGATATTTGGAAATTAGTATTCCAATGGCTCATTTTCATGTTTGTAGGCCAGTATTATGCCCTCAAATTTAGCACCCACAGCACTTTTCGGTGCCCATATCTCAGAAACTATGTGAGATATGGATTTAGTTGGTTGGTTGTATCTCACATGCAGGTCTCACTGTCATGATTACAATGACACTTGAGTTTTTTTCCTAGTTGCTACGGTTGCTGAGATATTGGCAAATTAGTGTTACAACTCTTTCTTGCCCTATAGGGCTGCTGTACGGCTCTGTAGTTATGTGTAAGTGGGAGCGCAGGGCCCGGAGGTTCCACGGTCCCACAGACAAATATTGTTATGCACAAATGGACAGGCGGGCCCTGCGCTCCCACCAGCACATACCATTTACAGGTAACGTTACACTTTTCCAAAAAGGAAGGAAATTCTTTGCAATGAACTTCATTAATGCATCAGTTAGGGTTGATGTCACAGTGACAAACATTTTGAAATTCAATGTTAGGGTTACTCTACCACCACACCACCCCCATGCCCCCATCCTCCACACACCAACAGACATCAGGATGTGCCATGGGGTCATCAGTCCTTACTCTCACCCCATTCTCCTATATTGTATCTTGTCAGCTTGCTTACGCATGGAATGGGGTGAGAGTTGGACCTGATGACCTCATGGTACACCCCGACGTCTGTTGGTGTGTGGAGGATGGGGGTGGCATGGTGGGGTGGTAACCCTAACATTGAATTTCCAAACTTTTGTCACTGTGACATCAACCCTAACTGATGTATTAACAAAGTTTTTTGCAAATAATATACAGGTATATATCTTTATATATCTGTGTGTGTGTGTGTGTATTTTATATATATATATATATATATATATATATATATATATATATATTAAAATTTGATAACCGGGAAAAGCACCATGAGCAGATGCTCATTACCAGGTGTGACCCGGGGACAGGGGTACAAAACAACAGAGGATAACAGATTGCAAGATAAATAGTAAATGCAGCGTACATGAAAGTAGTTCATGCAAATGACAAATACATGAAATGTGCAGAAAGTATTTACATCAATATGCAATCTGTTTTTATATATATATATATATATATATATATATACACACACACACACACACACACACACACACACACACATTATTAGGTAGCATATATAATACAGCAACTAAACCATAGAATAACAACTATGCAGGGCAAATCATAAGGGGGGATATATATATATATATATATATATATATAAAACCCATATCCATATATATATATACATATCTAGAGAGACAGTGCTATGCAATAGGTCATGGCCTAGACAGAAATATCTGTAATATCCTTCCTGAGTGTAGTTTGACCTTATGACATCATGAGTGGTGGAGTCATGAGTGATATCACTGGTCAAAGTACACGAGGGAGGGATATCACAGATATTTCTGTCTGGGCCATGACATGTTCCATTTATTTAATGAATTTCATTTTTATAGACAGCTTCAGTTTTTTTCTTTTATGTTCTTGTACTGTATTTTGTTTCTTTTTGGATGGCTGAGCAGTTGCTGGAGCAAGCACACATGTTGACGCTCATGACACTTATGTGTGGTGATCTCTGTGTCAATGCGCTCGTGAGTCACAGTGGTAGTGATCTGAGCAGAAGGTCTGATGCAGCATGCTGAGGTGTCAGGCAGAGGTTGGAGAACTGTCCAGGAGAAGAGTGTTTGTTCCTGCGGAGTAGCAAGTTGTGCAGTTGGGCAGAGAAGTAAAGTGCTAGTTAGGGGAATGTGGTGATGCCGATAAGGTGGGGGGTGGGCATAACTTGTAATCATGTGCTACTGAGACTGTGAAGTGATTAAAAAAACATTTCTAAAATGTTTAAAATATTTGAAAATCTGGAAGAGAACCTTTCAGTGTGACAGAAGGTTTCACACACTGAAAGATGCTGAACTACAGCTGGCACACGAGTCAGCTCGGGGGGGGTCAGAGAAAGTGAAAGTGTGCTCCTCACGTGGCCTGCTCCAGCCAGTTGTGACTTACAGTGTGGATAAATTGTAGAATGGAGGACCTACAGTGAGGATAAACATTATATCCTCACTGTAGGTCTGACCACCTTCTAGATGTGTAAAATATTTGCCAGAATTTCTGCTCACAGGCATTACATAAATAAGGGATATGTCATGGCCCCGATGGAAATAGCAATGATATTTTTCCTGAGTGCAGTTTGACCTTATGACATTATGAGTGATGGAGTCATGGAGTGCTGTCAAAGGTTAAACTGCATGAGAAGAAATATTGATATTTCCCATCAGTGCCATGGCATATTTAGTTTAAGCAACACTTCATTTTTTGTGTAGCTATAGTTTTTTTTTGTTTTTGTTTTAGTTACTTACGTTTTTTCAGGGTTGCTGGTGGTTTTATTCTAGTGAGGGTCAGTGCGTTGAAGAACTGGTGCTGTGAGGAAGGGTTTGGATTCATTGGTGACTGGGGACCTACCTGGAAGGATGGAGGTTTGTTCAAGCCTGATGGCCTGCATCCATCCTGGAGGGGAATCCAAGCACTCAATGATAAGTTTAAATGTTACATTGACAAACATTTAAACTAGCAAAGGGGGGTGGCAGGTCAGCAAGGAGGGTACCTACTTGCTCACCCCCCACAGCTAGCAGTGGAACCAGTGAATCAGAGGAGTTGCTGTCTCTACAAAGCAGTGTGCAAAAGATGGAGATTAGCACCCAAGAGGTGAATAGGCAGAAAAGGGGCAAAATTCAGCAGAAGGGCAGACAGCAAGAAGAACCAGGGATAAAGGACAACCAAGGAAGGGGCAAATCATGGAAAGCCATGTGTGCAAATGTAGGAGCCTTAGCAACAAGATGGAAGATCTAGAGGCTGTCATGGTGCAGTCAGACCTGGACATTGTGGCCATCACTGAAACCTGGTGTAATGATAACCACGACTGGGAGTTGGCCATACCTGGCTACAACATATTCAGAAGAGACAGGGCAGGCAGGAAGGGGGGAGGAGTGGCACTGTATGTGAAAAATGACATAAGGGCCACAGAGATCCAGGAGGAACAAAATGGAGGAGAGATACTGTGGGTTAAGCTGGAAAGGAAAATGGGGCCAGCCATCCCACAGTTGTAGTCTATAGACCACCAGCCCAGAAGGAAAAAGAAACAGATGAGGGCTGATGCTAGCCATCCAAGGATGGCAGACAAGGGTGAGGTAGTACTGGTTGGAGACTTCAATATTCCAGACGTGGACTGGAGCATCCCAGCAGCAGCATCAACTAGGAGCAGATTTATCCTGGACTCCCTTCAGGGTGCTTTCCTCAAGCAACTGGTCATGGAACCAACTCGGCAGAAGGCAATACTGGACCTTGTGGGGAGGGGTCACGTGATGGCATCCATCTGAACAGCAGCTGAGATCCTGAGCTCCCCCCTCTGGCCGCCTCATCTGCAAATTTAAAGTGCATTCTGACATTTTTTTGGGGGGAAATCTACTCAAATAGCAAGTCTTTTAACATTCCGTCATCGATAAAGAGCCTTGTTTTGGAATTTTAAGCCCTAGCTGGGTCGCGATGGAGGTGGATTCGAAACAGGCCCTCACCAAGCACACCCCTCCAGCCTCCCTGAGAAGGCCGCAAAGCAGAGGAATCAGGTCCCAGCCAGGCCGACCATGAAGTGATAAAGCAATACAGCCTGACGCCGCTATCGGAGGATAAATTCCTCCAGGAAGCCATTCCTTTGAAGGAGCTTGTGGAACTTACAAGGAGCTCAAATCGCCACGTAGCTTACCTCTGATGTTACTAAAAAGTCTCAGATGTGGAGGTTAAGGTCGCTCTGTTGAAAAATGGAGATCTAGGGCTGAAATGGAGATAACAGAATTAAGGCAACAGGTGAAGAGACTCCAACTTAAGACTGAGGACCTGGAGGGGCGAAACCGTCGAAACAACTTGTTAATAATTGGCCTCCCGGAGTTGGAAGAAGGCCCAGACCTTATGGCTTTCCTGCAGAGGTATTTTGTGAAAATAGTAGGCCCATCTCCCATAAATGCCTCTTACCATCTCGAAAGAGCCCACCGCTCACTGCGCCCTCGACCTACAGTTGGATCCCCCCCACGTCCGATCATTATTAAATTTTTAAGCTACCTGGAAAGGCAGCATGTGTATTTGAAGGCCCGGGAGCTTAAAGAATCCTGTGGGGTGCTTCAGATCCGGATCTTCAGACCTTCCCAAAAGAGATTCGGGAAAAGAGAGCGCTGCATCACCAAATAGTCCAGAAACTTATAGCAGCAGCAATCCCATTCAGGATGGTATATCCTGCAACCCTGAAAGTGACTGTTGGAGGCTCAGCCACGGTTTTAGACCCCAGAAGCAGCTCACAAGAGCTTACTAACAGACTGCCCGACCTGTTTAAGGGATCCGGCTGAAGATTATGTGATGGACTTTCAGAAGCTGTGTTAATGCTTGTTTGAAGTATTATTGTACTTGTAGATGGTGTCTGTGTTTACCCCCTGTGGGCTGTTGTGGTGACCCCCTGGCCTTCTGTTTCACGCTTGCTTACCTTTCTTGTCACCTACCTTCGTGTTGTGCCTTTGTGGTGTTTTTCTTTGTGTTGTCTGGCTGCTCTGGCTTTTTCTCTCGGTCCTTCTGGTGTGCTGACCATTGAGACGGGGGCGCGGTGGGCGGTTAGGTTTGGGCCTGGGTCACGCTTCTGGTCCCGTTTTTTGATGCGCGTATGCGCGGCGGAACATTTTTCAGGGAGTTGTTTCCGGAGGAACTTCCTGGAAAACGGACCATTTAGGGTTCGGTGGTATAAAGGGTCCCTCGAGCTTGACAACCTCTATGCGCGAATCTCCGTCTGTTTCCCCTTGCCTCCCGGTGGAATGGTGTGTTGGGACTGCTTTCCCAGTTCTCGACTGGAGTGGATTCGGTAGGTGGCCCATTTCTGCTATTGGGTGAGGGAGTAGGATCATTGGGACCGCCCGGGTGGAAGAGGCCTAAGGGATGTTTCTTTATTGGGGCTCATCTATCTTTATGTATTTGCTTTTCTCCTCCCCCTTACCTTTCTTTCTTTAATGTTCTTCAGTTTCCTGTTTTATTGGTATGTGGGGGCGGGGTTTGGGGGAGGCTATGGGGGGCTTGGTGAATCTGCATGCTGGATGAGGGATCGCGAGCTGCATGGTGGAGGTTGCTAATCTCTGCCCGGGGCTGATTCGTAGTAGATGCTGGTTGGTAGTTACGGGGGTCATATTTTCGCTGAGGGAGTTTTGGTTTTTGATAGTATATGGTTATCGGCTCTTGGCTCTGGGGGATCGGAGATTCGCACGGGGATCTGGGGGGTTCGTAATCCGAGGTAATAGGCTGTATTTGGGACCACTGTTGTACGGACCCCCATCTGTACATAGTTTCTTCTGGGTTTATGTTTGGGTGGTTTTGCTGGGGATTTATGCCGTTGATTATAGTATTGGGCCCTATAGTCTTGTTTGGGGACCTTTTGGGTTGTTTGTTTGTTAATTAATCTCAGAATTTGGATTTGGGGGGCATGGGGGTTACAGACTGATGTTCCATTTAACCTCCGATCGGGTTGGGGTTTTTTTTTAAGGGGGAGGTGGAGGGAATGTAAAATATGGTCTCAGACTTATTATAAGGGAGGTGCACCTGCTATAATATGTTGGAAGTACTCTATCTGGATATCCAATTGCAGTGAGATATTTTTAAAATGGCTATGAGTATAGTTAAAATAGTATCCTGGAATGTGAGAGGGCTCAGGGATCGGGTTAAACATTTGCAGGTTTTCAATCACTGCTCCCTGCTCCGCACGGACATCCTTTTTTTGCAGGAAACACATTTAGGCCGTGATGAGGCCAAGTTGCTTTCTCGGTCTGGGTTCTCTCAAGTTTATCTTGCTGGGAATTCTCATTTTAGTAAAGGGTGGCGATTCTTGTTAAAAGACACGTCTTATTTACCAAGGACCTGGTCTGCTCAGACCCAGAAGGGAGATTCATTCTAGTTAAGGGTAATCTAAACGGAGAGAGTGTAGTTCTGGGTTCGGTATACGGACCGGTGGGAGGTAATCCTGAATTCTTCATGAAGTTGACAGATAAATTGGCCGGTTTCTTGCCAACTCAATATGTGCTAGGGGGGGACTGGAATGTACCTTTCCCCTCATCGTTGGATAGAGAGCCCCAGGATAGGCGTACACCTTCCTCTGCCCAGAAAGCCCTCTGTGAAATGGTCTCAATGTTAGGCCTAGGCGATCCATGACGTATTGCCAATCCTTCTTGTCGGGCCTTTTCCTTTCAATCCCAATCACATGGTACTAAATCAAGACTGGATATGATATTAGTTAGTCTCTCTTTTCTCCCGAGTGTATCTTCATCTGGTATAGAACCGATCATTGTGTCAGATCATGCTTTGGTTTGGTTACACCTCTCTTTAAGTCCGATTATTCTTTAGACTCCATGTGGAGATTAAATACTCAACTATTAAAGGACCGACAATGTGTTTGAGATCAGCTCTAGAATATCTCTTCTTGGCAGACAATATGGACTCCACCCTAGAGTGGATATGATATGGGGAGCGTTAAATGTTATCTTAGGGTGACTTTATTAAGATGGTTTCTTTAGAAGAAGGCCACGATTAGCTAGGTCGCTAGAGTTGGTGGGTAGGATTAGGGAGTTAGAAGGTAGGCATTCATCAACTTTTTCGTTTCGATCTTAAGGAGCTCCTTTCAGTTAAGAATGAATATCGACCTTCTGAAAGAAAAGATAGAGTACTATCTGGTGAAAACCCAGGCTAAGTATATTGATCTCAGCGAGAAATCCGGCAAGTTATTGGCTCTTTGTTTGCGTGTGCTTGAAGGTTCGAGGATCATTCCTTCTCTGGTTTCCTCATCTGGAAGCATTGTCTCCTCGCCCAGAGAGATTGCTCAGGTCTTTAGGGAATACTATTCTAGTCTCTACAGTCCCTTTCTGACATCCCATTCGACAGCAGATGTCAGAAATTATATAAGAGGAATTGGTGTTCCGAGCATATTGGAGTCCCAACAAGCGAGCTTATTGGCTCCTATCTCAACCGAAGAAATCCAGAGCACTATTGCCTCCCTGCCCCCGGACAAAGCACCGGGCCCAGATGGATTCCCAGTGAATTTTTACAAAGTTTTTGCTAAAGACTTAATTCCTGTTTTGCTTGTTATATAATTATTTCGTTGCATTGAACTTGACCCAGCTTTTATTTGAGGCCACTATAGTTTTAATTCCTAAAGCGGATAAGGAGCCTCTGATCTGGTATTACCGCCTATTCTCTTCAGAACTACGTATGTTAAGATACTTGCCAAAATACTTGCTGAGAGGATTAAAAAGATCTGGGCGAAGCTTTTGAGCCCTGAACAGGCAGGTTTTGTCTCTGGGAGATCAGCAGCTGACCATCTGAGGACCCTATCGCATATTTTGCAATACGCCCGGTCCGTCTCAGATCCAATTGTATTAGTTTCTTTAGATGCTGAGAAAGCATTCAATCGGGTCGATTGGTCCTTTTTATGGACCGTCATGGAGGAAATGGGCTTCCCGACTCCCTTTCTGAACCTGATACAGGTATTCTATAGGTGCCCTTCTGCAAAAATCTATTGCAATGGGGCATTATCCCCCTCTTTCAGTCTTCTTGCCGGCACTAGACAAGGTTGTCCCCTCTCTCCTTTATTGTTTAACTGATACTTGGAGCCTCTACTGATACATCTTAAGGCTTCCTCGGGTAAGAGGGTCAGGCTCCAAGTCGAGAGCTAGTTCTTTCTGCATATGCAGATGATGTTCTGTTACATCTGTCAGACCCAGTAGTATCCTTAGAAGCAGCCCTGATATTATTAGGCAGTTTAGCTCCTTCTCTGGCTATAAGTTAAACACTTCAAATGTGAGATCTTTCCCTTAAATAATTATACCTTTAAGAGAGGTTTTCTTCCTTTTGAAATGAAGTGGACTTCCAGTTCAATTAAGTATCTGGGGATCTACTTCTCTACTGATCCATTCTTGCTTAAGAAACTAAATTTAAGATCAGGGACTCGATTAGTCAAGATTTGCAGCGCTGGGCATCCCTTCCTATTTCCTTGTGGGGCAGAATTAGTATCATTAAGATGAATGTTCTTCCCTGGATTTTTTACCCACTGAACCTTACCAATCTCTGGCTCCCTCTTTCTTTTTTCCAGCAGCTCCATAGTTTGTTTTCCACTTTCATCTGGAGAGGGAAAGGGGTACGTTGCTCCTATGGCTCCCTATCACTTCCCAAAGAAAGAGGAGGCTTAAGACTTCCGAATTTTCAGCTATATTATTGGGCGGCCCACTTGTCCAAGTTGGGAAGGTGGTTCTCTGCGAATCCTGAGAACTCTTCCCCAATCTGGCTTCAGTTAGAATCGGCCTTCCTCTCCGAGCTTAGATTTGACAAATCCACTCTACCTTATCTCACCCCGAAAACACTCTCACAACTGATTTCTGATGATACGGTGGCAGTCTCTCTTAAAGTGTGGGCCCAATGTCTTAGGTTTTTCCGGATTTCTAACCACACGGATTTAGGGCAGCAGATTATTCTCAATCCCAATATTACTTTAGGAGACTCTTGGTTAGGGATTAAACTGGCTCCCACAACTTAAAGATTACAGGGTTGAACATTTGTTCGACCATGCTTCGCAACATCAAGTGATATCTTAACCAGATTCGATATCCCAGCCAGAGAGACTTTTAAGGTGTTCCAGCTCCGCACCTGGTGAGTAGTAAATTTGGATCGGTGTTTAAGCAATCCGCTGTACATCCTTTCTCTCCAACATTACTATGCTGGCATCCCAGCCCCATTCCATTTCGTAGATTTACTCCTACCTTTGACTTTTAACTTGGGGAGGAGGTCGGTGGTCCTTCGGTCTGACATATCTTCTTCCTGATGAGGTACCATTGTGGAGAACTTTTGGCCTAACCTACATAGATATCACACCATGGGACAGGTTTCTGTTAGTCAAATATAATATTGTTAACAACTTATACTCCACCTCGGTCAAGCTTTTTCAACGTAAGCTGATCCTGTTCCAGTGTGTTTCAGGTGCTCACAAGGTGAGGGCACCTTGATTCATGTTTTTTGGGAGTGTGCTAAAGTTGCCCTACTGTGGTCCTTCTTGATTCAGGATAATCTAGATCCTCTGGGTCTGAGCAGGTTTTTCTTCCAGGAATTTGTGTATTGGGTGATTTTTCTGATTGATAGTGTGGAGCGAGGTACCATATGGCCCTGATATCTATGGCAGTCAAAAAGCTGGTCTTAAGGCACTGGAAGGACCAGTTGGTTTTATCCTTTGCAGACTGGTTAAAGGAGTTGATGTCATATCTCCAGTCCGAAAACTTGATTGCCAGTTATAAGAACCGTATGGACTTATTTCATAAAAGATGGGGTAAGCTCCAGTCTCTTTGCCTACCTTAATGATAAGGTTGGTGACCCAATCCCTGGACCCTCATACTATATAGCATAGTAGATGTTACTTTTAGTATACGGTCTTATTGTGGTTTTAAGATTACCTTTACTATAACTTGGACTGTTGGTCAGGTTATTAAATAGGTTGTTTAATAGGTGTGAAATCCAGACTTTAGAAGCTGTAAGTTTATGATTTTAGCGGTGCACCCTGGGAGGGGAGGGAGGGGTGAGGGTATATACTCTTTGGCGCTATGATTGATAGACAGATATTTTATGTTGTTTTACTCTCAAGTGTGCCTTGTTATTTATTATATTTGTTATGGGGGGTTTGGTCTGATCTAGGATTACCGGTTTGTTTCTTAATCGTTATGGTTTTTGGTTGTATTACTTTTGAAACCAATAAACTTAAATTTCAAAAAATACTGGACCTTGTGCTCACAAACAGGGACAGTGTGATGGGGGTAACAGTGGGGGAGCATCTGGGGAACAGTGACCACCAGTCACTGTGGTTTGAAATCACAGAAAGAGCAGAACCAAACCACACAAAAACACGTATCCTGGATTTTAGGGGGGCAGACTTTGGGAAAATGGGGAGATACTTGAAAGAGGCATTGCGAATGGGGCAGGAATCAGGGTTGAGGAACAGTAGGCAGTATTTAAAATGGGGATTACAAGAGCAGCAGAATTATGTATTAAGCAGGTTAGCAAGAGGAAAAGGAAGAGGAGACCATTATGGTTTTCCAAAGAGGTAGCAAAGAAAGTGAAAGCCAAAAGATTGCATTCAGGCAATACAAAAAGACACAGGCAGAAGGGATAGGAGAAGTACCAGGAGAAGCAAAGGAGGCAGGGAGGTCAGTAAGGGAAGCCAAAGCTCAGACAGAAGAACACATTGCAAAATCAGTGGGTAGAGGGGACAAAACCTTTTACAGGTACATAAGTGAAAAAAGAAAGGCAAAGAGAGAGATAGTGAGACTGAACGGGGAGGATGGGGGCTGTGTGGAGGATGACAACAGTAAAGCTGACATATTGAACAGGTATTTCTGCTCAGTCTTTACTGAGGAAGAGGAGGGTAATGGGTCTGAAGGGAGTACAAGGGGTGAGAATGGTGCAGAAATGGACGCAAGTCCCTTTACACAAGAAAGGATCCTGCAGGAACTGGAAGTAATAAGAGTTGATAAAGCAATGGGGCCAGATGGAGTGCACCCAAGGGTCCTTAAAGAACTAAGAGAGGTGGTGGCTGAACCTCTGTCTATCCTGTTTAGCCGATCACTGGAAACAGGGAGGTACCCAAAGACTGAGGATAGCAGATGTAGTCCCTTATACAAAAGTGGGAACAAAGAGGAAGGGGAACTACAGACCAGTCAGCCTCACCTCGGTAGTGGGAAAGATCATGGAAGCACTACTGAAGGAAGATTGGTGGAACATCTGGTTGTCAATGGACTACAGGACCCAAGGCAGCATGGTTTCACCAGGGGAGGTCATGTCAGACCAACCTCATTGAATTTTTGACTGGGTGACTAGGGAGGTGGATCAGAGGAGGGATGGACATGGCCTATCTGGACTTCAGCAAGGCCTTTGACACTGTGCCACATAGAAGACTATTGCACAAACTGGGGAATATGGGTGTGGGCAGGACAGTAGTGTGGTGGGTAGGTAACTGGCTGGGTGGCAGGACACAGAGGGTGGTGGTAAATGGCTGTCACTCCACAGAGGGAAGAGGACCAGTGGGTACCACAGGGATAAGTGCTGGACTGGTCCTATTCAATATCTTCATCAGTGACATTGCGCAGGACCTAGAAGGCAGAATTTCACTGTTCACTGATGACACAAAGCTCTGTAATAGAGTAGACACACCAGAGGGTGTAGACAGAATGAGAAGGGACCTGCAGAAACTTGAAGAATGGTCAGGGTTTGGCAGTTGAAATTCAATGCAAGGAAGGCAAGATAATGCATATGGTGCACAAAAACCCTGGCACAATATATCAGTTGGGGGTGAGGATATAGCATGCACCAAGCAGGAAAGGATCTTGAGGTTATCATCTCTGATGACCTCAAGGCAGGGAAACAGTGTGACAAGGCAGCAGGTAAAGCAAATAGGATGCTGGGATGCATAGGCAGGGGCATCACCAGCAGGAAAAGGGAGGTCATAATTCCATTATACAAGACACTAGTGAGGCCCCACCTGCTCTGGCACTGATCCCTGTGGTACCCCACTGGTCACTCTTCCCTCTGTGGAGTGATAGCCATTTACCACCACCCTCTGTGTCCTGCCGCCCAGCCAGTTACCTACCCACCATACTACTGTCCTGCCCACACCCATATTCCCCAGTTTGTGTACCTGGAGTACACTGTACAGTTCTGGAGACCTTACCTACATAAGGACATAGACAGGATAGAGAAGGTTCAGAGGAGGGCAACAAAGATGGTGCATGGATTGCATCACAAGTCCTATGAGGACAGGTTGAAGGAACTGAACATGTACTCCCTGGAGGAAAGGAGGGAGAGAGGGGATATGATAGAGACACAAGTATCTTACAGGGAGGAACAGTGTGCAGGAATACACTATTTTAAGCGAAAAGATGTTCCAGGACTAGAGGCATGGGATGAAGTTGAGGAGGACGATTCAGAGGAAACGTGAGGATGAATTTCTCACAGAACGGGTGGTGGATAAGTGGAACACCCTGCCAGAGGAAGTGGTGGGGGCTGGAAACAATCACTGGATTTAAGAATGCATGGGATAGACATAAAGGAATTCTGGAGGTCAGGGGTAAGGGGCAACAGACTTCTTGGAAAACATAAACTGAACTTACAAGCTCAAATGGGCAGACTGGGTGGGCCATAGGCCCTTATCTGCCAACACTGTCTATGTATCTATGTATGTATCTATGCGTACGTACATGTCTGAGTCACAGTATGTAAACGTGAATGCGTGTTTGCATCACTATGCTGTTGCACAATGGGGAACGAGGGAGGAAGATCACAGATGAAGCAGGAAGTACTGGGTGCCTGGTTGTGTCCTGCCAGCTAAGGCAGTGCTGCGGTCGGCTCTGGTAGACTTGTGTAGAGGTTCTGCAAAAAAAGATGAGTACAAATGCAGTTGTGGCTGGCTGGGTCTGGTCTCAGGGAAAGAAGATTCTCTCGAGTATGGCTGCGGGCTTATGGAAAGGTAAAATAAAACGTTGAAAACTGCAGTTTTTTGTTTGTTTGATTGTTTGTTCACTTGTGATGAGCATGTTTACAGTTTAGCTGCAGATTTAAAAATAAAATCGCTTGGCTGGAGTCAGCACGCAAGTCAGCTGAGAAATATGAATGTAAAAATGTACTGCTTGTGTTGCTGGCTCCAGCCAATCACAACCTACAGTGAGGTGATTTTTGCTTATGGGGACCAAGAGTGAGAATATTGCAATATTCTCACTCTAGGTCTGAAGTAAGCAAAAATAACAGTGATATGTGCCCGAAGATATCCTAACAAGTGTTGAATAAATATAGGACAGTTTCGTCAGATCTTACCCTAACACTTGATCTTCGTGGGAATCTCTGTCATCAGGTCACACCTATGGAACTTTGCTATCTCGTGTCAGGATCCCATGGAAGCTTTTTCTGCAGCAGTCTATTAGGGGTCACCCACGCCAACATCAGGCTCTGACGTCACACACCCTGTATAAGCACGGGCAGCCCTCCTCAGTTCTTTCCCTAACCAGATGCCATGAGAGACGGGAGTTCCACCTGGGAGCCAAGGTCTCAGAGACAGAGAAGGTGCCCAGCTAGGAGAAAGGCTGGAGCAATGGAACAGCTGAGCTGTACAGAGAATAATAGAAAAGGGAATGGAGGGAGGGACAGCATGACCTGATAACAGAGATTTCCTCAAAGATCTACTGTTATGGTAAGTTCTTACTTAACTGTTCTAGCTTCTTTGGGGATATCTCTGTCATCAGATCACACCTATGGAATGAGTCCCGAGCAGTGCTGAAAGCAAAGACAGTCTGGGTGGCAGGAGGCCAAAACAAAACAAACAAGGCCCTGAAGCACAGTAAGGCCAAAGCCTGACCTTCTTCAGGAGACAATGTCCAGATGGTAGTGCTTGGTGAAAGTGTGGACAGTACTCTAACTGGTGGCAACACAGATCTAGGCTGCAGACACACCCCTGAAACAGGCAACAGAAGTCACTTTGCCCCTGGTGGAATGGCCCTTAACTCCAGAAGGTTCCTTGCTGTACTTCCTGTAACAAGAATTAATACAGTTGGCCAACTATTTGGACAAGCACTATTTTGAAACTGGAGCACCCTCTCTGCCAGGAGCAAAAGAAACAGACAACTGAGATTACTTCCTGCAGTCCCTAGTATGGTGTGTATAGTAACGCAAAATTCTATGCACACCCAAAGTATGGAGCAATGCTTCCCCTGGATTGGCATACTCTGGATAATAAACAGGCAGGTGGATGGATTGATTTCGGGTAAACTCAGACACCACTTTAGGAAGAAACGTATGGTTAGTACACAAAGAGACCCTATCTTTGTGGAAAATCAAATAAGGCTACTCACACATGACAGCCTGTAGCTCTGAAATTCTTCTAGCAGAAGTAACTGAAACTAAAAGTAACACTTTCCATGACAGAAAACATAGCTTGCAAGATGCAATTGGCTCAAAAGGAGGCAGGTTCATCTTCTCCAAAACAAAATTCAGGTCCCAAGCTGAAACTGGATTATGGATAGGAGGCTTCAACTGGAGAATGCCTCTCAGAAAAGTACAGACCACATCCAGCTGTGCCACAGTATGGCCATCAATGGGCACATGAAAGGCTGATATGGCTGACATGTGCACTTTAAGGGAGGAGTATCTGAGTCCAGCATCATACAAAGTCAGGAGATACTCCAAAACATGGTTCACCAGGCAGTTGAATGGGTCCAGGCTATGAGAAGTGGCCCAGATAGTAAACCACTTCCATTTCATACAGTAAGTTGCCTTGGTGGAAGGTTTTCTGGCTGCCACCAGGATGTCAGCCACCTTCTGAGACACTCCAAACTGAGCAATGGCTATGTCCTCAGGAGCCATGCATGCAGCTGCAGGGACTTGAGGTCTGGATGGACCAGGATTCCCTGGGCCTGAGTCAGCAGGTCTCAGCAGAGGGGCAGGGGAACAGGAGGTTCCACAGCCAATTGTTGCAGTAATGGAAAACATATTTGCTGTGGCCAAAACGGGGCCACCAGAATTAGGGTGGCACCTCCATCTGTAGCTTGATGAGAACCCTCTGAATCAAAAGGAAGAGAGGGAGTGCATGAAAAAAACTCCCTTTCCAGAAGAGGGACAATGTGTCTCACCAGAAAACTCCAGGCCCTGGATCTAGTGACCATATACATGGCAGTTTTGTGTTGAGTGGAAATGCAAAAAGGTCCAACTCTGGATGACACCACCTGTTGAACAGGTCTTCTACAACTGAGATCAGCATCTCCCACTTGTGCACTTTGGACTGTGACCTGCTGAGGCTGTCCACCAAGGCATTTTGGGCACCTGGAACATGGACGGCTTACAGTTCTAGACTGTGATCTTGAGCCCAGTACCAGAACTACATTGCTTTTTGGCACAGAGAGTAGGAATGAGTCCCCCCCTCTTGCTTGTTGATGTAATAAGCCACACTGAGACTATCCCACTGTACCAACAGAGGGCCCTGAGACAGATGGTTCTGGAAGGCATGGAAGGCATACAGAACCACCCTTATTTCTAAGAAATTTATGTGGGGGTGAGTCTCCCAGTGGGACCAGAGACCCTGGGTCTGAAAAGGACCCAGATGGGCTCCCCAACCCAGACCTGAAGCATCCATGGGGAGGATTTGGTGAGGCATAGAGATAAGAAAGGGGACCACTTATAAGAGATTGGCTGGGTCCATCCACCAGGGAAGCACTTTGCATACTGGTGAGGAGACAAGGACCAGCTGATCTAGATTATCTGACCACTGATCCCACTGAACCCTGAGGGTCCACTGTAGAATACCCATGTGCAGCCTGGCCAGAGGAGCTGCAACATGATGCCTAGTAGCCTGAAGAATGTCCTGGCTGGGACATGCCAGCTCTGAGCCACCTCCTGGGCCTGGGCAATAAGGTGGTCCACCCTGTTTTGAGGGAGGAAGGCCTTGCCCTAAGTAGTGTCCAGGACTGCCCCTATGTATTGCAACCGCAGAGAAGGGGTCAACACAGACTTGGGGCAACTGACAGTGACTCTCAAGGACTAGAAAAACTGCAGGGTGCATTCTAGAGTCAATGATTACTCCCTGGACTGGGCCTTCAGCAACCAGTCATCCAGATATGGGAACATATAGAGGCCTTTATGCCAAAGGGCTACTGCTACAGCTGCAAAGCACTTGGTAAATACCCATGGCACAGATATAAGCCAAAGGGCAATACCCTGAACTGATAATGCTCCCCCGGAAGAGAATCATAGAATCATAGAAAGTGTCAGCCGAAAAGGACCATCAGGCCCACCCAGTCTGCTCAGTGTACCTACCTAATTATTAGAATTTTGTCATTTCCTACTGCCTCCCCCCCGATCCACCAGACCTTTGTATTTATCCCACACTCTCTTGAATCCCCCCCACAGTCCTCTCCCCCCACCACTCCTGCTGGCAGTCTGTTCCAGCTTTCCACCACCCTTTTTGTGAAGTAGAACTTTCTAATATTTCCTCTGAACTTCCACCCTAATTTCTGCATTTCGTGATCTCTTGTCTTCTATTGCCCCTTTAGCTGGAAGATGTCCTTCGCTGGCACCCTGTTGATATCCTTGATATATTTGATGGTCTCAATCATATCTCCCCTATCCCTTCTTTGGTCCAGGAAGTACAAATTTAGGTCTTTTAGACGTTCCTCATATGACAAGTGACTGAGACCCCTCACCATTTTTGTCGCCCTCCTTTGGACACGCTCCACTCTATGCACATCCTTCTTGAGGTATGGCCTTCATAACTGAACTCCATACTCAAGATGTGGCCAGACCAGTTGTTTGTACAAGGGCATTATGACCTCCCTCCTCCTGCTAGTAATTCCCCTGCCTATACAACCCAGCATCCTACTGGCCCCTGCCACTGCCTTCTCACATTGATTAGTCACCTTCAGATCCCACGAGATGATTATACCTAGGTCTCTTTCAAGCTTGTCACCTCCAGTGCCTAACCCCCCATCCTGTATTCTGTGCCCTGATTCTTCCTGCCTAGGTGCATGATAGTGCTTTTTTTTTAATTGAAGAACAATTGCCACTCCTTGGACCATTCTTCCAGTTTCTCCAGATCCCTGCACATACCCTCAATCCTCTCTGGTGTATCTACTCTATTACATACCTTCATGTTATCCACAAAGAGACACACTCTCCTCTGTAGTCCTTCCGCTATGTCCCCTAAAAATATGTTAAAAAGGAGTGGCCCGAGCACTGACCCCTGTGGTACTCCACTGGTGACCATTCCCTTCACTGAAGGTACCCCATTTACAATTACATTCTGCTCTCTGCCCAACACCCAGTTCTGCACACACCTCACTACTACTGGTCCCAGCTCAAGGCATCTCATCTTGTGCAGTAGTCTCCTGTGCAGTACGGAGTCAAACACCTTCTTGAAATCAAGGTACGCAATGTCCACAGACCACCTTGATCCACTACCCTGGTAAACCAGTCAAAGACCTCTATCAAATTTGTTTGACACAACCTTTCCTTCATAAACCTGGGTTGCCTTTGGTACGGAAGGCCATTGGCTTCTTTAGGTATCTAGTTATTCTCCCCTTTAGTAGTTTCTCCATGAGCTTACCCCTTATGACATGGGCCCTCATCTGCCCTTCTCCAGTCAACAAGAACCTCCCCAGTTTATAAGGATTTGTTGAAGAGGCTGGTCAGAGGTATTGCTAGTACCTTACTAAACTCCCTCAGTACCCTGGGGTGCACCCCATCTGGCCCCATCGCCTTGTCCACCTGCAACCCCTCAAACTCCCTCAGGATCTCCTCCAGTTGGAATGGACTGGAGTCAACTCCCCCCACCACCACCACCACCACCTCATTTCCTCTGATTTTTCAAACCTCCCCCTACTTCTCTATCATGAACACTGAGCAAAAATAGTTATTTAGTATTTCTCCCTTCCCCTGGCCATCTTCTGCCACGCCCCCTTCCTTACTTTTTAGCCTGACTATCCTGTCTTTTGTCTTTCTGCTCTCGCTCACATACCAGAAGAAGTTTATTTCCCTTCCTTGACTGAGTTGGCTATCCTCTCTTCAGGTACCGCCTGTGAGGGGGAAAACCATGATATGCAGGTAGGCATCTTGCATATTAACGGAGCATAGCCAGTCACCCTGATTGAACAGAGGAAAAAGGCCATGCAAAGTGACCATCTGGAACGTTTTGTACTAAATAAAAAGTTTCAGCTCCTTTGGGTCTAGAATGGGCCTTAAGTCCCCTATTCTTTTAGGAACCAGGAAGAACCTGGAGTAGAACCCTTTGTTCTTTTTGTCACCTGGGCACTGGTTCTGTAGCTTGTTTGTGCAGTAAGGTGAGAACCTCTTCCCAAGCACCTCTGTGTAATCTGGATGGTAAAACAATGGGACTGGAGGAACATCTGGAGGCTGCTCTAGAAGCTCTAGAGTATGGCCCTGTTTGATTATCTGCAGGATCCAAGCATCTGTCATGATGGTTATCAACTGGAACAGAGGAAGGGAGGACCGACCTCCGACCACCACCTCCTGGATTGGGGAAGGAGGAGGAGGGTCTATCAAGGAGTCAGGCAGATGCTGAACTGGCAGCAGTAGCTGCACCTCCTCCTCTGAATTGTTTGGGAGAGGAGCCAGAAGCAGAACAGGGGCAGGCAAGGCAGAACTGGCTCTGCACTTACCCTGAAGCTTGACTCCAGGACATGACTTGTGAGAGACCTTACAAAAGGAGAACCTCGGTCTACTCCCATGCTGAGTATGGTACAGGGAGTGGACAGATTGAATAGCCCTACTAGAGGCCTGCAGTTCATTGGTAATATCATGCACGTCTGGTTCAAAAAGTTTCTAACCCACAAAAGGGGCATTCAACAACTTTTGCTGGACATCATTCACAAAGCCAGATACCCTAAGCCAGGAGTGACTTCTAAGGAAAATGTCAGTGGCAGCTGCCCTGGCTGTAGTATCAGCCATATCATAGGTGACTCTGAGGAGATGCTTACTGAAATCTTCTGAGGCCTGTAGCACCTTAAGAAGCTCCTGTTTCTCTGAACCCTCAGGGAGGACATGTGCAGCCAGCTTTCCCTTCCCCCAAATGGTGTTCTGGTACTTAATAAGATGAGCCAAATAATTGGCAATCTGAAGGCCCAGGGTGGCGAAGGCAAAAGTCCTCTTGCCCCAGAGGTCCAATCCCCTGCACTCATGGTCAGGAGACAGAGATCTAAGGTGTTTAGTGGCCTTTGTTCTGACATAAATGGCCTTGATAACCACTGAGTCAGTTTTAGGCTGGGCAGCATAGAAGGTAACCTCTTAGGTGCCTGATAGAGCTTGTTGCCCATCCTGGGCATGGCTGGTACCATGTTAGGCCTGTGCCAGGCAGCTGTGGCAGCATCATTCAGGGTAGGCAACAGGAGAGGAATAACCTTGGATGGAGACTCAGGGATCTCTAGGAAATCCACCAGACTCCTCCTAGTCTCATTCTCCTCCTCAGTGTGGAACCCCATGGTGGAGGAGAGCTACTTCATAATATTGTAAAAGGAGGGGTCCTCAGGGGGCCTGGGAGTTTGCTTAACAGAATCCTCACTTCTGGAGGAGATAGTGGACCTGTCAGAAGACTCCACATCAACCATCCTCCTCATCTTCTTCCTCGGGGAGAATGATATCAGAATGGTATTCCTCTTCAACGTCAGTGTGTTCTGATGCAGAGACCAATGAGCATAGTGTTGATGGCTCTCTGGAGGATGCAGGGCACGTGGAATGAACTGGCATCCACAATGAAGCAGTCATCAATGGTGTAGGCAATGATGACCCAGGCTGATGAACTAGCTGCTGAATGAGAGACCTGGTAATAGAGGTAAGTATGGAATTAAGGTCAATGGCAGAGAGGAATGGTCATTGACAAAGGTGTCAATGGAAGGGGTGAATAACCTGGATCAATGTTGGACTGCTAACTGTAGTGGCAGCAGTTGGGCCCTGTGCCAGTAGACCTTGAGGCTTGAGAGGTCTTGACGGCGGGGTAGGGGCTGATGACTCAGAGGCTGACTGCCCATGGCCCATCCATAGCCCTATGATGGCTGGGGGAAAAATCCACTGTGGGGGGCCCAGTGAGAACACAGGCCTGCATGGGGCAAGGCGCCGATGCCAGAGCAGTCAATGGGTAATCTCAGGAGATGAAGAGGAAGAATCCAGTGGGGACCAGGATCACCGACAGGGGGAGCAGTCTTTAGGGCACTCCTTGTTCAAAGAGAATGTTTCCCTGAGGATTTGACCTGGCCTTGGTGGCATGAGAGCCAGAAGAAGTTGCCAGTGACTGGGCAGGGGGGCTCCGGAGGACCCCTGCTCTCTGCTGGCTACCTGTTGCTCCATGAGAAACTTCTGCAGGGCTTTCTTGTGTTGTCGCAGGGTGGTGAGGTTGAACTTCTGGCAGGAATCACAGGCGAGGACCTTGTGGCTAGGTGCAAGATAGCAGACACAGAGTTTGTGTTCGTTGGGGGAGGAAATCTTCTTTCTGCAGTGACAGCAATGGAAAGGAGCCGATCAAGTAGTTCTCAACATACAAAGGACAAAGGAATCACTTTAAGCAAACATGTCTAAAAGGTAAGTAAATAAAAAATGGTAAGTAAAGAAATGTTGGTCGAACTGAGTGATGACGCTTCCACGGAGTCCATGTGTGAATAGTCGATGGCGGGAAAGAACTGAGGAGGGAGGGGGACATCCACCCTTATATATGGTGTGTGACATTGGAGACTGAAGTCGGTGTGGGTGGCTCCTAATAGACCGCTGCAGCAAAAGCTTCCATGGGATCCTGACGGTGAAGTTCCATAGGTGTGACCTGAAGACAGAGATATTCCCAAAGATATATATATATATATATATTTATCTTTTATTCTTTGCAAAAAAACATCATTAATGCAGTAGTTAGGGTAACTCAAGGCCACAAATATAGGGACATTTAATGTTAGGGTTTCCAAAACTCCCCACCTCAACCCCCAAGAAGCAAAAGGAAAAATTATTAGGGTTTTGGGTCTCCAGAGTCTTGGCGAATCAGTGGTGGAGTCTTCATTCAGGTTGTGAACCCTAATGCCCACCCCATTCCCTATGCAAACAACATCACACATGATGTCCTTTCCTCAAGCAGGGCCCTACATGAAGAAAGTTACAACAAATTGTGTTGGCAACATGTGGTGAGACATACATTTTACCTTTAAAGAGTGTAACGCTATGAGGCAGTGGCTTGGAATTGCACCTTGTGCTTCAGACTAGAGGCTATGGACTAGGGGGGAGAGTGAGCATTAGGACTGACAACCTCTTGAAGAGCCCACCACTGATTCTTTAAGACTCAGGAGACCTGGGCTGTCTTCCAAGGGGAACACTTTGTCTGCCTATGGACATGCAGGGCTCTGCTGACCCTGCCCTTCTGTGCAGCGTTGGATGTCAAAAGTTACCAAATGTATTACCATGCATAGAAAAATGGCAATGTACCTTTATAACTGAGTTGTTTCTTAACATTTTGACTCCAAATTTTTAACACAACCTTGTTATGAAACTACTTCATGAACTCAGTATGTGAAAATACTAAAATCTCACCAAAATATGCTTATACAAAAAAAAAGAAAATATTAAAGTCTCAGAAGAAATGTCATTCCACAGTAGAGGTGCAAAAACACATTTCAGCCAGGCTTTGAAAAATGACAGCTGTTACGTTCATGAGGTAACGGAAAAAAATGGCAATGTTGAAAATTTGAGGTCAAAATATTTAAATTAATGAACATGATGAGCGCTCGTTGCAAAATTTCAATGTACACCCATAATTTTTATGTTTTTTTAATATTTTTACCCCAAAATTTCAACAAAGACTTCTTATGATCCCACCTCACTAACAAGGCTGGAGGCAATTTTCAAAACTTGCCCAAAAGGTGATTTTGCTCATCGACAATGTAATTCCACAGCACAAGTGAGAAAATACATTTTAGCCAGGATCTGAAAAATGGCAGTTGTCACATTCATGATGTGATGTGTAAAATTGCAATGTTGAAAATTCGAGGTCAAAATATTTTAAATTACCAAAGTTATGAGCGTGTATTGTAAAATTTCAATGTATGCTCATAATTTTTCCATGTTTAAATATTCTGACCCCAAATTTTCAACACAGCCTTCTTATGATCCCACCTCATGAACAAAGGCAGTGAAATTTTTCAAATCCCACCCAAAAGGTGATTTTGAGAAGTAACCACAAAATCACATTTGGGACCTGGTTTGCATATTTCCACCATGATTGATCTTGAGGTGAAATCCCAGAAAGACCATGTTGAAAATGTGGGGTCAAAATATGCAAAAAATGACAAAGTTAGGCATCAATGTTAAAAGTCCCATTGAAATATAAAGAGAATTTTGGGAAGGGTGGATTGGTGGATGACCAGGAGGGGAGGAGGGAGAATGAAGTGGAAGAGAGATAGATAGATAGATAGATAGATAGATAGATAGATAGATAGATAGATAGATAGGCAGACAGACAGACAGACAGACAGACAGACAGAGAGATTGAGAGACAGAGAAAGAGAGAGATAGACACAGACAAAACGGAGGACCAGTAGCTCACTCCTCTCACTGTAGAACATAGCACAAGTTCCAGCTGTAGCTGCAGAACTCAAGATAGTCCCTCTGTTCTCATTCAGAGAATGCAGGTGAATAGCTCCTCTTGCTGAGCCGAGCATTCTGGATTTTGGGGTGCCCATAAAAGGTATTTCTGGCACATTTTTTGAAAAACAAACAGCAGCATCTAGCAAAATGGGTCCTGTTTAGCTCCAGATGTTTGTTTGTTTTTTAAATAGATTGTTTATATGTATTTGCAACATTTGTGAGTTTAAAAAGCGGTGGCCATCATATGTATTTTTTTCAGCACGAGTGGTAAATCATGAAAATAAGCACTTGCGTAAGTTTTTTTTTTTTTTACCAGTTGAACATGAAGGTTAACTCAAAAATTGTTATAACTCTAAAACGGTATAATATTTTTTCACCAAACATTTGTGAGGCACACTCTTGACACAGGATCCTTCAAACCTGAACATTTTGTGAAAATTATTCCACACCATCTATGCTGCAGGTGAGACCAAAAAAAAAACAGAATGTTTAGTAAAGTTTTTTTTTTTCTGGCACTCCATAGCTCAAAAATTGTACAAGATGCCATCATGAAACTTCTCACGTGTTGAGACTGTGGCACCCTGACCACGTATGGCAAATTCTGGGCTATTTTGGTAAATGACACTAAAGTTTTTAATGTGCAAAAACCGGCATCTAACATTGAACAGCCAACTCAACCCTAACTATAGGGGTGCTACCACGCCCATATAATATACCTGTATCTACATCTGCATTCACATCTACATCTGTATCTACAGTCTTTGCAAAAAACTGAATTACTGCACCAGTTAGGGTTCAAGTTAACATCACAAAAGTAGGGAAATGTGAGGTTAGGGTTTCCAACCCTAACTCCCAACCCCCACCTCCAAGCAGCAAAAGGAAAAAAAAAATTAGGGTTTGGGGTCTGTAGAGTCTTGTTGACTCAGTGATGAGGTCTTCCTTGGGGGATGTTAACCCTAAGGCTCACCCCTCTCCTTAGCCCATATTCTCCTGTCCAAAGCACAGGGTACAGCTCCAAGCCAGTGCCTCACACTGATACACTCTTCAAAGGTAAAGAAGTATGTCTCAGCACATGTTGCCAACATAGTTTGTTGTAGTTTTCTTCATGTAGGGGCCCCTAGGGCCCTGCTTGATGAAAGGAGATAATGAAAGATGTTATTTGGACAGGGAATGGGGTGGGAATTAGGGTTCACAACCTCAAGGAAGACCCTACCACTGATTTGCCAAGACTCTGGAGACCCAAAACCCAATGTCTCACCAAATATTGCCAATATAATGTGCTGTAACTTTCTTCACACAGGGCTCTGCATGAAGAATGGAGATCACATACTGAATTTCATACTGAGATGGACAAGAAGCAGAAGGAAATATAGCCCAAGTAAGCTCCTTTATCATAATCCATAATAATTCATATCTTCTCCACACTCAAAATCCATTTCTTTAAGCACTTTTTAAAGATAAATTTGCTACCACATGATATTATGTTAAGGGGAAGTGCATTCCAGAGGTTTATCACTTTCTGGGAGAAGAAAAACTTCCTTCCAGTGCTCTTAAATTAGTACTTTGCAACTGTAATGGATGTCCTCTGGTGTCCACAACATTTTGTTTGAAAAGGAATCCAGTTTCTCTAAATAAATAGGCATCTTGTACGATATCCCACGTGAGTAAAAGATTACCCCTTTTCTTTCTTAACTTAAGGGGCATATGGTTCAGTTCTCTCAGCCTATTATCATAGTCTAGGTCATTGATTCCCAACATTAGCCTAGTTGCTTTTTTCTGTACTTTCTCCATTTGCAGTTGCTCACACTTTTTTGTATGGGTACCAAATCTGACAGCAGTAGTCAAAATGTGGTCGTACATATGATCAATATAGTGGGCTCAATGCCACTGGATTACTTAATTTAATATTTTGGCAAATTGTCCAGAATGCCTTGTTTGCCTTAGCTGTTGCCTCATTTACTTGTTTGGTGGAGTCCAGTTCACTTGAGACAAGTACCCCCAAATCATGTTCCATTGCTGATTCTGTCAGTTGTGTGCCACACAACCAGTAATCATACCAACCAGTAATCATACTTTTTATTCTTACTGCCTAAATGCGTAACCTTATATTTCTCTTGATTAACCCTCAGGCTACCAGAAGATTTAGAACATATAGGTTTTTAGGATGTGTATACATGCCAGTGGCACAACATGGGTTAAGCTTCATCTCCCATTTCTGGGCCCACTGAGTAATTTTATTCAAATCATACTGAATTCTGTTCCTCTCTTTAGAGGATGCACAAGTACCTCCAATCTTGGAGTCATCAGCCTATTTGGTTGGTCAGTTATTTAAATTCAGTGACAAATTAGAAATAAAAATCTGGAAAATGAACGGTCTGAGAACTGATCCCTGAGGTACAACGCTTGTCACTTCCTCTCCTGTGAGAAATTACTATCATTGCTCTCTGACTTCTTCGGTTCAGCCAACTTGTTATCCAATTAATATATATTGGGCTTACTCCTCTGAGTTCTAATTTTTTCCATATGGTCCAGTGAGGTATGAGATCAGACACCCTGCTGAAGTTCAGAAAAACAACATTACATGGAACCCCCCTATCCAAGTAATAACAGACCTTTTCATAAAAGCACAATAAGTTAGTGATGCATTGTCTTCCCTTTGTAAAACCATGTTGTTCGCTATCAGTTTTGCACATAGATGTATGAACCTTTTCTTTTATAATTCCTTCCAACAGTTTACAAATTATTGATGTGAGGCTGATTGGTCGATAGTTATTGATGTTGTACCCATCGCCCTTTTTAAACAATGGGATAACATTAGCCGTACACCACACTTTTGGTACTATACCATTGTTTAAGCTACTTTTGAACAATAACTTTAGTGGGTATAATAACTTTAGTGGGTATAATAAATTTTCAGACATTAGTGTAAACATTTCGGCAGTAATGCTGTCTGGTCCTGGAGAGCAATCTGGTTTCATGTTCTTAATTCTTAACCTGATTTATTTTCAGTATTCTTAATAGTGCTAGTTGATGTCATCCCAAATGGTGACTGTTATCTTTTTTAGCAAAAATAAAAATGTCTATTAAATGACTCTGCCATATCTAATACATTATTTATGGTTGAATTATTGCTTGTTAATGGACCTACTTTACATCTAGGCTTTTTTAATGAATTAATATATCCATAATTCCCTCCCTCGCACAACACCTTCTAGTAGGAGCTAAGCAACTACCTCATCTCATCAAACAAGTGCTCCTGCTTCAAGCTGTCTTAGCCACCCCTGCCCACCTACCTTCACACCCCCTACCACCAATTGTCTCCTCTAGATACTAGCTGGCTCTCCTAGCTGTGAGACACTTTCTTGGCACTTTCACTTTCCTATCTAGCACTTCCTGTTGTTACTTACCTAAATTATTTTCTACTCCCTTAATCAAGTAATACTACTGTTTCCCTCATCTTTATACCTATCTTGTTTCAATCTAATTCCTACATGACTCTTGTTCATCATATTGAAACTTCACTTTGTAATCAAGTTATCTGTACCATTTTGTTGTACCTTGTTTTGTTTCTTGGCCCACCATTTGCTCTGTAACAATTTGCTCTATCCTAATGTAATTTTTTCCATTGTATTCTACACCTACTGTAATCTTATTCTATAATATCCTGTTGTCGCTGTTTCTGTAATGTGTTCCTCCTGGTTCATGCCTGAAAATAGTCATCATTGTTATGGCTAGTGCACCTACTTGGTAAACAAAAGCTAAAGAAAAAACAAATAAAAAGCCTTACAATTTTGTTTAGAAGCACACTTTGCTTGTGTGGTGTTTTGGTGTTGGTCTGCAGACCCTTACCTTCACTGTAGCCTGCCTTGCCCATCTGGTTCTTCTGCAATGGTCACCTTCTGGTACCGAATGAACTGAGTCAGATGCATAGAATAACCAACAAAATTAGTTTTATTCAGACACATAAGCAGGAGCATCTGTTCAGCATGAGGTACAACTAAGAACTGACTGAGGAAACAGGAAATTGGAGTTTCCAAGCACCTGCAGGAACTAATTAGCATAACAGCCATACCAAGGCTCAGATTGCACATTATGTCCTAGCTAAAGGGGCAACAGCTATTCCTAAGCCCCATGCATAATCTGTACTCCACATCACCCTGGGACAGAAAATATGAGTACCACTTGAACAAAGCAGGAGCATGGCATTAAACAACAGGAAGAATTGTCAAAATGTTTTAAACAGTAAAATAAACATCGATCATCATTGTGGAGTAAATTTTTAAGAAAGACCTTTGACTGTTTGATTGAAAACCACAATGCTCTGTTGCAGGGAAGGGGAGAAAAGAATCTGGACTACACTAGTGATCAGCCAGCGTAGTGCCAGGGAAGGGGACACCATAGCACTAGAAGCTTGGTCATGCCACAAGCGCTAAAGTGCAGGGGAAGGGGAGCAGCAGGAGGTACCCAATGCACTTTAAATATATGTCAATATTACACCACAAACATGTCTAAGATCTAGAGGAGAAAAACGTTATTTCAAACAGTAATTTTTAACACATTGCAAGCAACAGTTAAAGGAGTATAATAATGCAAGAATAAATGAACACACAGTTCTATAAAACAGACCACACTGAGTTCAAGAAATTACCACTGAGTGAAGCAGTTTTTTGGTGGCACCCAGAACTAGGACAGGTCAGCCCAAGTATACAGTGTTGCCAACAGAAAATGAAGGTTCATGTGACTTGGCTGCTGACATTTCTTGCATTGCAGATTTTTTCTGTCCCAGTGTGTCAATTGCAACACATCTGACAAGTTCAAGCTGTTCCAGCATTGAAATGATGAAGGATGAAGCTGACTTTGGAACCTCTAGCAGTGAGAGATCCTTGTCCAGAGGTGTTCTTGGGTGCTGTCCATGGACTAGAAAAAATGGGGTGTACTCTGTACTATTGACACAAGAGCTGGTGATGTAAGTAAATTGAATGAAGGGAACAAAATGATCCCATGTGTCGTGAGTTTCATCCAGGTAGTTGGAGAGTGTATTAAGAATAGTAGACTTCATTCTCTCACTTTCTCCATTGCATTGTGGATGATAACTGGTTGTGTGAGTCTTTTTGATGTCAAGAAGTTTGCATGTTTCTCGAACAACAGTTGAAAGGTAGTTATTGCCTCTGTCCGAATGCAGGTACAGTATGCTGGGGTACCATGATGACAAATGATTGTGTTGAGGAAGGCACTTGCCACTGTGGCAGCTTTAATGTCTTTTAGGGGAACTAGTTCCAAATACTTTGTTCGGTAGTCCACAAAAACAAGAATGTACTTCTTGCCAGAGTCAGGGCATGTAGGCAAGGGACCAAGAATGTTCATGCTGACTCTTTGGAGTGGTTCAGTGGCTACAGGCATTGGAAGGATGTGTGCCTTTTGTCAGTTTGGGAGGAGGCTTTCTTTGGGAACAGGGCTGGCAGAATTTGACAAATCGGACAATGTCCTTGTTCATGTGAGTCCAGAAGAAGTGAAGTCTTGTCTTTTTGAAAGTTCTGTGGATTCCTGTATGACCTCCAAAAAGTGGAGAGGCATGAGTGGATTGAAGAACAGCCATGAGTGGATTGAAGAACTTTGGTGACTAGAGAGGCTGGCACAACTAACTGTGCATGAGTTCTATCTGTGCAATGGCCCTTGCCCTCCTTGGACCAAATGTGAAAAAGCACACTGTCATTGAGAACGTATTGTGACACAAAGAATAGTACATCCTGGCAGTGTTGCTTTTGTTGTGGTAATAGTCCAATCTCTAGATACGTGATTATGTCTGTGAATTGAGAATTAGTTCTTTGTTGCATTATAATCATCGCCAGGGAGATATCAGTATTAGAGGTTGCAAGAAGCTCTTTGACTGCTTGCAATAAGTGAGGATTGGTGTTTTTCTCTGAGTAAGCAGTTGGTAGCAGCAAAGCAACTTGAGGTGCTGTAGGAGTGTCCACAGGGAGTTCATCTGTGGAGTGGAAAGGAAGAGCTTGTAGACAGGATTCTTCATCTGTTGAGAATGATGTGGAGGGATATCATCTCCGGCTTACAGCATTGGCATTAGAATGAACTTGACCTGGTCGGTATTGAATTTCAGAGTTGTAGCATTGCAATATGGCAATCCATAGGGTGAACTTGCCTACTGGCTCCTTCATTTCAAACAACCATCTGAGGGCAGAGTGATCTATCATGGCTGTGAAGGAGGAGTAGTGCAGGTAACAGTCAAATATCTTTACAGCAAATACCATGGCTAGACATTCTTTTTCTGTGATGCCATAGTTTTGTTCAGCTGAGGAAAGACAGCACCCAGCATAGGAAACAACTCGTTCTGTTCCATCTTGGATTTGGTACAGTACAGCACCCAGTGCAAAGGAACTAGCATCTGAGTAAAGTTTAAAGGATGGTCGAACCTTGGGTATGTTAATACTGGAGAAGATATCAGGTTTGCTTTCAAGGTTTCAAAGGCATCTTTACATTTGGAAGTCCAAACATAGTCACATCCCTTTTTGGTGAGGGCGTACAGTGCAGCTGCAATCTTGTCATAGTTGCAAATTAATTTTCTGTAGTAGCCAGACAAGCCCAGGAAAGCCCTAAGGTCTTTGAGGTTGTTAGGTTCTGGGTAGTCTTTTACTGCTGAGAGCTTATCTGGGTCTGGAGAGATGCCTTGAGAACTAATCACATGTCCCAGGTTATGAATTTAATGCTGTGCAGAACAACACTTCTCTGGGTGAAGCTTGAGATTGGCTGGTCTGAGATGTTTGAACACCTCTTTGAGATGGTGGAGGTGCTCTGGGAAAGTTCTGCTGAAGACAATGACATTGTCCAGGTAGACTAGGCAAGATTTCCAAGACAGTCCACGTAATATGGCTTCCATGACATGTTGAAATGTGGCTGGACTGTTCCGAAGTCCCATAGGCAGATGTTTACATTGAAAAAGTCATACGTGGCAGCTCCAGACAGTGCATGGGTGTGAAGCTGGATCAACAGTAACTTGGTAGAATCCACTCTGAAGGTCTAGAGTGGTGAAGTAAGCTGGGCTGGCCACACTAAGGCTCTCTAAGGGGTCTTTGGTTGTAGGTAGGGGATGAGCATCCTGCACCATGTAGGTATTGAGCTTTCTGTAATCCACCATGAAATGATACCCTTTGTCTTTCTTTACCACCACCAAGCAAGGTGCACCCCAGGGACTTGTAGATTCTTTGATAATGTTCTGTTCAAATATGTCCTTGATTATGCCCTCCAAGACTTGTTTCTGTTTGTGCCTCACTTTGTAGGCTCACTGATGGACTGGCTGCTGGTTGGGCTACACCTCAATGGTGTGTTGCAGGATATCATAGTATCCAAGTTTGTCATCTGGACCAACAAAGACATCTGAATAGTTCTCCAGGAATGCCAGAAGTTGCTGTTTCTCTGTCAGACAGGCTGAAAGTTTTAAAGAGGGTAATCATTGACTGATGGGTAGCTCTGTGGAGGCTGGAGTGGTCATGATAGTACTGACAGGATGAGAGTTGATGGAGCTAAGTTGAAGCTCTTGCAGGAGGAGAAGCTGGTCCTCTGAAGACAAGCATACAAACTTTCCAGTGTTGGCACCATTGGAGATGATAACTGGCTCATCTGTGAAGCTGCAGCATTTTTGGAAGACTGCACCACTGTGCACAGCAGGCAAAGTGTTCCCTTGAAGGAGACCTGAGGAGTGCAGAGCAGGGGGTCCTGTAATGATGCCAACAACATCTTGTGGAAATGGTTCACCTCAAATCTTGGCAATCAAAACCATCTCTGACATAGGAGGCACAGTGACTGAGTCTATATTTGCAAGTTGCCTCCTAGGATCTAGTGACAGTTTGTTTGAGGCAAAGTCTAGGATGGCTTTGTGAGCTTTAAAGATGTCCAGGCCAAAAATCACTGCTGGTTGTAGATCAGGCACTAGGTAAAACTTAACAGTAGCTTGCTGTGAGCCAAAATAGAGTTTGAGATGGACCATGTCTGTGATAGGTACTGTAGTGGTACTTGCTGTGATAATGTACTTGAGGTCAGCTGAAGAGACATTAGGTATGTGATGTATAGCTGGGTTGTCTAGAATACTGCTGTGAATAACTGAGATTTCTTCTCCAGAGTCGACCAAGGCATGGGTTGACCAATCTCCAATGGTTATAGGGACACAGTTCACTAGGAGAGGTGACCTGATGACAGGGACCTTTGCCCCTGGAGGCAAGGGGGTGTCCGAGTTAGTAGCCAAAGGGTGCAGTTTGTTTGAGTTGCGAGAGTCAGGGTGCAGTCAGTTGCTGTTTTCCCCTGCCCAACAAAAGCCCCTAGTTTGTTGGGCAGCACTCATTTCACTGAGCCTGTGAGTAGTTGCTATCATTTTGCTGACTGTGCTGCGGTGGATGCCTTTGTTTGTCTTGGTTTCTAAGGTGGCCTTTTAGCTTGTGGCAGACAGCAGCAGTGTGTCCCCTGATTCCACACCACTGGTTCTCGTGAAGGTGGAGGTGGATCAGGAGACTGTAGAGGTGGCTGCAGGGTATTGACTGAAGTTGCAGGGGAAGCAGGAGCATTGAGGTGCAAGCTGTTAACAGTAGTGATGAGCTTATCAATCATTGCTTGTTGCTGTTGGACACAGGTTACGAGTGCAGCCAGCTGTGAGGTTTGTGGTGTCTGAGCACTGGTAGATTAGAACATTGAGAGGGACTCTTGGGAAAGCCATGCAGTTTGGATTGTGTCCATCCAGGTGGTTGGCTTTTGCTGTATGACATAGGTATGGAATTGGGGAGGCAGTTCCGGGACAAATGCTGTGATCTGATCTTTTTCTGATTTTGCAGACATTTAGAGCATGATTCAATGTCCACTGTGAAGGTTTCTAAGGACTCTGAGGGTTGCATGGTGATTCCCACAGTTGTTGTTTCAATAGCCAGGGCAGGAGTGCTTGCAGGAAATTTTTCTTGAAGGTGGTAATACAGGGTGGCAGTTTCTGCTTTCACCTGGTCTGTAAGTGCATTGAACCAGGAGATGGCAGTCCCTCATAGCCAAACCATTGCCTATCTTTCTTTTACTGCACTCTGGGTCAGTTTTGCGGGCAACTCATCATTATGCTCATGTACTACTAGTCTGTCTGCTACCACTTCAACCAGTACTACTATTACCACTGCTATTTCTCAGAGCTCAAATAAACCCATTATGTTTCAGAAAATGGCAGTTCTCCATGTATGTCACTTTCAAGACACACACACACAGCACAGCACAGCACATTCAGCAAGAACTGGAAAGACTACTTACTGCTTGTGTCACTTCACAGGGAAGACAATAGTTCAAATATTAAAAAAGCACTTCACAATGGCAACTACTGTATGTATGTATATATATATATATGTATATATATATATGTATATATATATATAAGCTGTTTTGCCCATTGTCATAACCTAATCATTCGAAGCTTTCTGGATAATGACAGGCACGTATCAATCACTGTAGGTACAGTGCTCAAACTGTGTGGCCACTTCAATCATTCAGTAAAAGTCTGTGACATCCTTGCTGATATCCAGAAGGACAAAGGTCTTCCTCATCTCCAGCTTGTTCAGGATGTAGCAACAAGGTGGAATTCAACTTACTTTATGATTGAACGCATCCTTGAACAAAAGGTAGCTATCATTGAGTATATCAAGTACAATGATATCGGGAAGGGCATTGTACTCCATTCTACTCAATGGTCTGTGCCAGAACAGTTGTGTCACATTCTGAGACCATTCATGAGTGCTACAAAGAGGTCATTGCAGAAAATGCATCCCTTAGCTAAGTTATTCCACTCATTCTACTTCTCAAAAAAAGGTTGGAGAAAATGAGGAGCAACTTAGATATGAACCAATCTCTAGTCAATAACATGCTTACCAGACTTAGCAATGATGACAAATAATTAGCCATGACACGGAGCAAGGAGCATCTCTTAGCAACATTGCTAGATCCACGTTTCTGGAACAGACACCTTCCTGATGTGGTTTCTGACAATATGGAGGAGTTGAACTACAGGCAACTTTTGCTTGATGCAGTAGATGAGGTTTCATTAGGAAGATTGGCAGGCAATACTACAATGATACAACCTCAAATTCAAAAGACTGCTCCAAAAAACAGTACAGAAGCAGACAATGAGGAGGATGACATTTGGGGCCAGCTGCAGGACATTGAAATTCCACAAGAAGAAAATGCATGCTTAGTAGTAAGCATGCTAAATGCATATCTGTCTGAGCCCAGCATTACTATTAAGGATGACCCTTTAGCTTACTGGCAAGAGAAAAAATCATGCTGGCCAAAGCTGGTGACCCTGGCTTGTAAGTATATTGGATGTCCACCCCCCAGTGTCTGTTCCGAGCATTTATTTAGCTCTGCTGTGGATGTTGTGTCTGATAAATGAACAAGATTAACACCAGAGAATGTGGAGAAACTAACGTTCTTGAAGGTTAACTTGCCAAACTTGGCTACATATGTGATGCTGATCTTGAAGAAGATGACACTGACAGCAGTATCTATGCTGCAGCTGTGGAGTGATACATCAGCTTTCAATTATGAGACTCACTGGACAGCTTAAAAGTAGAGATCTGGAACTTGCCTGTCTTTCGACCACATCATTGTCATCCTGGGAGTGGGTGGGAGGTGCAGCCAGTAAATCACATTCACATCATCACGTACTGCTAGCAACTGTGACAGACAAGTCCCTGATCTCACACACAGTCATTTCCTCATTCTAATGAGATCATTTATTTTATTACCTAATGCACCTATGAATAATTATTTCTTATATAACCATAGCTCTGTTTTTCCCCCGATAGTAGTGATAGTAGTAGCAGCAGTGAAGTGGTCACTTTGGACTGCCTGGTGCTCTTGTTCTTTCACATTGCTTCACGGTGCTTTCCATATCGAGACCTGTTGCTATGCTAAAACAATTGGTGACATACAAAAAACACACTGACCCCTTCTACAAAAAGTCAGAATCAGGAGACTGGTTTAAAAATAAATAGAGATCTGGGACTTGCCTGCCTTTCGACCACATCATTGTCATCCTGGGGGTGGGAGATGCAGCCAGTACATTATGTTCACGTCATCACACACTGGTAGTAACTGTGGCAGACAAGTCCCTGATCTCACACACAGTCACTTTGTCATTCCAAGGAGATCATTTACCTAAATGAGCACAATTAAATAACCACATTGATAAATGCTGCTAGTTCTGTTTTTTTTCCTCATGGTAATAGTGGTAGTACTACTACAAAGTATAATTATTTAAACACACTATTATTCCCTTCTAAAAAAAATCAGACTTAGGAGGAGACCATTTATTTACAAACCAGAGATCTGATCATCACAGTCACTTTCTCATTTTTTTCTAAACAGCCAGTTTTGGTAAATATGCCTTAACCATATTGATTTTAGTGCTGGTAGACTACTTCTGGTTTTCCCCTGATTGTAGTAGGTGGGGGTAGTAGCAGACTGCAGTCTTGAATTGGTAGCTGGCTGTCTGGCTCTTTCTGACTGGCTGCCCTCTGCTCTGGCCTGGTGCTGTTTTTGTGTTCCTGGCTTCTTCTTCATCACTTAACTGTCTAAAACTCATCGGGTGCCTGCCTGTACTTGTTGAGAAATAGAAATCATTACTGTTAATAATATAACTTATACACATTATTAGTATAATGTTCTTACATGTCAGAAACAGAAGAGTGATTAGAGAGCATTCTCTACTACTAAACTGGTTTAATTGTTTTTTTCTACAGATATGTAGATTAGAAGCAGTTTAAAATGATTTTTTAACATACAGTTACCATAAAACAATAAAAGTCATAAAAGCTTCAGATAAGGTTCAGATAGGATCTGAACCTCTTTTTGTTTAATAGAACCTTTTAGAACCTCAGAACCTTTTAAGGTTCTCCCATCCCTAAATAGGTTACCACAGGACCTGGTCAACCAAAACAGTTAATATGGTTTTAAAAAGGCCTTGATAATTTACTTTATTCTAAATCAACATTGGTATAATTTGCTCACCTGGCATGGGGCCCATCTTGATGGGCTACAATTGCCTTCTTTTGTCATCTCCAACCTAGCAAACCTAGTAAATCTAGAATAATTTTTTCCTCTCTTTGCCTGCATTGTTAATCTTACCACAAAGTATAGTGCCAGCAAGTCTGTGAAAGTAAGTAGTCAGGTATGGAGGTAAATATCTGACATGAGCCAAGCTTTTTTTTCTCTTTCAATACGTCTGTCTTGCTGCAGTACAGTGTAGAAGTCAAGAGTGACAGCAATATCTGTCTTCCTGTTGTTAGTGACAGTGTCATATCTGACATCTAACAGTTTTTTTTTTATTATGTCTGTGTTGCAGCAGCGTATGAGCCTGTGAAAAGAGTGACATAATCACTAGGCTGTGGCACTCCCCATAAGATCCTATGAAATAGACTGAGAAAGTTAAGGGAAATCCATAGCAATATTTGTTAGTGGATGTCACTGGGTATGTATGTGTTGTCTTGGTGCTGCAGGCAGCAGTATGTGGATTCTAAGGGCACTGCAGTAGTGCTGCGAACCGGACATCTACTGAATATGTAGCTGGTATGTCTGCTTCTACTTTGTTATATTTGCATGTTCCAGCAGTACAGTGTAGCAGTTACATGTACACTGCACCACAGGAGCGTGGAAACAGTAAGATGATCCCTAGGGCATGACACTCCCTGTCAGGTCCTCTCAAATGCTCTGAGCAAGTGAAGGCATATCAGTAGCAATATCTGTTACTGAATGTTGGTGTTGCAGGAAGCAGAATCTGTATCCCATGGACAATCCAGTCCTGGGGAACACCAGACGTGTAGTCCACATTGTGCACGTGTAGCAGATGAGCAGTACACTGTTGCACACAAGCCATATGACATGTGAACCTGTACCTCGTAGTGGAATGGTATGAGCCCACATACAGCAGCTGATAGTACATGGAGAGTTGCAGTAGAGGTGTCTGCCTTTTCTCCAGGTTCTGGGCTTGCAGGGGACAGTTCATATTCTTGGTATAGTTTTCTTCGTGCTACACTATGTGCACAGCAATAGCAGACCTGACAGCATAGCACAGTAGTCATCTGCATGAGGACAGCTATCACAGCAGCACAGATACCCATGTGTGAGCCAATACTTGCGCTACTCATCTCAGTGAGCCAAAGGGTGTGACAGTTTATCACATCAGCAGACTATTCAGACATGATGTGGGTGTGACTGAAACAGTACTCTCAGCATGTCCTCCATGATAAGAACTGGGATATGTGTATGTATTTGCAAGAGTGCAACAAACGGTGCCAGTCTCAGTTCAATAAATGTAATACATGATGTGAGTCTTGTCTTCCAGACCTCCATGTAGTTGCTTGTGCCCATTCTTGAACGTGTCATGTTCTGCTAACAGTCAACCCATGTTATAAATGGTGTCAGTCTCAATGCAATAAATGTTATCAATACGGTGAGTCTTGTCCTCCTGACCTCCGTGTGTTTTCTTGTGCCCATACTACAATGTCTCATCTCCTGCTGTGGTGTCCCATAATATGGGTGACTCAAATTGGGCAAGTGTGCTTTAATAGCGGGAGTCACAATAGCAATTGGATAGCACACAATGTATGGGGAACAATGCAATCTCAGAATTTGTTACATTAGTTTATGGGGGTGCCGGTGGCGAAGCCCCCCCAAAAGTGTGCAGAGTCACTATTGTGATGCTCATTATTCTGCACCTGAGCTATTTTGGGCTTTAGCATTCGCCAAAGTGATCTTCGCGATTTAATTTTCACGATTATCATATAGAACTCCTGCTGTCAGTGTACAGAAAGCAATGCACCTGTGTATGAATGGAATGGTTGTTTATTAGAAGCAGAGATGGCACAAGGAGCACAGCTGCACAACTGACCAGAGCAAGGAACAGCTCTGCAGACAAGGCTACAGCTGTCAATAGTGCCGGCAGCTGTGCTTGCTTGCTTGTGTGTCTGTTTTGGTGGGCGTGGAGGGCACGCAAATGACAGAGCAGGCACAGGTTAGAGAGGGAGACAAAGCTTCACAATTGCTTATTTCTGTATGTCTGTCTTTCAGGGAAGGGGAAGTGACAGAAACACCAGCAGTGAAGTCACAGACTGTAGGGACTCATATGCACACAAGATAATGGCTGGGAATTCCGCCTTTAACCATCCTGTCTTCTATAGGTGTGCCAGTGCAGCGCAAGTCACACAGCAGACATAGGTTCCAAAAGAAGCTGCTGTTTGCCATGTGTACATACAGTACACATGGTTAGAAACTGTGTATCACATGTGGCACTGTGCTGCTTGTTATTCTGTGTGTAAAGGGGAAGGGGGGTTGTGTTACATTATTAAGCAGTCGACCTGCCTCCACCAATCAGAGGACAGCATTTCTGTACCTGTTATTCAGCGTACAGTTGCTGCCTTGGGCAGCTCCACACAGCTGATTCCCACGATGGTTACGTGAAGGTAGAGATGGGAGACAGTCCAGTGGTAGGAGGTGTGGGGGATGTGTGTGGCGGAAGAGGGGAGTCCCTCCTCAGTCAGGAGGGGTTCAGGTAACCAGGGTGCAGAGCAGTGCCAGGACAGTGAGCAAAGCTGGGGGCGACTGGGTGGCAGAGGAGGAGATTAAAGAAGGAGGCATGGTGGTGGGAACTGAGAATGCTCTGCAGTAAAAGGGCTCCCTGGAAATTCAGGGCATCAAAAGCAAGGTCAGGATGATGGGAAAGTACGAGGGGTGCAGGACGAGGGAAAGGAGGCAGGGCAAAGACAGTAAATGGCAGCAGAAGAAAGTGGACGGACGGCACCATGGCACAGGCTGACCCAAGTATGTACCATTACCAAACAAAACAGAGGGGGAGACCACTAAACAGGGTAAAAATAAAATGAAAATTCTCAGCAAAATATGTGCTGTTTTGGGATGGAAGCAGTTTGACTGCTTCATAATGTGTTAATATGTATAATAGTGAGGGGTGTCTCTTACGGGATAAGAATGTTATGTCATGCTGTTTTGGGCTGAAAGAACCACTCAGCTTCACGGTCCTCTTGCCCAAACAGCATGAGATAACATTCTTATCCCATAAGAGACACCCCTCACTATACATATTAACATATAGTAATCACACAGATGGAAATGACATCTCTATCACCTAGGAAGCACACAGCACCAGTCCCCAATACTTTGTCCCAGATATCTATATCGATGTTACTTGAGGGGTGTTACGCATGCCAGCATAGCATCATAGATGTAGAAACGCATGTGCACAGAAGACTATGACTGTCAATAGTGCCAGCAGCCATCCTTCCTTGTGTGGTCAGTTTGGGGAGGGGCTCGCAATTCACAGAATGAGCACAGATTACATAGAGATCCTACTTGCTTCTCTCTGTGTTTGGGGGGGGGGGACAGAGAGAAGCACTCAAGTCAGACATGCCATGGCACGGAGTCATCTGCACAGAAAAGGACGGCTGGGAATACCAGCTGCAACCATCCTTTCTTGTGTATGTGTGGGGTGCCACGCAAGTGACACAGCAGACAGAGGCTCCACAAGCAGTTGTAGCCTGCCAGTGTTTTGCTTGATTATGTGTCTGAGGGGGTGGCGGGCACCTGACACAGCACACCCATCCAGCAGTCCTCCTCACAGATGCACAGTATCCAGTGAGTGTGTGATCAGTAGTCTGATCAGGAGACCTTATGACCCAGGGCAAAAGTGCTTCAGTCAAAGTCAGTGAAGCGTATACCTCTGAGTGTGAAAGTGCATATCAATATGTGTGGTTGTTTTGGTGGGGGGGGCTATCAAACACATATCATTCACAGAGGAAACAGGAAATGTGACACATCACACCAGTAGTGTATGTGTGACATTTCTCTGTGGACAACACTCATGCAGTGTGTTGTTCTTCTGAGGGACTACCTTGGGATACACTTCCTTTTTCTGTGTTTCCACAGGGCAAAAAGTAATTTATCTGGGCCTAATCAGATTTTTTCAGAACCCATGTTATTAGTGCAATAACCCACTCCAGGGTATGGGGTTATAGACATTTAATGCATGCCTGGGGTGCTGTGAGGACACTCGGCCTGCGGCCTTATGCCTCTCAATGCACCTCAGGCATGCATTAAATGCCTATAATCCCATACCCTGTAATGGGTTATTGCTAGCATGTTCTTTTACAGTGTAAATATGCCCTTCCACTTCCACGTCCACCCCCCACCCCACCCTGCTTACAACTGGAAAGGAGCCTTGGGCTCTGCGTGCTTGCATTGTAAAATATGTTTTAAATAAATAAATGTATAAATAAAATGTGGGAAAACCTGTTGGATATGCATGTAATTCTCTTACACCCATGGAGGCAAATTATGCAAGCATAGCAAAAGAAATGTATAGTATGCTATTGTGTTTGACGGCAAGCATCTACACCGATATGTCTATAGCAGAAAAGTTACAGTGCAGTCAGACTATAAGTCTCTGGAGGCTATCATGAAAAAAAGCACTTGCTGAAGCACTACCATGGTTGCAGAGATATAATCTGCAGCTGCAGAAATATGGCATTTTGGAAAAGTACAAGCCAGGAAAGGAAATCACATCACCTGATACTTTAAGCAGGATGTTGTGACAGTAGAGGACAATGAGGAAGTGGCATTATGGCACAAGTCCACCTAGTTATGTCAGGATTACCTGTATCATACTGGAAACTGACAAAATCAAAAGCTGAAACTAAACAGGATTCTTATTATTGGAATTTTTCTAGAACCATCATTAGGGGTTGGCTAAATGAAAAACTGCTGTGTTCTCCATCCCTGGCAGAGTTTGGGACATTCTGAGATAAACCAACAGCCATGGATAAACTGACTTTTAAAGGGAACAGACTTGTTATGCCAAAAGCACTAAGGTCTGCAATGACACAACTGGTTCATTCTGGACACAAGGGAGTGGCAAAATGTAAACGCAGGGGAGACCCTTATCTTGCAATGCTGGAATACAGAAATATACCAACTGATGGCACCATCTCCCCTGCCCATCTGCTAATCAGCATTTGTTATCCGTGTTTCCATCTACAGGTCTGCAGCTAAAGCCAAAATTCATTAACACAGCTGCAGCTCAAACCAAACTTTAAGAAAAGAAAAAACAGTCATGTCAGCATACTGCAACTAAAATGCTAAAGCGTTGCCATGACTTCGAGAGAGAGACAGAGTGTGAATGCAAAGGCCAGACAGCCACTAACACCAAACTACAGCTGCAGCCAAGCAGAACACATTGATGTTGTATCTTGTATGTGCAGACAGTGGTGGAGTGCACAGATGAAATCATCATTTACTCAAATTCCAGGAGGAACAAATGAATCCAACAGATGCTGATTCAGATGACATGACTTTCACAATTCCAGAAGATGATCATCTGAATGATTTTACATCATCTGCTGCTCCAGATGTTTTGTTGTTTGAGCATACAGAGACAGCCAAGGACATAAGTAATCTTTCTGTCACCCAGCCAGGGCGTATTGTGAAGACATCAAAGAAAATGGACCTTTAATTCCTAGCTGAATGTTTTATTCAAAGTATTACAGTGTAAGCTGTGTAAAGTATTTGTTGTTAATGCAAAAGTTTAAATTGATGGCACCTCTAACAAAAGTAATAAGGTTTTGTAAAATATTATTTTAAAGGCTTTTGTAACCCTTAGGTATCAATGGACCATTATGGTACAGTATTCATATGTTTAATGTGAGGGTGATAGCAAATGTAAACAAACTCTAGCCAGAGCCGATATCAATCAATCAATCAATCAACTTTATTTAACCAAGCGTAGATATGGTTGCGGCAAGCTTTTTCCAACACTGTGGAATGAGTGCCGGTAAATGCCATTACTGAGATGGCAGTGGCAATGGAACTGCACATGTATGGCACTTGTGCATGCGCAGTTCATGGAATGGCAAAATGCCATTCCCAAGAGGGTGGTGCTGATGGAACTGCGCATGTGAGATGCTCACGCATGTGCGCAATTCAGTTACAATGCGGAAGTGGCAGATGGCATAACAAATAGTGCGGTCCTGCCGCCTGCATTGCGATTGGCATTGCAGACTGTTTTAATAGTTTGGGAGTGTAGGAAGACTACACTTCTGACACTACATAATGGATGCGTGCCACAGTCAGATGTTTTTAGAGTCACCAATGGCAAAACGGCTGCAGGCTCCTCCCACGCAGCCGTAAAAAGTTGCATTGTTTATATGAGAAGGGGGTGATAGTATTATATGTATGTGTGTGTGATGCAATGAGGTTCTACCAGGGGGTTCTGTTCCTTTTCAAATTAAGTACACTGTGTAAGCAAGAGACAAACAGTGTTAGCCTTAGAAATTAGGTTGTGGTTGTCTGCTGAATTAGCTCTACTGTCTAAGCAACAGATACACCATGTTAGCCTTAGAAATTAGGTTGTGGTTCTCTGCTGAATTTGCTACAATGTGAGCACAGAGTGTTCCAGTGAAGAGCTTGTGAGTAGAGCTGTGCGGAATAAGAAAAATCTGAATATGGGAAATATGCAAGTCTTCAAAATTTCATCAAAATGTGAAATTGTTGAAATTTCTTTATGTATTCATAACAGGCTATTGACTGGTACTTCTAGGACCAGTCGTATAACACCTGTGCTCCACGGACTGCACTGGCTGCCAGTACAGTGGCGGATCACCTTTAAGGTCGGTTTGCTGACCTATAAAACCCTACATGATCAGGAACCTTGTTACTTGCAAGATCTCCTTCGCCCTTACTGTCCCCTCTGCCCTCTCTGATCCACCGATGAGGGGTTGCTAGAGATTTCCAGGGTCCGCTTAAAGACATCTGGGGCCCAGTCTTTTAGTTTTGTGGCCCCAACCCTGTGGAATTCTCTACATCATCAGGTGTGAGACTACTTGACTGTCCAGAGTTTTAAAACTGCATTGAAAGCACATTTATTTAGCCTGGCTTATTTTGGTTCTTAGGCCGCCTCTGTAATTTATATAGTTTAAATTGCTGGGTTTTATCAACTAATGGTGTTGCTGTGTTTTTATGATGTTTTTATGGTGCTTATTTTATGTACAAGCACCTTGGCTGCAGAAAGGCACTTTTTATAAATAAAATTGTGATTGATTGATAACTCATCTGTCTATTTAGCTAGAGACCTGACATTTGGAATGCTTCCTTGCTTTTGGTGCACTAAATACATATAAAATATCATGACATTAGGATGAGGTGTTTCAAACTTACAAGGGCTCAGAGTCTGGCCTTTTATTTATTGGGGGGGGTCATTAAACTTTTGATCAGCCTATACCTCAGTCACCTTAGGAGTTAGATATATGAAAATTACTGCAGCATGCATAACCTTTTTGTAAGGATTATATAACTGACTAGAAATGGAGAGAGCTGGTTTTAAGTTGCATGGGTTCAAGATTTTATAATGTCATTACAGGACACAGAAGGTGATAGTTAATGGAACACATTCTGAAGAAAGGGGGGTTACTAGTGGAGTACCTCAGGGCTCAGTACTGGGTCCAGTCCTCTTTAACGTCTTTATAGGTGACACTGCAGAGGGTCTGGAAGGAAAGGTATGCCTCTTTGCAGATGACACAAAGATCTGTAACAGAGTTGATACACAAGGGGGGGTAGAAAGGATGAGAAGGGACTTGGCAAGGTTGGAGGAATGGTCAGACATATGGCAACTTAGATTCAATGCAAAGAAGTGCAAAGTAATGCACCTGGGAAATAAAAATCCAGGAGAAGGGTACACAATAGCAGGGGAGGTACTAACAGCAACAATAATGGAAAGGGATCTGGGTGTAATCATATTAGATGACCTAAAGGTGGGTAAGCAATGTGAGAAGTCAGTAAGGAGAGCCAGGGGGATACTGGGATGCATAGGGAGGGTCATCACAAGTAGAAAAAGGGAAGTGGTTATCCCTCTGTACAGACAGTTGGTGAGACCCCATCTGGAGTACTGCGTGCAGTTTTGGAGACCTCATCTACGCAAGGACATAGACGAGATGGAAGAAGTCCAGAGGAGGGCAACTAAAATGGTGCAGGGTCTACTTCAGAAACCATATGAAGAGAGACTGAGAGAGCTTAATATGTATACCCTTGATGAAAGGAGGGACGGGAGGACATGATAGAAACTTTTAAGTATCTCAAGGGAATCAACAAAGTCCAGGAGGGTAGCATCTTTCAGAAAAAGAGATGTGTAAGAACAAGGGGGCATGATTTAACGTTAGAGGGGGGACGGCTCTGGGGTAATGTGAGGAAATTCTTTTTCACGGAGACAGTGGTGGACGCATGGAACTGCCTTCCTGGAGAGGTTGTGGGGTCTAAAACAGTGGGGGAATTCAAACACGCATGGGACAGACATAAGGCAATTATAGTGGGGGGTTGCAGGAAGTAGGCTGTTGGTTAACTAGAATCTGCAGCTTATCCAATAGGTAGGGAAATGGGTAGACTGGGTGGGCCAAGTGGTCCTTATCTGCCATCAAAGTCTATGTTTCTATGTATACGTGACATTTTGTGAAACCTTTTTTACAAAAATGTGGATGTTTGCAAATTATCTGCCAGACCTAAATTTGTTATGCATACCCAATGTCAATATTTTATTTATTTATTTCCATTTTACTAGGAAGGTCAACTGGGTCAAAATTATTCATTTTCAGCCTCACCAGTGGATAAGAGTTATAACAAAAGGAAGACAATCCATGGTACAATACAAAATGCAATACTGACTGCCACAAAATGGAACATGCATTTAAGAGCAAAAACTAGACAATATGTAAGCAATAAGACACAATGGGGTGTGTATGGAACAGATTTTACTGCATGCCCAGGGATGTAGTGAGGCACGAGGCCACAGGCTGAGTGACTTCTGCCCTTGGAAGTGCAGTTAAATCTGTTCCATGCATACCCCCGGTGTGTCCTCTTGCGCTTATAAAATGGGCTTCTTAAACTGTAAATAAAAAAAAGTACAGACAGCACTTTTAGCCTTAACAAATTAGCTTTACAGTATTTGTTAAAATAATCTTCCACAGCAAAAAATATTTCTTTTTTTACAACCATTTTTACATGCTAAAAACAACCATGTTTACGTCTTAAAAAGATTACATATGAAAAAAGCATCTCTCCTACTTTTAATTATGCTACTTTGAGTGAGTGGAAATAGCAGAGCTCGAGTGCCTGTAGTCAGCACCCCCAACCCAACACACATACTCACAGTGACACACACATCCCTGCCATTCCTTGTAGAGATTGAGTGGTTTTCCTAGCAACAAGTACTTGTTTACTCCCCTTTCCCTGTCAACCATAAGTGAGTTTAAGTTAGAGCACGTGTATTGTTTTAAGCTTGTTGGGGTGAGAGTGAGATTGAGTGTCTGTAGTCGGAGTTTACACCTCCCCCCACCCACACACACACACACTCACAGATGGAGCAAGTAGCTCCCAGGAGTGGCTATAAGTGAAGCCAGGAACTGAAGCAACGACTGTACTTCTTACACTGTCTTCCCCAACCCCCAACAGTTTACCAGGACAAATGGCAAGCACGTAATCCATTAACTATAATTGAAAAAATAAAGAGCAGGAGCGACTGCACGATGTCCACAGCGGGAACAAATGGGAACTGCAGGAGATGTTCAAAGAAATTTGCGCATAGAAAAGACAGTTTATATTCAGTTTTAAAGGTTTGGGAGGAAGGGTATGAAAAATTGTTGAGAAACTGTGTTTCGGGGAGACAGAAACTACAGAATGACCTGAGGATTGTAAAACAGTAGGAGGAAGTGTCTTAGTCTGTGTAAATGTTTACTATACAATGGCAAGGAAATTTCCTGTGCTCTGATTGGTCAGTGGGTGCCTGGAACAGTGATGTTATTACACAATAACATCACTGTATGAAGTTCAGGCACCCACATGACTGCATGACAGACTGAAATCATGCTCCCCCTCCAGAAGTTACCTCTGCTCTCAGACACCACAGTAAATGGACTGAAGCCCCCCCACGGCATACATTTACAACATAAAACCCCATATCCAACACATTGTACACTGGCCCAAACACAAACTTTGCCTTTTTTTTAGTAGTTTTAGAAGTGTGCTCAAGACTGCCTGCAGCTGTGTAAGACAGCAAGTTGTACCTGCAACTGCCGCTCCAGTCGGCTCAGTCATTGACATCTGCATTGACATTTACACTGTACTTCAGGGACCCTCACAGCTGGCTGCCTGTTTGCCCAACATCATGTTCAACTTTCAAAAAATATCATTTTGAATCAAAATAAAACAAAAAGTAACTGAAATGGCTCTTCCTTCTCCCAGTCACCACCGAGAGGGTGTCAATGCATGCCCACTTTAAACTCATGCTGCACAATTGAGAAAAGCCAGAAAAAGAAACAGACTCAGTTTAAAAAGTAAAAAAAAAAAAAAAAAAATTAAAAACTCCCCCCTTCATTTACTGTCCATTAGCACGCGGAAAACAATGGCAAAAAAGGGCAAAGGGGGAAACTGATAAAACCAGGTATAAGACACAACACAGCATAAAACAAGAAAAAGCTTGGAGACTCAGCAAGCAGCATCATTCTGGCAACAGCTCCACCTTGTGGTATAAGAAATATTCTGGACTTTTATTTTTTAAACATACACCTGCACCCAGAAAAAATCAAATGAAAAATGGATAAAAACATATTTTTCCTTTTTTTGAATTAACAAATGAGCCATTGTATAATAGCAATAAGGCACTCCAGGGCATGTGTGTTATTAAAGTAATAATGCACGACAAGGAGGGTGTTATGCTGGGATAACATCCTGTCTCGGGTGGTTGGTCCTGAGGCTACAGGCCATGGGCGTCGAACACCTGAGAAGGGCTGTTATTCCAGCATAACACCCACCTTGGAGTACATTATTCCTATTTTACGATGGCTCATTATATTTAAAGTAAATAAAATACAAGGAATATAGTTTAAAATGTTCTTTTTTACTGACTTACTAGTGTGGAGGAGTATTTAAAGAAAAAAAGTTTCTTTTGTGCTTCTCCAGCAGGTGTCATGCTTATTGTGTGCTGTCTTTAAGCCTGTGTTTCTCAGTCTCCCCCCCATTCCCGCCACCGCTACCACCTCCATGCTGTCTTCCACCATTGGTTCATCTCCACTTCTGTCTTTTTGTTGGTATTTTGGCCCTTCCCTTCTGGTAAGTTTAAGTTACATTGTTATGTTTTAAACATGAAAGAAAAGAAACACATGCCAGTTTATAGTTAAAATTTTCCACGAGGTCGAGAGCACAGCGCTGTTGACTCACACACAGGCTAACCTCCGAGTAGCGGAGCTGGTTTAAAAATAGTTTGTTCTTTTATGTTTTCCCTGTACACTTCCTAGTATTTCTGTTTTGTACTGGGAGAAAGCTCAGTAGCCCAATGAAAGTGCTAGGTGGTAAGGATGACTTGAGGTAGGTTAGGAAACAGAGGATGTGTGCGTGGGGATGTTATGAGAAGCTATTCAGTGTGGTGCCTTTGGGAGCAGAGCATGAAGCATAGAAGCCAGTGGTGGGGATGGCTGTGCAGTGATATATTTAACATTATATGCAGTCATGATTGCGCTGGGACTAGAGCTGGGATGTTATGCTGGGATAAAATCCCGGATCCAGACCTAGACTGACCAATCACGGACCAGCATTCTTTCTTGCCCTTGTATAATGTGTAATAACATCACTCCTGGGGTGATGGAAGCATGAGGCAAAGCCTTGTGCTTCAACCCGTCCAAGGAGTGACATTATTACACAGTAACACACCATGTCATGCCTTATTGCATAAATCACATACTGAGATTAAATGGCCACCAGTCAGTCATTTAACCATGATGTGCCTGAGCTGTTTTCTCTTATTTGTGGGACTGTGTCAGCTAGCAGGTAAAGCAGAAGTTATAGCAAAAGGGGAATTACAGCAAACATAAGACAGGTGGTGAAGGAATCACATGTAAAATCACAGAGAAACTGTTTTGGGGGACAGAAACTACAGAATGTCATGAGGATCCAGTATCACATATGGAGATGAAACAGGTGTAGAGAAAGTCGGGAGCCTAATCGCATTGGGGAGGGATGGAGGAAATGTGCTTTGGGAGCAGCAGTGTGATCGGAATGAGAAAATATTGAATACTTATTTTAATCTACATTTTACTGTCAGATAATCGTGGGGCTAACATTTCCATTTCAAAACATGTGCTAACAATCTTCACTGCACATTTTTATACCCCTATACTTAGTTATCACTAACAGGCAGAAAACATGGTGGCATTTCAAAACTGTGCATTCTAAGGGCAGCCTGTTTTTTTTTACTACTGCGGTTCTGTTTTTAAGAACTTGTTTTTACCTGTGCATCAAATGGATTTGATGCACAGGTAACAACCAATGAGAAACCAGGATTCCACCTCCCCATTTTATAATGCACATAGTGTATTTACAGCACTCAAGCCACCTTACTTGTGGTTATGACTGCATTAGGTATTTGCCTGCAGTTTGTCACACAGGCTTAATTCAAAAACTGAACATTTCACAGGAGGGTCTAAGCCCTGATGAATTAGTTGATTTAGGATCTTTTTACCATAAGCATTGAATGAATGTTCTGTAATTTCAGTTGTAGTAAACATTTTTTGCATACTGATGACTGAAGAATTTCATAATGATCTAACCACATTGGGTAAACGTAACTTACTACTGGGTACTTGTTGAACACAATTTGGTGAATTTTGATAGATCCTTAATGACAGTGGCAATGTGTCAGATCAGTGATATAAGTCACAATGATGAGTTTGCTTTGGCAATTGCTACAAATTGACATACGTTATTGAATGTTATTATTTCATTGAATGTCATAGGTTTTGTTATTTGACTAGCAACAATTTTCAACAGTTTAGGATGAAGTCCATCAAATTCTGCACCCTTACTAGGTTTCAGCTCCTTCAAAAGTTTACCAATGCCCTTTTCATCTTAAATGAAAAAAAAATAAACTTAGATCTATTTTTAGACTTGAAACTCTGTTCATCAACAAATTCACTGTACAAATTGTTCACCTGTTCTCTGTAAATAGACATGTTTGTAAAGTATTTGTTGAAGCTTTCAGCGATGTTAAAGGGAATCCGTACATTTCCATATGAAATTATTGTGAAGGTTACTATGAGGATCCAGTATGAAACTTGCTAGGTTATATTAAGAAAATGTTTTCAGTAAGACAGAAAAATAAATTTAAAATTGTGATGTGGAGGTATCCATTTTGTGAACAGGAAGGGTGCTGTGATGATGTCACTGTCTCACCAGCTCAAACAGTATGCAATTAAGCAAGTTAAAAGAAACTGCTCCTACAGACAGGGATCATGTTCTATCATGAAGAGAAGCAATGGATTCTTTTCTTGCAATCTGCCAAACAAAATCCTGGATGTTCCTTAGAATATAATAGAATCCTTGACAGCTTAACTGAACTGTTCTAACCTGCTGCACTGCACACTGTTAACACTGGAGAGGCAGTGACATCATCACAACACCCTTCCTGTCCACAAAATGGATGCCTCCACATCCCTATTTGAAAAGCATTTTTCTGTCCTACTGAAAACATTTTCTAAATATAAGCCAGCAATTTACATACTGGATCCTCGTAGTAACCTTTATAATAGTTTTATAAGGAAACATACGTAGTCCCTTTAACTTCTTCAGCAAGTACTTCATTGTCAGTTTTAATCCTTTCAATTCCCCCTCCTAATATGGGCTGACAAAAATCCCTGAATGACTCTCAGAAAGCTTTATGGTGTCCATGCTATTTATTTGTTTTGTAGTAATCCTGGTTCGCTTTGATTTATTGTAGTTTTACACACATTTTGTGATTATCTGTATTTGTTCAGGTCTGAATCCATCTTAATTTTCTTGTAGGCTTTCCACAATCTCATTAACTTCAAAATGCCTGCGTTTATCTGTAGGCAAAACTTAACCCTAAGTCTGCTCTTTTCAATGGAGCATGTCTATTTGCCACTTTCCAAAATCTCCTATTAAAATGCTTGACTCCTTCATTACCTTCTGTAGAAGTGTACATTTCTGACCCATGAAAATTCTTAATATCCTCCTTAAAGCATCCTTCATTCAAATTTTTAAAATCTTTGCTTTTACAGTACATATCAGTATTCACTGTGTATTTTCTTTCATTTTTTCCATAAATATTTTCTCCTGTGGGACAACTGGGGCAGCTGATCAGCTGTCCTCATCCCCTATGGATTGGCAGATGTCTCCCCAGGGGAGACATGCACCAGTCCATAGGGGATTGGCACCAATCCATTGGAGACATGTGCCAGTCCCCAGTGGACTGGCACATGACTCCACTAGGACTTACCTGCAGCCATGGCACTCCCACAGATTAGCCCCCCCATAGAAGGGTCAGGTGAAGGAGGGCTGTCCTATCCTGTTACATTCAAATCCAGTTCAGACAGGGTTGGTCCAGGGTGACAGCATGGATCCTCAGATGGATGTGCAGGGCTTTAATAAGCCCCAGCTCCCTTTTCTATATTTTTCTATCCCATTCTCTTCTGTGGCTGATGTGATCACAAGCATGTGGAGGCATGCACATATCACAAAGCCATAGCCCCTCCCTTATGTGCTGTCCATGCCTGCACTACAACCAAGCCTCCACCTGGTGGCAGTCAGAGGCCAGGCCAATGAGCTCTACGTCTCTGAAAGAGGAGAGCAGTCCCTTGGATGCTTGATCCTTGTCTGTCCAGCTCAAATCCCTGCAACCCAAGTCTGCATCCAAAGAAGGATCACCAATGTGGTGTGAATTGTGGCTCAACCCTCAGTGTCACTGGGCCTGTTATTCATTTCTTTCTTATTATAAAGATGTAACAAGGGTCAGTTATGCTATCAGGGAGCACACTAGTGGTGCTTATAAAGTTCAGTCTGTTTCTTAATGACCAATTAATTAAAGACCCATTGTTAGTTTTGCAAAAAGCCTGTTTGGGAAATTTGCTAGTATATTTCATGCTAAGCAGGTTGATTGGCCAATTGATCTGCAACTAAATCTAATTAAATCTAAAACTTTAAATAAAATTGGAGCTTGTAGAGTGAGTTCCAGGAGGGGTGCAATATTCCCAAAAAACTAATACATTTTAGGCAGACCTGTGGACTTGAACCTTCTCTTGCTAACGCTGTTATAACATGGGGGTGAAAGAAATCAAACAAAATCATGGCCCAAAAGACTAGTTGCAAAACTCTTTCTTACCTAAGGCCCGCAAAGGTTTAAAAATCTGTAAGCTAAACAACTGAAGTATCATGGCTTACTTGGATGAGTTTAAAAGGTGGCTAAAATTAGATCAAAATTAGGTGTTGGCCCTTAGTGAGCCATGATTAAGAAAAAACTAACTTAACTAAACACATATCAATGTAGGGGTACAAAGACTTTCAATCAGATAGGCAGATTGGTAAAGGGGTGGAATCTTGGCTTTTGTTGAAGTTATCTCAATTATGAATTCATTTCATCTAGAATTTGTGATTAAATTTTAATGGGACTGCCGATTATCTAACTTTAAGATTTAATTCCACTAGGAAATGATCTATATTTATCATGAGTATACCTACCCCCTGAAACTGTAGCAAAAGTGTTATATGAATTATTGGCCCAAAGTAAAGGTAACAAAGAACATACGGTTCATCTACATTCTAAGTATAATTGTTTTTAGTGGATATCAGCTTAATCTGGAAAACTGTTTGCAAAATGCTTATCTAATCCTCAAGAAACACTGTAATACTTGGAGTAAATTCAATTGTTTGAAACTGAAAATGAAGCTGATAAACATCTTGGATTAAGAGAAATATGCAGAGAAGGAGCTATTAAGAAATTGTGAAAGAATCACCGGTTAATTAATCTTGTGTTTATATCTACTGTATATCATCAGTGATCAATCAAATGGATTGACTTAATGAAGTGTACAGAATTTTTGAAAAGCTGTCATGTTTGATAGCAAGAAGTGAGGAGATGCATTTGGAATGTTGACTTTTGATGGCACACTCAACTGGTACAGTACTGCACACGTGCAACTTTTTATACCAGGATGTAAACAAGAAAGAACTTTCTTCCCATTACAGATGTCAAACAGAGAGTAAAACAAGATGTTTTCATTTATAGTCCAAATGTACTATGAAATATTATCTTCTTATCTCTTTCTAGTATGAACAGTGTTGTGTTCTGTTTCTGTTTACTGATATGTTTAAAATAAATGTATTTTATGAAATATGCAAGCACAAAGATAGGTAATAGTAATTCTGTGTTAGTGGGTTAAGTGAAAAACAATACTATAGTGCACATTAAAAGTCTAATAGATGTATTCTACCTTTGAATATATACTTTGCACCTGAGATTTAAAGTTTATGATCAGATTTCTCATAAACATTTTAATAAGGGCATATGCTACTTAACTGGGACAAGGGTGTCTCACAACATATTTAAGAATCTAACCAAAAGAATTTCAATGGTTTAATGATTCTGGCTTAAAATGTCTTGCATCTAGGATGCTGTCACACTGCATATTCCTAAGATGTCAGATTCCCCATATAAGTGCAGGGTATGTTATTAATGTTTAATATGGAGATAAACTTTAACAAATTATAACATTACAGGAAATCAGCAATAAATAATAAGTTCAACAGTAGTTCAAAATGGTATTAGGCTTATGTATGAATCTCAGTGTAAGGTTATAAATATAAATATTTTATATAACAGTTTATATATAAATGAGACAGAAGAAAAAGCTAAGTGTTTTTATTTATAAGACAAGTGTGTATTTAATTATCCTTTAACTTATAAGATTTGTAAATTTGAAAGTTAAACAAGGGTGAGATAGAGCAGGAAAAAATTTTGTTAATTTTTACATCTAATAATGAGGGGCTTGGGGGGGTCCATTACAGCCATTAACAAAATTATTAGGGGAGTTGGTTGATCTGAGAAAACTACAGTATAACTTCATTTTGCTATATCCTCTATTTAGGATGGGGTGGTAGCAAATAGAAAAACAGAAGTGAATAGTAAAAATGCAATGTTTTTCAACACTGTATTGTTTAACAATAGTTTTCAAATCTCTGTAGCACTTCTCTATCTTCTTGCGCTGTTTCTTTATTCCTTTCACACATCTTCATTTCCTTCCTGTAATGAAGCTTCAGTGTGATGATGCTAATTCTGTAGAAAAAAATAATAAAATGAAAAAATAAATAAATTCCAACAATTTATATAAATGAGATATTGAGCTTAAAAGATTTTCCTATTGTTATAACTTAAAAAAACAGCACATCATTTGTCTTTTTACAAGAGACATAACTTAAAAAGCATTTGTCAATGCTGAATGTTTGCTTGCTGGTATTGGTACTGGTAGTGCAGGAGTTAGAGAGATGCATAATAGGAATGGCAGTGAAGTATTTAAGTAACACTAACCCCCACCCTGCAGAGACTGACAGGTTTTGGGTGTGAGCCTTTAGGTCGTCGGCCATAACACTCATGCCATTCCACCTCACCTCACCCTGCAGACACCAATAGGTGTTGCAGTGTACCTTGAGGTCTTCAGCCCTTGTGTTCACCTCATTCCATAAGGAAATAAGCTGACATGGGTGCAGTATGGGAGAATGGGGTGAACATTAGGGTCAAAGACCCCAAGGCACACCTTGATGCCTGTCAGTGGCTGTAGGGTGGGTGTCGGGGGGTGGAATGGGGTGAAGTTTGGGGCCGAAGAGTCCAAGGCATACCTCGATGCCTCTCACTGACTGCAGGGTGCGGAATGGTATGAGCATCACAGGCAAGAATCCCAAGTCACACCCCTGATGCCTGTCATTCTCTACAGGGTTGGGCATTATAGTTGGAAACCCTAATACCTCAGGAATTTGTTGGTATTTTCACTCCAAATTTTCAACATGTTTGGTTTGTGACCCCACCTCATGAACAGGGGGAATATCAGTTTGTTAGCGGAAAGCTGCTTATGCACAGTGACTACGGCATTTAGCACCACAGGTGCAAAAACATTCCGAACAGGATGTAAAAAATGACAGCTGTACTCTTTCATGGGGAGGTGTAAAAAATGGCAATGTTGCAAATCTGTAGTAAAAATATTTAAAAAAATGGTGAAGTCACGAGCGTACATAGAAACTGTGCAACGCACACCCGTAATATAATTAGGTTGGGGATTTTTTACAGCAGATTGTCAACTCAGGCATTTTGGTGCCTCCGATCATGAACAGTGTCACTGTGATTTTCTTTATCTGTGCCGAACAATGATTTCCCACAGCGACCACTCATCTCTGCGCTGAAAGTGTGAAAACACACTTCAGCCATGTTGTGAAAAATGACAGCTGTACTGTTCATAAGGAAGTGTGGAAAAATGTCACTGGTGAAAATCTGGACTGAAAATATTACAAAGTCATGAACTAATGAGGGTGCATGGAAACTGCGCAATGCTCACTCGTAACACAGTCATTTTATGGACTTTTGTCACCAAATTTTCAACATAGCCATTTTAAGACCTCTGCTCATGAACAGTGTAACTGTGATTTTCTTAATCTGTCCTAAACATTGCTTTCGCACACCAACAGCACCATTATCGCTACATATCGAAACACATTTAAGGCGACATATGAAAAATTGCAGCTGTACTGTTCATAAGGAAGTTTAATAAAATGGCAATGTTGAAAATCTGGAGTAAAATATTAAATTTGCAAACTTACGAGCATGCATAGGAACTGTGCAGCATACGCTTGTAAAAGTCATTTTAGGAATTTTTCACCAAATTTTCAACATAGCCATTTTAACCTCTGCTCATGAACAGTGTCACTGTGATTTTCTTAATTTGTCCTGTACATTGATTTGCTCACCGACTGCGCCACTTGTGTGCTACATGAGGGAAGCTCACGTTTGGGTGAGATGTGAAAAATGACAGCTATACTACTCATAAGAAGTGTGGTAAATGGCAATGTTGAAAATCTGGAGTGAAAATATTGAAAATTTGTGAACGGCGTGCGTGGGAACTGCTCAACGACTTCAGTAACACAATCATTTTTGGAATTTTTTCACCAAATTTTCAACATAGCCATTTAACACCTCACCTATGAACAGTGTCACTGTGATTTTCTTAATTTGTCCGTACATTGATCTTGCACACAAGCACCTAGCCATTATGGCTACATGAGCAGAAACACATTTTCGGTGAGATGTGAAAATGGCAGCTGTACTACTCATAAGAGGTGTGGTAAAATGGCAATGTTGAAAATCTGGAGTGAAAATATTGAAATCGTGAACTTCACGAGCCTGCGTGAGGAACTGCGCAATGCACACTCGTAAAACAGTCATTTTCAGAATTTTGGCACAAATTTTTCAACATGGGGTTTGGGACCCTTCTCATGAATGATATGATTGTCATGGTGTTATTCAGGCCTGAAGGGTGATTTGCACAGTTACTGCGCGGTGACTGCAATCACCCTTCAGGCTACTCTTCTCATGACAGTGATATCATTCATGAGAAGGCCCAACTCCATGTTGAATGGTGCAAAATCAAAAAACCTGAGATATACAATAAAGTTGAAAACCCCATCTAGCCCATTATACAGCTTACGGCATTTCCTCAGTTCTGGTCAGCTTTGAAGAGTGCTGACGTGTTCCCGGTCCACGAAGATCGCTCGCTGAGGTCTGGAGGTAAAGTATGGGGTGGGGGTGGGGAGGCAGGGTGCGCAGTGGTGGGTGCGGGTTGTGGGAGGGGTCAGGAGACTACATTGGACCGTTTTTCTTTCCAGGTAAAAACAACAAAAGGATGGCGTGGGACGTTTGCCACGCTGGGGTGAGCTCCCAGCGTAGCACAGAATAGTTGGGGGCATTCAGCCGACGAGGATTGGGCACCCCGTCGGCCTAGGATGGGTTGCCACGCTGGGGTGGGCTCCCAGCGTGGCACCTTACTCGGGGGAGGACAGTGGAGCCGATGGGGATTGGGCACCCCATCAGCTATATTATTAGTTGCCACGTTTTGGTGGGCACCCAGCGTGGCATTTGGAAGGCTTTGGGAGGCGGGACGCAGCACAGCCAATGGGATTGGGCACCCTGTCGGCTATACAGTGTGTGCGGGGGTGCAGCGCCTGCGATGCCAAGGCTGTGTGTGTGGGAAGGCGCATGAGCAGGCGATATCTTATCGCTGCTCACCAAGCGGAGCTCCCCTTTCAACTGTATGCTACCGCATTTTGGAGCTTGTCATAGATAGCTCCAGCATGCATTGGCTTACAGGGGCCCCGCCTGCCAGCACACTGACTGAATTGGAGGAGGAGGTGACACACACCCGAAATCTCCGATGATGGCACTATGTTTCTTGCACATGCATGTGAGCAAACATAAAAATGACTGTATTACATGCTGACACTGGGATTGTGCACCACAATGTCGGCAGGGGATGCAGAACGGTGGGTGCAGGGTGGGCAGCAGCAGTGGGAGGGAGCTAACCTTTAAATCTGTTGTCCTGCTGTGTGCCTGGTTGGGAGGGGGGGGGCTGCCACTGCAATGATGAAACTTCCCGATTGCAGCATCAGATTTCTTTCAAGTGCAGTGCTCACTCTGAAACTGCCATCATCGGCAGCTTCAGCATTAATTGGTGGCCGGAAGACGTGCCCATTGAAGCATCCACTGCATTGGCCACAACACTGCCACACCTCTGCAATGCCCTACTATCACAATATGTTTCTTATGTACTTCGTGGACAAGCAAACATGAAAAAGCAATCATAGACCTCATGAGATATCATATAATGGATCAAACAGGTATTAGGAGAGGGGAACACTTAAAAAAAAAGCTGGGGCCCAATATTCAAATATGTGCAAAGCAGAGCGCAAACATTTGCACTGCATCTTGTGCTTGCCTTGGCATCCAAAGACACTATAGTCAGCTGAAGAGAGCACCAGCACAATTTGAATGAAAATAGGGCCATGTCGGCCCAGTGCTTAGCCACTTAGCACTGCCCCAACAGGGCTCCTGAAATACACCACCAGAATGGACAGCAACTGAGCGCTATTTACAATATTACATAGAAACATAGATTTTGACAGCAGATAAGGACCACTTGGCCCACCCAGTCTGCCCATTTCCCTTCCTATTGGATAAACTGCAGAGCCAAGTTAACCAACAGCCTACTTCCTCCTACCCCTCACCAGAATTGCCTTATGTCTGTCCCATGCATTCATTAATTCACCCACTTTTTTTGACCCCATGACCTCCTCAGGAAAGCTGTTCTATGCGTCCACCACCATCTCCATGAAAAAATACTTCCTCACATTGCCCAAGATGTCCCCCCTCTATTTGCAAATTGTGCCCCTTGTTCTTGCACCTCTCTTTTTCTGAATTATGAAAAGGTTCTCAGAAATGCTGCAATCTGATTGGATGTTCGGATTCCAACAGCCTTACATTAATCCATGTTACACTGTCATGTACAGCCTGATCACAATGGCACACGGATTCTTCCTGTCAGCATTCCATCCTCTAGCACTGCTGAATGACTGGAATGATGCATTCTGATTCTGAAACAGCATTCTTAAACTGTTGGTGGGAGAATTATTTTATTAAAAATCTCCCTCTAAATGAGGAAAACATTCAAAAAGTATTCTTTTAACACTCTTTTTTAGAAACTATTTTTTATAATAGCAATAAGGCACTCCCAGGAGTTAAATTAATAGTCAGTTAATCACCCTCTAGGGGCAATATGGCACTTGGTTGCACTTCATGCCTCATTGCACCCCTAGGGGGTGATTAACAGACTGTTAATCTAACCCCTGGTCATGCCTTATTGCTTATATATGCTACCCTCTTGAACTTTGTTGATTCCCTTGCGGTAGTTGAAAGTTTCTATCATGTCCCCCCCTCCCTCCTTTCCTCGAGGGTATACATATTAAGCTCCTTTACTCTCTCTTCGTATGGCTGCTGGTGCAGACTCTGCATCGTTTTAGTTGCCCATCTCTGGACTACTTCCATCCTGTCTATGGATGGTAGACCCCAGAAGATGGAAACATCTTAAGGGCATTAACAAGGTGAAAGAGTCTAACATGTTTCAATATAAGAACAACAGCATGACAAGAGGACACAGCATGAGATTAGACTTAGAGGGAGGCTGATTAAGGGGTAAATTGAGGAAGTTATTTTTCACAGAAAGCGTGGTGGATGCATGGAATGGCCTACCTCGGGAAGTGGTGGACATGAATACAGTGCAGAGCTTCAGACAGGCATAGGATAGACATAAGGGAGCAATACAGATGAGTATGAATAGATAGGCTATTGACAGAGTAAAGGCCTATGGCACATTCATAAGGTAGAAAAAATGGGTAGACTGGATGGGCCTTGTGGTCCTTATCTGCCATCAATTTCTATGTTTCTATGTTCTTGCTGAGATGAGGTCTCCAGAACTGCACACAGTACTCTAGATGGAGTCTCACCAGCTGTTTGTACAGAGGGGTAACAACCTCCTGTTTTCTACTGGTGATGCATCTCCCTATGCACCCCAGTATCCCCCCAGGCCTCCCTATTGCCTTCTCACATTGTTTGCCTACCTTTAGGTCATCTGATATGACTACTCCCAGGTCTCTTTCCATATTGGAAGGGACCCATTGGGCATGCAAGGTGCTAAGGGGCCATTTGCATACCCATTATTGGCTCATTTGCATGGACAGCGAGGCAGATTACCATGATGCTGCCCCCCATTTGCCCAGTCCCAGTCATGTATATATCCCTGGTGCTAGTGCTCCCCCAACTTCCTCCTATCACCAGCCCTGCTGTATATAATATCATACCTCTTGGTAATGGAGCCCCCCCCCCCGATCATCAGCTCAGTAGTACAAAAGAAACTTCCCTGGCATCCCATGGTTATCCCCCATGGAACTGGGCATACTCCACACACACACACACACACACACACACACACACACACACACACTCACCACAGCATTATCTGTGCCGTGGGAGCAGACAGTGACCATCACAGCCCTCCACACACCCCACCTCAGGTGTTTTTACAGGTAGGGAGTGCACCTCTTATTTATAGGACAGGACACATTACCCTGTCCTATAAATAAGAGGCACACTCCCTGCCTGTACATATGGTTGCTGGCTGAGGAGGTGTGAGGAGGGCTGTGCTGGTTGCCATATGCTCCCATGGCACAGCGAATAATGCTACAGTGAGTGTGAGGGATATGCCTTGTGCCGTGGGGGGGAACACTGAACTCCAGGGAGGTTTCTTTTGTACTACCTGGCTGGTGATCGCGGGGGGGGACACCACTACCACCAGTGAAGTCACTATATGTGGCGAGGATGGGGCGCAAGATGGGGACACCACTACCATAAGGGATGTTACTACATAAGGAGGGAGCTGGTGATCAGAGGGAGGAACACCACTACCACCAGGGATGTTGCTATAAATGGTGGGGGTGGCGATCAAAAGGGGAACACCTCTACCACCATGGATGTTATTATATATGGCGGGGCTGGCAAGTGAAGTGGGGATACCACTACCACCATGGAATGTTATGATATACAGCGGAACTGGCGATTAAAGCGGGGGACACCACCATCACCAGGTATACAACTATTTATGGCAGGGCTAGCAATCAGAAGGGGGGGGACACCACTACCACCAGGGATATTACAATATATACGGCAGGGTTGGTGATCGGAGGGAGTGTGGACACCACCACCAGGGACGTTATATTCTACATAATGGGCCAGCGATCGGCATGGGGGGTGCCAGTGTCCACAGTGGGTGGTTGCACTGCCCCAGCAGCCAACTGGCTTGGTGGCTGCATCAGCTCCAGCAGCCAATGGGGTTGCCTGGAGTTAAGGCAGGGTTTTGTTTGGTGGTATTTATACTGCACAAAAGGACCGTACTAAACCTTTTTGCACAATGCCGCTGAATGTGGGGGTAGCACTCATATTCATGGTCACTCCCCTCCCCTTGCCTGCACACATACATTATGTTTTGCATGGGTGCTAACCCTATTTGCCTAAGCAACAGCCCTTTTTGAATATGGGGCTCCAGAATAAACCCTGGTATGTGTAGGCAAAGACCAGTTAACACCCGTGCAAAGTTTTGAATATCGGGCCCCTGGTGTTGTAATTTTGACTAAAAGGGGTGTTAACTTTAAGGTATGCTCCAGAATAGAAGACAACAATGAAATGTAGAATTTTATGGCAGATATGAACCACTTGGACCATCCAGTCTGCCCATTTCTCCCTACTTACACTATTATCGTAGACCGTGCCCAATCTACAGTTTTTTCTCCCACCCCCTTCCTTTCTACTATGATTCCTGTGTGTGTATCTCATGGTTCCTTGAACCCCACCACTTTTTCTGCCCCCACCACCTCCACTGGAAGGCTGTTCCAAGAATCCACCACTCTTTCTGAGAAGAAGTACTTCCTCACATCTGGAACTTCAGAGAGACCTAGACCGTATCAATACACGAATGGAAAAGTGAAGGATGAAGTTACATCTAAAGAAATGATGAGTTATGCATCTAGGTAAACACAACCCGCATAATAATTACACCCTAAACAAAGTTATATTAATAACAACTGACAATGAAAAGGATCTGGGGGTACACTCCTCTGATGACCTTTCCTGTAAACATCAACTCAATGCTGCCATAAGTAAAGTAAAGTTACCTGGTCCATCAAACATAATATTAATTCCAGAAGTCTTAATTCCCCTATTTAGAGCATATGTAAGACCACATCTAGAGTACACAGCACAGGTCTGGTGCCTATATAAAAAGACTGATATTCTATCACTAGAAAGGGTCTAACGTAAATTCACTAAAACAACTACCAGCCTTAGAAACAATACTACGAGGAAAGAATGAAATCCTTGAAATTGATTCCACTTGAGTTGAGACGGCTATGGAGAGACTTATTATTGATGTTTAACATCATGAAAGACCCCTATCTCATGTGTGAGTTAGGCTTAGAATATTTAGAAAAAAAATTATGAGTGCAGAGGATATCCCCTTCAGGATTCTGGCAGATCCTTTAAGACAAACCTCATAAAATACTTTTTCACCCTTAAAGTCATACACCCATGGAATAGTTATCTCTTCTAGTCATTATTAGAAAATCAAAGGAGGAATTCAAGAAAAAATGAGATGGTTTCATTCTGTCTTAGGGGTGAATTGAAGTAGTATTCTTATTAATATAGGAGCTATATGGGCAGTCTTGCCTCCTTGCCCCTCTGTGCCTTAATATGAACCTTGGTATCTTTCATGAATCTACCCCCCTCCAGCTTCACAGCATGACTTCTTGTTCTTGAAGACCTTTTCTTCTGAAAAATACTCCCATCCTGTACCTTATTTACCCTCATGAGGTGTTTAAAGGTTTCTATCATATGCCCCCCTGCCTCCTCTGTTCCAGGATGTACATATTGAGGTCATTTAGTCTCTCTCCTCATAGGGCTTTTGATGCAGACCCTGCACTCTTTTAGTTGCCCTTCTCTGGACCACCTCCACTCTGTCTATGTCCTTCTGGAGATGTGGGACCCAATTCACAAAGCAGTTTGGATAGGCACAAGGGACTTGCAGCAGACAGTTTGATAGAAGGGGTGACTTGCATTGAACTCTGCCTCCAGTGCGATTCAGCAAGGATGCTTGCCATAAACCCCCAGCTGCACCCCCCCCAGTTTAACTTTGCACCATTGGGGGACTCACAGTGTGAGGCTTGCACCAAAGACTTGGTGCAAGCTGCTGTAAAGTGGGGAAACTGTTGCAACTGCCCTTCATGAATCAGACTGCACTGCGTAAAAGGGCTTTGGTGCAGCTGAGCCAAAAAATGCAGATGATGCCGGGCTTGGTGCAGGTCCTGTATCACCCTTCTTGAATTGGGCCCCTGAACTTCAGAAATGGACACAATATTCAAGGTGGGATCGTACCAGTAATCTATACAGAGGCAACACCAACTCACTCTTTCTGCTGGTGGTATCCCTCCCTATGTACCTCAGCATCTCACTCACCCTCCCTACTGCCTTGCCGTACTGCCTGGCCACCTATAGGTCATCTGATATGATTGCCCTCAGGTTGTTTTCCTGCTTGGTGGTTGTCAAAACCATGCCACCAATTTTGTACTCCACCCCCGGGTTTCTGTGCCTTAAGTGCATTATTTTGCACTTTTTCAAGCTGTCATACCCGTGACCACTCCTTTAGTTTTTTCAGCTCTCTGCTCATGTTTTCCACACACATCCCCCAAGTGTCCACCCTATGGCAGACTTTGGTGTCATCTGCAAAGAGGCAGACCTTCCATTCCTGATCCTCTGCAATGTCACTGATAAAGACATTAAAGAGGACTGGTCCCAGCACTGATCCCTGAGGCACCCTGCTGATCACCTTCCCCTTCTTGGAGTAAACTCTGTTTACCTCTACCCTCTGTTGCCTATCCCCTAACCAATTTCTTATCCAGTTTACCACCTTTGGACCCACTCCTCAACTACCCAGCTTGCTTACTAGTATCCTGTGTGGAATGGTGTTGAATGTCTTACTGAAATGTAGGTAGGCCACGTCCACTGCTCCACCCTTATCTAGTTGCTTGGTCGCTCAGTCAAAGAAAGCTATCAGATTTGTTTGATATGACCTCCCCCTGTGAAGCCATGCTGTCTCGAGTCTTGTAACCCACTGGATTCAAGATATTCCACATTTCTTTCCTTTAGCAGTGATTCCATTAACTTTCCCACCACCAATGTCAGGCTGACTGGCCTATAATTGCCAGTCTCCTCCTGCTACAGTACCACTTTTGTGTAGTGAGACTACATCCACCCCCTACAGTCCTCCAGAACCACTCCTGTTTCCAGTTAGCTGTTAAATAGAACTGTCAGAGCTGCAGCCAGTGTTTCCTGAGCTCCCTCAATACCCTTGGTTGCACCCCATCTGGCCCCATTGCTTTTTCCACCTTCAGATTTGCAAGCCCCTTTAAGACGCTTGGCTACAAAAAAGGACTAGTGTCCACCTCCCTGCCTTCAAAGCTTTGTTACTTTTTTGTGGCCCCTTCTCTTCTCCTTCCTCTGTGAACATTAAACAAAATTATTTGTTTAGGATGTCTGCCTTTTCCGGATCTCCTTTGTCACAATTCCCACTTCCCGTTTTCATCTTACAGTCCCATGCCTGGTCTTCCTCTTTCCACTTACAGTACATGCCTAAAAAATGTCTTGTCCCCTTTTGTTAATTCCTGGACTATTCTCTCCTCAGTTTGTGCCTCTGTGCTCCTTACCACTTTCTCTGCTTCCCTCTGTTTCCCCAATACACTTCCTTATCCTCCTACCTCTGTGTTTCCTTATACTTTCTGAATGCTACCCTTTTAGCTTTTACATTTTCAGCCACTTCTTTTGAGAACCATATCGGTCTCCTTTTCCTCATGGTTTTGCTCACTTGTTTGATGCAGAAGTTTGTTACTTTACTATGCTCCCTTTTATCTGTGCCCACTGTTCCCCCACCCCACCCAGGTCATTCTCCCTTCTAAGTCATCCCTGAGCCATTCACCCATCTTTTTAAAATCTGCCCTTGCCCTTGTGTGGTTTGATTCTGCAGCCATTCTTATATTGAATCACACCGTATGATGATCATAGGTCCCTAAGTGGCTTCCTACCTTGATGTTTGCAGCGCTGTCCCTGTTAGTGAGTACCAGGTCCAGTAATGCCTCATCATCATGAGTGTATTCACTGAGTAGTTGCCTGAGGAATTTCTCCTCCTGAGAGTTCAGGGTATCCCTGCTTCTAGCCAAAGGCATTGTTGGAAGGCTCCAATCCACATCTATCATCAGCAGCACTTCCCCCTTTTCTGCCATCTTGCCAGTGGCTTCCAACAGTACCTTATCTAATTCCTCCCCCTGTGCTGGAGGTCTGTAGATCACTCCAGTGTGAATAGTGGCTCCATTCACCATCTCCAGGGTGACCCACAGTACCTCTGCTACCTCATCCTGTATTCTCTCTATCTCCATGTCATGCTTTCCCTCACATAAAGTACCACATCCCTTCCTTTCCTTCCCACCCAGGCCTTCCTGAACATAGTATAGCTCTATTTAACCTTTTAGAAGTTAAAGAGCAACTGGATGAGGAATATATAACATTGGCAAATATTTATGGTCTAACTTCCACAAATCATAGCATTTTCTCTCAAATACTAGATAAACTTCAAGTTTTTTGGACAGCTCTATAATAATAGTGGGAGATACTAAATGTATTCTAGACCCAGTACTTGACAGATCCATGATAAGGAGCAGTTTATCCAAATCAGATAAATATTGAAATTGCTTAATACATAATATGGAACTACTAGACAGTTAGTGAACTTTACATCTCAAGGGAAAAATAATACACATTCTGGTCACAAAGTTACCAATCAGGAATAGGACTGATCATATTTCTATCTCAACGCCTCTTCCTTCTTCACACCCTACCAATCAGGATTCAGGAAGAAGCATTCCACCATCACCTCCCTCCTCAGGTTCACGGACACTGTCCTCATGGGTATTAATCATGGGCACATTACCTCAGCTATTTTTGTCAACCTCACCAAAGCGTTCAACACCATCTCCCACACCTTTCTATTATCCAGACTCGCAGTCTCTAGAGTTTCTGCACCAATTGGTTCAACTCCTACTTAACAGGCAGATCCCAATCTGTGAGAATCGGTCAGCATACCTCTGCCCCCTCCCTGTAACCTCAGGGGCTCCCCAAGGCTCAGTACTTGGCCTGATCCTGTTCTCCATTTTCTTGAATGACCTGCCCTCCATGTGCCAAAACACATCCATTCATATGTACTCCGACAACACGGCCCTTTTTACGTCAGGCCCCTCACCCTCTGAAGTAGTCTCTAGACTTCAGGAGGACTTCAATGCAATGCAGCTCTAGTTCTGGGCTAACCAGCTCTTTCTCAATCCCAAAAAGACTATCTCCCTAATGTTCGGCACAAGACAGAGGCTCACCCAACTCCTCAACCCCCACCTATCATACTATTGATGGGACTCCTTTGGAGGCAAGCACCTCCTTCCAGTACCTTGGAATCTGGCTCGACCAACACCTTGACTTCTCAGTTTATATCGACACAGTACATAAGAAACTTCTCCCCAAGCTGGGCACCGTTTATCGTAACAAGGGCTGCTTACCCCTGGCAACCCGCAAAGCAATCCTACAACATACGATCCTACCTATAGTCAACTTCAGCGATGTAGTTTACAGTGCCATCCCCAAGTCCACCCTCACAAGACTCGACCCGCTCTTCCACTCCTTCTGTTGATCTGCATTGAATTGCACTCCCTCTGTGCACCACTGTGACCTCTACAAGATGCTAGAACTCCCCTCGCTTCAGGATTGGAAACTCCCCCACTGTGCAAGGTTAACGGCAAAATTCTGGATGCAGTCCCTCCTCCCCTCTACCTAGAGCCTGCCTTCACAGTTCAACCCCTTCAGCATATTCCCTCAGGAACACTGACTCCTGGTTGCTGCATGCCACCTCATGACCACAGCCAAAGGCCAGGCTGCTTTTAACTACCACATGCCTAAACTGTGGAACTCCTTGCCGGCCAGCATTAGGCACACTGACAACCCTCAGCAGTTAAACCAGCTCCTCAAGTTACATTTCCTCCCTCCTGCTCATGCAGTCCTCTCCATAGTAATGCCATTTATCCCCCTTCCAACCCTTAACTTTACCATCTCTTCCAGCCAAGCCCCAGGACCTAGCACACTGCCAGAAGAAATCTGGCCTGTCGCATCAGAAGTTATCGCAAATGTTCACCCAGAGTCACTATCTATACTCAGCTTGCACTGCAGGACTATGGGCCCTTGGAACTGTTGTAGATGATACTGGGTTAGTTGGTGTCCTAGGCACCGAGGTTACAAGATATGTTATACTGTTTACTCCTGTTATGCTCTGAACTGTACATTATCTGCACTGTAATGCATGTATTGTCAATGATGTACTTGTCCTCTCCCCCTTCCCCAGGACGTATCTGGAATCGAGCGGTACTCTGCTCAGTATGCCTTCCTGGTGAAACTCTTAAATAAATAAATAAATATTTATATTCCCAGAGATATGGTGCAAAAAAATAATACAGGGTCAAAATATGTGAACAAATGATCTCAGACCACACTCCAGTTTCCTTAACAATTAAGGAGGCAGGGAATACAGACAGAACATTTAGATGTAAACTTAATTTTCTACTCAATAATGAGGATTTAGTTACTAAACTTAAAGGGTAACTAGCTGAATTTTTAACAGATAACAAAGCAAAAGATACTTCTCAGGCTACGTCATGGAAATGTCTAAAATGTTGGCTAAGGGGTTATTTAATTAGTTCATTTTCAGCCTTAAAGAAACAAAGAACTAAAGAAAGCAACAGAGTAACTACAAAAAAAAAAAAAAAAAACAGCAGAATCAATTGTCAGGAGCTGATATTGATCAAAAATGGAAGTGATGGTGAAAACTCTAAATAGAATATAACAAACTTATGAGAGATGTGGGAGAATTAAACATTTGTAAAGTCAATCTAAACTACATTGACTTCAGACCAAAGGCTGCTAAAATATTAACCATATGTTTAAAGCAGAATAGTAAGAACATTGGCGTCTCAATGACTAAAAAGTAACTTTGACCAGATCTTTATAGGTCATACAATAATTAATGAAATATTCTCAATATATTATAAAAACTTATATTAGAAAGATAAGATTGCTACTAAATATGCCTTGAAAAAATTCCGTTAAGGAGCATCTATTCCAAAAGTACCAGAACATATAGAAAAATTCTTAAGTGACAAAATATCAACTCAAGAGATAGAAGCAGCTATCAGTAGCCTAGTCAAAAACAAAGCCCCAGGACCTGATGAGTATTCAATAAATTTCTAACACACATTTGCATGGAAATGTCACTATTGCTAGGGCAGGTATACAGGAAGTTACACACGAATATACGAACATATGAAATTGCCAGCAGAAACAGGCCTCATGGTCTATCGAGTCTGCTCGAGTGTGCAGCTAGTCCCTCATCATGCAGCTGCCCCTCCCACCCCCTTCCCAGTATCCTTTCCCCTTCCCTGTCCCAACCCTCTTGAAACTGCCTCTTGAAAGTTTGTACAAATGGTTAACTTTCAAATACTCTAACATGGAGTATCATTCCATTAATACATAAACCAGTAAAGGATGATACAGAGGTTAAAAAAACATATAGCCCAATTTCTCTAATCAATACTGATGCCAAAATACTAGCAAAAAATGATAGCCAGACTAGCAGCTGACATTAATGGAAAAAATCTACTTATGGAGCATAGCTGAAAAACTGATAAATAAATGGGATTATTAGCCTTAGATGCTAAGAAGCTTTCAATAGAGGTTTGGGGAGCCATATTAATAACACACTGAAAATATTCAGACTTCTGGTGTCATTCATCAATTGGGTTAACATTTTATATACAAATCTATTATCTGCTGTAATGATGAATGGTGTGATCTCAGAATATTTTGAGGTTAAAAACATAGAAACATAGAATTTGATGGCAGTTAAGTTCAGGGATAAGACAAGCTGCACTTTGTCACCCTTGCTATTTATTCAGACCATAGACCCACTAGTTACAAAATTAGAAGCTATAAAAATCATCAAAGGTAATAAAATATCTGACAGAAGTAATCTGTGTTCATTATACACAGATAATATCCTTTTTTCTGTTTCAGGTCCTGAACAATCAGTACCAAGAATCTTAGAAACTATAAAAGAATGTGGCTCTTTTTCAGGTTATAAGTTAAATATGGATAAAACGTGCGTTTTATCTCTTAACATCCAAAGTTCAAGATTAGTAATTGAAAATATGGGAGTAAAATGGGCCAAGACTAATCCTGATTACCTGGGTATTAAGATTTTCAAAACAATTTCAAAAACCACAAATGAAAATCTTCAACTTCTTAAAAAGAAAATAATATCTGATACAGAAAAAATGGAATAGACTTCCATTGAGTTTCTAGGGCTGTCTAGAAGCAGTACAAGTGGACATCTTGCCTTGCGCATCACTCATATTCTCAGTGATTCCCTGCACTATTGTTAAAACCTGATTTTATTCACTACAGAGCATAATAGGTAAATTGTTGTGGTAGAATAAGAAAAGCAGAATTGCTTATTACAAAGTAACTAGAAGCATGGACAAAGAGAGTTTCAAACTACCAGATCTTTACATATATTATCTAGCAGAGCCCAACAATTTTAAAATGGTCACAGAAGTCTGATCCAAACATACACATTCTGGAGTGGGTCTCAGTAGAAAAATACAGTCTCATAAAAATGAATGTTGACATATATAGTCTAATTTTCATTAAGAAACAAAAAATAATTAGTAATAACATTATTTCTGCTTCAGTAAAACAAATCACCCAGTGGAGCAACACAATGGGTATAAATTTATCAAAATCCATATTTCAACCAATTCAGAAAAATCCAAATATAAAATAGGGTAGTAATGTTTTAATAAAAGATACATGGGAAAGGTTGGGCTTAGTAAAGGTAAGAGACTTAATTAAAAACAGTAAATCTAAATCATTCTCAGAATTATAAGACTAATATAATCTCCCTGCCCACGAATCCAGTTTTCATAAAATGCAAATGTCTGTGGTTATCAAAATCTTTTTTTCTATTATTTGTTTATACTCCGGGGGATCCTGGCAGGCAGCTCTGGCCCCTCCCTTGGAGTGGACTCAGTCTCCAGCTCCGTGTTCCCCACTCGGCCTCCCCTACATCCCCCACAGGTCCCCCCCTTGACAAGGCCGAGGAGAAGGGGTGCCGGCCTCCCCAACCCCCGGAGTGAAATTCAGATAGATGGGGAAGCCGAGTCAGGTACAGGACAGCCACCATGGAGCCTGCCAGCTCCTTTTTTCCTCCAGTTTTTCCCCACCAATGTGTACATCGGCAATGTGCCTCCTGACCCACTTCTCCTTAACGCCAAAGCCAGAGGGAGATCGTCGAATGGGACGGCAAACCCTCCCTCCCTGAGAGAGGAAAGCAGTCCTCTGGATGTTCAATTCTCTCTCTCTCCCCTGCCAAACCCCTGTAGCCCAAGCTCATTCCCTAACCTGGGTTGCTGGTGTGGCGCAAGGTGTGGCGTCCAGCTCCTCAACCCTCAGTGCCACCAGGCCGGCTTTGTTATCAAAATCTTAAATAATGCAGAGCCAACACAAATTGCTAATATGGCTACCAAAAACTTTATAGGTGTTATCCTTTCTAAACCAAGGGCCAGATATTCAAAGCGTAGCCCCAGGGCAAAATTAGCACTGCATGGTGTGCTAAATTAGCCCAGAACCATTTGCATGCTATATTCAAAGGAATAGCCCCGGGGCTAAAGCAGCTGAATATAACATGCAAACAGGGCTGGGACTGCAGTGCAATAATAGCCCGGCAAATAAAACAGCTCTGAATATAGCATCGGGGAAGTGCAAACCACAACAGCAGACAAGTGCACACAGACATGGAGGAAGGTAAAGTTGAACTACATGGCCAATGTGTGTGCTAGCAAAGAAGTAGATACACTAAAGCTGCAAACAACAGTGCAGGCCAAATACTGTAGAACTATGTTATGGTTCAGACAGGTTTGTGTGGTGCAAATACATTTGCAAAGCATTTGTGCAGGGCTAACACGTTTGTCCACTGCTATGACATTTGCCCAGGGCAAAAATTTGTTATATTCAGAAATAACATGCAAATGAGATTACTTGGGCAGTTCATGGGCAAACATTCATATTAGCATCTCATTATGGCCTGATTTGCATGTAGATTGCCCAGTGTTATTGCAGGGTCCCACAGCTCCACCTGTAGGTCAGTCTGAAAGTATAAGGGCAGGCTTAGTCTGCTCATAGCACCATCTGTGGGTCAGTCTGGAAGTACAGTGGCAGGCTGGGTCTGGTCACAGCTCCACCTGTGGGTCAGTCTGGAAGAGCATGGTGGTAGCTGCAGGCTATGTTTGTATACAGTTGCATAAACTATTGTACCCCAGAGGACTACACAGCACAGGCACAGGTGATGGTGCTGCATGCAACAGTCAAACTGTAGTTCCTGCTACAGTATCAGGGTGACTGGTAGTGTGAGGGACACAGCAATGCCTATGGTGTATAGGGCAGCAATGACTGCTGCACTCCACACAGTGACATGCCCATCTGGCAGGTGTGTTGTAACAGTGGACATTACTGTCATGCTGTACTTTGCCCCACAGATGCTGCACCACTGGCATGGGATACTCACAGTGACATTCACATGGCTAGCTGTGTGAAACAGAAACATAGACTTTGACAGCAGATAAGGACCACTTGGCCCACCCAGTCTGCCCATTTCCATACCTACTGGATACGCTGCTTATTCTAGTTAACCAACAGCCTACTTCCTGCCACCCCCACTACAATTGCCTTATGTCTGTCCCATGCATGTTTGAATTCCCCCACTGTTTTAGACCCAACAACCTCCCAAGGAAGGCGGTTCCATGCATCCACCACTCTCTCCATGAAAAAAAATTTCCTCACATTACCCCTGAGCCATCCCCCCTCTATCTTTAAATTGTGCCCCTTTGTTCTTACACATCTCTTTTTCTGAAATGTGCTACCCTCCTGGACTTTGTTGATTCCCTTGAGGTACTTAAAAGTTTCTATCATGTCCCCCCTGTCCCTCCTTTCATCAAGGGTATACATATTAAGCTCTCTCAGTCTCTCTTCATATGATTTCTGATGCAGACCCCGCACCATTTTCCTTCTCTGGACTGATTCTATTCTGTCTATGTCCTTGCGTAGATGAGGTCTCCAAAACCGCACACAGTACTCCAGATGGGGTCTCACCAACTGTCTGTACAGAGGGATAACCATTTCCCTTTTTCTACTTGTGATGCCCCTTCCTATGCATCCCAGTATTCCCTTGGCTCTCCTTACTGACTTCTCACATTGCTTACCCACCTTTAGGTCATCTGATATGACTACCCCCAGGTCCCTTTCCATTTTTGTTGTTGTTAGTACCTCCCCTGCTATTGTGTACTCTACTCCTGAGTTTTTGTTTCCCAGGTGCATTACTTTGCACTTCTTTACACTGAATCTAAGTTGTCATATGTCTGACCATTCCTCCAACCTTGCCAAGTCCCTTCTCATCTTTTCTACCCCCCCCCCGGGTATCAATCTGTTACAGATCTTTGTGTCATCTGCAAATAGGCATACCTTTCCCTCCAGACCCTCTGCAATGTCACCTATAAAGATGCTAAAGAGGACTGGACCCAGTACTGAGCCCTGAGGTACTCCACTAGTAACCCCCCTTTCTTCGGAATGTGTTCCATTCACTATTACCTCCTGTGTCCTGTTGTGCAGCCAGTTTGCTACCCATGCTACCACCCTGGGACCCACTCACGGCTGGCTAACGATTATTAATCTTTTGTGCAGGACTGTGTCAATTCCTTACTAAAGTCTAGGTAGGCCATATCCATAGCCCCTCCCTGGTCTACTACTTTGGTCACCCAGTCAAAGAAATCAATTAGATTCATCTGATATGACCTTCCTGCTGTAAATCCATGCTGCTTTGGGTCCTGTGCCCCGCTGGCCTCTAGGTACTCAACAATTCTTTCTTTCAGAAGTGATTCCATCATTTTCCCTACCACTAAGGTCAAACTTACAGGTCTGTAGTTTCCTGCTTCTGCCTCGCTCCCACTCTTGTGAAGGGGAATCACATCTGCCCTCCTCCAGTCCTCAGGTACCACCCTATCCTCCCATGATTTGTTAAAAAGTGTGGTCAGTGGTGTCACTAGGTCCTCCCTTAGTTCTTTTAGGATTCTGGGGTGAATCCCGTCAGGCCCCATTGCTTTGTCCACCTTGAGTTTTAGTAGTTCTTTCAGGACTCTTTCTTCTGTAAATGGAGTGGTGTCAACCGCCCTAGCCAGAATGCTTTTATTGTCTGGTTTAGGTATCTCCTTCTCATCTTCTTTTGTGAATACTGAGCAAAAGTATTCATTCAGTATCTCTACCTTTTCACTGTCTCCCTCTGCCCACCTCCCCTCATAGAAACATAGACTTTGATGGCAGATAAGGACCGCTTGGCCCACCTAGTCTGCCCATTTCCCTACCTACAGGATAGGCCGCAGATCCTAGTTAACCAACAGCCTATTTCTTCCTACCCCCCCCCACAAGAATTGCCTTATGTCTGTCCCATGCATGCTTGAATTCTCCCACAGTTGTAGACTCCACAACCTCCTCAGGAAGGCTGTTCCTTGCATCCACTACCCTCTCTGTGAAAAAATACTTCCTCACATTGCCCCGGGACCGCCCCTCCTGTATCTTTAAATTGTGCCCCCTTGTCCTTGCATGTCTCTTTTTCTGAAAGATGCTACCCTCTTGGACTTTGTTGATTCCACTGAGGTATTTAAAAGTTTCTATCGTGTCCCCCTTCTCCCTTCTTTCCTCAAGGGTATACATATTAAGCTCGTACAGCTTCTCTTGCAGACCCTGCACCATTTTAGCTGCCCTCCTCTGGACTGCCTCTATCCTGTCTATGTCCTTGCGGAGATGGGATCTCCAGAGCTGGATGCAGTACCCCAGATGGGGTCTCACCAACTGTCTGTACAGAGGGATAACAACTTCCTGTTTTCTGCTGGTGATGCCTCTCCCTATGCATCTCAGTATACCCCCAGCCCTTCCTACTGCCTTCTCTCATTGCTTGCTAACCTTAAGGTCATCTGATATGATTATCTCCAGGTCCCTTTCCTTTTTTGTTGTTGTTACTACCTCCCTTCCCCTTTATTAATCTTCACTATTCCTCCCTTAACCTTTCTATGCTCCCTATCCCCCTTCTTAACTGAGTTGGCTATTTTTTCCTCGGTTTGGGCCTTTGCCATTCTAACTGCCTTCCCCACTTCTTTCTGCTTTAATTGATACAGTTCCCTGTTGTGCTCCTTCTGTGACTCCTTATACTTTTTGAATGTAGCCTTTTTCTCCTTAACCTTCCCTGCCACCTCATTTGAGAACCATAGTAGTTTTTTACTCCGCTTTGTTTTCTTTATTTGTTTAACACAAAGGCTTGTTGCCTCTATGATGGCAGTTTTGATTTTTCTCCATTGTTCTTCCACCCCTCCTTTTGGCCATTTGCTAGTGAATTCCTCAGGTATTCACCCATTTTGCCAAAGTCAGCCCTTTTAAAGTCCAGTATCCTTGTTTTTGTATGGCTTGTCTCCATTGTTGTGCTTATTGTGAAGCATACTGTGCAGTGGTCGCTTGTTCCCAGATGTCTACTGACTTCTAAATTTGTGATCCTCTCTCCATTTGAGAGATCCAGGTCTAGTATTGCTCCCTCCCGAGTGGGTTCCAACACTAGCTGTCTAAGGTCTGCCCCCTGCAGGGCATCGAGAATGACCCTTCTCTTGGATGTGGCTGCAGTACATGTCATCCAGTTAACATCTGGCATATTCAGGTCCCCCATCAACAGTATCTATCCTTTTTCAGCCATTTTGAGAATGTCCTCTATCATTTTCTTGTCCATTTCCTCCCCTTGAGATGGGGGTCTGTATACAACCCCTGTGCGGATTGTGATGCCATTCCCTGTCTCCAAGGTGACCCAGAGTGCCTCTTTTCCTCCCCCTTTACTTTTTAGTTCTTTAGCTTTGATCCCTTCCTTTATGTATAGAGCTACTCCACCTCCTCTTTTACCCTCCCTGTCCTTTCTGTAGGCTGTTTACCCAGGTATGTTGACACCCCAGTCATGGTTCTCCATGTACTATGTTTCTGTGACTGCCACAATATCCAATTGTTCATCTTCCATCGGGGCTACTAGCTCAGGAAGCTTGTTTCCCAGACTACGGGCATTGGTACTCATTGCCCTCCATTTAATGTTGGCTTTATCCTTTTTTCCCCCCACCCCTGCTCTTTTTGCCCTTGTCTATTTTTCCATTTACCCCTGTCCTGCCCTCTGTTGAGATCTGTACCTCAGTGTTAACCTTACTACCTACAATGTTTTGTGGGGGGAGGTTTGAAATTTCCTGCCTCTTTTTAGCACCTCCCCCCTTGGCTAGTTTAAAAGCTTGCCAAGTAAGCATTTAAACCTGTCACTTAGGAGCTTGGTTCCCTTCATGGACAGATGTAGATCATCATGCCAGTATAGACCTTCATCTCTACAGGTGTACCCCCAGTCCCCAATGAAGCCAAAGCCCTGTGCTCTGCACCAGTTTTGCAACCATTCATTAAATTGCATGGTGTACAGTACCCTAGCCTTACCCCTGCCATGGACTGGCAGCACCTCTGAGAAGGTAACCGTGCTTGCTACCTGTCTGAGGGCCCTCCCCAACTCCACAAATTCATCCTGCACTGCACTGATCCCATGCCTAGCTAGATCATTTGTCCCAAGGTGGACAATGATATCTAGTTCCCTCTCCTATGATGCTGCTTCTGCAATCCTGAGGATTAATTTCTTGTCCCTCCAAGCCATGGCACCAGGCAGGCACCTTACTTCTCTCTCCTCTCCCTTCCTCAGTGTGTGCTGTGGTGTCTGTACAGATGTGCAGTATGTGGCCGGGGGGAACATACCATCAAACAGGCACACTGGTGTCAGGGTATTCCCTACACTGGACCATCTGCACTGCGTGGATGATCCTTGCCTTGTGGCAGCACCCAGTATGTGGTGCAGCCTGGCCACCTGTACACCCTCCTCTGAATACCCTCCATGCCTCCAGTGCTGCATGTGTGTGCTGAATTGTGTTCGTGCACCCCAAGGGGGACTGAAGGCGTGTGCTTTATGGACACACCACCATGGTGTCCACTGGGCACTGTGGCACCCAATAATGCCTGGTATGGTTGGGACTGGTGCTAGATGATGGCAACACAGGAGATGCCATCCCTGTGAGGCATGTTTCTTCCATGTCTGGTTTCTTTCTATGTTTAATATCTACTGGTTAAAGTCAATAAACCACGGCTGGCAGACCCTTGCAAACTCCATAATTCACACTTCTGAATTATGGAATTCCATAAACCACGGATCTATGTCATGCAAAGTTGCGCAAAATTGTGCAAAGCTGTGCAAAGTCGCACAAACTCACTTTTGCGCAGCACTAACCACCAGCAAATATAAAAAGTAAAACATGGGGAAGACTGCGAACTCGGATTTTATGCACACCCTCGGTGTGTGATGCCCAGAGATACACCTCTCGGGCTTTCCCCTCAGGGTTTATGGGGCATCACACACTTTGTGTGTGCATAAAATCCTTGTTAACCACACTTCCTCATGCATTATTTAACCAATAAGCCACGAGACGGTGTGGGTTTTGAGGGGACTTACCATGGCTGGAGTGGTTTGCCCACAAGGTGCAGCCGAGTGGATAAATCCTCACCAGCTGTGGTAAAGCCCCTGATAATCCACATCCTCCAAGTGGCTTATTGTGATTATACCAAAGTTCATTTTTGTACTATAATAAAATACAAATATTAAAGACGTTGCTTTGTTTTTTTATTTTTATTGTATTTATTACTGTGCTGCAGACCATTTATTGGTTACTCTCATTAACAGCCATTGATTATCAGAGGATTTACACTGATGGCCAGTCTGATGATTTCATTGGCTGTTCACTTATGTCCATGGTATAATTTATATTTTATCACCTTGTTGTCTGGGTGAGCTCACTGGGCCAAGACACATTGTCAGTAACCACCCAGAGCCACTACATGTGCGGCTGAGATGATGCAGAGTACACTAAATACATACCATTAATAGCAACACACAATTCACAATGTGTAACATAGTGTCACATTGCAAACCATTTCTGCTGCAGGTGCTGTTTCATCTCAGTTCTATCAATAACAGGATGGTTGGCTTTTAAGCAATATTACCGCATTGTATTCCACAGTTTGGCTGCCTGTGCATATGGAGTGGGCCAGGGTGGTCGACTGCTCACACTGCCTCCTCATTTGCTGCATACAGCCTTGTTTCCTGTTGCTGCTGTGTCCATGCCCCCCTATCCTTGGTTTGCCCAGTGTTAAGACTACCTTTTCCTGGGTGGTAATTTGCACCATGCAAAGTGTCATGCAATGTCACGCAAACACACTTTGCATGGCGCTAATCCACTAAATATAGCATAGTGCCTATATTCATGCACATGCCCCCTCTCTTTGCACATTGCATACATTGTACCTTTGCCTGGTGCTAATGCAGTTAACCTGTGCTATTTGGCCTTTTGAATATAGGGGACCCATGCAAACCAGGCATAAACTGTTTGCACCCAGTACAAAGTTTTGAAATCTGGCCCCAAGTATGTTAGCTGTCTATATACCCTATTGCTAGACAGTGTAAGAGGAAACAAAAGACACCTTGTTTGGTAATTCATTCTTGTGTTTTCAATAATCACTGGTCACAGCTCCTTCAATATGATACAGACAAATGGCACTGGGGAAAATATGGAATTGCTCCCTAAAAGGTTTTAGTGCCACCAATCTAAAAATGGTACAATATAGGACAATTCATAATCCATATTACACTCCAAGTTACTTATATAAAATGTCCTTATAAGGTAAAATGATAAATGTCGAAAAATGTAACATTGAACAAGGTATACTATAGAGCATATGTTTTGGTCATGTAAATGTATTCAAAACCTATGGTACAAAGTTCAGGATTTTCTTAAAAACTTGGAACTGATAAAAGGTAAACTTAATGTGGAAGCTTATGTTATTGGACATTTTGATGAGAAGAGCAATTGGAGTAAGGAACAAAAAATAAACATAAGCTTTAGTAGATGCCACAATGAAAAATACCATTTTTTAGAGTCTGGATAGAGGGCAAAGTGCTATCAATAGCTGAAAGGAAACTGCAATGCCATGAGGCATTACAATATGAAAAGTTGACACAGGGTATCTTTGAATATAGAGGGAATTTCTGTTCTAAATAGGGACCTCTGTTCAAATATCTGTCAGACCAATAAAGTTCAGACACAAACAAATAAGATATCTTTAAAATATGTTAAAAAGTTTTGTTCTAAGTAAGCCATATTTTCTGGCTAAATCACAATGTTGTAACCTGAACACTCAGAACCTAAACCTTGTTTGTTTTCTTTCCCTTCAGTTTCACTTACTCAGATGAAACTGCTATTTTTCTCCTTTCCCTATATCTTACCTTTTGTCTTAGTATGTTGATATTCATGGTAGATACAGTAGGTAAAGTAATAGAAATAGTTGGTAGAATTTGAAAATGTATCAGACAATAAGATGTTAACATTTATTATCTTAAAGTGACAGTTCTGTTCTTATTTGAATGCCTGTTTAGTTGGATAATAGTATTTGATGGAATGAAAACAAATGTACTTTCTCCATCCCCTGCACCCCTGACCAACCACAGCTTCTGGCTGCTCAACACCCCTGTCTGCCCAACAGTGTAACTCTTTGCTGCTGATCCCTACCACCTGGCTCCCCATGTTGTCTCTGTGTCCTCAGAGGGTCTAGCTGATTTCTACCAGGGAGCCCCCTTCCGTGGCAGGGAGGAGTGTAGCAGCATTCCGGGGTCTTCTGAGGTATGCAGGGCTGGGGGCACAGGAGTGGACTGCTAGGGGGACTGTGGCTTGGGGGGACTAGACAGCTGTCATCCAGCAGGCCAAGATCAGGATGAGTGTCAGTTTCCATTTTATGGGACCCTCCCAATGGTGTGCACTGCAGCAATGCCAAGGAGGCAGAGTCAGCTGATGTGTGGTCACCCACACTGGCAAGGCTCAGTACACCAACAGGTGGCACTCTCTGAGCAGCGCTATGCAGCACCCTCCCCAGGGAGAAGACTATCCATGCAAATACTCTATCACCTTCCCTGCCAGCCACTGCTCCTGATGTCCTGGGCTTGGGACTCAAACCTGGGTCACTGGCATGGCAACCAGGTGCCCCACTGCTCAGCACCACAGAGCCAGCCTAGTAAAATTTCATTAAGAAAAAAATATAGTGGTGGGAGATTTTAACCAGGGGCGGAATGCAAGACCCAAAAATAACAAGGTCATAAGTTTGTTTTCTGAGAACCATTTATTAAAATTGATTATTTTAAATACAAGAATAAATTACAAAATGAACAAAGGTACGTTAATTGATTGGGCATTAACAAACAGATCAAATGGTATAAGTGCCACTAGTGTGCTTCTGGATAGTGTATCTGACCATTGTCCCATTTTTATAATAAACAGGCGTGTGGATAATGAGCAGCCCTCTGCCTTACAAACGCCATCTTTTGTTAAATAGTTCACTGATGCTAAAAGCCCCATACACACAAACACAATTAAGAGCTTGAGGTTGAGATAATAAACCTTTTTTTTCAAAATTCTTCCTGCTGAGCCTCCTGTCTATGAGTCTCCCCACTCCAGTAAGAACCACTCACCCGAGTGCTGCCTGGTGGGCATGATCTTTTGTACCATGTGGTCCCACCCTCTAGAATGACATAGCTGCTGGTTCACTGCCAAACCCCCTTACCAGTTGACTCAGATAGGATCATGGAGCACAAGAAGCCTGCTGGTTGTTGTGGACCCCTGTTTTGAGAGAGATTTCAGTTGAGTGCAGCAGGAAAGCAGAATGGATGGTATGGGAGTTTGCAATCCTCCGTGGGTGGCACAGGCTTTTATAGCATGTGACCCCACCCCTTGGAATGTCATAACTGCTGGTTCGCCACCAAACTCCCTTGCCAGCCAACTCAGATAGTGTCCTGGAGCAGGTGAAGCCTGCTAGTTGCTGTGGAACACCATTTTGAGAGGGGGTTCAGTCAAGTTCAGCAGAAAAAGCAGACTGGAGGGTAGGAGAGATTGCTATCCTCTGTGAGTAGCATAGGGTTTTGTACTGTGTGGCCCAGCCCATTGGAATGACATGGCTCCTGGTTTTCTGCTTAAAACCCCTTGCCAGTCAACTGATAGATAGTTCTGGTTATATGCACAAGCCCAGGAAACACAACATTTTTGCAGACATATCCAAAAATGTATTTAACCGAAACTGACATAAATTAACCTGGGCCAGGAGGAAAACAGATTTAGTAATTACGCTTTTGTATGTAAAGTATTGTATGCTTTATTCAAGCCTTGAAAAGCCGCAATGTTTAAACACAAAATGATAAACGTTAAAATTATTAAAAAACTTTTAATTTAATAGCACATTTCTATTTGTGTTTAATCCTTAGGCTGCCAACAGAATTAGAACGAATAGGAATTCTGGACTGATATATCAGTCCATGGCCCTGAAAGGGTTAATAAAATCTGTGATTTGTGTTTGCCATGTGTTCATGGACACCTGTCTCTCTAGCTGGCATTTAGATTCATAGAACCAGCTGTAGTCTGTTTTATATCTTGGTATAGCGTCTCACCTTCAGCATCACCTGACGCATTTCCTCAGTCATTGGTGTGGCCTCCTTCTCCTCTTCCTCCTCCTCTTCAACATCCAGTGTCTTGACTCCCAGTACTGAGGCGCACATCTCTGCCTCAGTGATTTCTTTTAAAGTTGACTCCAGATTGTCGATTGCTGTGTAAGTTGGGAAATCGGTGGCCTGAATCTCAACAGGTGGAGGGAGTGTCTCCAGCTCATCGTTAACCTCAGTTCTGACTGGCTGATCACTTGGGTGCATAAGCCAGCCTTTTTAAAGCAATTCTTGACTATGTCATTTTTTTATATGATTCCAGGACTGGTCGATTAAATGTGTGGCATCAAGCAGATTAAGTGTTTTTGCTCTGGCATTGAAGGACTGGCTATCTCAGTCAATGTAACAATTTTGGAAATTATTCTGTGCCTGTAGTGTTATTTAAGACTGTAAACCATCCTCTGGTCCATAGGCTATATGACGGCTGTGCAACTGGTGGGGGTAAAAATCTTTACGTTTCATAGTGTGAGTAACTTAGGAACAGGACAGCAACAAACATTGCTATCTGCCTCCTTTGTAGCCTAATATTTTGTCCACCCACCTCAGTCACTCAAGACATATTTCATGAGTCATCCATGCATTCCAGTTCACAGTGTACTTAACTGGCAGGGCCTCAGCATTAATGCTTTTAAAGCAATGTAGCTGTGTTGACTTCCTCATCAGCAAAATCTTACGATTTTCAGAACCATCACTGTTGGCACAAGGCATTATAGAGACATGTTCCTTTGCTTTCTTGAGGCCAGACAACCTTACTATCTTGAATGATGTGTGTCCTCTGCTGTAGAGCAGAAGAATAATGCAGTTTTGTCTGAATTACAGATGTTTCTTGTATCAGAGTTGGAAGTACAGTTCTTAACTTTTCATTGGCTGCCAGTTGATGCACCTTAGCCTTCTCACCATGACTCATCCTGTATCCAAAGGCATGCATTTCTTTCGAATGGGATAACAACTTGGAGGAGGGTTTAATGTCCAGTCCCATCTCAACAGAGATGCTCTTAGCCTTTTCAAGCAGAATGTGCTCTGACAGTGGGATCCCATGGTCATGGGTGGCAGAAAACCACCACAGGAGGGCATCCTCTACACAGGCATCTTTGCTATCCTATTTTCTTTTTCTTGATTTTGGGCACCCACTCCCCCAGTTTGCCAGTATTTCTTTTCTGTTCCAGCTGATATGGCAGAAGCAGGATATATCTACTCCAAATTTGGCAGGAAGTTATTTTCTGATTGCAGCAGCTAACCTTTTGAGCAACTCTATCTTTTCATCGTGAAATGACCTTCTTTGTCAGGTTCTCCATGTTTGTTCTGAGTGACTGACTTGGAGATAGCAGCTGGTGAGTACTGTAGTTGCTTAAGCTTGCTAGTGCAGCCATTTAAATGGACCACATATCACCTTATCAACACCTACTTAAGAGGATTAGTTGCAATTGAGGGCTGTTGTGAAGTTATCCTGTCATTCTATTCCTCAATTAATGAAGAACTTGTTGTTTGTTTCATATACGAGTATTGGGACACAACAATGCTTTTAGAAGCATATCAAAAGATACTGAAGTCAGAAGTCCTATTACCTTTGAATACTGCCACTGGTCCTGAATTATCTGCCTGGGTAGAGTTAAATGTAAAGAGTGGACATTATGGGCAATAAGAAAAATTGCACTTCCCCATTTCAACTATATTACTGTGAATAAGCATTTTTTCATACTCAGTTTGTGTGTTGTATAAAAATATATAGTCAATGTTTTTGACTGTAAATCACATGGAGCACTGAGTTAGTGGGATAGAGTAGGAGGGTATGTAGAAGGGGAAGTGTGGTGATTGTGGGGACTTCAACCTGCTGGGGGTAGATTGGGTACCCCAGTCACCTTTAGTGCCAGGGAGCAGGTACTTCTGGACGTGTTCCAGGACAGTCACCTGGCACAGCTGGTCAACGTGCCAACTTGGCTGGGTAACACACTGGACATTGTACTAGCTAATGAGGAGGCAGTGAGGGAACTCATGGTGGAGGACTCACTGGCGGGGAGTGACCACCAATCAGTGTGGTTTATGCTTAGTTTAAGAAGGCAATCTGTAGGCTCAGTAACTAAGGTGGTGGACTTCAGAAGGGTGGATGTTGGGAGAATGAGGGAAATCCTGAATGGAAGACTAGAGGGGATCAGGCTGGACATGGATACACAACAAAAGTGGGATATCATTAAGTTTGGGCTGAAAGAGGATACTGAGGCATGCACCAGGACCCTGAGCAAGAAGAGCAGAGCTAAGGAGCCTTGTTGGCTGAACGGGAAGGTGTTGAGGGGGATGATGGCAAACAGAGCAGCATTTTGTAGATTCAAGAGGACTGTGAGAGGGGAGGACAGGGTAGCACATGAGAGATGATTCAAGGAGGTGACCAAGCTAATGAGGGAGGCTGAGGCCTCCAGGAAGCTGAGGTTAGCTCAGAGCATTAAGGGAGGGGAGAAGGACTTTTTTTAGATACATAAGGGAAAAAAGGAGATGCAAGGACCAAATAGTGTGGATTAGGAGGGACGGGGAATGGGTGGAATCGGGAGCAGAGCAAGTGGAAACACTGAACGAGTACTTTTGTTCAGTATTCATGCAGGAAAAGGTGAGTCCACTAGCAGCATGGTCTGGAAAGGTGGGGACCGGGGAGAGGGATGAGATGATTGATGGGATTATTGTGGAGAGTAGAGTTCTAGAGGGTCTAATGGCACTAAGAGTGGACAAGACACCAGGTCGTGATGGCATTCATTCCAGAATGCTGAGGAAGATGGTGGAGGTGTTGGCTGAGCCACTGACTGACCTATTCAACACCTACCTAGACTAGGGATGTGTGCAACAGGACTAGAGGGTGACCCTTGTGGTGTCCATACACAAAAGTGCCCACGAGACTTTCCAGGCAACTATAGACCAGTGAGTCTCGCTTCCATATTGGGTAAATTCATGGAAGCAATACTGAAGGAGAGGCTGGTGATGTTCCTTGAGGCTAATGGCCTCCAGGATGAGTGGCAGCATGGGTTTGTCTAGTGGATATCTTGACAGACTAGTCTAATAGAGTATTATGAGTGGGCGAGAAGAGAACTAGATAGGGCCACGCAGTTGACGTCCTGTACTTGAACTTCAGCAAGGCCTTCGATTCAGTGTCTCACAGGCAGTTGGGGGGAAGCTGAACTCTGCAGAGGCGGAGCAAAACTGGTAAACTGGATCATGAACTGGCTGAGGGGGAGGCAGCAATGGGTGGTGGTGGCGGGGAACTCTCAACCCTTAGGCCAGTGATGAGTGGAGTGCCACAGGGCTCTGTGCTGGACCAATGCTGTTTAGGCTATTCAGCTCAGATATCTCACAAGGAGTTGGGAGCAAAATCAGTCTGTTCACAGATGATACAAAAATGGGGCAGTAGTGGATGATGAGAAGGGGTGGAGGGAGCTACGGGGGACCTAACCCAACTGGAAGAGTAGTCAATGAGGTGGTGGCTGAGCTTCAACGTAAAGAAGTGTAAGGTTATGCACTTTCAGTGAGGAACCTGAGGAGGGAATATTGGTTGGGGGGGTAGACTGGGGACCACCGAGGAAGAGAAGGACCTAGGGGTGATGGTAATGGGGAGCATGAACAACTCTGCTCAATGCAGGAAAGCTGCAGCTAAGATCAACAAGATGCTGGGATGTATAGCAAGAGGATTCTCATCCAGACATAGGGAGGTGATCCTGCCCCTCTATAGGTCTGAAGCCAGACTGCACCTGGAGTGTTACGTGCAGTACTGGTGGCCATACCTCAACAAGGATATTAGATTGCTGGAGGGAGTGCAGTGGAGGGCAACAAAAATGATACGGGGGATGGAAGGCAAAGCCTACGAGGACAGGCTGAAGAAACTGAGGTTGTACACCCTGGAGGAAAGAAGGGACAGGGGAGATATGATTGAAACTTTCAAGTATTTGAAGGGGATCCACTGATCTGGCAACAATGGGTTATTCAGCCTGAGGAAGGGTGAGGATATGAGGGGGCACAGGCTGAGACTGGAGGGGAGCAGGTTTAAGAGGGAGATGAGGAGGCATTATTTCATGGAAAGGGTGGTGTCAAAATGGAATGTCCTACCAGAGAAGGTGATATCATGTAAGACGGTGGGCAGTTTCAAAAGGGCATGGGACAGGGCATGGAGGGACTAGGCAGGTAGTGAAGAGATACATTCAGGGGAGAGGAGGCAGGAGGGGGTGGGACAGCTGCAAACTAGGGTCAATAGCTGCATACTTAAGCAGACTAGATAGACCATGAGGCCTGTTTCTGCTGGCAGATTTGTATGTTTGCATGAATTATAAACTTCATGAACATCTCCAGTTATTTTATAACTATAAGTGATGTCTACATGACATAGCTACTTAGATCTGTTTAAAAATGGCTGACTTTTGAAGTTGGGCATGCCCCTTAGGAAGCTTGACTGAGCAAAGTGTAGGGGTAGGTAGCCTAGTCAGGCTGTCTTTCTTGTTATTTGCTTGATTGCCTAAAAAGTTAAAATTATTTTGTAATAAATTCTGCACTTATTTGCAGGTAAGAAGTGTGTTCATCTGTTTCTGGGTGAGTGTGCTCTTTTTCCTTGGACATTGTACAAGGAAGAGCATGCTCTATCCAGTAGCACACCAGTTTTCTATACTACAGAGCACTAGGCTTTTCTCTGGACTCATGTTCTGACTGCCTCCTAACCCAGCAGTCATGGGTGTCCTGTCAGCAAGCTGTTAAGCATTGCAGGGCATTGTGAGACCAGCCCAGAAGTTCTGTGCAAGGATACAGCCTTTCTTGTTTACTCTGCTAGGAGTTAGAAACATAGAATCTGTTGAAATAAGGACCATACAGCTCACCTAGTCTGCCTATTTCCCTACTTGGTTTGACAATTCCTACTCTTATCTGGACTGCCTTTCCCCTGCTCTGCTGTACAGCAGGGTGCCTTGATGCTTATCCCATGTACTTCTCAATCCCTGTACTGTTTTCATTTCTAACTCCTCCACTGGTAGGCTGTTCCATGGATCCACCACCCTCTCTGTGAAAAAAAAAAATTCCTAGCATTCCACCTAAGCTTCCCTCCCTCCCTCCAGCCTCATGTTGTGTCCCCTTTTCCTTGTGCACTTTCCTCTCTGAAATATGCTCCCCACCTGTACCCTGTTTATTCCTCTAAGGTATTTGAAAGTCTCTGTCATATCCCCTCTCTCCCTTCTCTCTCAGTGAAGGGAGCCCTGGCAAGCGTATGTTGTGGCTACATTTCCTGTAACTATATCTAGTGACTGTGTCCCAGTTTATCGGCAGTATCATCGACCAGAGAGTGAGAGGAGGGGAACAGCTATGTCACCAGTAAGGGAGGAGCTGCCCTGTTTAAATCTAACTGCGCTGCGCACAGCTCGAGCACGGTAGCACGAGCATGTGTGGCTCGAGTGCCACTCAGAAGAAAAATCATTGGGAAAGAACTTTGCTCAGGATATGTTTGATATACAAATGCAGCATAATATTTAGAAACTTGCTGAAATTTAGAAGACAGGATTAATATTGATTTGAAGCTTTCTAGTCTTAGTAACTAAGTGAAGTGTGAACAAATTTAGAGTAACAATACATTTTTAATCATAATTAGAGTTGTAGAAATATTATAGTGAGTAGTTGAAACTTAGTTAGAATTGTGATTGTGTGGATAACGAGTTTCAAATATTGTAAATTCATACACATTTTAATAAAATGGAAGTACTGTGTACGGTGCTGATTTATTTTATTGTAACGTGTGTTTTGTATGGGAAAATTTCAAACCCAAATCAAATTGAGATTTCAAGTGCACTGGCTTTGGAAATTAGGTTCCCTCAATCTCTTGGGGAATACAAATGTGTAAAGAGATTATAGTTAAGCCTAGAAGCAGAAATCAATTTTCCAAAAATTAGACTTCTATTACATATGAAACCTAAAATGGTACCTATTGGAAATTATTGTTCTTATAAACCCAAAAGTTGTTTGATAATATCTTTGTTGTTAGGAAGGGATATAGAATTAAACCCTGGTCCCGAAAATAAGAATGAACTGAAAATTATCCTTGATAATGCAAGGAGTTTGAAAAACAAAATTTACCTATTTAAGGTATGGATAGAAACTGAATCTCCAGATATGATAGCACTGATGAAGACTTGGTTAAATAACAAAATTGATGTTAAAGAAATAGAAATAGAGGGATTTGCTTGTCATTGTTTAGATAGGGTAGGTCGGATGGGGGGGTTATTTTATACAAAATGGGAACTGGGTCAAACTAGTGTTATATATGGTAGTCAAATTGGGCTTATTGATTGTCTTTTGGTTAAAGTACCTACATTGGCACTAATTATAGGAGTTATTTATGCTCTCCCAAAAACACAAGTAGGAGAATTTGAAAATTTGGCACAGCTTATACAAAATATTTCTATGGGTTATGAACTAATTCTGATAGGGAATTTTAATGCCGCATGGGGTAAACAGTGTGGTTCAGCACTGGACAGTATTCTCAAAGGACCTGATGTGACTCAGAAAATCCTTACTCCAACCAGGAAATCTCTATCACATAGTCCAGAAAATAAATTGGACCTATTGTTTGTAACCACGAAAATCAGGCCTACAGATATAAAAGTAAACCAACCAATTTTGGAAGATCACTGCACAATAAGTTGTAAATTTAAAATGGATCATTGTACTTGTGGACCCCGGGGACATATATCAGTTAAAAACAAATGTAGAAACTTTAAAAGTTATAACAAAGAAATATTTTTGGCTAGATTAGCTTCTGTCAAATGGGATAGATTGTTTTTGATGCCTTCACTTGAATTAGCAATTCAAGAGTTTACCAAATGGTTTATGGAAATTTGCAATGAATTGGCCCCTTTTAGAATATGTACCCAAAGAAAATTACATCTTCCCTGGAAAACAGAAAAAGTAAAGAAACAGATTAGGGTGAAAAACAGGCTTTGGAAAAAAGCAGGAAAATCATTAAATTCCATTGATTGGAATAAGTATAAAAAAACTAGAAATAATTTAAGAATTCAAATTAAGAAACTAAAACAAAAATATTATGAAACAAAAACTTCTGAGACTACAGATACTAAAACATTTTGGTCGTTAATTAAATCATTTGATACCCCAGTAATTCATAAACCCCATATTCAAATGATAAAAAATTGTATTATTTAATCTTCTAATCAATCAGCAAATATATTGAATAATTGTTTTGTAAATTTGCCTGACCTGGACATTCCAGTTTCAACTTATTCAAATGGAAATCAAGAAAAGGTAAATTTTGACATCCCTAAATTTAGGTTTAAATGTGTAACCTGTAGACAAGTAAAGGATAAAATAAATACACTTAAAGTGAGAAAAACTTTTGGCTTAGACCAAATAGAAAATCGCTTCCTTAAAGACTCCATACAAGTAATTGCTCCAGTACTAACCAGACTGTTTAATTGGAGCATGATGGATGGTATCTTTCCCCAGGAATGGAACAATGCAAAGATCATTCCGGTTTATAAGGGTGGGGGAGATATCTATGAGCCAACAAATTATAGACCCATTGCTTTGCTATCTGGGGTCTCTAAAATATTTGAACACCTAGTGCAGGTCCAAATCAGCGAGTATCTAGAAAAATATTCTTTAATAACTGGGTATCAATCTGGATTTCGCAAGGGATATTCCTTGGCACCGCACTCACTGACATGGTAGATATAATAGCCTCAAAGATGGAGGATGACCTGTCGGTGGGTATGGTTTTTGTGGATTTATCCAAGGCTTTTGATACTGTGTCCCATGAGACATTGGTAGGGTGGATGAAGGACATGGGATTGTCTAAGGAGTCATGTGCTTGGTTTAGATCTTATTTGCAGAGTAGAACTCAACAGGTGTTTGTTGATGGTTACTTATCTAATAAAGCTACGGTTCTGAAAGGGGTGCCCCAAGGTTCCATTTTGGGGCCTACATTGTTTTTGATATACATAAATCATTTGGTGGATATTGTGAAACATTCTGATATACATTTATATGCTGATGACACCTTGTTGATTGCTAGTGGAAAAAATCCCCAGATTATGGAATAAAATTACAGGCAGATTTTGGAGAATTATGTAAGTGGTTGACAAACTCAGGACTGGTAGTAAATAGTAAAAACCAAAAAATTATGTTATTTGATAAAGGTGGTAAAAAATCTTGGAAAAAATGAACATGCAGTGGAGATAAAAACTATAAAAGATGAAGTTCTAGCTCAAGTATCAGAATACAAATATTTGGGAGTATGGGTATATCAGAACCTAAGATCTGATTATCATATAATTGATACAATCTCAAAAATAAATAAAAGATTGGGGGCGTTTAGACGCTCAAGTTTTTACACGAACAAACATATAAGGAAAATTATAGTAAATAAACTTCTTATTCCAGTACTTGAGTATGGGAACCATATATATGGCTTTGCCGCTAAAAAAATGTTCACAAAAATTGATATAATGTACAATTCAGTGGCCTGATTTATTCTTAGAAAGGATTTTCATGTTTATCATTGTGAAATTTATGAGGAACATGGGTGGTTTCCACAAGATGTTAATAGGAAACTAGTTTGAGCAGTACAGACTTATCGCGTTCTGAATTTAAAGCAACCAAGTTACCGTTATGATAAATTGGAAAATAAATCATACCATCAAAATTTGCGAGGTATAAATTTAAGAGAATTTGCATGTCCCAAATTTAAAAATAAATATAGTGATATGAGATTTGCACAAGTCGCTATTGGATTATGGAACTCGATAAAGTCTGGGGGCCAGATATTCAAAGCTTTGCGCGGGGCAAAAAACGTTTGCGCGGGTTTAGCGCGGGTCTGCTGTATTCAAAAGACTGAATAGTGCAGGCAAACTGCAATAGAGCCAGGCAAACAATAAGTATATGCAAGGGGCAAAGTGAACATGAATACAGATGCAACGTGATATTCAGCGACTAGCGCCACGCTAAGTTGTCTAGCACGACTTAGCGTGACCCATAGCGCGGTACAGATTACCACCAAGGAAAAGCTGGTCTTAACTGTGGGCAAACAGCTTTGCATGCTTTGCGCGGTGCTATCTCAGCATTAGCGCGGCTTGCGTGGCCCCTAACTTATAAGTATGACACTTAGAAACTGCCAGACATGGAGGACACATGCTGCTCACTGATGGCACCACCATGATGCCATCAGCTGCCACCTGTCTGAGCCAAGCACAGACAGTGATGGGTGATTTGACCCGCAGGGGACAGCATGGTAGCATGGCCATATAGCACACACCTGCAGACCATATGTCTGTGGTGTGCAACAGATGCCAGCACACACATGCAGCACTGTGGGCATGGTGGCCAGTGAGGGGAGGGTTTAGGGGTGGCCAGACCTCATCACAGCCCACATGTGGCCACAAGGCTGGGACACATCTCTCAGTGCACATGGGCCAGTAGTGGGAGTACGCCACCACCTGTGTGCCTGTCGGATCCTACATGCCCCCTGAACCACCCACCACCCAACTGTACAGAAGTCACAGCACACACTGCCGGCCATGTACATGACACTGTGCATCCCATGTCACAGGTGCAGCATCTGTGGATCACACAACAGTGTGAAAGTACTGTCCACTTCCAGTAACTACCAGCATGCTGTGCCTGTCACTGTGTACAGTGCAGTGGCCATCACTGCCCTACATACCATAGGCAGTGTTGGGTCCCCACACTACCAGCCCTCTTGCTACTGTAGTGTCTGCTGTGCACTGTAGCATGACCTTCAGTGAAGGTTGAATGCAGCACTACCACCACCTGTGCCTATGCTGTGTTGTCCCCTGGGGTTCGATATATGTTATGCTATGCTGCACTGTTTACATGAAGCCTGCAGCTATCATCATGCACTGCCTGACTGACCTACAGGTGGAGCTGCAGTTGGACCTGTCCAGCCCCTGTACCTCCAGACTGACCTACAGGTGGAGCTATGGGACCCTGCAGTAACGCTGTGCAAACCGCATGCAAATCAGAGCATGATGAGATGCTAATGTGGCTGTTTGCCCAGAGACTTTATAAGTAGCCTCATTTGCATGTCACTTTTGAATATGACAAAGTTTAGCATGGGGCTAATGTGTTTGCACTGGGCAATCTGCTTAGCTCCGTGCTAAAGTCGCGCTACCGTGTTAGCGCGGCTCTATCGGTTCAGGGAATATTATACAGTTTTGATCATTGTTTTTTCATGTGTGCTGCTGCCTGCAGCTGTACCAGGTCCATGCATTTGCCAGAACACATATTGGCCACATAGTTCCTCTCTACCTACTCTCACGTCACTGTGCGCTGTGTTGTTGTTGTGGTTTGCACTTCCTGGTTGCTGCATTTAGTGCTGTCATATTCCAGGGCTACGTTTGCCCTGCACTCCCAGTTGGCACGGCCTCATTCCCATGCTATATTCAAAAGCTGTTTGCCCAGGGCTATTCCGTTTGAATATAGCTTGCTCTGTGCTCCAGGCTAAGTTTGCACACCAGGCAGTGCAAATTTAGCCCAGGGGCAAACCTTTGAATATCTGGCCCTGTGACTTATAAGATGCATAGAGATGTAAAATCCTTCATAACTGATATAAAATCAGAATTCACTGTCTGCTGTAAGTGTTACGGTTAGACAAATGGGGCTAAACAAATGTATTTTTGGGTACTATAAATTAGTATATTGGGTTTTGTTAATAACGGGTTGAAATATAGGGATATTTATGTAAACATTGTTTATGCACTTTATGACTGTGTTATGTTGTATATTGTCGACTATCTGTTTGTTGATTTTTGTACTAGTAAATGTAATATGGTATAGGCATGTAAATTGTATTGTATTATACGTATTGTTATATGATGATTTTGTAACTGCTTTAACAGGACCATCTTGAAAATAGGACTTTGTCCTAATGATATGTAGATCCACCAATCTCCTATATAAAAATAAAGATGTTTACTACTACTTAATAACAGGTTGAAATATAGGGATATTTATGTAAACATTGTTTATGCACTTTATGACTGTAGTATGTTGTGTATTGTCGATTATCTGTTTGTTGATTTTTGTACTAGTAAATGTAATATGGTATAGGCATGTAAATTGTATTGTATTATATGTATTGTTATATGATGATTTTGTAATTAGTTTAACAGGACCATCTTGAAAATAGGACTTTGTCCTAATGATATGTAGATCCACCAATTTCCTGTATAAAAATAAAGATTTTTACTACTACTACTGCTACTTGATGTTTGGTTCCTTGAGTCTTTCCTCATAAGGCTTACGGTGCAGTCTATGTATCATTTTTTGTTGTTCTTCTGTAGACTGCTTCCATTCTGTCTATGTCCTTCCTGAGATGTGGTCTCCTGAACTGGTTACAGTATTCCAGATGAGGCCTCACCAGTGATCTATACACTGGCATCACCACTTCACTCCTCCTACTGGTTATGCCCCTTCCAATGCACCGCAGCATTCTGTTTGCCTTCCCCACTGCTTTTTCACATTGTTTGGCTGACTTCAGGTAATTGAATATGATGCACCCCATCCTGTATTCCTCTCTTGGGTTTCTGTGTCCCAGGTGCATTATCTTGCACTTCTTAGCATTGAAACTCAACTGCCAAACCCTCGACCATTCCTCAAGTAGTGTTAGGTCATTTCTTATTTTTATCTAGCCCCTCCTGTGTGTTGACTTTGTTACAGATCTTGGTGACATCTGTGACAAGGCATACTTTCCCTTCTAGTCCCCTTGTAATGTCACTTATGAAGACACTGAATAGAACTGGACCCAGCACCGATCCCTGTGGAACCCCGCTGGTCACCTCCCCCTCTTCTGATTTTATGCCATTTACAACCACCCTCTGAGTCCTGCCTTTTAGCCAGTTACCAACCCATTTTACCACTTTAGAGCCCACACCAAGATTCCCCAATTTGTTAAGCAACCTTCTATGAGGAACAGTGTCGAAGGCCTTACTGAAATCCAGGTAGGCCACGCCCACCGTCCCTCCCCTGATCCACCACCTTGGTCACCCAGTCAAAGAAATCAATAAGATTAATCTGACAGGACCTACCCTCAGTGAATCCATGCTGCCTTGGGTCTTTTGCACCGCTTGACTCCAGGAACTTCACTACCCTCTCCTTAGGCTGGGACTCCATCAGCTTCCCCACCACTGAGATCAGGCTTAAAGGTTTGTAATTGCCTGCCTCCTCCCTACTTCCAGTCTTGTGCAGGGGGACCACCTCTGCCCTCCTCCATTCCCCTGGTACCTCCCCATTTCTAGTGATTGGTCGAAGAGGGTTGTCAGTGGACCTGCTAGGACTTCCCTGAGTTCCTTCAACACTCTAGGGTGAATTCTGTCTGGCCCTATTGCCTTGTCTGTCTTTACTTTTCCTAGTTCCTCCAAGACTCTATCCACCATAAATGGGCTGGTGTCCACCTCTCCCCCCGAACATCTTTCCTCGTGAGTCTTGGCCCCTCCCCTGCCTCTTCCTTTTTGATGTTATTTATGTTATTGATTTTATCATGATGTTTTACTGTGATTTGATTTTAACTATCTTCTGCGCCTTGATGTTTGAAAGGCACACAATAAATAAAGATTATTATTATTATTCCTTGTTAAATACTGAGCAAAAATATTTGTTCGGTACCTCAGCTTTTTCAAGGTCATTCTCTACCTACCCACCCTCTCCCTTCTTTTGCCAAATAATACCATTTCTGGTCTTTTTCTTCCCACTTATGTAACAGAAGAAGGTCTTGTCCCCCCTGTTAATAGCCTGTGCTATTCCTTCCTTGGTTCTTGCCTTAGCCCCTCTGACATCTTTCCCAGCTTCTCTCTGCTTCTCCAGATGTTTCAGTCTGTCTTCTTCTTTCTGTGTCTCTTTGTATTTCCTGAATGCCTTACCTTTTTCTTGCACTTTCTCGGCTACTGACTTAGAGAACCACAGTGACCACTTCTTTCTTTTGCTTTTGCTAAGCAATCTGACACATTGACTTGTCACTCCTGCTATGGATCTCTTGAGCCTAAGCCACTGTTTTTCTACCCTTCCCCCCTGTATCTTCTGCTGCCAGGACAATTCTGAGCTGTTTCCCCATCTCCATGAAGTTGGCCTTTTGGAAATCTAGGAACTTAATCCTTGAATGGTTTTCTTCTGCCAGCGTGTTGACTCTAAACCACATATTACTGTGGTCACTGGTACCAAGGGGACGGCCCACCTCAACATCCATGATTCTGTCCCCATTTGTCAGCACTAAGTCCAGTACAGCCCCCTCCCTGGTGGGCTCAACCACCAGCTGCCTTAGGTTTGCCCCATACATGGCAGATATGGTCCAAGAAATTTGTAATTGTGCTGTGCTGCCGAGAGGTTTTCTATTTCCCCTCAATTATGCAGCTGCTCTAGGAGCCAGAAACTTGGCCACCCCCCTTCCCCGGTTGTTTAACAGACCCTCCCTAAAAAGTACCTGTTTTAATTCCCATTCTTGTCTTTCACATCCACAGAACTCACGGCACTCCGGTGGCCCTCCTAAGGGTCCGAGAGGGCTAAAGATGCCCTCCCCCATGAAACAGGCAAGCAGGTGCCAGCAAGCTCTGATGCAGATTGGGACTGACTCTCCATGCATTTAAACCTAAAAGGACTTGGCGCCTTTATTTCTTTAAAAAGCTAGCACCCTTAAGCTGTATTTTTATCCCCACATGAATGAAGATAGTTTTTTTTTCTTCGCAGTGCCTAGGCAGGATTGAAACCCTTGATTCCAAGCTCCTTTAGTAGCTTTTAAACTGTATTACAGGGGCCACTGAAAATGTAATGTTAGTGAACCTGCTGTTTGTAATGTGAATCTAGACCAAGTACAGATTGCCCAAGAAATTTGCAATTGTGCTGTGCTGCCGAGCAGTTTTCTATTTCCCCCCAACTACGCAGCTGCTCTAGGAGCCAGCAACTCGGCCACCCCACAGAGTCGTTTAACAGCCCCTCCCTAAAAAGTACCTGTTTTAATTCCCGTCCTTGTCTTTCACGTCCACAGAACTCGCAGCATTCCGGTGGCTCTGCCGAGGGTCCAAGAGGGCTAAGGATGCCCTCCCCCATGAAACAGGCAAGCAGGTATGCCAGCAAGCTCCAATGCAGATTGGGACTGACTTTCCATGCATTTAAACCTAAGAGGTCCCTGCCGTCACTCTGCTCTGGCTCCCCACCACCCCCAGCACCACCCTTGGTCGTCAGCGTATTATACAGAGAGACACACATGACTATCAAAACCAATAGAGAGACACACGTGACTATCAAAACCAATCAGGCTACTTTCCCACTAGCAAGCTATCCCATCCCACCACTAGAGGCTGCTACTGCAACTATATAACGTTTTACTATGCCACGCTCAGCCACTATGTTTCTTTCTCTACAACTATGCCTTGTTACTTCAATTTCCACTCTCCTGCCCTTCGTTTTCCTACCTCACCAACCCCCATCTCTCCCTCCCTCTATTACCCCAACCCCCCTGAAATACCCCCTCCAAACCTTTCCAGGCTTAACACCTCACTTCAACTGATGACCCTCCCCAACCAACCCTCTCTTCCTCTCCCTCAACTTTCCCAAACCATTCACCCTCACTGCTCCACTCACACTTTCTAAATCTTGAGGCCTTTCTCAGGTGTCTAAACCTCTGAGCTCCACCCCCCAGATGTGAAAACAGCAGATGCAAGCAGTCCCCCCTTTTCTCCTTACCCCTGCTACTCCCACTCCTGACAGGTGATATACATCCAAACTCTGGCCCCACAGCAACATGTCTAACCTCACCGGCAACCGTACCCCATCACAGTCTTTCACCTGACTCCCTCCCCAAAGGGGTCTGAATCTTCCACATTAATGTTAGGAATCTACTCCCCAAACTAGATGCACTATCTGTCTGGACAAACCAATACCAACCTGACATACTTTGCATCATGGAGACTTGGCTCTCTGCCAAAATCTCCAACCCCTCTCTTGCCATCCCAAACTACATGCTGTTCCAGCAGGACCGTGGCAAGTGAGGCAGGGGTGGTAGCGCTGTATGTCAGACATTCCATTACATGCACTGTTATTTTCAAAGAATCATGTCCCTTCTCCCATGAATCCCTAGTCGTTCACCTATCCTTTCCTTCGTCCAACCCCCCCTTACTTAGGTGTACTGTATACCCCTCCTAAGCCTTCACCTGACTCCCTCATCACGGCTATTTCTGCCATTTCGTCGACCACTTCTAATGGCGAACTCACTTTACTAGGCGATTTCAAACTAGACTGGCTCTCCTCCTCAACCAAACCAGATGCCCTGAGGATTGAAGCCCAAAATCTCTCCGAGCTAATACAAGAACCCACCTGACTAAACCACCAATCTCAAAAACACACCCTTCTAGACTAGATTTTAACCACCCACCCCCACAGGATCACTGCCTCAGGCATCCTCTCTGATGCACTTAGCGGCCACTGTATCGCTTACTGTAGCCGCAAAATCCATTCACCACATTCCGGTCCCAAATTCATCGTATCTCACCACCTTCATCTCCTCAATGAAGCAGCCCTACAGAGCAACCTGTCAAATGCAGACTGGCACCCAGTCTTTAACTCCCAAGACGATGATGTCACCCTAACACACTTCTGCAATATTTTCCTAAGTAAATGGGACCGTCACGCTCCTCTCAGGAAAGCCAGAGTTAAAAAACACCATCACCCCTGGATCACAACTGACCTCATCACCTTGTGTTGCACCAGATACAAGGCTTGGAGGCAGTACAAAACCTCCCTTGCCTCTTGCGACTTCCTATCCTACAAAATTCTCAGAAACAAATGCACCAAAGAAATTCAACTATCCAAAGCCCATTACTTTAAGGCTGAACTTACCCATCATCATGCCTCCCCAGTGTCCTTCTGGAAGGTGATAAACTTCCTCATTGACCCACCCACCAAGTAAGCCAGTCGAAGCCTCAACATTGATGGCAAAATTGTTTCAGATCCTGCCACTGTATCTGAACTTTTTAACTCGTTCATCTCCTGCTCCCTGCCAGACTCACCCCCTCCTCAAACCACCTCCACAAATCCCCTTCCCTTCCTGCCACAGTTTCCATTTTTCACCATTCACACCCCTGGAAGTCTACACTACACTCACCTCTCTGAACCAGCTCAAAACCAGCCCTGATGGCTTGCATCATAGGTTGCTCTGAATCTCTGCCTCAGCCATAATCGTGCCTCTGACACATACTAAATCTCTCACTCACCACAGCCATGGTCCTCTCTGCCTGGAAACTTGCCAAAATCCTTCCTCTCCACAAAGGTAGCGACCCCTCCCTACCGGGAAATTACAGGCCCATCTCACTCCTCCCTTCCTTCGCCAAAATCCAGGAATCCCTCATGCTGTCCAAATTGTCCTCCTTCCTCTCATCAAACAGCTCCCTCTCCCCTTTCAATCAGGCTTCAGAAAATTTCACTCTACTACCACCACCTTATTACGTGTAACCGACTCTATTCTCTCTGCTATGGACAATGGCCAAACCATGACCACCATTTTCATTGACCTGGCAAAAGCCTTCGATTCGGTCTCCCACCCTCTACTACTTAGCAAACTAAGCTCCATTGGCTTTTCCCAACCTGCTATTAACTGGTTCCACTTTTACCTCCAAAATAGGAAGCAGTCAGTACAAATAGGCAACACCCTCTCCCCCCCTCCACCTATCCTCTTGGGTGTCCCCCAAGGCTCCATCCTTGGCCCCATCCTTTTTTCTCTGTTCATAAATTACCTCCCCACCACCTGCCTCTCCTCAAACATGCATCTGTACACCGACAACACCATCATCTATGCCTCAGGCCCCTCTCATGACTCCATGCTCCCTGATCTCCAAAGTGATTTCAACCGAGTACAAACCTGGCTTCTGAAAAACCAGCTAAAACTTAATGCCAAAATAAAAGTCACCATGGTATTTGGCACAAGACAAACGCTCGACTCCCTACCAGCCCCTCCACCGATCTCCACCTTGGACGGTATTCCTCTTGAGACTGTACCCACTTTCAAGTAACTGGGAGTCTGGCTAGATACCCACCTCAACTTTTCCACCCATGTCAATGCCATCTGTACCAAACTCCGGCCCAAACTGGCTATCCTCTATTGCCACAAAGCCAGCCTTCCCCTTCCCACAAGGAGTGAACTTGTATGCAAAACCATCCTACCAGTTCTAGACTATGCAACGTCATTTATGGCACAGCCCCTACCTCCTCCCTCTAAAAACTTGACATCCTGCTCAATTCCTTCATTCATTTTGCCACTGCCTCCCCCTCACTCACTCATCACTGCCTCCTATACTCCACTGTATCCCTGATGCCACTATCGCAAAGGCGGATCACCCACAGAGCCTTCCTCATAGCTAAATACTGGCTTGGCTCCCTTCCCCCCACCTCTCTTCCTGCCTCTCTCAAGCCATCACCCCTGGCTACTCACTCCATCACAGAAATGCACGTACCTTCCACTTCTCACGCCCCTTCTCTGCCTCTGGGCAAGCTGCCTTTTCCTACCTGCTCCGTCTCCTTTGGAACAACCTCCCACCCAACCTCCAACAGGCCTCCTCCCTATCAGTCTTTAAACAACTGCTCAGGCTCCTCCCTCCCACTCCATGCCCAAGCTGCTCATCAGACCCTGCTTTAACTCAGGCCTAATTTTACCCTCAGTGGCCACCCCAGGTAAACCATTACCGCACATCCCAGCCCCAAGCCCGTACTTTCTCGGTGCTAGTCTAGCACACTCTGGAAAACCACTACTGTAAATATGTCTATAATATACACTTGTAATATACTGTATTATACAATCTGTCTAGAAATGAAATGTCACAATGTTTCTTCCATTGGCTGCTGCACCTAAAATTGTTTACTTTACTGCCTACTACTATGAATTGTCCTTACACTGTACTCTTGTCTGAAACTTGATATTGCTTGTACTATTCTGCCTACTAGAAATGTACTCTTTGTACCCGGGTCACACCTGGAAATGAGCCTCGGCTCAGTGTGCCTTTCCCAGTCACCAATTTTAAATAAATAAATAAATATGAGGTCCCTGCTCCTTGATGTACTTGCAGTCTGGGTATTTCAATCTGCATCCAGCATGTTGAAGTCACCCATTAGTAGTACTTCACCTTTGGTTGTCATATTATGGATGGCTTCCACTAATACTAGATCTATATCCTCCCCTGTGTGGGAAGTCTGTATACTACTCCAGCATGGATGGTTGTTGTGTTCCCCTACTGGAAGCACCAAGTTTTCCCATCAGCGAAAATGCCAGCCTCCCCTACAACAATGGCACACTACCGACACAGGTATTGTGCCGCCTCTTGACTCCTTGTTTTTTGTGGGGGACTGTGCCACCCACACCCCCCCCTGTGGGGGGCTCTGCCCTCGCACCCCCCAGACTCTAAGATTTCAACTCCAGGTCAGTGTTGGTCCAGGAAGGGGGCAGAACACTGGGGGAAGGTGAAACAAGAAAAATGGACCATTACCGTGAATGTCGCCGTATTGGTCCTTTTCCTTGTTTTGCCATCGGGGCGTCGACGAAAGGGGTGATACGTCCCCAACTGCAGAGTGACCCACAATGCCTCTGCTTCTTCCCTGGATCCCTAAGACTCCATATCTTTAACCCCTTCCTTTACATGAATAGCAACCCCTCCTCCCCTCTTCCCTTCCCTATCCTTTCTAAAAGGTGTATACCCCGGTATGGCTGCATCCCAGTCATGGTTCCCAGTGTACCATGTCTCTGTAATAGCAGCAATGTCCAGGTTTGAGCCTGCCACCAGTGTCATTAGGTCTAGGATTTTGTTTCCCAGAATGTGGGCATTTGTGCACATGACCTTCCACTCTGTGTACTCCCTTAATGTTCCTTGTTTATTGGTCTTTGCCCTGTGCTGCATTAGTAATATACCTTCTGTTCTCTCCCCCATTGTAGCCATGGTAGTTTTATGGTTAGATATTATGTTAGTTATTAGATCCTTACTGCTTTCAGTTATGTTCTGTAGGGGGAGCTATGATAATCCCCTTGACTATCTATGCCTCCCCACCTTGTCAAGTTTAAATGTTCACTAAGGATGCACTTAAGTTTCTCAGAGAGGATACTTTTGCTTCCCCTGGATAGATGCAGGCCATCTGGAGAATATAGTCCTTCATCCCTCCAGATGAGGTTCCAGTCCCCAGTGAAGCCATATTCCACCTCTATGCACCATTTCTTCAGCCACTTGATGAATTTAATGATGCGAATGTTCCTCCCTTCCCCCTTGCTGTGGACAGGTAGCACCTCTGAGAAGGTGACAGAATGTAGTACTTGCCCAAGACTCCTCCCCAGCTCCCTGAACTCTTCCTGTGCTCTTTCTACATCTACCCCCTCTCTAGCCAAGTCATTAGTCCACAAGTGAATAATGACATCCAGCTCCCCCCTCCTTACTATCACCCTTGCAATCCTAAGGATTCACTTGCTCTCCTTCTGAACTGTGCCTCCAGGCAGGCACATCACCCCCTCTCACCATTGCTACCTGACCCCAGCTCAGTCCCTGGAGATGGCGGATCTTGCAGCACCAGCAAAAAAAAATACAACAAAGCAATGCAATATGGCAGCAAGCCAGAAGAAGGTGGGATGAGTGAATATCCTTATTGCCTGAGAGAGAAAGATACATTTTTCAAATGGAAGAAGTAAGCAAAAATCAGCATGGGGTAAGGGACTTCAGAACTCCAGACTTGGAAGATAACATTAAAGATTTATTTCTGAGAGTACTAACCTCATGCAACATAATTACAATTGAAACATACTTAGAGGAAAAGAAGGCCCTGAGAAGTCTATGGATAACAAAATTACCAGCTGGGGGATTTGGAAGATTTCCAGAACAAAGATGAATGCAATGAAATGCTGTCCTGTGGATCCACTTGGTCTATGAAATGTCTCAGTACAGAGGATATTGAAAAATACAATGAAATAGCTGAAAAAACAATAGTAGCTTTCAAAGAACAATTAAGGACACACAAAGAAAGTCACCTTTTTTAAAGATCTAGACAAAGCTTTACAAAATAAACTGGATAAATCTGAAGAGGAGGTGATCAAGAGAAAACAAAAGAAACTAGACTGTGATCGAGCTGACTACCTAGAGGGAATAATTTATTCATGGGAAAAAATGGCAAAATGGAAAATCAGCAAGCAGGGGAAGATCCCAATCATGGAAAAGAGCTGATACTGTAGTGAAAGGAGAGGAGCCCAATGAGAGGACTCAAACAGCAGCTCAGTAGATCAGAGTTAGGAAGTACAGAAATTGGTGGCTTTCTTAGCTAAAGGCAAGATGAACCAAAAACAAAGGAAAAAAGAAAAAACAGACCAGAAGAGGAAGGAGAGACTCAAGGAGAGAAAACAGAATAATGGAAGAGGAACATTCCAAAAATGTAATTAACATCAAGAGAGTTCACGGAAAATCAAAGGTGAAAGGATGTTCATATGTCCCGACCCCACATTGCGATAAACTTAAAACACATGTAGACCTTTTTCTGTTGTTCAGAAAAATCAGAGTTACAGAATTCTTCACAAGAAACAGCAGAAAACAGAACAACAGAGGAGGAAAAAGCACACATAGCCTCTATACAGAGGTAGTGGATATCTTAAATGAATATTGCCTCTGAGGCAGCGCTGCCTCGGAGACAGATGACTTAATCTCACCCCTGCTGTGTCTCATTGATTAATACCTTCTGAAGGACAGTAACTGAGGTTGTCCACCTCTTGCTGCTGATTGGTCACACATACCACTGCCTCGGAGGCAGACCACTTAATCCCGCCCTCCACTGTGTCTCACTGGTTCATACCTTCTGAAGGTAGTAACTGAAGTTACTGCCTGTTGGTGCTGACTGGTTATTCATCTGGTCTCTAAATGGACCTCCAACATGTTTTTTTCTTGCTCTGATTGGGTGGTTCTAGCTTGCCCTTGATTGGTTGACATACAGAAAGTGTCTTTTTTAAAGACATGCTTTTTTAAATGAAAGTTGTCTCTAAGGCAGATGTGCCTCTGAAGCAGCCCTGCCTTTGAGGTAGGAATGGATAGGGCTGCCTGCCAGGCAGGGCTTTAACCTCTATAGCTAAAGACATGAGCTTCACTTCTGTACCAGCTTGGTGGTGTAGTGTAAAGCTTTAATGTTTGATAAACAAGTGGTTTAGAGTCTGAATCCATGCAAGGTCACCTCAGTTCTCTTTTATCAGAATTTCATGTGAGTGGTGATTCTTGGCAGCATGGTATTAGATAATAAGTATATAAGAAAAGGCAAAGTCACACATGCCCCCACAATGCAAAGCATCATGGGCTGCATATGCAAATCACCACAGAATGTTATGCTGGTCCAACTTTAAGCAGAAATGCATGGTGCCGAAAGGCCTCTCACACAGTTTGCAAAGGGTGCTAACAGAAGACATAGACACGTGTTTCGTCCTACCAGGACTCATCAGTATGCCTCGTCTGTTAGACACCCCAGTGGAATGGACAAGCTACCCCTAAGGCAGTGTGCCTGGGATATATTGTGGTGAACCCATTAAAATAAAAAACTATTTAAAGGACAAAGAACCTCTATGCGTAAACACTGAGGCAAGGGTTACCCCAAAGGGCATTTGGCTGGGAAGCCAAGTTTCAAGAAAATACAAAGTCACACATGCCCCCACAATGCAAAGCATCATGGGCTGCATATGCAAATCACCACAGAATGTTATGCTGGTCCAACTTTAAGCAGAAATGCATGGTGCCGAAAGGCCTCTCACACAGTTTGCAAAGGGTGCTAACAGAAGACATAGACACGTGTTTCGTCCTACCAGGACTCATCAGTATGTCTCGTCTGTTAGACACCCCAGTGGAATGGACAAGCTACCCCTAAGGCAGTGTGCCTGGGATATATTGTGGTGAACCCATTAAAATAAAACACTATTTAAAAGACAAAGAACCTCTATGCGTAAACACTGAGGCAAGGGTTACCCCAAAGGGCATTTGGCTGGGAAGCCAAGTTTCAAGAAAATACAAAGTCACACATGCCCCCACAATGCAAAGCATCATGGGCTGCATATGCAAATCACCACAGAATGTTATGCTGGTCCAACTTTAAGCAGAAATGCATGGTGCGAAAGGCCTCTCTTACAGTTTGCAAAGGGTGCTAACAGAAGACATAGACACGTGTTTCGTCCTACCAGGACTCATCAGTATGACTCGTCTGTTAGACACCCCAGTGGAATGGACAAGCTACCCCTAAGGCAGTGTGCCTGGGATATATTGTGGTGAACCCATTAAAATAAAAAACTATATAAGAAAAGGGACTTACTCTAGCTGTGGCAAAGAATAATGCAACAATAAAGTTTTGCATTGGAGACAGATCTGCAACACTTTTCTTAAAGAAATATTGCCTCTGAGGCACAGATAAAAGCCTATTTTATTACATACTTACTATTCTAACACCAGGCTGTCATGGATCAACACTCAAGTGAAATTCTGACACAACAGAACTAAGGGTACCTTCTGTGGATTCAAACTCTCAACCTATCATTTATCAGGCTGTACACCTTTCCACTACACCATCAAGCTGGCACAGTAGCGAAACCTCAGGTCTTTAGTTATAGAGGGTAAAGCCCTGCCTGGTAGGCAGCCCTATCCATTCCTGCCTCAAAGGTAGGACTGCCTTGGAGGCAGATCAGTCTCAGTGACAACTTTCATTTAAAAAAGTGTCTTAAAAAAGGCACTTTCTGTATGTCAACCAATCAGGGCAGGCTAGAATCACCCAGAGCAGGAAAAAACATGTGGGAGGGCCATTTAGAGACCACATGAATAACCAATCAGCAGCAACAGGCAGCAACATCAGTTACTGCCTTCAGAAGGTACTGACCAATGAGACACAGCAGAGGGTGGGATTGAGTGGTCTGCCTCAGAGGCAGTGTCATGTGTAACCAATCAGTTGCAACAGGTGGCAACCTAAGTTACTGTCCTTCATAAGGTATTAATCAATGAGAGACAGCAGATGGTGGGATTAATTAGTCTGCCTCTGAGGCAGTGGCATGTATAACTAATCAGCAGCCAGAGGCAGGAAACCTCAGTTACTGTCCTTCAGAAGGTATTAGCCAATAAGCCACAGCAGAAGGTGGGATTAAGTAATCTGCCTCTGAGGCAGCACTGCCTCAGAGGTAATATTCATTTAGGAAAAGTGTCTCTTGCATCAGATACAACAGCAGATGACCCCCAGGTGGAAGATTATTCAATAGTACTTTTGGTGGAAAAAGGTACTGGTGATGAAATTGGTGGTAGTCACATGGAAATTAATACACCAGGTGGTACTGAAGCTGGAAATGTCTATGAAATTGGTAGTGTGATGTTAGAAAATGTTAACAAAATTAATCTACAGACTCTGGAGAGGGTCTTTGATTTAGAAAATTACAGTTTTAAAAACAAAGAAGCATGTTTGGGCTCTGTCATGGCAATATTTGTAGAAATACAAAAATTTTATTTAAAGACAGCTCAACTTTTAGTCCATGCCCCAGTCTGAATCCAAATGTGAAAGTATTTGTGAAAGTAATATTTAAAGTAGTTAACAAACTATTAGAATGATTGGAAAACAAGAATGTAAAGAGTGATTTGACAAAAGACGAACAGAAAGCCCTAACAGAATTGTTAAAACATCATAGCCTTGTTATAAAATCAGCTGAAAAGGGGGACAAGGTTGTATTCATGGAACAAGAACAGTAAATAGAGTGTCATGAATTTATCAAATGATGACTGAAATTACAGAAAACTATCTCTTGGTCCAGTCAGTAGATTCAAGCTGAATTACTTGTATTGCTGCAAGATGCCAGGGTGTGTAACTGAATCTCTGAGGAGGAATTTAACTTCCACTAGACACATTTCCAGTCATTCCTACCTTGCATGCTCTGCCAAAGGTGCACAAATATCTGACCCATTCACCAGGGTGGCCCATTGCACCAAGTGTGAACTCACTCACTGATCACTTACCTAAAGTTCTGGGTTACTTTCTAAAAGATTGTCTCAGTAGAGTTGGGTCACACCTAATGGATGCCCTGCCTAAGTTTACAAACTTTGAGTGGCATGCAGATTTCATCTGGTTAGAAATATAGAATAGATTTTATACACATCAATCAACCATTCAGAAGGGATTCTCATCAGGAACTGTTGTAAAATCATCATACACATCAATCAGTCTGTTTGCTGATGATACCAAGGTAGGCGCAGTGGTGGATGATCTAGGGGGATGGCAGGGGTTGCAGGATGATCTGGTAAAGCCTGAAACCTGGTCAAACACCTGGCAACTGGGGTTTAATGCCAAAAAGTGCAAGGTGCTGCATTTTGGAATGAAGAACCCAAGGAGGAGTTACCAGCTGGGGGGAGTGCAGCTAGCCCAGACAGAGGAGGAGAAGGATCTGGGTATGCTCATTACAGTGTCAATGAACAACTCGGCACAATGTAGGAAGGCAGCTGCAAAGGCCAACAAAATGCTGGGTTATATTGCAAGGGGCATATCCTCGAGGAGGGAGGAGGTGATTCTGCCACTGTATAGGTCATTAGTTAGACCACACCTGGAGTACTGCATGCAGTACTGGCGCCCATATCTGAAGAGGGACATTAGGTTACTGGAGGGCGTGCAGCACAGGGCTACAAAGATGATCAAGGGGCTGGGGGACTTATCATACGAGAGGAGGTTGAAAGATTTGAATATGTACTCACTGGAGGAGAGGAGGGACAGGGGTGACATGATTGAAACCTTTAAATACATGAAAGGAATAAACAAGACGGGTACAGAGGGGCTGTTCAAAGTAAGGAAGGGGAGGGCCACCAGGGGCCATGATATGAGACTGGAGGGAGGAAGGTTCAGGAGGGAGATGAGGAGACACTTTTTTACAGAGAGGGTAGTGGCTGGGTGGAATGCGTTACCTGCAGAAGTGGTATCCAGTAGAACAGTGGACTGCTTCAAAAGGGGATGGGACAGGACAAGGGGGGGGTTAATGAAGGGGAATGGTGGAAGGGAGGGCCAGCTGCGGAATAAGGAGTGCTAGCTGCACATTCGAGCAGACTTGATAGACCTCTAGGCCTTTATCTGTTGGCAAATTTCGTATGTTCATAATCAACCATTCAGGTGAGATCAGAGCATGCAAGTATTTTCTCAGTCAAAATCTGGAACATGACTTATTTCCAGTAGAATTTCTTTTGGAAGCCTTGGAGTTTGTTCTCCAACAGAAATATTTTGAATTCAAGCAGTCTTTTGCCACCAAATTTCAGATACTGCAATGGGATCATCCCTGGTTTCATCATTTGCAAAACTTTTTCTAGGATCTTGGAAATGGACAGGGATTGCAGTGAACTAACCAAACTATGCACACACCACATCATCTGATGATTCCACAGCGTAGATGATGTGGTACGTTTATGGCAGGAAGGCACTGAAGAAGCAGAAGCTTTTGTGACGTGGCTTAATGGGAATAAATATAGCCTTGAATTATCATGTACTATAAGAAAAAACTGGACTTTTTGGATGTGACCATGCAGGGACTTGGCAACAAAAAAAGTAATAGGAAAGGGCTTCAGGAAGCAAACTACAGGGAACACAATTCTGAGGGCAGATAGCTTCCATACAGAGTCTCTTATAGTGAGTTTCTAAGAATAAGAAGGAATTGTTCACTTCAAGTGAATTTTGAGACTTGGGCCTTGGAACTAACAAGAATACTGAAAGAGCTGAGTTACAGTGATACAGTACTGAAGTCAGCATAGTTGAGGGCTAGAAATCAGAATAGGGAAACACTTCTGGTTCCAAAAATCAAACAGACAAAGCAAGCAATGGAAAGTAACACAGTAACTTTTGCAATGGTATACAGTCCACTTACTAGACGGATTGGTGTCAATGTGAGGAAAACCTGGCCTATGCTTCTGGAGGATGATATACTTGCCGAAAACACTGATCTTAACTCTTAGAATTACCTTTAGAAAAGGAGAAAATGTAAAGGATAAACTTGTCCACAGTGAGTTTATGGTATATTAAACAGAAGGGACACAGAGTATTTGGCTAAGTAGACAACCCAGGGGAATGTTTAGCTGAGGTCACTGTAGTATTTGTAAATACTGCCAACAAGGAAAAAGAGTTCATATGCAGGAATGGTATAAGATTAGAAATCAGACAGTTCAATTGTGTGACAACCTTTGTAATTTATATTTTATTGTGTAGTTGTGGTAAGCAGTACCTTGGACAAACTATACATCTATTTAAAAAGAGGCTTCAGGGACATATTTGGAGCATAGCTAAAGGAAATAATGTAACTCTCGTTGGGGCCCACTTTAAAGCACTTCACGATACGGATTCAGGCCAACTAAAATACATGGAAACTGAACATATCCCACAGCTAATAAGGGGAAAGGATATGCTAAAAAAACACTCCAGCAAAAAGAAAGCAGGTGTGTTTTTGCATTAAGCAGACTAACCCAAGGGGGATTAAATGAAGAGTGGGATCATAAGCCTTTTATTGTTTATTTTTGTTTGTTTGTTTATTGGGAAATATTCAGAAAGACCTTTGAGTCAAAGACTCATTTACAAAGGTTCTACGTCATACATTAAGGCATATAGCAAACAATTGCTAACAGAGATGACAGTACAGTATTATACATAATGAAGAATTACATTTCTGAAGATAATGTATGCTGTTTTCTTGATTTAATAGATTTTCTGATTTAATTGGTGAATTATGTCTGCAAATAATAACCCAAGAACTGGGGCCCCATTTGACATGTTCATATTGTCCCTAAACATATATCCCATGTAATCTGTGAAAGGATGCTGTCTGAACAACACTCAATCCCCCTCTCAAAGCTCTAAGTTGGATTTTCAGTTAATATATGATACTGTATATTCTTTGAACTAACTAATTCTCTCTCTCACTTTTTATACAGGAGTTTCACTTCCTTCAGTCACTTCTGTAAACCAGATATGGAGTCAAAAATAGAGGGTGATTGTGGTTGGCAGTTTGAAGTTGTAAAGGGAGGCAGACCCAATTTTCTGCCTTTTTCACCCTGTCATTGCATTCCTCTATTAATGCAGAACTTATTTGTTCCATAGAATGTTTGGAAAATGTATAGAAACATAGAAGTTGATGGCAGATAAGGACAGCAAGGCCCATCCAGTCTGCCCATTTCTTTTTCTACCTTATTAATGTGCCATAGGCCTTTGCTCTGTCAATGGCCTATCTATTTATACTCATCTGTATTGCTCCCTTATGCCTATCATATGCCTGTTTGAAACCCTGCACTGTATTCACATCCACCACTTCCTGAGGTAGGCTGTTCCATGCATCCACCATGCTTTCTGTGAAAAAGAACTTCCTCACATTACCCCTTAGTCAGCCTCCCTCTAATCTCATGCTGTGTCCTCTTGTCCTGCTATTTTTCTTATATCGAAACATGTTAGACTCTTTCACCTTGTTAATGCCCGTAAGGTGTTTGAATGTTTCAATCATATTACCTCTATCCCTCCTTTGCTCTAGGGTATACATATTGAGTTCTGTTAACCTGTCCTCAAGTGTTTTCTGATGCAGTCCCTGCACCATTTTGGTTGCCCTTCTCTGGACTGCCTTAATTTGGTTAATGTCCTTGTGAAGGTGTGGCCTCCAGTACTGCACGCAGTACTCCAGATGGAGCCTAACCAGTGTCTTGTAAAGAGGGATTATTACCTCCCTCTTCCAACTTGTGATACCCCTACTAATACACCCCAACATCCCTCTAGCATTACCTACTGCTTTAAAGCTCTGCTTGGATGATTTCAGGTCATCGGTGATGATGATGCCCAAGTCTCTTTCTTCTCTTGTGACTGCCAGCAACTCCCCTCCCAGCCTATTGGTAGCTTCAGGATTTCTCTTCCCTATGTACATGATCTTGCACTTCTTTGCTTTAAACCCCAGTTGCCACTCTTCCGACCATTTTGCTAGTTTATCCAGATCTCTTCTCATTCTGCCCACACCATCTGGATCATCTACTCTGTTGCAGATCTTGGTGTCATCTGCAAACAGACAAACCTTACTCTCCAGTCCATCTGCAATGTCACTGATAAAGATATTGAAGAGGACTAGCCCCAGGACTGATCCATGAGGTACCCCATTTGTGACTTGCATCTCTTCTGACTGTATACCGTTTACCACCACTCTCTGTTTTCTGCTCATCAACCAGTTTGCCACCCAGTTGACCAATGCCTGACCCACCCCAAGCCTACCTAGCTTATTAATCAATCTTCTATGTGGAACAGTATCGAAAGCTTTGCTGAAGTCAAGGTAGGCAACATCAACTGCTCCCCCTTGGTCCGCCACTCTGGTTACCCAGTCAAAGAAATCTATGAGATTAGTTTGACAGGACCTTCCTTTTGTAAACCCATGCTGTCTTGGATCCTGTGCTCCTATGGATTACAGGTGTTGCACTATCCTTTCCTTATGGAGTGTCTCCATAATCTTGTCCACTACTGAGGTAAGACTGACTGGTCTGTAGTTCCCTGACTCCTCTCTGCTACCACTCTTTAGGAGCAGGATCACATGAGCCTTCTCCAGTCTTCTGGGACCTCTCCTGTGCTCAGAGACTCACTAAACAGTTCTGATAATGGTTCTGCTAGTTCCACCCTTAGCTCCTTTAGTACCCTGGGATGTATGCAATCAGGTCCCATTGCCTTGTCCACCCTGAGCTTATTCGAGCTCTTGTAGTACCCTTTCTTTTGTGAAGGGACTAGTGCACACCTCCCCCACCCCGTGTCCATGGTGCAGAGCTGTGGGCCCTGTCCTACCTTCTCGTCAGTATGCAGTGCTTTGATGTATTTTATATGAGTACTGGAACATACCAACAAGGTTGTTAGAAGAACAGCAAAAGATGTTCAAGTTAAAAGTCCTATTATTTCTGAACACTACTACTGGACTTGAATTAGCTGTCTGGGGAGATATTAAATGTAAAGCGTCAACATTATGGGGCTTAAAAAACTCTCACTTCTCCACTTCAGCTATATTACTGTGACTAAGTATTTTTTTTCATAATGATTTTGCGTGTAACATAAGAATATATAGTGATTTTTTTTAATGTAATATCACATGGAGTACTGTGTTATATATTTCATTAACAGCCCCAGTTCTCTTACGACTATAAGTGATGTCATCATGCCATAGCTACTTAGATGACTTTAAAAAGGACTGACATTTGAAGTTAGCATGCACCATTGGAAACTCGAAGGAGTAAAGTGCAGGAGTGAGTATCCTAGTCAGGCTGTCTTCCTTGTTATTTGTTAAATGGACTCCACAGTAAAACCTACTTTGGAATAAATTCTGCACTTATTTGCAAGTAAGAAGTTTGTCCCATTTCTGGGTGAGTCAGCGCTGTTTCCTTGGACTTTGCATGAGTGAAAGGGTGGCAGGCTCAGTCTAGTAGTTCACCAGGTGTCTGCACTACATAGCACTGTTTTTCTTTCTGCAGACTCATGGAGAAAAGGCACATAGCAGAAATCCAGATGCACACAACTGAATGGATTACTATTTTAGAAAGATGGGGCTTGATTTTAAAAGGCTGACACTGGGCTTGCGTCAAGCCCTGCTTTAAAGACATTTTTTGGCGCAGCTGTGCCAAACTCCTTTGCTGCAACTGCACCTGATTTTATGTCAGGCACAGCTGCAGCAGTTTCCTCACTTTATGGCAGCTTGTGTCAAATATCTGGTGCTGCAAGCCCTGTAAAAAGGGCCCCTTAAATGCTGCAAGTCAGACCAAGGAAAGACTGGTCTAACTTGTGGTATTTGGTGCTCAGGACTGAAAATCCTGCTTGCCAGCTGGGAGAATGCCGGAAGCTCCATGGACCACATGATCATGCAGCAGGGACTTGCAGCATTCTCTGGGCTCTGAAAATCAAGCCCATGCAGTACATTTGGACTAGCACTGTGCACATAGCTAAAATGTGCATTTATCTGAAAGGTGCACAAGTGGAACTGATTGTAGCGCATTTAATTGACACCGTAGCACATTGCTTGTTACATAGAATATTATCAGGTCATCAGCATATGCTAAAACAAGTATCTTCCTCCTCCTATAATTGGCATGTTTTGCTTGTCTAGCATTAATACTTCAAGTATCCTATTTACAGTATATAAATATTAAATAGCAGGAGTGCTAACTAGAGATGATGTAAAGCTATAATTTGTGGTGACGTTAATACAAATATGCCAACTTATTCTTTGTGATTCAATTTGCAAATTTTTGCTATTTGGTAGGACATTGGTCTTTTGCAATTTCACCTGGCAACTTCGCTTGTAACTTTGCCTTTGGGGTACATTTGGGTGATGTTTTGTCAAAATGATGCTACTGGTAAACAAGTGTCTCAAGGTCACAAGGTCAGGAATCCAAGGACGGAGTATTACCTGGTGGTGATCCAGGTAGCAGCAACAGTGGAAGAGAAGGATCTGGGTGTGATGATCACCAATGACCTGAAGCATTCTGCACAATGCAAAAAAAGCAGCAGCAAAGACAAGCAAGGTGCTGGGGTGTATAGCTAGAGGAATTAGTAGTAGGTGAAAGGAGGTTATACTGCCCTTGTCGTGTTGCTGATGAGGCCACAGTAGAGTATGGTGTAATATATTAGTGCTCATACCTTAAGAAAGATATCAACATGTGGAATTGGTCCAAAGGAGGACACGTAAGATGACTGTGGGTCAGCAGGGTAAAACAAATGAAGAGAGTCTGGAAGCCCTGAATATGTACTCTCTGGAGGAGAGGAAGGTGAGGGCGGACATGATAGACACCTTCAAGCACTTGAAAGGGATAAACAGGGTAAATATAGAAGATTTCTTTAAGATACATTGCAGCAGAACCGCGATGGAACACCGTCTAAAGCTAGGAGGGGGGTAGGTTTAAGAGGGAGGTTAGGAAGCACTTAACTGTAAGTCATTATGATAAAAAGGAAACAACATGAAATAAACATTAAGCATATGGTAAAATGTACATAGCATACATCTTAAAAATGTAAACAGTGCTTTGCACTGACTGTCTCGAGCTTGATTCAGAAATCTCTCTTCACAACAAAAAACTAATTTGGTTCAAGCTCAGTAGGAATATTAAGCAGTCAATAGTTGTAGGCATCTCTGAATCCATTCATACAAAATGAATTAGTCATACAGTAAACCATTCATTATAAATTAGAATAACTGCTGTTTAGTTTTTTTAAAAAATGTTCCATGCTATGAATTTTATAAGCTGAAACTTGAAAAACATTCATAATTAAATTTCCTGAACATAAAACATCAAGCATAAGTTAAAATATGTAGTTCCTAGATTATCACACAAAAATGTAACTGTATGTCTATTTTCCCATTAAATCTCATATAATCATTCCTTTCTTAACCAACGTTTAGTAATACAGGGAGCACATTACCTAACATTTTAATATTGAATCATTATAACTAGTCCAATTAAATGTATCAGCACAATTAGACAAAGGGCAAAAGCTGTTTTCCAGTAGAACTGTCAAGGTCCTTCAGTATTTGTCACTCACTAATGGCTCACCAGTATTCCCTCTGGTAATATGAGAAATATACATACAGACATAATCATAAATATATTAAACATCAGACAAAATACATAGACAATTAAAAAAGCTGATGCTAGTAGTGACGCTGTTTTCTATTTTTTAGTTCCCTTTTCATAAAACTCAGGGTGGCATTTATAGCATTCATACTATTAAAATCCAAACACCAGTTTGCCAGTGACCACCATCCAAATTTGTAATTCTGGACAGCAAAAAACAATACTGCATTAGATAAAGGGATCCAAATCAATGTAAGTGTAAGCGCCCCCCACTTCCCCGGTCTAGGGGTAATTAAAAAAGTGTTCTAAGCAGACTGTTTTGCCACAGCTAAAAGAAGTTGCCTCCACAGCCTTGACTCCAGTTTTGTTCCAGCCCAACACTGTGAGGGTTCGGGGCCCCAGATGGTGTCCATCCATCACCATCTTTACCCAGGGACATTCAGGTACTGTTTTTTCATTGTCATACTTCTGGACTATGTTTTTCTTGGCTGTATGGCACTCCCCCTTCCCACGAGCTTTACCATCTAATTACCCCTAGACCGGGGAAGTGGGGGGCGCTTACACTTACATTGATTTGGATCCCTTTATCTAATGCAGTATTGTTTTTTGGCCAAAATGTGTTTTTTGCAGTTCCGGTGCAGAATAGCACAGTTGCTGTGGGAAATCCGTGTTCGGGACACATTATGAAAATGACAGTGACACTGTTCATTATCAGTGGTCCTAAAATGCCTATGTTGAAAATTTGAAAATTTGGTGATGAAAGTCCATAAAATGAGTGTGTTACGAATGTGCATTGTGCAGTTTCCATGCACGCTCGTACCTTCGCAACTTTGCAATATTTTCACTCCAGATTTTCAACATTGCTATTTTTCCACACCTCCTTATGAACAGTGTAGCTGTCATTTTTCACATCCTGGCCGAAATGTGTTTTCACTCTTCCGGCTCACAGTAGTGCGTTCGCTGTGGGAAATCATTGTTAGGGACACATTAAAAAAATCACACTGATACTGTTCATGAACTGAACTTACAAGCTCAAATGGGCAGACTGGGTGGGCCATAGGCCCTTATCTGCCGACACTGTCTCTGTATCTATGTATCTATGAGCAGAGGTCCTAAAATGCCTATGTTGAAAATTTTGTGATGAAACTCCATAAAATGTCTGTGTTACGAGTGTGTGTTGTGCAGTTTCCACACACCCTTGTAAGTTCACAAATTAGTAATATTTTCATGCCAGATTTTCAACACTGGCATTTGTCCACACCTCCTTATGAACAGTACAGATGTCATTTTTCACATCCTAGCCTAAATGTGTTTTCGTGATTCTGGCACAGAATACTGCAGTTGCTGTTGGAAATCAGAGTTTGGAACAGATTAGGATCGAGCGACTGAGATAGGGGGGAGTGACCAAGCTCAACTGAGCTCTATTGGGACTGCTGCGGATTTCTTTGTGGGCAGGAAAAGACGTCAACGCAGGCAGAAGCCCAGTACAAAAGGGCAGCCTGCAGTGCCGGGAGACACAGAACCAGTGAGTGAGGGAGGGGGAGTGAGTGAGCTCAACGGAGCTCTGTTGGGACTGCTGTGGATTTCTTTGTGGGCAGGAAAAGGTGGCAACGCAGGCAGGAGCCGAGTACAAAAGGCCAGCCTGCAGCACTGGCAGAAACAGAACAAGCATGTGAGAGAGGGGGAGTGAGCGACCTTAATGGAGCTGTGTCGGGACTGCTGCAAATGTCTTTGTGGGCAGAAAAAGCTGCCAACGCAGGCAGGAGCCCAGTACAAAAGGGCAGCCTGCAGCAGTGGGAGATACAGAATGAGCGAGTGAGGAAGGGGGCGTGAATGAGCTCAATGGAGCTCTGTTGGGACTACTGTGGATTCCTTTGTGGACAGAAAAAGGCAGCAATGCACACAGGGGCCCAGTACAAAAGGGCAGCCTGCAGCGGTGAGAGAAACAGAATGAATGAGTGAGAGAGGGGGAGAGAGTGAGTGAGCGATCTCAATGGAGCTCTATGGTGACTGCTGCAGATTTCTTTGTGGGTAGAAGAAGGCAGGAATGCAGGCAGGAGTCCAGTGCAAAAGGGCAGCCTGCAGCACTGGCAGAAATGGAATGAGTGAGTTAGAGAAGGGGAGTGAGCGAGCTCAACGGAGCTCTGTTGGGCCTGCTGCAGATTTCTTTGTGGGCAGAAAAAGGCGCCAACAGAGGCAGGAGCCCACTACAAAATGGCAGTCTGCAGCGCCAGGAGAAACAGAATGAGCGAGTGAGACAGGCGGAGTGAGTGACCTCAACGGAGCTCTGTCGGGACAGCTGCAGATTTTGTTGTGGGCAGAAAAAGGTGACAATGCAGGCAGAAGCCCAGTACAAAAGAGCAGCCTGCAGCACCAGGAGAAACACAATGAGCAAGTGAGAGAGGGGGAGTGAGCGAGCTCACCGGCGCTCTATCATGACTGCTGCAGATTTCTTTGTGGGCAGAAAGGTGGCAACGCAGGCAGGAACCCAGTACAAGGCCGCCTGCAGCGCCAGCAATTGTTTGAGTGAGAGAGGGGGAGTGAGCTTGCTCAATGGACCTGTGTCAGGACTGCTGCAGATTTCTTTGTGGGCAGAAAAAGCCACCAACAGAGGTAGGAGCCCAGTACAAAAGGGCAGCCTTTGAGGGCAGAAAAGGGCGGTCACATATCTGGACTGTGTACTACGGTATGGGCTGCATGCCCATTGGCTCACGCTGTGGACCAATGGGCATACAGCCCTACTATACAGTGTCAGTTGGCGGGTGGTGGGGAGCTGCCACCCGCCACTGACCGGGGGGGGAGCTGGGCGGTGGGGCTCAGTGAGTGGGTGGGGAGGTGGGTACTGCACTAGACTACCAGGGTTCTGTTGCTGTGGCATTAATGTTTTACTGACACCCGCGATCGGGCTGCAAGCGGTCCACTGGACCACCAGGGATACTGGACATTTGAGTTTTAACATAAGCCCACAATCGGGCTGCAAGCAGTCCACTGGACCACCAGGGATATGGGACGATTATGTTTATACTTAAGCCCGTGATCAGGCTGCAAGCGGTCCACTGGACCACCAGGGACTTTGGACGTGTACTTCTGACATATGCCTACAATCGGGCAGTGGGGCGCTTTTCCGCGCTGTGCAGGGGGCATCAGTCCCCAAAGGCTGCAGCCTGGCAGGGTGCCAGACGCAATTCATGAGATCGAGCACATCTGCATGCAAATGGGGCCATAATGACATGTAAATGGCTCCATTTGCAATTTGCATGCATTATGGCCCCATTTGCATGTGCACTTTGAATATCGCGGTTGCTGCACCAGCGCTGAGAGGAATCCTGGCGCTAGCGCATCCCCTTGCTCCACTTCTTACATTTGCGCTGGCACAGTGCCACTGTGCTACGCGCATCGTTGGGTGGGCCAGGGTGCAATATTCAGTGATGCTGTGCCACGGCGAGCTCCATTGAATATCACCCTGTCAACGCCCCTGCACAGCCCATTTGCGCTGTGCCCAGGCTTGCGCCACAGCCTGGCGCAGTCTGAATATCCAGGCCTCAGTGCACCTTGTACACAGTTAATAACTGGCATACACTCCAGTACCATATGACTCATATTAAAACATGAAAACATATGATGTTGTGGTGTGGTCTCTTAAGGCATACATTCCACTAGCATATCACTCATATTATATAAAAATATGAAAAAATACAACATTGTGGTGTGGTCTCTTATGGCATACATTCCACTAGCATTTCACTCATATTATATAAAAATACAAAAACATGCAATGTTGTGGTGTGGTCTCTTATTATGTATCATGTTTTATTTTTCAACTGAGATCTTGATGGTCACTGGGAAGGAGGCATGCTGCATGTTGTAGGCAGGTTTCATCAGCCCAGCTGTGTTCCTAAATCAGGGGTCAAAGTTAGATTTAATAATAGTGTATTGAAAGACAAAGTACACCACATAGACATCCAAACATCACCAGATCCGAAGAGTTAAGTTTATATCTGTGTGAGTGGTGTTTTGACTACACCAGTGTGACGTTTTTCTTTTTGTCTCTGTATTCCCAGATCTGGCCTCCTTTATGACAATAATCCACAACTTGGGGGTCCACCAACCTAGCCTGAAGCCTACAGCTAGCCAGTTCTTTGCATCCCTAGAGCTGGGAATTGCTTTGTCCTCGGTCCTTTAACAGGGAACCCCCAACCTTCAGTTGAACGTCAGTATCAGGATCCATTCTGTGCTACTACACCCTCCCCAAAACAAGCATTACTGCATGGCCCTGTGGAAAGGGGACATTTCAGTTACTGCCCCTGCAATCTGGAGCTCAGCCCCTCTCCAAGATGATGGCAAATTAATTTGTTAAAGCATCTCAGGGTTTGAGGGGATTTATTACAGTATATTATATCATCTCTTTCTGGGCTTGTACCTTGGACTCACTAGGAGTGGGCATGTAAAAAAAATGATACAGCCCCTCCTAGGCTCAGCCCTGAACCAACCAGGCATGTTAAATTGTTGTATGCCCTTCCTGGGCTATGTCCCACTCATAGTGAGCACATAAAAAAAAATCAGCCCCTTCTGGACACATTCCCCCAGTGCTCAAGAGGTGGCTTATTATTTTGAATTAGCCCTTTTTGGGCTAGTAAGTTGGATCTGCTAAGAGCAGGTATGAAAAAAAATAAAGCCCCTCCTGAGCTCAGCCCTGCTCTAAGTGGGCACATTAAATAGTTGCATGCCCTTTATGTGCTCTTGTTCAGTATATACAAATGAGATTGTTTTTATTCAGCAAATCTTGTCTCACTTTGTGTGATTGGCCTCTGACACATGCTGCCCTGTGTTAATTGAACACACTTGGGTCTACCTCATGCCTCAATGTCTACCAAGGTACCTTTTCTCCACCACAGTGTATAACTGTGTTTACAGTTCTTCTGAAAACATTCTCTCACTTTCTGTGATCGGCCTCTGATATATGCCCACCTACATTACATGAACTCACCTGGTTCTGCTTCTTGTCTCAGTGGATACACTCGTAAGTACATATCATGGCTCAATCACAGTGTATAACTATAAGTGCAGTTATTCTGCAAACCTTGGGTCACTTTTGTGTGATCAGCCAGTGCTACATGCTAACCTCGGTTACATGAAGACATTCGGCTCTCCCTCATGCCTCAGTGCATACCTGGAAAAGAGCATACCATGATTCTATAATAGGTTTCATAGGTAATAACAGAGCTTATATAGACAGAGAAATCCTTTTGCTCACCATGTCCTCTGTCACCTAAAAGGGGCATTCTTGGTAACCTAAAATGTTATGCTCAATAAGGTAGCTATCTAGTCTGTTCTTAAAGATACGTATATTTTTGGTAGCGACTACTTCAAATGGAAGTATATTCCAAATATTTGTCACTATCACTATGTACAAATGTGACTGCACTCATTTTGCAAACTTTGTCTCATTTTCTGTGAATGGCCTCAGATATACTCTCATTTAGGTTGCATGAACACATTTGGCTGTGCCTCATGCCTCTGTTTTAGTGCACACCCAGGAAAGTGCATACCATAGCTCCATCATTATGTACAAAAGTAGCTGCATTTATTCTGCAAACTTTCTATCATGTTGTGTGATCAGCCTCTGACATATGCTACCCTGTGTTAAATAAACACACTCGACTCTGCCTCGTGCCTCAATATCTACTCAGGTAACTGCATACCATTGCTTGATCACTATGTACAACTGTGTGTGCACTTATTCTGAAAACCATCCATCACTTTGTGTGATTGGCCTCTAATATACCCTCACCTTGGTTATGTGAACACATTTTGCTCTGTCTTGTGTCCCACTGCAAACCCTTGTAAGCACATATCATGGTTCCATTACCATGTACATTTGTGAGTGGAGTTATTCTGAAAACCTTGTGTCACTTGATGTGACCGGCCTCTGATATACACTCACCTTGTTTATGTGAACACACTGGGCTCTGTGTTGTGCCTCAGTGTCTACCCAGGAACTGTAACTGCATACCATAGCTTGATCACCAAGTACAATTTTGAATGCAGTTATTCTGCAAACCTTGTGTCACTTTTGTGTGATTGACCTGATATACACTCACTTTTGTTATGTTAACACACTTGACTCTGCCTCATGCCTCACTGCATACCCTACTAAGCATAAAATATGACTTGATCCATGTGCAACAGTATATACTCAGGTAAGTGCATATCACATTATCACAGCACTGTGCTAGTCTTGGATTATGTACTATGATTATGACATTTATTGCAATGTGTAGCTAAACATATTATGTTTTTCATAGTAGTAATGTAATGTCATAAATTAGTAAACAACAACACCCAGAAACAAAAGAAAGGTCCCAGTGTTTGCAGTGCTCTATATTTGCTTACCTCACTCCTCCCATGTCATATTCATTCATTTTCTTGGTATTTCCAGTCAGGAATTGTGGTTTAAGGAACATTTAAACTACAAAAAAAAAACAAAAAAACACTTTTTAAACTAAGTGATCTAGTTCTCTATTTTCTAGCTGCTGAAAGGGGATGCGTATCATCTGTGCAAAGGAGGCATTCAGTTGTATACCATCAAGATTTCATTGAAATATCAGTTCAGGGAAATGCATGCTGAGACAAATAGTATGAGTGAAAATAGCTACATGAATGTTAACAGTGGGGATACTATAGCACTATACATATAGCTGTTTCCACTCAGGCCAAGTAGTTTAAGTTCCCTAGTGTGTGCTACCTAGTCATGCTGGTAACATGGTGTAGAGATTAGGGATACAGGCTATGAATGAGCTTGATATATCCAGCAGACCTGGGTTTGATTCTTGGACAATCTTTTTTTTTCTGGCTGTCACGCTGTTCATCGTGCATCCCCCCTCCCTCAAGTTGCATCCCTCCCTGGAGTTAGAATAATTAATTTGCCCCCAAGCCTCCCCCCAGGTTGTGTCTTCCCTGGAGTTAGAATAGTTTTTCTGCCCCCTTCTGAGCTTCCCCCAAGTTACACCCTCAGAGTTACAATACTTAATCTGCCCCACTCCTGAGCTTCTACCCCCCTCCGAGTTGTGGCCCCCTGATGTTAGACTGATATCCATGGTAGAGACCAATCTGCAGTGGGGTGGGTTTCTGTTGCCAGTGCTTCACGTCATGGTTGCATGCCATGATTTTGTGGTTTGCCGTATTCCCTGTGTGGTTTTTGACCCAGCGACAATTGTTTTAGTGATCTTATGGGTAACCTGCAGTCAGTCTACTCTTCCTCCTCAACATATTACAACTATATTACAGTGAGAGATGAGCAGTACAAAAAATACATATTTTTTCCTTGTTAATGTAATAATTTTAGATGTATTATTTGCTATGCATAAATAAAGGATAAAAGTACTACACACTGTGTGAGTGGCATGATGGGACTGTCTTAAGCCAGTTGTTTCATGTTGCCTGCTAAGCCATACAACAGATTTCTTTTATCATCTGGTAACGTCCCATTTCCCCATACACCTCTGCACTTTGCATAGCTTCATGTGCTGTTCTCAGAATGACTTCAGATTCCATTTTAATTAATTTCATAACCATATTCTTCATTTGTTCCCTGCAGCTACATAACATTTTAATTAATGTGCAGCACACTGACCTCCTAACATGACTCAATTTATTAGCTGCATTTCAGCATTTTCAGAAAACTGAGGCATTTTTCTTGTAAATATGACACACATTCTTATAGTTACAACCTCGGTGTTTATATAGGACAGCACAGTATGACGTAACCTAACTCCAACACTCTGACACCCCTGCTATGTGCTGATCAGGGAGGCAAACACAACATGTTGGAAGGTTCTCAGCGTCTCCGCTCTGCATATTAATAGCACCACATGCTGCTCTGCTTAACAAATAGTGAAGGGGAAGGGGAAGAATAAAACACATTGTAGTGACTGAGAGGACACAGAGAGATTTTCAGGAAGTTGTGCTTTGGTACCACTCCCTCATAACAACAAAAGCTGTGCTGCATTAGGAATTCAGACCCCTTCTGATAACAATACGTTTGCATGGCTCCACCCATGGAGCCATAAAAATTGTGTGAAAAAGCACACTTTACATTTTTTTTTTTTTACAATTGTTTAACCAGGATTATACAATGGCAAGAAAGAATCCTGGTTTCTGATTGGTCAGTTGGCTATCACAGCAGGGATGTTATCCTGGCATAACATCCCTGCTGATTGTTTGGATGATTTCGATCCCCATCCCCTCCATGATCATCTCCTCTTTCTCTTAAGAAACAAAAATATGTTTACACACTAACAAAAACATTCTTTAAAATTATTTTTTTATTATAAAACAACAAGCCATTGTATAATAGGAATAATGCCCTCCAGGGTGGGAGTTATGCTGAGATAACATCCCTTCTCGGTGTTGGACGCCCTCGGCCGGTGGCCTCGGGCCCAACCACCCGAGGTGGGATGTTATCCCAGCATAACTCCCACCCTGTCAGGCATTATTCCTTTAGTAGCACACTAAGCTGAAAGCTTGTTTACAGGTGCAACCTGAGAGCACAGGAAAGTTAAGTGACTTGCTTAGGGTCACACAGTATGCAAGTGGGGGCTGTGGGTTTCAATCCCAGGTCTCCAGATTTGTAGCTCAGAGTCTTAGACTACTGTGCTATACTACCTCTAGTCTGTGCTACTAGAATTTTTGTCAGCTACCAGAGTAAATTCAACAGGCTGCTGCATGCTACTACAACGTGTTACATTGTGTGTTATTCCCATCAACACCGTTCTTGTGATGCACTTTAGGGGAAATGGTACACAACGTACAATATACATAAACTGAATGCTCCTGGAATTTTTCCCTGCTATTAGAAGAATTAGATCATCAGGCTACTGAATGCTGTTACAAGGTGCTGTGCCTTGCATTGGTCCCCCCCCCCCACACATTTCTTGTAATGCACAGTAGGGGAAATGGTGCAAAAGGCATCTATGCCTAAATTCCTCAGGGTAGACCCCAATGTTGGTCTAGACATGGAATCAAAGGCCCTGAAAAAATCAGTAAAGGCTACAAAAATGTTCTGCTTTTTCACTGAAAAATATTTGTATATCAAATGTGCTAAAATAAAAAAAAATCAGTTTTTGATTTGTTCTTTCTAAATCCAGATTGGAAGTCAGATATAATATTCTTATTATTTATTTATTTATTTATTTATTCAAGAGTTTAACCAGGCAGGCATACTGAGCGGAAGACCACTCGTTTCCAGATGCGACCCGGGGGAAACATGGGGGGGTATCATAAGGGAAGGTACAGTAATTACACAAACATTCAGTTCAGATGAGGAGGCACTATTATGGAGCCTCTACAGTAGGTAGCTATGGTAGACATGTTCTTATATCCAGATACTGAGAGCATCAGCAATACCTACTTAGATAGGAGAGGTGAGTGCCTCTAAAGAGTATTGAGCTAGTTTAGGAGAGAGAGGGAGGAGGGAGCAACAAGTAGCTAAGTTAGCCGGGTGGTTATAATATGCGCATTTTTAGCAGATTAGTAAGCCCTCTGAATTTAGGGCCTCCTAGAGGGCAGGGCGGGAGCAAGAGCAGAGCAAGAGGAAATGTTCTAGGAGTCGGGTGTTGAGGTGTCTGTGATTGGGGAAATGGCGGATATCTGCTGGTAGGTCATTCCAGAGTTTTGGTATACGGTAGCTTAGTGCTGCCTGGCACATAGAGGTGCGCATAAGAGGGATTTGGAAAAGCCTAGCATCCGAGTGCCGAAGCGAGTACGCCGGGGGGAGCTGAGGAGTTAAGGATGAGGCCAGGTAAGGAGGGAGTGAGTGGGACCAGTATTTAGCAGAAACTCTGGAGCAGTGGATTAGCTGGCGGTCTGCAAATGAGGGGAGGGACAGGGAGCTGTACAGGTCACAGTGGTGGGTCAGTTTTGGACATTCCAGTATGAAACGGCAGAAGGAGTGGAAAAGGGTGTCCAGGCTGGACAGAGTAGATGGTGAGGCAGCGCCATAGACCACATCACCATAGTCAAAGATCGGAAGAATCATTTTTTGCACGAGTTCACACCTGACCGTGGTGGACAGGCAGCCTTTGTTGCGGTAGAGAGCCCCTAGTTTAGGATTAAGTTTTTTGTGCAAGGATTCCACATGAGTAGAGAAGTCTAGGTTTTTGGTTGAGCCATACACCTAGATATCGGAATGATTTACAGGATTCTAAGGGTGAGTGGTCCAGGGTTTCGAAAGGGGGACACTCAGCGAGCCGGGTGAGACGCGGCTTTGAACCAAACGTTAGAGCGACAGTCTTTTTAGCGTTTAGGAACAGCTGGTTTGTAGAGAGCCATTGTTGTACAGCATTGAAGTTCTGTTGCAGGTGGTCATGTACTGTTACCATGGAGGGGCCAGTGTTGTACAATACCGTATTGTCCACGTACATTTGGATAGATGAGTGGGAGCAGGCTAGCGGGAGTTCATTAAGGAAAACCGAGAATAGGATTGGACCCAGGACTGACCCTTGAGGGACTCCTGTGGTGATGGGGAGAGGGGCAGATAGGTGGGGGCCAATTTTCACTGCTTGTTGCCTGCAGCTCAAGTATGCACGAAACCAGTTAGTGGCAGGGGTGGAGAGGCCGGTAGCCTTTAGTTTATCTATAAGGAGAGTGTGTGAGAGTTATATCAAAAGTTTTGGCCAGATCAATAAATATAATGATGTAATGTGCTCTTTATCCATACCTGAGAGGATATCGTTTGTTACTCTTAGTAGGGAGGTAGTGGTGGAATGAGATTTACGGAACCAGATTGGTATGGGGTGAAGAAAGCAGAATCAGCTAGGTGCTGGGAGAGGGAATTGAGGCGAGGCAAGTTGTTCATGTATCTTAGCCAGGTTGGGAGGAAGGAGATGGGACGGTAATTCCCAGGCGAGGCGGGGCCACCCCCCTTCGGCAGAGGGATGATAGTAGCCAGCTTCCAGGCAGTGGGTATCGATGACATCGAGAAGGAGAGGTTGAACAAATCAGCTAATGGGGCAGCTATTGCAGGAGCTGACAGCTGGAGTAGTCTAGAGTTCAAGCCAGAGGGGCAGTTGCCCTTGTTAGGGTTTAGGTTGCACAGAGCTTGGTAGACTTCGGCTGGAGTGACAGATCGGAAGGAGAAGGAGAGGTAGGAGGAGGAGGCTGTGGGTTGGAGAGGGAGTGCTCAGGGGTGAGGAGGGAGACTATTTACCAGGGTGGCTGCACTGTTGGTAAAGTGTATGTTGAAAGCCTTGGCTACTTCATATGGGTCTGTGATGGCTCGGACATTTATTGACAGAGCAGGGGTAGATGGTTGGGTAGGCTGGGTTAGTAGAGATTTGATGGTTTTCCAGAAGAGGGAAGGGTGGTTCTGATTTGTGCATAGAGCTGACGCAAAGTAATTCTGTTTGGCTAGGCGAATCGCCTTGGTACAGGAGTTACGGAGGGCTCGGTAAGTTTGTAGGTCATGGTGGGAGCTAGTAGATTTGTGTTTTTTCCAGGCCAGGTCCCTGGAGTGGCTTTGACGTATGATTTCGGCGGATATCCAGGGTAGGTGGGAACCCCTAACTCTGTTTTTTTTTAGTGGTGCGTGATGATCCCATACCCTCAGAAATATGTTTTTGAAGCTGTCGAGCGCAGCATCAATCGAGGGGGCCTGGGGGATGCAGGACCAGTCAGCCATAGTCAGGTCTAGCAGGAGTGGTGTGATAGCTAATGACTTAAAGGATCTGGCTAGATCAGTCCAACATTCAAAGTTTTCAAAATTATTCAAGTAATCGTCTTTAAATATTATGAATAAGGCTTATCAGTAGGGTTGCTTGGAATCCATCCAATGGAATCAGACTGATCAGATTCTGGGCATTTTTGCAGTATTTAAGGCCTAAAATACAAATCCAAGAACCTGGTCAGATGCAGAATTGGAAGTGGAATTTGATTCTGCATCCAACTACAGTATAAACAACTAATACTCCCCCATTTTCCATTCATAAGTTTCAACATTCCCACCCTCCACCCCCTCTCTTACCATGGATGCTGGGCTGCTGTGGTGCTGCTATCTGTTTTTCCATATCCTGATGGTTGTATTCCTCTTTTGCTGTGAATGTACTTGACTCATAAATGAACCATAATTCTGGTTCCCTGACCCCAATCTGAAGCTAAGTAATCCAGGCATGCTGTTAGCCACTCTGTCATGAGGTCCCATTGGTGAGGTTCCCTACCCATTACTCTTACAAGGGATCATGTACCATGAATGATCGAATTTGACTCTGAGTGACAGGCTGCACAACTTCAGGGTTCTGCACTGCCCTGCCACCTGGACCTCAACTTCATCCAGGATCTCCATCCCCTCACACTTCCCAGTTGCTCTTTCATTCTGAAAACTGTCCATCTGGCATGACTCTCCACCAGTAAATAATACTGTTCCAGAAAGCCCAATTATCCTGGTGGAGTACAAGTGGCCATCCATATGAAAGCCATGGGGTTCCACTAGCAGACACCATACTACTAAGGCATCTGGTGGTAGCTAATGCCAAGGCTTTCCTAAGGTTGGCCACCTCTACTCTTGGGAAACCAGGGTATCTGGGAGGGTTTTTTACTAGGGGAGACAAATTACCGGACAGGACTGGACATGGGGGACAAAAGAGCAGCCAGAGAGTTTGGGGGTGGACATTACTCATCCAGAGTCAATCATGGCACTGGGCATGGGCAGTGGCACCACCACACTATGGATGGACTAATAAAGTAACCATCAGTAACGGGAGTACAGGACCACGTCCAACTAAGCCAGTGGAGCAGAGTCCTATGGTGGAGAGAGGCCAGGGGACATTTGTTGTGGAGTCAGGACTGGATGGAATCTGGTGGTAATAAGACTACCACTTTTGTTTACTTAACTGAATTGGCAACAATTGGCAGTACCAACACCAGGATTGGATTGCATCACCTCCTCCAAAAGGCTGACTGAGCATCCATGACCCAAAACCAGTCATGAAGCCAAGAAGTAAGGGAAGGGGGATTCTTAGAGGATGGCCTGAGTCAGGGAACTGCTTTCACCCTTTAATAAAACAGAACTGGATGCAGAAGCAGTATTTCCAAATCCATCTCTGATTCTGTTCCAATGCTGTAATTGGAGATGGAGTGGAATTGGATACTGAACCAGATTTTTTCAAAATTCTGATGTCTGCACACTAGAACGTATTCCTGAGAATCCAAGCACCTTACTCATTGGTCTGTAATTTAACAGGTTTAATTTGATACCTTTTTGTGTAATGTGACTATAATATTTCCCCTGCAGCTTTCTGTAAAGTATCCTTCTTTAGATAGCAGACAAAAAAATCAGTAAGGAGATAAGGCCACTATGGAGGACTGGACTTCAAAACATCAGTAGGAATTTTGTCTAAACCTCGTACCTTGTGGGATTCTGACATTACAACTGCTTGAAGTGCTTCTTCACTGGAAAATACCATATTTATAGGGTCCCTATCATAAGCAGTAATAATGTCCATCTCGCAATTATCATAAAAGATGATTTTAAAGTGAGCAATCCAAACTTCTTCTGTTGTATAAACTTCAGTTCCTTTGACTTACTGTATGCATCTAAACCCTTAGCAACTAGTTTCCAAAACAAAGCATCTCCTGTATCCTGTATTGCAGTTAACATCACCTCATTACTACTCTCACTAGCCTTTTCCTTTCTCCTGCATGTCAGGTCAGGTGTATGGCTAGGAAATATTCATGGATATAGCTTTCACATAATTATCAAGAAATGCCAACATTTTCACAGAGACTCATTGAATTTGACTTTCAGCACTGATGTCATTTTGCAGTTTTTGACAGCTTATAAAAGAGGCATCCTTTAAGCAAGAGATTCAAAAATAACACATCTGACAAATTTAATTGCATTGCATTCTGTAGTTTTAAAGTTGCATGGGTTTATAATTTTGCAGTTCAGATACTTACAAAACTTAATTAAAAAATTTCTGAAAGTTTGACTACTTATAATTCAGTCCCTGTTAAAGATAGAAATGTGGAGTATTGCACACAACCATGTGGTATGGTACGGTCAAAGCAGCTTATAATGGACTACTCTGTGCAACCCCCTTTTGCCCATTATAAGTGGCTGTTCAGACTGTCCAAAATGCCTTTTTTTTAAGCAGGATTTTCAATTGTGTGTATACAGCACACTACAGTGCTACACAGTCTCAGTCCTCCAAGCCACCAAAAGCTTTTAACTCCTGTACAGTACAGTATTCTAGCCTACAGCACACTACTTAATCAAAATCAATGACTATCAATAACTTTTGCTAACTTTTGAGCCACAGCTTATTATGTGACGTGAGATCAGAGTGTCAGTGTGTGCCACTCACTGTTTGTGATCAGGATCCCTGTACTGTTTCAGGATCAGTTCCAATGTGTGCTTACTTTCTGCCCACTCTCCCACCCACTCCATGGAATCAGCCTGGCAGAATTAACAGCCATCATATCTGATTGCAACTTCTAGCTTCTGAGTCTCCATATCTCCCGCCAGTTACGGACACTGAAACGGGAAGGCACAACACATAAGGCCTGTATAGATTAAGTCTTCTGCTCTGATGTGTGCTCAGCTGGATTCTCCATGGTTCACTGCACACAGAGGGATTCGGGGGTGGGGCAGGTATTTTATATCTATATAGAACTTTTCAGTGTACTCAGTTGGGGAGACTTCATCGACTGAATGCTTGTTCGTGTGTGGGGGTCCAGGTGCAGGTTGCAGGGTCCTTCTTTAATAATGCTCACTGGGGTGTGAGGCAGACTTCCTGCAGGAAATCACAGATTTCATCATCAAGAGGGTGTTATTCTAGCCCAGATGGTTTGTTCTGGGTGATTTCAATGCCCAGGTCGACGATGAACTCTCACGCTTTGGTGAGGATTTCCTCCAGCTGGTGCATTCACTAGCCTGGCACAAGTAATTACTTCTGCAACCCACCATCATGGAGATGCCTTGATTTTAGTATTCATCAATCAATCAATCAATCTTTATTTAAATCAATCAATCAATCTTTATTTAACCAGGAGAAGCACCATTGAGAAAAACTTATTTACAAAGTGGTCCTGGGTGGACAAAGCAAATATAATTGACACTCAAAAAGAGCAAACTTAGGAAAATAATATACAAGAAATAGATACAAGGAAGCCAGAATACAAAATATAAAATACACAATAAACAATATGTAACATGAGATAATCAATAAACAATATGTACAATATATGCAGCCTCGAGTGATGGAAAAACAAGGGGAAGAAAAGAAAGTATGGGGAAACAATTTAATAGGGGAGGAAAAAGGAGGAGAGGAGAGGAGAGGAAGATGAAAACACCAAGTGAGTAAGTGGTGCTTGGGAGAGGGGAAGCCAGGAGAGGAGGGGTGAGGTAGAGGGAAGGGGGCGAGCAGGTTGTAAGACTAGGTGAGGGTCACTGGGGACTCGAGTCCTACCTAGAAAAGTAGGAGGAGATAAAGCTCATGGAGGACTCCAGTCTAACCTAGAAGGATAGGGAGGCAGATGGGCTTAACCAATGAGCATGATAGAGTTCTATGGCTAATTTGCAGAAACAGTTGCAAGTGTCTTTCAACAGATGGCGAAGCAGCATTTTGAAGATAGACATACTAACAATTTGTGGGATTTTTAGGGGTTTTTGGATACTGTTCCTGATGGAAGTAAACGAATAACTTAAAGAAGGGACACCATGCTGAGTTCTGACTGTGGGTATGTCAATTGAGAGGCAAGAATATCGTTTAAGGGAATAGGATCGCTTGGAGCAAACTAGGAGATTAGAAATATACTGGGGGAGCCAGCCCGGTGGTGCTGAGGGTTGAGGCGCTGGATGCCACACTGAGTGCCGGGCGACCCGGTTCGGGAAACGGACTCAGGTCATTGGGGGGTTTATAGGAGGGAGGGAGGATCGAGCATCCCAACGGATGTTCTCCTCCCTCTGGGGTGAGAAACCAGGGGTGCTTCTAGCACCCGATGCCCCTGAAGCCAGTGGATGCACAGGCTTTCAGGGCACCAGCGGCTCTACAAGAGTCGGGGAGGGGGGATGCTGTTTTGCATGTGACTGTCGGCGTGCGTCAGCGCGTCAGCAAGCCTGGACGTCAGTCCTAAGCGCAGGCATCTCAGGGGAATGGGAGAAAAACAGGGGGAAAATGAAACACCCCTGGCCCAACGAGCGGATGAAACTAGGGTATGGGATGCCATGGGGATCACCCTAGTGGACGAAATAGGAGGAGGTATGAGGCCTCCTCAGAAAGCCATGGTAGCCAGGCAAATTACAAAAAAAAAAAAAAAGAAATATACTGGGGGAGCTTACCTGATATGGTTCTGTAGATCCAGGTTAACACATTTTTTGTTCTCCTCATTTTTAGGGAATGCCAGCCAAGTTGGGCATAGAGGGTGCAATGATGGGTGTTGTATGATTAATGATGAATCTGAGGGCTCTGTGACTCAGGGTGTCCAGTTTGGAAAGAAGTGATGGGACAAAGACTGTACAGAAGATCGGCATAGTCCAGCAGTGGGAGAACAGTTGTTTGAAATAGCCTTGTTTTTGCCTCTACAGTGCTTGATTCTGTAGAAAATTCCTAATCCTTGTCTATGTTTTTTGCTAATTCTTCAATGTGTGGTGTGAAAGGGAGCCAACTATCAATCCAGAATCCAAAGTATTTGAATTTCTCTACTGTCTCTAGAGGTTCACCAAGGGAGGGTTGTGATTTGGGGCCTAGCATCTTGAGGATGGGTGACTGTGGAATTAGCCTGGGGGGAAAGAAACATGATTTTGTTTTTTTTGGCATTGAGCAGCAGTTTGAGGTGCAGTAGGTTGTGCTGCAGCAGGCAGAGTTCTTGCTGTAGGTCTGAACAGGACAGTTCCATGGATGGTTTAACAATGTACAGTATGGTGTCATCCGCGAAGAGGTGTATATTTGCTGAGGAGATGTTAAGATCGATGTCATTAATGTAGATCGCAAATAGGATGGGCCCAAGAACAGAACTCTGGGGGACTCCCTTCATAAGAGTTTTTACTGGGGAAGAGTTCACACTGAGCTTTCAGCTGCTGCTGTTGGCCAACTAGGTAAGAAGTAAACCATTTGAGGGAGGTGTCATTTAGGCCAATGTTCCACAGCATGTCCAGGAGGAGATCATGATCTACTGTATCGAATACTTTACTTAAATCTAGAAATATTTATTTATTTCAGTTTGGGATTACTACCTTTGAGTCAAGAAGTAATTTTCAAAGGTTCCACGTCAGTATTGAACAAACATTACAAAAATACAAGGTTTACAGAGAAAGAAAGAAAGAAAAAAACATTAAAGCATATACACAGGCAGTAATAGTAAAATTTGAACTTATACACATCAAGTTAGTACATATTAACAGATAGACTGAATACATCAAAGACTGGAGGAACCATGAAGACAACAATGGGCTAGATTCACAAAGAGAACAGATATTTCTGCAAGTTCAGAAAAACGACTTGCAAAACTGCAGAAACACAAGTGCGGTATATTCTCATTCAAAAGTTCCATATGTGTGGAAAATTGCAAAAAAGGCAAGTTGCAGAATTCCGCACCTGTGGAATATACACACATGCAGATCTGAAGTTGAGGAATTAATAGAAAAGGCCCAGCAGACAGAACAACAGAAGATCCATATTAAATGGAGCAGGAGACTTTGACAGTCTTGCAAAAGATGCAGTAAAACCAGCATTCCCAGCAAGACCAGCAGCCAGTCCCATATCTGGGACCACAGCAGCACCACCTGCACCAGCAGAACCTTGCACCATAGTGGCATTTTGCAACTACTGGTTGTGTCTTTTTCTGGGGGTTTTATTTTGCCTGCTTCTGTAGCACATACTTTTACCTCCTCTGCCTCTACAGCCTGTGTGGCTCCTCTATGGACTGCACTGGGTCATGTGGTTGTGGTTTGTTGCACTGGAATTGAAATGTGTGCTGTTGGTGGTCTAACATCTGACACTACCATAAGGCCCACATATTTGCTGTTGCTTGGTGCCTGCACCCCAACTATAATTGTTTCTCACTTGATAGTACACTGTCAGCTCTGACAAAGCCCAGGAAACTGGGTGAAACATAAATACAGAGATAGTGCATCTGCACTGTCCTAGTTAATTGCTGTTTCTTCACTGGCTATGAATAAACTGTTGAGAAACTGAACCTATAACCAGTTTGGAGTCTGCTTTCTTGTGAATAGTGAGTACTTCCACTCTTCCTGTGGTATCGGTAGCTTTTGGAGTGCACCGCCAGCCTGGTGCTCTACTTCCTGACTCTGCATAGAGGACTGTGTCATCTGCGTACATATGAATATACGAGTTGGCACAGGTAGAGGGGAGGTCATTGAGGAAGATCAAGAATAGGACTGGCTTAAGGATGGAGCCACTTGGACCCCAGCCTGGATAGGGAGTGGTGGAGAGAGAGTACTTCCTATCTGAACTGACCATTGGTGGCCCATGAGATAAGACTGGAACCAGTTGACAGCAGAGGCTGAAAGGCCAGCAGTGCTCCACTTATCCAGAAGGAAAGCATGTGACAATAAATCAAAAGCCTTGGCCAGATTGATGAAAATGACTGCAGTGAGGTGCTCCTTGTTCATTCCTGATAGGATGGAATTAGCAACCCTGAGTAGGCAGGTGACGGTGGCGTGATCCCTCCTAAAACCAGGCTGGAAGGGGGAGAGGAAGTTAGAGGAATGGAGGAAGTCAGCAAGCCATGAATAGACTATTTTCTCCTGCAACTTTGTAAGAGAAAGGAGGAGGGAGATAGGGCAGAAATTGCCAGCAGTGGAGACATCGCCCCCTTTGTGGTGGGGGAGAATCTTGGCAAATTTTCAAGACTGAGGGACAGTGTAAAAAGGTGAAAGAGAGCTTTAGGAGTTGAGTGAGAGTGGTGGTGATGGCAGGGGCAGACAGATTGAGAAGTTTAGGGTCCAAACCATCTCGTCTAGATTTGGAAGGGTTGAGTGAGGATAGGGTAAAAAGGTTCTACTGAGGAGGGAGAAGTGGAAAATCAAAACCCAGGGAAGAGTGGGATCAGGAAGAGAGAAGAGATGTGGGGAGAGAGGATAATCCTGGAGGAAGGTGGTTGGGGCAGCACAGGTGGTGAAACACTCACCAAAGTGAGTGGCAACAGAGGTAGGGTCTGATACAAGTCCGCCATTAACCAAAAGGATGGGGGACTGGGTGGGGTGGGTCAAAGAGGACTAAACCCATGTGTAAGGTGCCAATCTCCCTGCTCCTCATATAAGGGAAGGGTCCACAACTATGTAACATCTATAGACCATTCTTTCTTATCACAATGGATTGCAAAATCCTCACAAAAATGATTGCAGCCCAGGTCAAAGAGGTCATTGCTCAGCTGGTAGATACCAACCAAGTGGGATTCATCTTAGGGAGGAAAGGAATGGACAGCACTAGGAGACTCATCAATCTGATCTGGAAGGTATCCACCCCCGCCCACCAGAGGTACTGCTGTCCTTGGACTTTGTAGAGATGTTCAACCAGGTAGAGTGGGAGGGGGGTTCCTTTTCCATATGTCCAGGAAGTTTAGGTTTGGCCCCACTATTGCAAAATGGATCTCCACTCTATAGAATGGGGTAGCAGCATTGGTGACCTTGAATGGTTATCCTTCTCTACCTTCCCCTTGGGAAGGGCACAGCAGGGGTGCCACTTTTCTCCACTCCCACTCACACTTGCCCTTGAGCCCCTTTTGCAGTCCATCAGGCAGCACCTGCAAATAAAAGGGATTTATATTGAAGAGGACCATAAGGTTATGACATCATGGTCACTCTTTCTAACTCACAAGAATCCATCCCACCTCTCTTTCTACTTGATAGATTCATATGGGAAACTATTAGGACATAAAGTTAATGTTTCCATGTCTCTCATCCTGCCTTCTTTAGACCACCACAACACTACTGCTGGGATACCCATGGACCCTGACAATGTTACAAGGGCATATCAAATTCCTGGGTAGAAACTTTTTGTGGAAAGTGGCCCAGATGGGGTGGCATAACCTGGAGCCACTGTGACTCACAGCTCAACAGGAAATGTTCAGAATGGCTCACCTACACCTGCTTCACTGGGGTAAAGCCCATGCATATAAGATGATGGTGGTCCACAGGATTCCGTACACACCAAACAACCACAAGATTCCACAAGGACATGTTGTCATTTTTCTGCGGAATCAGGCACCAGATATTTAAACCACAGGAAACTGCTGCAAGAGTTCATAAGAGGATGCTTCTATCTGCCGCATTTTGGCATGAACAGAATTGCCCAAGCAGGCCACCAAATCTCCAGCGCTGGCCACTTGACTTAGAGAGGCTAAGTGCAAAAGGCTATATGTGAGGAAAGTGCCCTAAACATGCTTCTGGTATAAACCATCTGCTTTGGTGATAAGTTCAAAGGCTGGAGTTCACACCCCACCTTAAGTCACTCCCTCAGGCAACAGGCAGCTGTTCTTACTAACTGGTCATGGCAAACGTCCCCAGCTCTGCCTCTCTGGCACAACCCCAGCCTAGGAATTGGGGGAATAGTGTCCCCTGGAAGTACTGGCAGGTCAAGGGCATCGATGTTCTAGGTCACATATTAGAGGCAGACAACAGTTACTTAATATCTTTCCAGCAGCTGTTATGAATTTGGATTGCTGAGGCATCACCATTGGAGGTACATCCAAATTCATCAAGCATTCACACCTCTACTGTGTCACAAATAATTGCTCCTTATCCCCACCTTGTTGGACACCATCCTATCACCTTCTTACATGTGCCAAAACAAAGTTAGGCATATCTATAGGCAACTTATCAAAGCTGGGCAGACCCCCTAAACTCCACAACAGAACAATGGGCTGAGGAGCTCCAGATGGAGGTGTCACATAAGGACTGGACACTATGCTAGATGAAGCTGGCATCCAGAATCAAGGACTCCAAAAAACACTTTATGTAGCTGTGGGGTTATGATCATTATTAACAGGGGCATCACTTTCATCTCAACTCATACTATCAGGGATCCCGAGGGTAGATTCATTTTAGTTGTTGGTACACTCTGGTCAATAACTCTGCTATTGGGCAGCATATAAGGTCCCAATGCAGATGACCCGGCTTATTTCATGAGACTCATAAATTTAATCCTGCCTTTCCTTCCCATAAGGATTATCATGGGGGGCGACTTCAATTAAGTTGCAGACCCAAACCTTGACAGGTCAGGTGGTGCATCAGGGGGGTCTCCCCAAGTCAGAGGACTTTTAGAGAACTATTGGATCAATGTGGGCTCTGTGACGTCTGGCGTGTCCTAAATCCTGATTCCAAGGAGTTCACATTCAGGTCTTTGTCACACGGCTCACAGTCCCGTATTGACTACATATTCATTTCTCAGACTCTCCTGCCTGGGGTTAGGTCCTCGTCGATACAGCCTGGCCTTGTCTCTGACCACTCTTTGGTACTGTGTGATATGACAATTCAGGATGTGTCAAAGAGAGAAACACGATGGAAGCTTAATGATCAACTGCTTAAAGATTCTAATTATTGCAATACCATAAGGGAGCATATTGAGGCTTTTTTCTCTACAACGCTTTGAACGGTGCAAAACCAGATATTATATGGGGGGCTTTCAAGGTTTACATGAGAGGCATTCTTATTAGCCTCTCGGTGGCTAGGAAAAGAGGGAGAGAGAATTACTGTCCTTGTTATCCCAAATTCGGGTTCTTGAATCCAATGTCTTGGTTAACTCTTCGGAGGAGGACAAGGTGAGGCTCCTAGGGTTGAGAGACAAATATATAGAACTACTCTGGGAAAAAGTGGAGTTAGCTATCATACACACTAAAGTTAGTTATACAGACCAAGGTGAGAAGGCAGGGTGCCTTTTGGCACTTCGTATTAAACAACAAGAATCAATGAGATTTGTCCCTTCTATCAAGGCTTCTGTAGATGGGTCTCTGAAAACTTCTCCCACTGAGATAGTTCAAGAGTTCACAGCATACTACAAATCGCTTTATGGAGACATGGAGCACCCCCCAATCCAGTAAGCGTGGAGAAGTATCTGATGGATTCACATCTACCCTCCCTCCCGGTACATTACATAGATTCTCTGGTCTCTCCTATAACTCGGGAGGAAATCACCGAGGTTATCAGTGGTTAACCCTCGGATAAAACTCCTGGGCCTGATGGATTTTCTTCCCTTTTCTATAAAACATTTTGAAAACTTCTATTGCCAATACTTAATAGTTTATTTCAGCACATCCTGTCCGGGACAGAGGTTGATCGCCATCTCTTTGAAGCCTTGATAGTGCTTCTCCTCAAGCCAGACAAGGACCCTGAGCTTGTTCAGAGCTATAGGCCTATATCCTTCCTAAATCAGGATATCAAGATCCTCTCAAAGATTTTAGCTAACAGGTTATCAGTGGTGATCCCCGAGTTAATAGGTATGAATTAGGTAGGCTTCATGAAGGGATGCTCTTCAGCAGATCATTTGCGTATGTTATCCCATGTCTTCTCGGCCTCCAGAGATGCTGACTTCCCTGCAGGCTTGGTCTCTTTGGACGCCGAGAAGGCATTTGACCGGGTGAATTGGAGTTTTCTCTTCAAGGTACTGAGTGCCTTTAAATTTCCTCCAGTATTCATTTCCTGGGTTGCCGCATTATATAAATCCCCTACAGCAAGAATCTCAGCTAATGGGGCCTTCTCAAACTACTTCTCACTTCATTCAGGTACTAGGCAGGGTTGCCCCATTTCCTCTCTTGTTTAACTTATATCTGGAACCCCTCATCCAAAACATTCTCCAAAATATTTCTATACAAGGTATCAGAGTTGGGCATCATGAGATTAAACTCTATGTGTACGCAGATGATTTGCTGATACATCTCTCCCTTCCGGTTTCTTCAATACCACCCTTACTGAACGAAATAGCCAAGTTCAGTGTGCTATCCAACTACAAGTTGAATGCTAGTAAATCCTTATTTTTCCCATTAAACCACAAGGTATTTAAGGATGATATTTGCCCCCTTGGTTTAGGTTGGACTCCTAGAGCAATCAAATATCTGGGCATAAAGCTATCCCGTAACCCCTTAGGGTGGGTCAAAGATAATCTGGATTCTCTCTCACAGGTTATTATTCATGACCTTAACAGATGGTCTAATCTTCCAATATCATTATGGGGCAGGATTAACATTATTAAGATGAATGTATTTCCTAGAGTTTCTTACCCTTTATCCCTTCTCAACTCTTTTATTCCCATACGCTGGTTTAAGAAACTGCACAGTATATTTACCAGATTTATCTAGGCAGATAAATATGCCCAGTTGGCCTATTATAAACTAGCTGCCCCAAAACCTGAGGGGGGCTGAGGATTCCCCATATGGCATTATACTACTGGGCAAGTCATCTAGCAAAATGTCCGAGATGGATCGCCCCAGGCCCTGAAATGGCACAACCAGTGTGGCTTAAGATTCAGTTAGATGCAATTAAAACTAAATGCCTGGATCCCTTAAACTTATTTTACCTCAAGCTGTCCCATGTAAAGATGACCAACTGCACCACAATAAGCATCTCTTTAAGAGTTTTATACACAGTTAAGTTTATTTCTTTACTATTCCCCTCAGGCTGATTTAGCTCAGTCTATTTGAAATTCCCCATCTTTTACTCTTAATGGAAAGTGGATTCCTTGTAACTGGTTGCCTCAATTAGGCGATGGAAAACTGCTTTCCCTGGAGGATGGGGAAGGGCACTGGTTGTCCCCACGTGGAATCACTGACAAGTTCCTTATTCCGGTCTCATCTCACTTTAAAGTCATGCAGTTAAGACACCTTCTCACTGTAGCTCTGGGGAATTCTCCCCCCTCCCAGAAGGTATCAGCTCTGATTCCTGAAATCTCCCTATTGTCCAGATCTTCAGGCATAGTATCTAAGCTATACAGGATGTTGTACTATAAAAAATATGGGGACACCTTTGGACCTACTAGTTTCTGGAACTCACTCCTCCCTCAATACCAGCTGGACTGGCAATCCCTATGGAGATCCTGTCGTAAGTATGTTTCCCAAGATAGACTGCATCTCATGCAATACCATATTTAACATAACATGTATTGCACCCCTATTAAATTAAAAAAATGGGGCTTCTTGAACTCTAGTACATGTACTAAGTGCTTGCAAGAAGAGGGTACCCTCCTGCATATGTTCTGGTCCTGTCCCAAAGTTTCCTCCTTATAGAATTCAATTAAGATGTCTCTTGATCCCCTACTGGGCCTACAGGAGTATTTTATTCTGGAGGTGTGTCATCTAGGGGATATGTCTCTGGTCAGTGTTAGAATTAGGAAATACCATATTTCTATGGTTGCGCTCTCAGTTAAGAAACTCATACTACGTCATTGGAAGGCACAATCGGCTCCTTGCTTCCAGGAATGGTTACATGAAATCATTGCTAATCTTCGAACAGAGAAGGCAATTTCAAGTCTTCATAATAGACTAGCAGCATATAGTAAGATATGGGATCCCCTTCATTCCTTACTCTTGTTACCTCACTGAGGTTCCATCACATTCTGGTTCTACCCATACGTTCAACAGAGTCACGCACTGCGTTAGAGGCGATTATGTTTTGTTGCTGCTGTAAGGGGGTGGGGTGCGAGGGGTGGGCTGGGAATCCTACTGTTCAAGTGCTACATTACACCCTGACTTGCTGTAACTGCCCTTTATAATGGAAGTGTATTAATAAAGTTTAAATTGTAATAAAAAAAACACGTTATGCAGCAAAAGATTATCCAGAGATGACACAGAACTCTGGAGAAACTTAACAAGTGGGGTCTAATGGACTTGAACCTCTGCTGAAGGTGTGGAGAAGCCACAGGCTTAATCACCCACATAGTATGGGACTAGCTCAAGAATAGGGTATACTGGGACAAGGCACAGAAAGTCTGCAACAAGGTTACTTCATTCAATAGCACACTTTCCGCTTCCCTGGTCATGCTTGGTATAGGCATGGACTCTGGCCAATCAGCAGACAGATCCTTACAGCAGCCAGGAAACAAATAGATGGAAAGAGCATATGTAACAGCCAAAGGGGTGATTGTCAGGCATTGGAGGGGACAGGATCCCCCCCTGGCACAGGAGTGGTTCAGGAGTTGGGGAAAATGCTGAGGTACGAGAGAGTGCAGTTCGCATCAAGGGGAAATATGGAGCAGTTTGCTCAGATCTGGGGCAAATACTTAATGTCAGTGTATTGCAAAATCCCAGAGGGATTTTCCCACCCAGATTATCTAAGGTTCCCACAGTAAGTAAGCTAACACCATTAGGTTGCCTGGAATTAGGCTTATCTGGGAGTCTCAATGGGACAGGAGAGGCATACACTACACACGTAACCATAAGAGAGATAACACAGCATGTGCACATCCCCGTTTGTACCTAACCCCTTTGGACATAACAGGGAGCAGGGAGACCCCTGCCATTAGGTCCATTAAGTATTTACTTAGCAGTATATTGTGAGTATATTTCAGACTCCATAATTATTACATAGAGTTGTATCTCTGAGAGTCTTGTACCGGCCAGGTAGCCATTGTAATCCCATGCCAACAGGATTGTAATTCCAAGGGACATTGCCCTGTCTACGACTTCAGTTGACTTCTTGCTGGCTATATTTTGTCTGTTGTCATTCTGCTTAATGATAGTACATTATTGTAGACTAGAATTGTTGACTGAATATTCGTTATGAAAAAGTTCAGAAAAATCAACAAAACTTTTAATGACAAAAAAGTCTAATGCATGAACTTCCCATTCTCCCATGGCAGTAGTTGTCACTTTGCATTTGGAACCTTCTGACCACTTTGCCAGCCCATGATGTACCCACTTGCCAGCCAAGCTGGCCATGATGGGGAATATTTGCATTTTCTCCCCCACCCTTCTGCACTTACTGTATATGTTCATTATGCCCCAGGTGCCCCAGCATACAAGTATATCAATGTGGATCTTGCTGATCCACAGACACCATACCAACACCAGACTTAAGAAAGGTATATCCTTTGTGTAAAAAACAAAACTGGTTAGACAAGACAGCCATTACGTCCCATTCATCTCCACAATGCTATGTTATTATATAACAGTTTTTGTGTGTCTGTGTTATCTATTTATACCCCCGTCGTGCTCTGGAGCTGCCTCTCCTTTGGGCTGTCATGACCCACAGACATTCCTCCTACTATCTCCCCCAAGCCACCTTACCTCAGATCTGCAGCCATCCTTGGGATAGCCTAGCATAACCCTTTACTGAGTGGGTCCCTTTCCTCTGAGGCGGAAGACATTGGCAGGGAGAAGACTGGCACACTATTTTTCCTTCGGTCCTGGGTGCTGCTGAGGCTTTCCATGGCTTCATGGGAGTCTTCAGAGGTGTCCTGGGCCAGCAGCTGTCATCCGGCCAGTCCCCAGAGTGGTGTTTTTCTGTTTTTCTGTGGTGTTCCCCTTATTGCAATCCCTCTGCAGTGCTCCCAGTCTCCACTGGGTGCCACTGCAGAATGACCATGCATCTCCAACCCATCCAAGGGGAGAAGAGCAGTCCTAAAGACATTCAATACTTCCCCTCCTCTGCTAACTCCCGTCACCCGAGTCCATTCCCAAACTCGGGTCACCGGCATGGTGAGAGGTAAGGCGCCCACACCTCAACCCTCTGCACCACCAGACCGGCTCATATGACATTTTTAAATGTTTTCCCAAATACTGAAGGATAAAGCAAAGGGGTGATAATCAGACGAGAGTACTTTTGTTATTACTATGTGTGTATGCAAAGGGGTAAAGGAGGTGTGATATCAAGTCAAATGAATTGCCAATGCCACAAAGAAGCAGTCAGTTGGATACAACATAATTAAAAAAAACAGTACTATAAAAGGAAATCAGGATTACTTTAATACATATTTGCAATGTACCCTTCCCTCTCTTGTTGCTATAACATTAAATTTAACTTCACAATGATGGAGTGCAAAAACCTTAGACTTGCAGTCAGTGGCTAATTTGCATGCCTAGCAGACTGGGAGGTATGTATGACCTAAGCACAGTACAATTCAGATCAGTAATGTACACTTAAGGGAAAGGGCTGCTACCTTCAGAAGTATCTAGAGACATGCCTTGTTTTGTTTAAATATAGTGCTGGAATGCTGAAGACTCCATTGTGAAACACACATTCACATCTGAGGGAGTGTGGTTTAGTGGTTAGAGCACCTGCTTGGAAATTGGAAGATTCCAAAGCAAAGTATTTGCCACACTTTAATTGCTAGTCAGAAGATCACTCTCCCAGTTTCTTGCACACATTTGGTATACTTAAAAATGAAAGCAGAAAAACTTATGTATAAATGATATCAAGCCAATAATTTATTCTGGTGCATAAAGTGCAGGTCATACTTTTTCCAAATACTGCTACTTTTACAAAAGCCAAGTGGCTATGCCACTGAGTCTTACAGAATATAATTACTGAACTTGTCTCCTGTCTGCCTTTTACACAGTGCTTGCAAAGTGTTAGATATGAAGTGCTATTCCAAGTAGAGTGCAAACATAGCAAGTAAATAACATTCTTCATTCATATAGATAAAGATACAGTGAGCATACCATTCAGCACCTCTCCAAACCTCCACCCTGGTGCTTCGACCAGCTTATGGTTTAAATACTACCCAAGGCGTATCCTGAAGGGCTTCCAAGGCACCACTTTCTGGCTTGGTAAGATTGCATTTGTTCACATGTTTATCATTATTTTAACCATTAAAATGTAATCAATTTTTGTTTCTACATGCTGAACAAAACATTAAGGAAGTCTGAACCTCTTCTTATGATCACGCCTAATGTCGGCCTCCAGTACTGTGGATCTATCTTGTTCTCCAAAAGGTTCCATATCTTCTGCCTCTTGCAATCAGAACTCCCCATTCTCATAATGCATCCAGATTTTTCTGTCTTGTGACATAATGTCTGATTGCTTCTGAGAACTTAAAATATTGCCATTAGTATCTCCAACCATTTCATTGTTTGTACAGAAATACAATCTATTTGAAATGAGAGTCTAAAACTTGTTTGTATCACAACATTTTGCACTAGTTACAGATCTAAAGCATTGTCACTTTAAGTTGAGGAAGGATGCTGCATTGTTTTCAGTTTCCATGGTAGCACACTGACTATTTAACCAGCAGTTTATGTGCAATAACCACGCCTCCTGAAGAAGACATGGTTGGTCGAAGCACTGGGATGGAGGGTTGGCCAGGTGCTGAACAGTATGCTCACTGCATCTCTATTTATTTGAAAGAAGAATGTTATTTACTTGCTATGTTTACACTTTACTTTGATTAGTACTTTATATCTAGCACTTTGCAAGCACTGTATAAAAGGCAGCCAAGAGCCGATTTTGGCAATTATATTCTGTAACATGCAATGGCATAGCCCCTTGGCTTTTGTAGAAATAGCAATATATGGAAAAAGTATAGCCTGCACCTCATGCACTAGAATAAACTATTGGCTTGATGGCCTTCATACTGTACATAAGTTTGCAATACGTTGTTTCATTTTTAAGTATACCAACTGTGTGTAGGAAACTGGAACAGTGAAATACTTTCCTTTGCAGTTGTATCTGTGAAGGGTACTACTCAGCCTGCTTTTGCCAGTACTGCCCCATTTGCCTTAACCTTAGTAGTTCACACCTGTAACCTTTTTTGTGGAAGTTTGGAACCAGAAAATTGCAGGTACAAACCCCACTAGAGCCAAATATCCACTGTATGACCTTGAGCAGGTCATTTAACCTTCTTGGGCTTCGGTCCACTCAATTGCAGAAATGGGTTAAAGGCAGGACCCCACTGGAAACAAAATATTTTTCATTAGATGGGATATCCTTCATAAATAAATTGTAAAATAAGTAAAACTAAGAGCACACAAACATCCTTGTATCTTGCCTGACTTTCCCTTGTGTCAAGAAACCTTCTGTAAGTAGATCAAGATTGTTCAATGTACTGTAGGTCCTTGGCTGAGCCCTATCTAGAGTGCAGAGTACATTTCTGGTACCTGTATAACAGTGCATACTGCGTGTGGGCAATTACACATAACTGGGTGTGTAGATACTGAGAATTAAAATCACTTATCTAGTGTGCACTATGGCACAAGGCTGAAGGCAAAGCTCCTCAGCACACATTGTAGAAGTAACTATGGGCCCCATTTTCAGAGCTGGTCGGCTGTGCATGCAAACAGGTGCACCATGCGAAAAAATAAGGCTGGCTGGCTCTGGCACCATATTCAAACAGATAGCGTGATCTGAACTGATTGCGTTATCTGTTTGAAAATCTGACCCCAGTAGCTAGTGGTGGGTGAGGTGGGCTCAATCTGCTCCGTGAAGTGATTCGTGGAGCAAAGGCGGATTCGCAGAGTGCTCTTCAAGACGAAGCAGAGAACTTTGCTTTATAATGAGTAACGTGAAGTCCATTGAGAAGAATTACTTTGCATTACTCCGCCTTCCCAGACCACTACTCCACCAAATCTTAAAGCTCACTTTGCCTTGTTTTTAAGCTCTGAAGGCAAATTTTCCAGTGATTCATGGGATTTCAGGTCACATGGGCTCTATATTGACCTGCACAGCCTCAGTTTGAAGTAGTGTGTGTAGGAAACTGTAGGAGACAGTGTGTTCTGAGAGCTGTCTGTGATTGAAACCTTCTAAAACCTGTTAAAAAAACATTTTTGGATTTTTTGGGGGCTCAAACTTTAATTCATCAATTGTAAGAAACCTTCCTGTGCTCATATCATCGAGCATTTTTGTTTGTGTGGATTTTGAATGTCAATGTACAACACTGAGTGTGCGTAGTAAAAGACAGTGAAAGTGTGCTGTGGGGGAGGGGCGTATCTGTGGTGTAGGTAGATATAAGTTGGAAAAATAGTGATTTCTTTGTTTTTTGCTTACATTTTTGTTATATAACTGACTTTGTTACTGTACACACAGTAACATTGTCAGTAATTGTTGAAATTTTCTTGCTGACTGTGTGTTGTGTGGATCTGGTGCATCAGTTCATAATTTCAGGTTGTTTACATTACAATACGTGGCATATTACTGAACTTTTCAATTTGCTGTGCATTACTTGTTCACGATTGTAGACAAACTGTTCTGTGTGTGTGTGAGAGTGTGTGTGTGTGGTGTTGTGACACATCAAATAATACACTTTTTATTGTGCCACAGACTAGTGTAATTGCAGGCGCAGTAGTGTAAACCTGCTATCCACTGTAGCTGCCTGATTTTGTACTGCTATTGTGGTATCTGTTCTTTGTTTTGCTGCTTGTACTGCCATAAAAATCTGCAGTCAGTGCTCCCCCCCACCCCCACCAGCAAAAGGAATTTTTTTACCAGATTGGATTGTTTGTGACCTCAGCACCACTGGTTACTGAAGGTGTTTTCATTGTGTAACCGTCTCTATCTGTTGCTGAAGCCACAGTTGTTTTTTTGGCTTCACATCCAGCGTCCACCCAATCAGAGAATGAATGTACTAAAATCTAAATTTGTTGATAATATTGTTGTTGATCCCAAAATGCCCACAAAGAGATGTGCAAGCAATGCTGGTTCTTGCCATGCCACTTCTGCCAGTAAGATACTCTGTGGGCATGGTAGTACGCAGATGCAGAAGTGCATTGCTGATGTGAGGAAAGTTATTTCTCCTGGAATGTTTTTTTACAACCCAATCAGTAGCTTCACTCATAGTTGGAGCAGATGATGTTTTCCCAGGTGGAGGTATTAGTGTTAGTGGTGTTAATGGTGGTGGTAGTATGAGTATTGCTGCCTCAAGTTTGAATTCTGACCAGTGTACCATATCCAAAAATATAATGGAGTGTGAAGCAGTGCAAGTGAGTGGCACTGTAGATGATGTCATACTTCCGAGTAACATCCCAGTAACTGAACCGGAGGATTCTGATAATCATGTCAACGATAGCATACAATGTGATATTTCATCCACCATGGCAGTTAATGTCATGCATTTTCCATGCAGTGATTCACAGTGTGGTGAAAAAATATCAGGTGATGGTGGTGTAGATGATGATGATGAATTTGATGATGACGATGATGTTGCTGTGGTTGCAACATGCAGTCCACATGCCAGCATCCAAGCAGAAGATGTGGATGTGTGTGATGTTGATAAATATGATGATGATGTAATTGAATCCAGTTGGGAACCGGAGAAAAAGAAATTCAAGGTGGCTGTGGCTGTGTCTGAGTCTGTTTGCAGTAATCCCCCCATAAAAACTTGTGATTTACTGGTTTCAGTTGATGATGATGATGACCCAGTAATAATGATAGGTAGTCATAGCGGTCAGTTGCAGTCCAGGTGTGAAGTGCCGAAACATCTGCCCCACACTTCAGTGCTTAAAAGAATGGAGTTAAATAAGCAGCATCATGGACATGTTAAAAGTAGAGCATCACAAGTCTAACATTAGAGGTGCGGGAGAGTGGTGAGGAAGGGGACCCACCCTGACACAGCATATAATAGACGATTTTGTTAAGCACACACCACCAATTAATTAATAAACTGGTCAATTAGTTGAATAGTTAACTATTTGTTTTCTTTTTAGTTTTGTAACACTGTTGGGCTTTAAATGGTTTAAGGCCATGATCTATTAAAAGTATATATAGTTTCTTAAAAACTGGGAAATGCCTTGTAGCAGATAGAGGAGCTCAAATTAAGAAAGGTACAAAATAAATAATATAAAGTAGAATCAACTATGAGAGAGCAGAGAAGAATGAACTGTGGAGCACCTTTGGACTACATCGATATGGACATTTGGGATTGGCATTTGGGACTCTATCCACAGAACATAGTAAATGGATGTTATAGGAACTCCCTGGCTATGACTGCCTTGTAACATTAATTGTATTCCCATTTGATTGCAGTAACAGTTTAACTGTTGTTATACCAACTTGATGTATTTTTCTGTGCATCAATAAAATGTAAGTAGCAAAAAAAAAAGTAGAGCATCACAATCCCTTGTTTGGGATTTTTGTGTTCAAGATGCAAATGATGAGTCAGTTGCAATCTGCCAGGTTTGCCATGTGCGTGTGAGTCGAGGTAAAAAGGGGAGCCATCTGGGCACAGGAGGACAGCATACGCATCTTAAGAAGAGGCACATGGCACTGTGAACCCAGCACAAGCTGGCAGCTAATACCACAGTGGGGCGTTCACTCTCATCAGCAACCATAATGAGCATGTTATCCCCTTCCATGACTGTTAAATCAAGTAGGAAATTAAATGTGTGTGCAGTAGTGGTGAAATAAGAGCAGAGAATTACTACAGGCATGATGAGGTGGAGGAGCATAATGATGTTGAAATGTTGTCCAGTGCTGGTGAGAGTAGCAGTTTTGGTGGTGGTGAATGCAGTATGTCTAGTGCAAGTGGTACATCAACTCCAGTTGGCAAATCTGGCAAAATAACTGCATTTCTGGGTTTGTCATTATCACCTGTGCAATCGTCTTCATCAAACATCCACACTCCACCCCTGCCAATGCCATTCAAAACCATCACTGAGCAGAACCATTTGTCAATGTCATCACACCCCATGTAAAACATTTAAGTCAGCCCACGTTACACAGTGTTTTTGTGTATAAGCTGAAGCACCCCCCCTCCCAATCATAGTGTCACGTGAACTTAATGCTGCTGTAGCTGAAATGCTGGCAATTGATCTTTTGCCCTTCTCCTTTGTGGAGAATTCTGGGTTCCAGCAGTTTGCTGCATGTGCCTGTCCAAAATGGAAAGTCTCATCCAGGATATACTTTTCTACCCGTGCTGTCCCCGAGTTGTTCCATACTGTGTCTGACTCAGTAAGACATGCCTTTCCACATTCCTCCTCTCCATTCAGCCATTTAAATATGGATATGTGGACAAGTAGCAAAATAGCGGGGAGTTCATATTTGTGTATAACTGCACACTGGGCGCAGGTGCCGGGGTTGTTTGTGATGTTGATAGTGTGAATAATCAGTGCAGTAAGGTGGATTGTCATGGTACCAATCTTCCAGGAATTCAACTGCATGCAATGATTGCTATGCACAATGTGACCTGTTCACACACTGGTGAAAACATGTTGGATGTGGTACTGACTAAAATTGACAGGTGGCTGAACCCCCTGTCCCTGAGAGCTGGGTTCATAGCAAGTGACAATGGGTCAAATGTAGTGAAATGCATCACGAATGGTGTGTTTTTTTTCATGTTCCATGAATGGCCCATTGTTTAAATCTTGTGGTGCAGGAGTTTCTGCAGCACCCTGATGTAAAGAAAATGCTGACCGTTGCACACTGTATCTGCTCTCACATTTCATGATCTGGAAAGGCCCGTGACCAACTGCGGCAGCTGCAAAACAGTCTGCCTTAGCACCACTTGAAGCTGGAAGTTGTCACCCAATGGAACGCCACTTTATACATGGCACAGAGCTTGTATTAACAATACAAAGCCATCTCAGAATATCCTGTGATACACACTAGCCGTGACAGTTCTGGGGCCTCCATGTCTATGATGACTGAACAGTGGCACCTCATGGACTCTGTAATAACAATTTTGCCACCTTTTGAACATGTCACACAGGCAGTGAGTTGCGAGTCTGCCTCCATTAACCAATAAATTCCTCTGCTGCAGTTGTTGAGGCAGACATTGGTGAATATACAGCATGGCCTTGATGTTGCTGGAGACAGTGCTAGCAGTATGTTGCTGCAACACATGCTGACAGTATTCAACCAGAATCGTCACATTGTGAGCATTCAGTGTAGTGACAACTTTGCCATAGCAACAATGCTGGACCCATGATACAAACGTGGAATTGCAGCAGTACTGGAGGGAGGGCCTGAACAGGTAAAAAATATCAGTGGTCAACTGGTGCACTTAGTTCATGGGGCACAGAAGTCATGTGCCAAGGTCAGCAAACCTCAGCAGCATAATGCGGCTGAAGGTGTACCTGGAGGACCAAAAATGCATATCCTGCAAGGGGAAGGGGACTGCAGTTCCAGGTGGTCTGTCATCCAAAGTGGCTGGCATCAACCCACTTTGGGAGGCTTTGTCCCAAATGGGGGTTTGTTAAATACATGATTCCGGAGAACAGGATGATGCATCAACCACCGGACTTAGTGCAGCACAGAGAATGGTTGAGTCATATTTGTCTGAAAATAGGCATCGACAATAACTGATGATCCTCTTTTGTACTGGAGTGGAAAGGTCAGTGAATGGCCAGAGCTGACTGCAGTGGCACTGAAGTATCTCACATGCCCACCCTCCAGTGTAAGTGTCGAGAGGGTATTCAGCTCAGCAGATGCAATAGTCAGGGATCATCGGGCAAGCCTGTCTCCTGCAAATGTTAGTTTGCTAACTTTCATAAAAATGAATGAGAGGCACATACCAGCACAAACTGCAACCTCAGTATTCGTACCCCGGCCTAGTCATGGTGGTTTTGGTGATGTGGAAATGGACCATTCTGGTGGCACTGGTAGTGGCAGCATCAAACGACCCACCACTAACATAGACGATGACACAATGGAGGAAGAATTTCCCAGTGGTCAGACTGCAGACACAGGTGACTGTGAGGGCACCTTTCTTTATGAGGATGACGATGTGGTTAATGTTGGCAGGTTTTAACTGAAGTTGTTTAAAGGCGGTGTGCCCCCCAGACCACCACCACCACCAGGACTGATGCTAGCCACTGCCACCACAGAGCATGAGTCTGTCTGCCCTCCGGAGCACCACCACCGGGACTGATGTTAGCCACTGCCATTACTGAGCATGAGTCTGTCCACTCCCCCAGACCACCACCTCCACTGGGACTGATGTTAGCCACTGCCACCACTGAGCATGAGTCTGTCTGCCCCCCGGACCACCACTACCAGGACTGATGTTAGCCACTGCCACCACTGAGCATGAGTCTGTCGGCCCCTCGACCACCACCACTGGGACCAATGTTAGCCACTGCCACAACTGAGCATGAGTCTGTCAGCCCCCTGGACCACCACCACCGGGACTGATGTTAGCCACTGCCACCACTGAGCATGAGTCTGTCTGCCCCCTGGACCACCACCACCGGGACCGATGTTAGCCACTGCCACAGCTGAGCATGAGTCTGTCTGCCCCCTGGACCACCACCACTGGGACCAATGTTAGCCACTGCCACAACTGAGCATGAGTCTGTCTGCCCCCTGGACCACCACCACCGGGACTGATGTTAGCCACTGCCACCACTGAGCATAAGTCTGTCTGCCCCCTGGACCACCACCACCGGGACCGATGTTAGCCACTGCCACAGCTGAGCATGAGTCTGTCTGCCCCCTGGACCACCATCACTGGGACTTTTGTTAGCCACTGCTACCACTGAGCATGAGTCTGTTGGCCCGCTTGACCACCACCACCACTGGGACTGATGTTAGCCACTGCCGCCACTGAGCATGAGTCTGTCCTCCCCATGGACCACCACCACTGGGACTGATGTTAGCCACTGCCACCACTGAGCATGAGTCTGTTCACCCCTGGACCACCACCACCACCACCAGGACTGATGTTAGCCACTGCCACCACCACCAGATGCAGGAAGATATAACAGAGACTGTCATAATGTGCAACATCTATCACCACCCGCAGCCACCACCAGTGTCATTCAAACAATATTTCCCCATTACATTTACATTTACCATGCCAAGGCAGAGGGAGTCTAACAGGAGACCACATCCATCAGTCACAGGCACAAAGCTTCTTAATATTTAAACTATAAAGTGAGTATGTGTACTCATGTTTGTTATGCTATATAACTTCCTTTACTTGTATGCTTTGTTTTCTGTAGCTTTTCAGAGCCGCGATAGTCAAATACGTAAGGTACACTTATTTTGTTTTTTTTACAGGTTAACAAAAAAACTCTCCTTCACTGACACTCAGTAGGAATGGTACTGCAGCTGTACCATACAGAGGAACCTATGGAATATCCAATTGAAATCAATTCTGGTAAGTATGAAGATTTTATTTCATCCGTTTCATTTTTTTGGAAAGACTGCATCAAATGCGACTGAGTACGATTCATAAACTAGGTGACATGTGTACGTCACCAAACTATTTCTGTAAGATATCATTCATGCACTGTATTCTGAACTTGCAGCTATGCAGCACTGGACATGACAGTGTTGAAAAAGTTGCACACAGGTTGTGTTACTTAACAAGATGCAGTTTTGAAATGTAACCTGACTTGAGATTGAAAACCAGGGACAAATTACAATCAAGTTGTAAGAAATCATTCATTTCTTTTTTTTAGGAAACTTCCAGGTGCTTTGTTGTTGTGTCAAAGTGACCTTATCCAAAGAAGAAGTTCTTCAACATCAGCCCCCCCTCGCCCCGGGCAGGGGCACACATGCAGCACACAGAAGTCATTTCATTCGATGACCATGACTATCATTAACAACCAGCCTCGGGAAGGATGCAGATGAAATCTGTGAAGAAGTAACCAAATAAGAAACCATTAGAGACAAACCTGCAAATATGCTTCCCCCAACCCCCCCCAAAAAAATTACTTACCTTCATTTGCTTGAGAGTTATTCATTTCAAATTTCTATGCAAAAAGTTCTCATTGAGCACTGGAATGTGCACACCAACAGTATCTGTGACCTGTGATACAGAACAATACCATGAGTACATGTCCATGTCAACCCCCCTCACCTACAAAATACAGAAATATACAGTATATCTATATAAATCAACTCACCAAGGCTATTATTAGTGTACAGAAAAAGGGCACCCTTCCATCCAGTTGACATGATCAAATTGCATTTGTTGGAATCGCAGCACATATTGGACCAGCAACAGTTCGCTCAAGGTCATAATTTTATTCTGAGGACTTTGTAAGTGCTGTAACACTCCCATTTCACTTTGTTGCCACTTGTCAATTTTCTGGACACAAGGCAGATGCATTTGGGGCATGCAGAAAAAATCTGGGGACTCTGTGCCACCACTACGCGCATGACTGAGTGCGCCATTAATTCACTATAAGGGTGTAGGCAGGCATACTCCAAGCACTCCATGGTGTGCAGTTTTATTTAAGGGGGGTATCAAATAGGCTCTGAACTGCTTCTATTTTCCATGAAAACTAACAAAGAAAATGCTGAACCTTTCTGTAATTTTATTCATAGGACTTGAAACTAGGACTGGTCACTAATACTGTCTTTGCATCCCAAGAACAATACAACTTTACAGGCTCTGGGCTGGTATGTGGGTGTCTTAGGGAGCAATGCATGGCATTTTTATTTACCCATGCATGGCTGCACCCTGGGGGGGGTAGCTCACCCTAACAAGGGGGAGAGGGGTAGCAGTGAGTCACCTTGGTGTGCAGATCTGAAATCCCTGGCTACACCCCTAATTCTGGGGGACTTTGTAAGTGCTGAAACACTCCCATTTCACTTTGTTACCACTTGTCAATTTTCTGGACACAAGGCAGATGCATTTTGGGCATGCAGTAAAAATCTGGGGACTGTGTGCCACCACTGTGTGCATGACTGAGTGCGCCATTAATTCTGGGGGACTTTGTATGTGCTGAAATGCCCCCATTTCATTTTGTTACCACTTGTAAATTTTCTGGACACAAGGCAGATACATTTTGTGTGCTGTGTGATTGTGAGCTCATGATGTCATACTGACATTATCAATTAAAGCAGCATTGCAAGAATGTGGTGACAATTTTGAACTGTACTTTTTTATGCTATTTTACATTGCCAGCCACTAGTTACCTTCGAGTCATGACTTGAATGATACACTTCTTTTCACAATTTCTGTCTGCTTTACTTAGTTGACTACTTTTGTCATGTATGAAAAAAAAAATGAGCACACCTTTCAATATTGTTATTACCAGGTTTGTATATATTTGCAGCTGCTTTTTAATAAATGTTGTTATGTGGGATCATAACACACTGTCTGCTGCATAATTGTTAATTTACAACAGAAGTGATATATAACAACTAACTGATGTGATGGAGAAAAGAGGAGGAAAATACTGACAAAGACCTGGTCAGCACCATATTAAAAGGAATGCTCCTTTCATTATTTCACACATGAAAAAAGGTAGTACAGCAGACTGAAATACTGGACATTATAGTATCATACGAGTCAGGATGCAAGTAAAGGAAGTTGTAACATAGCATTAAAAAATATAAGTCAGAATTCTCAACAGATTGTTACACTGCTGTTTTACAAAATTCACCATGTTACATAGTTATGGTGTTGCACCTAATATGTGCGCACCTTACTTCAAGGGGAATTTTTCTTGCTCCACATGTCCTTACATAGTGCAATACATTTCTGTGAAAACAGCCCATAATTTAATTAAAGTGTGTCACGTCATGGAGAAATTCCCGTTTTAGAAAAGTCGCCCAAATTCTGCCCCCTTTTTCAACAACGTTAGGACGTGATGCCAGGGGGAGCATGGGTGTGTGCTCCACTAAAGTGAATGTCCGGCAGCTATCCAAATGTTTCTTTATGTTATGATGTTCAGTTTGTGGTGAAATGTGGGCACGTTTCCACTAACAAGGCTCTTGTTACTGGAAATGTGCCCACACTTTTCACCACAAACTGACCATTATAACATAAAGAAATATTCAGAAAGCTACCGGACAACTGGACAGTCACTATAATGGAGCACGACCTCTTTCTCCTGCATCAAGTCCTAACATTGCTGAGAAAGAGAGCAGAATTTGGTCGCTTTCTGAATGAATTCCTCCATGGCGTATGAATTTTGATGAAGTCACGGGTTTTCACAGAAATGTATTGCACTATGGAAGGACATGTAGAGCAAGAAAGATTCCCCTGGAAGTAAGGCACCTATATATCGGGTGCAATGCTGTAAGCTGGTGAATCTCTTTCATGTCTTTTTCACAAACAAAATAGTTATAGAGCCTCAGTAATGTTTACTTTGTGTCGGGACTCATGAATCGGAT